>CM057349.1:95357179-96607179 GCA_030015575.1 Agapanthus africanus
ATTGTTGGTCCTTTTAAGATCCTTAAAGCGAGTTAGTTCCGTGGCCTTTAATTTGGCACTTCCGCCCAGATTATTGAGTATTCACCCCGTATTCCTTGTGTCGATACTTTGCAATTACCTTCAGGACCTTTCTCACATGATTCAGCACCGGACCATTTAGTTTGTACGCGATCTTTTCGTTCACCAGCAGCCAATTGTGTTAATGGCTCGGCAGGTGGAGAAACTTCGGTCAAGGGTCTTGCCATCTGTGGAGGGTTTTTCTTGGGCATAGCCGTATAGTAAGGTGATCAATTGGGAGGCTACGAGCGAGATTTGAGAGTTTTGTAATCTTCTCTTTGAAGGTACGCTTAGTGAGAATTTTAAATTCGGGGACGAATTTTTATAAGGGGAGAGATTGTAACGCCTTAGATTTTGGTTAGTGTTAGTTTAGGCGTTAATGCGGGTTTACTGTAAAAAGTTTACCAATTCGGGTTCATCACATTTTATAACATTTAATTAATAATTTATTTTTATTTGTTATGGGCATGCACGCACGTGTGCACGTTAATGTGAGAGTTTGTTTTTGTAATCTAGATTAGCAACCTTGATCCTTAACCATTTATCTAATCCTTTGCCTTAACCCTAATCCAATCCTTAACCATTTCCTTGATATTTTGAGTGAGAAGAGAAGATATTTCTTTGGGTCTGTGAGGTGGCATGATGAGTGGTATGAAAGCATTAATGGTGAGTTAATGCTAATGGTTACACTCACCTCACCTCTCACCCTGCACTCACCTCCCTCTCTCTTTATCATTCACTCTCTCTCTTTTCTCTATCTCTTTTATTCTCATCTCCTTCATCCTTTCTAAACTGAACACTCTCATTTTTCCATCACAAAACTTCATCAAATCCTTCACAATCTCACAAAAATCACACCTTTTTCTTGGATTTTCCTCTTGGATGCCTTGGAGTTTGCAAAGCTTGGATTTTTGAGTTCTTTTGGTTTGGTAATGATCTTTATCTGTTCTTTATATAGTTTTTGTGTTGTGTAGACTTTTAGTTTTAGTTTAGAATGTTTAAAGTTAAGTTTATGTGCAAATATCGTATTTTTAGTGTCAATATATGTCATCTGTGATCTGCTGTGACCCGGAGAGTTTACTAGAAAACCAAACAAAGTAGTTGTGTTGTACCTGAGACCATAGGACATCACCTGGAGCACGGACCCTTGGAGCTCGGACTCGGCCGACGACTTGAAGGGGAATTCCGGCGACGTCGGTTTTGGGTTTGGGTTTTTCTGGGTTGGTGTCTGCAGTGGTTTAGGTGTATTTGGTCTTGTTTGGTTGTTGAGTTTTCTCAGTATACAAAATCTGGGATCACCTAGGTAGTTTCTTATGTTTCCTTTAAGCGCGATACGTTATACGATACGGATCGTGCACTTTGTTTGGTTTTTCTCTTGGGTTAGTTTCGTCGTGTCGCTACGCACGTTAGCCGCAATACGAACACTTGAGAGTATGTTTTGTGTTGTTGCGTCGGTCAAATGTAGTTTGTATGTGTTTCGGGTCTATTATTAATATACACTTGTTTTATTGTTTTTATATTTTAGGTTCGCAGGCGGGGACTTCGGACGCTGCGACAAAGGGAAAACAGGTGGTAGGCTTCACTTAACCAAGAGCGTTGGTGAGTAGATTTAACATCTACAGGGGAATCGCCCGCATGGCGTTATACGTCTGGGCTAGAGATATTAATATTGTCGCATATTCTATTTCATATATAGAGTTTGCGCATACCCTTATTGCTTAGTGATTGTTGTGCTTCGACTAGTATCCTTAAGACACTGCATATATTATTGACGGTTTATATTACACGAGCACTGATTGTATGCCACACACCATCAATAATGGCTATGTTACGCACAATACACATACCTATATGATATAGTTTGGTTAGGGACATTGTGACATTGATTCATATTTCATATAGCATACATGTATACCTACATGCTTACACATATGCCTTGACATACTTACATGCTTGTTACCTGTATACCTATAGACTATTGTACCATTAGCGATAGGTACATACATACATAATGACATAGCTACATGTATACTTGCATACATACTTCACCTATACCTGGAAGGTATATTACATCATTATTGATAGGTAGATACATACACCTTGCTATACCTTTATGTTTACACATATATCTGGTTATAGCTACATGTTTACCTTTACTTGATGTTATTTAGAATTGGAGAAAATAGGAACCGCATGATATTTTATATTAACTTGTTGCAGTTAATTAGCGGCTTATCCTTTATATGCTTACATTTCAGTTTTATGTTGCATATATTATATTCATGGATTTTCGCATTGAGATATGGATTTTTCATGATGTTTTCTGGATTTGAGGACCGTGGTAGTTTCATGAAATTATGCATTATTTGAAAAACCCGGTTTCTCTTGATATGATATTTCAGCATCCACCATGAGATTTATCGGTTCTGATATATATACCCCATACGAGGAGTCGGGGACCGTATGAGGGTACATGGTGGGGCCCGGAGGTACCCCGGGGCAAGACGATTGATGGACCTTGCCGATTGAGCCTGGCAGGGGAACCATACCATCCGGTGACAGTACCAATGACTCGACGGTTATCATGGGGATACCGACGGGAGAATGTACGTATGGATACGTCGAGAGGCGAGGGTGAGTTAGGCACTTGAGCTTTCGGTTTAGCGTATGATACGTACCTATCAGGGTGCCCGTCGTGGTGCAGCACCTGATAGATCAGCATTTCTGTGTCGATACTTGACACATTATTTTCATGATATTTTACTCCTAAGTATATATAACAGTGGAATGGGACGCTGTTATATATATATTTATATATATATATATATATATATATATTAGTGGAATGGGACGCTAATATATATGTATACATATAAATTCATATATTTCATCATATTTATTCATGCAAATATAGCTAGGATATAAGAGATTCACTTGATATTGGATTTAGGACATTTGAGATTACTTGATATTGTACCTAAAGGATATATGAGATTCACTTGATTTTGTACATTCAGGATATATGATATTTAGTTGAGGTTGTATATTCAGGATTTGTGAGACTTATATGATATGAGAGCCAATTTGGGGGCTGATATGAGGAAATTGGGATTTGGATTGTCTTGATGGACTGTAGTCCTACCACGATGTCAGGATTCCGTGGAAATGACATGTTTCATTCCATACTCCACTTATATTGTTTATGCACTGCTTCATGTATTAGTAGTACCTTTTAGTGTACCTTTCATGACCGTTGCATTTACATATTTCATTTTATATGAATTGCTTTATGTGTCAGTTGTACCTGCTAGAGTACCTTTCATGACTGTTGCATATATACATTTTCATATCATTATTGCATGATTATTGCATACCGATTGTCATATTATTGCTTCTTGTAGTTGTAGTAACCGTTAGTGTACTTTTCATGACTATTGCATACATATGACCATTTATTGCTATTAGTTGCCTATGTTAGATTCGCGCTGTACGTGCATACTTGCGATTACCTGCATATGTTATTTACTATTCACAAGTTGGCAACTCACCCCCGTTATGCCACAGTTTTTTTGCAGGTAGTTCCCGAGAGTAGTCGAGGCAGGCCATTCATCTATCATATTCTCTTTTGCTGCGGATACCGCATCGACTCACAGTGTGCAGTTTTGCTTAGGTGGGTTTTGTGGTTATTCGTTTTTGTATTGTATATTCGTTGTATCCTTGTACTCTCCATCTACTATTATCTATGTTGACTTAGACTTGATGTGAGGACGATATTGTATATTATTTTGTGACTTGGTTGTCTTTTAAACAGTTTTCTTTTTATCGTCTTTTAATTCTTCGCTACGGCGTCGTATATCTGTTGTGGTGGTTATTTTCCACCTTTGGGCGTGTTTTTGCTTCCGTTTGGGGATGCTTTACTTTTATCTTTGTTGTACCCATTTTTAGGGCAAGTTTTTACAAAGGAGGTGCTTCCAAAATTTTAAAGATAGAAAAGTTGGACTTTTAAAGAATTTGGATTGAGATTTCAAAGGTTTGAAAAAAAAGCTATTATTTCTTACTACTTTTGATGGTTTAGATTGCTGGGTTTTGGCTTACTTAAATTGCGTTACGCCTGTAGACGTTGCGTAGTTTAAGGGCCGTCATGTGCCTATTTCGGGTCGTGACAATATATGAAGATGGTATCAGTTTGTACTAGACTTGGATCAGTACCCGCAGTTCATGAGATATGATGATAAGGAGACCAGATAATTGATGAGATAAATATGATGTTTGACCCGTACCCAGATTTGGGATGCCGTACGATAGATTTACCGTACAAGATATAATTATAATTTTAGATCCGCACTCTTGTCTCGAGGATGTCATATATTTATATATATTGTATTGTACGTGATACTATTGAGGCGAGATCACCGACTACTAGATATATATATAGGTCGACTCAGACCTAAGTAAATTTCCTTACCTCTTTTGACTGGGCTCGAGTCATACTTGTTTTCAAATGCAGTGAATCGTGAGTACTTTAAAATACCAAGCTGTATGACTCGTATATTGGATAGGTTTATTCTTCAGTGTTGCTGTTAGTATATCACTTTCTGTATATTCATGATGTTTCATCGCATTGCATGCTTATATATATGTTATCTGTAATTATTATGAAACCCTGCTGTCAGGACACCAGCATCATTACCGATGATGTGTATGTTCCACGTACACCTACTTGCCGGCTCCCACACATCATCATCGGTAATTGCCATGTTACGTACACTTTAGAGAATGTTATTTCATTGACATAGCTTGCTAGCTGATAGTTGCAATATGTTATCATTTTCATATGCTAGTTTAACTATTGCACTCATTGCATGATATCAGAGGCATTCATATATTCATTGGTCATGCAGTATTTTGGGGTTTTATGTCGATATTCACTGTTTACTTACTCTTGATTCTTGGATTTCGGATTTTCATGAGATTTATGGATTTGGAGGAAAACCGCAAGAATATATATAAACTTCTCTCTCTCTCTCTCTCTCTCTCTCTTTAAAATGCAAGTTGCGGTTTTCTCGTGATGTATGAGTCGTCCACTATGGTGTTATCTCGGTTCTGAGATGTTTTTGAGATCCGATTCGAGGAGTCGGATGAACCGTCTGTGGGTACATGGTGGACCCGGTATGGTACCCCAGGGCAAGAAGCTCGAGTTGTATATGATGAGCCCGGCAGGGGCAGACTGCCTACCGATGATTGTTTGGCGCCGCGTATATCCGGAGGATACCGTTTATGGTCGTGTGATTGATGATATGGGCCGATCCGGACTGACGGAGCCTGAGGTATTGAGATACTGAGATATTGAGATTTGATGATACAGGCCAGTCCGGATAGCCGGAGCCTGAGATATTGAGATATTGAGATTTATGTTTTGTGTCGATACTTGACACTGATTTCTCTGTTGATTTCATTGATGATACTCGATTTATATGTATACAGAAATCTGATTAAAAAAAGAAAACAGTTGTCTCATTCATGATGTATTCTGTTTCCATTTGTAATGCATTCATACATCATATATTTGATATGTTTCTATCTGAGGCACTGACACGAGCACATGGTATTGCACTTATGTGTAGATGGATCAGAATATTTATTTGAGGATATTACTTGATATGACCTATGATGCGTCATACATGCGATTTCTGTTCTGTGATGTTTTCTACTCATGAGTTGGCAACTCACCCCCGTTGTGCCACAGTTCCTTGCAGGTTTTGCCGTACAGGTTTCGTTGCGGCTTGCTGGCACACTGTTCCTTCCGGATGATTGCTTTGGTAGGTGGGTTCACTTGTATCGTGACCACCATTGTATATTTGTTATTTCAGTTGTATCTAGTAAAACTCCATCAACCAGATTTGTATAATTGATAGAGTAGAAGACCAGTGTATATTTTTTCGACCTTAGAGTCGCGCGTGGTATTATTATGGGTTTTCTTGATGTTTGAGTTTCCTTCTGAGTTTTTATCCTCGCCCTTCGGTGTTGTATATTATATTGCTTGCGTGGTTGTGACCGTCAATTGACGAAGAGCTAGCTCCCGCTTCGGGATGCCTTTATTCATATTATGCATGGTGTACCCCTTTTGGGAAAATACTTGAGATTTTAAAAATGCATACCTCGGCTTATGTTGTTAAACTTCTTGCTCTAAAATTGGTTTTTCCTTCACTCTACTGCTTTACTTGGTTTTGATTTCTTGGTTTTGGCTTATTTAGATTACGTACACCTCAAGACGTTTCGTTATTTAAGTGCCTGTCACGCTTGGTACTTTCGGGTCGTGACATGAACATATGTGGGTTTATTTTTAAAAAGAGTATTATCATATGTTTCAACATTATAATTAACATAATGAGGGAAAATACATGCATATAATATTTAAATGAAATATTGTAATTAAAATATGCATATCATATCAAATAATTCTAATCAATATTCTTAAAATATAATACCATACAAATACTTAGGATAATATCTCAAAATAATAACAAATATTACTAACACTATGACTTGAGATAATGTGTAGATATTAGCTCAGATCTAGAGATCAAAAGATCCGAGACGTCGGAATCAAATCTGCCGAAATATAGAGAGAAAATATAAGATTTAGCAACGGCAGAAACTCAGAGTATGGTTTCTAAAATCCAGATATTGAAGTGATCTACAAATGTCAACACCTGAGAGCAGAAAAAATCTCAAGACGTGATTCCACTATTGCGTCGCGGTTGGGCGACCAAACACATAGATTCGCGACGGATCTGCGGTCCCTTTATGGCCGTGGGATTTGATATTTTTTATGTGAGATCGTATTAGCATATCCTAATATCTGGAAACTAAGGTTTCTAGCTTCTGGAACTATAAATAGGACCGAGAGCTTCACATCTAAAATCATCAATCCGAAGTGATCAAGAGGTCCAAAGCGATCCACGCATTCAGGTGATCATCAGCTAGTCATCTAGCTCCAACAAGAGAGAGAGCGAGAGAAAAACTATGGTTCTTTGTAATCTACTTTGTACGGAGAGTTGTATGCAATAGTTGATTAATAAAGGTAGCATTTTTATTAGTCTTTTCGCATTTACCTTTTGCATTTTATTTCTGCATCTTAATCATGTTTTCTCCTTCATCCTTTCTTCTATCTCAAACCATAAGCGGGTAATTAATAGCTTGCTAGGGTTCGTAGGCTAGGGTAGATCAATGGAGGATAAAATTATTTAAACTCTTTTAATCATTTTAAAGTCTATAAATTTTAACAAAATAAATGTTAACATCCTTATTTGGCGTGCTACCAATTTATTGATAGTCACGACCACGATTCGAGATCCATTTAACACTTGTTTTGTTAGGGGCTAGACATGAATAGAGATCAATGCAAGGACAAGAGTTAATAGTGGGGAAACCCTAGATTCTTCCAAAAACCTTAATCTACATTCATCCCTATCGATCTAGTTTTAAACTATAGATAAAAAAGTCATTTTAATCATTCATCCATTGCTACCTAGTCCTATGCACCATACAAGCCCTTTCTTTATAAACCTTACACCCGTTTCAAATTAGATCTACAACCAATCAATCAATATTCAATCAACCCGTCAAAAGCAAGATAAAGATTCATGTTTCCTTGCGAATGACCCGTACTCATCGCGGCTAGCTATTAGCGACACCGTCTTGATTGCGGTTACTTTACTAAACACTTCTTCAGAATACATCAATCAATGAATCTTAGGTAAATATGATCCTTAAAACATTGATGATATCCAAGATGATATTCGCCCATATCTCCTAAGGTAATCTTAGTCTCAAATACGACTAACGATTCTTAGGACCATCACCCCCTTTTCCCTCAAATACAAGATTTGGTTTAAGAGTACATCTCTTCATACCTCTGATACATGTCTTTGTAATTCTTCAACGTCTTCAGAGAGGTGGCGGGTCCTGACGACCAACAACTTCTTTCATCCTACATTGATGCACTTCCAAATTGACGCGCATACCTCAAATCAGATCGTGCCCCAAATTAGGCACATTCCATATCGCCATTGTTCACTTCGTAACGTAAAAAATACACGTCCGCGCAAGATGAATGTAGGACCAAAACGTCGTTAAACTAATATTCGCCCCAAATACGGAGATAATGGACCGAAATATCCTTAAACTAACACTCATCCCCAAAATGGGAATGTTGGATCGAAATGTCCTTAAACTAATATTCGCCCCCAAACTTGGCGATGATGGACCATGACGTCCTCAAACTAAAGCAAACAGAGTCCCAAATGGTCATATATATTTAAGTTGATCTTAGTCTCAAACCAGATTAACGGTCCTTAAATAAACTAAGCCCGAATCTAAAAATTGACGGATTTGGACTAATCCATGCCCGACGGGCGACAACACAAACTAGTCTCCGTATACAATCCACGGGAAACCAAAACAAACAAAAACACACAACACGAAGTGAACTTCCGTAGAAGGAGAAAATGGTTATGGCAATACAGTAACGTAATTAACTGCAGAGGCTTACGCCTGCAAGGAAGAGCGTCCCCACAATCAAAAACCCTTCATAAAATGAGGGGGAATCTGATAAAGTCTGCTACAACGGTCGCATCCGTCCAAACCTTCGATATACGATGCTATAAACCAACTTGGCATCATCGATGAGGTGGACGGATAAATCCAAATAGCATCTGCCCCCAGAATTCAGGCCAGACGTCCTAACGTCCCGGTTTCCGGCGGTGAATAGATTCTGGCACGCCTGGTGAGACCTTTTGCTCTTTCCACTCCACACTTCGTGTGTCGTGTTTCGTGAACAAAATCGCGGTTCGTTATGCTTGCCCTTGGATTTAAGGTACTAAAATTTGGTGTCTTTCTCCTGTGCAGAAGAAAAAATCGTTGGCTTCCAACTGCACTTCTTGCAACAACAACTCTCGCTCTACCCCAACCAGAGGAGTGACCTACGGGCCCAACACGGCCTCCATTTTTTAATGTCGGTGGGGTAAGTAATACAACATACTACTACCCCTCTCAACGGGCCATCCAAAGCTGACGTCTCATTCTTCAACAGGCTGGGCATGAACCCAAATGGGCCCGCAAAGAGGCTCGTGATACCTGAAGGGGCTGCCCCAAAACAGATAGCCTTCCCAACTCCTGCCACGGATGAAGCCGTCAAAAGCGCTTCCCCCATCAGAAGATCGGTCTTTGAAAGATTAGCCATTCCTCCTCAAACTCTGCCAAGGACGTCAGTCTTCAACTTTTTGACACCAACAACAGCTCCTCAGCAATGCCGGGAGCAAGAAGATGCCGCTTCCAAAACTAAGGCGGTCCCATCTGCAAGACATGCTCGACGTCGCCACTGGCACCTACTGAGGAAAGCTGGGGGCAACTCCCCTCTGGACTCACCACACCAGCTCTAATGGTGGAAGTTGACGATGTTGTTCCAACGGGAAACAACTTTGATCTTCTCAGGAGGGTGCGCAAGAACTCTCCAACGGCGGTGCTAAAGAAATCGCCCCTTCCTGCAAAAGCCACAGTGCAGGAAAAGCCAGAGCGCTCCCATCAATGGCTCTCCTCCCAAATTCACAGGGTCTGGTTGAAAGTCCAGGACTCTGTGATCAACAAAGACTACTCTCGTCGACCGAAGAAATCGAAGGCTCCGCAAGAGAAAGACTGTCCTTCTGTCATACAGTGAGGGACTTCTTCTGCACGGGTGCCTGTTGCAACGGCTCCTTCAACTTCGACCTCCCACAAAAGAATGAGGCCAGAGAAAATCCCACCGCCTGCGGCAAATTCCAAAGGTGATGGATCCGAACGCCCCAAGTCTATGGCATGATCGTGCATACGGTCTACGTGACTTCCGGGAAAGAAGAAAGCCATGCTTCAATAGGACATCGACCACAAACTTGGTCGCTGACAAAAGGTCAGGAGCAACAACAAAAGATCCAGAAGATTCTGACCAAAATGGCAGCACTTACCGGGCAGAAAGAAAGCCCGGACACAATAGTCGAATAGCGCCAGGAGCAGGAGACCGATACAGAGTTCCTACGAAGGGTGCTTGAAAGAAAAAAACAAGGAAGCTGCTGAGCAAGCTGCTAACATAAAGATGATGGCGCACTTGTTTCAGGATATGGTTGGAATGATGATCCATCTAGAACCCCCAGCTGAGGATCCATCGATAATTATCGAGGATGACAGAGGGAAACATCAAACCCTCTTCCGGCTTTATCGGCAGCCAAAGAGGAAACAAACTCCAAGGCTGCTCTTGATGATTATATCGCTTAACAAATACGAGCTCATCAAGCTAATGAAGCCGCTGGCCAAATCGTCAGAACTGGGCGACCGTATCCAGGACGGTATGACCAAATTAAATACCCGCTGGGATATACGATCCCTAAGTTCCATGTATACAAGGGGACAGGCAATCCACACTGGCATGTCATGCAGTTCAGAGCTCTGTGCAGCAACACTGGAGGCGACGAAAAACTGTTGCTTCGCCAATTCATTGGCAGCCTGTCAGAGACAACCTTTGAATTGTACTCGGAGCTCCCAAATGACTCCGTAAGAACATTCATAGAGATGGAACTGCTGTTCGCACAGCGGTTTGCCAGCGCAAGCGAGCGTATCCCGATCACAGCATTAATCAATGCCAGGGTAAAGCCAGAAGAAACCTGGGTCCAATATGCGATCCGGTGGCGGAACCTATGGTCAAAGTCCGAACAGCGCATCGAAGAATCCCCTATAATGGGTGTGTTCATCGAGACCTTGGTCCTCAAACGACTGTGTCCCAGTTCATGACGTTCTTCAAACTAACAACCTTCTAGGCTCTGATCGATAAATTAGCCTAAATGGACTAGATGGGCCACGGGCCTTCCTCCTCACGTAAGGACCTTCGAAACGCCAAAGGTAAAGGGAAAGCGGCCTTTGTCACCAATACTCAACAGCAACTGAGTGGCCCAAAACCGGCTGCTTGCCAAAACAACGCACGTCCACGCCTATCCCTGGAAGAAAGGCTAGGACGCGCTTACTCGTTTCCTCGCGACACGACAAGGAGACTGTTTGAGTTGGCAATGCATAACAAACTTATCACATTGCCAGATCCACGGCGTCCACCGCAACCCGTCGACGTCAACAACCCCAACTACTGCTCCTATCACAGAATGGTGAGCCACCCAATTAAGGATTGCTACGTCTTCAAGAACTGGGTCGAGGACCGGTATCAACAGGAGAAGTTCGCGCTGTCTGAAAACTGTAGAGTGAACCCACCACAGAAGCACACTCCCAAAAAGGTGGATGCGCCGGGGGCATCATGCTTGCTCGTGGAAGAGACTCCATAGGAATTCATTCTTTCAGCAAAATCCAAAAGAATGCTGAAAGATCTACAGGCATGTCCGGCCGTCAGTTGGAAAAGCCCACTTGAACCTGAAATCATCGAAGGGATGCTGAAACCGCGTCCCGTACCGAAAATTGTTGACAAAGGGAAAAATCCCCAAGTCAAGCCTTCAGAGTTTTCGAAGAAAAAAAAGAAGACCAAGAAGCCTGTGAAGCCTACCGAGTATGACGACAAGCGCACAGACCTACAAAAGTACATTGACGCGCCGGAGGAGTACAACCAGAAGGCGCGGAAACTGGTCACGCTCGAAGAGTTCCTCAAGAGTATTCTTGAGAATGAAGATTGTGACAACGATGAAGAAAATGACTCATCAGAAGAAACCGAAGACTATGTAGCAAGTTACCACACGGTCTCCCATTCGTTGTTAAATGACGATGAAACTCGCTCAGCGTCAGAAAACAACGCAGAGGAACTGGGGGCAGAGTCGGCGCTAAAATCCCCGGAACTGCCAGAAGACCCGATTGATAGGCTATTACATGAAGCCTTCCAAAAAAGAAAAGTTGACGAGAACATGAAACAACCATATACGAAAAGGCTAAGTGTCAGCATCAGGATGAAGAAGCTGTAGCAAGGAGGAGTCGTAAAGTACTCCAACCAAACCAAAGCATACCTGCAATAAATAAAAGCAGGATCAAGGCAGAGAAGCGTTTCGCCAAAGCCCTGTCAACGAGAATGAAGCTGCCACCTCTGGTAGGAAACACTCCCGGGGTCATATGCCTCGACGGAGAGGATTCACATTCAAACTACTGCTTATATTATCAGAGGGCCACCCACCCCACCGAAGAGTGCAGTACCTTCAAGAAGTGGTGGCAAGGATACGTTGCCTATCAAAAACACTTCAAGAGGATGAAGCGCGAAGTTCAACGGCAAAAAAGTGAGACAGATGCAGGTGAAAAAACGACTGGCAACTGTCATATGGTTGATACAAGTTCGGAAGGGGAAAAACCCCAAGTTCTTACTTTCAGGAGCGATTCTGAGGACGAAATGCCCCTCAGCCCTCTCTTTAAAGACTCCACCTCCAAAAAAGAAGAGGAGGAGAAGAACTGCGAGAATATTCAGCTGCGTAACCACACGCCTGCCTAAAAAGATTCTCGGACCTACAAACAAAGGTTTGAGCAAAAAAGATAACGGGAAAGAGAAAATCTACAAGGAAATTGCCCTCGATGATGGAGTTGTCAAAGAGCTCGCAGCCAGGGACCCGCCTAGGAAAAATAAGGTGGATTATAATGTTCTAGTACATCTGAGGAAAATACCATCACAGTTGAGCATATTGGATGCTCTCATCTTGTCCAGAGAAGCATGAGAGTCTTTGATCAAGGAATTACAAGAGCCCGATCAGTTCCAAGCTTTCCTTACAGAAGAGAAGATGAAAGATGAGCTGGCAGAGGTTCACACAGGTGACATTACATTCAGCGATGAAGATCTCCTCCTCAGTACATGCGAACATAACCGCCCGTTATATATCACCGGTTACTGCCACGACATCAAAATAGGAAAAATCCTTGTCGACAACGGATCCTCCGTCAACCTTCTCAACGTCAAAGTGTTGAAGGAGATTTGCATGAACGTTCAGCACTTGGCCCAAGTCAAAATTACAATCTCCAGGTTCGACTCACAGTTGTCACGGACGCTTGGGTCCGTAATACCGACGTTATGCTTCGGGTTGCTCATCACTGACATCAAATTTCACATCATTGATGCCAAGACTTGCTACAACGCTTTGCTCGGCAGGCCCTGGTTGCATGAGTACAACGTCATCCCTTCAACACAACATTGGTGTATGAAGTATTTCAAGGACGGCTTGGAATGCACCGTCACAGGGGAGCTAAATCCGTTCTCCGTAAACGACGTCCGGAAATATGAAGACGCAAAGTACTTTCTACCAGACTTCGAAGATATATAAAGTTCCATAAGTAAGAGGATAAACAGAAGTCCATCGCCATTATCCCGATCTTTGGGAGCGATTCCGAGGAAGATGAAGAAATAGTCTACTCGGGGCAACCCCAGAAAGAAAACAGTGAGTCCAGACCATCTACTCCTATTCTTTTCTTTGGCAACAACTCTAAGGATGAGACCAACACAGTGTTCTCCATCCGCCTGTCAGTGCAAACCCTCGCCCGAGCATATCAGAGTCTGCTAATCACAATGGCTCCGCCTCGGCATTACAAGGAACTTGATGTGCTCGATACATACAACGTACAAGAACTATAGACTTTCTATGTCCCTCCCAGGCGAAGGGGTGAAAAGGTGATCCTCTTCTATCAATCTATGAAGACTAAAGTAGAAAAAGAACTCCAGCATGTTGCCGATTTTGCACTCGACAGGTTTCAACCAATTCGTCTGCCAAGATATTACGTGGAGGGATTGAAAAGGCTGTTAAGACGCTAAGGTGTACCCTCAAACAAACTGTTCAACACGCCCAATTCTACAAAAAGATTTGGGATATTCCCGGGACTCAGCGAAAGATGTCTAATGGGAAGATGGAGACAACCGGACTCAGATACATTCGGTCCAAGAAACGGGAGCAGTTCCACAGTTGCCGGGTCATAAACAGCTACCGCGAAGGGGAAAACGCTCTTCCGAATATCCGCGACATTGAAACAGAGCGTGAGCCTGCTCTAAGAACGTTAAGGCCGTCGCTTGAAGAAAAAATAGACAAGCGAATAAAAGAAGTTTGTCAAAGGAGCCGAGACGATCACAGCCGCGAAATTGCCATTTATGAAAAGGCAAGGACGCAGCGCCTCAATCAGCGATCCACGGAGAAGGAAGACTATAATTATCTTCATTCCCAGCCTGCTGTACGTCCTCGCGAAAAGGGAAAATCCTGAAATAAAGGCAAAAATAGGGCAAAGGACACAAACAACGTTCGAAAACGACAAAGGGGATCCAAGAAGCCATGCAAACGAGAAAAGGTCGATTAGAACCCGTCGTTTATAAAGAAGATGGGTCGGGAATACTCCTTCCCCCAAGACAAGACAAAGAAAATATTCAATCTTGTCATGAAGCATCAAATGGTGACGCTCCCGGAGTCTCGGTACCCCGAACAAATAAATGAGGTCCATCATCCGGATTATTGCTCCTACCACCGAGCAATAGGTCAATCCCTCGAAGACTGCTTCACCTTCAAAGATTGGGTAGAAGACCAGTATCAGCAAGGCATGTTCGCTTTATCCCACAGCTGGAGGGTAACCCCGTCGCAAAAGTATGAGCTAAAGAGGACCTATACTGTGAGGATAGGACCAGCTCAACGTCAAGAATGGAAGCGAGCCCGTACCTGCCATATGATAACACTCTCAAACGAGAGAGGGCATGGGACTATGGATGACCTCCACATATGCTTCGCAAATGAAAATGAGGACGAGGTGATCTCCGAGTTTCCACCGGCACCAAAAGAGCTGGAAGATGGGCTACATACTACGGCGGACAACCTAAAGAAAATTGACTTAGAGACAGAAAATGATCTAACACCGACATTTGTCAGTGAGCTGCTATCTGAAAAATAGGTAGCCACGTTAAAAGACGTGCTCATGCAAAATAAAGACTGCTTTGTATGGAACTATTCCGAGATGCTGGGTCTAGATCCAAAGGTGGCAGTACATAAACTGGCCATATCGCCGGACATAAAGCCAGTCAAACAAGCGCCAAGAAGAATGTGGCTCGAACTTGAGATGAGTATAATGCTGAGGTCAAGAAACTAATCGACTCCGGATTTATCCAAGAAGTTCAATATCCTTACTGGATCGCCAACATCGTTCCGGTGATGAGGAAAAATGGGACGGTGCACATCTGCGTGGACTTTCGGGACTTCAGCAAAGCTTGCCCGAAAGAGGAATTCCCAGTACCTGTTATGATCGATTACACATCTACCCATGAGGTTTTCTCCTTCATAGATGGATCTTCAGGGTACATTCAAATAAAAATGCATCCTGAAGATCAAAAGCATACTGCCTTCCGAACTCCGCTGGCATATTTTGCTATAAGGTGATGCCCTTCGGTCTGAAGAACGCTGGCGCTAACTACCAAAAGGCCATGACAAAGATCTTCGATAACCTCATCCATGAGATCGTCAAATGCTACATCGACGACCTTGTGGTTAAAAGTAGATCTCATGAGGAACATTGGGAACATCTAAAAATAGTGTTCCGACGTCTTCGGAAGTATAATCTGAAGATGAATCCTCTAAAATGCGCGTTTGGAGTCTACTCAGGCAAATTCCTAGGATTCATCATACGGCACCAGGGTATTGAAATCGGCCCTTCAAAGATCAAGGAGATTATGGAAATGCCCATGCCAAGAACTCTCAAACAATTGCGATCTCTTCAAGAAAAACTCGCATATATCCGGCGGTTCATAGCCAACCTCTCTGGAAAATGTCGTCCCTACAGTCATCTAATGAAGAAGGGGATTCCGTTCGTCTGGGATCAAAAGTGCCAAAACGCACTAGACGAAATCAAACAATACATGAAAAATCCACCGGTATTGACCGCTCCAGTTATGGGAAAATCCCTTGTGCTATATACGACAGCCCTTAAAGGTTCTCTAGGCGCGCTATGGGCACAAAAGAACAATCAGGGAAAGGAGAGAGCTCTATACTATTTGAGCTGTGTTCTCCTAGGGACAGAAAACAACTACTACCCCATCGAAAAGCACTGCATGGCACCGATCTTCGCAATAATGAAGCTTAGACATTACGCCTTGGCACATGAGGTCCATCTCATATAAAAGGTGGATCTTCTCAAATATCTGATGTCAAGGGCCATATTAACAGGAAGGCTTTCCAAATGGGCCCTCCTCCTGATGGAGTTCTCGATAACGTATCGACCCCTCAAAGTAGTGAAAGGCCAAGCCATTACCAACTTTCTTGCGGAGTATCCGATACCAGCCGCCACCCCCTTAAATTGTGAGTTGCCGGATGAACATACGTTTGACACGATCGAAGGAGAGAAAGAAGAAAACGATTCCCAATGGGAACTCTACTTCTATGGAGCATCTTCCAGCGAAAGCAAAACACCCTTATAATCAAAGTCGGGGTGGGCCTTATCTTCATGACTCCGTAAGGAGGGATATTGCATTACGCCCTCTCCTTAACGGAGCCAAGGACTAATAACGAAGTTGAATATGAAGCTTTTATAGCAGGTCTCGAGATCGTTGTCGACATGGGAATCAAAGACCTCCTCATATATGGAGACTCCCAGCTGATCGTTAGCCAAGTAAATGGCGACTGTCAGACGTGGAAGCCAGAGCTGATAAAGTACAGCAAAAGAGTGCAGCAACTACTGACACAAATCCCCTCCTACATCCTGGAGAGTATATTGCGTGCAGAAAACAGCAAGGCGAATGCCTTAGCCAAATTGTCTAAGGAACTGGCCGATGAAGACCTCAATGACGTAACGATCATCGTGCAAAGCTGCCGGGTTCTCGCACCAACAGATATATCTTCGGAAGAATTAATAGAGCCATCCGAAAGAAAAGAAATGACCGAACAAGCAGTCCTTCAAATAGAGGATGAAGAAAAGGTCAACGATTGGAAGGAAGTCTTCATAGACTACTTCAAATCCCAACAAATGCCCTAAAACTCGTCGTCTAGACATCAGCTCATGAAATGAGTTCTGTCCTTCGCCTTCGTCAGTGATACTCTATATAAGAGATCATTCGACGATCTATAGCTAAGATGCCTGGGGCCCAAGGAAGCTAAGAAAGTCGTTCAAGAAATTCATGACGGACTCTGTGGTTCTCACCAAGCTGGGCCAAAGATGAAGCTGAAGATCAAAAGAATGGGTTACTATTGGCCCACAATGATTCAGGATTGCCTCGAATATGCAAAGCAGTATCACTCGTTCCAAATTCACGGGGACTTCATCCATCAACACCCAAATTCGCTACATCCAACAGTGGATAGCTGACCGTTTGAAATGTGGAGAACCGATATAATTGACCCTATTAAACCAACATCGTCCAAAGGACATCGGTTTATACTGGCAACGACCGACTACTTCTTTAAGTGGGCAGAAGCAGTACCATTAAGGGAGCTGAAGACGGAGAATATCCTCCATTTCTTCAGGACACATGTCATCTATCGGTTCGGCACTCTGCGGCGAATTATCTCGGATAATGGGTCAGCTTATAGAAGCCATAAAATCAGCCGCTTCGCAAAACAACATAAGATGGATTGGAGATACTCATTCGTCTATAATTCTCGAGCCAACGGTCTAGCTGAAGCTTTCAACAAGACCTTGATGAAGATTATAAAGAAAATGGTATCCAGAAACAAAAGAGACTGGTACGAAAGGTTGCATGAAACTCTCTGGGCGTACCGAACAACGTTCAAAACAGCGACGAATACAACACCATACGCATTGGTATTCGGCACGGAAGCAGTGCTTCCCCGGGAAATAGAACTCCCTTCTCTATGAGTAGCGGTTCGATGCCAGCTGACAGATGAAAAAATGCTCATCTTTGGCTCGAGTAGCTCGATGCCCTCGACGAAACTCGCCTTATAGCACAGCAAAGACTGGAGGCTTATAAGGAAAAGATGATACGGTCATATGAAAAAATGACCAGGACGAGAACATTCCGCCAAGGCGAACTCGTGCTAGTCGTCAAAAGACCAATGATCCCTAATCGTGCAAAACGGGAGAAATTTGAGCCAAACTATGAAGGCCCGTATATCATAAACAAAGTCTACCAAGGTGGAGCCTACCTGCTCATAGATATGCATGGCGAAAGACCCTTCCGGCCAATAAACGGCCGATTCCTTAAAAAATACTACGCTTGATGAGTCACGACTTAGGTCTATGATAGATGACGACGCTTATGTCCGCTCACTATCTTCCTGAGTCAGAACTCTGAGAATAGTATGAAAAGAAATTCACCTCAAACATGGCGACAAAGGACCGAGATGTCCTTAAACTAGAAATTCGCCTCAAACATGGCGACAAAGGACCGAGATGTCCTTAAACTAAAAATCCGCCTCAAACATGGCGACAAAGGACCGAGATGTCCTTAAACTAAAAATCCGCCTCAAATATGGTAACAATGGACCGAGAAGTCTCTAAACTAACAACGGACCGAGAAGTCCCTAAACTAACAACGGAACGAGATGTCCCTAAACTAGAAATTCGTCTCAAACATGGCGATAATGGACTGGAATGTCCCTAAACTACCACGTCGCCTTAAACATGGCAACAGTGGACCGAGATGTCCATAAACTAACAACGGACCGAGAAGTCCCTAAACTAACAACGGACCGTAATGTCCTTACACTAGAACCTTGCCTCAAATATGGCGACATCGGACCGAAAAGTCCCTAAACTAAAATTTCGCCTCAAACATGGTGATAATGGATCGGAATGTCCCTAAACTAGCGCATCGCCCCAAATACGGCGATCCACTCCCTTGAGATCTATATTGCAATCAAAGTCCTAACGGTGGAGGTTGCAACTCAAGTCCCACTGGCTACGCAGCTACTCCAGCGATGAAGCCACCCCCAAATCCCACTAGTAAATAGATGGGTCACCTGCGACGAAACTATTTTCGAGAGTTCCATCGCTCGTAAAAAAAACCGGTATTTCCACGAGCGAAATGGGCATGGATGAAAACCCGAAAGGCCGCCGTGAGTAAAAATAACAGGATTACCGAAGAGTTTGTGAAAACCAGGAAAGGCGTAAACTCGTAAAATAAAAAATTCATGTGCACTTGCAAAGTCCTCTCGACCTTGTGAGGAGAAAATACCTGCGTGAGATCCTTATGACTCATAAAGGAGCAACACACTTAAGAATCCTCATGATTCTTAAGGAGAAATTACACATACGGGATCTTCTCAATTCGTAAGGAGAATTCCCCTTATCAGACCCTCACGGCTCATAAGATTCAAAAGCCTTAAACTACAGGGATCTAAATCTGTTCTTAAGTCGTCATATTCCCCCAAGTTGTCTTACAGGCGGTCCAATATTGACCCTTGTATACAATCCACGGGAACGAATAAACATTTCCCCACCAAATTCCACCAATGGCGAGAAATGTCCCCATACGGTGAATGACACTTGTAAGTCCTCTCGACTTACAAGGAGAAAACACTCTTGTAAGATCCTTACGACTTAAAAGAGAAAACACACTTAGGAATCCTCATGACTCCTAAAGAGAAAATACATCTACGAGATCCTCTCGACTCGTAGGGTGAAATACCTTTATAAAACCCTTACGGCTCATAAAGTCAAAAGCCTTAACCGACAGGATCTTAACCCTGTTTGCTAAGCAACCTTTGTCCAAATTAACAAAGGCAAATGATGATTCGATCCTGGCAATATCCTGGTTGCAGCGATGCTGATGCCTAAAAAGGTATCAAACTCAAAGTCCTTTCAAGGAAAATGATAATTCGCTCCTGGCAATATCCCAGTTGCAGCGATGCTGATGCCTAAAAAGGTATCAAACTCTAAGTCCTTTCAAGGCAAATGATGATTCGCTCCTGGCAATATCCCAGTCGCAACGATCTTGATGCCAAGGTTGGTATCAGATTCGAAACTCGCAATAAAAAACAGTAGCGAGTAGCAAAAAATTGCATATAAAAACAGCCGAAATGATGGGGCAACTCGCAATAAAAATTAGCGAGTCAAAAAATATATGCATATAAAAATAGCCGAAATATTTGGGCAACTCGTAATAAAAAGCAGGGAGTAAAAATATTTTTAAAAGCCGAAACGATTGGGCACCGCGAAAAATAACCGACATGATTGGGTAATCGCGACTTTCGCGATATGAAAAGCTGAAAAGATAGAGTATCACAGCAATATAAAATAAAATTTCCTCTTCCCTGCAAGTATCTCCATATTGACTCTTGTAAACGATCCATGGGCACAAATGAAAGAAAGGGAATCATACTTTCCCATCATGCTCCATCAAAGGGAGAGCCAGATCTTGATGGCAATATTTACAGCCTTGAGATCAGCTTGACGTTCTTCTCATTCCAGCGGGATGCAAACGCAACGTCAACAAAAGACCCAAGGGTCGAAACAAAAATGGAGCCATGGCAAAATCCCAGCTCCAAGTCTTGATGGTACATATATAACCTAAAGACAATCCCGGCGTTCCTTCTCACTGCAGGCGCAACGTCAACAAAAGACCCAAGGGTCGATACCAAACGGTAAAATCCTAAACTCCAAGTCTCGACGGTACATATACAACCCAGAGACTATCCCGACGTTCCCCCTCGTTTCAGCAGGATGCGAATGCGGCTATCAAATGAAAATGGAGCAATGGCATATCCCTAGCTCCGGACTTCAATTGTAATACATACAGTATAGAAGTTTTACAGATGTCTACCTTACATCTGTAAAGAATCAGCGCAACATCGTCAAAACAAAAAAAATTAAGCAACGGTATATTCCCAGCTTCGGGTCTTGAAGGCAACCCATATAAAGCCCAAAAGACCATCGGAGATCATCCCACACCAGTGTGGAGTGGTTGTGACTCATCGGGGCTCCAAACTGAGCTTAACCTCAAGTAAAAAGCGTCATGGAAAATTACTAACGTTTGCTTTTCCGACGGTAATACGACCTAAGGAGATTACTTAAAGACGTCTTATCTAGCTCCCAAAGGGATCAGAGACACGACAATCACGGGCTACTCGAACAACGACTTAAAGACTGCATATCGAGGAATACATCAACCAACGCGATGGTACCATGGACTAAAACCCTAGTACCACAAACCTAACGGACCTCTGTCGTAAAGAATGGAGGTTATCTGCATATAACGTTAGGACAAGTTTGCCTGTAAACTTAAAGGAGGTAAACTAAAAGCACTCCGAAATGAGTACATAAGCTAGAAACTCCGAAACGAGTGATAGAAACTCCGAAATGAGTACTAAACTCTTCGCGCCAGATTAAAACATAAAGAAACAGAAGGGTGCAGCTCATGGGCCTCAGGGTTTAGAACTATATCCTTTAAGAGTTGAGATTTGAGTTAATGATGGATGACGACGCTTGTGTCCGCTCGCTATCTTCTAAGATCGAGGTTCTAAAAGTTATGTACGATACACCAGCCCAAAACCGGTCGTATGCTATATATTACTCTACATTACTTCACTCACGTGTATACCTCCGTGAGTAAAGTAGTAGAGGGTATTTGTTTATACCGGTTTAAATTTCGTTTACAGATATGTGTGAAAGCAGGCTCATTCATATACGCGTGTGGAAGGTTAGTGCATGACACGAGCACATCAGTGGCGTTTGCGCTTAGCAAAAATCCCTAAGGGTGAAGTGCACGTGCGCACATGTATGTTGCACGTATATTTAAACAATACAATCAGAGGAAAAATAGGTGTTAAAAATGATGTACTCGATGGCCAACGATAAAAGGAAAGCATTCAAATAGATATTTTATTCTACAGGAAATAGATCACCAAACACGGGATCAAAAGTACAAGGGTTTACAAAACTATGAATAAAGTTTTCTAAAGCCCTCTCAGCCTTCTCCACCATGTCGAAGTGACAATCTTCGCGAGGAGTCGCTCCCCATCGATCAGTGCCGTGTTCATCGGTGAAAGCAGCCATGATGGCCCATTGAGCCCATATCTGGCTTAGCAGCTGAACAGAGTGATCTTTCAGAGGCTTGGTAATCAAAAGTGCCTCATGAAAGCACTCGATCTTGTCCTCAGCTGCGTCGAGCATCGCTTGAGTGATCTCCGCTGGATGAGGGGGAATGTCATCGAGCACAGACAGGAAGATCATTCGGAGCCAAATGGAGCCGATGGAGGGAGGAGATCCTCTACGAGTCAAGAGCTCGTGCAGCACCGTATCACATTGGTCATCCGTGAGAGCAGGATTCACCAAGTGTGCAACAAAACGAGGAACAAATTTCTCAATGGTCACCTCCCATAGCTGCCAATTAGCATGCGAACGATTGCAAGTCATGACTCTTCTCTGTTAAGATGATTCTCTGAAAGTGAGAGAGAAGAGGAGTATTGCTTAGATTATATAGGGAGGCACTTAAGTCTCGGCACAGAAAATGTTGTGTATGGTGAAACTATTTCTAAGCTCTGACAAAAGAAGACATTGGAAAAGAAAGTTTAACTCAGGAAACGCAGAGAAAGAAGGTGAAAAGAAACCTTCATTAATAGGGAAGCGCCCCACGTGCTTCTCATAAGGGCGCTAGCGCCAATGTGCAAAGCACAGAAAAGCATCTGGGTAAGAATTAAATTCTTATATGGCGCCTCACGTGCTCCTCACACGGGCGCCAATGTGCAAAGCACAGAAGAATTTATTACATAAGAGTTAAACTCTTAGATGGCGCCGCACGTGCTCATGACAGGGGCGCCAATATGCAAAGCACAGGAATACCCATCTTAAGAATTAAATTCTTAAGTGGCGTCCATGTGCACAACATGTGAGCGCTAGCGCCCTAGTAGAATTAAATTCTACAATATTCTCTATTAAACAAAACCGTTGGATCAAAAATCCAATGGAGATGATAAATCATCAAAATAAAGAATTAAATTCTGTTGGGAGAAAACATTTCCCAAATCTTTCTAAAATAAGAAAGAAACTTGCGGTTGGATCAAAGATCCAAATATAGAATAACATTCCCTCAATTCTTCTAAACAAAAAAGATTGCTCTCTGTAAAATAGAGAACCCTTGGATTAAAAATCCAATAGTGATTAAAAAATTACCATTTTACAGAATAAATTCTGTAAATGGGAAAATATTTCCCCAAACTTGTTTAAAAAACAAAAATCATAATCTGTAAAAACAGAAGTCATTGGATCAATGATCCAATGGTGGGTAAAATTCCCTAACTCAATTTTGAGTCCGATTAAATCAATTGGAATCTCTCAATGAGAGATTTTCTCAGAATTAAGTAACAAACTTGCCTCCACTATATAAAGGACCCGTCAAGTCTCATAGAGAGGGAACCCCCATAAGCTTTTTAAAAAATGACAGAAAGCTTCCAAAACAACAAAGAACTCATTTATCAAGAAAAGAAGAAGAGCTTCATTCTCGAAACTCTAGGTAAAAAAAAGAGATCAAAATATCTCTACAACGTCACATCTAAGGGTTTAACCTTTTTTAAAAAAGAACTTAGTTCTTTCTCTGGATCTGAGATCCACAAGATAAGTCTTCCACAAGTTGAGAATTTAATTCTCATCGGGAAGATCTTGTTCTTGAGAAGCAAAGATTCAGGGAAGAAATTTTTTAAAGAGAATGAATATGGAGTCCATAACGCTCTAGGAACTCAGTTTCTTCAAATCAAGAACGTAGTTCTTAAAGAACATGATCCCAGATCCTCAAACTAATGATCTTGGTGATCGTTAATGGTCAAAATACCATTAACAGAGATTTAAGTTCTCTAAAAATATCAACATAGATTAAATCTCCATATAAAAGAAACTAGCGTCTCACGTGTTTCCCACGTGGGCGCCACTCTTCAACATCGTCTAGCGCCTCACGTGAAACACACGTAGACGCCATATAAAGAGTGCTTAGCACTCCATAAAAAGCCAAAACGGATGAGTGCTTAGCACTGATTGGGCAGCGCCCAGCGCCTCATGTGGGCGTCACCAAAAAAAAGAGAAGAAAGAGAAGAGAGAAAAGTGCTTAGCACTCCACATACAGCCAAAATGGCTGAGTGTTCAGCGCACTTTGGGTAGCGCCTATAATTAAATGCTTCACATGACACCTATATGAGTGTCATAGCGTCAAATAAGTGCTTAGCACATTTGAATGAAAAAGAAAAAGATTGGGCAGACTAAGCCCAAATTGGCTAGGTCTCTGAAGTTTCTTGCACCTAAGCCCAAATGCTCTTTTGATGGATCTTAGGTAAAAATGATCCTTAAAAACATTGATGATATCCAAGATGATATTCATCCTATATCTCCTAAGGTAATCTTAGTCTCAAATATGACTAACGATTCTTAGGACCATCACCCCTTTCCCCCTTAAATACGGGATTTGGGTTAAGTGTACATCTCTTCACACCTCTGATACATGTCATTGTAATTCTTCAACGTCTTCAGAGAGGTGGCGGGTCCTGACGATCAACAACTTCTTTCATCCCACATTAATGCACTTCCAAATTGACGTGCATGCCTCAAATCAGATCATGCCCCAAATTGGGCACATTCCATATCGCCATTGTTCACTTCGTCACGTAACAAATACACGTGCGCGCAAGATGAATGTAGGACCGAAACGTCGTTAAACTATTATTCGCCCCAAATATGGCGATAATGGACCGAAATATCCTTAAACTAAAGCAAACTGAGCCCCAAATGCTCATATATATTTAAGTTGATCTTCATCTCAAACCAGATTAACGGTCCTTAAATAAACCAAGCCCGAATCTAAAGATATACGGATTTGGACTAATCCACGCCCTACGGGCGACAACACAAACTAGTCTCCATATACAATCCATGGGCAACCAAAACAAACAAAAATACACACAAAACGAAGTAAACTTCTGGAGCAGGAGAAAGTGGTTATCGCAATGTGGTAACGTAATTAACTGTAGGGGCTTGCGCTTGCAAGGAAGAGCATCCCCACAATCAAAAACCCCTCATAAAATTTGGGGGAATCTGATAAAGTCTGCTACAACATTCTCATCTGTCCAAACCCTCGATATACGGTACTACAAATCAACTTGGCATTTTCGGAGAGGTGGGCGAATAAATCCAAATAGCATATGCCCCTAGAATTCAGGCCAGACGTCCCAACATCTCGGTTAGGTTTCCGGCGGCGAATAGTAGGTACCTGATTGCTCTCTTGAGTTCCATCTAGCTCGATGAACTCTGACACTGCACCATCCTTTACTTGCTTTTCTTCTTTGTACAAGTGGTACTCATCAAAAAGACGTTCCGGTTTCGTATTACTTTCTTGTTTGTGTTATCCTACAGCCGATATCCGAACTCATCTCCACCATACTCGATGAAATCACACTTTCTATACTTGGAGTCAAGCTTACTTTTTTCCTCCTTATCAATCAAAGAAAATGTAATGCAACCAAATATTTTGAGGTGCGAGTAATAAACCCGTTTACTAGACCAAATTTCTTCTGGAATACCTTTATCGAGCGCAGTTGCCAGGGTTCTGTTGATCAGATACAGAGCAGAATCGACAGCTGCTGCCCATAAGAATTTCGACACATCCACATCCAAGGTCATACTCTGCACACACTCTAGGATTGTCTTTTTCATCCTTTCAGCGATGTTGTTTTGTTGCGGCGTTCCCGGTACCGTCTTCAACCAACGAATACCCTTCTGTGAGCAAAACGCCTCAAACTCTTGTGTGCAATATTCCCCGCCATTATCAGACTTAAGACATTTAACCTTCGTCCCCATCCGGTTCTCCACCTGCGTAATCCAGTGTTTAAAGAGACCAAATATATCAGACTTCTTCTTCATCGCATAAACCTAAGTCTTCCTGCTTGCATCATCTATGAAAGTTATGAAGTACCGATTTGCTCTATAAGACTCCACCGAGGCCGGACCCCATACATCCGTATGAACCATCTCTAGCTTATTGGTCTTCTTAGCAATGTCTCCAATCTAAAATCTGAGTGCACTTTACTTCCCACAAACGAAACTCTCGCAAAATCCCAACTCCACCTTTTTCAGCCCCGAAAGAAGCCCTCTATCCTGAAGAATCTTCATATTCGTCTCGCTTAGATGCCCAATCTCTTATGCCACAACGAAAACTTAGAATCTACTTCTGAACATGTCGCCAACAAAATTGAATCTCCACTACTCTCATTGAAGGAATACAACGAACCGTTCAATTTACCCCTTGCGACCACCAACGAACCTTTGGAAATTTTTCACTGAGAATTCCCAAACACCGTAATATAATGTTTATTGTCCACCTGACTTGTAGAAATTAAGTTTTTCCTTAGATCTGGAATGTGTCTCGCGTTCTTTAGCCTGATCTGATCTCCTCCCGACGTTTGTAGTATGATTGTCCCTTTACCAATAATCTTACACGGCCGACCGTTTCTCTCCGCCACATTTCCAAGATCACCTTTTGTAACACCCTAGCACTGTTATGCTATATATTATTTGGGGTATTTCAAATCTTGAGGCAAATTTCTTTATTATTCTTACTTCTGGGTTGCGGATAGTGCAATTGATAGTTGTGATTATTATCCGACCCGACCAGCAAGTTTGAAACCCATCATGGTTCGAGATTACATCAAATATTTGCTAGTACAGAGGATCCATGCAAATCTAGATTTTATAAATATATATAATATATTTTAGAATCCACGTATCTTTTTAAATAAAATATAAAACCAAATAACATATTCTCTTATCTAGCATTGCATGTCATAGTACCCCATATCATGTGGTTGCGCCCATATATCATGTTCATATCCTAAGTGTTACACAGTCTAGTATTTTGATCGCTACGTATATTTACGTATATCCGTATTTAAGGGTATATGTTTTTAATTGTAGAATATTGCGTTATGGTTTAAATTCTTACGTATATTATCCAAATTGAAAAACTAGATTTTTGAATGGTTACGGGTAATATTCGGAGCAATTTGGCATTATCTGTAAAATCCTATAATATATATATATATTATATATTATTATAACTAATAATATATATAATAATGTTATATATATATAATATATTAATTTAAATTAATTAATAAATTCTCTCTATATATATATTTCTCTCCCCTCTCCCTCTCTTTGTCTCTCTAATATATATATATATATATATATATATACTAAAACCTCACCCCTTCTTTATATACTAAAACCTCACCCCTTCTCTCTCCCTCGTTCTTCTTCTTTTCCCCGCGAACGCAAACCCTAACTCTCGTTTCTCCCATTACCTCGTCGCCTCCACTCGTCGTCCTTCGTCCCCGTCTCATCCTCGTCCCCACCTATTCCTCACCTCCATCACCCTATCTCTTCTCTTCCTCTCCCCGATGACCTCAAGCCCGACCTCCACAACCCAAGAACCCAACACCTCGCCGGAAACCACTCTCGCCTGAACAGACCACTACCACCACCCTCATCACCTACCCTCCTCGACGGCAACCCCAGACCACCACCACACCTCGTCTCCCGCCTCTGCACATCCCCAAGCATGTCAAAGCTCACGGCCACACCCTCGTCCAGACGATCTCACCGCCGATGGCCTTGTCTCATCGCCGCCACCTCGTCGCCACTATCTCCTCTGTCTCGCCAAGTACAGAGAACAGCAACAGCCCTTTCTTCCTCCTCCTCCTCCTCCTCCTCCTCCTCCTCCTCTTCTTCTTCTTCTTCTCTCTTTTCTTTCTTTCTTTCTTTTCTTTTCTCTTTTCTGGCCGTCTCGCCGAAGTCGCGCACATCGCCGATGATCCGAACGACCCAGCTACCGTCATCATCTAGCCCAATTACCATGACTCGCAGCTGCTCAGCCAGGTCCAGTCCTGTGTGCGTAAGTTTGCGCCATTATTTCGACGTCGGAACGTGACATCTGTATATCGACACGAGATCCGACCAGGCAAGTTCTAAACATGCAACATGCTATGTTATTATATCAGTATTTATTTGATAAATTATAGTGCATGTGATTTACTATTCAGCAGAAATTACCGATTTACAGTTTTATAGTATCCATCTATATTCGTACTGATAATAGCTTATCCAGTTGTATGACAGAACATCACAATAATATCGTACTAGTACTATCAGTTCAATATGATTATCTAGATTGCATCATATATGGTAATGGATGTATAACAGTTATTACAGATAGATACATATACATTCTTGCATTAATTGTGTTTCGATATTGATTACAGTTTTACATTGGTATCTATTTTGGTTAATATACAGTACATGGCATGTTCACGATACATTACCAGACTTGTTACTTGGATCTTATTGCAAATGCCAACAATTCTGATTGTTGTCCTAATGGACGTGACTTGTTGTCCGCATAGACATGACCGGTACCTGCTTGATCCTGTGTTGGCATTGGAATGTAACCGAATTGTAACTTAAGAGGATATTATTATTGTTTGCCGTGATTCTTAGCGTTACGGAATAAATCATTGTTTGCCGTGTTTCCGGGCGTTACAAAATAAATCATTGCACCGTGGTCCCGTGGGGAATGAACGGGATATATACTGTTGAGTTACGATGAGGATTGCATTAATTGATTCAAAGGCTTGTAGAATAGATAACCTAGAAGCACGGACTTTAAGATACACATCGCTTACATGTACCTCACTGTTTTATATCTGTATTTATTATTTATATGCATGTTCATTCATATTCTGGTTATTGCTAATCTTTTGATATTGTGACGCACTAATGTCTGGGTTTTGCATGGCTCAGTTCCTCTGACATTATCGCAGGTAGATCAAGAGTATTTTAGCAAGCAAGCCGAGCAATAAGGAGCTAGATGTTTAGTTTAGAGATGCTTAGTTTCTTTTATTTCTATAGTTTTATTTTTATCGATGTTAGCCCATAAGGGACATGATTCAGAGATTGTTTTTATTGGATCTTGATTCATTTCTGCTATATGCATTTCTTGATTTTATTTACTATGGCAGATGGGCATGTGTTAGCTAGATTTTATTTTACCGTTCTTGATATCCGATTGACAGCCATATTGTGACTATGGAGGGATTATTTCTAACCATAGGCAGCATGGTTGGCTCTGTTACGTGCCGTGTTTACGTATTTTGGGAAGTGAGGCATGACAGGGTTTGTTTAGTATCAGAGCCATAGGTTTTAGGTTAGCTGGGCTTGGTTCACTTTGTAGTTGGGTATGATATCCAATACATTGTCCTTAAGACCCAGAATTTTAAGAACATGTCTTGCTACAATAATGACTTGTCATTCAAATTCTTGAATCTTATCTTTCCCTTAACTCTTTAATCTTGACGTTATGGAAATGATATTGCATCTCGGCTTAGAACCCTCCTGATTCCTTATTGTTTCTCCCTTCTTATTTCTTCGATTCTGATAGAAGGATTTGGGCGACTTGAATGGGGTTATGTAATTGTAAGTATGTACCGCGGCATGGTTACAATGCGGCATTCTATTTTGGTAACCCGAAGTCCTATTTTGATTCATTTTCTTAACTTATGGTCATTGTTGTTGGGGTCAAAAATTACACCTCGGTTGACCAAGTCAAAGTCAAAGTCAACCCCAAATAAGCGGGCCCAAGCCCAGATCAAGTGGGCCCATGCCCAAGTCGAGCCCCGCGGTCGACCTCGTCCATGCCAAAATGAAATCATGTAATAAATAATTTTGATGTAATTTTTATGCATGAATGTAAGAAAAATGGGCATAAAGCTAAATTTTTGTAAAGCACATGGCTCATGTGCAAAAGAAATGAGTACATGAGGCATGGGATGGGCAAAATGCCATTTTGTAAAGCCCAAGGGGCTATATGTAAATTTATAAGCCTATATAAGGCAATATGATAATGAAATAAAAAAAAGGAACCTTTTCATTCTCTCAAACTCTAGGCTTTTTGTGCTTCCTTCTCCTTCCTCTAGGTTCTAAACCTTCTTCCCTTTTTCTGAGTTAAATTAAGAGTTTTACTCTTCCTTTTCCAAAAAAAAAAGATTTTAACCACAAAACCCAGAAAGGGGAGCTCAGATCTTCCATCAGATCTCAAAGAGAGGAGATTTGTAAATCTCACCCCCTTGCTCCAAGATCCGGCCAACCGAGAGGAAGAAGAAGGAGACCCATCTCCAAAAATCCTATCTTTGGAAGATCCAGGGCCAAAAGAGAGAGAAACAAAGGGGCCCCTTTGATCATTTCTAAAGATTTCTAGGAGTTTAACTCTATTCAAGATCTGTTGGAGTTCAACTCCATAAATTAATCTCGTTTTAGGAGTTTAAGTCCAGAAGTCAAATCGGGAGCACAACTCCCAGTGTAGGGACAAAGTCCCTTTTCCTGCTAACGCTCGGCGCCCACGCGCCAAGCATGCCCGGCGCCCTGCGCCCGGAGCCCGCATGCCAGGCACGTGGAGCGCCCGCGCCCGGCGCGTGCTCACATGCCAGGCACGTGGGGCGCCCATGCACGGTGCTCACATGCCAGGCACGAGGGGCGCCCATGCCCGGTGCTCACATGCCAGGCACGAGGGGCGCCCGCATGCCAGGCACGAGGGGCGCCCGCGTGCTAGGCACGTGAGGCGCTGGCGTTCACGCGTCCTTTGGATGCCATTTTCTCCTTCATTTTATATACACTTTACACTAAAAATACCCCCCCCCCGTTAGAAAAAATTTCTAACGATGCGCTGCCCCGTTAGGGGGCTGCTAACCCCCTTGACCCCCAGCCCGCTATCCGGGTAGCGGGACCCCCGTAAAAACTCTGCAGGGCCCCCGATATATCCAAAACCCCTTCAAAGCACAATACTGCACATTGAGTTCGCATGACCTATTTGACCCTTCAATCGGAGGTTCTCTCGCTCCAAAGGCGAGGGGTAATTAACGGCAGGTTAGTTCGCGGCTGCCGGAGATTCGGATCCCCACAATCTATAAACCCCAGCCTACCCTAGACAGGGGGAATCTGTAATGCGCCTGACAAGCGCGCGCGTATTTCTATCTCAACGGGGTGACGAAAAACACCCTACAGATTCCGGCACGCCCGGTGGGACCAATCTCTCCTCCCATATTTCGGGTTAAATATCCATGCAAACTCAATCAACATATACATCGATTGCCTGTACTGAAGTCATGCTTCTTTGTGCAGGTTAATAAATTTCAAATTGCAATCTCCGGACGCAACAAAATGTCTCTAAGGATCAGCTCAGCTCTCGACACAGCTTCCATCTCCTACACGATGAAGATGGACGCCAGGACGGTCCTCCCGGCCAGTCTCTGGCGATAATAGGAGGATCCGCCGCTACCATTTGGCTCTATTCTGTTCGTGTCAGCTAACGCCATCCCAGCTCCTCAAGCTCCGGTAACAGAAAAACCGGCCTCGAAGTCAAGAGGCTAAATATGGTGATCTCGAGCGCACCACTACCCAAATGCAAGTCGGTGTTTGAACGACTTTCCTTGACCCTAGTTGGGGGCAAGGCTATCAACACCAACAAAGCAACAAGGTATCTCGGGTAAGCTCCAGCGGCGCCCCTGACAACTGCTCAATTGAGTATCTTCTCTAAGCTCCCTGTTAATCAGCTCACGATAGCTTCCTGGATGACGGATTCCCGCCAAGCCTTCAAAATCAAGAAGCTAAGACTGCAAAGGCTCAGATATAGAGCCAACAAAAGGGCTAGGGCTCATGCTAGGCTGAACTTCATGAGGTTCCGAGAATAGGGTTACCCCGCCAAAGATAAAGAGACGGCTGTATATGTGGTCCACACTGTCTATATGGTGGGCACGCGCAGTAAGAGCAAGGATGAGGCCACTACATCTCAAATCCAATCTGGTGTGAATGTGGCTATCAGTTCCTAAGAACAGTATCCTCCGGAAGGTAATGAAAATCCTCCCAGTAAAGCTGATAAGCAGAGAGATCCCTCGGTTCATGAGAAGTCGGGCTTGGAAAGCGAAGAGGAGCCAATCTTCTGTCTCAAGAATACAGAGCAGCAACTTCTCCAAGAGCTCCGAAAACAGGTAAGAAGTAAAGACAAGGAGATGACCAAGATCTACTCAAAGATTGACGACTTGACAAATTTCATCTTACGGCTCACGGCCCAAGTTGCCTCTCATCCGCCCAATCAAGCACAAGACTCTGCTTATGAACCGAGAAACAGTGTCCCGAGGCAGCCAACGCTTGTTCCCTCAAATCCAATGGTGGGAGGACCGCATGAAAGTCAGTCGCATCCTACATCGGGAAATGTCTTGGCTACCGATGACAGTAGCCTGCTAACTCAAGATCAAATCATGGAATTGGTTGCCAACAAAGTCAAAACATTGGTAGCCGAGGCCGAAGCGCAAAAAGATGTTAGCAGTAGCGGGAGACCGTATCCTGCTCAGTATGATCTGGTAGAATTTCCTAGCGGCTATGTCATCCTTAAATTCGGAAGATTTGATGAGACGGGAAATGCGAATCAGCACGTCGCCCATTTTAAAGCCTCATGCGGGAATACTGGGGGCAATGTGTAACACCTTAGAATGTGACTAGTGGCTAATTATACTTTAATATATGGTTTTTAGTAAAAAGTTTACCAAAACGATTTTCAAATATTTTATCAAAATTAATGAATATTTTATTAGAATTTATTTAGGCTTGCACACACATGAGCATGTAAGATAGGGTTAAATTAAGGTTAGACCATGATTATCAACCATGGTGGACTAACCATTTTGTTAAGCCCATTTGAATTTCTATTAGGTGTTTTGGTTATTTGTTTTTTTTAAATGGAAATGATTAGGTATGGGTTGACTTGGAGAGAGAGAGAGAGGGGGGGTGTGGGCATCATGGCTTGAGCCATGCTCACATTAAATGAGGAGAGAGAGAGGGGGGTTGACTAGCCTTAACTCTCATTTCTATTTGTTTTGCCTCTCATTTTCTCACACCTCTCTCTCACTCTCACTCACAATAGCAGCAGCAGCAGAAGCAGCAGCAGCAGCAGGAGCTTCAGCAGCAGCAGCAAGCAACAACAACAACAAATAGCAGCGGCAGCAGAAGAAGAAGCAGCAGCACAAGCAGCAGCAGCAACATGCAGCAGCACCCCAGCAGCAACAGCTCCTCCTCCTCTTCTTCTTCTTCTCCTTCTCCTTGCACCTAGGGTCAAGTGAGGTATAATCTCTTAAACCCAACTCCTTTCTTTGCTTGCATGTGTTAATTAGCATCGGTTAGTGTTAAAAGTGAGATTTAGTGCTAGAAATGGTGATTTGTGTGAAGTTTTGGCCAAGTGGTGATATTGAAGGTTAGCTTAGCTTAACTAAGTGTTATTAGGCCCTTTAAACTGAGATTTAATCCCAGATTTCACTAAAATACCATAGGGTTTCATTTAGTGCAAAATTTAACGTTTTAGAGTAAATATTGGCCTTTCTGTAATCTGCTGTTGACCCGTTTGCTTCAGAGAAAATCTGGGATAACTGGAGCATGTACACTAGGTCTAGACTACAAACACGAAGCACGAGCCCATAATCCCACACCCAGGCCGCCAATTTAATCGTTCTGGCCGCAATTTGCGGCCAGATAGGGGAGTTAGGTGTTAGGGCTTGGTCTAGGGTAGTCTGCTGCATATTTTAGTGTTTTGGCATATGCAACTTTTTAAGTTTTCACCCGAGTCAAAATCTGGAGCGATATATCGTCTTTCCTATACGTTTAGTTTGCACGACACGTGTGATACATGAGTGGGTTTAGTGTTACTGCGTGTCGCGACGTGTCGGGGTAGATTCAGACTCGTATACACACGTTTCAGCGTATCGGACACACGCGCGTTTAGTTCGCAACGAGAGTTTCTCGTTTGGTTTCGATATCGCGTTTTGCTGGATATTTGCTTATGTATGTTCTTTGTGTAAATTTTTAGGTTCGCAGGCGGGTACGTCGGACGCCGCAAAGAAGGGGAAACAAGTGGTCGGCTACGCTTAGCACGAGACCAGGTGAGTAGATTTAACATCTATGGGGAAATCACCCGTATGGCGTTAAGCGTCAGGGCGTGATAGGATATTTTAGTCGTGTATAATCATATATATACTATTATAGCATACCATCCTTATTGCATATAGAATGGTAGTTATAGAACACTGCACTGCCACTAACGGTTCAAGCTGCACGAGCACTATTTGTATGTTACACCCACACCGTTAGTGATTGCCATGACACTCGCACTATAGGATTTCTACGAATCATATATTGATATCTTCATACTTGCGCACATGCACAGTCTATATTCATACCGGTGCACACATATATTGATATCTTCATACTTGCGCACATGCACAGTCTATATTCATACCGGTGCACACATATATTGATATCTTCATACTTGCGCACATGCACACTCTATATTCATACCGGTGCACACATATATTGATATCTTCATACTTGCACATGCACACTCTATATTCATACTGGTGCACACATATATTGATATCTTCATACTTGCGCACATGCACACTGTATACTCATATTAGTGCATACATTTATTGATATATCCCTACTTGCGCACATGCACACTGTATACTCATATTAGTGCATATATTTATTGATATATCCCTACTTGCGCACATGCACACTGTATACTCATATTAGTGCATACATTTATTGATATATCCCTACTTGCGCACATGCACACTGTATACTCATATTAGTGCATACATTTATTGATATATCTCTATTTGCGTACATGCACACTGTATATTCATATTAGTGCATACATTCACTGATATATCCGTACTTGCGCACATACATACTGTGTATCCATATTAGTGCACATATACATTGTTACACTCACATTTGCGTATATATCCATTTGCGCATCCATACCTATATACAAACATATATTACATACATATATGATATGGACTTGATTTCTAGAATAACAGGGACCGCATGGGATATTTTTAAAACCGGATCCTTTTTAAAAGAGCGGTTTTCCTTTTTTTAACTCTTAGTGTCATACGACACATTGCATGGATTTACGCATTGAGTTTTGGATTCATGTGATTTCTGGATTTGAGACCCGTGGTATTATTTTAAGAAAATACGCACTGTTTTAAAAACCCGGTTTCTCTTGTTATGATATTTCAGTGCATCCATCATGTGTTTTCTCGGTTCTGAGAAGTATGACACATGAGAACGGATTCGAGGAGGAGGACGATCTGTTTGCGGGTACATGGTGGACCCGGTATGGTACCCCAGGGCGAGATAGAGATTTGGTGTGGATGACGATGAGCCCGGCAGAGGGAATACTACCTACCGGTGATTGGTTGGACCTGGCGGTTATCCGGAGGATACTGACCAGAGTCGATAGATGGATACGGGCCGACTCGTACTGCCTGGGCCGAGGGCCGATTCCGCAGACGGGGCCCGTAGGCCGATCCGGACTGACGGAGCACGATACATGAGGATTTACGTGTCGATACTGGACACGATTATTTTATGATATTTCGAATGCCGATGTTGGGCACTCACGATTCTATGAGATTTACAGGATTTGGGTGCCGATGAGGGTGACGGCGCCTGAGTTTTACTGGGATTTGGGTGTATTGATGGACACCGGTTATTTTCCACGTTGACATTCCGTGTAGATGTTATTTTATCCCATTCTCAGCATTCATTATTTTGCATCTCATCCTGTATCTGTAGTACCTGATAGAGTACTTATGCATGATTATTGCACACCCTGCTCATCCTATATAGATGTTACTAGATTGCACTTGCTATGCATGACTATTGCATACCCTGCTCATCCTATATAGATGTTACTAGATTGCACTTGCTATGCATGACTATTGCATACCCTGCTCATCTTATATAGATGTTACTAGATTGCATTTGCTATGCATGATTATTGCATACCCTGCTCATCATGTAGAGATATTATTAGATCGCACTTGTTGCATGATTATTGCATCCAGCTCATCATATAGATATTATCTGTTGGCATAGGTTAGAGTATCTCAGTACGTGCATACTCGCGATTACCTTTATATGTTATCTACTATTCACGGGTTGGCAACTCACCCCCGTTGTGCCACAGTGCTTGCAGGTTGCCCTCAGAGTAGTCGCAGCATGCTGCTTTCTTGCATCTTTTGATTCGGATACCACTGCAGTTGGCGCGTGAGCCCTTTGGCTGATAGGTGGGTTTTTGCGGTATCAGCTTATTTTCCAGTTGTATACGCTGTTGTATCTAGTACTCTCTATCTACTATTCATGTATTGACTTAGAGACCAGTTGTGAGGACGATGTATTTTATTTTGTACTTTGGTGTCGAGCTCGTTGTGAGCCGACTTTTTTTTATGCAGTTTTATCTTTCATGGTATTTGTTTTCACCTATATTGCTCATTTCTTCGCTACGGCGTCGTATACTATCATTGTGGTGGTTGTTTCCGCCGTTGGGCGTGATTGCTCCAGTTTGGGATGCTTTATTCGTATTGTATATCATTTTACTCATATCTTGTCTTGTACCCGATTTCGGAGCTAGTTTTTACAAAGGAAATGCTTCCGAAATTTTTAAAGAAAACAACTTAAACTTTAAAGAATTTTACTAGATTACCAAGGTATTCTAAATGTTTTAACAAATGTTTCTATTAAATGTTTTAACAGTCACTACTTTTAATGGTTTTGATTTCTGGGTTTCGGCTTACTTAGTCGCGTTACGCCTGTAGACGTTACGTGGTCAAGTGCCGGTCACGGGCCAAACTTTGGGTCGTGACACAATGATGCGCTTCTCCTCTGCCAGTTTGTTAATAGATTAACCGATGTCGCTTTCGACTGGAACGCTAGCATACCGGATGGCTCCGTTACCAATTTCGTCCAAATGGAATCTTTGTTCCGACAAAGGTTCATGAGTGTCAGCGATAAGATTACCATTGCCGACCTCGTAAGGACCAAGCCAAAGAACAATGAAAGTAGCACGGATTTTATAACCCGATGACGCAATCTCTCCGTCAAATACGAACCGTCAATAATGCGGGACCAATCTGTCAGCCTCCTCGTCGGAAATCTCAACAATTGGATGGCCCCGTTTCTATGCACCGCGGGTCTCAAAACATTTCAAGAGCTGACCAAGAAAGTCTAGATGTTAGAGTGCTCAAAGCAGGGGTCTTCCTCTGATTCCCAAAATAACAATAGGTTCTGGAGAAACCGAAAGGACGATAATCGCAAAGGCGGAATTTCCGACGATTCTGAATCTTTCAACACCTTGGCTAACCGAAATAAGCAAGGGATGAGCGGGCCTAATGCCAACCAGCCTCGAAAGCTAGTGTTCGGAGAGGGAGGAGAATCTCCACTGAAAGAGAAGCTGGATAAGGTCTATTCCTTCAGAAGGGATAAAGTCTATAAAATATTCAAAGACGCCCTAAGAAACGGTCTACAATTGTCAGAATCAAAGAGACCGCAAGAAGCGAATATGACCGACGACCCCAAATATTGCCCCTATCACAGAGTGATAGGTCATGCAATTGAGAACTGCTTCATCTTCAAAGATTGGGTCGAAAATCAATACAAGGCAGGAGAGATAGAACTGTCTAAAGGCGTGTTAACAAACAGTCAAGTTGTGACTGCCAATTTCATACAAACGGAGACCGAAGTCATTCGGGAACCTGATTCTCTCAAACATTTGCCTTCCCATGAAAGGAGATGACCACTATGTCATTAAACTGGGAGCATACGACCCCTAAGTCGTTAAACTAGGAATGTAAAAAAAAGTGTGTAAATAAAAAAAATGTGTAAATAAAAGAAAAAGGAAAAGCCGAAATGATGGGGTAACTCGCAATAAAAATAGCAAGTAAAATAAATAAGAAAATAAAGCCGAAATGATGGGGCAACCGTGAATAAATAGCCGAAATGATAGGGCAATCGCGACCTTCGCGATAAGAAAATCTGAAATGATAGAGCAAAAAAAAGCCTTCTAAATGGCGAATGATGAGTCGCTCCTGGTAATATATTCCAGAGCAGCGATGCAGACGCCAACCAAATCCTTAAATTCCCAACGGCGAATGATGAGTCGCTCCTGGTACCATATTCCAGTATAACGATGCAGACGCCAACCAAATTCCAAATTCCAAAACGGTGAATGATTAGTCGCTCCTGGTACCATATTCCAATGCTGCGATGCAAACGCCAACCAAAATCCAATTTTCGAAAATTCTCCAAGCCCTATGGTTGATCCCCAAGTTGACTGCCGTATACAATCCATGGGCTCAAATAATTCTCATCACACTAATGCCCTACGGCAACCACCAGTCCAGCGGCCGGTCACCGCCCTTGGAATTATGCGCCATTTGGGATGACCCACTCTGAAAGTCTACCTTAACACCACCATGAGCTTCTAGAGGCATCAAGCATGCCAAATTTTAATTTTTATTAGGTGCTAAGTTAGACTAACAAGATCTTTACTAGATTATAAAGGGTTTACCTTTGTGATGTGATTATCTTAAGAGAAGAAAAGAGCATACAATTTTTGTAGTTCGAGTCCTTCTCTTCTATAGCTCCGGGTTGAAGTCCACGCCACACTACTGTTAGGTTACGGCAGCGCCCTGGCCATCAAACCGTGGCTAAATGTGAAACAAAATTTTTCTAAACTGGCGATACCATGACCCGATGCCCGGATCTACCCTAAACCCTATACTAGCAATATGTAAACTAGGAGTTAGATAGTTATACTGAGTTGATCCGTGTCCTTCGGTCTTGAACCATCATCCTAAGCTTCTAGAGGCTCCTTGATCGAATTTGGTTGCCGGTCTTCCTCCATCTACGATGATCTACCTGAGGGAAACAATGCAAGCTCCAGCCTCGTCAAGCGAGGCAACCGACGCTCCAAGGTTTCTAGCAATGGAGAGTGGAGGTGTAGGAATGTGTAAGTCCACGTTGCCCACCCCGGTGCTTGCGGGGAGGCGGAAAACGGAATAAAAATCGGATTTTTATCAAACTAGGCAACAAGGACTAACTAAAGGAGCATCTTTGCTAAATAAAAACTAACTACAAGCTAACTAGTCTTAGCTACATGGAAGAAAGGTTATACCTTGGGCTTTATGTCCTTCTCTCCTTGCTCCTTGGAGTGAAAGAAAGTGTTCACCTTGTCGCCTTCTCTAGTCGAAGAAGGATCCACCCGAGAGTCTCAACCTTTGGCTTCAACTTCAAGCTAGAAGTAACTAAGGTGCTAGAAGTGCTAATCCTAGAACCTTAGATGAGAGTAGAGATTACTTTAGAGAGGTTTATCTCAAGCTCATGTGTTTCTCAACTCATGAGAGGGGAGAGCTTGAGAGAGAGGAAGAGGAGGAGAGAGAATCTATATGATAGAATGACAGAAATAATGAACTATTCTCTCTAATATGGGTGAATTATGAAATTAGATAATTAGCTAGATAATTGTCATGGTTAATCAAGACTTGACCATTATCATTTCATATTTAATGCAAATTGCAAGGATCAAAGAGCATCTTTTATATGGAATGATGATGGTCAAAGTGTCAACCTAGGTCAACAAGTCAAGTATGGTCAAAAGGTCAACAACCCTAACCATGCACAATTATATTTAACTAATATCAATTATTCATAATACACACATAAGCATTAGGGTTAAGAAAATGACAATGGTCATTAACCCTAATCAAAGTCCTCTGCCTCTGTCTCAGTCAACTGTGCATACGCACCCGTATCCGTGATCCGAGGAACACGAATACAATGAGATAAGACCAATCCCAAATCATATACTAGGATCCGTTTTAAACCAAAGCCCGCTAGTATAAGCTGTCCGGACAGCAAACGTGCATAAGTGCGCGGATGTGAACGAACCCTGTCGCAAAACCATGCGACCTCTACTCATTTTGCCTAAAGGCGAATAACTCTCTGTGTGGGACTCTAAAGACTCGACACTACGCTGGCATTGGGTTTAACCACAGACCGCAAGCGGCACTAGCTGTACGTAACGGTCCCCAGGTAGATGCCGATAAGAAGACTGACGAGGTGAACCCATCTGAACTCCTACTGAGCCTGTATGTGACAGTCTCCGTACAGTCCGGTCTGTTCGTCTGATACATCGCATGGCGGGCCTAGGGGGTGGTAAACGTCAGTCCCCTAATAGCGATACAAGTCGTGTCGGAGTGTAGCCCAGAACACCCGGAGATAACACTGGAAACCTACCAGTATATCTCGCTTGCCCTGGCCAGGGACTACTTATGTAATGGCTCTCCTGGACACAGCGCGATGTCAACCCCCAATACCGGGAGAGGCGAATCCTGTCTAACCGTCCCTGCCTCCAAGTGCTTCGGGATTGCACCCAACTACTACCTGTTTGCACGACTCCTTTGAGCCGTGGTAGGGTAGTAATCAAAGTACAGTGGGAACACACTCGAGGCGAAGTGACAGTGTCAAGTCAGCGGACTAAGCTGTACTCATGTCACTTGGGAACTGATAACTGACGATAGGTATAATACCAACCAACAGTTCCCGACGAGTCCTGTCCAGTGTACTCGTAACCTAACGAGCACCAGCATACTATCTCAAGTACGACGTACTGACGGCTGTGGGACAGACCGTCTCCCACGCTGGGATGAGAAGCGCATACGCTAGTCTACTCCGGAGTATCGATGCCCTGTCTCGATAGTCCTATGACTAGGGACCTGTATAAGGATCTTCTTATGGATTACCCAGCCCCCACGAGTGTGAGCGCCATCACAATGATGGTAATCAAGCAAAGATCCTAAGGGCTCTACTAATATGTATATAAGCGATATTCTAAAAGAAACACATGTACATATTAAAGCAGAGACAAACCAAGTAGCATACTACCATTTCGAGCAAAATTGTATATACAACTGTGAATATCCCAAGCTTCCATCAAGTAATATACATATTAGTATGATACAGTATGGCCTCTAGGGCATATACACTAACAATCTCCCACTTGCACTAAGGCCATGTACTGGCGTATCGAAGACCTATCATCTCGATCAGCCGCTCGAACTGAGTCTGGGGTAAGGCCTTCGTGAATGGATCTGCAGTGTTATCTTCTGAAGCAACCCTCCGAACCTCGATCTCCTGGCGATCACGATCTCCCTGATCAGGTGATACCGCCTCAAGATGTGTCTAGATTTCTGATGGGAACTGGGTTCTTTCGCTAAAGCTATAGCCCCGTTGTTGTCGCAATACAGAGGTATTGGATCAACAATGGATGGAACCACCTGAAGTTCTTTTAAGAACTTCCTCATCCAGACAGCTTCTTTTGCGACATCAGATACAGCGATGTATTCCGCTTCCATAGTCGAGTCAGCAACGGTTTCCTGTTTGGAGCTTTTCCAACACACCGCCCCTCCATTGAGGGTAAAGACAAAACCCGACATGGACTTGGAATCATCCTTGTCACTCTGGAAGCTGGAGTCAGCAAAGGCCTCAATCTGGAGGTCTTTTCCGCCATACACCAAGAACATCTCCTTAGTCCTTCTCAGGTACTTGAGAATGTTCTTTACCGCTATCCAATGTTTCTCCCCAGGGTTTGACTGATACCTGCTTACCACACTCAGTGCATAAGCCACATCTGGTATGGCACACAACATTGCATACATTATAGAGCCTACCGCAGAAGCGTAGGGTATAATAGACATGCGATCCCTCTCCAAATCAGTCTTGGGAGACATCTCTTTGGAGAGGGTGATCCCGTGACAAGCCGGTAGATTACCGCGCTTGGAATCTTCCATACTAAATCTTTTCAGTATGGTGTCAATGTACCTGGACTGTGAGAGTCCTAAAATCCTCTTGGATCTATCACGGTAGATCCGGATCCCCAGAATGTATGAGGCATCACCCAGGTCTTTCATGGAGAACCTGTGTGACAAGAACCCTTTGACAGATTGTAGCATAGGAATGTCATTTCCTATTAAGAGAATGTCATCCACGTATAATACGAGGAATACTACAGTTCTCGCTACAAATCTATAATAGATGCACGGTTCATCTGGATTTTTGATAAAGCCAAATTCCTTGACTGTCTCATCAAAACAGATGTTCCCACTCCACGATGCCTGCTTTAGTCCATAAATGGACTTGAGCAACTTGCACACCTTTCCGCTGCTCCCACTCTGAATGAATCCCTCTGGCTGGTCCATATAGACACACTCCTCTAAATGTCCATTTAGAAAAGCGGTCTTTACGTCCATCTGCCAAATCTCATAATCGTGGAAGGCAGCAATGGCTAGAAGGATCCGAATGGATTTCAGCATAGCTACTGGAGAAAAGGTTTCGTCATAGTCCAAACCAGGTCGCTGACGAAAACCCTTTGCAACCAGTCTAGCTTTATAGGTCTCAACCTGTCCATCTACACCAATCTTCTTTTAGAATATCCACTTGCATCCTACGGGTTTTACCCCATCTGGAGCAATGTCCAACGTCCATACTTTGTTGGTGTACATAGACTCCATTTTGGTCCGCATTGCATCCAGCCATTTTACCGAGTCAACGCTCTGAATGGCTTGCTGGAAGCTAGTAGGCTCATCACAATCTATGATGCAATCCTCTCTATCCCCGTCTATGAGAAAATCGTAGTATCTCTCGGGCGGATGAGACTGCCTACTACTCCTACGGAGTGGCGTGGGAATGTCCTGATCTTTCGAACCCTCTGGTTCTACTAAGCTTTCAGTAATAGCTCGTGGTTCTGGAATTTCTTCCAGTTCTATTGCGCTCCCACTTATTTCCTTTTCTAAGAACTGATGTTCCAGAAAGTGGGCATTACGAGAAACAAGGACTTTTTGTTCCTCTGCGTGATAGAAAAGATACCCCCTGGTGTTCTTTGGGTATCCCACAAACTTGCACAGTACTGAGCGTGCCTCGAGTTTGTCCGCATGCTGCTTTTTGACAAAAGCTGGACATCCCCAAATCTTCAGGTATTGAAGATAGGGTTTCTTCCCACTCCATAACTCATATGGTGTGCTAGGCACAGTCTTAGTGGGAACTCGGTTCAAAAGGTATGCAGCTGATTCTAGCGCATATCCCCAGAATGATCGCGGTAACTCAGCATAACTCATCATGGACCGTACCATATCCAATAGGGTTCGGTTCCATCTCTCCGATACACCGTTATGTTGCGGAGTGTCTGGAGGAGTAAGCTGAGAGAGAATTCCATTCTCTTTTAAGTAATCCAGGAATTCGGCACTCAACTATTCACCACCTCGATCAGATCTCAGTGCCTTGATACTTTTGCCTGCCTGTTTTTCTACTTCATTCTTGTATTCCTGGAACTTCAAGGCTTCATATTTATGCTTCATTAAGAAAACATGTCCGAACCTTGAAAAATCATCCGTAAAAGTAATGAAGTAAGAATAACCGCTTCGTGCATGTGTAGACATTGGACCGCACACGTCGCTGTGTACGAGTCCCAAGAGCTCGCTCGCTCTTACTCCGTGTCCAGTGAACGGAGTCTTTGTCATCTTTCCTTTGAGACAGGATTGACAAGTTGCATACGATTGATATTCGAACGGATCCAAATATCCTTCTGTATGTAACTTCGTCAACCTTCTTTCATTAATGTGAAGCCTGATTGATTTCAGGAGACTTTCTTTTGTGTGTATTCTAGACATTGAAAATCTGTGGTTGGTTCAATACGTATATACCGTTGTTTAATGTACCTAACCCAATCAAAACTTGATTAAGGTGAATGTTCACTACATTACTTATAAATGCAAATTCATAACCTTCTTTAGATAATAAAGATACAGAAATGATATTACAAGTTGCATTTGGTACAAAATAACAACTACGCAAAACCAAAAAGTGTCCATCTGACAATCCCAGGTGATAGTCCCCCATGGCCTCAGCATCCATGCTAGCTCCGTTTGCAACTTTGAGGGTCATATCACCTGCCTTCAAAACTCTATGCTTTCTCAACGCCTGCAAAGAATTACAGATATGAGATCCTGATCCGGTATCCAATACCCAGGAAGTAGAGTTTATTGATAGACAGTTTTCAATAACATACACACCTGAAGCTGAAGCAGCAACTCGCTTCAGATCCTGGGTTCTGGCATTCCAAGCCTTGCAATCCTGTTTCCAGTGTCCACTTTTGTGACAGTAGAAGCATTCTTCCTTTCCTACCAGCTTTCCCGCTACCTTTGTTTCTTTCCCTCCCTTCGTATCCACTTTACTGACACCGCCCCTTGGTTTGGCAGGGGCTTTCTTCTTCTTTTCCTTGGCTTTCGCCCTGGACCTAGAAGAGGAAGATCCTCCTACAAACAAAGTGGATGTCTCTCTACCTTTCTGTAGGGTGCCCTCAGCACTCCTCAACATGTTCAGAAGTTCGGAAAGTTCAACCTCCTTTCCTTGCATGTTGAAGTTAAGGATAAACTGGGCGTAAGTGGAAGGAAGGGACTGGAGAATCAAATCAGTATAGAGTTCATTCTCCAACGTGGTCCCAAGGTCCACGAGCTCCTCTATATAGCCAATCATCTAAAGCACGTGTTCCGCTACCGATGATCCGACGGCCAATCTTGCCGAAAATAGCTTCTTCGACACTTCGTATCTTGCGATACGAGACTTCTCTCCATACAGTTCTTTTGTATGAAGAAATATGGACTCTAGGTCCATATTCTCGTGCCTCCTCTGATGTTCGTTGTCCATCGAGGCAAGCACGAGGCATTTGGCCTTCGCGCAATCTATTTCCCAGGTCTTATAGATTTCCCTATCTACGACACTGGTTTTAGGACCTGGGACACGGGGAGCTTTGGTGGTAAGGAGATACCCCAACTTGTCGTAAGTGATTGCCATCTTGACATTCCTGAGCCAATCTTTGTAGTTTGGCCCTGTCAGTATATTTTTATCTAGTAATAACTTAAGTCCGGTCATGTTGAATGGTCACTGCAATTAGGAGAGAGAAAAGAAACACTTTAGCATGATGCTCTTACAAGTTTAGAGTGGTTTTTAGTTTGTCTAAATAGGATGGCTCCCACTGTCTCTCGAATCCCTCCTCAAACCATAAAGGAAGAATTAGTTAGGATCAATCTCACCGTACAATACTTGCTTAACCGTTCAGCCAGGCCAGTGTCGGTACTTCGAAGGAGGTTTTCCAACGCTTTCGCGAAGTTCCTTAATTAAGTAACCTCTTTTCCCTATGGGCGTAGCCCCGCTAACACCTTTCTAGACACCTACTAGGTTTATAGCATTGATCGTTAAGTGAGAGATTTCCTGAGGAGTAGCATATACTCACAGTAGGATCGGGATCCAAATATCATCGCGTGATAAAACCGAAGGAATCCTACCAGAATCATCACACTCCAAATGGTATGCAGCGCTAGCAAGTTTCAGTACTTATGAAACTCCCGATGTGGATTTTTTCCCCATGCTCTTATGACCTTGGCGTGAGGTCAAAATGTCATAAGTCACATGTCAAGTTCTTCCCATCATTATCCAGGTTAATTTGAACCCACCCGTACCTACCCTTGACGTAGGCCAAAATGGCAGTACGACTGTCTCAAACCAACGCATTCTATCTATGCAACAGATAAATATCCGGCAGCTACCAATCACTATGCCTTGGCGTGAGGTCAAAATACATAGCTTGAATACTACCGAATATTTAACTGAAATGATGGAGGGCTACGAATGGTTTTGGCGAAACCGTGAACGTAGTGAACTTGATATAATCGATGGAACGAGATAGCTTTTAAAAGGAGTGGTTCAAGCTCCGCATTTAAAAGTTTGGTTTTGAAAAGAACCGAGTGGTTTTCAAAGTGTTCCAATCGACTTTTACTTGGTTTATTTTCTTGCATTAGTTCTTTTAATGCGTCCCATCATTTAATCCTACCATTGCAGAAAACAACCAAAATATGACGTACGCGTATGCCATTCGCATTCGCCATGGGGTCCCGTCATCACCCGTTAGGTTACTTAACTAACAACAGAGCGGGGGCTGGGCTAGCGCGGCTGTAAAACATAAGCAACGCCTAAATAGTTATCGTATATAGATATATAGCAATGATAGACATTACAGATCACAGATGAATACATTGGATATACTAGGAATCCGCAATCCGTTCGAGCCTGCAACGAAAAGCGGATTACACGGTCGTGGTGAATAGCCAATACCCCACCCAAGACCCCTACGGGTGCGGCAAACTACCCGCCAAGTATCCGAAGCGAAGCAACCTCCCTCAACACCGTGAGTAGGCCACTCGGCACTTCGACATACCCGGTAGTTTGTGCACCCCCTCCATGGGTCTATCCTAGGAGCAAAAATAGTAAAAAGAATTATACAATGACGGCTACAACCCTGACCCGGTTGTGCGGCCATACAAATAATATTACATCAATTTACATGTTACATGAATTGAAAGAAAAGAAAACTCTCGTTTCACAAAACCCCCTGGCTATTCACCCGCGACAATCCAACGCATTCATATACACATACCATCAACAAACACAGATCACAGATATGTATAACCCCTACTAATCGACGTATAACGATTAACAGACGTTCAATACATATAAACATCACAGATATAACCCATTAGTCAAAGTGTAAATACGGATTTATAGGCACCCCAAATACAAATTTCTTTTCTGGAAAATCTGGGCAGAAAGAAACCATCTTAAAAATCCCAAAACCTCAGCAGAAGAATACTGCACCAAACTCGGTCCAGAACCGAGTCAAAACGGCCGCGGTTCCGCGGCAAAAGGCATGTTCTTGCCGCGGAAGCGCGGCGCTTTGAACGATTCACTGGATCGTTTTTGGTGTGCTTTTTGAAAAAACCCTGAGCCGATTTTTGAAGTATGATTTATTATTTTTTGAGCAGAAAAAAAAATCAATAGAAACTTAGGGTTTTGAAATTTTGGTTTTGCGATTTTTACCGATCGAACTTCTATACACTTTACTAACTAGCTAGTTTATGTTTAGTTAGGCTCTGATACCACTGTAAGTCCATGTTGCCCACCCTGGTGCTTGCGGGGAGGCGAAAAACGGAATAAAAATCGGATTTTTATTGAACTAGGCAACATGGACTAACTAAAGGAGGATCTTTACTAAACAAAAACTAACTACAAGCCAACTAGTCTTAGCTACATGGAAGAAAGGTTATACCTTGGGCTTTATGTCCTTCTCTCCTTGCTCCTTGGAGTGAAAGAAAGTGTTCACCTTGTCGCCTTTTCTAGTCGAAGAAGGATCCACCCGTGAACCTCAACCTTTGGCTTCAACTTCAAGCTAGAAGTAACTAAGGTGCTAGAAGTGCTAATCCTAGAACCTTAGTGTAAGTCTATGCTACCTCTCCCGGTACTTACGGGCTTGCGGAATTTGATGTAAAACAATTTTCTAGAGGCGGTAACATGGACTCAAAACGGATCTTTGTTAAACTATCTACCTAACAACCTAACTACGAGTTGCTAACTACTCGGTTAGGGGGTTATACCTTTCTTTCTTGAACTCCTTCGTCTTCATCTCTTGATGGTGTAAGGATCGGCTTCACCCCGTCGTCTCCTTGCGCCGAAGATCGATCCACCCGAAAGCTTCTACCTTTGGCTTCTTCTTCGAACTTTGAAGAAACTAGTTCACTTGGTTTGCTAAACCTTGTGAACTAGAGTGAGTAGAGGAGAGTGTGATGGGATTTTCTCTATGGTTCTTGCTTCTCAACACATGAGACAAGTGAACCATAGACAAGAGAGAGAGCAAGAGGAAGAGGGTGAGAGCAAGAGAATGAGAGAGCTCAAAACCAAGAGAGAGAAAGGCAAAGAAAGAATGAGCCTCACTTTTGTCATACACCCTCTCATAATCTAAAAGCATCATGAGCCATAATGTTAATCAAGTATTATGTGATGGTTCATATCATGTCAAAGGCAATATCATTTCCATGCACTCATTTTGCAAACCACAACAAGCAAGCAAAAGTCTTTGCATGAAAATGACAACCATTGTGATGATGATGGTCAACTAGTCCAACCTAGTCAACAAGTCAAAAAAGTCAACCCCTCAACAACCATGTCACTATAATACTTAATTAATATTATTGCTAATTAAGTTTCATATTCTCATTAGGGTTTAGCAAAAAGTCAATAGTCAACAGTCAACAACCCTAATGAGAATCCTCTGCCTCTGTCTCTCTGTCAACTGTGCATACACATCCGCATCCGCGTTCCGAGGAACACGAATACATACGAGATAAAACCAATCCTAAAACGTACACAAGGATCTGGCTTAAACCAAAGCCCGCTAGTGTTAACTGTCCGGACACTTAACGTGCACAAGTGCACGGATGTGACCGAACCCTGTCGCAAAACCATGCGACCTGTCACAAAACCATGCGACCTCTACTCTTTTGCCTAAAGGCGAATAGCTTTCTGTGTGGGACTCTAATGACTCGACACTACGCTGGCAGTGGATTTAACCACAGACCGCAAGCGGCACTAGCTGTGCGTAACGGTCCCCAGGTAGATGCCGACAAGAAGACTGACGAGGTGAAACCCATCTGAACTCCTACTGAGCCTGAATGTGACAGCCTCCGTACAGTCCGGTCTGTTCGTCTGATACATCGTATGGTGGGCCTAGGGGGCGGTAAACGTCAGTCCCCTAATAGCGGTACAAGTTGTGTCGGAGTGAAGTCCAGAACACCCTGAGATAATACTGGAAACCTACCAGTATATCTCGCTTGCCCTGGCCAGGGACTACTCATGTAATGGCTTTCCTAGACACAGCGCGATGTCAACCCCCAATACCGAGAGAGACGAATCCTGTCTAACCGTCACTGCCTCCAAGTGCTTCGGGACTGCACCCAAGTACTACCTGTTTGCAAGACTCCTTTGAGCCGTGGTAGGGTAGTAATCAAAGTACAGTGGGAACACACTCGAGGCGAAGTGACAGTGTCAAGTCAGCGGACTAAGCTGTACTCATGTCACCTGGGAACTGATAACTGACGATAGGTATAATACCAACCAATCAGTTCCCGACGAGTCCTGTCCAGTGTACTCGTAACCTAACGAGCACCCGCATACTATCTCAAGTACGACGTACTGACGGCTGTGGGACAGACCGTCTCCCACACTGGGATGAGAAGCGCATACGCTAGTCTACTCCGGAGTATCGATGCCCTGTCTCGATAGTCCTGCGACTAGGGACCTGCATAAGGATGTGCTTATAGATTACCCAGCCCCCACGAGTGTGACTGCCATCACAACGTTGGTAATCAAGCAAAGATCCTAAGGGCTCCACTAATGTGTAAAGGCGATATACTAAAATAAACACATGTACACATTGAAGTAGAAACAAACCAAGTAGCATACTACTATATTGAGCAAGATTGTCAATACAAGGTGAATATCCCAAGCCTCCATTAAGTAATATACATACTAGTATGATACAGTAATGGCCTCTAGGGCATATACACTAACAATCTCCCACTTGCACTAAGGCCATGTACTGGCGTATCGAAGACCTATCATCTCGATCAGCCACTCGAACTGAGTCTGGGGTAAGGCCTTCGTGAGTGGATCAAAAGTGTTATCTTCCGTATTTACTCTCTTCACCTCGATCTTCCGGCGATCAACGATCTCCCTGATCAGGTGGAACCGCCTCAAAATGTGCCTGGACTTCTGATGGGACCTGGGTTCCTTCGCTAAAGCAATAGCGCCGTTGTTGTCGCAATACAGCGGTATTGGATAAACAATGGTAGGAACCACCTGAAGCTCCGTGAGGAACTTCTTCATCCAGACAGCTTCCTTTGCGGCATCGCAAGCAGCTATGTACTCCGCTTCCATAGTTGAGTCAGCAACGGTCTCCTGCTTGGAACTCTTCCAGCAAACCGCCCCTCCATTGAGGGTAAAGACATAACCTGACATGGACTTGGAGTCATCCTTGTCACTCTGGAAGCTGGAGTCAGCAAAGGCCTCGATCTGGAGGTCTTTTCGCCATACACCAAGAACATCTTCTTAGTCCTTCTCAGGTACTTGAGAATGTTCTTTACTGCTATCCAGTGTTTCTCCCTTGGGTTCGATTGATACCGGCTTACAACGCTCAATGCGTATGCTACATCTGGTCTGGTACACAACATCGCATACATAATAGAGCGTACCACAGATGCGTAGGGTATTGATGACATGCGAGGCCTTTCCAAATCAGTTTTGGGAGACATCTCTTTGGAGAGGGTGATCCCATGACAAGCCGGTAGATTACCGCGCTTGGAATCTTTCATACTGAATTGTTTCAGTATGGTGTCGATGTACCTTGACTGTGAAAGTCCCAACATCCTCTTAGATCTATCACGATAGATCTGGATCCCCAGAATGTAGTTGGCATCGCCCAGGTCCTTCATGGAGAACCTCTGCGACAAAAATCCTTTGACTGACTGTAGCATAGGAATATCATTTGCTATTAGGAGAATGTCATCCACGTACAAGACGAGGAATACCACAGTTCTCCCTACAATCTTACTGTAGATGCATGGTTCATCTGGATTTTTGATAAAGTCGAATTCCTTGACAGTATCATCAAAGCAGATGTTCCAACTCCGCGATGCCTGCTTCAGTCCATAGATGGACTTGAGCAACTTGCACACTTTACCGCTGCTCCCACTCTGAATGAATCCTTCTGTCAGATCCATATAGACGCACTCTTCCAAATTTCCATTTAGAAAAGCCGTCTTTACGTCCATCTGCCAGATTTCATAATCGTGGAAGGCAGCAATGGCAAGAAGGATCCGAATGGATTTGAGCATGGCTACCGGAGAAAAGGTCTCGTCATAGTCTAAACCAGGTCTTTGACGAAAACCCTTTGCAACGAGCCTAGCTTTATAGGTTTCAACCTGCCCATCTATACCAATCTTCTTTCTGAAGATCCATTTGCAGCCTACGGGTTTTACCCCTTCTGGAGCAAAGTCCAAAGTCTAAACTTTGTTGGTGTACATAGACTCCATTTCGGTCCGCATTGCATCCAGCCATTTTACCGAGTCACCGCTCTGAATAGCTTGCTGGAAGCTAGTAGGCTCACCATAATCCATGGTGCAATCCTCTCTATCCCCGTCTACGAGAAAACCGTAGTATCTCTCGGGTGGATGAGACTGCCTACTACTTCTGCGGAGTGGCGCAGGAATGTCCGGTTCTCCTGAAACTACTGGCTCTTCCAAGCTTTCAGTAATAGCTTATGGTTCTGGAATTTCTTCCAGTTCTATTGCACTCCCACTTATCTGGTTTTCCAAAAACTCAGTTTCCAAGAAGCGGGCATGTTAAGAAACAAAAACTTTTTGTTCCTCTGTGGAATAGAAAAGATACCCCTGGAGTTCTTTGGGTATCCCACAAACTTACACTGTACTGAACGTGCCTCGAGATTGTCCGCATGCTGCTTTTTTACAAAAGCTGGACATCCCCATGTCTTAAGATACTTAAGACAGGGTTTCTTCCCACTCCACATCTGATATGGGGTGGTAGGCACAGTCTTGGTTGGAGCCTTGTTCAAGAGATATGCAGCTGTTTCTAGTGCATAACCCCAGAAAGATCGCGGTAACTCGGCCTTACTCATCATGGAACGGACCATATCCAATAGGGTCCGATTCCGCCTTTCCGATGCACCGTTGTGTTGTGGCGTGTATGGAGGAGTAAGCTGAAAGAGAATTCCATTCTCTTTTAAGTAGTCCAGAAACTCGGCACTCAAGTATTCTCCACCTCGATCAGATCTCAGTGTCTTAATACTTTTGCCTGTTTGTTTTTCAACTTCATTCTTGTATTCCCGAAATTTCTCAAAAGCCTCGGATTTGTGCTTCATTAAGAAGACATGTCCATACCTAGAGAAATCATCTGTGAAAGTAATGAAGTATGAATAACCTCTTCGCGCATGTGTAGACATTGGACCACACACATCACTGTGTATGAGTCCCAAGAGCTCGCTCGCTCTTTCTCCGTGTCCAGTGAACGGAGACTTTGTCATCTTTCCCATGAGACAAGATTCACAAGTGGCATAAGACTGGTACTCGAACGGATCCAAGTATCATTCTTTATGTAACTTTGTTAACCGTGTCTCATTGATGTGACCCAGTCTACAATACCATAAGAAAGACTGATTTAATTCTGGAGACTTTCTTTTAAGTGTGTTCTGGACACTGAATATCTGAGCTTGATTCAATACGTATTGTCACGACCCGAAAGTACGGAACGTGACTGGCACTTAGATTACGAGACGTCTAAAGGCGTACCGTAACCTAAGTCAGCCAACGCCCAGAAAATCTAAACCAAAATCAAAAGCGAATGAAGGAAAACCTTTAATGAAGACGGTTTTTAAAATCATTTAAGTTGCATAGAATCCCTTTTTAAAACATCAAAAATTTCCGAAAATTTCGGCAGAGTCTCCCCTGTATTTTCTATCCCCCAAAATGGGTACAACAAGATAATAAACCTGTAATCATAAAATGGCATCCCCAAGCGGGAGCTAGCTCTTCGCCCAAGGCGGATCACAACCACATGCAATATAATAGCAATATCAAGAAACGAGCATAAAAGAAACGCAAAATATCAGAAAACACAACGCCGGCTCAAGTGAGCTCGACCCAAAAGAAACCACAAATATACAAATCTCTCAGTCTCATCACTAGGTCGCATATACAATATAAAGTGGTAGATGGAGAATACTAGATACAATGATAAAGCAAAAAGAAATAAAGTGTGCTCGCAACCCACCTACGGGCGATGTCGCGAGTCTGAGCAAAAGGAGCTGATGATAAGATAGCTGCTGCTACAAGACTGATGAGTCCGACCTGCAAGACACTGTGGCACAACGGGGGTGAGTTGCCAGCTCGTGAGTAGAATATAACATCTAGTAAGGCAATCGTAAGAATGCACGCAAATGCGTCATAGCATGTATGTTCAGATGTGATATAATACCTCTAGTATGCATGCACATGTATGCAATGTCATAACTAAATCTTTAAGTGTTTTACATGCTAAGGGTACTGCATTCTTAACTTTAGAAAATGAATATCTGTATAATAGCTAAGTACCATCAAGAAATCATCTGAAAACCCGTGTCAAGTATCGACACCAAATATGAAATAATATCTGTCTCGATATCTCACTGTATCAATGTCTCAAATATCGGGCTCCGTCAGTCCGGATCGGCCCATATCATCAAATCTCACGACAACGGTCGGTATCCTCCGGATATCCGCCGCGCCAGACATTACCGGTAGGTAGTCTTCCCCTGCCAGGCTCATCGTCTACAACTCGATCTTCTTGCCCCGGGGTACCATACCGGGCCCACCATGTACCCGAGACGGTTCATCCACTCCTCGAATCGGGTCTCGAAATCCAACAGAAAACATGAAAAGTCATGGTGGACGACACATACATCACGAGAAAACCGCAACTTTGTTTTAAAAATGATAAATATAAGCTTTTGTTAAATTCTTGCGGTTTTCCCCAAAAATCCAGAAATCGTAGCAATACTGAAATCCTCAAGAAAATCATAATGTTCACATGTTATATATGATAAATGTCTATGATATCAATGTATATGATGTGAATTTTGGATAGAAATCTATGTAAATATGATGAAAATGCGAGGTATATGCATGCTATGCAATTTCATATATCATGTATGAATGCAAATGGCGATATTAAGTTAAACAGGTTCTATAGTGCACGTGGCATGGCAATTACCAAAGGCGTGTGTGTCACATGAATAGTGCGCGTGCAACAGATGCCAATGGTAAGGTGTTCGTGTCCTACGAAATGATATCGCATAAGTATAGATGAATGTCCATGCAATCTAATATACAGTTAGCTATAAGGGTATGCAATGTACATAAACGGATAAGCTAGCTAATGAAATTGTGGATTAGGGTTTGGCTTTGAATGGGTTAATGAAATTGTGGATTTTTTAATGAATTTTGGCATGAAATTTGAAGCAAAAATGAAGTGAGAAGAGAGGGATTTGCTGCAGAATGGGGTCGGCCAGCAGGTGAGGGAGGGTGTTGTGGGATTTTTGGAGAAGTTTCTAGGTCTAAAAACACCCCATGTTCTCATTTAATGCTTTCACATCAACATTTTACAAAAAAAACCTCATTTTACATCATTTTCTCATTAAACTTCCAACCCTAAAACAAAAATCTTGCAAGTCATGATACAATTTTATTAACACCATATTTTAGCTTATAAAGATTCATAATTATGAAATTTACCTAATTAAATTTATATTTATCATTAATTTAATGTATTTTAAAAAGCCTAAAATAATAAAAAAATAATTAATTACGAATTTTTTTTTATTTAACTAGATAATTATAAGTGACATTTTAGTGACAAAATTATAGTAATATCTTATCTTAATTTTGTATAATTAGGTCTACAATGAAAAATACCTATTTTGACTTTTTACGGAAAAAGTCGAAAAATTAGCCGATTACCGAAAAACTGCCTAAACGATTTTCGAAGGGTTACAATCTTCCCCCCTTAAAGAAATTCGGTCCCGGAATTTAGAATTTAAATACGCGTACCTTCAAAAAGATAGGGATATCTCTTCCTCATCTCGACCTCGGTCTCCCAGGTGACCTCCTCGCTGTTCGGGCCACGCCAAAGGACCTTGACGGACGGTATAACCTTCGACCTCAATTTCTTCACCTGCCGATCCAAAATGACCACCGGCTGCTCGGTGAAAGAAAGATCACGCTCTAGCTGGATCGTCTGGTGCTGAATCGCCTAGGAAGGATCATGAAGGTACTTGAGGAGCATCGAGACATGGAATACGGGGTGAACATCGGGGAAGCTGGGCGGAAGAGCTAACCGATAATCGACTGGACCAACACGCTCTAGGATCTCGAAAGGACCAACATATCTAGGACTCAGCTTCCCTTTCCGCCCAAATCTCATCACACCTTTCATCGGAGAGACCTTCAGGAAAACATGATCGCCAACAGCGAACTCGAGTCGGCGACGACGCTTGTCAGCATATGATTTCTGCCTGCTCTGTGCCGCTCTCATCTTGTCCCGAATCAGCTGTATCTTCTGGGTCGTCTCCTGTACGATCTGCGGCCCCAAAATACTGCTTTCCCTGAGCTCTGTCCAACATACAGGCGATCGACATCTCCTCCCATATAAAGCCTCAAAAGGTGCCATCTGAATCGTCTCCTGGAAGCTATTATTGTAGGAAAACTCGATCAAAGGCAAATGACGATCCCAGCTACCACCGAAATCTAAAACACAAGCTCTGAGCATGTCCTCAAGAATCTGAATAGTACGCTCCGACTGACCGTCAGTCTGCGGATGAAAGGCTGTGCTAAAACTCAATCGGGTGCCCAAAGCTTCCTGTAATTTCTGCCACAATCGGCTGGTAAACTGGGTGCCACGGTCGGACACGATGCAAGTCGGAACACCATGCAGTCGCACTATCTCATCAATATAAACCTGGGCGTACTGAGAAAATCCAAAAGTGGTCATCACTGGCAGAAAGTGAGCCGCTTTCGTCAGTCGATCCACAATCACCCAAATAGAGTCGTACCCTCGACTGGTCCTGGGTAGACCGACAATGAAGTCCATGGAGACCTGCTCCCACTTCCACTCAGGGATGGGCAAAGGCTGTAACTCGTCGGCTGGCCTCTGGTGCTCGGCCTTGACTTGCTGACAAGTCAGGCATCTCGACACAAAGTCTGTAATATCCTTCTTCATCCCGTCTCACCAGTAAACCTCTCTCAAATCATGGTACATCTTGGTAGAATCTGGGTGAACACTGTATACTGATCTATATGCCTCCTCGAGAATATCGCGCCTCAGTCCCTCTGAATCTGGCACGCACAGTCGAGTCCCAAATCGAAGTATGCCCTGATCATCCATCACGAACTCGGAAACTCTGCCCCGCCGAATCTGCTCAATAATCTCTAAAATGCGGGCATCGCCGGACTGTGCCTCGCGGATACGGTCAAGTAACTGTGGGCGTGCTCTGAAATGGGCCAGCTGTCCCCCTGTAGGAGTAAACTCGAACCGCACTCTGCTGTCACATAACACCTGCCAATCCGCCGTCGACTGCATCTGCACTGCGCTCAAACAAGATAAACTACCTCCGGGCCTCCTGCTCAAAGCATCTGCCACCACATTCGTCTTGCCCGGATGGTATAAAATCTCGCAGTCATAATCTTTCACCAACTCCATCCAACGGCGCTGTCTCAGATTCAGATCTCGCTGCTAGAAAATATACTTCAAACTTGTGTGGTCAGTGAATATCTGGCACGACTTACCGTATAGGTAATGTCTCCATATCTTAAGTGCAAATACCACTGCAGCCATCTCTAAATCATGGGTGGGGTAGTTCTGTTCGTGTTTCCTCAGCTGCCGAGAAGCATACGCGATAACTCTGTCGTGCTGCATCAATACACATCCCAGCCCCACTCGAGAAGCATCACAATATACCACGAACCCGCCTGATCCTGAAGGCAATGCTAATACTGGTGCAGTAGTCAGACGAGTCTTCAACTGCTGGAAGCTATCCTCACACGCCTGGGTCCAATCAAAAGGAACCCCCTTCCGGGTCAACCCGGTCAAAGGTGCAGCAATGCGGGAGAAATCCTGGACGAAACGTCGATAATAGCCGGCCAGACCTAGAAAGCTGCGAACCTCTGTAACTGATACTGGTCTAGGCCAACGCTAAACTGCCTCAATCTTCTTCGGGTCCACACAAATACCGTCTCTCGTCACCACATGACCCAAGAAGTCGACACTGTCTAGCCAGAATGCGCACTTGGAGAATTTGGCGAACAGCTGATGCTCCCTCAAAGTCTGTAATGTGATACGTAAGTGCTGCTCATGCTCCTCCCGGCTTCGAGAATAAACCAAGATGTCGTCAATGAACACAATAATGAACTGATCGAGATACGGCCTGAATACACGGTTCATCAAATCCATAAATGCTGCCGGGGCATTCTTGAGCCCGAACGACATCACCAAGAACTCATAATGACCATATCGAGTACGGAAGGCGGTCTTCGGAATATCCTCCTTCCGAACCCGCAACTGGTGATAACCTGACCGTAAATCAACCTTCGAGAAGAACCCTGCACCCTGGAGCTGATCGAATAAGTCATCAATGCTGGGTAGGGGATACCTGTTCTGCACAGTAACCCGGTTCAGCTGACGATAATCAATGCATAAACGCATACTTCCGTCTTTCTTCTTAACAAACAAGACGGGAGCACCCCAAGGTGAACCACTCGGTCGGATAAGCCCTTTGTCCAGCAAGTCCTGTAACTGATCCTTTAGCTCTCTTAGCTCTGCCGGGGCCATCCGATAAGGCGGTATAGAGATAGGCCCCGTGCCGGGGATCAAGTCAATACAGAACTCAATCTTGCACTCTGGTGGCAGACCAGGCAGCTCGTCAGGGAATACATCAGGAAACTCTCTCACAACAGGGACCTGGTTCAACGGAACCTCTGTGGAGCTAGTATCACAAATATAGGCTAAGAATCCCTGACACCCTTTCCTTAAGAGCTGACCAGCGCGCAGAGAAGAAATCAAGCTGGGAAGGGTAGCGCTACGATCTCCCTGAATAACAAGAACCGGCTCACCAGGAAAACTGAATCTGACTGTTTTTTCACGGCAGTCCACGGATGCATAACAGGTGGCTAGCCAGTCCATACCAAGAAGAACGTCAAAGTCTAGCATATCGAGGAGAATCAAATCAACTGAAGAATCTCTCTCCCCGATACGAACGGAACACGATCGATACACAAAACAGGCAACAAAAGACTCGCCTACCGGGGTAATAACGACAAGCGGCTGATCTAACGGAGAAGACTTTCGGCCCAACCTCGGTGCAAAATACGTGGAAACATAGGAATGTGTGGAGCCTCGATCAAATAGTACCCGTGCATCAAAAGAACATACTGGCAGAGTACCTGTCACGACGGCATTGGATGCCTGTGCATCCTGAGGAGTCAACGCGAACACTCGGGCCTATCCGCCACTAATAGCTGGCTGTCCTCTGCCTCTACCTCGGCCTCGGCCTCTGCCTCTGTCGCCTCGTCCTCTCGGAACCGGACCGCCACGCCCACGGCCTCTAGAAACATCTGACTGGCGTGGAGCATCATCAGGAGTAGGAAGTAGAGCTCTCTGAGAAGGTGGTGAGGGTGGTAAAGTCACATGCGGGACAGTCGCCGCGCCCGGACGTCCCATGGTACAGTCTCTGACACGGTGGTACTGACTCCCACACCGAAAACATCCTGGAGACGACTGCTGGGTCTGTGGATATGAACCAAATAACTGACCTCGTCTCAATCCTCTGCCTCCACCATCTCCCAGAAATAATCTATCACGGTGTCTACCCATCTGCCGCTAAGCTGGCGTATCAGTACGGATCCTCTTCGGCACAGAAACACCGGAGTCTCAGGAATACGCTCCTCCAAAAGTAAGGCTGCATCCATCGCGGCTGCGTATGTGTCAAAATGCTGGGTGCCGATGGCAAGGAATAGCTGTGTATCAAGCCCTCGCACAAACCTCTTTATTCTCTTCGTTTCTGTGTCTACTAGGTACGGAGCATATCGAGACAACTGGGATGACAGCCCAACTTTGTCACGACCCGAAAGTACGGAACGTGACTGGCACTTAGATTACGAGACGTCTAAAGGCGTACCGTAACCTAAGTCAGCCAACGCCCAGAAAATCTAAACCAAAATCAAAAGCGAATGAAGGAAAACCTTTAATGAAGACGGTTTTTAAAATCATTTAAGTTGCATAGAATCCCTTTTTAAAACATCAAAAATTTCCGAAAATTTCGGCAGAGTCTCCCCTGTATTTTCTATCCCCCAAAATGGGTACAACAAGATAATAAACCTGTAATCATAAAATGGCATTCCCAAGCGGGAGCTAGCTCTTCGCCCAAGGCGGATCACAACCACATGCAATATAATAGCAATATCAAGAAACGAGCATAAAAGAAACGCAAAATATCAGAAAACACAACGCCGGCTCAAGTGAGCTCGACCCAAAAGAAACCACAAATATACAAATCTCTCAGTCTCATCACTAGGTCGCATATACAATATAAAGTGGTAGATGGAGAATACTAGATACAATGATAAAGCAAAAAGAAATAAAGTGTGCTCGCAACCCACCTACGGGCTATGTCGCGAGTCTGAGCAAAAGGAGCTGATGATAAGATAGCTGCTGCTACAAGACTGATGAGTCCGACCTGCAAGACACTGTGGCACAACGGGGGTGAGTTGCCAGCTCGTGAGTAGAATATAACATCTAGTAAGGCAATCGTAAGAATGCACGCAAATGCGTCATAGCATGTATGTTCAGATGTGATATAATACCTCTAGTATGCATGCACATGTATGCAATGTCATAACTAAATCTTTAAGTGTTTTACATGCTAAGGGTACTGCATTCTTAACTTTAGAAAATGAATATCTGTATAATAGCTAAGTACCATCAAGAAATCATCTGAAAACCCGTGTTAAGTATCGACACCAAATATGAAATAATATCTGTCTCGATATCTTACTGTATCAATGTCTCAAATATCGGGCTCCGTCAGTCCGGATCGGCCCATATCATCAAATCTCACGACAACGGTCGGTATCCTCTGGATATCCGCCGCGCCAGACATCACCGGTAGGTAGTCTTCCCCTGCCAGGCTCATCGTCTACAACTCGATCTTCTTGCCCCGGGGTACCATACCGGGCCCACCATGTACCCGAGACGGTTCATCCACTCCTCGAATCGGGTCTCGAAATCCAACAGAAAACATGAAAAGTCATGGTGGACGACACATACATCACGAGAAAACCGTAACTTTGTTTTAAAAATGATAAATATAAGCTTTTGTTAAATTCTTGCGGTTTTCCCCAAAAATCCAGAAATCGTAGCAATACTGAAATCCTCAAGAAAATCATAATGTTCACATGTTATATATGATAAATGTCTATGATATCAATGTATATGATGTGAATTTTGGATAGAAATCTATGTAAATATGATGAAAATGCGAGGTATATGCATGCTATGCAATTTCATATATCATGTATGAATGCAAATGGCGATGTTAAGTTAAACAGGTTCTATAGTGCACGTGGCATGGCAATTACCAAAGGCGTGTGTGTCACATGAATAGTGCGCGTGCAACAGATGCCAATGGTAAGGTGTTCGTGTCCTACGAAATGATATCGCATAAGTATAGATGAATGTCCATGCAATCTAATATACGGTTAGCTATAAGGGTATGCAATGTACATAAACGGATAAGCTAGCTAACAATATAAATCTTGCAAAAAGTAGGGTAACCATAACTAGGGGGCGCATCGCGCCATCCAGACGATTCCCCCATAGATGAATACATCTACTCACCTGAATGGCTTGCTAATCCGATCCGACCACCGCCTTGCCATTACGCGCCGTGTCCGATGTTTCCCCGACCGATCCTATATTTGCACAACACCAAGCATAAGATTACAAAACCTAAAACGATGCAAGTCACAATATACAATTATCGACGCTCTCGAATTAAACATAACATACACTCGGTGCGCGGGAAAACGCACGAAAATCGCTAATCGTTAACTAGAATCGTCATTTCGGGGAAATCGACAAAACTAAAACCCAACTAGACAAAACCCCGCATTCGCGCACTCTAATAGTCCTATACGAAGCTAATTATATTGCTAACATAACGCAATTTGATCGCATTCTAATTTTTGTAAAAATCTAGTAAACAAATTTCAAACCGATTCGATGCAAACGTCGCAATTTAACGATTTAGCGAGCGTAACCTTACGCAATTAACCACTCTAATCAAATAGGTAACCAAAGCCCTAACTTAACTCTAACAACCATGCTTCAAACCCTAGTTCAACATCAAATCCCATTCTTGATTTTCATGAACAAGAATTTACAACTAAATTAATACTTCAAAATTGAATTTTAGCACACATAAACTACAAGTTAACAAACTAGTTTAGAATTTCACCTCACAAGTGGAACCCTAACATGATCAAGCCACCAAAGAAGCCTCCTTTCATCAAGCTTTGAGCTAAATTTGGTTGAGGAGAGAGTGGATTAGGGTTTGGCTTTGAATGGGTTAATGAAATTGTGGATTTTTTAATGAATTTTGGCATGAAATTTGAAGCAAAAATGAAGTGAGAAGAGAGGGATTTGCTGCAGAATGGGGTCGGCCAGCAGGTGAGGGAGGGTGTTGTGGGATTTTTGGAGAAGTTTCTAGGTCTAAAAACACCCCATGTTCTCATTTAATGCTTTCACATCAACATTTTACAAAAAAAACCTCATTTTACATCATTTTCTCATTAAACTTCCAACCCTAAAACCAAAATCTTGCAAGTCATGATACAATTTTATTAACACCATATTTTAGCTTATAAAGATTCCTAATTATGAAATTTACCTAATTAAATTTATATTTATCACTAATTTAATGTATTTTAAAAAGCCTAAAATAATAAAAAAAATAATTAATTACGATTTTTTTTTTATTTAACTAGATAATTATAAGTGACATTTTAGTGACAAAATTATAGTAATATCTTATCTTAATTTTGTATAATTAGGTCTACAATGAAAAATACCTATTTTGACTTTTTACGGAAAAAGTTGAAAAATTAGCCGATTACCGAAAAACTGCCTAAACGATTTTCGAAGGGTTACACGTATATACCGTTATTTAATGCACCTGACCCAATCAGTACTTGATTTAGGTGGATATTTACTACATCGCTTACAAAAGTAAAATCATATCCTTCCTTAGAAAGTAAGGATACAGATATAATATTACAAGTCGCACCTGGTACATACAAACAGTCACGCAGAATCAATATCTGCCCAGTTGTCAGTCCAAGGTGATATTCCCCTACGGATACGGCATCCATGCTCATTCCATTAGCAACCCTGAGTGTCATATCACCTTTCCTGATAACCCTACGGTTTCTCAAAGCCTGTAACGAATTACAGATGTGAGATCCTGATCCGGTATGCAATACCCAGGAAGTAGGGTTAACTGACATACAGTTCTCAATCACTAACACACCCGAAGCCGAAGCCACAACATGCTTCGAATTCTGGCTGCTGGCTTTGCTGGCCCTGCAATCCTTCTGCCAATGTTCATTCTCACAACAATAGAAACGTCCTTCTTTCACTATATCCATTCCCGAAACTTTTGCCCTTCCCTTTCCTCCTATTTCCCTGGTTTCCTTCAGGGTAGAAGGTAGAGACTGTAGAATCAAGTCAACACCTGACTCGTTCTTCAACGTGGTCTTCAGGTCCGTGAGCTCAAAATAGCTAGTCTCTGCAAGGACGTTGTCCCTTGCAGATGACCCGATAGCCAACCTCGCTTGAAGCAATTCGTTCGAGGTCTCATATCTTGCGATACGAGATTGCTCTCCATATAAATCTTTGTTATGGAGGAAGATAGATACTAAGTCCATCTTCTCGTGCTGCTTCTGGCATTTACCATCAACTGAGGCTAACACGAGGCACTTGGCTTTCGCACATTCCTTTTCCGATGTCTTGCGGATATGAATATCCATGACAGGGGAAACTGGACCTGAGACGGCAGGGTTTGGATTAGTCAAGAGGTGTCCCAGCTTGTCATGGGCAATAGACATCTGGACAGACCTTTGCCAGTCATGACAGTCAGATTCAGTCATTTTATTATCTAGATGTAACCTAGGTGCGGTCACAGGGTCGCTGCAACTAAGAGAGAGAGAAGAAAACACTCAGCATGATGCTCTTGCAAGTTTAGATTGGTTTTCAATTTATCTAAACAGGATGGCTCCCACTGTCTCTCGAATCCCTCCTCAAACCATAAAGGAAGAATTAGTCGGGATCAATCTCACCGTACAATACTTGCTTAACCGTTCAGCCAGGCCAGTGTCGGTACTTCGAGGGAGGTTTTCCAACGCTTTCGCGAAGTTCCTTAATTAAATAACCTCTTTTCCCTGTGGGCGTAGCCCCGCTAACACCTTTCTAGACACCTACTTGGTTTATAGCATTGATCGTTAAGTAAAAAAGTTCCCGAGGAGTAGCATATACTCACAGTAGGATCGGGATCCAAATATCATCGCGTGACAAAACTGAAGGAATCCTACCAGAATCATCACACTCCAAATGGTATGCATCACTAGCAAGTTTCAGTACTTATGAAACTCCCGATGTGGATTTTTGCCCCATGCTCTTATGATCTTGACGAAGGTCAACAAATCATAAGTCACATGTCAAGTTCTATCCGTCATTATCCAGGTTAATTTGAACCCACCCGTATATACCCTTGACGAAGGTCAACAAGGTAATACGACTGTCCCAAACCAACGCATCTATCTATGCTACATATGAACACCCAACAGCTACCAATCACTATGCCTTGACGAAGGTCAACAAACATAGCTTGAATACTATTGAATATTCATATGAAACGACGGAGGGCTACGAATGGTTTTGGCGAAACCGTGAACGTAGTGAACTCGATATAATCGAAGGAACGAGATAGCTTTTAAAAGGAGTGGCTCAAGCTCCGCATTTAAAAGTTGGTTTTGAAAAGAACCGAGTGGTTTTCAAAGTGTTCCAACGACTTTTACTTGGTTTATTTTTCTTTGCATTAGTTCTTTTAATGCGTATTTTTCTTGCATTAGTTCTTTTAATGCGTCCCATCATTTAATCCTACCATTGCAGAAAACAACCAAAATATGACGTACGCTTATGCCAGTCGCATTCTCCACGGGGCCCCGTCATTACCCGTTAGGTTACTTAACTAACGACAGAGCGGGGGCTGGGCTAGCGCGGCTGTAAAACATAAGCAACGCCTAAATAATATCATATATAGATATATTGCAATGATAGCCATTCCAGATCACAGATGAACACATTGGATATACTAGGAACCCGCAATTCGTATGAACCTGTAACGAAAAGCAGATTACACGGTCGCGGTGAATAGTCAAAACCCCACCCAAGACCCCTACGGGTGCGGCAAACTACCCACCAAGTACCCGAAGCGAAGCAACCTCCCTCAACTCCGTGAGTAGGCCACTCGGCACTTCGGGATACCCGATAGTTTGTGCACCCCCTCCATGGGTCTATCCTAGGAGCAAAAACAGTAAAAAGAAATTATACAATGACGGCTACAACCCCGACCCGGTTGTGCGACCATACAAATAATTATTACATCAATTTACAAATTTACATGAATTGAAAGAAAAGAAAACTCCCGTCTCACAACCCCCGGCTATTCACCCGCGACAATCCAATGAATTCATATACACATACCAATAACATTACAGATCACAGCTTTGTATAACCCCCACTAATCGACATATAGCGATTAGCAGACGTTCAATACAAATATCACATCACAGATAAATACCCGTCAGCTTAAGTCTTTAGAAACTCGATCAAAATACGGTTTTTAAAGCCCCAAAAACAAATTTTTCTTTCTGGAAAATCTGGGCTGAAAAAACATATACCAAAATTCCCAAAATAACCCACTGAGTATACTGCAGTAAAGAAGACCCAGAGAAGAGCTTAATCGGCCGCGGAACCGCGGCAATAGCAAGATATTGCCACGTTTCCGCGGCGGTTTGATGGTTTCACAGGACCGTCTTTTTACAGTAGCCTCTAAAAATCCTGAGTCGATTTTTAAAGTATGATTTATTACTTTTACAGCACTTTGAAAATCGACAGCAAGTTTGATATCCGGGTGTATTTCGCGACTTTTTCTCCGATCGAATTTCTAGTTACTATGCTAACATGTTAGGTAGTGTTTAACTAGGCTCTGATACCACTGTAAGTCTATGCTACCTCTCCCGGTACTTACGGGCTTGCGGAATTTGATGAAAAACAATTTTCTAGAGGCGGTAACATGGACTCAAAACGGATCTTTGTTAAACTATCTACCTAACAACCTAACTACAAGTTGTTAACTACTCGGTTAGGGGGTTATACCTTTCTTTCTTGAACTCCTTCGTCTTCATCTCTTGATGGTGTACGGATTGGCTTCACCCCGTCGTCTCCTTGCACCGAAGATCGATCTACCCGAAAGCTTCTACTTTTGGCTTCTTCTTCGAACTTTGAAGAAACTAGTTCACTTGGTTTGCTAAACCTTGTGAACTAGAGTGAGTAGAGGAGAGTGTGATGGGATTTTCTCTATGGTTCTTGCTTCTCAACACATGAGACAAGTGAACCATAGACAAGAGAGAGAGCAAGAGGAAGAGGGTGAGAGCAAGAGAACGAGAGAGCTCAAAACCAAGAGAGAGAAAGGCAAAGAAAGAATGAGCCTCACTTTTGTCATACACCCTCTCATAATCCAAAAGCATCATGAGCCATAATGTTAATCAAGTATTATGTGATGGTTCATATCATGTCAAAGGCAATATCATTTCCATGCACTCAGTTTGCAAACCACAACAAGCAAGCAAAAGTCTTTGCATGAAAATGACAACCATTGTGATGATGATGGTCAACTAGTCCAACCTAGTCAACCGGTCAACAAAGTCAACAAGTCAACAAAGTCAACCCCTCAACAACCATGTCACTATAATACTTAATTAATATTATTGCTAATTATGTTTCATATTCTCATTAGGGTTTAGCAAAAAGTCAACAGTCAACGGTCAACAGTCAACAACCCTAATAAGAATTCTCTGCCTCTATCTCTCTGTCAACTGTGCATACACACCCGCATCCGCGTTCCAAGGAACACGAATACATACGAGATAAAATCAATCCCAAAACGTACACTAGGATCTGGCTTAAACCAAAGCCCGCTAGTGTTAACTGTCCGGACACTAAACGTGCACAAGTGCACGGATGTGACCGAACCCTGTCGCAAAACCATGCGACCTGTCGCAAAACCATGCGACCTCTACTCTTTTGCCTAAAGGCGAATAGCTTTCTGTGTGGGACTCTAAAGACTCGACACTATGCTGGCAGTAGGTTTAACCACATACCGCAAGCGGCACTAGCTGTGCGTAACGGTCCCCAGGTAGATGCCGACAAGAAGACTGACGAGGTGAAACCCATCTGAACTCCTACTGAGCCTGAATGTGACAGTCTCCGTACAGTCCGGTCTGTTCGTCTGATACATCGCATGGCGGGCCTAAGGGGCGGTAAACGTCAGTCCCCTAATAGCGGTACAAGTCGTGTCGGAGTGTAGCCCAGAACACCCTGAGATAACACTGGAAAGCTACCAGTATATCTCGCTTGCCCTGACCAGGGACTACTCGTGTAATGGCTCTCCTGGACACAGCGCGATGTCAACCCCCAATACCGAGAGAGACGAATCCTGTCTAACCGTCACTGCCTCCAAGTGCTTTGGGACTGCACCCAACTACTACCTGTTTGCATGACTCCTTTGAGCCGTGGTAGGGTAGTAATCAAAATACAGTGGGAACACACTCGAGGTGAAGTGACAGTGTCAAGTCAGCGGACTAAGCTATACTCATGTCACCTGGGAACTGATAACTGACGATAGGTATAATACCAACCAATCAGTTCCTGACGAGTCCTGTCCAGTGTACTCGTAACCTAACGAGCACCCGCATACTATCTCAAGTACGACGTATTGACGGCTGTGGGACAGACCATCTCCCACACTGGGATGAGAAGCACATACGCTAGTCTACTCCGGAGTATCGATGACCTGTCTCGATAGTCCTACGACTAGGGACCTGCATAAGGATGCGCTTATAGATTACCCAGCCCCCACGAGTGTGACTGCCATCACAACGCTGGTAATCAAGCAAAGATCCTAAGTGCTCCACTAATGTGTAAAGGCGATATACTAAAATAAACACATGTACACATTGAAGTAGAAACAAACCAAGTAGCATACTACTATATTGAGCAAGATTGTCAATACAAGGTGAATATCCCAAGCTTCCATCAAGTAATATACATACTAGTATGATAAAGTAATGGCCTCTAGGGCATATACAATAACACTTAGATGAGAGTAGAGATTACTTTAGAGAGGTCTATCTCAAGCTCATGTGTTTCTCAACTCATGAGAGGGGAGAGCTTGAGAGAGAGGAAGAGGAGGAGAGAGAATCTATATGATAGAATGAGAGAAATAATGAACCATTCTCTCTAATATGGGTGAATTATGAAATTAGATAATTAGCTAGATAATTGTCATGGTTAATCAAGACTTGACCATTATCATTTCATATTTAATGCAAATTGCAAGGATCAAAGAGCATCTTTTATATGGAATGATGATGGTCAAAGTGTCAACCTAGGTCAACAAGTCAAGTATGGTCAAAAGGTCAACAACCCTAACCATGCACAATTATATTTAACTAATATCAATTATTCATAATACACACATAACCATTAGGGTTAAGAAAATGACAATGGTCGTTAACCCTAATCAAAGTCCTCTGCCTCTGTCTCAGTCAACTGTGTATACGCACCCGTATCCGTGATCCGAGGAACACGAATACAATGAGATAAGACCAATCCCAAATCATATACTAGGATCCGGCTTAAACCAAAGCCCGCTAGTATAAGCTGTCCGGACAGCAAACGTGCACAAGTGCGCGGATGTGAACGAACCCTGTCGCAAAACCATGCGACCTCTACTCATTTTTCCTAAAGGCGAATAACTCTCTGTGTGGGACTCTAAAGACTCGACACTACGCTGGCAGTGGGTTTAACCACAGACCGCAAGCGGCACTAGCTGTACGTAACGGTCCCCAGGTAGATGCCGATAAGAAGACTTACGAGGTGAACCCATCTGAACTCCTACTTAGCCTGTATGTGACAGTCTCCGTACAGTCCGGTCTGTTCGTCTGATACATCGCATGGCGGGCCTAGGGGGGCGGTAAACGTCAGTCCCCTAATAGCGGTACAAGTCGTGTCGGAGTGTAGCCCAGAACACCCTGAGATAACACTGGAAACCTACCAGTATATCTCGCTTGCCCTGGCCAGGGACTACTTGTGTAGTGGCTCTTCTGGACACAGCGCGATGTAAACCCCCAATACCGGGAGAGACGAATCCTGTCTAACCGTCACTGCCTCCAAGTGCTTCGAGACTGCACCAAACTACTACCTGTTTGCACGACTCCTTTGAGCCGTGGTAGGGTAGTAATCAAAGTACAGTGGGAACACACTCGAGGCGAAGTGACAGTGTCAAGTCAGCGGACTAAGCTGTATTCATGTCACCTGGGAACTGATAACTGACGATAGGTATAATACCAACCTACAGTTCCCGACGAGTCCTGTCCAGTGTACTCGTAACCTAACGAGCACCCGCATACTATCTCAAGTACGACGTACTGACGGCTGTGGGACAGACCGTCTCCCATGCTGGGATGAGAAGCGCATACGCTAGTCTACTCCGGAGTATCGATGCCCTGTCTCGATAGTTGTCACGACCCAAAATTGGCCCGTGACGGCCCTAATACTACACAACGCCTAAAGACGCAACGTAGTAAAAGAAAGCCAAACCCAGAAATCTAAACCATGAGAATACGGAAAAGATAATATAAGTTTTGAAACATTTGAAATCACAACCCAAATTCTTTAAAAAGTCGTACTTTCTTTCTTTAAAATTTTAGCAACACCCCCTTTTTGTAAAGACTAGTCAAGATGAATACACCACAAAAATAAAGACAGTAGAGAAGAAGCTGTATATATAAGAGACATCAAATCCACAATAATACACATTAACGTCCTCACCAAGTCTCTAAGTCAACAATACAATAGTAGATGGAGAGTACAAAATACAACGAATGTACAATATGAAATACAAATAATCATCTAACCCACCTAAGCAAAAAGGTACTGTGAGCTGATGCGGTATCTGTAGCAAAAGATGATAGCTGGATAGCTGAATGGAGGAATAGCCTGCCTCGAGTACTCTGGGGAACAACCTGAAACACCTGTGGCACAACGGGGGTGAGTTGCCAACTCGTGAATAGAAGATAACATATGCAGGTAATCGCAGGAATGTACGTACAGCATGAATCTAAGATATGCGATTACAGTAATAACATGTCATGCAAATGCTGAAATAAGGAAAGTACAGTAGCCGGTATAATCAAAATGTGAAGTTATAATAACATGACAGTAATACGCAATAACCATGCAATAGGGATATGAGAAAGTAGATATGCGACTATCATAAGGGTATACTACAAGTACTACCAATATATGAATCTGTGCATAAGGTAGGTAAGGGTGAGGCATAGGGTGGAATATGTCATTTCCACGGAAACCTGACATCGTGGTAGGATCACAATCCATCAAGACACTTACATCCCAAACATCAAATCGGCCCCCAAACTGGGCTCTCACATCACATAGATCTCACATCATCTCAAGTACAATATCGAATAGCTCTCCTATATCTCGAATGTACAAATCGACCATATCTTTCATATCCAATATCCAATCTCAATGAATCACCTAATAACCCAAGTCAAATCTCAAATATTCTCTAACATCCTAAACATATATATATATACAGAAATAAATATGATCGGGGCAATACACATATATTAGCGTCCCATTCCACTAATATTGGTGTAAAGGTATATATAACAACGGCTAAATCCCCTGTTATATATACAAAGGTATTAAAAGAAATATCATGAAAACAGTGTGCCAAGCATCGACACAGAAATCCTCGTATATCGGGCTCCGTCAGTCCGGATCGGCCCACGGGGTCCGTCTGCGGTGTCGGCCCTCGGCCCCGGCAGTACAGATCATCCCGCATCCATCTCTCGACTCTGGCCAGTATCCTCCGGACAACTGCCAGGTCCAACCAGTCACCGGTAGGTACTCGCCCGCCTCCAGGCTCAATCGGCAAACCCATCGATCTTCTTGCCGAGGGGAACCATACCGGGCCCACCATGTACTCTCATACGGCAACCACACCTCTTATGGAGTATATAATCAGCACCGATAAAACTCATGGTGGACGCGCAAATATCATATCAAGGAAACCGGGTTGTTCAATGTATGCATAATTTCATGAACCCCCGCGGTTCCCAAATCCCGAAAACATCATATAAAATCCAAATAAACAATGCGCAAATCCAGGAATGAATATATGCGATATATCCGAATGCGAGCAGGTAAACAAAAGTATATAGCTGAACCAGATGTATGCAAAATCAATAAGGTACAGTCAAGTATAGGTATCTACCTATAAGAACTGATGTCGTATACCCCCTGGGTATAAGTAACATATGTAGGAAATTCCCCCCCGGTATAACTAAAATATGTGCAAGGTATACCTGTAGCTGTATCGCAAGGTGTATATGTACCTATCACCAAAGGTATGATACACTATAGGTATACCGATAAGCTAGATGTCATGTTTGACAAGCAATAGTAGCTATAAGGGGTAGTGTGAGACATGGCGATTATTGACGGTGTGTGTGTAGCATACAATCCGTGCTCGTGCAACATGAACCGTCAATAATTTGTGCAGTGTCCTACGGCTGCTAGTCACAGTATAACTATATCTGACTAAAAAGGTAAAGGCGCAATTCTAACAATGACGTAGAATATGCGACAAGTATTAGAATCCTAGCCCAGACGCATAACGCCATGCGGGCGATTCCCCTGTAGATGTTAAATCTACTCACCTACACTCCACGCTAAGTGAATCCTACCATCTGCTCTCTCTGTAGTAGTGTCCGTAGTCCCTGCCTGCAAACCTGCAAATAAGGTATGGAAATCACATATAAGCCAAATATTCCGCGAAACGTGATATCGAATCGAAACGAGAAACCCGCGTCGCGAACTAAACGCGTGTGTGCACGATACGCTGAATCGTGTGTGTACGCGTCTAAAACCATCGCGATACGCTGGATCACAGAACCCACTCACGTATCGCGCAAACACAACGAACATCAAAAACGATATATGATCCCAGATTTTCCTACAGGCAAAATCTTACAAAACTAGACATGCCAAAACACTACAATACACATCAGAGAACCCTAGACAAGACCCCAACACTCCTGCCCCCTACTTGGCCGCAATTTGCGGCCAAACCGAATTAATTGGCGGCCACTGTTGAGAATGGGGGTCTCGTGTTCTGGTGGTGTTATCTATACCTAGTGTACATGCTCCAGTTTCCTCAATTTTGTTCTGTAGGGTCCGGGTCCATAGCAGATCTCAGAAGTCACAAATATCGCTTTAAAAGCACTAATTTGCACAATTTAGAAACCTTATGGTATTTTAGTGTAATCCAGGGCTAAGCTCAGTTCAGTGACCCTAATAACACTTAAATAAACTAAGGTAACTAACAAAATCAACAATTTACCACCACATCTCATAAATCACCAAAACTAGCACCAAACTAGCTAACTATCGCAAACCGAAGCTAAACTAACACACAACTAAGCAAACTAGGAATTAGGTTTCAGAATTGTACCCTACGAGATCCTAGGAAGAAGGTGAAGAAGTGTGTGAGGGGTTGCTACTGCTGCTGGGGCTCCTGGTGCTACAGTTGCTGCTACTGCTGCTTGCTTCTGCAGCTGTTGCTGATGCTGGTGCCACTGCTGCTGCTTCTGGTGTTGTTGTTGATGCTGAGGTTGTTGTTGTTGCCCCTAGTGCTGATGCTAATTGTGCTGCTGCTTGCTTCGACTGCTGCTGAAGCTGCTGCTGGAGCTCCTCATGCTGCTGCTGTTGCAGTTGTTGTTGTTGCTATCTTTGTTGCTGCTGCTGAGAGTATGAAGGGGTGTGTGTGTATGTGAGAGAGTGAGAGAATGAGAGCAAGAAAATGAGATAGGGAAATGAGCTCACACAAAGACCCCCTTCTCACTCTCTCTCTCCTCATTAAGTGAGGCATGGCTCATGCCATGATGCCCATGCTCACTCTCTCTCTCTCCCAAAGTCAACCAATTTAAAATTCCATTTTAAATTCATTTTCATTTTAAAACTATCATGACTAATTACAACCATAACACTTAAACAATATTAAACTAGATTAGGGAGAAATGGTTAGTTAACCATGGTTGCTAATCATGGTTTAACCCCAAAAACAACCCTAGTTATCATGCACAAGTGTGTGCAAGCCTAACAAAATTCTAATAAAATACACAATAAATAGGATAAAATATTTAAAACTTAATTTGGTAAACTTTTTGTTAAAAACCATATATAAAAATATAATTAGCTACAAAACACAATCTAAGGTGTTACAATCTCCCCCCTTAAAAGAAATTCGTCCCCGAATTTAAAAATATACCGATACGCGTACCTTCAAAGAGAAGATTAAAATCCTCTAATCTCGCTCGCAGCCTCCCAAGTGACTATCTCACTATACGGCTACGTCCAAGAAAACTCTTCACAGATGGCAAGACCCTTGACCGATGTTCCTCCACCTGCCGAGCTATTAACACAATTGGCTGCTGGTGAACGAAAGATCGCGTCACGCTAAATAGTCTGGTGCTAAATCATGTGAGAAAGGTCAAGAAGGTGGTTGTAGAGTATCATCACAAGGAATACGGGGTGAAAATCCAATAATCTGGGCGGAAGTGCCAAATTAAAGGCAACGAAACTAACTCGCTTATAGGATCTTAAAAGGACCTAAATCCTGGGACAAACTTCCCAAAATCCAACACCGTCATTTATCGGAAAGTCCATAGGAATACATGATCTGTCCCTGCGAACTCGAGTCTATGACCAACACAGTCGTCACAAGACCTCAGTTCGAAATGGACAATCCCCATCCCGACCTAACACAACTGGACCGTCTCCGAAGTCTCTAGACTAGCTGGGGTCCAAAGTCCTACTTACGCGGAGTCAGAAGAACAACAGACTGGTGATCGACACGACCTAACCCCTAAGCCTAAGGGTGGCCAATTGGAGTGTCTCCTGATAACGGCTATCGAAGGAGAACCCTAACGATGGCGAGTGACGATCCCCAACCGCTGGCAACAATCAAACAAACACACAACTTATATAAAACAACTGAGTAAACTGAGTATAACCGGAAGACAAGAATCCGAATGGAGTCACACCCTAACTAAACTCGGGTAGAAACCATAAAGAAATTCATGGAGATCTGCTCCCATCCCTGCTTCGGAACGGTAAAAGATTGCAATTCTCCAGCCGGCCTCAGATGCTCGACCCTAGCACACAACAAGATAGACACTTGAAACGAAACCTGAAACTTCTCTTTACATCCCTATCCACCCGTAACTATCTCACAAGTCACGTCACTGTTGGCGGAACTTGAATGCATCTAGAGAGTTGACAGATGTGCATGCCTTAGGATTTCACGTTTCTACCCGATGAAACCAGGTACACAAACGCGTCCCTAACTTAGCACATCATTGTCACAAATCAAGGTCTCTGAATCATTACCCAGCCGAGTATGCTCAAGTATCACTGACGAATGAGTATCGTCGGGCAGTGTCTCACGAAAACGATTTAAGGAAAGTGGTCGGGCGCGGACATGAGCAAGCTGTCCCCTCCGTAGAGACGAACTTAAGCTGTACTCAACGATCACACAAGAACTGTAAATCTGCAGAAGACTATCACAACAATCAAAATCCGCTGCAGGAAGATGTCCATTAAGCTCTAGTAGTCCGTGGGAAATCTGACACGACTCTCCAACAAGTAGTGTCTCCAAATCTCCAACGCAAAACCACCGCGGCCATCTCCAAATCATGAGTGGAATATCCTTCTCGTACTTCCTCTAAATGTAGGGAAGCAAAAGCGATGACTCTGTAGTGTCACACCAGTACACACTTGAGCCCACTCAAGAAACATTACAGTTAAACCACAAAGTCGCCCGACCAAAAGCAAAGAAAGAACTGATGCAGTTGTTAACCGAATCTCCAACTGCCGAAAACTCCGTACACATACCTCAGTCCACAGAACAGAAACCTCCATCTCGGTCAATTCAGTCGACGGTGCAGCACTACTCTCGTGATCCTGCACGAAACGGCGGTAAAAACCTGCTAAGTCCAAGAATCTGCGGATCTCAGTCCTGCACACATGTCTGGACCTAAGCTGTACGGTCACGATCTCCCTCGGAACCATACGAAACCGTCTCTCGTGACTACAAGACCTAGGAGTCAACACAAAACAAGCCTGAAGAAACACTCCGAGAATTTAGCAAACTGCTGGTGCTCTCCCAGTATCCGCATAACAAATCCTCAAGTGCTGCTCCTGTTCCTCAAGACACATTAAATAGACCAGAAGGTCGTAAATAACACAACGACTACTGGTCGAGGAACGGCCTGCAGAAATCTGGTTCATCATATCTACGAATGCTGCTAGGGCATCAGGGAATCCAACGACTCACTGATACACACAAAGCCCATAGCACGCATAAGGCAGTCTTCAGAATGCCATCACCCCGAATCCGCAATAATGATGACCTGATCCCAAACAAACTTGGAAAATGTCTCGCACTCTGGAGCTGATCGAAGAAATCATCACGGCGAGATGAAGGATACCTATCCGCACCATAAGCCGGTTCAATTGACGATCCGTCGATACACAACCTCAAGCTGCCGTCTTTCGCCTTGACGAACAGAAATAGGAGCTTCCAAAAGCGAAACACTCAAACACACAAAACTCCCCAAACCATAACTCTGCAGCTGATCCTTTAGCTCCCAAGCTTCGCCGGCTCATCCGGAACAACGTCGGAAAAACTCTCGCATGAAAGGAATTTGGTCCAACAATCTCACTGTGGCTCCGGTATCACGAATAAACGCCAAGAATCCACGACATCTCCTCAGTAGCCGACTAGCGAAAAAGGCTGAATTCAAGCTGTGAGAGGCGGCACAACTATCCACCTGCACAACAAGAACTGACTTGCCGGGAAAAACAGACTTGACTGTTTTCCTCACGGTAGTCCACAGATGCCTAGCACGTAGTTAACCAGTCCGTGCCCAGGAGAACGTCAAATCCAACTTCTCTAGAAGGATTAAAACGACGGACGAATCTCTATCTCCTATCCGATTGGCATACAACTGAAATACGTGTCGCTCAACAAAAGAATCGCTGACAGAAGTTAACACAACTACGACTAAACTACCCAACCACGGTACAAGCACGAAAAACAAACGAATACATGAAAAGAACATATAAATAAAGGGTACTTGAAAACTCCACATTGGACGTCTGCGCGTCCCGATGAGTAGAAGCAAACTCCTGTGTCTGCCCTCTACTCGCAGCTGGATGAACTCCTCTGGTAGACTGAGCCCTCTGAGCGAATCTTCCACGTTCACGGCCTCTCTGAATACGACTCTGACGAGGTGCTAAAGAACAATCCCTGACGAAGTGCTGAAGGCTTCCGCATCGAAAACATCCACGCGCTGACTGCTGACCATCCTGGGGATAAGAGCTGAACGACTGTCCTCGTCCTAAGCCTCTGCTACTCCCGCGGCGGCCACGAAATCTGTCTCGATGACCAAACCTCTGTCTCTGGGCTCGTACGCTGGTACGAGTCCTCCACTGTCCTGGAACTCTCTGAGTCTCTGGAATATGGGCATCGTCAACTGGAGCTGCAACCACTGGTGCTATGTAAGTGACGGACTGCTGCATGCTGATCGTAAGGGACAGCTGAGCAACAGGGGTGACAACCTCCTGTCGTAGCTCCCGAACGACATCAACCAAGGAACGCATCGTCTGGCGGAACTCCTGCATCTCTACCAAAAGTCTATCCATAATATAGATCGTAGGGTGATCCGTCTGCACCTGTGCAACTAGAGTGCCATCCTGGTCAGTACTCGTTTCACCCGAGTCAACTCTGACCTCGGCCCTCGCTGCATCACTCTGAGTCCCCATAGTCATCGGCGGCAAGGCTATAAATAGATATAAGATGAGATTCGATAAGAATAAGGAAATCGAATCTCAAGGATATGAATCATCAAGGAAGGAATTTCAAGCAAATTGTACTTAGGCCACTTAATGCGAAGTACCACATCGTGGGTATGCTGCAGACATACACACACTACGTTACTTTGCTTAAGCTCCCTACTCCATCATACTAAGGTCATCCTACACTCCGAAAGGTAAAACCTAGCGCTCTGGTACCAACTTTGTCACGACCCAAAATTGGCCCGTGACGGCCCTAATACTACGCAACGCCTAAAGACGCAACGTAGTAAAAGAAAGCCAAACCCAGAAATCTAAACCATGAGAATACGGAAAAGATAATATAAGTTTTGAAACATTTGAAATCACAACCTAAATTCTTTAAAAAGTCGTACTTTCTTTCTTTAAAATTTTAGCAACACCCCCTTTTTGTAAAGACTAGTCAAGATGAATACAACACAAAAATAAAGACAGTAGAGAAGAAGCTGTATATATAAGAGACATCAAATCCACAATAATACACATTAACGTCCTTACCAAGTCTCTAAGTCAACAATACAATAGTAGATGGAGAGTACAAAATACAACGAATGTACAATATGAAATACAAATAATCATCTAACCCACCTAAGCAAAAAGGTACTGTGAGCTGATGCGGTATCTGTAGCAAAAGATGATAGCTGGATAGCTGAATGGAGGAATAGCCTGCCTCGAGTACTCTGGGGAACAACCTGAAACACCTGTGGCACAACGGGGGTGAGTTGCCAACTCGTGAATAGAAGATAACATATGCAGGTAATCGCAGGAATGTACGTACAGCATGAATCTAAGATATGCGATTACAGTAATAACATGTCATGCAAATGCTGAAATAAGGAAAGTACAGTAGCCGGTATAATCAAAATGTGAAGCTATAATAACATGACAGTAATACGCAATAACCATGCAATAGGGATATGAGAAAGTAGATATGCGACTATCATAAGGGTATACTACAAGTACTACCAATATATGAATCTGTGCATAAGGTAGGTAAGGGTGAGGCATAGGGTGGAATATGTCATTTCCACGGAAACCTGACATCGTGGTAGGATCACAATCCATCAAGACACTTACATCCCAAACATCAAATCGGCCCCCAAACTGGGCTCTCACATTACATAGATCTCACATCATCTCAAGTACAATATCGAATAGCTCTCCTATATCTCGAATGTACAAATCGACCATATCTTTCATATCCAATATCCAATCTCAATGAATCACCTAATAACCCAAGTCAAATCTCAAATATTCTCTAACATCCTAAACATATATATATACAGAAATATATATGATGGGGGCAATACACATTTATTAGCGTCCCATTCCACTAATATTGGTGTAAAGGTATATATAACAACGGCTAAATCCCCTGTTATATATACAAAGGTATTAAAAGAAATATCATGAAAACAGTGTGCCAAGCATCGACACAGAAATCCTCGTATATCGGGCTCCGTCAGTCCGGATCGGCCCACGGGGTCCGTCTGCGGTGTCGGCCCTCGGCCCCGGCAGTACAGATCATCCCGCATCCATCTCTCGACTCTGGCCAGTATCCTCCGGACAACTGCCAGGTCCAACCAGTCACCGGTAGGTACTCGCCCGCCTCCAGGCTCAATCGGCAAACCCATCGATCTTCTTGCCGAGGGGAACCATACCGGGCCCCACCATGTACTCTCATACGGTAACCACACCTCGTATGGAGTATATAATCAGCACCGATAAAACTCATGGTGGACGCGCAAATATCATATCAAGGAAACCGGGTTGTTCAATGTATGCATAATTTCATGAACCCCCGCGGTTCCCAAATCCCGAAAACATCATATAAAATCCAAATAAACAATGCGCAAATCCAGGAATGAATATATGCGATATATCCGAATGCGAGCAGGTAAACAAAAGTATATAGCTGAACCAGATGTATGCAAAATCAATAAGGTACAGCCAAGTATAGGTATCTACCTATAAGAACTGATGTCGTATACCCCCCTGGGTATAAGTAACATATATAGGAAATTCCCCCCCGGTATAACTAAAATATGTGCAAGGTATACCTGTAGCTGTATCGCAAGGTGTATATGTACCTATCACCAAAGGTATGATACACTATAGGTATACCGATAAGCTAGATGTCATGTGTGACAAGCAATAGTAGCTATAAGGGGTAGTGTGAGACATGGCGATTATTGACGGTGTGTGTGTAGCATACAATCCGTGCTCGTGCAACATGAACCGTCAATAATTTGTGCAGTGTCCTACGGCTGCTAGTCACAGTATAACTATATCTGACTAAAAAGGTAAAGGCGCAATTCTAACAATGACGTAGAATATGCGACAAGTATTAGAATCCTAGCCCAGACGCATAACGCCATGCGGGCGATTCCCCTGTAGATGTTAAATCTACTCACCTACACTCCACGCTAGGTGAATCCTACCATCTGCTCTCTCTGTAGTAGTATCCGTAGTCCCTGCCTGCAAACCTGCAAATAAGGCATGGAAATCACATATAAGCCAAATATTCCGCGAAACGCGATATCGAATCGAAACGAGAAACCCGCGTCGCGAACTAAACACGCGTGTGCACGATATGCTGAATCGTGTGTGTACGCGTCTAAAACCATCGCGACACGCCGCGATACGCAGGATCACAGAACCCACTCACGTATCGCGCGTATCGCGCAAACACAACGAACATCAAAAACGATATATGATCCCAGATTTTCCTACAGGCCAAATCTTACAAAACTAGACATGCCAAAACACTACAATACACATCAGAGAACCCTAGACAAGACCCCAACACTCCTGCCCCCTACTTGGCCGCAATTTGCGGCCAAACCGAATTAATTGGCGGCCACTGTTGAGAATGGGGGTCTCGTGTTCTGGTGGTGTTATCTATACCTAGTGTACATGCTCCAGTTTTCTCAATTTTGTTCTGTAGGGTCCGGGTCCATAGCAGATCTCAGAAGTCACAAATATCGCTTTAAAAGCACTAATTTGCACAATTTAGAAAACTTATGGTATTTTAGTGTAATCTAGGGCTAAGCTCAGTTCAGTGACCCTAATAACACTTAAATAAACTAAGATAACTAACAAAATCAACAATTTACCACCACATCTCATAAATCACCAAAACTAGCACCAAACTAGCTAACTATCGCAAACCGAAGCTAAACTAACACACAACTAAGCAAACTAGGAATTAGGTTTCAGAATTGTACCCTACGAGATCCTAGGAAGCAGGTGAAGAAGTGTGTGAGGGGTTGCTACTGCTGCTGGGGCTCCTGCTGCTACAGTTGCTGCTACTGCTGCTTGCTTCTGCAGCTGTTGCTGATGCTGGTACCACTGCTGCTGCTTCTGGTGTTGTTGTTGATGCTGAGGTTGTTGTTGTTGCCCCTAGTGCTGATGCTAATGGTGCTGCTGCTTGCTTCGACTGCTGCTGAAGCTGCTGCTGGAGCTCCTCATGCTGCTGCTGTTGCAGTTGTTGCTGCTGCTGAGAGTGTGAAGGGGTGTGTGTGTGAGAGAGAGAGTGAGAGAATGAGAGCAAGAAAATGAGATAGAGAAATGAGCTCACACAAAGACCCCCTTCTCACTCTCTCTCTCCTCATTAAGTGAGGCATGGCTCATGCCATGATGCCCATGCTCACTCTCTCTCTCTCCCAAAGTCAACCAATTTAAAATTCCATTTTAAATTCATTTTCATTTTAAAACTATCATGACTAATTACAACCATAACACTTAAACAATATTAAACTAGATTAGGGAGAAATGGTTAGTTAACCATGGTTGATAATCATGGTATAACCCAAAAAACAACCCTAGTTATCATGCACAAGTGTGTGCAAGCCTAACAAAATTCTAATAAAATACACAATAAATAGGATAAAATATTTAAAACTTAATTTGGTAAACTTTTTGTTAAAAACCATATATAAAAATATAATTAGCTACAAAACACAATCTAATGTGTTACAATAGTCCTACGACTAGGGACCTGTATAAGGATGTGCTTATGGATTACCCAGCCCCCACGAGTGTGAGCGCCATCACAACGATGGTAATCAAGCAAAGATCCTAAAGGCTCTACTAATATGTATATAAGCGATATGCTAAAAGAAACACATGCACATATTAAAGCAGAGACAAACCAAGTAGCATACTACCATTTCGAGCAAGATTGTATATACAACTGTGAATATCCCAAGCTTTCATCAAGTAATATACATACTAGTATGATACAGTAATGGCCTCTAGGGCATATACACTAACAGAATGTGTCACTATAATTTTCCTCTCATCACAATGCTCAAGAGAGCAACTCAAGAAGATGAAGGAGGTGAGAAAACATGTGGCATGAGCAACTCAAGAATGGCTAAGTGTTTTCTCCAAGTGAGAATGAATGAATGAAGCAAGTGTCATGAAGCAAGTATAGAAATCAAGTCAAGAAAACAAAATTGCATAGCCTCACAAGAATGTGGCTGCCTCTGTCTCTCTCACAATCATGCACACAAAAAATATATCATTTCATTTTTACCAATAAACAATTCCATGCCATACCTCTCTACATGCTCAAGGCCATGCTCATGCCAACTCACCCTCTACCTCATTTCCCAAATTGATTTTCTAAAAAGAAAATCAATTAATGAGGTGGCCATCTTCTAGAAACTATTCCGTATAAATACGGAATACAACCCGGTACACGTATCGAAATATATATACGCGTATTCGTACGAAAATACGAATAGCCAAGAGAGAAAATGAATAGTGAACAATAATACTAGAATACATATATATAAATACATACATATAAATTATTAAAACAAAACCTGATTTAATAATCCGGCTTCATCCTAAGACGCTAGTATTATCAACCGTCCGATTAAAGTTTGTGCAGCCTGTATACATATTTAATCGGACACCTGTATGTACCAACATACATCATCTACACCATATCGCCTGAACCGTGAAAACCCTCTGTATGGGACTCTAAAGACTCGTCAATACGCTGGCAGTGAGTTTAACCATAAGCACGTCAGCGGCACTAGCTGTACATAACGGCTACCCAGGTATTGAGCTAAAGGAAGGCCGACGAGCAAACTCATCCAAACCCCTACTGAGCCTGACAGTGGCAATATCCGTACAGTCCGGTCTGTTCGTCTAAGAGTATCGCATATCGAGTTTAGGGGGTGGATAAAATCAGACCCCTAATAACGTGATAATTCGTGTCGGTATGAAACCCATCACCACATGAGAAACTACCGATCCTAGATCGGTAATTCTCGAATACATTGGCCAAGGATTTTTAGTGATGGCCACCCGTGCACTGCGCGACATCAACCCCTAATAGCGGGAGAGACGAATCCCCGACAATCTGCCCACTGCCTCCATGTGGCTCGGGACTGTACCCAACTAAAACCTGTTTGCACGACTCCTTTGAGCCGTGGTAGGGTAGTAATCAAAGTACAGTGGGAACTCACATGAGAAAAATGACGATCTCAGGTCGACAGACTAACCTGTACACATGTCATCTGGGAACTGCTATCTGACAATAGGTATAATACCAACTAGCAGGTTCCCGGTAAGTCCGTTCAGTGTACTCATAACCCAATGAGCATCCGTATACTATCTTAGGTGAACAAACTAACACAAATGGCTTATGAGACCGGGCCACCGCCCCTCGTTGGAGTCTCGATCAGTATACACTAGTCTAGACTGGAGTATCGATGCCAAGTCTCGAAACTCCCGCGACTAGGGACATTTAAGGATTTGCTTATAGACCCCCAGCTCCCACATATATGATTGCCATCATAATGCTGGTTGTCAAGCAAGAATCCTATAAGCTCTATCAACATATAATAGTGATCTGTAATACCACATAAAGCATGATGATAAAAACAAACCAGATAGCATACTATCATCTCGAGCAAGACTGTTCTACCGGTATAGGTCCTCCCTCAATCATTATAATCACCTAACTGCGATTACGATAATTGCCTTGAGGGCACTATAGCCAACATCTACTAGGCTCCTCTTCGAGTTGAATGAACCTCCTTCGTGATCTTCGCGATAAAGACGATCCACCCGAAGTTCCTCTAGCCCAAGCTAACTCTACACTAAACTCCTTTAGTGTAGGAAACACACCACACCAAATTACTAGTTTGTTGTCGGATGGTGAAGTAGGGGATGTTAAAAGCTCACAAGTTTGTGTTCAAGCTTCATGATTCACATCTCATGTGAGGGTTGATGCTTGAACCATGGCAATTGAGGAAGAAGATGAAGCTAGAGAGCAACCATGCGAGCAACTCAAGAAAATGGCTAAGTGTTGAGGATGAGACTAGAATGAATGGCAACTCTTGACCCCAACTCATTCAAGCATGGAATTTTTCAATATAAAATTGCAACCATGCTTGAATAGTGAGTCAAGATGAATAAACTATGAATAAAGCCTATGCTTACAACCATGCTCTCATTTTCCACCTCTTTTCTATTTTTCTCAAAAATAGAAATCATACCATGCTTCATTATTATATATATATCATATATATTAATATATATATATATATATATATATATATATATAATGAAGAATAATTAGTGAGCTAATGATATTAGTTAAGATATAATTATATCACATATAATATATATCATATTATTAAATCAATACTTGATTTAATAATCCGGTTATATCACATATGACCGACTAATATCATTCATCTGTATATCACATTACCAAATCAACACTTGATTCGACAATCTGGTTATATCACATATAACCGAACCGTTAACAAATAACTGCCAGATTACAATATGGTATCACATACACGTATTTAATCAGGCCTACACACATATCACATATGTGTCCTACTTCGTTTCGCTTGAACCAGGAAACTTCTGTATGGGACTCTAAAGACTCGTTAATACGCCAGCAGTAGGTAATGATCACATTAATCACCTACAAGCCGTTAGCGGTACTAGCTGGATGTAACGGCTACCCGGGTATTGAGCGATATGAAAATCAATAAGAAGGCTCATCCATACTCTCAATGAAGCCTATCGGTAACACTACCGTACAGTCCGGTCTCTTCGTCTGATATGTCGCATATCATGTCTAGGGGTGGTAAACGTCAGTCCTCAGTAACGTGATAAGTCATGCCAATGTCTAGCCTATAACGGTTCGAGAAACTACTGATAACACTTATCAATAAATCTCGGCAGCAGCCCTGGCCAGGGACTTCCAGTTATAGCCAATCGAGCATAGCGCAACATCAACCCCCAATACCGGGAGAGACGAAACCTCTCTTATCGCTCATTGCCTCCATGTGACTCGGGACTGTACCCAAAATACACCTGTTTGCACGACTCCTTTGAGCCATTGTAGGGAGGAAATCAAAGCATAGTGGAAGCCACACAAGACTCTATGACGATCTCGGGTCTACAGACTAACCTGTATCAGTGTCACCAGAGGACTGCTATCTGACGATAGGTATACTACCACATAGGAATCTTCAGCGAGTCCTATTCGGTGTACCCATTCTCAGATGAGCACATGTGTACAATCTTTGATGTCACACACCAATGGTTGTGGGATCAACCATCGCCCTCTAAGGGACAAGAAACGTACACACTAGTCTAGTCTGGAATATCGATGCCCTAATCTCGATATTCCGATGACTAGGAACTGATTAAAGGATGTACTTTTGGACCACCCTGGCCCCACTAGTATGATCTCATCATAATCCTGGTAGTCAAGTATATATCCTAAGGGCTTTATCAACATGTAAGAGTCATGCAGTATAAATACCAATCTACATATTAAGATAAAGGTAACCTGATAGTATACTATCATATCAAGCAAGAAAGTCCTCTATATATATGTCTAAGCATCCACTATACTATCAATAATGGCCTCTAGGGCATACATATTCCTAAAATGCTCATGTGTCCCCACGATACATGAGGAGAAAAAACTTACGTGATCCTCTCGACTCGTAAGAAAAAACCTTCGTGGGATCCTTATGACTCACGAAAAAAACACACTTGGGAGTCCCCACGACTCCTAAGGAGAAAGTACACCTATGAGATCCTTTCGACTTGTAGGGAGAAAATGCTTTTATAGGAACCTTACGGCTCATAAAATTGAAAAGCCTAAGGTGATAGGGACCTAAGCCATTGCTTCCCAACAGGAAAAGGCAAATGATGAATTGCTCCTAGCACCTGTGCTTCAGTGTTAGCAACACTGATGCCGACCCTTACCCAGAAATTCCAAACTTCCGATCCAATAGTGTTAGTTATATGTATGCCCTAGAGTCCATTACTGTATAAGCGATGTATATTGTAGTGGATTCTTGGACATATATAGGGAGGACTTTCTTGCTCGACATGATAGCGTGATATCTGGTTGCACTTTATCTTAACATGTACATATATTGTCTCTCTATTACATGTTGATAAAGTGCTTAGGATGAGTACTTGACTACCAGAATTATGATGCGGATCATACTAGTGGGGCAGAGGTAGTCGGCAAGTACATCTTTCAATAGTTCCTGGTCGTGGGAGTATCGAGACAGGGCATCGATACTCCAGAGTAGACTAGCGTATGCGCTTCTTGACCCATATGATGGGCGATGGATGATCCCACATCCATTGGTGTTTGACATCAGAGAAGGTATACGGGTGCTCAGTGGAGACTGGGTACACTGAACAGACTTGCCGAGAACTCCTCGATGGTATTATACCTATCGTCAGATAGAAGTTCTCTGGTGACACTGGTACAGGTTAGTCTGTCGACCAGAGATCGTCATAGAGCCTTGTGAGATTCCCGCTGTGCTTTGATTTCCACCTTACCACGTTCAAGAGATCATGCAAAACGGTGGTTTTGGGGTACATTCCCGAGTCACATGAAGACAATGAGCGATAGGAGGGGATTCGTCTCTTCCGGTATTGGGTGTTGATGCTGCGCTATGCTCGATTGGCCATAACAGGAAATCCTTGGCTAGGGTTGCAGAGATCTACTGGTAAGTGTTATCAGTAGTTTCTCGAACTGTTATGAGCCTCACATCGGAATAACTTATCTGGGCTATTGGAGTCTGACGTTTACCACCCCAAGGCTGTGATATGCGATATATCTACCGGACAGTATGGTAGTGTTAGTGATTGGATTCGCATAAATATGAGCAGGCTTGCTTGTTGATCTTTTGATCGATCAATATCCGGGTGGCTGTTACGTTTAGCAGACCGCTTGCGGCTTGTGGGTGTTTGATATGAGCATCACCTACTGCCGGCGTATTGACGAGTCTTTAGAGTCCTACACAGATGTTTCCTGGTTCATGCAAAACGAAGTAGGAGCACATATGTGATATGTACAGGACCAAGATTAATGCGCATATGTGATACCGCATTATATTCTCGCGATATGTGATATCGGTCGATTATATATGATATAGCCGAGTTATCGGATCAAGTGTTGATTCGATAAATTGTTACATTTGATATTAGTTGGTTGTATGTGATATAGCCGGAATATTAAATCAAGTGTTGATTTGATAATTTAATGTATAATTATATATTTGATATATTAAGTTACATTAACTAACATTTGCTCACTAAACATTTTTTTCTCACTTGTGTACACTTGGTATATATGTGATATATATTAATGTACATAATTTTGTGTCATACTTGATACCACATGCTACATGGTTGTATGAGATGTAGGGTTCCTAGGCACTCTAATGAGGTCTCACAAGGCATCAACCATGCCAATTTCAAATTTTACAAGTGCCGAGAAACCCTAATACGGATTCGTTGACTAGAGTTTAGGCAAAAAGGGAAACTAGTTAACAACTTAACTAAAAGTAAGAAGCTACAACCTTTGTAGATCCGGTTCTCCACTTCCTTAGCTCCACGTAGACGTCCCCTCGCTGTCCATATCGGATTCTGGACTCTAGCATCGGCTTCATCGGAGAAATAGGCGGGCTAGGTCGTCGGCTTCGATGCCGAAGATGATCTACGTCGAGGCAACACAAGATCAAGCTCCAACTTCACCAAGTCGTGAAACTTGTGAAGAAAACACCTTATACAACTTGGCAAGAAGTAGGGGATGAAGAAACAGGAGGTGGGTTCACTTTAGAATTGGATTTCTCACTCTTTTACTCAAGATGCCATTAATGGAGTGAAGCTTTCTTCTTGATCAAGAGGAAGAAGAAGAAGATAGAATATGATATGTGTTGCTTTAAAATGAAAATAATATCAATACTTATCATATCCTAACCTTGGTTAGGTGTAGAGAAAAGACCATGGTTAGTTTGAATGGTTACGGTTAAGCATGAAGACAAAATGGTCACTTTAGTCAAAGCTTCATGAAGCTTCAACAACAAACAAAGAAAGCCACCATTTTCTCTTTTATCTTTTCCAAAATAAATAAATAAATAAATAAGTAAGGAAAATAAAAACCCTAACCATTACATAACCATGGTTTAATCCTTACACATACTCAAGTAAACATGTATCATCAAACATGATACAATCAAGTGTACACAAAAATATATCACATATACAATGTGCACATTAAGTGAGAAAAACCGTTTAAAGTGAACCAATACTAGTTAATGCAAAGTAATATATCAAATATATAATTATACATTAAATCATTAAATCAACACTTGATTCATTGATCCGGTCATGTCGCACATAACCGACTAGTATTCAATGTATCGATTTATCGAATGAATGATTCGATAACTAGGTTATATCGCATACAACCAATCGAAACATTCATCGCGAGAATGAAATACGGTATCACATACACGCATTATTCTCGGTCCCGCACATATCTCATATGTGCTCTTATTTCGTTTCGCTTGAGCCAGGAAACCTCTGTGTAGGACTCTAAAGACTCGTCAATACGCCGGTAGCAGATGATGATCATATCAAGCACCCACAAGCCGCAAGCGGTCTGCTAAACATAACGGCCACCCGGGTATTGAGCGATCAGAAGATCGACGAGCAAGCCCGCTCACACTCCTGTGAATCCAACCAGTAACACTTACCGTACAGTCCGATCTGTTCGTCTGATATGTCGCATATCAAGTCTAGGGGTGGTAAACGTCAGACCCCAATAACCGATAAGTCGTGCTGATGTGAGGCTCATAACGGGTCGAGAAACTACTGGTAACACTTACCAGCAAATCTCTGATCAGCCCTGGCCAGGGACTTCCCTGTTACGGCCAATCGAGCACAGCGCAACATCAAACCCCAATACCGGGAGAGACGAAACCCCTCCTATCGCTCATTGCCTCCATGTGACTCGGGACTGTGCCTAAAAACCACCGTTTTGCATGCCCTCATGGACGTGGTAAGGTGGAGATCAAAGCACAGTGGGAATCACACAAGACTCTATGACGATCTCGGGTCTACAGACTAACCTGCACAAGTGTCACCTGAGAACTGCCATCTGACGTGAGGTATAATACCATCTGGGAGTTCTCGGCGAGTCCGTCCAGTGTACCCAGTCTCCACTGAGCAACCGTATACCATCTCTGATGTCAAACATCAATGGATATGGGATCATCCATCGCCCATCTCATGGGTCGAGAAGCGTATACGCTAGTTTACACTGGTATATCGATGCCCCGTCTCGATACACCTACGACTAGGGACCTTGAAGGATGTACCTATAGACTACCATGTCCCCACTAATATGATCTGCATCATAGTCCAGGTAGTCAAGTACACATCCTAAGGGCTTTACCAACATGTAACTATAAAACAGTTTAAAGAGACTAGTATACATGTTAAGATAAAGAGCAACCAGATAGCATACTATAATATCGAGCAAGAAAGTCATCTCTATATATGTCCAAGCATCCAATATAATATACATCATCTGTACAATACTGGCCTCTAGGGCATACATACAACTAACAATCTCCCACTTGCACTAGGGCCAGCTGCTGTAGTATCACATACCGAGCATCCCGAAGAGTCTTTCAAACTGTATCTGGGGAATGGCCTTCGTGAGTGGATCCGCCGTGTTGTTCTTCGTGTCAACCCTCCTGACCTCGATCTCCCGGCGATCAACTATCTCCCGGATCAGGTGATACCGCCTTAGAATATGCCTGGATCGCTGATGGGGCCTGGGTTCCTTGGCCAAAGCCACCGCTCCATTGTTATCGCAATACAAAGGTATTGGATGCTCAATGGATGGAACCACACCAAGTTCAGTAATGAACTTCTTGATCCAGACAGCCTCTTTAGCAGCATCGTTGGCAGCGATGTATTCAGCCTCCATCGTCGAGTCTGCCACGGTTTCCTGCTTGGAACTCTTCCAGCTAACCGCCCCTCCGTAAAGGGTAAAGACAAATCCCGACTGCGACTTAGAGTCGTCCTTATCACTCTGGAAGCTTGAATCGGTAAAGGACTCCACTTGGAGTTCTCCGTTACTATACACCAAGAGCATCTCTTTAGTCCTTCGCAAGTACTTGAGAATGTTCTTCACAGCTGTCCAGTGACTCTCTCCAGGATCAGCTTGATACCTGCTCACTACACTTAGTGAGTATGCAATATCGGGTCTGGTACATAGCATCGCGTACATGATAGAGCCTACAGCCGAAGCATAGGGTATCCCTTGCATGCGATCTCTCTCCAAATCAGTCTTGGGAGACATCTCTTTGGAGAGAGTGACTCCAGAGATCTTAGGCAAGTTCCCACGCTTGGATTCTTCCATACTAAACCTCTTTAGTATGGTGTCAATGTACCTGGATTGGGACAATCCCAATATCCGTTTGGATCTATCTCTATAGATCCTAATTCCCAATATGCAGGAGGCATCACCAAGATCTTTCATTGAGAATCTTTGTGATAAGAAGAGCTTGACCGATTGCAGCATAGGAATATCATTTCCTATCAAGAGTATGTCGTCCACATACAATACGAGGAAGACAACCTTACTCTCTGCCACCTTCTTGTAAATACAAGGTTCATCTGGGTTTTTGACGAAATCAAACTCTTTGATAACGACGTCAAAGAAGATGTTCCAACTCCGCGATGCTTGCTTTAATCCATAAATGGATTTAAGCTGCTTGCACACCTTCCCGCTGCTCCCACTGTCTACGAAGCCCTCTGGCTGAGTCATGTACACGCACTCTTCTAAATCACCGTTTAGAAAGGCGGTCTTAACATCCATTTGCCAGATTTCGTAGTCATGATATGCAGCGATGGCAAGCATGATCCGGATGGATTTAAGCATAGCCACTGGAGAAAAGGTTTCGTCATAGTCCACACCTGGTCTTTGACGAAAACCTTTTGCAACAAGTCTAGCTTTGAAAGTCTCCACTTTCCCATCTACACCAAGTTTTTTCTTGAAGATCCACTTGCTCCCAATGGGTTTTACCCCTTCAGGAGCAACTTCCAAAGTCCATACTTTGTTGGTGTACATGGATTCCATCTCGGATCGCATTGCATCCAGCCATTTCACTGAGTCTTTACTCGTGATGGCCTGCTCGAAACTAGTTGGGTCATCATCCTCCATGATGCAATCCTCGCTTCCACCGTCAATGAGAAAACCGTAGTATCTCTCAGGTGGACGAGAAACCCTACTAGATCGGCGGAGAGGCTGGGGTTCGTCGGGTACTACTGAATCCTCTGGTTCTACCAAGTCTTCTGTTATAGTTTGTGTCGCTGGAACCTCTTCCAGTTCTACCTCAATGCCACTTGTCTGTTTCATAAGAAAACTCTTTTCTAAGAAAGTAGCATGTCGAGAAACAAACACTTTTTGTTCCTCGGAGTGGTAGAAGATATACCCTCGCGAATGTTTGGGATATCCAACAAACTTACATAAAACAGACCTTGTCTCGAGATTGTCCGGATTTTGTGTTTTAACATAGGCCGGACAACCCCATATCTGAATAAAATTAAGACATGGTCTCTTACCATTCCATATCTCATATGGAGTGGTAGGCACTGATTTGGTTGGAACTCTATTCAATAGGTATGCAGCAGTCTCTAGTGCATATCCCCAGAAGGAAATAGGTAACTCAGCTGCACTCATCATAGAGCGCACCATATCTAATAGGGTGCGGTTCCTCCGTTCTGATACACCATTGTGCTGTGGTGTATATGGAGGAGTCAGCTGAGAGAGAATCCCATTCTCTTTTAGGAAGTCCAGGAATTCATTGCTCAAGTATTCACCTCCTCGATCAGATCGCAGGATTTTAATACTTTTTCCGGTTTGGTTCTCGACTTCTTGTTTATATTCTCTAAATTTCTCAAAAGCTTCAGACTTGTGTCTTATCAAGTACACATGTCCGTATCTTGAGAGATCGTCAGTGAATGTAATGAAGTACGAAGAACCATCCCTGGCATGTGTAGACATGGGACCGCATACATCACTATGTATTAGTCCCAAGAGTTCGGTAACTCTTTCTCCGTGTCCCGTAAACGGCGTTTTGGTCATCTTACCTTTGAGACATGACTGGCAAGTGTCATAAGATGAAAATTCGAATGGTTTCAAATATCCATCCTTATGCAACTTAGCCAGTCGTGTCGCATTGATGTGACCCAGTCTACAATGCCATAAGAAGGATTCGTTCAGTTCTGGACTCTTCCTCTTGTGTGTGTTTGTTATGCTCAGAACTGTTGATTGATTTAGAACATAAATGCCATTGCACAACGTGCCTGATCCAACCAACTTTTGGTTACGAAAAATGTTCATAACATTATCCTGTAATACAAAATTATATCCCTCTTTACTCAATAAAGAAACCGATATAATGTTGCATATCAGGTTCGGCATGTAATAGCATTCGTTCAGAACCAATGTAATACCAGTTGGTAATATAAGGTGATATTCCCCGACAGTCTTAGCTGCAACAATTGCACCATTTCCAACTCTTATGTCTTTATCATCTTCTCCAAGTTCTCTACCTTTCCTGAGCCCATGTAACTGATTACATATATGGGATCCTGACCCGGTATCTAATACCCAGGACGTAAGGCAAATGGAGAAACAGTTCTCTGCAACGAACACACCCGAAGAAAATGCATCACCATGTACTTTCTTCAGTCGGGTGGCATGGGAATCCTGGTATTCCCCTATATCTTGTTCAGTCCTATAACTCTTATAAGAAAGAACGGAACCAACATTCCCCAGCACAGTATAACATGCGGGTTCGGTCAATACATCCATATTATTATCTTGATTAAGGCATGACATGGTCGCTACCTGGAGAGAGAGAGAAGAAAACACTTTAGCGTATGCTCGTGCAAGATCAGATTGGTTATTATCTTATCTAATCAGGATGGCTCCCACTGGTTTTTATCAAATCTTCCTTCAAACCCTAAAAGGAAAGACTAGCCGGGATTAATTACACCCTACAATTTCGCCAATCTTTCAGCCAGGCCAGTGTCGGTACTTTGAGGGAGGTTCCCCGTGCTTTCGCACGGACCTAATTAAAGTAAACCTCGTTTTCCAAGAGGCGTAACCCCGTTGACACCTTTCTAGACACCTACTTGATCGGCTAATTGTAATGTGTAAAACTCTCCCAGGAGTAACTCTTACTCGCAGTGGGTATCGGGATCCAACTATCTCATAGAAGGTATGCAATCTCATTGCAAATTTCAACACTTGAAATTCCCGATAATATTTTTCCCCTAGCGTCCTATGACCTTGACGGAGGCCAAACTACCCACAGGGCGCTAGTCAAGTTCAACCCGTCATTTCTTGATTGAATTAAACCCACCCGTACGACCCTTGACGGAGGCCAAACTACGCCGTACGAATACCCTAATCCAATCGCATCATATGCTGGCAGATAAGCACTAGTTAGCTACCATACACTACGCCTTGACGGAGGCCAAACTACCGCAGCATGAATACTAAGTAGTACTTATCTGAAATGACGGAGGGCTACGTAGGTTTTTCAGAAAAACCATGTGCGTAATGAACTTGATATCGTTGTAGAATCGAGTGAAGTTTTGAAATGGAGTGATTTTGAGGCTTTTCTAGTTTTGCTAAAGGGGTCACTCCCGGTGAAGGGATCGTCGGCCCTTTCCTCGTCGAATGAGGTGCTGGATATATCATATATATCGCTGTGCAAAGCAGAAACTATAGAAGCAATCAAAAGTCAAACCGAGTGTGTAGCATCTGCCAGTTATTGCTAAAGGGGTCACTCCCGGTGAAGGGATCTCGGCCCTTTCCTCATCGAATAAGGTGTAGGGTATATCATATATACCACTATGCAAAGCAAAACTGTAGCTACCATTTTTGTTTAAAATTTGATTCTACAACATCTTTTAGGTTTCTTTTCTTTCATTAATCACATTAATGAAGTCCCATCATTTAAGTCACCTAAACATCACAGATAAATACGACGTACACTTATGCCATCCGCATTCGCCTCGATGTCCCCTCGTGCACCGTTAGGTTAGGTAACTAACGACAGAGCAGGGCAGGGCTAGTGCGGGTGCAAAATATAAGTAACGTCTATATAATATATCATATATACTATATACAGTATCCATCAGAACATATCAAATGATCACATCACAGATATCGCAGCAGGAAAAATCATATGAAATATTGGATATACTAGAACGTCCGTGTTTTTAATACGAGCCAGTATAAAACACGGATTCCACGGTCGTGATGAATAGCCAATCCCACACCCCTAGACCCCTACGAGAGCGGCAAGCAACCCTACCAATTCTAGGGTTAGGAGACCCGGACTCGACTCCTCGAGATGGTCTCCCACTGGACCCTAGAACCCGGTTACTTGTGCTCCCCTCCTTGGGTCTATCCTAATGCGGAAAAGTAAATAATATACAAAGGGTGACATCTTCCGCAACCTGGAAGTGCCCCAATAAAAGAATATTACATACAAGTTTTTACATGAATGAAAATGAAAAACACTCATCTCACATAAAAAAACCCCGGCTATTCAAACACGACGATCCAATATAACATATCCAGCAACACATAACATCATATGTCATCAACGTAAGTAAGTATGCATACACCGATTGTCGTCGACGTATAGCAACGACAATCGGCAATACCAATGCATACTACACTTACGGTCACAGAAAAGAAAGTGTAAAACTACAACAGTTGGAATCCGCAACCTCTTTAGACATCGCATGCCTAATCAAATGAAATACTTAGACATCATATGCCTAACAATTATAAACCCCGCATTTTAGTCTCATTATCGAAAACTCTTTTCAATATGAAGTGAGACTAAACCGCTAGATTTATAACATTCATTCAGTTATCTCATAACTGTGTGTGAATTCCAATTATTGTATTCCATTTCGGATAAATAGAAAATATTAAACTTTCCGATCGAACATTCGAACACCCAAGTTTTCCCGAAACCGTTCAACACATGAAATAAGTTCAAAGAAATTCACTTCATGCCTCAGTACCAACGGTCCAGCCGTAGAAGGGTCAAGCCAACGCCTCACATGTGGCACGCCGTACTGCCCCAAATCCTAAGGTTCAAAGGGCAGTTCAAGACGGTCACATAATCGAGTTAAGGTTTGTTGTCTTCTAGAGGGACCATCGCGTTACTTGCACTACTTAGAACGTCATTAAACTACGGAAATGTCCAACAATTGGAAAATTCCCGGCAGGGGAAAGATTGGGTATTTACATCCAGTCGAACCTTTTAACATATTCTAAATATCCGGAAAACACATAGACAAAGTTTGAAATTTCCGATCGAATCATCGAAGCTCTAAAACACCCCAGAAAACTCAACTCTTGAGTGCATATTAAAAATTCCCAGAAAACTCAGCACCTGAAAACATGAATTACTGTGCAAATATTGAAGGCAAATCCCATTATTTGGCCGCGGAACCACCGCAGAATGCAGGCTTCTGCCGCGGTTCCGCCGCGCTATAGACACATCATGAGGTAATTTTTGCACCGTAATTCTTAGAATTCCCTGCTGAATTTTTTAAGCATTTTTAATCTGGAAAAAACCCAGTTTTTGAAAAAAGTCCAGAGAGCAATTTTGGTTAGGGTTTCGATGTTCGTTCGGATCTCAAATGTCGTCTACACTTCGCCTAAGGCTCTAGCTAGGCTTTGATACCACAGTAGGGTTCCTAGGCACTCTAATGAGGTCTCACAAGGTATCAACCATGCCAATTTCAAATTTTACAAGTGCCGAAAAACCCTAATACGGATTCGTTGACTAGAGTTTAGGCGAAAAGGGAAACTAGTTAACAACTTAACTAAAAGTAAGAAGCTACAACCTTTGTAGATTCGGTTCTCCACTTCCTTAGGTCCACGTAGACGTCCCCTCACTGTCCATATCGGATTCCGGACTCTAGCATCGGCTTCATCGGAGAAATGGGCGGGCTAGGTCGTCGGCTTCGATGCCGAAGATGATCTACGTCGAGGCAACATAAGATCAAGCTCCAACTTCACCAAGTCATGAAACTTGTGAAGAAAACACCCTATACTACTTGGCAAGAGGTAGGGGATGAAGAAATAGGAGGTGGGTTCACTTTAGAATTGGATTTCTCACTCTTTTACTCAAGATGCCATTAATGGAGTGAAGCTTTCTTCTTGATCAAGAGGAAGAAGAAGAAGATAGAATATGATAAGTGTTGCTTTAAAATGAAAATAATATCAATACTTATCATATCCTAACCTTGGTTAGGTGTAGAGAAAAGACCATGGTTAGTTTGAATGGTTACGGTTAAGCATGAAGACAAAATGGTCACTTTAGTCAAAGCTTCATGAAGCTTCAACAACAAACAAAGAAAGCCACCATTTTCTCTTTTATCTTTTCCAAAATAAATAAATAAATAAATAAGTAAGGAAAAGAAAAACCCTAACCATTACATAACCATGGTTTAATCCTTACACATACTCAAGTAAACATGTATCATCAAACATGATACAATCAAGTGTACACAAAAATATATCACATATACAATGTGCACATCAAGTGAGAAAAACCTTTTAAAGTGAACCAATACTAGTTAATGCAAAGTAATATATCAAATATATAATTATACATTAAATCATTAAATCAACACTTGATTCAATGATCCGGTCATGTCGCACATAACCGACTAGTATTCAATGTATCGATTTATCGAATGAATGATTCGATAACTAGGTTATATCGCATACAACCAATCGAAATATTCATCGCGAGAATGAAATACGGTATCACATAAACGCATTATTCTCGGTCCCGCACATATCTCATATGCGCTCCTATTTCGTTTCGCTTGATCCAGGAAACCTCTGTGTAGGACTCTAAAGACTCGTCAATACGCCGGTAGCAGATGATGATCATATCAAGCACCCACAAGCCGCAAGCGGTCTGCTAAACTTTTGTAACGGCTACCCGGGTATTGAGCGATCAGAAGATCGACGAGCAAGCCCGCTCACACTCCTGTGAATCCAACCAGTAACACTTACCGTACAGTCCGATCTGTTCGTCTGATATGTCGCATATCAAGTCTAGGGGTGGTAAACGTCAGAACCCAATAACCGATAAGTCGTGCTGATGTGAGGCTCATAACGGGTCGAGAAACTACTGGTAACACTTACCAGCAAATCTCTGATCAGCCCTGGCCAGGGACTTCCCTGTTACGGCAAATCGAGCACAGCGCAACATCAACCCCCAATACCGGGAGAGACGAAACCCCTCCTATCGCTCATTGCCTCCATGTGACTCGGGACTGTGCCCAAAAACCACCATTTTGCACGCCCTCATGGACGTGGTAAGGTGGAGATCAAAGCACAGTGGGAATCACACAAGACTCTATGACGATCTCGGGTCTACAGACTAACCTGCACAAGTGTCACCTGAGAACTGCCATGTGACGTGAGGTATAATACCATCTGGGAGTTCTCGGCGAGTCCGTCCAGTGTACCCAGTCTCCACTGAGCACCCGTATACCATCTCTGAATTCAAACATCAATGGATATGGGATCATCCATCGCCCATCTCATGGGTCGAGAAGCGTATACGCTAGTCTACACTGGTATATCGATGCCCCGTCTCGATACACCTACGACTAGGGACCTTGAAGGATGTACCTATAGACTACCATGTCCCCACTAGTATGATCTACATCATAGTCCAGGTAGTCAAGTACATATCCTAAGGGCTTTACCAACATGTAACTATAAGACAGTTTAAAGAGACTAGTATACATGTTAAGATAAAGAGCAACCAGATAGCATACTATAATATCGAGCAAGAAAGTCATCTCTATATATGTCCAAGCATCCAATATAATATACATCATCTGTACAATACTGGCCTCTAGGGCATACATACAACTAACATGAGACTCACACCAAGCTTATGTTAATTTTAGGTTTTAATTATTTAAAATTAATCAAAATTTGTTGGAAATTAGTCACATGGTTCAAGCTTGTGGAACCATTGACAAAGTCTACTAATTTTGTTTTAGTTGTAGATATTTATTAACCTAACCATTATATTAGCCATGGTTTAATCTCTACATGAGTTAGTGTATGACACTAACTCGCTCATGGTTGCTATTCTTACCTCATGAGTTTCATTTTCATCTCCACTTCATCATCTTCTTCCTCATGAGAAAGCTTTCTAGCTTTTCTCAAGGTGATGAAATATTGTGAGAAAAATTAATCTAATGTGAGCCCAATTCCTACTTCATCATCCTCTACTATATTAGCCATTTAATTTAGGGTGTTTGCTTCACTAATCTACCATTAGTGAAAAGATAGCATGAGCTTGAGTTTCCTCTACGTAGATCATCTTCGGCCTTGAAGATTTCGAGCAAGCTTGTTCATTTTTTTATGTGAACCCTTACTAGAGTTCTGGTGTTCACTACTTGAAGCGAAGGGACTACTACACAGAGCTTTAAAAGTGAAGGACCGGTTTACAAAGGTTGTATTCCTCATTCACTTAGATGTAAACTTGTTTGCATTGCTTATTCGTCTAAATCTCTAGTTAAGATTCTAGGGTTAGGGTTATTTGGTACGGCAAATTTTTGAAAATGGTATGGACGATACCTCCTGAAACCTTGCTTCTGCGCCAAGTAAAGCTACAGTGGTATCAGAGCCATGCTAGAGAATTAGACAATGTTGCAGAATTACGAAACCGAAACAACTTCGAAACACCCGAAACAAAGACCCAGTTTCTGTCGAAATTTTCAGAGAGTCTAATTTTTTTTAAGCACTTGCAGAATGTTATATGAAATGTAACATGAACACAGTAGAAAATTCAACCCCCCTCGCCGGAAAATGGCCGGCCACATTGCTCCAAAAACCGGCCAGCTCGGTTCTTTAGGGGAATTCTTGGTTCAATTTTTTAGTGTGTTCCAGTCTCTTGGTTTTGGTATTTTAGGTGTTGCTTGTTTTTGCTAAATTTGCATGTAATGTTATATTTGTGCAAAGGCAATTCGGAGTGCTTCGTAGTCGTATTTCTAACATTCTTCGGGTTATTTAGACAACGTTAAAAGTTTCGAGCGGATATCAATAACCCAATTTTTCCCTCGCTGGAAATTTTCCAATAGTTGGATTTTTCCAAGTTTAAAATCTTCAGAAAATCATGCAAGCGATTCTGTGGACCATCTAGAAGAACGATACCCAAACTCGACTTTTTGGATCGCGGAACTGCGGTCATACCCTAAGGTTTGCGGCAGTTCCACAGCGACATGAGTGAGGCATGGGTCGGCCCTTCTACGGAAGGTTCATAGGTGCTGTGGCATGTTCTGGGTACTTTTTGAACTCCGCTCAAGTGTTGATCTCTTTGGGAAATTTTAGGTATTTCTTTATTCGGTCGAAAAGTTTAACATCGTCTAGCTATCTGTGATTGTGATACAATATTTGTAATCCACAATAATTAGTTATGTGATAAATAGTTTGAATTTTTTAAATAGTTCGAATCAATCAGCTACGGAAGCTACAGTGGTCTCATTTGATTGGTTGCCACGGAATTTTGATATGGATCAAAAGTCCGTCGCAATTACATAGTGCACGCGGATATTCGCTGGGTAACCTTACTAGATAGCCACGCTCCATAGCTGATTGATTCGAAAAAGTGTGTTTGTAGTTAACCGCAATCAGAACGGTGTCGCGCGTAGCTAGACCGAGACTAGTACGGGTCATCCTCAGGGAAACGTTGAACTTTTTACTCTTACTTTAGATGTGTTGAAAAAGGGAGGAGGAAGAAAGAATTTGTTGAATGGTTTCTAGATCTACGTTAAACAAGAATGTAAAATATAGATCTAGATTATTTCAATGATGTAGTTAATATAATAAGGGGGCTTGTAGGGTTCGTTAGGATTTAGTAGTTATGGACGATTAATTAAAAATTACCCTTTTTATCCATTAATAGATGTAAAACTAGAACGACGGTGATGCGTGTAGATTAGGGTTTCTGGAGGGAAAAGAAATCCCACACTTAACCCTTATCTCGACACGGAACCCCGTTCAAATCTAGCCTTTACCAAAACAATTATTAATCTAAACTCTAATAGTGGTCGGGACTAACAAAGAATTGTTAGCGCGCCCGATTAGGATGTTAATAATTCTTTTAATAAAGTTCATAAACTTTATAGGACTTAAAAAGGGTTTAGGGATTTTCATCGTTCATTAGCCTACCCTAATCCTACGAACCCTAACAAACGGAGAATTACTCGCGCATGTTGGGAAAAGAAGATGGAAAGACAGAGAGGGAAAACATAATGTAAAATGCAAAAGAATTATATAAAATAACTACTTTTATTAATCACTTGAACAATCTACACTTTATTCCGTAGAAAATGATTACAAATAAACTTGATTTGCTTCTCGATCTTTCCTAAGGAGGTAGACGAACAGTTGATGATCAGCCTGGATGCGTGAGCGTCTGGGGCTTCGTGATCGCGTCGGCTTTGATAATTTTTCCAATAGGCTCTCGGTCCCTTTTATAGTCTAAAACCAGAATCATTTGCTTCAAAATTAGGTAAAATTCATCAGAGATTCATGCCCAAAAATATCTTCCTCTAACTCCCATATCTTGCCGCGGATCCGCGGCCAAAGGTGGGGTATGGCCGTGGATCCGCGGCCATTTGATCTCATCCCTCCATCAATTTTCTGGGGCTCTGTCTTTGGGACATGTGGACTTCTCTGGAACCTTTGTATTTCAGAAATCTTCTCGTGGTTGCTGCCAGACTTGGTCTTCAAGTTTTGATTCTTAATTCGGCAAGTCTTCTTCAATAACTTGATTTGCTTGATTCTAATCTTTGAAAAATTCTGCACACTTGGAAATATTCTGCACAACAACTCAAATAAGATTTAGTAGACCTAGTTCTACTAGGATTAGGTCAATGAATTTATTTGCATACATTTTTCTACCAAATGCTAATTAAAATATATTAACACATGGAAAATGGTGTTTTTATACATAAACCCCCATATGTATGATATATTATAATAAAGTCCTTTTTTAATATGAAAATTGTAGGAAAAATGTAATAAAAATGTGCAGTTTTATCAACTGAACAATAGCCCCGACCAAGTGACTGTATGAGAACCCCGTCGCCAAAAGCATCCGTTCGGGTGCTCGCGGCCGCGGTGTTCCGCCTAAGAGCAATTCGTTGACGGCATCGGGGGTGCGGCCGTCTACTAAAGTTTCCGACGAGCATTCGATCAAGTTATCGAGAATCTTGTTGAATTAGCCGACAGGTTATTGGAAAGTGTTTTCAATATCGAGACTAAAATGCGGGGTTTATAATTGTTAGGCATGTGATGTCTTAAGAATTCATTTGGTTGGGCATGAAATCCAAATTTTGTGATACATTGGGTTTATGATGTCTAAGATGGTTGCGGATTCCAATTGTTGTAGTTTTTCACTTTCTTTTCTGCGACCGTAAGTGTAATATGTGGTGTATCGCCGGTTTCATTGCTATATGTCAACAACAATTAGGATACGTATATTTACTTACATTGATGACATGTGATGTTATGTGTTGCTGTAATATGTTATATTGGATCGTCGTGTTTTGAATAGCCGGGTTTTTTTTATGTGAGATGAGATTTTTTCATTTTCATTCATGTAAAATCTTGTATGTAATATTCTTTTATTGGGGCACTTCCGGGTTAAGGATGATGTCACCATTGATATATATTATGTACTTTTCCGCATTAGGATAGACCCAAGGAGGAGAGCATAAGTAACCGGGTTCTAGAGTCCAGTGGGAGACCATCTCGAAGAGTTGAGTCCGGGTCTCCTAATTCTAGAATTGGTAGGGTTGCTTGCCGCTCTCGTAGAGGTTTAGGGATGTGGGTTTGGCTATTCATCGCGACCGTGGAATCCGTGTTTTTTACTGGCTTGATTTAAAACACGAAATTCCTAGTATATCCATTATTTCATATGTGTTCTTCTGCTGCTAATAATCTGTGATATGATCATTTTATATGTTGAGACGAATACTTATATTATATATATGATGATATATAGTAAATATTGATACTTTCGTTTCTTCTGTGATGCTTAGGAAGCATAATTTAATGGGACTTCATTAATGAGATTAATGAAATAAAAGAAACCTAAAGATGTTGTAGAAACTTATTTTAAAAATTGGTATCTCTAGTTTTTGCTTTGCATAGCGGTATTCCTTGTAGAATATCCAGCACCTTATTCGATAAGGAAAGAGCCGAGATCTCTTCACCGAGAGTGACCTCTTTAGCAAAACTGGCAGATGTTACAACCCACTCGGTTTTATCTTTTGATTGCTTTTTTAGTTCATGCTTTACATAGTGATATTTATGAAATATCCTGCACCTTATTCGATAAGGAAAGAGCCGAAATCCCTTCACCAGGAGTGACCAATTTAGCAAAACTAGTAAAAGCCTCAAAAACACTCTGTCATGACCCGAAAGGTACGGAACATGACCGGCACTTAAATTACGAAACGTCTCAGGGCGTACGTAATCTAAGCAAGCCAAAACTCAGAAATCAAAACCAAGCAGAGTAGAATGAAGGAAAAACCAATTTAAAACAAGTAGTTTTAATCAACATAGGCCGAAATATGAAGTTTTAAAAATCCCAAGTATTTTCTGAAAATTTCGGCAGAGTCTCCTTTGTAAATACTGGACCCAAACGGAATACAACATGAATAGTATACAAAATGAGTAAAAAGGCATCCCCAAGCGGGAGCTAGCTCTTCATCAATCGACGGTCACAACCACGCAAGCAATATAATATACAATGCTGAAGGGCGAGGATCAAAATTCAAAAGAAAACTCAAATCAGCATGAAAACCATAATAATACAACGCGCGACTCTAAGGTCGAAAGAATAACAGGCCTCGTTTTCTATCTCTCTTAAATATACAATCTGGTTGATGGAGTTTCTAGATACAACTGAAATAATAATAAACAATGGTGGTCCTGATGCAAAGAACCCACCTGCCAAAGCAATCACCCGGAAAGAATAGTGTGCCAGCAAGCCGCAAAGAACCTGTACGGCAAAACCTGCAAGGAACTGTGGCACAACGGGGGTGAGTTGCCAACTCGTGAATAGAAAACATCTACGAGTAGAAATCGCATGCATAATGCTATCCTAGATCATATCAGGTAATATCCTCAATAAAAATCCTGGTCCAGCTATGTATAGTGTAATACTACATGCTCGTGTCAGTGCCTCAGATAGCAACATATCAGATATATGATGTATGAATGTATTACGAATGGAAACAGAGTATATCATGAGTGAGACAACTGTTTTCTTTAATCAATGAGATTTCTATATGTAAGTCAATCACGTATCATCAATGAATGCAACAGAGAACTCAGTGTCAAGCACCGACACAAAACATAAGTCTCTGTATCTCAAAGTCAAATCTCAATATCTCAAATCTCAAATCTTAATTATCAATATCTCAGGCATCCGTATCATCTGTGGGATCGGCCCTCGGGCTCCGGCTGAACGGATCAGCCTATAACATCAATCTCACGGCCACATACGGTATCCTCCGGATATCCGCCGCACCAAGTAAAATCACCGGTAGGTAGTCATCCCCTGCCAGGCTCATCATCTACTCCTCGAACTTCTTGCCCCGGGATACCATACCGGGTCCACCATGTACTCGCAAACGGTTCATCCAACTCCTCGAATCGGGTCTCGAAAACCATCTCAAAACCGAGAAAACATCATGGTGGACACTACTCATCATATCAAGAAAAAACCGCATTTTTCTCTTTAAAATACATCATCAGTTATAAAACTTTCACATGCGATTTTCCAAATCCAGAAAAACTCAAGACGGATCCGAAAACATCAAATCACCATGTCAATGAAAGTGAAAACCGACATAATGTCCATAATACTGTATAACCAATGAATATATGAATGCATCTAATATCATGCAATGAATGCAATAGTTTAACTAGCATATGAAAGCTATAACGTATTGCGACATCAATTATCAAGCTATGTCAATGAAATAGTAATTCCTAAAGTGTACGTGACATGGCAATTACCGATGAAGATGTGTGAAAGCCGGCAAGCGAGTGTATGTGGAGCATACGCGTCATCGGTAATGGTGCTGGTGTCCTAACAGCATGGTTTCATAATTACTACGTACACAATAACATGCAATGAGGCGATAACAACATAATAAGGAAAATGAATAGTAAATACAACAATAATAAGCGGAACATGAATAATAACGTAACAACAAGGAATCTACCTTACTATACATGTGATATACTATTTTGCCGTTTGAAATAGTACGAATCGTGGTGTTTGAAAAATAAGGACTACGGTGTTTTTAAGAAAAGGTACGTCTTTTGAAATATCCGTAGTATCCCTTGATATGTCTTCAAAATCCTCACGATTCGTTAGTTTTGGAAATAGGTATGACTCGGGTCTAGTCTGACATCTACTAAGTAAACTACAGGTCTAACTAACAACCAATCGAAAGGGGTATGGAAACCACCTAAATCTGAGTCGATATATATATATATACATGCATAATAGTCGGTGATCCCGCCTCAATAATATCATGTACGATACAACATATCATATGACATCCTCAAATCAAGAGTGCGGATCTATCGTCAATATATAGCTCGTACGGTAAATCCGTCGTATGGCCTCCCAAATCTGGGTACGGGTCAAATGTCACATCTATCACATTAATCATCTGGTATCCTCTTTATTAAATATCATGATCGGGGTACTGATCTACGTCTAGTACAATACTGATACCATCTATGAAATGCATGCATGTGTGTGAAAACACCACGCCTAAAGAACCCGCTAAAATATCATGTCGTATCTCAAATACGGACCATATCACATCACCGATCTCATGGCCTCAAGCCCAATCCCATCGACTCATCTCCAAATATCATACAATATCCTCAACATTCATGCATGTGTATATGAATATATATACGCATAGTCCCATACCCATACGTATATACATATATACACATTCCCATATACGCACAAGAAGATGATATATGCAAGTGTATATGTGTGCGTGTATGCAAATCCTTACTCTAGGGTTTCGTGACTAAGAAATCCGCTAAAGTCCTTTCTTCAATTCTCGCTAACCCTAAACCCATAAGCTCCTAACGCTTCTCTTACTCGGTGTTCATATCTCCTATTAACATATAAAAGTATATCGTTACCGCATCACCTCATTCCTCATAATTTTACGGGGGTGCTATACGCCATCCATCCAACTTCTCCCCGTAAATATAAATCTACTCACCTGATATTCGCTCGCCGGTGCCGACGTCGCCACACGCTTGCTTGTCGTCTCGAAGTCCACATGGGGGTACCTACATATCATAACGCACCGTATCGCACTAAAATCCAACTCAAGACTAAAACGACACACGAATCCCACATAGGTCAAAACCTATGGTTGCTTTCACAAATTAACCTAAAAACCCTCAACGTCGGCGTACAAACGCCGATTGATCGAGAAGAACGCCAAATGTACCAATCATGGTTTCAAAACTCACTAACTGTATAAGAAATAGGGATTAATTCGTCAAATCCATAAAATTAAACCAATCGTTTTATTTTCCAAAAATCTAATTAGCACAAATTCCCATTTCGGTTCAAAACTTGATGTTTTAACCAATCTACAAATTTTAATGATTCAAATGGCCCAAATGCTCATTAAATAATATAATTAGGTCATAAAAATCACTTTCATAAATTAATCTCATCAATTTGTATAAATTCCAAATTCCTAGTTTGCAAAAATACCGATTTTAACTCTTTTTAAAGTAAAATTCACAATTTATCAATTAAGCTTGGTTTTGCATGATCTAAGTTGCTAAACAACAAATTAAAATGTTAATAAAGTCATCAAAACCTTAATTAGATTTTAAATCACCCATTTGCAACTAAAAGCTAAAACCTAGTTTGCAATTTATATACTTATTACAATTTAAATTAACAAAAATGCGAACTAGCAACTAGATTTGATTTAGCATGCCCACTACATATTAACTATATCACACAACCACAATCTCACAACACAAAACCCCAATTTGAATTCAAACCCCTCTCTTGAATTTTAAATCATGCAATTAGAACCAATTAAAACCTAATTAAACATTTAATTAAGCTAACCTAAAGCAATTAACAACAAATTAAGCAAAAAAGTTAGAATTATACCTCATGATCAAGAGATCAAATATGAAAATAAAAGCCTCTAAAATGCCAACTTGTTCCCAAGATACATGCTAGATAGGAAAAAGAGAAATGTGTAGGAGTCGGATTTGAGTTTTAGCTTGATTTTTGATGGAATTTTAAGCATTTTGTGGAATTTTTTTGAGGTGAAATGAGAAGAAGAAGAGGGGGAGAGGGCTGCTGCAGTAGGAGGGAGGGCTCGGCTAGAAATGGGGAGGGGGAGGGAGAGAGTGGTGTGGGTGTAAGAAATGGTCAAAGTCAACAAAGTCAAGCTTCTTTCTTTATTAAACCCCTTTTTCTTTACTTTTCTTTCTCTTTCCCTTGACCTGAAGTGTGAGGTGAGAGTGTCGGGGGGGGGGGCCAGTATAGGGCTCGGCCAGCCAAGCATAGGGTTGTGTGGGTGTGTGTGGGGGTGAGGGAAAAAGATAAATATTATACCCCAATTTCTATTTACACTAATTTCACTATTTAAGCTTTTTTCTTCGATATTTTCTAAAACCGTTTGACAGCTTCATTTCATTTCAAAAACAATATGTTAAAATTTTGTTTAATGTGTTATGATGTACAAAATTTATTTCAACCCATTCCAATTTGTAATTTTCCCTAATTAAATGTATTAGTGACAGCTTAAAATAATATTAAAATAATTAATTTCGGAAAAAATTTCAGAAAATTAGAAATTTTACCAGTGGCTCAATAAACACCAAATACTAGCAATTACATAGCTAGAATATGTATATTTAATTTTATAATCAAGATATTTATATTTTGACTTTTTACGGAAAACCCCTTATTTTACCGATTTTCCGAAATTTCACCGAAATGATTTTCAAAACGTTACAATCTTCCCCCTTAAAGAAATTCGGTCTCCGAATTTAATTTAAAACTCCCCCCAAATACTAAAACATTTCAGCAAAACTATCAAGTCGTCGGGGCTCCGAAATCATAAATACATAAAACATATATCGTAGCGCAATGCATGCGCATGAAAAAGAGTGTATAACTCAAAATCAAAACTCCGTCAAGCATCCCGCAATCATCGGAGTCATGGGAAATACATCAATTTCCAAATCCAATATGAAAACTAATATGATATACATCATTAAAGCATCTGGAAGCAATGCATGCCAAACCTTTCTCAAATCGCTGTGCGATGTGTGTATCACTGCACCGTGGCGGACGTCCATTGTGAGAAAATAACTATATATATATATAATATCCTTTGTTTAACATACACGTCCCGCCGTTTTGAAAACAATTTAGAAGGGTTTCCCTTTTTAAACAGTTTCGTGTCATCACTGACACGTAGGTAAATACTGAGACTACAGCTCCTCCTTGGAAATGCCTTCGATAACTATCAATGCATGCAAAATATACTCAGGTACTATCCTCTGACTAGTTCTGCTCAGTACTAAACCAAATAGCCAACATCATAAAATATATTGCTCCAAAAGAAATCAATCCCAAATATATATATGAATTCCATGTGCGTCTGGTGCGCACGGAAATCGAAATCCATGAATGTGCCATACATATGCACAAAAACAACATCTAAGTGCAACGGGTGTGCACAAAACACCTGTCAAAGGCAACGTGTGTGCCTGACAGCAAAACCAGGTGCATCTGATATGCATGATGAATCTCGATTTAGTGCATCTGATGTGCACCTAAATCTCATCAAGTGTTTTAAGTATGTGCAAAATCCAAATCAAGTGCACAATGTGCATGAAAACGAATATCGAATATCACACTCGAAATCGACGGTATACGATACATTTCAATCAAAATCCCAATTAGGTATACCGTGGTATAAAATCTCACCATCCTGTGCATCGGCGTGCACAAAAGCAAATCGAATACTAGAAGTGCATGAAAACTATACCGAAAGTATAAGTCAAACCATATTCATGCCCTAGGCATGAAATCAAATATCATGAAACTCGGTCATCAAAACTCAGTCATGAACTAAATCACCCAAAAATACTGAAATCCAAAGTGACGGATACGTGATAGTCAATCACAAAATCACAACTCATAAATATTGTCGTCGATACGTCCGTCCTTCAAAGTCGAGAAGGTATCGGTGCATCCAATGCTAGCAGAGCAAGATATCTACTTGCCTTCTGATCATGGCATGTCGCCTAGTGCCCTTAGGCCCTCGTCTCTCACTGCAGATTGCTAAGTACATAGCTCCTCGGCTCAATGGTCCGCTATAGAAACGATAACGGAAGCAGTCCGCTCTGACACATCCTCTAAATATCTCTGGTCAACTATCATGGTTACTCATAATATGTCTCGTCGATGATGCCGAACTCTGGCCTACTGGGTGTGCGTCATATGACCGCTCCTGGGTCCAGGTCTTCTCGTTTAGTATTTCCAGAAATATCTTGTCGGGGCCTCTCCCAAATCTCGTTCCTGCCGGACTGCCTGGAAGTTATCATCTCTTACTAAATCTATGTCTTGTCCCAGAATGGCCGCATACTCATCACGACTCCTCCTGGAATATATATCCATAGTCAACGCTTATGCTTGCGCATCACATCTCTGATGTCGGTGGAGTGGAACGTCATCTCGTCAAGATCTCGTACGAACCTCTTACTCCACTTTTCTCTAATGTCGACTGCTTCGGACTCGTCTCTTCGTGGCTGCATGGACTGCGCTCCAACGGCTATACTCGTATCTGGAGTCTTCCAAGCAATGCATCTCATCACATGATATCCGAATTAAGTCGAACCATTCGATCGATTTGTCAAAACCTCATAATCCCCCAAGAGCTCAACATCTGGGGTACAGTTTAATAGTATCGAATATATGCCACAGCACCTATGGACCAACCGTAGAAGGGCAGACCCAAGCCTCACTAATGACACCGCTAAACTGCCGCAAACCCTAAGGTTCACCGGCGTTCCATGGTCATTAAATCAAGTTAGGGTTTCATTCTTCTAGAGGGTCCGTAAAATTTCTTGCATTGTTTTCCGAATACTTTAAACTTGGAAAATGGGTTCCTGACATTCGATCGTCTCTATCGACTTTTAACGTATCAGCGTGAAGTCGTCTCTAGCTGGAATCAATCCATCTGATGACCTCGCATCGGGGTAGGCAATGAATCACATGTCCTAGTCTTTCATCTCTGGTGACTAGCAATCTCCTATCATATCTCGAAGTATAACTCGTGCGGCGTTAGCTTCAAACATCTGGGGCGATATCTTTTCATTCGCTGAAATCACTAGATCATTCGTCTGCATGCTGAACAGTGCCTCAATCATCAAAATAATCTGTGCTCTGACGGTCATCACAATCTGGCTGGCCTCTTAAAGTGGCCCAATCCCCTGGTGCTGATCTGCACGTCCGAGAAATCTCCTGGTGCTGATTTGCTATTTGAAATAGTACGAATCGTGGTGTTTGAAAAATAAGGACTACGGTGTTTTTAAGAAAAGGTACGTCTTTTGAAATATCCGTAGTATCCCTTGATATGTCTTTAAAAGCCTCACGATTCGTTAGTTTTGGAAATATGTATGACTCGGGTCCAGTCTGACATCTACCAGGTAAACTACAGGTCTAACTAACAATCAATCGAAAGGGGTATGGAAACCACCTAAATCTGAGTCGATATATATATATATATATATGCATAATAGTCGGTGATCCCGCCTCAATAATATCATGTACGATACAACATATCATATGACATCCTCGAATCAAGAGTGCGGATCTATCGTCAATATATAGCTCGTACGGTAAATCCGTCGTACGGCCTCCCAAATCTGGGTACGGGTCAAATGTCACATCTATCACATTAATCATCTGGTATCCTCTTTATCAAATATCATGATCGGGGTACTGATCTACGTCTAGTTTAATACTGATACCATCTATGAAATGCATGCGTGTGTGTGAAAACACCACGACTAAAGAACCCGCTAAAATATTATGTCGTATCTCAAATACGGACCATATCACATCACCGATCTCATGGCCCCAAGCCCAATCTCATCGACTCATCTCCAAATATCATACAATATCCTCAACATCCATGCATGTGTATATGAATGTATATATGCATATTCCCATACCCATGCGTATATACATATATACACATTCCCATATACGCACAAGAAGATGATATATGCAAGTGTATATGTGTGCGTGTATGCAAATCCTTACTCTAGGGTTTCATGACTAAGAAATCCGCTAAAGTCTTTTCTTCAATTCTCGCTAACCCTAAACCCATAAGCTCATAATGCTTCTCTTACTCGGTGTTCATATCTCCTATTAACATATAAAAGTATATCGTTACCGCATCACCTCATTCCTCGTAATTTTGCGGGGGTGCTATACGCCATCCACTCGACTTCTCCCCGTAGATACAAATCTACTCACCTGATCTTCGCTCGCCGGTGCCGACGTTGCCATGCGCTTGCTTGTCGTCTCGAAGTCCACATGGGAGTACCTATATATCATAACGCACCGTATCGCATTAAAATCTGACTCATGACCAAAACGACACACGAATCCCACATAGGACAAAACCTATGGTTGCTTTCACAAATCAATCCAAAAATCCTCGACGTTGGCGTACAAACGCCGATTGATCGAGAAGAACACCAAACGTACCAATCATGGTTCAAAACTCACTAACTGTATAAGAAATAGGGATTAATTCGTCAAATCCATAAAATTAAACCAATCGTTTTATTTTCCAAAAATCTAGTTAGCACAAATTCCCATTTCGGTTCAAAACTTGATGTTTTAACCAATCTACATATTTTAACGATTCAAATGGCCCAAATGCTCATTAAATAATATAATTAGGTCATACAAATCACTTTCATAAATTAATCTCATCAATTTGTATAAATTCCAAATTCCTAGTTTGCAAAAATACCGATTTTAACTCTTTTTAAAGTAAAATTCACAATTTATCAATTAAGCTTGGTTTTGCATGATCTAAGTTGCTAAACAACAAATTAAAATGTTAATAAAGTCATCAAAACCTTAATTAGATTTTAAATCACCCATTTGCAACTAAAAGCTAAAACCTAGTTTGCAATTTATATACTTATTACAATTTAAATTAACAAAAATGCGAACTAGCAACTAGATTTGATTTAGCATGCCCACTACATGTTAACTATATCACACAACCACAATCTCACAACACAAAACCCCAATTTGAATTCAAACCCCTCTATTGAATTTTAAATCATGCAATTAGAACCAATTAAAAACCTAATTAAACATTTAATTAAGCTAACCTAAAGCAATTAACAACAAATTAAGCAAAAAGGTTAGAATTATACCTCATGATCAAGAGATCAAATATGGAAATCAAAGCCTCTAAAATGCCAACTTGTTCCCTAGATCCATGCTGGATAGGAAAAAGAGAAATGAGTAGGAGTCGGATTTGAGTTTTAGCTTGATTTTTTATGGAATTTTAAGCATTTTGTGGAATTTTTTTGAGGTGAAATGAGAAGAAGAAGAGCGGGAGAGGGCTGCTGCAGTAGGAGGGAGGGCTCGGCTGGAAATGGGGAGGGAGGGAGAGAGAGAGTGGTGTGGGTGTAAGGAATGGTCAAAGTCAACAAAGTCAAGCTTCTTTCTTTATTAAACCTCTTTTTCTTTACTTTTCTTTCTCTTTCCCTTGACTTGAAGTGTGAGGTGAGAGTTGGAGGGGGGAGGCAGCATAAGGCTCGGCCAGCCAACGGTAGGGTTGTGTGGGCGGGTGTGTGGGGTGAGGGAAAAAGATAAATATTATACCCCAATTTCTATTTACACTAATTTCACTATTTAAGCATTTTTCTTCGATATTTTCTAAAACCGTTTGACAGCTTCATTTCATTTCAAAAACAACATGTTAAAATTTTGTTTAATGTGTTCTGATGCACAATTTTGTTTCAACCCATTCCAATTTGTAATTTTCCCTAATTAAATGTATTAGTGACGGCTTAAAATAATATTAAAATAATTAATTTCGGAAAATTTTTCAGAAAATTAGAAATTTTACCGGTGGCTCAATAAACACCAAATACTAGCAATTACATAGCTAAAATATGTATATTTAATTTTATAATAAAGATATTTATATTTTGACTTTTTACGGAAAACCCACTTATTTTACCGATTTTCCGAAATTTCACCGAAACAATTTTCAAAACGTTACACACTCCTTTTTCAAAATCACTCAATTCTACAATGAGATCAAGTTCATTACGCAAAGGGTTTTCTTAAAAACCTGTCGTAGCCCTCCGTCATTTCAGATAAGTAGTATTTAATATCATTTCAGATAAGTAGTATTTAATATTCGTACTGCGTTTTTTGGCCTCTGTTAAGGCGTAGTGTGCGGTAGATGATTAGTGCTTATCTGCTAGCATATGATGCGATTGGATTATGGTAGTCGTACGACCTTGTTGGCCTCTGTCAAGGGTCGTGCGGGTGGGTTTAATTCAATCAGGAAATGACGGGTTGAACTTGACTAGCAGCCTATGGTTTGTTGGCCTCTGTTAAAGTCATAGGAAGATACGGGCAAAACCATTTTCAGGAATTTCAAGTGTTAAAATTTGCAATGAGATTGCATACCTTCTATGAGATAGTTGGATCCCGATACCCACTGCAAGTAGGAGTTACTCCAAGGAGAGTTTTACACATTACAATTAGCTGATCAAATAGGTGTCTAGAAAGGTGTTAACGGGGTTACGCTCCTAGGAAAATGAGATTTATTTTAATTAGGTCTGTGCGAAAGCACGGAGAACCTCCCTCAAAGTACCGACACTGGCCTAGCCGAAAGATTGGCGAACTTGTATGGTAATTAATCCCAGCTAGTCTTACCTTTTAGGGTTTGAAGGAAGATTTGAAAAAACAGTGGGAGCCATCCTAATTAGATAAAATAATAACCAATCTGATCTTACAAGAGCATATGCAGAGTGTTTTCTTCTCTCTCTCTCTGCTGGTAGCGACCATGTCACACCTTAATCAAGATAATAATATGGATGCATTGACCGAACCTGCTTATTATACTGGGCTAGAGAATGTTTGTTCCGCTCTATCTTATAATTGTTATAAGTCCGAGTAGAAAATAGGGGAATATCCGGATTTCCACATGACCCAATCGAGGAATGAGTATGTTGATGCATATTCTTCGGGGGTGTTCGTTACCGAGAACTGTTTCTCAGTATCCTCTACATCCTAGGTATGAGATACCGGATCAGGATCCCACATATGTAAGAGTTACATGGGCTACTGAAAGGTAGAGAACTGGGATTGGGTGATATGTCTCTAACTGTTAGAGAATGTTGCAATTATTGCAGCCAAATCAGTTGGTAGATATCACCTTGTATTACCAAGAGGTAAATACATTGATTCTGAAAGAATGTTATTACATACCGAACCTGATATACAATATTACATCAGATTCTTTATTAAGTTAAAGAAGGATATAATTCTGTATTGGAGGATAATGTTGTGAACATTTTCCTGAATCAAGAGTTGATTGGATCAGGCATGTTGTATAATTGCATATACGTTCTAAATCAAACCACAGTTCAAAATATATGGAACACACACAAGTGGAGTAGTTCAGAAATGAACGAATCCTTCTTGTAGTTTTGTAGACTAGGTCATATCAACGCGACATGACCAGCTAAGTTACATAAGATGAATATGAGAATCTGTTTGAATTTTCATCTTATGATACTTGCCAGTCTTGTCTCAAAGGTAAAATGACCAATACTCTGTTTATTAGAAACAGATAAAGAGTTATTGAACTCTTTGGACGGATACATGATGATGTATACGGTCCTATGTCTACAAATGCCAGGGTTGGTTCTTCGTTCTTCATTATATTCACTGATTATCTCTCAGGATTCGGACATATGTTCCTGTTGAAACAAAAGTCTGAAACTTTTTTAGAAATTCAAGGAATATAATCTTGAAGTTGAGAACCAGATGGGTAGAAGTATTAAAGTTCTTCGATGTAATCGAGAAGGAGAATACTTGCGCATGGGGTTCTTGGATTATCTAAACGGAGAATGTGATTCCCTCTCAGCTTACTCCTTCGAGGACACCACAGCACAACAGTGTATCGGGGCGGAGGCATCGCGTCCTATGAGATATGACACGCTCTATGATGAGTACTGCTGAGTTACCTGTTTCCTTTTTGAGTTATGCACTTGAGAAGCTGCATACCTATTGAATGGGGTTCCAACCAAATCAGTGCCTACCACTCCATATAAGATATGGTATGGGAAGAGATCATGTCTTAAACGAGTTAAGATATGGGGTTGTCCGGCCTATGTTGAAAAGAAAATTCCGGACAAGCTCGAGGCAAGGTCAGTTCTGTATAAGTTTGTTAGGATATCCCAAACATTTGCGATGGAATATCTTCTACCACACTAAGGAGAAAAAGGTATTTTGTTTCTCAGCATGCCACCTTTTTAGAAAATGATTTTTTTATGAAGAAATTAGTGGTCATGAGGTAGAACTGGAAGGAGTTCCAGCTGTACAAACTAACAGCTAATGATTTGGTGAAACCAAAGGATTCAATAGTCTTCAACGAACCTCATCCTCTCCATGAATCTGGTAGGGTTCCTCATCCACTTAAGAGATACTATGGTATTCTCGGTGACAGTGGGAGCGAGGATTGCATCATGGTAGATGATGACCCAACTAGGTTCAGGCAGGCCATCACGAGTGGGGACTCTGTGAAATGGCTGGATGCTATGCAATCAAAGATGGAATCCATGTACACCAACAAAGTATGACTTTGAATGTTTCACCTAAAGGGGTAAAAAACATCGGGAGCAAATGGATCTTGAGAAGATTCTTGGTGTAAATGGAAAAGTTGAGACTTTCAAAGCTATGCTTAAGTCCATCAGGATCAATGCGTGCATCGCGGAGTTAGAACATCTGTTTTGACGTCACAGTCAAAAAGATTGACTTCATCAAAATGGTAGATGAACCTTGTACATATAGGAAGGTTGTAGAGAGTGAGGTTGTATTATACGTATTGTATGTAGATAACATACTCTTGATAGGAAATGGTTTCCTGTGCTACACTCGGTCAAGCTCCTCTTATCATGAGGATTCTCCATAGAAGATCTGGATGATACCTACTACATCTTTTAGATTATCATCTATGGTGATAGATCTAAGTGGATGTGGGGAGTGTCCCAAATTCAAGTACATTAACACCATACTAAAAGGGTTTAGTATGGAGGATTCTAAGCGTGATGGTTTGCCCACTTACTGAGGAATCACTCTCTCCAAAAAGATGTCTTCCAAGACTGATTTGGAGAGAGCTTGTGTGCAAGGGATAACCTATGCTTCGGCAGTAGGCTCTATTATGTATGCGATATTATGTACCAGACCAGATGTAGATGACTCACTAGATGTAGTGATTAGGAATCAATCGGATCTTGGGAGAATCACTGGACAGCTGTGGAGAACATTCTTAAGTACTTGAGAAGCACAAAATGAATTTTCTTGGTTCAAGGTTACAGAGTGATAAGGTCGACTGAAAGTCAGTCACAGGCATTGCCTTTACCCTCAGTGGAGGGACGGTATGTTGGAAGAGTTCCAAGATAGATACCGTGGCATACTAGAAGATAAAGGCTAGATACATCACTACCAACGATGCTACCATAGAGGTTGTCTGGACATTTATGTTAGTTATGTATATGCCCTAGAGGCCATTATTGTACATGTGATGTACATTATAGTGGATGCTTAGATATAAATAGAAAGGACTTTCTTGCTGACATGATAGTATGCTATCTGGTTGCTCTTTGTCTTAAAATGTAGATTAGTATTGTGATACTGTCTTGCTCTCACATGTTGATAAAACTCTTAGGATGTGTACTTGACTGCCAGGACTATGATGGAGATCATACTAGTGGGGCCAAGGGTAGTCCACAAGTACATCCTATAATTGTTCCTAGTCGAGGGTGTATCGAGACAGGGCATCGATACTCCAAAATAGACTAGCGTATGCGCATCTTGACCCATATAATAGGCGATGGATGATCCCACATCCATTGGTGTTTGACATCAAAGATGGTATACGGGTGCTCAGTGGAGACTGGGTACACTGAACGGACTCGCCGAAAACTCCTAGTTGGTATTATACCTATCGTCAGATAGCAGTTCTCTGGTGACACTGGTACAGGTTAGTCTGTAGACCCGAGATCGTCATAGAGCCTTGTGTGATTCCCACTGTGCTTTGATTTCCACCATACCACATTCAAGAGAATGTGCAAAACGGTGGCTTTTGGGTATAGTCCCGAATCACATGGAGGCAATGAGCGATAGGACGGGATTCGTCTCTCCCGGTATAGGGGGTTGATGTTGCGCTGTGCTCGATTGGCCATAACGATAAGTCCCTGGCCAGGGCTGCTACGGAGATTTACTGATAAGTGTTATCATTAGTTTCTTGACCCATTATGAGCCTTACATTGGCATGACTTATCGGTTACTGGGGTCTGACGTTTACCACCCCTAAGCTAGATATGCGACATATCAGACGAAGAGACCGGACTGTACGGTAGTGTTACTGACAGGCTTTACAGGAGCTAGAGCGGGCTTGCTTGTTGATCTTCTGATCGCGCAATACCCGGGTAGCCGTTACGTCAAGCTAGTACCGTTGACGGCTTGTGAGTTCTTGATATGATCATCACCTACTGCCGGCGTATTGACGAGTCTTTAGAGTCCTACACAGGGGTTTACTGGCTCATGAAAAACGAAGTAGGAGCACATATGTGATATGTGCGGGACCGAGAATAATATGAGTATGTGATATCGTATTCTATTGTCGCAATTTATTTGTATCGGTCGGTTATATATGATATAGCCGGGTTATCGAATCAAGTGTTGATTCGATAAGTTGATACATATAATATTAGTCGGTTATATGTGATATAGCCGGATTATTAAATCAAGTGTTGATTTGATAATTTAGTGTATAATTGTATATTTGATATACTAGTTTACATTAACTAATATTAGCTCACTTAAATGTTTCTTTTTCTCACTTGTGTGCATAAGTATATATGTGATATATATTAATGTACATTTTTTAGTGTCATGCTTGATGATACACACTACATAGGTGTATGAGACTTACACCATACTTATGATAATTGTGAGGATTATTTATTTTATATAAATCCAAATTAGATGGAAAATAGTCACATGCATGAAGCTTGTGGAAGCCTGTAGATGAATTGACTTAGTCCACTAATTTTGTTTTACTTAAGATATTTATTAACCTAACCATTATCACTTAGCCATGGTTATGTTTCTACATGAGTCAGTATATGATACAAACTCACCCATAGTTTCCATTCACTCTCTCATCTATTATTTGCTTCATCTTCTTCAAGCTCAAGAAAAAGCTCTTTAGGTTTTTGAGAGAAGAAGAAAAAGAGTGAGAAAATTAATTCTAAAGTGAGCAAAAATCCTAATTCATCATCCTCTACTAGATTAGTCATTTAGTTTAGGGTGTTAGCTTCACTAATCCCACATTAGTGACAGATAGCTTGGGTTAGTGTCTCCTCGACGTAGATCATCTTCGGCCTCGAAAATTTCGTGCAAGCTCATTCCTTTCTTCTTGTGAAGCCATACTAGAGTCCAAAAGATTACTACTTGGAGCGAAGGGACTACTACACGGAACTATTGAAGTGAAGGACCGGTCTACAAAGGTTGTATTCCTAGTTCACTTAGTTGTAAAGTTGTTTACACTTTATTTCGTCTAAATCTTTAGTTAAGATTGTAGGGTTAGGGTTTTTTAACATTGAAAAATTTTGAAAATGGCATGGTCGATGCCTTCCGAAACCTTGCTGTCGTGATAAGCAACCCTACAATTTCTTGTTCATGTGATGAACAAGGTTCCTACCATTGAGCGTCCAATAACTGTTATTATGACAACAATGGAGTTATGGTTTTGGCCTAAGAAAGCAGGTCCCATCAGCGTTCCAAACATATTCTGAGGACAGTATCACCTGATCAGAGAGATGGTTGATCTCCAAGGGATTAAGGTTAGGAGAGTTGACGCGAAGGATAACACGGCGGATCTACTGACAAAGGCCTTTCCATAGAGAGACTTCTATAAGGTGTTGAGTATGAGATACTACAACAAATGGTTTTCGTGCAAGTGGGAGATTGTTAGTTATATGTATGCCCTAGAGGCCATTACTGTACATGCGATGTATATTGTAGTGGATTCTTGGACATATATAGGGAGGACTTTCTTGCTCGACATGATAGTGTGCTATCTGGTTGCACTTTATCTTAACATGTACATTTATTGTCTCTCTATTACATGTTGATAAAGCCCTTAGGATGAGTACTTGACTACCAGGATTATGATGCAGATCATACTAGTGGGGCAGAGGTAGTCGGCAAGTACATCCTTCAATAGTTCCTAGTCGTGGGAGTATCGGGACAGGGCATCGATACTCCAGAGTAGACTAGCGTATGCGCTTCTTGACCCATACGATGGGCGATGGATAATCCCACATCCATTGGTGTTTGACATCAGAGAAGATATACGGGTGCTCAGTGGAGACTGTAAGTCCACGGTATCGCCCCGGCCGTCTAACAGACGCCAAAATGCGGAACAAAAACTTTTACGACTGGCGCTATCGCGTACAATAACCCGGATCTGCCATTAAAACTAAACTAACAAACTACAAAGTGGGTAAAAATGTTATACCGAACGATCCGAGTCCTTCGGTCTTCAACCATCATCCCACGCTTTGTTGCGGCTGCTCCGATCTCCTCGATCTCCGGTCTTGTCGTCCAGGTGGCACCACGTCGATGGATCTTTAAACGGGCTCCCGCCTCTGAACCGAGGCAACTCGATCATCAAGTTTGCTAAAAGAGATGACCATGTAGAGAATGAGTAGAACATTTTGTCTCGCTACGTCCAAAGCTATGGACGAACGGTTAATGAAGTTGCCATTCGGAATCGGGTAAATGGAAATTGAACTATATGAAATTTCCATGAACTAAATTTCTTGTATCTTTTTCTCAAAATGAATCCATCATCCAATTCCCACAAGGGGCCGACCACTTAAGGAGAGGGAGTAGGTGAGTGTAGGAGCTATCTTTAGGTGACCATAAGCATTCATACTTATCATAACCATTAAAGCAAGAATGACTCACTTATAACATTAAATGTAAAAGCATGAATCATTAAACCTAGTCATCAACTCATTAATGCAAAAGAATGAGTCACTAACCTAGTCACTAAACTTGAAGCTTCCACACACAATGACTCACCCAAAGAAGGAAAGATAAATCCGTATTTAACCGAATGTTAAATACGGGTGATAGAAAACAGGAAACTGGCAACTTCCAAAAGCGATCCTGAAACGAATTTCAGGATAACCCCGTAACAGTATAAACATACCCGCATTTGTATTACGACCGAATACAAATGCAACTAAGATAAAGATATTATATCTACACAGTATAATACTTGGATCCGGCTTAAACCAAAGCCTACCAGTATTATCTGCCCGAAAAATGACACGTGCGAAAACGCACGTGCATTTTCTGAACCTTGCCATAAATCCATACGGCCTCTACAACGTTTCGCCCGAACTTGGGAAACTGTCTATGGGGGACTCTAATGACTCATCAATACACTGGCACTGGGTATAACTACTAGCACGTCATAGGTACAAGCTGTACGTAACGGTTGCTTATGTATCGATTGGAAGGGAAGCTGACGAGCGAACTCATCCAGAAACCCTACTGAGCCTGACAGTGACAATATTTGTACAGTCCGGTCCATTCGTCTATGAGTATCACATATAGGGCCTAGGGGGCCGGTAAACGTCAGACCCCCCAATAGCTGTATAAGTCGTGTCAGAGAATAGCCCAGAACACCCTGAGATACTACTGGAATACCTTCCAGTAAATCTCGATTACCCTGGCCAGGGATTTCGTGTAATGGCTCTCCTAAACACAGCGCGATCTCACCCCCAATACCGGGAGAGACGAATCCCCGATGATCTCCTCACTGCCTCCATGTAGCTCGGGACTGTACCCAAAAAATACCTGTTTGCACGACTCATTTGACCCGTGGTAGGGTATAAATCAAATCACAATAGGAACTCACACGAGATAAATGACGACCTCAGGTCGATGAACTAACCTGTACACATGTCGCCAGGGAACTGCTATCTGACGCTAGGTATAATACCAACTAGCAAGTTCCCGGCGAGTCCTGTCCGGTGTACTCATAACCCAATGAGCACCTGTATGCATCTTAGGTGAATCAACTAACACCAATGGCTTGTGAGACCGGCCACCGCCCCTCGTCGGGGTCTCGAATGTATACACTAGTCTACTCTGGAGTATCGATGCCCTGTCTTGAAACTCCCACGACTAGGGACACTTTAAGGATGTGCTTATAGACCCCAGCTCCCACATATATGATCGCCATCATACTGCTGGCAGTCAAGCAAGAATCCTATGGGCTCTATCATGATGATAAAGGCAAACCAGATAGCATACTATCATCTCGAGTAAGACTGTTTTATCGGTATAGGTCCTGCCTCAATCTTTGCAATCACGTACCTGCGATCCAATAATTGACTTTGAGGGCACTATATCCAACAATCTCCCACTTGCACTTAGGGCTAATTATTGCGATGTCGCATACTCACAGCCTGTGTGATACCGAACATCCAACTCCTCCACTAATCAGTTTCACAAAGCTCGTTTGCAAAACTATTGTGTTCGAGAAATAGCCTCAGTGAGTGGATCCGCCCTGATGTTTCTTTCTATGTCTCTCTTAATCTCAAGTTCGCGGATAAGACCATCTCCCGAATCGAGTAATATGTGTCTTAGAATATGTCTGGATATCTGATGGGACCTAGTTCATAAATGAACTCCAAATCCAAACTTCTTAGACTGTATTGATAACTGAACCTAATCTGTATCACGCACCATGCCTCCCACAGTATCTTCTTGGACCACCTGTCCATAATACTGTCCCTCGTCAGAGGGAAAACTATAACTCTGACAATTACTCTGTCATCCAGGTCACCTGTGAAGCCTGGAATAATAACTGTCTCCTGAAGGAGGCTGCCGTCATCAAATCCGTAGAACATGTACTTATGTTCTATAACTGCTTCCGTATGTTTCTTCAGGATTGGATTAATATAAACTTATCGCATCTAGTGCAAAAACGACATCCAGTGTGGTACTTGACATCTCACGATTGACTCAATTGCCTAAGCAAGTGATCTGCCAATCATGCACGTCCCTCTCCCCTTTAGTCTGTAAGACACCTTTAGAGAGGGTGACTCCATCACCTGCAGGTACACCACCATACCAGGAGTCAACTATTCTAAAATACTATTAGAATACTGTCAAAGTACCCACATTGTGAAACTACCCAAATCTAGTTCTAAAACCATAGATCTAGTAACCAGAATGTCAGATATTATATCCATATCCTTTGTAGAGAAACTATTGTGTGACGACCACAGTACAACCGATCGTAGTGTAGGAATTTTACTTCCTACTCTGTGTATGTCATCCAAATACCAGGACATCACACCCTACTACCTTCTTAACAGATCCATCCCCTATTCTGATGAATTCAAACCCATGACTATCACATCAAAAATTAGATGATCTTATCTCCGCTATATGTGCTTAAGTCTATAAATAGACATAAGCTACTTGCCCACTATACTTCCGCTGCTCCCACTGACCACGACAACCCTCTGGCAGAATAATATATACGTACACTTCTAAAGCTAGTTTAGAACGACGCTATATTTATCCTCCTGCCAGGTCTCATAGTCGGGAAAAACAGTAGTGTCAAGTCTGGGTAAACAAGAACCTCTCTGTCACCGTCCTTGAGGCTACCAGAGTACCTCTCGGGTGTCTTAGGTTACCTACCATATCTGCGGAGTGGCTATTGGAATGTCAAACCTGATTAAATATATAGGTTTTATTAAATTTTCCGTAATCGTTTGCGGTTCTGGAATCACTTCCAGTTCTACCATACTCCCACTTTTGTTTTCTGAAAAAATCCATTTTACCAAAAATGTGGCGAGTCTAGAACAATATCACTAATGATCTTCCATATGGTAAAAATCAACCCTCGTCAAAGCTAGGGTCAACCCACAAACTGCCATTACAGAAACGTGCCATGAGTTATCCAGTGTCTGGTTTTAAGCATAATCTGGACAACACCCCTTACCTTAACATCGTTAAGATATGAAGCATTCTATATCCAATATAGAAAATTTGGCACTTATTTAATTAGAACCAGATTCTAATCATGCAGCTGTCTCCAGTGTATATCAACTTAATGGAGAGAGGCTAATCAGTATTACTCAACTTAGGAATACATCCAATTATGAGTAACCTGAAAGTGAAACAAGTTTCTCAAAACCATTACTATCATCTGAATACCAATCACAAGAATCTACATCTTCGATCTCTTTGAAGAATCCCAATACTTGTGACACCTGGTTCTCTTCTTTATTCTATACCCACAACTTCTCAACTTAGACCTTGTATTTCTACGAAACACTTGTCTAAAATCTAGAGAAGTCATAAATAAACAGAACATAGTACGAGGACCAACCCCTTTGTCCTGACGGACTCTGGACAATATACAATACTCTGTATAAGTCCGCTGAGTCGAATAACTCAAAACCTGTGCGTCGTAGGTTGAAAACTGTACCCAGGCGATTTCCTCAAATATCACCAATTACAAAGAATTCCGATATAATGAGGATGGTCACCTAATTCCCAATAGCTTACTCCCACTCATCATTAATAAAACCATACAGATGTGAGAATCATACTTGGTAAATACATACCCTGGACCAAGGGTTTAATTGGGAAATCAGTTTACAATTAACAATGCACAGTGTAATTGAAACATGAAAATGTTTTGAAGGGGTATCCTGGTATTTCTAGTAATGCCTCTTCCATAATCCAATTCATGACTTTAACCGTATATTTGTTTGCCATCTCCCCAAATCTCTTTATTTGTCTTTATTCATTACCTTCTGTACACCATCATTAGGCTAAGTGGTTTTCTTCCTTCCCTACCGTTCGGCACCAGCCTATGGTTTGGAAGAAGAATATCCAGTAAGCATAATAGGTGTACCCTCCTAAACCTAGGAGTACTCGCAACTTGAGAGAAGGTGATGATAAAAGACAACTGAATAAACCTTATTCCTATTTCTCCTGAACCAGAATCCATCCTCGAAAAAATATCCTTCGAGTTCGTATATAACCATACGATTGATTTATCCAATGGAATTGGATGTTCGTAGTGATACGGGTTGTTCTGGAGAAATTAAAAGTGAAGTAGGAGTGGCGATAAAATACGTGGTTTGGTCGTGAATGTTAGTAGTCACAATTTACTTTGCCCTCTTTCTAATTCCTTTATTTGTCTTTACATATTACCTTCTGCACACCCTACTTAGGCTAATTGGTTTTCTTCATTTCTTACCTTTCGGCACCTGCCTATGGTTTGGAAGAAGACTATCCAATAAGCGTAATAGGTGTACTCTCCTAAACCAAGGAGCCCTCGCAACCCGAGAGAAGGTGATAATAAAAGACAACTGAATAAACCAATTCTATTTCTCCTGAACCAGGATCCATCCTCGAAGAAATCCCTCCAAGTTCGTATATAACTATACGATGGATCTATCCAATGGAAGTGGATGTCCGTAGTAATACGGGGTGTTCTGAGAAACACAAAGGGTAAAAGAAGGAGCGGCAATGACTTATGCAACTCGGACAATCCAAAAGCCAGTATATTAAGAAGGTTCGGTCAACTTGGTCACTGAGTCATAGTCTAGGGTCGGTCAAAAGTCGCTGCCAAAGAGAGAGAGAAAAGAAACACTCTGCGTGCACTCTAACCTAGATCAGAAGGGTTATCACTTATCTAATTAGGAAACCTCCCACTGTAATCTCAAATTCTCCTCCAAACCTGAAAGAAGAATTAGTCGAGATCACCCGAAGAGTAAACCAACTCATCAGTGAGAATCGGGATCCAACTATCATCGCATGATAACGCGAAGGAATCCACTCATGTTATCATACTCCAGAAGGTATGCTCAAGTTTTGCAAGTTTCCTGTATGTTTGAAACTCCCGATATAATTTGTATCCCATGCTCTTATAACCTTGACGTAGGCCAACAAATCATAAGCCACATGTCAAGTTCTACCCGTCGTTGTCCTGATTAATTTAGGTCATCGTACATGCCCTTGACGTAGGCCAACAAGGCTGTACGTCTGTCCTAAACTAATGCATCTATCTATGCAAAAAATGAATACCCAGCAGCTACCAAACACTATACCTTGACGTAGGCCAACAAACATAGCTTGAATACTACTGACCATCCATAAGAAATGACGGAGGATTATGGCTGGTTTTTGGCGAAAAACCTTTAACGTAATGAACTTGATCTCGTTGAAGGAACCTGATAGCTTTTTATAAAAAATATAGTGGCGAAAACCTTTTGCTAAAGAGGTCACTCCCGGTGAAGGGATCTCGGCTCTTTCCTCGTGGAATGAGGTGCAGGATATTCTAACTGAATACCGCGATGCAAAGCAACTTGTAATCGACTATATTGAAGTTATTACCCTGATGTAAACTTTTGCCCAAGGGGTCACTCCCGGTGAAGGGATCTCGGCCCTTACCTCGTCGAATAAGGTACAGGATATTCTAACTGAATACCGCTATGCATAACAAAATGAAATGTCTTTGTAATAACTCTTTTTAAAATTTGTTCCAACAATATCAAATATAGGTTTGTTTTAACCTTGCATTGATAAGAATCAATGCATTCCCATCAATTAATCACACCAGAAAAGAACGAAAATAAAATGTACGTATATGCCATCCGCATTCATCACTGGGTCCCGTCTTCACCCGTTAGGTTACTTAACTAACGACAGAGCGGGGACTGGACTAGCGCGGGTGCAAAATATATACAACATCTACTAGTATATATATAAATATATAATAATCGCTCCAGGCATGATAATATGCACTATTACAGAAAAGTAATAAGCATCACAGAACAATACAGATAATCTGGGATCCCCGGGTTTCACAGAGCCGCTACTGAAACCCGACGTTCCCCTGGTCGTGTGGATAGCCTGTGCAATGAAACCTAGACCCTACGGGTGCGGCAAGTTACCCGCCAAAACCTGAAGTGAGGCAACCCCCTACAGCAAAATGAATGGACCACCCAGCACTTCACGGAATCCGGTAACTTGAGCACCCCTCCTTGGGTCAACCTCTACCCCCTACGAGTGCGGCGAGTAGTCTGCCAATTCTAGAGTGAGGCCCCTTTGCCTCTCAAAGCCATGAGATATGGACCCGTTGCCCTCCAGAACCCGGCTATCCGTGCACTCCATCGCGGGATAAACCTAGTACAGAAATAAAAATATACAACGGGTACATCGACCTCAGCCCGGTCGTGCCCCAAAAGAATATTATACAAACAGGCAGCCCACAAGTCGGACGCTTGCCCCGCAATATCAAAAGTACAAATAAATCCAAACAGCACGACCATTGCACACTGCTATCCACCACGACATATCCGCAACAACACAGCACAACACAGAACATCAACGCGAATGTCACGTTCGCAAACCCGTCTAAAAGAACTAAAGCAATTAGATGCGTTTTACCGCTCAAATGATATTCCCGGTCGGAGATATAAAGTAAGTACTGTAAACTAACACGTTTAAATTTCGATCGACAAAATTTCCCGAATTGGGCCCCACAAACATCTGCTATACAGTAACAAAAACTGGGCCCAAAAGAACCTTACCAGAAACCACAATTTCCCAAGATGAAAGCCCAGAAGAAAAATGGCCCACCAAGTCACCAAGACGTCCGCGCTTCCGCGGTCAAAGCTAGGCTTTGACCGTGGATCCCCGGCCGTACGGACGAATTGGTGGATCGTTTTTCTTCTGTTTCCATAAAAAAGCCTGCTTAATTTTCTGGTATGGTCAAAATAATTTTTAGAACAGTTTAAAAATCAACAGAAACTTTGAACTTGAAAATTGTGATTTTCGAAAATCCGTTCGATCGATATTTTAAACGCGTTAGCACAAGTTAGTATAGCTTAATGGTGAGGCTTTGATACCATTGTAAATCCACGGTAGCGCCCCGGCCGTCTAACAGACGCAAAAATGCAGAACAAAAACTTTTACGACAGGCGCTATCGTGTACAATAACCCGGATCTGCTATTAAAGCTAAACTAACAAACTACAAAGTGGGTAGAAATGTTATACCGAACGATCCGAGTCCTTCCGTCTTCAACCATCATCCCACGCTTTGTTGCGGCTGCTCCGATCTCCTCGATCTCCGGTCTCGTCGTCCAGGTGGCATCACGTCGATGGATCTTTAAACGGGCTCCCGCCTCTGAACCGAGGCAACTCGATCATCAAGTTTGCTAAAAGAGATGACCAAGATTGATGTAGAGAATGAGTAGAATATTTTGTCTCGTTACGTCCAAAGGTATGGACGAACGGTTAATGAAGTTTCCATTCGGAATCGGGTAAATGGAAATTGAACTATATGAAATTTCCATGAACTAAATTTCTTGTATCTTTTTCTCAAAATGAATCCATCATCCAATTCCCACAAGGGGCCGGCCACTTAAGGAGAGGGGGGAGGTGAGTGTAGAAGCTATCTTTAGGTGACCATAAGCATTCATACTTATCATAACCATTAAAGCAAGAATGACTCACTTATAACATTAAATGTAAAAACATGAATCATTAAACCTAGTCATCAACTCATTAATGCAAAAGAATGAGTCACTAACCTAGTCACTAAACTTGAAGCTTCCACACACAATGACTCACCCAAAGAAGGAAAGATAAATCCGTATTTAACCGAATGTTAAATACGGGTGATAGAAAACAGGAAACTGGCAACTTCCAAAAGCGATCCTGAAACGAATTTCAGGATAACCCCGTAACAGTATAAACATACCCGCATTTGTATTACGACCGAATACAAATGCAACTAAGATAAAGATATTATATCTACACAGTATAATACTTGGATCCGGCTTAAACCAAAGCCTACCAGTATTATCCGCCCGAAAAATGACACGTGCGAAAACGCACGTGCATTTTCCGAACCTTGCCATAAATCCATACAGCCTCTACAACGTTTCACCTGAACTTGGGAAACTGTCTGTGGGGGACTCTAATGACTCATCAATACACTGGCACTGGGTATAACCACTAGCACGTCAGAAGTACAAGCTGTACGTAACGGTTGCTTATGTATCGATTGGAAGGGAAGCTGACGAGCGAACTCATCCAGAAACCCTACTGAGGCTGACAGTGACATCTATACAGTCCGGTCCATTCGTCTATGAGTATCGCATATAGGGCCTAGGGGGCCGGTAAACGTCAGACCCCCCAAATAGCTGTATAAATCGTGTCAGAGAGCAGCCCAGAACACCCTGAGATACTACTGGAATACCTTCCAGTAAATCTCGATTACCCTGGCCAGGGATTTCGTGTAATGGCTCTCCTAAACACAGCGCGATCTCACCCCCAATACCGGGAGAGACGAATCCCCGATGATCTCCTCACTGCCTCCATGTGGCTCGGGACTATACCCAAAAAATACCTGTTTGGACGACTCCTTTAACCCGTGGTAGGGTATAAATCAAAGCACAATGGGAACTCACACGAGACAAATGACGACCTCAGGTCGATGAACTAACCTGTACACATGTCGCCAGGGAACAGCTATCTGACGCTAGGTATAATACAAACTAGCAAGTTCCCGGCGAGTCCTGTCCGGTGTACTCAAAACCCAATGAGCACCTGTATGCATCTTAGGTGAATCAACTAACACCAATGGCTTGTGAGACCGGCCACTGCCCCTCGTCGGGGTCTCGAATGTATACACTAGACTACTCTGGAGTATCAATACCCTGTCTCGAAACTCACACGACTAGGGACACTTTAAGGATGTGCTTATAGACCCCAGCTCCCACATATATGATCACCATTATACTGCTGGCAGTCAAGCAAGAATCCTATGGGCTCTATCATGATGATAAAGACAAACCAGATAGCATACTATCATCTCGAGTAAGATTGTTTTATCGGTATAGGTCCTGCCTCAATCATTGCAATCACGTACCTGCGATCCAATAATTGACTTTGAGGGCACTATATCCAACAGAGACTGGGTACACTGAACGGACTCGCCGAGAACTCCTAGATGGTATTATACCTATCTTCAGATAGCAGTTCTCTGGTGACACTGGTATAGGTTAGTCTGTTGACCCGTGATCGTCATAGAGTCTTGTGTAATTCCCACTGTGCTTTGATTTCCACCTTACCATGTTTAAGAGATCGTGAAAAATGGTGGTTTTTGGGTACAGTCCCGAGTCACATGGAGGCAATGAGCAATAGGAGGGGATTCGTCTCTCCCGGTATTGAGGGTTGATATTGCGCTATGCTCGATTGGCCATAATAGGAAATCCCTGGCCAGGATTGCTGAGATCTACTAGTAAGTGTTATCAGTAGTTTCTCAAACAGTTGTGAGCTTCACATCGGCATGACTTATCAGGGCTATTAGGGTCTGACGTTTACCATCCCAAGGATGTGATATGCGACATTTCTGACGAAGAGATCGGACTGTACGGTAGTGTTACTGATTGGATTCACAGGAGTATGAGCAGACTTGCTTGTTGATCTTCTGATCGCTCAATACCCGGATGGCCGTTACGTTTAGCTGACCGCTTGCGGCTTGTGGGTGTTTAATATGATCATCACCTACTGTCGGCGTCTTGACGAGTCTTTAGAGTCCTACACAGATGTTTCCTAGTTCATGCGAAACGAAGTTGGAGCACATATATGATATGTGCGGGACTGAGATTAATGCGCGTATGTGATACCGCAATCTATTCTCGCGATATGTGATATCGGTCGATTATATATAATATAGCCGGGTTATCAGATCAAGTGTTGATTCGATAAATTGTTACATTTGATATTAGTTGGTTGTATGTGATATAGCCGGATTATTAAATCAAGTGTTGATTTGATAATTTAATATATAATTATATATTTGATATATTAATTTACATTAACTAATATTTGCTCACTAAATATTTCTTTTTCTCACTTGTGTACACTTGGTATATATGTAATATATATTAATGTACATAATTTTGTATCATGTTTGGTGCCACATGCTGTTAATGTATATGCCCTAGAGGCCATTACTGTATCATACTAGTTTGTATATTAATTGATGGAAGCTTGGGATATTCACAGTTGTATATACAATCTTGCTCGAAATGGTAGTATGCTACTTGGTTTGTCTCTGCTTTAATATGTGCATGTGTTTCTTTTAGCATATCGCTGATAAACATATTAGTAGAGCCCTTAGGATCTTTGCTTGATTACCAGCGTTGTGATGGCGCTCACACTCGTGGGGGCTGGGTAATCCATAAGCACATCCTTATACAGGTCCCTAGTCGATGGACTATCGAGACAGGGCATCGATACTCCGGAGTAGACTAGCGTATGCGCTTCTCATCCCAGCGTGGGAGACGGTCTGTCCCACAGCCGTCAGTACGTCATACTTGAGATAGTATGTGGGTGCTCGTTAGGTTACGAGTACACTGGACAGGACTCGTCGGGAACTGTTGGTTGGTATTATACCTATCGTCAGTTATCAGTTCCTAGGTGACATGAGTACAGCTTAGTTCGCTGACTTGACACTGTCACTTCGCCTCGAGTGTGTTCCCACTGCACTTTGATTACTACCCTACCACGGCTCAAAGGAGTCGTGCAAACAGGTAGTTTTTGGGTGCAGTCCCGAAGCACTTGGAGGCAGTGACGGTTAGACAGGATTCGTCTCTCCCGGTATTGGGGGTTGACATCGCGCTGTGTCCAGGAGAGCCATTACACGAGTAGTCCCTGGCCAGGGCAAGTGAGATATACTGGTAGGTTTCCAGTGTTATCTCAGGGTATTCTGGGCTACACTCCGACACGACTTGTACCGCTATTAGGGGACTGACATTCACCACCCCCTTAGGCCCGCCATGCGATGTATCAGACGAACAGACCGGACTGTACGGAGACTGTCACATACAGGCTCAGTAGGAGTTCAGATGGGGTTACCTCGTCAGTCTTCTTATCGGCATCTACCTGAGGACCGTTACGTACAGCTAGTGCCGCTTGCGGTCTGTGGTTAAACCCACTGCCAGCGTAGTGTCGAGTCTTTAGAGTCCCATACAGAGAGCTATTCGCCTTCAGGCAAAATGAGTAGAGGTCGCATGATTTTGCGACAGGGTTCGTTCACATCCGCGCACTTGTGCACGTTTGCTGTCCGGACAGCTTATACTAGCGGGCTTTGGTTTAAGCCGGATCCTAGTATATGATTTGGGATTGGTTTTATCTCATTGTATTCGTGTTCCTCGGATTACGAATACGGGTGCGTAATCACAGTTGCTTGAGACAGAGGGAGAGGACTTTGATTAGGGTTAATGACCATTGTCATTTTATTAACCCTAATGCTTATGTGTGTATTATGGTTAATTGATATTAGTTTAATATAATTGTGCATGGTTATGGTTGTTGACCATTTGACATTCTTGACTTATTGATCTAGGTTGACACTTTGACCATCATCATTTTATTTGGAAGATGCTCTTTGATCCTTGCAATTTGCATTAAAATTGAAATGATAATTGTCATGTCTTGATTAAGCCATGACAATTATCTCACTAATTATCTATTTACAATAATTCACACATATATGTGAGAATGGCTTATTATTCTCTCATTCTATCATTCACTTTCTCTCTCTTATTCTTTCTCTCCCTCAAGCTCTCCCCTCTCATGTGTTGAGAAACACTTGAGCTTGAGAAAAACCTCTTATTAATAATCTTTACTCTCATCTAGGGTTCTAGGACTAGCACTTCTAGCACCCTAGTTACTTCTAGCTTGAAGTTGAAATCAAAGGTTGAGGCTTTCGGGTGGATCCTTCTTCGACTCAAGAAGACGACAAAGGTGATCCCTTTCTACTACTCCAAGGAGCAAGGAGAGAAGGACATAAAGCCCTAGGTATAACCATTCTACTCTTTAACTAGTTTCTAGTTAGCTTTAACAAGTTTTTGTTTAGCAAAGATCCGACTTTGTCTAGTCCATGTTGCCTAGAGTAGTAAAAATCCGATTTTTATTCCGTTTTCCGCCTCCCCGCAAGCACCGGGGTGGGCAACGTGGACTTACAGTGGTATCAGAGCCTAACTAAACATAAACTAGCTAGGTAGTAAAGTGTATAGAAGTTCAATCGGAAAAAATCGCAAAACCGAGTTTACAAAAACCCAAGTTTCTGTTAAAATTTTTTCTGTTCAAAATAAAATAAATCGTACGTCAAAAATCATCTCAGGGTTTTGTGAAGAAAGCCACCAAAAACGATCCAGAGATTCGTTCAAAGCGCCGCGGTTCCGCGGCAATAGCAAGATATTGCCGCGCAACCGCGGCCGTTTTGGCTCGGTTCTGGGTCGAGTTTGGTGCAGTGTTCTTCTGGCATGGTTTTGGGATTTTTAAGATGGTTTATTTGTGCCCAAATTTTCCAGAAAAGAAATTTATTTTTGGCGGCCTATAAATCCGTATTTTTGATCGAACTTCACTACACTTTGACTAAAGGGTTATATCTGTGATGCTTATATGTATTGAACGTCGGCTAATCGCTATATGTCGATTAGTGGGGGTTATACATATCTGTGATCTGTGTTTGATGATGGTATGTGTATATGAATGCGTTGGATTATCGCGGGTGAATAGCCGGGGTGGATGTGAGATGAGTGTTTCTTTTTCTTTCATTCATGTAATATGTAAATTGATGTATTATTATTTGTATGGCCGCACAACCGGGTCGGAGTTGTAGCCGTCATTGTATAATTCTTTTTACTGTTTTTGCTCCTAGGATAGACCCATGGAGGTGGTGCACAAACTACCGGGTATCTCGAAGTGTCGAGTGGCCTACTCACGGTGGTGAGGGAGGTTGCTTCGCTTCGGGTACTTGGCGGGTAGTTTGCCGCACCCGTAGGGGTCTTGGGTGGGGTTTGGGCTATTCACCGCGACCGTGTAATCCGCTTTTCGTTGCAGGCTCGAACGGATCGCGGATTCCTAGTATATCCAATGTATTCATCTGTGATCTGTAATGTCTATCATTGCTATATATTTATATATTATAACTATTTAGGCGTTGCTTATGTTTTACAGCCGCGCTAGCCCAGCCCCCGCTCTGTCGTTAGTTAAGTAACCTAACGGGTGATGACGGGGCCCCGTGGCGAATGCGAATGGCATAAGCGTACGTCATATTTTGGTTGTTTTCTGCAATGGTAGGATTAAATGATGGGATGCATTAAAAGAACTAATGCAAGAAAATAAACCAAGTAAAAGTCGATTGGAACACTTTGAAAACCACTCGGTTCTTTTCAAAACTAAACTTTTAAACACGGAGCTTGAACCACTCCTTTTAAAAGCTATCTCGTTCCATCGATTATATCAAGTTCACTACGTTCACGGTTTCGCCAAAACCATTCGTAGCCCTCCGTCATTCCACATGAATGGTCAAAAAGTATTCAAGCTATGTATTTTGGCCAAAGTCAAGGCATAGTGATTGGTAGCTATTGGGTATTCATGTGCAGCATAGATAGATACGTTGGTTTGGGACAGTCGTGCTGCCATTTTGGCCAAAGTCAAGGGTAGGTGCGGGTGGGTCCAAATTAACCAAGAGAATGACAGGTAGAACTTGACATGTGACTTATGACATTTTGGCCAAAGTCAAGGTCATAAGAGCATGGGGCAAAAATTCACATCGGGAGTTTCATAAGTACTGAAACTTGCTAGCGCTGCATACCATTTAGAGTGTGATGATTCTGGTAGGATTCCTTCGGTTTTATCACACGATGATATTTGGATCCCGATCCTACTGTGAGTATATGCTACTCCTCGGGAAAACTCTCACTTAACGATCAATGCTATAAACCTAGTAGGTGTCTAGAAAGGTGTTAGCGGGGCTACGCCCACAGGGAAAAGAGGTTACTTAATTAAGGAACTTCGTGAAAGCGTTGGAAAACCTCCCTCGAAGTACCGACACTGGCCTGGCTGAACGGTTAAGTAAGTATTGTACGGTGAGATTGATCCCGGCTAATCCTTTCTTTACGGTTTGAGAAGGGATTCGAGAGACAGTGGGAGCCATCCTGTTTAGACAAACTAAAAACCACTCTAAACTTGCAAGAGCATCATGCTAAAGTGTTTCTTTTCTCTCTCCTAATTGCAGCGACCATTCAACATGACCGGACTTAAGTTATTACTAGATAAAAACATACTGACAGGGCCAAACTACAAAGATTGGCTCAGGAATGTCAAGATGGCAATCACTTACGACAAGTTGGGGTATGTACTTACCACCAAAGCTCCCCCTGTCCCAGGTCCCACCTCCAGCGTCGCGGATAAGGAAATCTATAAGACCTGGGAAATAGATTGCACGAAGGCCAAATGCCTCGTACTTGCCTCGATGGACAACGAACATCAGAGGAGGCACGAGAATATGGACCTAGAGTCCATATTTCTTCATACAAAAGAACTGTATGGAGAGGAGTCTCGTATCGCTAGATACGAAGTGTCGAAGAAGTTGTTTTCGGCAAGGTTGGCCGTCGGATCATCGGTAGCGGAACACGTGCTTAAGATGATTGGCTACATAGAGGAGCTCGCGGAACTTGGGACCACGTTGGAGAATGAGCTCTATACGGACTTGATTCTCCAGTCCCTTCCTTCCACTTACGCCCAGTTCATCCTGAACTTCAACTTACAGGAAAAGGAAGTTGAACTTTCAGAGCTCCTCAACATGTTGAAGAGTGCAGAGGGCACCCTACAGAAAGATAGGGAGACATCCACTTTGTTTGTAGGAGGATCTTCCTCTTCTAGATCCAGGGCGAAAGCCAAGGGTAAGAAGAAGAAAGCCCCCGCCAAACCAAGAGGCGGTGTCAGTAAAGTGGATACGAAGGGAAAAGGAAAAGCAACAAAGGTAGCGGGAAAGCTGGTGGGGAAGGAAGAATGCTTCTACTGTCACAAAAGTGGTCACTGGAAACAGGATTGCAAGGCTTGGAAGGCCAGAACACAGGATTTGAAGCGAGTTGCGGGTTCAGCTTCAGGTGTGTATGTTATTGAAAACTGTCTATCAATAAACTCTACATCCTGGGTATTGGATACCGGATCAGGATCTCATATCTGTAATTCTTTGCAGGCGTTGAGAAAGCGTAGAGTTTTGAAGGCAGGTGACATGACCCTCAGAGTTGCAAACGGTGCTAGCATGGATGCTGAGGCCGTGGGGCACTATCACCTGGGCCTGTCAGATGGACACTTTTTGGTTTTGCGTAGTTGTTATTATGTACCAAATGCAACCTGTAATATCATTTCTGTATCTTTATTATCTAAAGAAGGTTATGAATTTGCATTTGTAAGTAATGTAGTGAACATTCACCTTAATCAAGTTTTGATTGGGTTAGGTACATTGAACAACGGCATATACGTATTAAACCAACCACATATTTTCAATGTCCAGAATACACACAAAAGAAAGTCTCCAGAAATCAATAAAACTTTCTTATGGCATTGTAGACTGGGCCACATAAATGAGAGAAGGTTGACTAAGTTACATGCAGAAGGATATTTGGATCCGTTCGAATATCAATCGTATGCAACTTGTCAATCCTGTCTCAAAGGAAAGATGACAAAGACTCCGTTCACTGGACACGGAGTAAGAGCGAGCGAGCTCTTGGGACTCGTACACAGCGACGTGTGCGGTCTAATGTCTACGCATGCACGAAGCGGTTATTCTTACTTCATTACTTTTACGGATGACTTTTTAAGGTACGGTTATGTCTTCTTAATGAAACATAAATCCGAGGCTTTTCAAAAATTCCAGGAATATAAGAATGAAGTAGAAAAACAAACAGGCAAAAGTATCAAGGCACTGAGATCTGATCGAGGTGGTGAATACTTGAGTGCCGAGTTCCTGGGTTACTTAAAAGAGAATGGAATTCTCTCTCAGCTTACTCCTCCATACACTCCGCAACATAACGGTGTATCGGAGAGACGGAACCGAGCCCTATTAGATATGGTACGGTCCATAATGAGTAACGCTGAGTTGCCGCGATCGTTCTGGGGATATGCGCTAGAATCAGCTGCATACCTTTTGAACCGAGTTCCAACTAAGACTGTGCCTACTACACCATATCAGATGTGGTGTGGGAAGAGACCCTATCTTAATCACATTAAGACATGGGGATGTCCAGCTTTTGTAAAAAAGCAGCATGCGGACAAGCTCGAGGCACGCTCAGTACAGTGCAAGTTTGTGGGATATCCAAAGAACTCCAAGGGATATTTCTTCTATTGCGAAGAGGAACAAAAGGTTTTTGTTTCTCGACATGCCCACTTTCTAGAACACCAGTTCATAGAAAAAGAAATAAGTGGGAGCGCAGTAGAACTGGAAGAAATTCCAGAACCACGAGCTATTACTGAAAGCTTAGTAGAACCAGAGGGTTCGAAAGATCAAGACATTCCCACGCCACTCCGCAGGAGTAGTAGGCAGTCTCATCCGCCCGAGTGATACTATGGTTTTCTCATTGACGGGGATAGAGAGGATTGCATCATAGATTGTGATGAACCTACTAGCTTCCAGCAAGCCATTCAGAGCGTCGACTCGGTAAAATGGCCGGATGCAATGCGGACCGAAATGGAGTCCATGTACACCAACAAAGTATGGACGTTGGACATTGCTCCAGATGGGGTAAAACCCGTAGGATGCAAGTGGATCTTCAAAAGGAAGATTGGTGTAGATAGACAGGTTAAGACCTATAAAGCTAGACTGGTTGCAAAGGGTTTTCGTCAGCGACCTGGTTTGGACTATGACGAAACCTTTTCTCCAGTAGCTATGCTGAAATCCATTCGGATCCTTCTTGCCGTTGCTGCCTTCCACGATTATGAAATTTGGCAGATGGACGTAAAGACCGCTTTTCTAAATGGACATTTAGAGGAGTGTGTCTATATGGAACAGCCAGAGGGTTTCATTCTGAGTGGGAGCAGCGGAAAGGTGTGCAAGTTGCTTAAGTCCATTTATGGACTGAAGCAGGCATCGCGGAGTTGGAACATCTGTTTTGATGAGACGGTCAAGGAATTTGGCTTTATCAAAAATCCAGATGAACCATGCATCTATTGTAGATTTGTAGCGAGAATTGTAGTATTCCTCGTTTTATACGTGGATGACATTCTCTTAATAGGAAATGACATTCCTATGCTACAATCTGTCAAGGGGTTCTTGTCACACAGGTTCTCCATGAAAGACCTGGGTGATGCCTCATACATTCTGGGTATCCGGATCTACCGTGACAGATCCAAGAGGATATTAGGACTTTCACAGTCCAGGTACATCGACACCATACTGAAAAGATTCAGTATGGAAGATTCCAAGCGCGGTAATCTACCGGCTTGTCACGGGATCACCCTCTCCAAAGAAATGTCTCCCAAGACTGATTTGGAGAGGGATCGCATGTCTATCATACCTTACGCTTCTGCGGTAGGCTCTATAATGTATGCGATGTTGTGTACCAGACTGGATGTGGCTTATGCACTGAGCGTGGTAAGCAGGTATCAGTCAAACCCTGGGGAGAAATATTGGATAGCAGTAAAGAACATTCTCAAGTACCTGAGAAGGACTAAGGAGATGTTCTTGGTGTATGGCGGAAAAGACCTCCAGATTGAGGCCTTTGCTGACTCCAGCTTCCAGAGTGACAAGGATGATTCCAAGTCCATGTCGGGTTTTGTTTTTACCCTCAATGGAGGGGCGGTGTGTTGGAAGAGCTCCAAACAGGAAACCATTGCTGACTCGACTATGGAAGCGGAATACATCGCTTCATCTGATGCCGCAAAAGAAGCTATCTGGATGAGGAAGTTCTTGAAAGAACTTCAGGTGGTTCCGTCCATTGTTGACCCAATACCTCTGTATTGCGACAACAACGGGGCTATAGCTTTAGCGAAGGAACCCAGGTCCCATCAGAAATCCAGACACATCTTGAGGCGGTATCACCTGATCAGGGAGATCGTGGATCGCCAGGAGATCGAGGTTCGGAAGGTTGCTTCAGAAGATAACACTGCAGATCCATTCACCAAGGCCTTGCCCCAGACTCAGTTCGAGCGGCTGATCGAGATGATAGGTCTTCGATACGCCAGTACATGGCCTTAGTGCAAGTGGGAGATTGTTAGTGTATATGCCCTAGAGGCCATTACTGTATCATACTAGTTTGTATATTACTTGATGGAAGCTTGGGATATTCACAGTTGTATATACAATCTTGCTCGAAATGGTAGTATGCTACTTGGTTTGTCTCTGCTTTAATATGTGCATGTGTTTCTTTTAGCATATCGCTGATATACATATTAGTAGAGCCCTTAGGATCTTTGCTTGATTACCAGCGTTGTGATGGCGCTCACACTCGTGGGGCCTGGGTAATCCATAAGCACATCCTTATACAGGTCCCTAGTCGATGGACTATCAAGACAGGGCATCGATACTCCGGAGTAGACTAGCGTATGCGCTTCTCATCCCAGCGTGGGAGACGGTATGTCCCACTGCCGTCAGTATGTCGTACTTGAGATAGTATGCGGGTGCTCGTTAGGTTATGAGTACACTGGACAGGACTCGTCGGGAACTGTTGGTTGGTATTATACCTATCGTCAGTTATCAGTTTCCAGGTGACATGAGTACAGCTTAGTCCGCTGACTTGACACTGTCACTTCGCCTCGAGTGTGTTTCCACTGCACTTTGATTACTACCCTACCACAGCTCAAAGGAGTCGTGCAAAAAGGTAGTTTTTGGGTGCAGTCCCGAAGCACTTGGAGGCAGTGACGGTTAGACAGGATTCGTCTCTCCCGGTATTGGGGGTTGACATCGCGCTGTGTCCAGGAGAGCCATTACACGAGTAGTCCCTGGCCAGGGCAAGCGAGATATACTGGTAGGTTTCCAGTGTTATCTCAGGGTGTTTTGGGCTACACTCCGACATGACTTGTACCGCTATTAGGGGACTGACGTTCTCCGCCCCCCTAGGCCCGCCATGCGATGTATCAGACGAACAGACCGGACTGTACGGAGACTGTCACATACAGGCTCAGTAGGAGTTCAGATGGGGTTACCTCGTCAGTCTTCTTATCGGCATCTACCTGCGGACCGTTACGTACAGCTAGTGCCACTTGCGGTCTGTGGTTAAACCCCCTGCCAGCGTAGTGTCGAGTCTTTAGAGTCCCATACAGAGAGCTATTCTCCTTCAGGCAAAATGAGTAGAGGTCGCATGGTTTTGCGACAGGGTTCGTTCACATCCGCACACTTGTGCACGTTTGCTGTCCGGACAGCTTATACTAGCGTGCTTTGGTTTAAGCCGGATCCTAGTATATGATTTGGGATTGGTTTTATCTCATTGTATTCGTGTTCCTCGGATCACGAATACGGGTGCGTATGCACAGTTGCTTGAGACAGAGGGAGAGGACTTTGATTAGGGTTAATGACCATTGTCATTTTATTAACCCTAATGCTTATGTGTGTATTATGGTTAATTGATATTAGTTTAATATAATTGTGCATGGTTATGGTTGTTGACCATTTGACATTCTTGACTTGTTGACCTAGGTTGACACTTTGACCATCATCATTTCATTTGGAAGATGCTCTTTGATCCTTGCAATTTGCATTAAAAATGAAATGATAATGGTCATGTCTTGATTAAGCCATGACAATTATCTCACTAATTATCTATTTACAATAATTCACACATATATGTGAGAATGGCTTATTATTCTCTCATTCTATCATTCACTTTCTCTCTCTTGTTCTTCCTCTCCCTCAAGCTCTCCCCTCTCATGTGTTGAGAAACACTTGAGCTTGAGAAAAACCTCTTCTTGATAATCTTTACTCTCATCTAGGGTTCTAGGACTAGCACTTCTAGCACCCTAGTTACTTCTAGCTTGAAGTTGAAGTCAAAGGTTGAGGCTTTCGGGTGGATCCTTCTTCGACTCAAGAAGACGACAAAAGTGATCCCTTTCTACTACTCCAAGGAGCAAGGAGAGAAGGACATAAAACCCTAGGTATAACCATTCTACTCTTTAACTAGTTTCTAGTTAGCTTTAGCAAGTTTTTGTTTAGCAAAGATCCGACTTTGTCTAGACCATGTTGCCTAGAGTAGTAAAAATCCGATTTTTATTCCGTTTTCCGCCTCCCCGCAAGCACCGGGGTGGGCAACGTGGACTTACACATGCTACATGGGTGTATGAGACTCATACCATGCTTATGTTAATGTTAGGTTTTATTTATTTAAAGTTAATCAAAATTTATTGGAAATTAGTCATATGGTTCAAGATTGTAGAAGCTTGTGGAACCATTGACAAAGTCCACTAATTTTGTTTTACTTGTAGATATTTATTAACCTAACCATTATATTAGCCATGGTTTAATCTCTACATTAGTTAGTGTATGACACTAACTCACCCATGGTTGTTATTCTCACTTCATGTGTTTCATTTCCATCTCCACTTCATCTTCTTCTTCCTCATGAGAAAGCTTTCTAGCTTTTCTCAAGGTGGTGAAATATTGTGAGAAAAATTAATCTAATGTGAGCCCAATTCCTACTTCACCATCCTCTACTATATTAGCCATTTAATTTAGGGTGTTTGCTTCACTAATCTACCATTAGTGAAAAGATAGCATGAGCTTGAGTCTCCTCAACGTAGATCATCTTCGGCCTCAAAGACTTCGAGCAAGCTTGTTCATTTCTTCATGTGAACCCTTACTAGAGTTCGGGTGTTCACTACTTGGAGCGAAGAGACTACTACACAGAGCTTTAGAAGGGAAGGACCGGTCTACAAAGGTTGTATTCCTCATTCACTTAGATGTAAAGTTGTTTGCATTGCTTGTTCGTCTAAATCTCTAGTTAAGATTCTAGGGTTAAGGTTGTTTGGTACGGCAAATTTTTGAAAATGGCATGGACGATGCCTCCCGAAACCTTGCTGCCGCGCCATGTAACCCTACAAATAGACTCCTAAGTCGTTAAACTGGGAAAAGATGACCTCTAAGTCGTTAAACTGGGCACAGATGACCTCTAAGTCATTAAACTGGACACAGATGACCTCTAAGTCTCTAAACTGGGAACATATGACCTCTAAGTCGTTAAACTGGGAACACACGACCCCTAAGTCGTTAAACTGGGAATGAGGGAAAACTCCTCATGGCAAATGATGATTCGCTCTTGGTACCATAGTCCAGTGTAGCGATGCTGATGCCAGACCAAAACCTAAATCCCCAAATCCTCTAAATCCTCTCATGGCAAATGATGATTCGCTCCTGGTATCATATTCCATTATAGCGATGCTGATGTCAACCTAAATCAAATCAAACTAACAACCCCTGCGGCGGAATCATGCTTCATCTCAGAATGTACCCCGTGTCGAAATCATGCTTCGTCTCGGAGTATCTACCTTCCCTGTCGGAATTATGCTTCGCCCGGGAATCAGCCTCTACTTCAAAACCAGTGACACTCCGTGCTAGGGAAACGTCGACCACAGACACTCCATGCCTAGGACAAGTCAACCAGTGACCTCCCTGTCGAAATTAAGCTTTGACTCGGAATCAAGTCAACCAAAGACCTCCCCGTTGGAATTATGCTCTGACTCGGAATCAAGTCAACCAACGACCTCCCCGTCGGAATTAAGCTCTGCCACAGAATCAAGTCGACCAACAAGCTCTTCGTCGAAATCATGCTTCGTCTCAGAGTGTACCCCATGTCGAAATCATGCTTCGCCTCGGTGTATTTACCTTCCTTGTCGGAATTATGCTCCGCCTCAGAATCAAGTCAACCAGCGACCTCCTTATCGGAATTATGCTTCGACTCAGAATCAAGTCAACCAATGACCTCCCCGTTGGAATTATGCTTCGACTCGGAATCAAGTCAACCAACGACCTCCCCATCGGAGTTAAGCTCCGCCTCAGAATCAAGTCGACCAACAAGCTCTACTTCGGAATCATGCTTCGTCTCAGAGTGTATCCCGTGTCGAAATAATGCTTCACCTCGGTGTATCTGTCTTCCCTGTCGGAATTATGCTCCGCCTTGGAATCAATTCAACCAGCGACCACCCTGTAAGAATTATGTTTCGACTCGGAATCAAGTCAACCAATGACCTCCCCGTTGGAATTATGCTCCGACTCGGAGTCAAGTCAACCAACGACCTCCCCGTCGGAATTAAGCTCTACCTTGAAATCAAGTCGACCAACAAGCTCTGTGTCGGAATCATGCTTCGTCTCAGAGTGTACCCCGTGTCGAAATCATGCTTCATCTTGGTGTATCTGCCTTCCCTGTCGGAATTATGCACCGTCTTGGAATCAAGTCAACCAATGACCTCCCACATCGGAATTATGCTCCATCTCGAAATCAAGTCAACCAACAAGCTCTGTGACGAAATCATGCTTCGTTTTAGAATGTACCCCGTGTTGAAATCATGTTTTGCCTTAGAGTATCTTTCTTCCCTGTCGGAACTATACTTCGCCCGGGAATCAACCTTAGCATCGAAATTATGCTTTGGTCAAAATGTCTGCCGCACTCCGAAATTATGCTCTGGTCCCCGGAATTATGCTCCGCTCATCGGAATTATGCTTTGACCCCTTGGAATCATGCTCCGCTTTTCGGAATTATGCTCTGATTTTCAGAATCATGCTCCGCTCTTCGGAATGTTGCTCTGATCCGTGGAATCATGCTCCGATCTGGGAGTTATGCCCCAATCTCCGGAATTATCCTCCGACCTCCGGAATTATGCTCCGCAAATCGGAATTATGCTCTGATCCCAGGAATTATGCTCCCGAAATGATACTCCGCCCCCGAAAGGATGTTTCACCTTGAAGTCCAACTTCAAGATCCATCAATTTCATGCATACAACTCATGTGCGGTGTGCATTTATTGATGAGGAGCACTTTGTTGTGGTCGAAAATTACACCCCGGTTGACCAAATCAAAGTCAAACTCAACCCTAAATAAGCTGGCCCAAGCCCAGATCAAGTGGGCCCATGCCCAAGTCGAGCCCCGCGGCCGGCCTCCCCAATGTCAAAATGAAATCATGTAATAAATAATTTTGATGTAATTTTTTATGCATGAATATAAGAAAAATAGGTATAAAGCCAAATTTTTGTAAAGCCCATGGCTCATGGGCAAAAGAAATGAGCACATGAGGCATGGGATGGGAAAAATGCCATTTTGTAAAGCCCAAGGGGCTATATGTAAATTTGGAAGCCTATATAACGCAACATGATAATGAAATAAAAAAAGAACCTTTTCATTCTTTCAAACTATAGGGTTTTTGTGTCTCCTTCTCCTTCCTCAAGGTTCTAAACCTTCTTATCCTTTTCTGAATTAAATCAAGAGTTTTACTCTTCGTTTTCTAAAAATAAATAGTTTTTCACCACAAAACCCACAAAGAAGAGCTCAGATCTTCCATCAGATCTCAAAAATGGGAGATTTTTAAATCTCACCCTCTTGCTCCAAGATCCGGCCAACCGAGAGGAAGAAGAATGAGACCCATCTCCAAAAATCCTATCTTGGTAAGATCCAGGGCCAAAGGCGAGAGAAATAAACGTGCCCCATTTGATCATTTCTAAAGATTTCTAGGAGTTTAACTCCATTCAAGATCTGTTGGAGTTCAACTACATAAATTAATCTCTTTTTAGGAGTTTAACTCCAGAAGTAAAATCGGGAGCACAACTCCCAGTGCAGGGACAAAGTCCCTTTTCCTGCTGATGCCCAGTGCCCGTGTGCCAAGCATGTAGGGCGCTCATGCCCAGCGCCAGCGCCCAGCGTCCGCGTGCTAGACACGTAAGGCGCTGGCGCTCACGCGTCCTTTGGATACCATTTCCCCTCTCATTTTATATACACTCCACACTAAAAATATCTCCCCCGTTAGAAAAAATTTCTCACGAGGCGCTGCCCCGTAAGGGGGTTGCTTGCCCTTTTGACCCCCAGCCCGCTATCCAGGTAGCGGGACCGCCGTAAAAAATCTGCGGGGCCCCTGATATATCCAAAACCCCTTCAGAACACAACACTGCACATTAAGTTCGCATGACCTGTTTGACCCGTCAATCGGAGGTTCTCTCGCTCCAAAGGCGAAGGATAATTAACGGTAACTTAGTTTGCGGCTGGCGGAGATTCGGATTCCCACAATCAATAAACCCCAGCCTACCCTAGGTAGGGGGAATCTGTAATGCGCTTGACAAGCGCACGCGTATTCTCATCTCAATGGGGTGACGAAAAACACCCTACAGTTGTATTATCTTGTTTCCTCCCGGCGTCCTTGCTTATGCGTTTATGCCTTATCGCGAACTTGAATCTAACAACCGCGTTATATCATTTCCCTTGTCCCGTAGTGACCAATCCGTCAGCGTTTTGAAGAACAAGGAGAAACACAGGAGAACATATGGTGATTGCAGTGGTTCGAGATCAACCCTAGCGGGAGCTGGTACTGACTGCTTCAAGGTCGAGCAGATATTAGATATTTGATTGAAGAAGTTCTGATGAACCCGCCTCAGTTTATCAGAGTAATGCAGCAGAAGTGTGGTTGGCTGTTAACCCATGAGCCGTAGAACAGACCTGTAAATTCATGATGAAGGGAACTATTTGTGTGTGTGCCGAAAGATGAGGTTCGTGAACAGGTTGCAGATGAAGCACCGATAATTGTTCTGGAATTCATGGAGGTATTCAAGGAAATCTCTGGTGTATCGTCTAAACGAGATGTAGAGTTCGTGATTGATTTTATTCCTGTAGCAGTGCCAATTTCGAAGGCTTATTATCCAATGGCACCAGTGGAACTGGAAGAGATAAAGAGACAAGTTTTTGAATTACTAGAGAATGAATGGATTCACAGCAATGGTTCACCGTAGGAAGCTTTAGTTCTTTAGTCAAGAAGAAAGATGGCATGCGGAAGATGTGCATTGACTATCGAGATTTAAATCAAGTGAATATTGAGAATAAGTACCCATTCCCTTGCATCGACGAACTATTCGACCAACTCAGTGGCGCGAGGGTATTCTCGAAGTTGGATTTGCGATCAGGATATTATCAAGTTCGGGTGAAATCAGAACACATTTTCAAGACAGTGTTCCGAACTCGATATGAGCATTACGAGTACTTGGTGATGCCATTTGGAGTTACTAACGCACCGGCAATATTTATCGACTTGATGAACCGAATCTTTTCACCATACCCGAACCAGTTCGTAGTAGTGTTTATTGATGATATTTTGGTCTATTCGAGAAGCAAAAAAGAGTATGCAGAATACTTGAGAATCGCGCTGCAAATGTTGAGACGAGAAAAGTTATATGCTAACATGAGCAAGTGCAAGTTTTGTCTCGAAGAAGTGAAGTTCTTGGGTCATGTTGTATCCGGAGATGGAATTGTCGTTGACCCTGAAAAGATTGCAGCTGTTCATGATTGGCCAATTCCAAAGAATATAGGGGAGATCAGAAGTTTTCTTGGGCTTGCCGGATACTATAGAAGGTTTGTGGAGAACTTCGCTCGAATAGTAGAACCATTGACCAAGTTAACTCGAAAGGAGGTATCGTTCATATGGACAGAGAATTGTGCGTTAGCTTTCAAAGTATTGAAGCAAAGATTGACCACCGCTCTTATTTTGACAGTGCCAGACGGTTCCGGAGGGTTGGTTATTCACAGAGATGTATCTGGGAAAGGCTTGGGATGTGTTCCAATGCAGCATGGGTAAGTCATAGCTTTTGCGTCGAGACAATTGAAGACTCATGAGAAGAACTACCCAACTCATGATCCGGAGTTAGCAGCAGTGATTTTTGCTTTGAAGATCTTGAGACACTACTTATTGGGCGAAAATGTAGAAGTATTTACCGATCACAAAAGCCTAAATTATGTGTTCACATAGAAAGAGCTCAACATGAGGCAGCGTAGATGGTTGGAGCTGATGGTTGATTATGATCTGATCTAAAATACCATACGGGGAAAGTTAATGTAGTGCTGGATGCACTAAGTCGGTTACCAGCAATACGGATGTTGACTGCAAAAAAGGAGATTATAGCTGATCTTCAAAGGTTCGAGTTGAAGATCGTACTACCGAATATTTCGGGACAGTTGATATAATTGCAAGTACAGTCATCCTTGATCCATAACATTAAAGTAGCGCAGTCGAATGATCCAAGATTGCAAAAGTTTTGAGAACAAGTAGAAGCGGGACTTCGAACAGACTTGTTAATTCATGAGGATGGATCGTTATGATATGGTAGTTGTTTATGTATGCCCAAAGGAGATGTTTATGAAGAAGTCATGAAGGAGGCTCATAGTTCTGCGTATTCCGTACATTCGGGAGGCACAAAGATGTACAGAGATCTGCGATAACATTTCTGGTGGGAAGGCATGAAAAGGGAGATTGCTCGCTATATATCGAAGTGCTTGGTGTGTCAACAAGTCAAGGTTGAAAATCAAAGGGTAGGTGGTTTATTGCAACCACTTTTGATTCCTTAATAGAAGTGGGAACATATAACCATGGATTTCATGACAGCTTTACCACGGAGTCCAAAGGGAAATAATGTAGTTTGGGTCATTGTCGATCGATTGACCAAGTCAGCTCATTTTATACCATTTCAAGTTGGTCAGTCGACGGAGGCTTTAGCAGAGAGGTATATGCTGGAGATTGTGAGATTGCATGGAGCACCCGTGAGCAGCATTTTGGATCGGGATACTCGATTTCTATCACATTTTTGGAGGAGTCTACAGGAAAGTTTGGGAACTCGCTTGAAATTTAGCACAACCTATCATCCTCAGAAAGATGGTCTGTCCGAAAGAATGATACAAACTCTTGAAAATATATTGAGAGTATGCATGTTAGACTTCAAGGGTTCCTGGGAGGATCATTTGCACCTGGTGGAGTTTTCTTACAATGACAGTTTTTAGGCGACTATACAAATGGCTCTATTCGAAGCATTATACGGCTGTAAGTGTCGCTCATCTGTCTGTTGGGAAGATATTGGAGAAATAAGATTATTGGGACCAGATATTATTGTGCAAACGGTGGAGAAAGTTAACGTGATCCAAAATCATATGAAGGCGGCACAAGATCAACAGAAAAGTTGGGCTGATACGAGAAGAAGACCTATGGAATTCGCAGTTGGTGATCTTGTATTCTTGAAAATATCAGCGACTAGAGGAGTAATCCGATTTAGCAGTTGAGGCAAGCTTAGTCCTCGATTCATGGGGCCTTTCAGTATTATCGAGCATGTTGGAGAGATAGCTTATCGCTTTGCTTTACCACCATCCTTGGCGGGTGTTCATGACGTGTTTCATGTATCTCAAGTCCGTAAGTATGTTAGAGATGAGACGCACGTCTTAGATCACTCGGAATTGACAATAAGGGAAGATTTAATATATGAAGAGCGACCAATGGCGATTGTGGATCGACGAGAAAAAGATCCTCAAGAACGAAGTTATCCCACTAGTACTTGTTTCATTGGGGAATCGTTCGCACGGAGAATCTACTTGGGAACGTGAAGATGAGATTTGACAGAAGTTCCCACATCTCTTTTCTTAGATCCGTGTTTTTTATCTTTTCTTATTCCGGGAATTTTGAGGACAAAATTCTTTTGTAGTTGGGTATAATGTTACACCCTAGTACTGTTATACTATATTTTATTTGAGGTATTTCAAATCTTGTGGCAAATTTCTTTATTATTATTGCTTCTGGGTTGCGGATAGTGCAATAGTTGTGGTTATCATCCGACCCGACCCGCATGTTTGAAACCCATCATGGTTCAAGATTACATCAAATATTTGCTAGTACAGAGGATCCATACAAATCTAGATTTTATAAATATATATAATATATTTTAGAATCCACATATCTTTTTAAATACAATATAAAACCAAATAACATATTCTCTTATCTAGCCTTGTATGTCATAGTACCCCATATCATGTGGTTGCGCCCATATATCATGTTCATATCCTAAGTGTTACACAGACTAGTATTTTGATCTCTATGTATATTTACGTATATCCGTATTTGGGGGTATATGATTTTAATTGTAAAATATTGCATTATGGTTTAAATTCTTACGTATATTCTCTATAATGAAAAACTAGATTTTTGAATAGTTACGGGTAATATTCGGAGCAATCTGGTATTATCTGTAAAATTCTATAATATATATATATATATATATATTATATATTATTATAACTAATAATATATATAATAATGTTATATATATAATATATTAATTTATATTAATTAATAAATTCTCTCTCTCTCTCTATTTCTCTTGCCTCTCTCTCTCTCTAATATATATATATAAAATATATAATATCATTATAAAACCTATTATTATAAAAACCTCACTCTCTATCTCCCTCCCTCGTTCTTCTTCTTTCCCCGTGAACACAAACCCTAACCCTCGTTTCCCCCATCACTTTGTCGCCGCCCCTCGTCCCCGTTCGTCCCCTTCTTATCCTCGTCCCCTCCTTCACCACCCCCTTCTCTTCTCCTCCTCTCCCTGATGACCTCAAGCCTGACCTCTGCAACCCAAGAACCCAACACCTTGCCGAAAAGCACTCGTCGCCTGAACATACCACCACCACCACCCTCATCATCTTCCCTCCTCGCCGACAACCCCAGACCACCACTACACCTCGTCTCCTGTCTCTGCACATCCCCGAGCATGTCAAAGCTCACGGCCACACCTTCATCCAGACAACCTCTCCGCCGACGACCTCCTCTGTCCTCGCCACTCTCTCCTTTGTCCTCGCCAAGTACAGAGAATAGCAACAACCCATTCTTCTTCTTCTTCTTCTTCTTCTTCCTTTTCTTTCTTTTCTTTTCTCTTTTCCGGCCGTCTCACCGTAGTCGCGCACGTCGCCGACGATCCAGATGACACAGCCACCATCATCATCTAGCCCAATTACCACGTTACGCAGCTACTCAGCCAGGTCCAATCCTGCGTGCGTAAGTTTGCGCCGTAACTTTATTTCGACGTCAGAACATGACATTCGTATCTCGACACGAGATCCGATCATGCAAGTTCTAAACTTGCAACATGCTATGTTATTATATCAGTATTTATTTGATAAATTATAGTGCATGTGTTTTACTATTCAGCAGAAATTACTGATTTACAGTTTTATAGCATCCGTTTGTATCTGTACTAATAATAGCTTGTCCAGTTGCATATCGGAACATTACGATAATATCGTACTACAATATCGGTTCAATATGATTATCTAGATTGCATCATATATGGTAATGGACATATAACGGTTATTACGGATAGATACATATGCATCCTGGCATTAATTGTGTTTCGATATTGATTACAGATTTATATTGGTATCTGTTTTGGTTAATATACAGTACATGGTATGTTCACGACACATTACCAGACTTGTTACTTGGATCTTATTGCTAATGCCAACAATCCGGATTGTTGTCCTCATGGACATGAATTGTTGTCCGCATAGACAAGACTGGTACCTGCTTGATCCTGTATTGGCATTAGATTATATTGGCAATACCTGACTTGAACACAGAACCTTAGGGGAAAAGGGTAAATCAAGAATGTAACCAAAACATAACTCAAGAGGATATTATTATTGTTTGCCATGATTCCGGGCGTTACGGAATAAATAATTGTTTACCATGATTCCGGGCATTACGGAATAAATCATTGTACCGTGGTCCCTTGGGGAATGAAAGGGATATATACTGTTGAATTATGATGAGGATTACATTAATTGATTTCAAAGACTTGTAGAATAGATAACCTAGAAGCACAGACTTTAGGATACACATCACATACATGTACCTCACTATTATATATATATATATATATATATATATATATATATATTATTTATATGCATGTTCAATCATATCCTGGTTATTACTAATCTTTTGATATTATGATGCACTTACGTCTGGGTTTTTCCTGGCCCAGTTCCTCCGACATTATCGTAGGTAGATCAAGAGTATTTTAGCAAGCAAGCCGAGCAATGCGGAGCTAGATGTTTAGTTTAGAGATGCTTAGTTTCTTTTATTTCCGTAGTTTTATTTTTATCGATGTGAGCCCATAAATGACATGATTCAAAGTTTGTTTTTATTGGATCTTGATTCATTTCCGCTATATGCATTTCTTGATTTTATTTACTGTGGTAGATGGACATGTGTTAGCTAGATTTTATTTTACTGTTCTTGATATCCGATTGACAGCCGTAATGTGATTATTGAGGGATTATTCCTAACCATAGATAGCATGGTTGGCTCTGTCACGTGTCGTGTTTACGTATTTTGTGAAGCGGGGCGTGACACCTTTAACATAATCGCTAAAATGATGTCGGCCTAAAGTGTAGTGAAAAGAAGCCCCCGAATCTAGAAACCAGGTATCCGCATTTGTGCTGTCCTTCGCTGATAGACAAAACCCATGTTCCCCTTGTTAGTATGTAGACACCACATTGATTTCCTTCTCATCTGCCTTTTCATCCAAATCTTTCTTCAAGAGTCTCTACATTCGCTTTTCTATGACCCTTCTTTCCGCAATTCCAACAGCAGCCTTGGATCTTCCCTTTCGATTTTTCTCGGCTCTTTGACTTGCCCATCTTCTCTTTTCCCTTTCCATCGTTCTGCCATGATTCTCCATTGAAAGTACAGAAGTTCCCGAACTCCCACTCACAGCTTTTCTCCTCATCTAATCATTTAATATGCAAATCACCGCATCATTAAACGTGAGATCCTTGAGATCGAGTTGCTTACCTTCATAACTAAGTTCTTCCAACTCTCCGGTAATGAACTTAGGAATAAAAGGGTTCAAATCTCAATTTCAAACACAATTGAAACCGATTCGAGTTTGCTTGTCATGTTGTTGAATTCGTTCAAGTGCTCTGTCACTGAACCTATTAGTGATATGTTTGCTCTAGAAGCCATTATTGTACATTATAGTGGATGCTTGGAAATATATAGAGAGAGGACATTCTTTCTCAACATGATAGCATGCTATCTGGTTTCTCTTTATCTGAACATGTGTATTTGTTTTAGTTTACTAATTCACTGTTACATGTTGATAAAGCCTTTAGGATGTTTTTCTTGACTGCCAGAAATATGATGTAGATCATACTAGTGGGGCATGTGTAGTTCACAAGCATATCCTTAATTGTTCCTAGTCGAGAGAGTATCGAGACAGTGTATCGATATTCCAGAGTAGACAAGTGTGTACGTTTCTTGACTCTGTTTAAGGCGATGGTTGATCCCACAACCATTGGTGTTTGACACCAAAGATTTTACAGGTGCTTATTGGAGAATGAGTACACCGAACGGACTTGTCGAGACTTCCTAGATGGTACCATACCTATTGTCGGATGGCAGTTCTCTGGTAACACTTGTACAGGTTAGTCTGTAGACCCGAGATCGTCATGGTGTCCTGTGTGGTTCCCACAGTACTTTGATTACCTCCCTGCCACGGCTCTACTGAATCATGCAAATAGGTGGTAATTAGGTACAGTCCCGAGTCACATGAAGGAAGTGAGCGATACGTAGGGTTTCGTCTCTCCCGTTATTGGGAGTTGATGTTGTGCTATGCACGATTGGCTATAACCGCAAGTCTCTAGCTAGGGCTGATGAGATTTACTGATAAGTGCTATCAGTAGTTTCTCGATTGGTTATAGATCATACATTGGAATGACTTATCGAGTTATTGGGATCTGACGATACCACCCTCCAGACCCGATATGTAACATATCAGACGAAAAGATCAGACTGTACGGTAAGTGTTGCTTATAGGCTCTACTGGGAGTTTGGATAAGTTTACTTGTTAATTTTCTATTCGTTCAATACCTAGGTAGCCGTTACGTGCAGTTAGTACCGCTGACGTGTTTCTAGGTGTTTGATGTGATCATTATCTACTACCAGCGTATTGGCGAGTCTTTATAGTCCCATATAGAGGTTTCCTACCTCAAACAAAATAGGGCATGTATAGTGATATGTGTGGGAGCTTGATTAAATATGGATATATGATACCGTATTCTAATCTAGCGTTATTTGATATTAGTCGGTTTATATATGATATAATCGAGTTATTAAATCAAGTGTTGATATATATATATATATATATATATATATATATATATATATATATATATATATATATATATATATATATATAAAAACTAATATTATGCACGCTTGATATTTTCTTCTCTTTATATATTTATATATATGATATGTGTGTGTGTGTGTGTGAGACATGGTTGCTTATACATAAGAGTTGTGTATATGAGAATTACATGGGGTTAAAGATGAGAGGATAGTGATTTATTTAATTGAATTTGTAAGAAGAAATAATGAGTCATTACTTTGAAATATGCTAGTTTGCATGACTAGTTTTTCTTTTTCCTTTTTCATATAAGTTTATTCATTTGCTCTTATCCTCATCCCCAAGCTTATTCTCATCTCCATCTTCATGTTCTACATCTCTTCTTTTAAATTACTATTCATTCAAGAGTAAAGAAAAATGAAAGAAAATTAAGTGAGCAAGAACCCTATTTTATCAACCTAAACTAAACTAGCAATTTATTTTAGGTTGTTATCTTCACTAATAGTTTGATTAGTGAAGTGCGAGCTTGAGTTAGAGTAGCCTCAAGGTGGATCATCTTCGACATAGAAGACCTCGAGAAAACTAGTTCATTTCTTCAAGTGGAGCTCAAGAAAGAGTTCAAGGGACTACTACTTGGAGGTTTAGAAGTGAAGGACTTGGCTACAAAGGTTGTAGCTCCTTATCAATTAGTTAAACTCATGTTTACTTTCTTTTAAACCATAAACCTTTAGTTTGATCCTAATTAGTAGACTTAGACCTCTAGAATTTTTTAAATTGCATACTTGCTCTTGTTAAAACCTTAGTAGAGGTGCTAGCATCTACTTTCATAGTATCAGAGCCAGACTAGAGGCTTAGGCAAAGTTTAGACGAAGTTAAAGTGTTCGATCAATTGTTTCTTTCCGTATTTTGCACCTTGCTGTCCATTTTTTCAAATTAAATTTTTTTTCAGAAAATCATGTAAGTTTTTTTACGGTGCCACAAGAAAACGGATCCCCTAAAACTCTAAAGTCGCCGTAGATTCGCCGCCTAGGCTATGCCCTTGCCGCGGATCTGCCGCCGACTGAGAGCCTTAGGACTCTGGTTTTCTTCTGGTGCTTTATTTTGAGAAAATGGATTTGCTAGGTATTTCAGTTGAGGCTCAAGTGGTTGAGATATTTGCTTATTATTATTGATTAGAAAGTCGATCGAATTGTTAACGTCGTTTAAATGTTAAGGTTGTTTGATACAATTTTTAGAATCCACATAAATTAGTTTTGCAAAAACTAGTTGTATAAATCTTTCCTTTTAGCCTCACTTGTTGAATTACCACGGAGTTTAAATTTGGATTAAAACTCCGTCGTAATTTCGTAACGTACGCAAAGACTCGTCGGGAGATACTAAATGAGTTCCACACCTATGCCACGACAAAGTGACCATGGGAGAACACTATGGCCAAGAGCATCCACTTGGGTGCTATGGTGTCCTGCCTAAGGCCACTTCATCGACGGCCTCGTGGGTGCGGCCATCCCCTAACATTCCTGACGAACCTTAGATTTTTTCACCAGGGATCCTGTTGAATTCCCCGGCTTTATCATTGAAAATGATTTTCAATTCGAGACTTAAATGTAAGGATTCAATGGTTAGGCATGAAATTTGGACTATGAGATAATCCGGGTTTATGATGTCTGCAATTGCAGATTCTAATTGTTGCAGTTTTCATTTCTTTTTTGCAACCGTAAGTGTAATATGTGGAGGTATTCCCAATCTCATTGCTATACGTCAACGACATTGGGGTACACATATTTACTTATGTTGATAACATGTGATGTTATTGTGTTGCTGTATCGATATGATATATTGGATCATCGTGATTGAATAGCTGGTGGTTTATATAAGATGAGAGTTTTTCAATTTCATTCATGTAAATTATTGTATATGATATTCTTTTATTAGGGCACATCCGGGAGTGAGGATGTAGTCATCTTGATGTATATTATTTACTTTTCCGTATTAGGATAGACCCAAGATGGGGTGCTCAAGTAACCGGGTTCTAGAGTCCAAAGGGTGGCCATCTCGAGGAGTCGAGACCGGTCGTCTAACTCTAGAATTGGCAGGGTTGCTTGTCGCACTCGTAGAGGTCTAGGAGTGTGGGCTTGGCTATTCATCATGACTGTGGAATCCGTGTTTTTGTTAATGGCTTAATCTAAAACACGGAACTTCTAATATATCCTATATTTCATTTTTTTTTCTGATGTGATCATATAAATGGGTGAGACAAATGCTACTTATATATATGATATATTAGTAGACACTATATATGTTTTGCATCCGTGCTTGTCCTGACCCCGCCCTGCCATAAGTTAAGTAACGTTACGGTGAAAACTCGGGTCCCTGTGGCGAATGCGAATGGCATATATGTGTGTTTTATTTTCGTTTCTTCTGTGATGTTAGGAACTTATATGATGGAACATCATTAATAAGATTAATGAAAAGAAAAAAAACCTAAAAGATGTTGTAGAACCAATTTTTTCAAAATGTAGCTCTAGTTTTTTGCTTTGCATAGAGGTATTCATTTACGAATATCCAACACCTCATTCGATGAGGAAATAGCCTAGATCGCTTCACCGGAAATGACCTCTTTAGCAAAAACTAGTATATGCTACAACCCACTCGGATTTTTTTGAAAACTACTCGATTTTAAGGTGGAGCTTAAACCACTCCTATTCAAATCACAAGGTTCTACAACAATATCAAGTTCATCAAGTTAAAGGTTTTCTTCAAAACTAGCCATAACCTTCCGTCATTTCAGAAAATTAGAGTACTTAGTATTTGTACTGCGTTTGCTGACTATGTTAAGGCGCGGTGACCGGTAGCTAAGTGATGATTTTCTGTAGTATAAGATGTGATTGGTTAGAACACTCGTACTGCTTTGTTGATTATGTTAAGGGTGGTATGGATGGATTTAAATTAATCACGAAATGACAGGTTGAACTTGACTTGCAACTTATGATTATTTGACTATGTTAAGGTCATAAGCCGTAATGGGTAAAAACCATATCAAGAATTTCAAGTGTTGAAATTTGCAATGAGATTGGATACCTTCTATGTGATAGTTGGATCCCGATACCCACTGTGAGTAAGAGTTACTCCCGGGAGAATTTTTCACTTTACAATTAGCTAATCCAGGAGGTGTTTAGAAAGGTGTTGACGGGGTTATGCCTCTGCGGAAACGAGATTATTTAATTAGTTCCGTATGAAATCATAGGGAGACTCCCTCGGAGTACCAACACCAGCTTAGCTGGCCGATTAGCGAACTTGTTGGGTGTAATTAATCCCGGCTAATTTTTCCTTTTCGGGTTTGAAGGAAGATTTGATAAAAACAGTAAGAGCCATCATGATTAGATAAGATAATAACCATTCTAATTTTGCAAGAGCGCACACTAAAGTGTTTCTTCTCTCTCTTTCTCTTTCTCCAGGTAGCATCCATGTCACGCCTTAATGAAGATAATAATATAGATGTATTGACCGAATCTGCTTATTTTACTGGGCCGGAGAACGTTGATTGCGCTCTAACTTGTGACAACAGTCATAAATATGGGTAAGGGATAGGGGAATGCAAAGATTTCCATGCAACCCTAATGAAGAACGAATATTCTAATTTATCTTTTTCGGGTGTGTTAGTTATTGAGAACTGTTTCTCAGTCTGCTCTACATTCTGGGTATTGGATACCAGAACAGGATCCTACATTTGTAATATGTTATAAGGGTTAAAGAGAAGTAGAGCACTGGGAAAATGTGATATGTCTTTCAGAGTAAGGAACAGAGAAATTGTTGCTGCTGAAACCCTATGCGAATATCACCTTGTATTGCCCACTGGTAATATATTGATTTTGAACGACTATTATTTTATACCATCAATGATGTGCAATATAATATCCAATTCTTTATTAGATAAAGATGGATATAATTTTGCATTAGAGAAAAATGTTATGAATATTTTCCTAAATCAAGTGTTGATTGAGTTTGGTACGCTTTGTAATGGTTTATACGTTCTAAATCAAAATACAGTTTTAAACTTACAGAATACACACAAGAGGAAAAGTTCAGAATTGAATGAAGCCTTCTTGTGGTATTGTAGACTTGATCATATCAATGTGACCAGACTAGCTAAATTGCATAAGAATGGATATTTGAATCCGTTCGAATTTACATTTTATGAAACTTGTCAGTCTTATCTCAAAGGAAAGATGACCAAAACTCCGTTTAAAAGACATGGAGCAAGAGCTACTGAATTCTTGGGACTGATACATAGTAATGTATGCGATCCTAAATCTACACATGCTAAGGATGGTTTCTCGTACTTCATTACATTCACAGATGATCTCTCTATATTCGGACATGTGTTTCTATTGAAACACAAATCTGAAACTTTTAAGAAATTCAAGAAATATAAGAGCGGAGTAGAGAACTAGACGGGAAAAAGTATCAAAATCCTTCGATCTGATCAAGGAGGCGAATACTTAAGCACGGAATTCCGAGATTATCTAAAAGAGAATGGGATTCTCTCTCAGCTTACTCCTCAGTATAACCACAACACAACAGTGTATCGGAGCGGAAGAATCACACCCTATTAGATATGGTGTGCTCTATGACGAGTAATACTGAGTTACCTATTTCCTTTTGAGGATATGCGCTTAAAATAGCAGCATATCTATTGAAAAATGTTACATCCAAATTCATGCTTAAAACTCCATATGACATATGGAGTTGAAAGAGACCATATCTTAAACGAGTTAAGATATAGGATTGTCCTACTTATGTCAAAAGGCATAACTCGGACAACCTCGAAGCACGATCAGTACTTTGCAATTTTGTGGGATATCCAAAGAATTCTTTAGGGTATCTATTCTACCACGTTAAGGAACAAAAAGTGTTTGTTTCTCAGTATGCCACCTTTTTGGAAAAGGTATTTCTTGAAAAAGATATTAGTGGCAAGATAGTAGAGCTGGATAAAATTCCAGAAACACAAACTACTGCTGAAGATTTGGTAGAAGCTCTAGATTCAATAGTTCCCGATAAACCTCAGCGACTCCGCAGATCTAGGAGGATTCTTCATCCACCTAAGAGATACTACGATTTTCTCATAGACGGTGGTATTGAGGATTGCATCATGGAAGATGATGATCCGATTAGTTTCGAGCAGGCCATCACAAGTGGGGAATCTGTGAAATGGCTGGATGCTATGCAATCTGAGATAGAATCCATATACACCAACAAAGTATGGACTTTGGAGGATGCTCCTAAAAGGGTAAAACCCATTGAGAGCAAATGGATCTTCAAGAAAAAGATCGGTGTAAATGAAAAGGTTGAGACCTGCAAAGTTAGATTTGAAGTAAAAGATTTTCGTCAACGATTAGGTGTCGACTATGACAAGACCTTTCCTCCAGTGGCTATGCTTAACTCCATCCGGATCCTACTTGCCATTGTTCTTTACCATGACTATGAAATCTGACAGATGGATGTCAAGACCGCTTTTCTAAATGGTGATTTAGAAGAGAGCGTGTATATATGACATAGCCAGAGGGCTTCGTAGACAGTGAGAGCAGCGGAAAAGTGTGCAAGCTGCTTAAATCAATTTACGGATTAAAGCAGGCATCGCAAAGCTAGAACATCTGTTTTGATGTAGCAGTCAAAGAGTTTGACTTCATCAAAAACGTAGATGAACCCTGTATATATAAAAAAAAGTAGTAGAGAATAAGGTTGTTTTTCGAATATTGTACGAGGATAACATACTCATGATAGGAAATGACCTTCCTATATTGTACTCGGTCAAACTCTTCCTATCACAAAAGTTCTCCATGAAGACCTGGGTGATGCCTCCTACATCCTAGGGATAAAAATCTATAGGGATAGATCTAAAAGGATGTTGGGATTGTCCCAATCCATGTACATAGACACCATACTAAAGAGGTTTAGTATTGAAGATTCCAACCGTGGAAACTTACCCGCTTGCTCGGGAATCACCCTCTCCAAAATGATGTCTCCCAAGACTGATGAGAATAGCGCTTACATGAACATGATATTGGTGCGTAGTAGCACCTCTAGTTAGGTTACAACATCATAAAGTAGTGAACTTTTAAATTTTAGAGGGCTATTACAAAAGAACTACGAATCGTAACTAGAGTTTAGGGTAAAAACAACAATATAGGAAGTCTAAGCTAAAGGAAAAGAGAATACAACCTTTGTAGCCAACTTCTTCACTCTTATGGACTCCTATGGCTTTGCTCGAAACTTGGATAAACTCCGCTAGAGGTCCTTCGTCATCTACGATGATCCATCCGGAGATTTCTAGGTCAAGCTCTTTGCTTCACAAAATCAAGATGAAGTGAAGCAAACACTCTACACTAAAGGGATAGGGTAGTGTAGAATGGTTATGTGGTTTGTAAACTCACTTAAAAACCCTTTCTTTTGGTTCCTTACTCTTTTAACAAACTCAAGTGAGCTAGAGAGAGGACGAAGATAAAGATGGCAAAAGCTTTTGTGAATATAATGAAAAACTTATTTTCAATAATTGAAAAGAAAAGATTATATATGAGACACTCTCAAATATAACCATGGTTGGCTAAATATCTAGATATTATTTGGATGGGTTAAAGAACAAAGGAAATATAAGCATAGTTAAAGTCAATGGTCAAAGAAGAAGTGTGTAGAAAAAATGAGTCATTATAGCTAATTTCCTTTTCTTTAAATCATTAACAAAATCTAGATATTTATCAACCATGTAAGTCTTGCATTGCCATCTCCTTTGTATCATCAACCATGACACATATGTATATGTGTATGTGTGCATGCACATCATCATGTGTATGTGTAAACATACATGCATACATCCAAAAGAAAAAGGGTTAATTAAAAGTGAGTTAAAAGATAATATTAAATCAACACTTGATTTAATAAATCGGTCATATCAAATACGACCCAACCAATAGTGAATGCCCGACTAAAATACGGTATCACATATTCGTATTTAATCGAGCTCCCGCATATCCATATGGACACCACATCATTTCGCCTGAGCTAGATAAATCCTGTGTGGGACAATAAGACTCGTCAATACGCCGGTAGTAAGTGATGATCATATCAAAATACCTACAAGCCGTAAGCGGTCAGCTAAACGTAACGGCCACCCGGGTATTCAGCAATCAGAAGAAAATCAAGAGAACCCGTCAAAACTCCCGTCGAGCCATTGACAACACTTACCGCACAGTCCGGTCTCTTAGTCTGATATGCTGCATATCAAGTCTAGGGATGGAATAGTCGAGCCCTAATAACTCAATAAGTCATGTCGATATGAACTATGATCGGTCGAGAAACAACTGATAACACTTATCACTAAATCTCATCAGCCCTGGCCAGGGACATCAAGTCAGAGCCAATCGCACGTTGCACAACATCAACTCCCAATACCGGGAGAGACGAAACCCCTCCTATCGCTCACTGTCTCCATGTGTCTCGGGACTATATCCAAAAGCCACCTGTTTGCACGACTCGATAGAGCTGTAGTATGGTGGAAATCAAAGTACAGTGGGAGAACACATAAGACTCTATGATGATCTCGGGTCTACAGACTAACCTGTACCAGTGTCGCCAGAGAACTGCTATCCGACGATAGATATAATACCATATAGGAATTCTCGGTGAGTCCATTCAGTGTACCTAGTCTCCACTGAGCACCCGTATACAATCTTCGATGTCACAACACCAATGGATATGGGATCATCCATCGCCCATCATATGGGTCAAGAAACGTATACGCCAGTCTACTCTGGAATATCGATGCCCTGTCTCGATATACCTACGAGTAGGAACATTTAAAGATATGCTTATAGACCACACATGCTCCACTAGTATGATCTCCATCACAGCCATGGAAGTTAAGCAAATATCCTCAGGGCTTTATCAACATGCATCAAATGAACAGTATCAAGTAAACATGTCAGATAAAATAAAACCAGATAGCATACTATCACGTCGAGCAAGAAAGTCATATATATAAATATACATATATACATGTCCAAGCATCCACTATACATATAATGGCATCTAGGGCATACATATATCCAACAATCTCCCACTTGCACTAAGGCCAATTATTGGCGTATCTCATACCCAACATCTTAAAAAGTCGCTCATGTTGCGGCTGTGGAAGGGCCTGGTGAGTGGATCCGCGGTGTTATCCTTTGTATCTACTCTCCGAATATCGATTTCTTGGCGATCAACTATCTCCCGGATCAAATGATATCGCCTGAGGATGTGTCTGGGCTTTTGATGGGATCTGGGTTCTTTGGCCAACGCCATAGCTCCATTATTATCACAATACAATGGTATTGGATTAATAATGGTTAGAACTACTCCTAGCTCCGCGACGAAATTCCTCATCCAGACGGCTTCCTTGGCAACATCATTTGCAGCAATATAATCAGCTTCCATCGTGGAGTCTGCAACGGTATCCTGTTTGGAACTCTTCCAACATACCGCCCCTCCATTGAGGGTAAATACAAATTCTGAGATAGATTTATTGTCATCCTTATCACTTTGGAAGCTGGAATCGGTAAAGGCCTACATTTGGAGATCCCCATTACCATACACCAAGAACAATTCTTTAGTCCTTCGTAAGTACTTAAGAATGTTCTTCACGGCTATCCAGTGTTGCTCCCCTGGGTTGGATTGATACCTGCTCACTACAGCTAGTGCATAAGCTACATCAGGACGAGTACATATCATCGCATACATTATAGATCTTACAGCTGAAGCGTAGGGTATAATGCTCATGCGAGCTCTCTCTTCATCAGTCTTCGGACAGAAGTCCTTAGAGAGAGTGATTCCATGGCAAGCAGGCAAGGCACCACGCTTGGAATCTTCTATACTAAACCTTTTAAGGATGGTATCAATGTACTTTAATTGGGACAATCCCAATAATTTCTTGGATCTATCTCTATAGATCCTTATGCCCAAAATGCACGAGGAATCACCCAGCACTACTACAAATAAGGGTTGCCCCTACGGATTTACCCGTAGGGGCAAACCACTGCCCCTCCGGATATATCCGCAGGGGTGAAAAAATAACCTGTAGGTGCAAACGCCGTAGGTGCAAGTCGAAGCCATGAACATGCCCCTACGGACTAAAACTTTCCCCTACGGGGTTATGTGTAGGTACCGTTTCCCCTACGGATTAGGCCGTAGGGGCCAAAAAAATATTTTATTTACGATTTTTTAAAATAGATTTCTTGTACCTACGGATTAATCCGTAGGGCCAAGTAATAGCCCCTACGGATACATGCGTAGGTACATATCCGTAGGGGCAAAATATCATAAATCCTGATATTTTGCCCCTACGGATACCGCCGTAGGGGCATTTGTTTACACCTACGGATATATCCGTAGGGGCACACCCAACCCCCTGAAACTGAGATCAGGGGGGAAAATATCAGTTAATTCTAATATTTTGCCCCTACGGTTTAAACCGTAGGGGCAACATGTGTACCTACGGATTAATCCGTAGGTACATATGATCTGTTTTTTTTTAAAAAAAGGGCTGCCTGATTTTTTCTCGCCCTGTGCACAATAATATATACATCAATCAAATATAAAATTAATCATCACACAACATATATCGCAGTATTCATAATCACATCTCACGCATATAATATATAAAAGAAACCAAAAAACTAAATATGATATAAATATAAACTAATATCAATATCGTCCAAAATGTTTCAAAATGTAGTACAATATGTATCATATAAATAAATACATGTTTCAAAAAATAAGAATCAAAAATCTACCCTAGCTCGGTCCAGCTCCACCTCTGATAAACGCTAGAATCTAGCGCGCCTGCTCCTCGGTCAATAAACCATGCAATTCGGCGCGTGCAGGAGTCTGAGCGGGCTGTGGAGCTGGCGATGTGGTCTGCGCAGCTGCCGTCGAGGTAGTGGCTTGCGGAGCCGCGGTTGCGCGAGTCTGAGCGTGCGGTGGAGCTATAGGAGCTGTCTGCGGAACCGCAGCCGATGTAGTGTCTTGCAGAGCCGCAGCCGAAGGAGATGCATGTGGAGGCTCGGCCGATGTACCCCGTCGCGTCTGGACCTAACGTGTGTAATAAGCGTGTAAGAACTGTGTATTATTCGAATTCTTATCATTATCAAGTTATTTCGAAACTCCATTTGGATATCTAGTTTGGAAAACCGTAGTTTATTTTAATTAGATATGTATGTATGATTAATCAAACCTAAGTCTACAACCAAATAAGCCCAGACTATGCACTAATATTGGATATGTTGATATCTATAATATGACATGATATTTTACTATTAAGTAGTATACATACCAGCATCTCCTTCAACTTCTGAACGGTAGCCTTCAAGCTCTCCAGTTCCTGCTGGACACGTCGCTCACTGGAGACGGAGGAAGTAACCGCCGGGGTGGAGTCCAACCTCATATGGGCCCTGCTAGGGCCCAGTCCTCGGCCTCTCTCCCAACCTCCGTGGTGCCGTCCGTGTGTGGCGTCCAGGACTGGGGTCAGCAGCCTCGGATCGCTCTGTCCGTTAAAATCGATCCCCGAGGCCTCGGCCTGCTCAACCACCCGCTCCTACACCCACATTAAGCAATAAAGTATAAGTATAAAATTTAAATTTGAACCTTCCAAAACTAAAATTTCAAATATGGGTTGAATAAATATTAACACTTACGCAATACTCCTGGGTAGCGACGTCGGGATATCGAAGCTCGCCCGTGGCGGGATCTGTCGAGGTGCCGTGGACGGCAAGATATGCGGACAGCACACTCGGTGTACCACCTTGCGCCAGGGTCTGAGCTGTCTGCAATATTAGAAAATAACTCTTAATATTAAATATATTAGAAAATAACTCTTAATATTGCATTATATCAAAAATGAAAATATATATTAATACCCGAGCCTGATCAAAGAAGAGGGCGAATGAGCGCCGGTGCTGCTCGCCCCACTCAACGTGAAGTGGATAGTTCTTCACGAGCCGACTCTCATCCCCCATATACCGACCGAACCTCTCGACATGAGGACCGGTATAGCGATAATCAAGGGTAAAAATGAGGGGGAATGCTGCCTTCCCCTAGCAACTGTCAGAACATTATATTTAGCACATACTGGTCTATAAAATTGACAAGAAATACCAAAATCAACAAATTCAAAGCCTTACCTACAGAGATAGCAGATGTGCTCCTCTGGTATCTGCATGTATCAAAATTTGAATAATATTAATTAATTTCAGTACATACATATTAACAAGATAAACTCGCATACAGCGGTGCTTACACATAAGACAGGGAGTGAACAAGCTCTTGTAGATCATCAGGCGCAAATCTAATCTCATCAAGCAGCACATGATAATGAGTTGGACGCGTGGTGCCCTATTTCTCATAAGTGCATGCTGCGTGAATAAATATTGTGTTAATTCCAAACTAAATACAAATATAACAAACTTATCAATTATATAGTATTCAATTTGATTTCAAACAAATACCAAATAAGAATTTATTGTACAGGTCCACGACTTACAATCATTCCCGCATGCGAGCACATATAAAAATCATAGTTTCTAGGATGACAAATTTTATTATCAACTACTGTCACCACCTACAGCTAGACAATAATAAAAATTACTATCTAAGTAAGAGCAAAAGGAATGTATGTATATTTATGATATAGCATTCTAAATCAATATACATGCACTATATGATATATAAACATATCTTGGGGAGCGGGAGTGGCCTCTGTCCCTGATATGGACGCATCACTAACAACTAAACAATCAAACATTGACAATATAAGTAATTTTGATATAAACAGGCATATCTATAATATTACATTCAAAATGGATATGCGTGCAATATACCTGGAGGTGTGGCAAAGTCCACACGGAAGGAGGCATCCGAAGGGGTCTCCGATCTGGGTGCAAGACCGGCCCTCTGAAGCTCCCTACGCAGCTCTCCGGGCGGTAGAACCGCTCTGCCTCTGCCTCTGCCTCTGCCTCTGCCTTTGCCGGTGCCGCGGCTGGAGCTCCTGCCACCCCTCGCTGCTCCCGTCATCGTCATCAAATCTAGTCCTGCATATTCTCCTATAAGAAATCCTTGAAACTCCTATAAGAAACCTTGGAACTCCTATAAGAAATCACCTAATATTCTCATAAATTCTTAAAAGGAATAGGACTTTGAATATACAAAAAAAATAAAGTGAGAATTCTGATCAAGCATCGTACTCAGATTTCAGATGACCCCCATCAAAAGACTTCTATAAAGCCAAAGAAGGCAACAGAAAACCCTTTTAGTCAATTAGAGAGCGTACCTGCAGTGAGAAGTGGTAAAAGTATCACCCAACAAGGATGTAATTTACAGAATCAGTTGAAACTCTTGAAAGTCATAGAAGAACCTGACCTGCACAAATCTGATGTATACTTTCCATTGGACACTAAGAAGTCTCTAAAAGGAAAAGTCAATGTGAAAGCCATCATTAGTTCATATCAGAAGATTGATGCAGAAACAGAGAACAAGGAATGTCATTTTCTTCTTCTTCTGCCACATTACTGTCTTCTCCTTCTTCTTCTACCACATTACTGTCTTCTCCTTCTTATTATGTGCGCGTGAAAATTCAATGAAAGCAGAAACTCAGTGACAAACTTAGGTTGCATACTTGTTGCCAATTCACATACATCCAGTTCTTAACCCTGACGTACTCATAGGCCATGTTAGACTGTATCATATATAAATTGTAGGTTATGATGACTATATTGAGAAATCTAAGAACGGGATGGTTACTGACAAAGGAGAAAATCCGTGTATATGCTTTGTGTGTGCGTTTGTCGTTGAAAAGAATAAATTATCGATAATCAAAGTTAGATTTGAGGATACCCATGTATGAGTTGTATTCTATATATGTGCGTTTCAATTTATGATTTCGCTTAAGTGTAGGGTTGTTTTTACTTAAATGCATACATACACACATATCGCATAAACACATGCAAACATATCACATGTCACATATGTTCTCCGCCGAAAGACGCGACCGCGACCGGAACATCTTGAATCACTCTCTAATGATGTGTTTGTTGTGTATTCTTGTGTGTGTGTGTTTCGGCTGTCGGAGGTAACCCTTATTTGTAGTAGTGACACACACACACATAAATAATGCAAAATGTTTAAGCAACCCCCTATTTTAGTAGTGACACACACACATAAATCTTATGTCTAATGACCATAAGATTGTCGGAGACAGTTTTGATGTTTTGTGGGTTTAGTTTTATACTTGGGACAATCCAATGTTGACACACACACATAAATAACAAATTAAAGAAAACTAACTAAGAGGCATGTTTGAGTTTTATACTTGGGATCACAAATAGCATGATGGCTGCAAACAGGTTGCTTGAATACTTGCAGACAATCCAATGTTGCCTCGCCATTTCTATAAATTTTAAACTCCCTGGCAAATTATCATCACTCAGGATTACTTTAGGGCCAGTTTGGCTGCTTCTTGCTTGTGATTCAACATTCAGCTTTTTGTTGATTTGGAACTCAGAGAGTGTTGCAAAACAAATCCAAAACTAAATAAACCTCAAGCTAGCTACAGAGAAGGCAAACAGCAAACCCCCATGAAGTTTGGCTTTCAAGGGTTTTCCCACTAAACTACACTTAGATGCAGCACTTTAAGGAAGCTTGTAGCAATATAAAAACTTTTAGGTAGTTTAGTGAAAAACTGCAGTGCTTCAAGATTGTTTAAGTTTTATGTGAGCTTAAGCTGTCATACAGAAATTATCGTTGCAAAAATGTTCGCAACCCTAGCTTTTCATGCAACGATACTGGAATACGAGCCTCAGATATGCCAGCTTAGGAATCAAAATAAGAAAGAGATTTGGGGTTATCCAAAGTCCAAAGTCAAACGGGCTCTAGAAATATATAAACCCAAAAAAATGACTACATAAAGATCTCATAGAGATGAAAAAGATGCTATGCAAGCTCTGAACAAATCTTGAACGGAACTTTCACAGGAATTTACAATACCCGACCAGAATCCAATCCTGAGTTTGATGAAGCTTCAGGCCTTCAGCTTCCCCACAGAAAATAGTTAGGGCAAACCCTTTGCAAAACCATAGCTTTCATGCAGAGATGACGCTCAAAACATGCCAGCTTCCAAACACATTGAATGATACATAATCTCTCATACTCTCTCTCTCTCTCAATCAGACAGTTTATATTTGGATTTGAATTTAGAAAAAGAAATAAGATGGCTACAAACCAGCTTGCCTCGCCAATCTCATAACTATAAAGCTCATAAAAGTGGAAGCTTGAGGGCAAGCCATCATCGCCTCCATTCAATTGAAGCCAAATAATCCACAAAAAATAGAAATAAATATAATAATTGATCGATAGGCAAAATTGCAAGAAACCTATTCAGATTTCTGCATGAAAAAATAAGAGATGTAAAATAAGTAAAAGATTACCAAATGAAATTATCCCATCACTTGAACCCCCTCTCAAGACATTTTAGCAAAAATTCCCCCAGTAATTTTCCTCGGTTTAACCGTTTTATATCATAGAAGAAAGATAAATTTCAACTGTAGATACATGCATACATACATACACACACACACACATCATTTACACAGTTTTTGAATGTTGCCAGAATTTCAACAGTAATTCTAGATTTTTCCAAACTCTGAAGGCTTCACAAAAATTTTAAATACAGATAATAATATGATTGAAGAGATCAATCACCAATTTTTTAATGAGGATTAACTGAAACCCCAAACAGAGAAAGCAAATTACAAAGATCCCAAAAATTTGATGAGAGCATAAAGAATTTAACATCATGATAACAATATAACCAAAATGGCTGAAAGATCTACGATGTCAGACTCGAGTTCTGATACAAAACGGGGCAACCCCAACCCCAATTCTAACCCTAACCCTAACCCCAGCCACAGCCCCAACCCCAGCCTAAACCCAACCCCAACCCCAACCGCAACCCCCTGCCGAACCCCAACCCCAACAGCAACCCAAGCCCCAGCCCCAACCGCAACCCCAACCCTAACCCTAACCCTAACGCTAACCCCAACGGATGCCTCATCGGTACCCAAACCATGAACCCTAGCCCTAAAATAATCAAAAATTTGTTTGATTTAAGATTTCCTAACCTGTGCAGTGGAGGCGTCGACGATCGATCGGAGGCGACGACGAAAGGAGGAGACGACGAAAGGAGGCGACGACGAAAACGGAGATGAGGAAGAACCAGGCAGTGGCGACGACGAATCGGCCTGCGCTGGCGACGATGAGAACGGCGACGAAACACAGGCGATCGACAGAAACGAGGGTTTGGGGATTTTGGGTTCGCGCGCGATATTGGGAAAATAATTTTTAGCTAATGGGCATAGGGATCGATCCGTGCCTTTTTAATTAAATCTCTATTTAGATGCCCCTACGGATAAGTCCATAGGTTCTTGGTTTGCGGCTCCATAAGGGGAAACAACAATTTACGATTTAATATTTTTTAAATTAATATGTAAGGACCGTAGGGGCAAGCTCTTGGCCCTACGGACTAATCCGTAGGGCCAAACTAAATCTGCCCCTACGGATTTCGTTATCCGTAGGGGCAACCCCCTATTTTAGTAGTGCGGGTCCTTCATGGAGATCCTTTATGATAAGAATAACTTGACCGATTGTAGCATAGGAATATCATTTTCTATCAAGAGAATGTCATCTACGTACAATATGAGGAAAGTGATAGTACTCCCTACAATCTTCTTATAAATGCACGGTTCATCTATATTTTTGACAAAATCAAACTCTTTGATTGTATCATCAAAACAGATGTTCCAGCTCTGAGATGCCTGTTTTAACCCATAAATGGATTTAAGCAAACTACACGCTTTTTCGCTGCTCCCACTGTCTATGAAGCCCTCTGGCTGATCCATAAAAACACACTCTTCTAAATCTCCATTTAGAAATGCAGTCTTAACGTCCATCTGCTAGATTTCATAGTCGTAGTGAGCAGAAATAGCAAGTAGGATCCGAATGGATTTAAGCATTGCTACTGGAAAGAAAGTTTCATCATAGCCCAGTCCTGGTTTTTGACGAAAACCTTTCGCTACAAGTCTTGCTTTATAGGTCTCTACCTGTCCATCTACACCAATCTTTTTGTTAAAGATCCATTTGCACCCTACAGGTTTTATCCCAGGAGGTGCAACGTCCAAATTCCATACTTTGTTGGTGTACATGGACTCCATTTCAGATCTCATGGCATCCAGCCACTTCACTGAGTCTCCACTCGTGATAGCCTGTTGAAAACTAGTAGGGTCATCATCATCCATGATGCAATCTTCTCTATCACCATCAATGAGAAAACCATAATATCTCTCTGGTGGGCGAGAAGTTCTACTAGATCCCCGGAGCGGCTGAGGTTCTTTATATTCTACTGCAACATCAAGTTCAACCAATTCTTCATGAGTAATTTGTGTCTCTAGAACCTCTTCTAGTTCTATCTCATTGCCATCAGTATTATTTGCAAAAATTTCATTTTCCAAAAATGTGGCATGTTGAGAAACAAACACTTTTTGTTCCTCCTTGTGGTAGAAAAGATATCCATATGAATGTTTTGGATATCCCACAAATGTACACATGACCGATTGTGTCTTAAGTTTATCTGGATTCTGCTTTTTGACATAAGCCGGACAACCCCATATCCTAACTCTTTTAAGAGATGGTCTCTTCCCACACCACATCTCATATGGAGTGGTGTACACGGTCTTGGTTGGAACCCTGTTCAATAGATAAATTTTTGTCTCTAATGCATGTCCCCAAAAGGAAAGTGGTAACTCAGTATCACTCATCATGGACCGTACCATATCTAATAGGGTACGATTCCTCTGTTCTGACACACCGTTGTGCTGTGGTGTGTAAGGAGGAGTGAGCTGAAAGAGAATCCCATTCTCTTTTAAGAAGTCTGAAAACTCAGTGCTTAAATACTCTCCACCTCGATCTGATTGATGTTTCTTGATACTCGAGCCAGTTCGTTTTTCTATGTTTCAATAAAAACACGTGTCCGAATCTTGAGAAATCATCAGTAAAAGTGATGAAGTATGAAAAACCGCCTCTAGCATGTGTAGACATTGGTCCGCATACATCACTATGTATGATGCTTAAGAGTTCTGTAGCTCTCTCTCCGTATCCTATAAACGGAGTTTTGGACATTTTACCTTTGATACAAGACTGACAAGTCGCATAAGATTTATATTCAAAAGGTTTTAAATATCCATCTTTATGTAGCTTGTTTAGTCTTGTTTCATTAATATGACCAAGTCTACAAAGCCAAAGAAAAGATTCATTTATATCTGAAATCTTTCGTTTATTTGTATGTTGTATATTGAAAACTGTGTGTTGCGGACGTAAATTCCGTTACTTAGTGTACCATACCCAATCAACTGTTGATTCAAGTTAATGTTCCTAACATTATTTTGCAACACAAAATGATATCCTTCATTGTCCAAAAAAGATACGGATATTATATTACATAGCATACCAGGTACAAAATAACAAGGGTTCAAAACCAAAATACATCCTAAAAGCAGCTCCAGATGATACTCTCCTACGGATACAGCATATACATTGGAACCATCCCGCAGAGTGTGGTCCCCAGTCTTCAAAACTCTACTGTTTATCAATCCCTGCACACAATTACAGATGTGAGAACCAGAACCGGTATCTAATACCCAAGATGCAAAGTTTAATGAAAAACAGTTTTCAGTTACAAACACACCTGAAGCGGAAGTATCAGTATGCTTTTTCTTCTTGAGATCAGCAAGGTACAAAGCACAATTGCGTTTCTAATGTCCAGACTTATGGCAGTAAAAACATTCTCCTTTTCCACTTCCCGCGGTCCTAGACTTGTCTTTCCCCTTCGTCTTTTCAACTCCACCTCTCGGCTTGGTGGGATTCTTCTTCTTCTTTCCCTTGGCCTTGGCTTTCGGGACTGAAGAGGAAGATGGCCCATAAAGCAGAGCGGGAGTTTTCGCTATCTTAAGCGTGCTCTCTGGACTTCTCAACATATTAAGAAGTTCAGGCAATGATTTTTCCAAATCGTTCATATTGAAATTCACTATGAATGGAACAAAGGCGGGGGAGAGAGACTGCAGAACAATATATGTATATTGCTCATTATCCATAGTCCATCTCGGTTTCTCAAGTTCTTCTATAAGACCAATCATCTTCAGAACATGGTCTCCTACTGATGCGCCGGGGGCCATCCACATCTGAAACAACTTTCGAGATGTCTCGTATCGTAAAGTACAAGATTGCTCTTCATACAACTCCTTTGTATGAAGAAAGATGGATTGTACATCCATCTTCTCATACTGTTTCTGATGGATACTGTCCATAGAAGCAAGCGCGAGGCACGTGGCCGTGTTGCAATCAATATCCTATGTTTTTCGGATCTCCTTATCCGAAACAGATGATTCAGGTCCTGGGACGGGTGGGGCTTTGGTAGTGAGAACATATGATACTTTATCATATGTGAGTGCAATGTTCAAGTTCCTCAACCATTCTTTATAATTCGGTCCAGTCAGTTTGTTTTTCTCTAAAAGAAGCTTAATACCCGTCATCAGTATCTGCCATTAGGAGAGAGAAAAGAATACACTCAGCGAAATGCTCTTGCTAAGATCAGATTGGTTATTATCTCTTCTAATCGATGTCTCCCACTGTTTTTATCTAATTTTCTTTAAAATCTCAAAAAGAAAACTAGCCAGGATTAATTACACTCTACAGTTTCGTTAACCGGTCAGCCAGACCAGTGTCGGTATTTTGAGGGAGTTTCCCCGTGCTTTCGCACGGACCTAATTAAAATAAACCTCGTTTCCCAGAGGTCAAACCCCGTTGACATCTTTCTAGACACCTACTGGATTAGCTAATTGTAAAGTGCAAAACTCTCCTGGGAGTAACTCTTACTCACAGTGGGATCGAGATCCAACTATCATATAGAAGGTATGAAATCTCATTGCAAATTTCAACACTTGAAATTCCCGATATAGTTTTTACCCCTATATGCTTATGACCTTGGCTATGGTCAACATATCATAAGCACTAGTCAAGTTCTATCCGTCATTTCGTGATTAACTAGACCCACCCATATGACCCTTGACTATGATCAACATAATCACATGAATGTCCTAACTAATCGCATCATATGCTTTGTAGGAAGACATCACTTAGCTACCGTACACTACGCCTTGACTATGATCAATATACATAGCACGAATACTAAGTACTCTGCTTCCTAAAATGACGGAGGGCCGCGGATAGTTTTTATGAAAACCTTTAACGCTTTAAACTTGATTTCATTGTAGAATCTAAATAGTTTTTAGAAAAGGAGTGGCTTAAGCTCCGCATCTTTTGAAACTTGCTTTTTCATAAAATGGAGCCGAGTGGGTTTCAAATCCGATTCTACAACATCATTAGGTTTCTTTTCTTTTACATTAATCTCATTAATGTATTCCCATCATTTAAGTTCCTAAGCCATTACAGGAAGAAACGAAAAACAGTATTACATATCACATATATAACAATATTACATTCGTTTCAGATATTAAGCAATCACATCACAGAATAATCAGCAGCAGAAACACATATATGAAAATATAGGATATACTAGGAACTCCGTATTTTATATTTAGCCTACGATAGAAAATACGGATTCCACGGTCGTGATGAATAGCCAAGCGCACACCCTTAGACCCCTATGAGAGCGGCAAGTGACCCTTCCAATTCTGGAGTTTAGGAGACCCGGTCTCGACTCCTCGAGATGGCCTCCCACTGAATTCCAGAACCCGGTCACTCGTTCTCCCCTCCTTGGGTCTGTCTTAATGTGGAAAAGTAAAATATACATCAATGGAGACATCATCCTCAACCCGGATGTACCCTAATAAAAGAATAATATATACAATGAAATGAAAAGATAAACTCTCGTCTCACATAAAACCCCCGGCCATTCGATCACAACGATCATATACATCATATCACATCAACAATTGAAAAGCATAGACGACGTTAAAATATATCAATCAACACATCAACATACCTACTGTTGTAATAGATCTCAACACTTGAACCTGTATAAAAATTCCCAGAGAGCATATATAGTACCTATGGATCAACGCAAGAACGCACGCTCCAAGCCTCACCAACGGCGCCGCGGAACCGCCGCAAATACCCTTATTTGGCCGCGGTTCCGTGGTCGTTGTGTCGAGTTAGGCGCTCGTTTTTCTTGGGGATCCACAGAAAACCCTGCTCTATTTTCTGAATATTTTTAATTACAAAAATTCCAACTTTTGAAAAAATTTCCAGTGAGCATGTATAAAAATCAAATTTTATGTTCGATTGAGTTTTTAAACGTCGTCTAGTTTACCCTAAAGCTCTAGCTAGGCTCTGATACCATGTTGGTGTGTAATAGCACCTCTAGTTAGGTTACAATATCATAAAGTAGTGAACTTTTAAATTTTAGAGGGCTATTACAAACGAACTACGAGTCGTAACTAGAGTTTAGGGTAAAAACAACAATATAGGAAGTCTAAGCTAATGGAAAAGAGAATACAACCTTTATAGCCAAGTCCTTCACTCTTATGGACTCCTATGGCTTTGCACGAAGCTTGGATCAACTCCGCTAGAGGTCCTTCGTCGTCTACGATGATCCACCTGGAGATTTCTAGGTCAAGCTCTTTGCCTCACAAAATCAAGATGAAGTGAAGCAAACACTCTACACTAAAAGGCTAGGGTAGTGTAGAATGGTTATGTGGTTTGTAAACTCACTTAAAAACCCTTTCTTTTGGTTCCTTACTCTTTTAACAAACTCAAGTGAGCTAGAGAGAAGAGGAAGATGAAGATGGCAAAAGCTTTTGTGAATATAATGAAAAACTTATTTTCAATAATTGAAAAGAAAAGATTATATATAAGACACTCTCAAATATAACCATGGTTGGCTAAATATCTAGATATTATTCCGATGGGTTAAAGAACAAAGGAAATATAACCATAGTTAAAGTCAATGATCAAAGAAGAAGTGTGTAGAAAAAATGAGTCATTATAGCTAATTTCCTTTTCTTTAAATCATTAACAAAATCTAGATATTTATCAACCATATAAGTCTTGCATTGCCATCTCCTCTATATCATCAACCATGACACATATGTATGTGTGTATGTGTGCATGCACATTATCATGGGTATGTGTAAACATACATGCATACATCCAAAAGAAAAGGGGTTAATTAAAAGTGAGCTAAAAGATAATATTAAATCAACACTTGATTTAATAAATCGGTCATATCAAATACGACCCAACCAATAGTGAACGCCCGACTAAAATACGGTATCACATATTCGTATTTAATCGAGCTCCCGCATATCACATATGCACACCACATCATTTCGCCTCAGCTAGAAAAATCTTGTATGGGACTCTAAGACTCGTCAATACGCCGGCAGTAGGTGATGATCATATTAAAACACCTACAAACTGCAAGCGGTCAGCTAAACGTAACGGCCACCCGGGTATTGAGCGATCAGAAGAAAAACAAGCGAACCCATCAAAACTCCCGTCGAGCCATTGGCAACACTTACCGTACAGTCCGGTCTCTTCGTCTGATATACTGCATATCAAGTCTAGGGATGGAATCGTTGAGCCCTAATAACTCAATAAGTCATGTCGATATGAACTATGACCGGTCGAGAAACTACTGATAACACTTATCAGTAAATCTCATCAGCCCTGGCTAGGGACTTCAAGTCAAAGCTAATCGCACATTGCACAACATCAACTCCCAATACCAGGAGAGACGAAACCCCTTCTATCGCTCACTGTCTCCATGTGTCTCGGGACTATACCCAAAAGCCACCTATTTGCACGACTCAGTAGAGCTGTGGTAGGGTGGAAATCAAAGTACAGTGGGAGGACACACAAGACTCTATGACGATCTTGGGTCTACAGACTAATCTGTACTAGTGTCACCAGAGAGCTGCTATCCGACGATAGATATAATACCATATAGGAATTCTTGGTGAGTCCGTTCAGTGTACCCAGTCTCCACTAAGGACCCGTATACAATCTTGGATGTCACAACACCAATGGATATGGGATCATCCATCGCCCATCATATGGGTCAAGAAACGTATACGCTAGTCTACTCTGAAATATCGATGCCCTGTCTCGATATACCTACGACTAGGAACATTTAAGGATATGCTTATAGACCACACATGCCCCACTAGTATGATCTCCATCATAGCCATGGAAGTTAAGCAAATATCCTCAGGGCTTTATCAATATGTATCAAATGAACAGTATCAAGTAAACATGTTAGATAAAGTAAAACCAGATAGCATACTATCATGTCGAGCAAGAAAGTCATATATATAAACATACATATATACATGTCCAAGCATCCATTATACATATAATGGCCTCTAGGGCATACATATATCCAATACATGATACCCTAGACCTCTGCAGTCAGATCTATCATGTACACGATGTTATGTATCAGACCGGATGTAGTTTACGCACTCAGTATGGTAAGTAGGTATCAATCAGGCCCAGGGGAGAAACACCAGATAGCTGTGAAGAACATTCTTAAGTACTTGCGAAGGACTAAAGATATATTCTTGGTGTATGGTAACAGAGAAATCCAAATGGAGTTCTTTACCGATTCGAGCTTCCAAAGTGAAAAGGATGACAGCAAGTCTGTCTCGGGTTTTGTCTTCACTCTCAACAGAAGGGCGGTATATTGGAAGAGTTCCAAACAGGATACCGTTGCAGACTCGACGATGGAGGCTGAATACATCGCTGCTAACGATGCTGCCAAAGAAGCTGTCTGGAAGAATAAATTCATCATAGAACTTAGTGTGGTTCCATCCATTGTTGATCTAATACCCTTGTATTGTGATAACAATGGAGCTGTGGTTTTGGCCAAGGAACCCCGTTCCTATCAGCGATCCAGACATATTCTGAGGCGGTATCACCTGATCCGGGAGATAGTTAATCACCGCAAAATCGAGGTCACGAGAGTTGACACGAAGGACAACACGGCGGATCCACTCACAAAGGCCCTTCCACAGACACAGATCGAAAGACTTTTTGGGATATTAGGTATGCGATACTACAACAACTGGTTATAGTGCAAGTGGGATATTATTAGTGATATGTATGCCCTAGAGGCCATTATTGTACATTATAATGGATGCTTGGACACACACACACACATGGGGAGAGAGAGAGAGATGACATTCTTGCTCATCATGATAGTATGCTATCTGGTTTCTCTTTATCTTAACACATGCATTTGTTTTAGTTTACTAATTCACTGATACATGTTGATAAATCCCATAGGATAATTTGCTTGACTACCAGGAATATGATGTAGATCATACTAGTGGGGCCTGTGTAGTCCACAAGCACATCCTTAATTATTCCTAGTCGAGAGAGTATTGAGACGGGTATCGATATTCCATAGTAGACTAGTGTGTACATTTCTTAACCATGTATGGGGCGATGGTTGATCCCACAACCATTGGTGTTTGATACCAAAGATTGTATAGAGGTACTCATTGGAGAATAAGTACACCAAACGGACATGCCGTGAACTCCTAGATGATACCATATCTATGGTCAGATAGCAGTTCTCTGGTAACACTTGTACAGGTTAGTCTGTAGACCCGAGATCGTCATAATGTCTTGTGTGGTTCCTATTGTGCTTTGATTACCTCCCTACCACGGCTCCACTGAGTCATGCAAACAGGTGGTAGTTGGGTACAGTAGGCAGTGAGCGATAGGAGGGGTTTCGTCTCTCTCGGTATTGGGAGTTGATGTTGTGCTGTACTCGATTGGCTATAATAGCAAGTCCCTAGCCAGGGTTGATGAGATTTGCTGATAAGTCTTATCAGTAGTTTCTCGATTTGTTATAGGCCACACATCAGCATGACTTATCGAGTTACTGGGGTCTGACGATACCACCCCCCAGACCGATATGAAACATATCAGACGAAAAGACCAGACTGCACGGTAAGTGTTGCTTATATGCTCTACTAAGAGTTTGGACAAGTTTACTTGTTGATCTTCTATTCTTTCAATACCTGGGTAGCCGTTACGTGCAGTTAGTACCGCTAACGTGCTTGTAGGTGTTTGATGTGATCATTACCTACTGCCAGCGTATTGGCGAGTCTTTAGAGTCCCACACAGGGATTTCCTAGCTCAAGCGAAACGAAGTAGGACATGTATAGTGATATGTGCGGGAGCTTGATTAAATACGGATATATGATACCGTATTCTAATCTAGCGTTACTTGATATTAGCCGGTTTATATATGATATAACCAGGTTATTAAATCAAGTGTTGATTTAATAATTTAATATATATATATAAACTAATTTTATGCTCACTTGATATTTTCTTCTCTTTATTTATTTTTGTGTGTGTGTGTGTGCGTGTGTGTGTGTGTGTGTGACATGGTTACTTATACACAAGAGTTGTGTATATGAGAATTACATGGGGTTAAAGATGAGAGGATAATGATTTACTTAATTGAATTTATAAGAAGAAAGAATGAGTCATTACTTTGGAACATGCTAGTTTGCATGACTCATTTTTCTCTATCCTTTTTCATATAAGTTTATTCATTTGCTCTTATCCTCATCCCCAATCTCATTGTCATCTCCATCTTCATGTTCTTCATCTCTTCTCTTTAATTACTATTCATTCAAGAGTAAAGAAAAAAGGAAAGAAAATTAAGTGAGCAAGAACCCTACTTTATCAAACTAAACTAAACTAGCAAATTAGTTTAGGTTGTTCTCTTCACTAATAGTTTGATTAGTGAAGTGTGAGCTTGAGTTAGAGTATCCTCAAGGTGGATCGTCTTCGACATAGAAGACCTCGAGAAAGCTAGTTCATTTCTTCAAGTTGTCACGGCCCAAACTTTGGCCCGTAACCGGCACTTAAACTACGTAACGTACACAGGCGTACACAACTTAAGTAAGCCGAAACCCAGAAATCTAAACCACCCAAAACTGGATAAGCGGAGAAAAACATAGATTAAAACATTCGGAAAATCACAAGTAAAATCTCTAACTCTAGTTTTCTTTCTTGAAAATTTCGGCAGCACCTCCTTTGTAAAAACTAGCCCCGAAAACGGGTACAACATAGATAATATATAAAGCATCCCAAACGGGAGAAAATCACGCCCAACGGCGGAGACAACCACCACAAACATATATACGACGCCGAAGCGAAGAAATATAAAAGAAAACTGCATAAAGAAGTAAAACTTTTCACAAAACCGGCTCCCACGAGCACGGCACCCGAAGTCACCAAAATAATAATACAACACCGAATCCTCACAACTCGTCTCTAAGTCAAATATAAGAAGTGGAAGATGGAGAATACTAGATCCAACAAAAAAAAGATATACAATGTACAAACGGATAACAGCAAACCCATCTAAAAGCATGGGCCTCACAGCCAACCGTAGCGGTATCCGCAAAAGTAGAGATAATAAGAGGCCCTGCCGCGACTACTCTGAGGGTAAGTCCTGCAAAACACTGTAGCACAACGGGGGTGAGTTGCCAACTCGTGAATAAATAACATCATACTGGAATCGCAAGTATGCACTAATAGCAATGATCAATAACATGTAAGCTGGTAGCATAAGTATGACAATATGAATATGCAACTATCATGATCAAGGTACACCACCAGGTACTATATATACATGAATCAAATGCATATCAACTGAATACTGAGTGCGGGAAAATAAATAATCTCATGCACAAATCATAAGCATGGAAAAACCTGGTGTAAATCAACAACACCCCAAATCCCAAAATACTCAGATCGGCCCTCAGATCGGCCCTCAAATCCTGTAAGTCTCATCGAACCTGAGTGCCAAATATCGACACTCTAAATCGTATCTATACGTTCCTCGAAACCCAAGTATCCCACTTCGACACTTGTGTTCCACGTATCGGTCTTTCTGATATCCATACGTTTCTCGAAACCCAAATATCCCTATTTCGACACTTGTGTTCCACGTATCGGTCTTTCTGATATCCATATGTTCCTCGAAACCCAAGTATCCCCACTTCGACACTTGTGTTCCACGTATAGGTCTCCAAAATCCATGTATCACTCGGAATATAAGCGCCTAACCTCGACACTTGAAATTCCCCAAATCGCATGAAAACATATCTCAAATGCGTAAATCCATGTAAATAACATATGCAACATAAAACAGCAATATGAGCATATCACGGGAAAAGTCCGCTATTTGAATGCATCAAGTCATTAAATATATCTCGCGGTTCCCAAATATCCAAATCCAAAATACATATATATACAGCGTCCCATTCCACCGATATATATGTTATAAAAAGCTGATCATGTAACAATAGCAAGTATATGTGCGACCATGTAGGTATAGTATGGCATATGTATAGGCATGTAGGTATACAAGTATGCTATATGTCATATGCGCTATCGCACAAGACTAACTGCCTCTATGTCGCTAACCACTAGCAAGGTATATCAATGAATATTTGTGTTGTGCGTATCATGGCAATTACCAACAGTGTGTGTGTAGCATATCATTGGTGCTCGTGCTATATGGACTGTCAATAATACTGCAGTGTACAAAGAATACATGTTCAGGCACAACAAGTAGCTATATGCAATGAAATGCATGCATCATCTCTATATGAGCATATAAACATGCGGCTAATATCATATCATATCTAGCCCTGACGCTTAAGCCATACGGGTGAATTCCCCGTAGATATTAAATCTACTACCGATGGTCTCGAGCTATGAAAATCCGACCACCTGCTTTCCCTTGTTCGCATCGCCCGAAGTCCCCACTTGCGAACCTAAAATTTCACAAACGCATTACATAAGCTAAATATCCTACATCGACGAAACGTAAGGATAACGCCCTGAAAATTGCACTGCGCACTTAGCGCATCTACCGCGCACGACATCGGCCAAAAACCCTAACTAGGGTCGCTAAACTACGAAACACCAAGTCTAGACTCCGATCGTCCTGACCGCGCAACACAACACACTTAAATACGAGGAATATAATAGATATAACCTCGTAACAACCAATCGAACCCACGTCGGAAAAACCCCGAAACCTAGTAAGCTACTTATCGCAACATTTCGCACACGTTCAAAGATAACACATATCTAGCAATTTCAAATATCTTATAATAGCTTAACTAAACTATCCAAACCACTTCCATATTTTTAAAACTTGCTAATTAAGTTTTAGCAAAAACCTAGTAAGCAAAATTTCTAATTAGGCAAAGTAGTAATTAACAAAAATTATCGTATTCCACCACTAGAATAAGTTTTCTTAAACACAAATTAACATTAAACACTTCATCAAGTTTTACCCTAACTTGAATTTCTAATTCAATATGAATAATGAATTAATCAAGGGTTTAAAGCTATATTACTCACTTAATTAACTAACTTAAAGTTTTAATACAATAAAAATTAAAGACTTGAATTAGAAATAATACCTCTCAAGAACACAAAACATCAACTAGCTCCATCAAACTTTTCCTCCAAAAATTATGTTTTTCAAGAAGATCCAAGCTAGTTAGTGAAGGAAATTGATGGTTTTATTTTTTTTTAGGATTTTGTGTATTTATTTTTGAATTTTTGAAGTGTTTTTGAGTGAAAAAGAGTGAAGAATGAGCAAGAAAAATGTTTTGGGCAGAAAAGGGAAGAGGGTTTGGCCAAGGGGGGTGAGGGTAGTTTGTGAATTTTGTGTGAAGAAAGTTCTAGGAAATTAGGTAATAAATGCTAATTAAAGCAATTTTGCCACCTTTACATCTTTTCTTTTCTTTTTAAATTAAATCCTTTTGCACTAAAAAAAATCTAGATATTTTGAAGAGAAGCTTCCAACAATTCTAGTGATAAGATTTAATTTATTCTCATAAGAAGAAATTTCCAGATTTACGTGCATAATTTACCACTTAAAATAATATTTTATTTGGGAAAAATTCTATATGAACCAAAACTTCTCATATACCCCCAAAGTTCGTGCACTAGCTTTATTTTAGCTAAACTAGGTGCCGGCAAGTTTATACGGACGTTTGATCGAAATCGGGCTAAAACGGAAAATACCGACTATTTTGCCCTAAAACAGAAAAATTCGCATAACGATTTCTAAAACGTTACAATCCCCCCCATAGAAATTCGGTCCCCAAATTAAAATTTAACTACGCGTACCTTCAAAGAGATGAGGGAATTTCTTCCGCATCTCGCTCTCGGCCTCCCAAGTGATCTCCTCACCAGTAGGGCTACGCCAAAGAAGCTTCACAGATGGCAAGACCTTTGACCGAAGTTTCTTCACCTGTCGATCAAAAATAACTACCAGCTGCTCGGTGAATGAAAGATCGCGCTCAAGCTGAACGATCTGGTGCTGAATCATGTGAGAAGGATCATAAAGGTATCTACGAAGCATCGACACATGGAAAACGGGGTGCACATCCAGAAAACTAGGCGGGAGCGCCAAACGATAAGCAACAGAACCCACTCGTTCAAGGATCTCGAAAGGACCTACAAATCTGGGACTGAGCTTCCCTTTCCTCCCAAATCGTATAACGGCCTTCATCAGAGAAATCCTCAGGAATACATGATCCCCCACAGCGAACTCAAGTCTGCGACGACGACGGTCAGCATAAGACTTCTGCCTGTACTGGGCCGCTCTCATCCTGTCCTGAATCAGCTGGATCTTCTCCGTAGTCTCCTAAACTAGCTGGGGTCCCAAAACTCTACTCTCGCTGAGTTCGGTCCAATAGACTGGCGATCGACACTTCCTACCATACAAAACCTCAAAAGGTGCCATCTGAATAGACTTCTGTAAGCTGTTGTTGTAGGAGAACTCAATCAACGGCAAGTGACGATCCCAACTGCCACCAAAATCAAGCACACATGCACGGAGCATATCCTCCAGAGTATGTATAGTCCGTTCAGACTGACCATCGGTCTGTGGATGAAAAGCGGTGCTAAAACTCAACCGAGTACCCAAAACTTCCTGAAACTTCTGCCTAAGAAGGCTAATAAACTGGGTGCCTCTGTCGGATACTATGCATGTGGGAACACCGTGCAAATGCACAATCTCATCTATATACAACTGAGCATACTGAGCATAACCGAAAGTGGTCTTCACTGGAAGGATGTGAGCCGCTTTCGTCAACCGGTCAACAATCACCCAAATGGAGTCATACCCTCGACTGGTCCTAGGTAGACCCACAATGAAGTCCATGGAAATCTGCTCCCATTTCCACTCCGGAATGGGTAAAGGCTGCAACTCTCTAGCCGGTCTCTGATGCTCAGCCTTGATTTGCTGACAAGTCAGGCACCTCGAAACAAAGTCCGAAATATCGCGCTTCATCCCTTCCTACCGGTAAAAGTCTCTCAAGTCACGGTACATCTTGGTGGAACCTAGATGAATGCTAAAGGCGGACTGATGTGCCTGCTCTAGGATCTCACGTCTCAACCCATCAACATCTGGTACACACAAGCAAGTCCCGCATCGTAGCACACCCTGGTCATCAATCATGAACTCCGAAACTCTTCCTTGCCGAACAAGCTCAAGAATCTCAGACAAACGGTCATCACTGGGCTGCGCCTCACGGATACGATCAAGTAGTAGTAGACCGGCGCGGACATGAGCAAACTGTCCCCCAGCAGAAGTGAACTCGAATTGCACTCTACCATCACACAAGAGCTGCCAATCTGCAGAAGACTGATGCTGAATTGTACTCAACTGGGACAAGCTACCCCCGAGCCTACGACTCAAAGCATCAGCTACCACATTCGCCTTGCCCGGGTGATAAAGGATCTAACAATCATAATCCTTCACTAGCTCCATCCAACAGCGCTGTCTCAGATCAGATCCAGCTGCTGGAAGATGTACTTCAAGCTCTTATGATCCGTGAAGATCTGACACAACTCCCTGTACAAGTAGTGTCTCCAAATCTTCAACGCAAAGACCACCGCGGCCATCTCAAGATCGTGGGTGGGGTAATTCTACTCGTGCTTCTTCAGCTGCCTAGAAGCATAAGCAATCACTCTATCATGCTGCATCAGTACACAATCGAGCCCCACTCGAGAAGCATCACAGTAAACAACATAGCCACCTGATCCAGAAGGCAAAGATAGAACTGGTGTTGTCGTTAATCGAGTCTTAAATTGCTGAAAACTCTGCTCGCACGCATCAGTCCAAACAAAAGGAACTCCCTTCCGGGTCAGTCCAGTCAGCGGTGCAGCGATACTCGAGAAATCCTGCACAAAACAACGATAATAACCAGCTAAACCCAAAAAGCTGCGGACCTCAGTCACCGATACAGGTCTGGGCCAAAGCTGCACAGCCTCGATCTTCCTCGGGTCCATAAGAATACCATCACCAGTCACCACATGACCCAGGAAGTCCACACTATCAAGCCAAAATGCGCACTTTGAGAATTTAGCATACAGCTGGTGCTCTCTCAATATCTGCAAAGCAATCCTCAAGTGCTGCTCATGCTCCTCACGACTCCTAGAGTAGATCAGTATGTCATCAATAAACACAATAATAAATTGGTCGAGAAATGGCCTGAAAATACGGTTCATCAGATCCATGAACGCTGCTGGCGCATTGGTGAGTCCGAACGACATCACTAGAAACTCATAATGCCCATAGCGCGTACAAAAAGCAGTCTTCGGAATGTCATCATTCCGAACCCGCAACTGATGATAACCCGAACACAAATCAATCTTAGAAAAATGTTTCGCACCCTGGAGCTGATCAAATAAATCGTCAATGCGAGATAAAGAATACCTATTCCGCACCGTAACTCGGTTCAATTGACGATAATCCACACACAATCTCAAACCGCCGTCCTTCTTCTTGACGAACAAAACAGGAGCTCCCCACGGCGAAACACTCGGACGCACAAGTCCCCTATCAAGCAATTCTTGCAATTGATCTTTAAGCTCTCTCGGCTCTGCCAGAGCCATCCGATAAAGCGATATAGAAATAGGTTCCATGCCAGGAATTAGATCAATGCAGAACTCAATATCGCGCTCTGGAGGCATCCTAGGTAACTCATCGGGAAAGACGTCGGGAAACTCTCGCGCGGTAGGAACCCCGTCCAACGACTCCACTGTGGCTCCAGTATCATGAATGAAAGCCAAGAATCCCCGACATCCCCTCCTCAAAAGCCGACTAGCGCAAAGGACCAAAATCAAACTGTGAGGGGCGGCACTACGGTCCCCCTGCACAACAAACACCGATTCGCAGGGAAAACAAAACCTAACTGTCTTCTCGTGGCAGTCCACAGACGCGTAGCAAGTCGCTAACCAGTCCATGCCCAGCAGAACGTCGAAGTCCAACATCTCAAGAAGGATCAAGTCGACGGACAGATCTCTGTCTCCTATACGGCAGCACACGACAGGAACACTTGTCGCGCAACAAACGACTCTCCAACAGGAGTAGTCACGACAAGCGGCTGATCTAGCAAACACGACTCTCGGCCTAACCTCGGCACGAAGTGCGTAGAAACATACGAATGCATAGATCCCGGATCGAAAAGAACATGTGCATCATAAGAACATACAGAAAGGGTACCTGAAACCACGGCATTGGACGCCTGCGCATCCTGATGAGTCAAGGCAAACACCCGAGCCTGCACTCTACCGGCAACTGGCTGACCTCCGCCTCTACCACCCCGCCCTCTCAGTACAAAACCACCGCGACCCCGACCTCTCTGCACAAGAGTCTGACGCGGAGCAACAACCGGCATAAGGGGCATCGCCCTCTGAGGTGGAGAAGGTGGTAAGGTAACCTGCGGTACAGCTGCCTCGCTCACCCATGGCTCTAGAACCCGATGACCCATACTCCCGCACCGGTAAAAACCAGATGCAAACTGCTGACCCTCCTGAGGGTAAGAGCTAAAAAGCCGATCTCGTCCCGAACCTCCATTAGCTCCAGTATCTGAACGGGAACCGTCACGACGTCTAAACGCCCGCCTCCCCTCCGGATCACCAGTAAGAACCCTCTTCGGTTCCGGAGCAACTGACGACTCAGAAAGACGCTCCTCCACCAATAGAGCTGCATCCACCCCTGCCGCATATATGTCGCAATGCTGAATGCTGATGGCTAGGAGCAACTGGGTAAGCAGGCCTCGAACAAACCTTTTCACCCTCATCTCCTCAGTCGCCACCAAGTATAGAGCATACACAGACAACTCGGTAAACAGTACATCATACTCAGACGCCGTCATCCCCGGAGTCTGGCGCAATGACTCAAATCTGCACGCTCGCGCATCCCTGATGCTCGGTGGAAGAAAACGGGCGAGAAACACAGTCACGAACTCAGCCCAGGTCATAGGATCCAGACCTGTGGGTCTGCCTCTCTCCAAGGACTCACACCACTTCTGGGCCAGACCCTCCAGACGGAAGCTCGCAAACTCCCCCCATCTCTCGTCGGAGCATCGAAGCGAACGACAAATCTTGGCCATCCAGTCGATAAATGACTGTGGATCCTCAGTAGCATCTGTGCCAGTAAACACCGGAAGCCTCGGCCTCATGAACTCTGTCAGTGACACAATAATAACCTCCGGAGCTGTAACTGCGACTGCCGGAACTGTAGGTACCATCGTAGTCCCTGCAACGGGTGGAACAACTACCTGCCCCTGCGCTCGAATGGCCTCTACTAAAGTCCCCATCATCTGGCGCAGGTCCTACATACCAGCCCCAAATATAGCAATGTGCTCCGGTACAACAGGCGTACCGCCCTGGTCAGTCCTCGCCTCAGACGAGTCAACTCTGACCTCGGCCCTCGCGGCCGCTCTTTGTGCCCTTGTAGTCTTCGCGACATATAGGCTGGAAATTGAAACATGATTCGATAAGGATACAGAAATCGAATCACAAGGATGTATATAAATCGTGGAAGGAATTTCAATCAACAAGTCCTAAGGTCACTTAGGCGGAGTATCGTGTCGTAAGTATGCCGCGGAACATATACACGCTACGCTACTCTGCTTAAGCAATCTACTGCATCATACCAAGGTCATCCTACACTCCGAAAGGTAAAACCATGCGCTCGGATACCAACTTTGTCACGGCCAAAACTTTGGCCCGTAACCGGCACTTAAACTACGTAACGTCTACAGGCGTACGCAACTTAAGTAAGCCAAAACCCAGAAATCTAAACCACCCAAAACTGGATAAGCGGAGAAAAACATAGTTTAAAATATTGGAAAAATCACAAGTAAAATCTCTAACTCTAGTTTTCTTTCTTGAAAATTTCGGCAGCACCTCCTTTGTAAAAACTAGCCCCGAAAACGGGTACAACATAGATAATATATAAAGCATCCCAAACGGGAGAAAATAACGTCCAACGGCGGAGACGACCACCACAAACATATATACGACGCCAAAGCGAAGAAATATAAAAGAAAACTGCATAAAAAAGTAAAACTTTTCACAAAACTGGCTCCCACGAGCACGACACCCGAAGACACCAAAATAATAATACAACACCGAATCCTCACAACTCATCTCTAAGTCAAATACAAGAAGTGGTAGATGGAAAATACTAGATCCAACAAAAAAATAGATATACAATGTACAAACGGATAACCGCAAACCCACCTAAAAGCAAGGGCCTCACAGCCAACCGTAGCGGTATCCGCAAAAGTAGAGATGATAAGACGCCCTGCCGCGACTACTCTGAGGGTAAGTCCTGCAAAACACTGTGGCACAACGGGGGTGAGTTGCCAACTCGTGAATAGTAAATAACATCATACTGGAATCATAAGTATGCACTAACAGCAATGATCAATAATATGTAAGCTGGTAGCATAAGTATGACAATATGAATATGCAACTATCATGATCAAGGTACACCACCGGGTACTATATCTACATGAATCAAATGCATATCAACTGAATACTGAGTGCGGGAAAATAAATAATCTCATGCATAAATCATAAGCATGGAAAAACCCGGTGTAAATCAACAACACCCCAAATCCCAAAATGCTCAGATCGGCCCTCAAATCCTGTAAGTCTCATGGAACCCGAGTGCCAAACATCGACACTCTAAATACTCGTATCCATACGTTCCTCGAAACCCAAGTATCCCACTTCGACACTTGTGTTCCACGTATCGGTCTTTCTGATATCCATACGTTCCTCGAAACCCAAGTATCCCCACTTTGACACTTGTGTTCCACGTATCGGTCTTTCTGATATCCATACGTTCCTCGAAACCCAAGTATCCCCACTTCGACACTTGTGTTCCACGTATCGGTCTCCAAAATCCATATATCTCTCGGAATATAAGTGCCTAACCTCGACACTTGAAATTCCCCAAATCGCATGAAAACATATCTCAAATGCGTAAATCCATGTAAATAACATATGCAACATAAAACAGCAATATGAGCATATCACGGGAAAAGTCCTCTATTTGAATGCATCAAGTCATTAAATATATCTCACGGTTCCCAAATATCCAAATCCAAAATACATATATATACAGTATCCCATTCCACCGATATATATGTTATAAAACGCTGATCATGTAACAATAGCAAGTATATGTGCGAGCATGTAGGTATAGTATGGCATATGCATAGGCATGTACGTATACAGGTATGTATATGTCATATGCGCTATCGCACAAGAATAACTGCCTATATATCGCTAACCACTAGCAAGGTATATCAATGAATATTTGTGTTGTGCGTATCATGGCAATTACCGACAGTGTGTGTGTAGCATATCATTGGTGCTCGTGCAACATGGACTATCAATAATAGTGCAGTGTACAAAGAATACAGGTTCAGGCACAACAAGTAGCTATATGCAATGAAATGCATGCATCATCTCTATATGAGCATATAAACATGCGGCTAATATCATATCATATATAGCCCTGACGCTTAACGCCATACGGGCGAACTCCCCGTAGATGTTAAATCTCCTCACCGATGGTCTTGAACTATGAAAATCCAACCACCTGCTTCCCCTTGTTCGCATCGCCCGAAGTCCCCGCCTGCGAACCTAAAATTTCACAAACGCATCACATAAGCTAAATATCCTATATCGACGAAAAGACAACGAAACGCAAGGATAATGCCCTGAAAATTGCACTGCGCACTTAGCGCATCTATCGCGCACGACATCGGCCAAAAGCCCTAACTAGGGTCGCTAAACTACGAAACACCAAGTCTAGACTCCGATCGTCCCGATCGCGCAACACAACACACTTAAATACAAGGAATATAATAGATATAATCTCGCAACGACCAATCGAACCCACGTCGTAAAAACCCCGAAACCTAGTAAGCAAGTTATCGCAACATTTCGCACACGTTCAAAGCTAACACATATCTAGCGATTTCAAACATCTTATAATAGCTTAACTAAGCTATCCAAACCACTTCCATATTTTTAAAACTTGCTAATTAAGTTTTAGCAAAAACCTAGTAAGCAAAATTTCTAATTAGGCAAAGTAGTAATTAACAAAAATTATCATATTCCACCACTAGAATAAGTTTTCTTAAACACAAATTAACATTAAACACTTCATCAAGTTTTACCCTAATTTGAATTTCTAATTCAATTTGAATAATGAATTAATCAAGGGTTTAAAGCTATATTACTCACTTAATTAACTAACTTAAAGCTTTAATACAATAAAAATTAAAGATTTGAATTAGAAATTATACCTCTCAAGAACACAAAACATCAACTAGCTCCATCAAACTTTTCCTCCAAAAATTATGTTTTTCAAGAAGATCCAAGCTAGTTAGTGAAGGAAATTGATGGTTTTATTTTTGTTTAGGATTTTGTGGATTTATTTTTGAATTTTTGAAGTGTTTTTGAGTGAAAAAGAGTGAAGAATGAGCAAGGAAAATGTTTTGGGCAGAAATGGGAAGAGGGTTCGGCCAAGGGGGGTGAGGGTAGTTTTGTGAATTTTATGTGATGAAAGTTCTAGGAAATTAGGTAATAAATGCTAATTAAAGCAATTTTGCCACCTTTACATCTTTTCTTTTCTTTTTAAATTAAATCCTTTTGCACTAAAAAAATTTAGATATTTTGAAGAGAAGCTTCCAACAATTCTAGTGATAAGATTTAATTTATTCTCATGAGAAGAAATTTCCCGATTTACGTGCATAATTTACCACTTAAAATAATATTTTATTTGGGAAAAATTCTATGTGAACCAAAACTTTCCATATACCCCCAAAGTTCGCGCACTAGCTTTATTTTAGCTAAATTAGGTGCCGGCAAGTTTATACGGACGTTTGATCGAAATCGGGCTAAAACGGAAAATACAGACTATTTTTCCCTAAAACGGAAAAATTCGCATAACAATTTCTAAAACGTTACACAAGTGGACCTTAAGAAAGAGTTCAAAGGACTACTACTCGGAGTTTTATAAGTGAAGGACTTGGCTACAAAGGTTGTAGCTCTTTATCACTTAGTTAAACTCATGTTTGCTTTCTTTTAAACTATAAACCTTTAGTTTGATCATAGTTATTAGATTTAGCCCTCTAAAATTTTTTAAATTGCATACTTGCTCTTATTAAAACCCTAGTAGATGTGCTAGCATGTCACGACCCGAAAATATTGTTCGTGACCGGCACTTAACCCACGCCACGTCTAAAGGAATAACGTAAATCAAGTAAGCTGAAGGCCGGCAATCTAAACCATTTTTAAAGAAAATATAAAGGTGAAGTTTTGAAATAAAGGTACGATGAAATCAAACGTTTTCTTAAATGCATAAATAATGGAACATGAAAAATGCAAGTGAATTTTTCTTGTTGAAAAACATGTTTCGTCTTTTAAAATTTGAGCAGCACCTCCTTTGTATATTTTGATCCAAAACCATGAGTACATGATAACATAAAAGGCATCCCCAAGCGGGAGCTAGATCTTCGCCAATCGGCAGAATCACAACCACGCAAGACAGAATATATGTATACGACGCCCAACAGCGAAGATCAACACCACAAAGATAGCGAATAAAGCAAGACATCAACCCAATAAGCGAACATAAACCCTCGCTCTAAGTCTCGCAACTACAAGTCTTACTAAGTCTTACTACTTATACAAATACTAGTTTCTGATTGATGGAGTTAACTAGATACAACAGGAATAATAAATACAAGAGGGGTACGATCCAACATGTACCACCTACCAAAGCAAATCACCCGAAAGTAAGCTGTGTGCCAGTGATACTGCTACTGATCCATGCGGTCAACCTGCAAGAACTGTAGCACAACGGGGGTGAGTTGCCAACTCGTGAGTAGAAAACATCATCAGGTAGAAATTGAATAAAACAATGATTTCCTAGGTCAACTATATCATAAAGGTAATGCTATGATATCTAGGGTGACCGTATCTGCATATGTGCCAACAATATAATCAATGCCTATCAGCATGTGTATAATATCTACGTGTCCATCCATGACACAACAATATCATGCATGTAAATATCATGAAAGCATATACATGAAAATATGAGGATATAAATCAACGTGTGTCCATCAATGACACATCAAAATCATGGAACCTGAGTGTCCAACATCGACACTCGAAATATCATGAAACCCGTGTCCAGCATCGACATATAAATCCTCATATCTCAGGCGCCGCATCCTCAGATCGGCCCTCGGGTGACGCATACTCTGGTCGGCCCTCATATCCATCTCATGACTTCGGTCGGTATCCTCCGGATAACCGCCAGGTCCAAATACTATCACCGGTAGGTAATAGTCCCTCTGCCAGGCTCATTGTCTACACCACAAAAACCATTTCTTGCCCCGGGGTACCATACCGGGTCCACCATGAACCCGTAAACGGATCATCCACCTCCTCGAATCGGGTTTCTATCACACGTCTCAGAACCGAGAAAACTCATGGTGGATGCACTGAAATATCATATCAAGAGAAACCAGATTTTTAAAATAATATATACTTTTTTTTAAATAACCACGGTTCTCAAATCCAGAAATCTCATGAAAACGGCATCTCAATGCATATAATCGTAAAGCAAGATTTATGCGAACGTATAATAGGAATGTGAGCATATCCGTATATCATGCAACATGGAACAGTGATGTGACAATATCAATATATCATGCGACATATCATAATGATATGGAAATTCTACTGTATAAGTGACATAGCAATTATCGATGATGAAGTGTGTGAGCCGGCTAATCTGTGTAAGTGTAACATAAGCATCATCAATAATGGTGTAGGTGTATTAGCACAGGTATATGTAATGCAATGAGAATGTCATGAACGTAGTATAAAGTAAATCGTGAGTGCAATGCTATAAGGTATACGTCTCTATCACATATCCGAGTCAGTGAATCCATCAATCGGCATCCGCCTCACAACATCACGTACGATATAATCTATCGTACGGCATCTTCTAGTCAAGGGTATGGATCAATCATCAAGTAAAACTCATCACGTACAGTATCCGTCGTACGGCGGTATTAAACGATTAGGGATTCTATCAACCTATATGACAATGAGGATACGGACCTAACGTCTCGTACGGCATATCACTCATGATTCACAACATTACATATATCTATATACCTATATCTCAGGTCACATCCATAACAATCTCATATCAGGGGACCGGCAAAGGTATCAATCCTCTTATATCGACTCACATCCGTATACCGACATATCAATCAAGTCATCATATATATATATATATATATATGATGACTTGATTGATATGTCGGTATACGGATGTGAGTCGATATAAGAGGATTGATACCTTTGCCAGTCCCCTGATATATATATATATATATATATATATATATATATATATATATATATATATATATATCTTATTTGACCGATCTCATAACACATCTATCTCAATCTCATCATATTCATCGATCTCATGTCACATCCTTATACATCTCGTTTCATATCCTATATCAATCATATCCGCTCGTATTATCTTATCTCATTACAAGCCACTAAAATCTCATACTTAATCTAGTGCAACTACACATCTATATATCGTGATTTACATTCACCTTTCATATCCTTATATATCAATTCGAGACATTATTTCTATCATATCATGTCAAAGAGTCATATCCCTATAGCTTTCATCTCATATCTCGATATATATTCAATCATTCATATCATCTCTAACTATCTTTCTAATCCTATCCATAGTTTTCTAGTCTAGGTTTCCTTAACCATATTCTATATATCGGTTTTCATCAAAACTTGCGGGGGTACTATACGCCATCCACCCGACTTCCCCCGTAGATATAAATCTACTCACATGGATCCTTACATGCCGAAGTCGATGACGCCATGCTCCGTCGTCTCGGAATCCACGCGAAGGTACCTACAATAAATACACAATCGCAATCGCTATTAACATCAAGTCCGGAAAACCAATACGGCACACGGTGCGCAGGTTAGAACCTATAGCCTGCGCATGCAAAACAATCAAACAACCCTTGTTGTTGACGTACAAACGCCCAACAACCAAATACAAATCCAAATATCAAAACCAAGCATTCAAAACTCGGAAAACATAGCCAAAAAACACCCCAATGTGCTCCCAGATTTTGGTTCAGGTCAATAGGAACAAAACTAGCAAGTATAGGGTGTTGATATGGAGTATGTGAGCTACTGAACCAACCTAGACCCAATTACCCTCAATGAGGCCGGCCACATGCCCCCCAAAACCGGCCTGCTCGGACCAGACTACTCCGTTGGGGTTTGTCTTCTGACGGTGGTCTCCTATTGGTCTAACTAGGTCTCTGGAGTTGCTAGTTTTTCTCAGAAACTTCCCGGGTTGCTCCAGATTCCCTGTAGGCCACTAAAATGTCACAAAACCGACATGGGCAATTTCCTAAGTCCGTGTTTTAGGTTCTATATTCATTTCCAGGTCTTGAAATAATTCCCTAAGGTCTTGTAACAGCGTCCAAACATCACAAATCCACACAATCACCCAAACCCTCTCTTGGGATTTTCCAAACATCGCTAACCTAACAAGTTTAACTCTAAACTAAACTAGGATGCTATGAAACTTAAAACTAAACTAAATGAAATGAATCATACCTCATTTGGGCAACTCAAGAAAAACCCTAACTTCCTAAAGTCTTCAAAATCCAACTTTGATTGGTCCAAAGTGTTGAGGATGAGAAGGGGGTCATCTTTAATGAAAGAAGTTTAGGGTTTTGATGAAGATTTTGAGATGATATATGGAGGTGGAGGTGGAGGGAATATGAGGAGGAAGAAGATGAAGGAAACAAATGGGAGAGGAATTATGGTTGCCCTCTCTCTCTCTCTCTTTCTTTCTCTTAAGCTCACTCTCTTACCCTCACTCACTCTCTCTCTCTCTCTCTCTTATGCTCACCTCCCAATTATCATCTTTTGTCTTTTAGCTTCCCTTTTCTTTTTCTTTTCTTAAAACCAAATATCAACACATACTAATGAAACAACATGCAACAAAATGCAACATGACATGGTGCACTAACCATGGAAAAATGTAGAAACACTGATTTGACTTAATCACGATTACTAATGCACTAATCAATTTTTATTTAAACTGCATATAATAAATTATAAAAATGCCATATCCGATAATTATATTTTTTAATGAATAAATCATTTTAATCTCCAATTATTTCATAATTATTGGTATATATTTATACCGTTTTAGAAAAACCCCAATTTCTAGTTTTCGCGAAATATATTATTTTAATATTAAATTCCAAAAATAATATATTATTTTAATATTAAATTCCAAAAATAATATTTTATATTAAATTCCAATTATTTCACAACCATTCTTTTCTTGATTGTCGGGAACATCTCAAGCCTTAAATAAATTCGGCCCCCGAATTTAAATTTAAACCCCCAAATGCTAAAACATTTCAATAATCAATTCAAATCAACGGGGCTCCGAAATCACGGAAGATATAAAAATACTACAGCGTCTCGTGTATACCTGAGATGTTAGTGTATATACCCTAGGGGCCATTATTGTATCATACTAGTTTGTATATTACTTAATGGAAGCTTGGGATATTCACAGTTGTATTAACGGTCTTCCTCAATATAGTAGTATGCTACTTGGTTTATATCTATCTTAATATGTGTATATGTTTCTTTTAAGCATATCGCAAATACATATTGATAGAGCCCATAGGATCTTGCTTGACTCCCAGCGTTGTGATGGCAGTCACACTAGTGGGGGCTGGGTAGTCTACAAGCACATCCTTTTTCAGGTCCCTAGTCGTAGGATTATCGAGACAGGGCATCGATACTCCGAAGTAGACTAGTGTATACGCTTCTTGTCCCAGCAGGGGAAATGGTCTGTCCCACAGCCATTAGTACGTTGTACTGAAGATAGTATGCAGGTGCTCGTTGGGTTACGGGTACATCGGACAGGACTCGCAGGGAACTGTTGGTTGGTATTATACCCGTCGTCAGTTAACAGTTCGCAGGTGACATGAGTACAGCATAGTCCGTAGACTTGACACTGCTGCTTCGCTTCGAGTGTGTTCCAACTGTTCTTAGATTGCTACCCTACCACGGCTCAAAGGAGTCGTGCAAACAGGTAGCAGTTGGGTGCAGTCCCGAAGCACTTGGAGGCAGTGGCGGTTAGATAGGATTCGTCTCTCCCGGTATTGGGAGTTGATATCGCACTGTATTTGGAGAGCCATTACGCAAAGTCCCTAGCCAGGGCAAGCGAGATTTACTGGTAGGTTTTCCAGTAGCTTCTCAAAGGTGTAATGGCCTTCACTCCAACACGACTTATACCGCTTTTTAGAGGACTGACGCTTGCCGCCCCCTAGGCCCGATATGCGATAGTATTAGACGAACAGACCGGACTGTACGGAGATTGTCACATCAGGCTCAGTAGGAGTTCGGATGGGTTTCCTCATCGGCCTTCTTATCGACATCTACCTGGGGACCGTTACGTACAGCTAGTACCGCTTGCGGCCTGTGGTTAAACCCACTGCCAGCGTAGTGTCGAGTCTTTAGAATCCCACACAGAGAGTTTCCCTGCTTCAGGCGAAACGATATAGAGGTCGTATGGTTTTACGACAAGGTTCGGACATATACGTGTACTTGTGCACGTAAGATGTTCGGACAGATTATACTAGCGGGCTTTAGTTTAAGACAGATTCTAGTATTGGATTATTGGATTTATGCAGTCTCAGTTTATCCATGTTTTTCGTAAATACGGATGGGAGGGGCATTCTCGTAATTAGTCGAGAAGGTTCTAGAAGAAAGGTGACTCATTTAGTTTTAATTCATTTGTGAATTAAACTTAATGAGGTGGAGAGCTTATGTGTTATTTGCATTAATTGAAACCATGACTCATGAGATGATTCATCGATTTGTATTAAATGAAGCATGAAAGATATTTGTGCAAGATATTTTTATGCTTCATGATATACACAAATGAGATATATTTCAATTCATAATTAACATACACACTCTCTCTCCTCAAGCTCTCCTCTTCTTCAACCTAACCCTAATCCTCTCATGTGTTGAGATCCCAAGGGTTAGAAAGACTAATAGATCCTTAATCCACTTCTATATTTTCTAGGTCACTTGGATTAGTAATCCTAGCCACTTAGTTACCTCAAGTTAGAGGTTAAAGCTTGGAGGAGAAACTCTCGGGTGGATCTTCTATCACATCGAGGAGGCCGACGAGGAGGTGAACAACAAGAACAAGAAAGACTAGTATCTTGAGGTATAATCATCTATCATAGCAGTTTAGCACTTCTAGATAGTTGTTAGTCAGGGTTTAGCAAAGATCCGTAAAGTTAGTCGATGTTACCTTAAACAAAATGATTGTTTTACCTATTCTACCTCCCCGCATCTTGTGGAGTGTGTAACGTTGACTTACATGAGAACGAGTACGAAACTCAAAAATCGAATTTCGTCAAGCATCACGCAAAGCATCGGATTTGCACGCATATCATCGGAGTTACAATGGAGATACAGATCTCGAAATCCACTACTGAAATCCAATATGCACTAGTCAAATACTATAATATGTATATATACGCATCCTTGGAAAAATCTTCTAAAACAGAATAACACACATGCAAAATCTTTTCTGAATAGCCGCGTGATGCGTAACTCACGGCACAAGTGACAGACGCTCGTTTGTAAAATAATAATATACGTTCATATATGTTTTGCTAAAATATACGTTCCGCCCTTTTTTGAAATATCCTAAAAGGTTTTCCTTTATAAACGTTCATGTCGCCCGCGAACACGTAAGAAACAGCGAGACTATAGCTCCTTTTTGAAAAGCTCTTGTTAAACTTTTAATGCATGAAAAATACTCAGGTACTGTCCTCAGATCAGTCTTGTTCGGCTACTACACAATATAGTGCCCATCATGAAAACAAGGTGCTCAAGAGCAAAATCAGCCTCAAAAGGCGTATCCAACATCATGTACGTCTGGTGCACACGAAAACCAAAGCCAAATACAAGTGTTACGAATGTGCACAAAACCCAACTAAGTGCAACGGATGTGCACGAAAGCATCTTTTCAGTGCAACGGATGTGCACGACAATACACCAAGTGCACCTAGGATGCACGAAAATCTCAATCCAGTGCAACTAACATGCACGAATGAAAATTCCAATCGAGTGCATCCGGTGTGCACAAAATCACATCTCATATCATGCGCCCAACATGGGCGAAATCCAAATCAAGTGCATCCAACATGCACAAATAAAATCTAAGTCAAGTGCATCCAACATGCACGAGTAAAATCTCCCTCAAGTGCATCTGATGCGCACAAAATCCAATATCAAGCATTTAATATACGCAAAAATCCAACACAAGCGCGTCAAGTCCTTATAAATGCCCAGTGCGATAAAGCGCATGAAAAAAGAACGTCAAGTGTAATGCGCACAAAAACATAAATCTGGTAAAACGAATGCTCATAGACAAAAAATCGGGCAACCAATATACGGAGTATAAATCTAGTGCAACCAATGTACGAAATACCGATCTGGAGCAACCAATGCACAAAATATAAATCCAGTGCAATAAATGCACTAAATATAAATCTGGTGCGAAAAATGCACGAAATGAAAATCTAGTGCAACAAATGCATGAAATGAAAATCTAATGCAACAATTGCACGAAACACAAATCCGGTGCATCCAGTGGACGAAATACAAATTCGGTGCATCTAGTGGACGAAATACAAATCCGGTGCAACAAATGCACGGCGTAAAAACCTAGTACAACAATTGCACAAAATACAAATCGGGTGCAACAAGTGCACGGAAACGCATTAATAACTCAAATGCGTATAAAAACAACACCGAGTGTATCGAAGTATATAAAATCAAAAACGTGTGCAACTATGTGCACTAAATCTGTATCAATGCACTGCAAGCACATGTGAGCTCTACCGAGTGCAAAAATCAAATCGAGTGCGTATGACATGCACAAAATCAAATCAACCGTATGAAATCCACGAAATCATGAACACGTGCTACCAAGGTACAAAATCGACATCAAGTGCAATACATATGCACAAATCATAAACAACACAACGGTGTGTATAACGCATATCAAGTGCAATAATTATGCACAAAAATGTAAATACCCAATAGGTGCAGCCATGGTGCACGAAAATAATATTATGAAACCCAATCATCAAAACTCAAATCCAAGCGATATAAGCGTGATACTCGGATCACAAACACAAATCGCAATAAATGACATTGAGGTACACCTCGTATAATGTCGAAAAATTTCAGTGCGCCCAAAACTGGCAGAGCAAGAACATCCGTTTACCTCCTGCTCACGGTCTGGCGTCCTTTGTCTCTTGGTCCTCATTTTCTCTGTAGATTACCAATCTCGCAATCCATCGGCTCGTCGGACCAGTCCGGTGTACTAACGGAAACGATCCTCTCTAGTACTCCTTTGGTTAAATCTCGCCAATTAGCACGACCACTCGTAAAGCAACCCGTCACTGGCGTCAGCCTCTGGCCCTCTAACTACACATGACACAACTGATTCTTGGTGCAAATCTTATCGCAGCAGCGTCCTGGAAGGAACCTGCTCAAGGTCTCTCTCGGTCTCGTCTATGCCGAACTATACGGAGGCTGGTACTCTTGCATAATATTTTCTCGTCTTCTGGACATCTGCGTTCTCAGCACATCATTTCCTCGGGAACTGGCCGTATCCCAATGCCTCTGTATATATATCAGATTCTCTGGCATCAACAGGGAGTAACAACAGCTCGTTAACATCTCGCATGAACTTCTTGTTCTACTCGTCTTTATTATTGTCCGCTTTGACGTCACGTCATGCTATCTGCATACTACAATTGTTCTCGGCCATAGTCAATCTAGAATCTCTCATACGAACTCGAAATTACAAAGTCGGTATCTTCATCACTCTGTATAAGATATGTATGTTGGGCTTCCCTTGCACCTAGTCTAGGGTTTGGTAGCATCACTCATGCCACTTTAAAAATTAGAGAGGTGCAAAGCAAGCAAACAATGAATCATGCTAGAATATCTAGGCTAACAAAGTTTGTATCACATACAAAGAAGTAAAGAGATAAGGATTACAACCTTTGTAGTCTATTCCTTCGCTTCATAAGCTCCATGTTGAGGTCCTTCGTTGCGATCATCATGAACTCTGACTCTCGTGAGGCTCCAAGAGGTGAATGATGCATCTTGCTTGAAGTCTTCTTGATCTAAGATGATCTACCATGAAGAATCTCTAACCCAAGCTTACACTTCACTAATGAAGTAATTAGAGAAGTGAACACCCTAATCTAAATGGCTAGAATAGATGAGGATGATGAAGTAGGAATTATGCTCTCTTTTGTTTTCAATTTCTCACACTAAATCATCACACACAAAAAGCTAGCAAGCTTTTTCAAGGAGGAAAAAGAAGAAGAAAGCTTTTGTGATGAATAATGAATTATTGTTATGGTTACAATTGCAACCATAGGTTAAGAATGAAAAGCTTAACCCTTGTAGAGAATAAACTATAGGTAAAGGGTTTGGGTTGGGTTAACAAATATCAACACAAAATATCAAGCTAGATGACAAAAGTGAAAGCTCCATAAAGATTCATGAAAAGGCTAACCAAAAAGCTAACCCTAATCCAAACCCTAACTTGGTTTAAACTTAACAACCATGTTGCATTTGTAACCCTAACATGTTACAATATTATATATTACATATATAATATATTTTTGTAACAAAAGAAAATAATACAATTAACATATATCGCATATATATCAATATATTATCCGGTGAGAAAATGAATCAATAAAGCGAGCTTATATTAGTTAACGTGATGTAATATATCACATATATAATTATACATTAAATTATCGAATCAACACTTGATCCGACAATCCGGCTATATAGCATATAACCGACTAATATAACATGTACCGATTCATCGAATCAACACTTGATCCGATGACCCGGCTATATCACATATACCCAGCCGATATCATATATCGCGAGAATAGAATATGGTATCTCTTATCGTAATATTCTCGGTCCCGCACATATCACATATGTGCTCCTGCTCCGTTTTGCTTGAGCCAGGAAACCTCTGTGTAGGACTCTAAAGAATCGTCAATACGCCGGCAGTAGGTGATGATCATATCAAACACTCACAAGCTGCAAGCGGTAAGCTAAACGTAATAGCCACTCAGGTATTGAGCGATCAGAAGATCAACAAGAAAGCCTGTACATTCTCCTATGGATCCAATCAGTAACACTACCGTACAGTCCGGTCTCTTCGTCTGATATGTCGCATATCCAGTCTAGGGGTGGTAAACGTCATACCCAAGTAACCGATAATTCGTATCGATGTAAGGCTCATAACAGGTCGAGAAACTACTGATAACACTTACCAGTAGCACTCCATATCAGCCCTGGTCAGGGACTTCCAGTTATAGCCAATAGAATACAGCACAACATCAACTCCCTATACCGAGAGAGACGAAACCCCTCCTATCGCTCATTTCCTCCATGTGATTCGGGACTGTACCCAAAAGCCACCGTTTTGCACGCCCTCTTGGACGTGGTAAGGTGGAAATCAAAGCACGGTGGGAATCACACAAGACTCTATGACGATCAAGGGTCTACAGACTAATTTGTACCAATGTCACCAGAGAACTGCTATCTGACGATAGGTATAAATCCATCTAGGAGTTCTCGGCGAGTCCGTTCAGTGTACCCAGTCTCCACTGAGCACCCGTACACCATCTTTGATGTCAAACACCGATAGATATGGGATCATCCATCGCCCATCATATGAGTCAAGATGCGTATACGCTAGTCTACTCTGGTGTATCGATGCCCTGTCTCGATACACCCTCAACAAGGAACAGTTATAGGATGTACTCATTGACTACCCTGGCCCCACTAGTATGATCTCATCATAGTCCCAGTAGTCAAGTACATATCCTAAGGGCTTTATCAACATGTGAGAGTAAGACAGTAAACCAATACAAGTCAACATGTTAAGACAAAGTGTAACCAGATAGCATACTACCATATCGAGCAAGAAAGTCCTCTCTATATATATCCAAGCATCCACTATAATATACATCATATGTACAATAATGGCCTCTAGGGCATATACATAACTAACAATCTCCCACTTGCACTAAGGCCAGTTGTTGTAGTATCTCATACCCAACATCCCAAAGAGTCTCTCAAATTGTATCTGGGGTATGGCCTTCGTGAGTGGATCCGCAGTGTTTTCCTTCGTATCAACTCTCTTGACCTCGATCTCCCAGCGATCAACTATCTCCTGGATCAGGTGATACCGCCTCAGAATATGTCTGGACTTCTGATGGGACCTGGGTTCCTTGGCTAAAGCCACAGCTCCATTGTTATCACAATACAAAGGTATTGGATGCTCAATGGATGGAACCACACCAAGTTCAGTGATGAACGTCTTCATCCAGACAGCCTCTTTGGCAGCATCATTGGCAGCGATGTATTCAGCCTCCATCGTCGAGTCTGCAACGGTATCCTGTTTGGAACTCTTTCAACACACCGCCCCTTCATTGAGGGTAAAGACAAATCCTGAGTACGACTTAGAGTCGTCCTTATCACTCTGGAAGCTTGAATCGGTAAAGGACTCCACCTGGAGTTCACCATTACCATACACCAAGAACATCTGCTTAGTCCTTCTCAAGTACTTGAGAATGTTCTTCACAGCTGTCCAGTGACTCTCTCCAGGATCTGCTTGATACCTACTCACTACACTTAGTGAGTATGCTACATCGGGTCTGGTACATAGCATCGCATACATGATAGAGCCTACTGCCGAAGCATAGGGTATCCCTTGCATGCGAGCTCTCTCCAAATCAGTCTTGGGAGACATCTCTTTGGAGAGAGTGAGTCCAGAGTTTGTGGGTTGGTTCCCACGCTTGGATTCTTCTATACTAAATCTCTTTAGTATGGTGTCAATGTACCTGGATTGGGACAATCCCAGTATCCGTTTAGATCTATCTCTATAGATCTTAATTCCCAAAATGCAGGAGGCATCACCTAGATCTTTCATTGAGAATCTATGTGATAAGAAGAGCTTGACCGAGTGCAGCATAGGAACATCATTTCCTATCAAGAGTATGTCATCCACGTACAATACGAGGAAGACAACCTTACTCTCTGCAACCTTCTTGTAAATACAAGGTTCATCTATGTTTTTGATGAAGTCAAACTCTTTGACTACAACATCAAAACAGATGTTCCAACTCCGCTATGCTTGCTTTAACCCGTAGATGAATTTAAGCAGCTTGCACACCTTTCCGCTACTCCCACTATCTACGAAGCCCTCTGGCTGAGTCATGTACACGCACTCCTCTAAATCACCATTTAGAAAGGCGGTCTTAACATCCATTTGCCAGATTTCGTAGTCATGGTATGCTGCAATGGCAAGTAAGATCCGGATGGACTTAAGCATAGCCACTGGAGAAAAGGTTTCGTCATAATCCACACCTGGTCGTTGACGAAAACCCTTTGCAACAAGTCTATCTTTGAAAGTCTCCACTTTTCCATCCACACCAAGTTTCTTCTTAAAGATCCATTTGCTCCCAATGGGTTTTACCTCTTCAGGAGCAACTTCTAAAGTCCATACTTTGTTGGTGTACATGGATTCCATCTCAGATCGCATTGCATCCAGCCACTTCACAGAGTCCCCACTCGTGATAGCCTGCTAGAAGCTAGTTGGGTCATCATCTTCCATGATGCAATCCTCGCTCCCACCGTCTATGAGAAAACCGTAGTATCTCTCAGGTGGATGAGGAACCCTGCTAGATAGGCGGAGAGGCTGGGGTTCGTCGGGAACTACTGAATCATCTAGTTCCACTAAATCTTCAGTTGTACTTTGTGGTGTTGGAACTTCTTCCAGCTCTACCTCTTCGCCACTAATTTCTTTTGCAAGAAATTCCTTTTCTAAAAGGTGGCATGTTGAGCAACAAACACCTTTTGCTCCTCACTGTGGTAGAAAAAATATCCATAAGAATTCTTCGGATATCCCACAAACTTGCAGAGAACTGATCGTGCCTCGAGTTTGTCCGGATTTTGCCTTTTGATATATGCCGGACAACCCCATATCTTAACTCGTTTAAGATAAGGTCTCTTCCCACTCCATATCTTATATGGTGTGGTAGGTACAGATTTAGATGGAACTTGATTCAATAGGTATGTTGATGTCTCAAGCGCATAACCCTAAAAGGAAATAGGCAACTCGGCATTGCTCATCATAGAGCGCACCATATCTAATAGGGTACGATTCCTCCGCTCCGATACACCATTGTGATGTGGTGTATTAGGAGGAGTAAGCTGAGAGAGAATCTCATTCTCTTTTAGATAGTCTAGGAACTCATTGTCAAGTATTCTCCTCCTCGATCAGATCGAAAGATCTTAATACTTTTGCCCGTTTGGTTCTCTACTTCGTGCTTATATTCCCTGGATTTCTCAAAAACTTCAGACTTGTGTTTCATCAGGAACACGTGTCCGTATCTTAAGAGATCGTCAGTGAATGTAATGAAGTAGGAAGAACCGTTCCTGGCATGTGTAGACATGGGACCACATACATCACTATGTATCAGCCCTAAGAGTTCTGTAACTCTTTCTCCGTGTCCACTAAACAGAGTTTTGGTCATTTTGCCTTTGAGACATGACTGGCAAGTGTCATAAGATGAAAATTCGAACGGATTCAAATATCTATCCTTATGCAATTTAGCTAGCCGTGTCGCATTGATATGACCTAGTCTACAATGCCACAAGAAGGATTCGTTCATTTCTGAACACTTCCTCTTGTGTGTGTTCTGTACATTAAGTACTCTAGTTTGGTTGAGAACGTATATGCCATTATTTAATGATCCTGATCCAATCAACTTTTGATCTAGGAATATGTTCATAACATTATCCTGTACTACAAAATTATATCCTTCTTTGCTTAATAAAGAAACTGATATAAGATTGCATATCAGGGTCGGAATGTAATAGCATTCATTCAGAATCAATGTATTACCATTTGGTAACACAAGGTGATATTCACCAACTGCTTTGGATGCAACATCTGCACCATTCCCTACTCTTACGGAATGATCACCCATTCCCAGTCCTCTACCTTTACGTAGCCCACTTAATATGTGGGGTCCCGATCCGGTATCTAATACCCAGGACGTAGAGTGAACTGAGAAGCAGTTCTCGATAACTAACACACTCGAAGAAGATGCATCAGCATGCTTATTCTTCGTTTGGGCGGTGTGAGAACCCAGATATTCTCCTATTTCCTGCTCGGACTTATAACAATTATAAGTTGCAGCGGGACCAACGTTCTCCTGCTCAGTATAATAAGCGGGTTCAATCAATACATCCATATTATTATCTTGATTAAGACCTGACATGGTCGCTACTTGGAGAGAGAGAGAAGAAAATACTTTAGCGTATGCTCTTGCAAGATTAGATTGGTTATTATTGTAAGTGCACGGCGGAGCCCCGGCCGTCAATCCGACGGCCAAATGCGGAAGCGGTGATAAACTTTGTTTTTTCTTGAACTGGCAAACCGCCGCGCACTAATACCCGGATCGAACCATTAATTAGTCCTAGCTAACTACAAGAAAGGGAAGAGAGATATACCGACTGATCCAAGTCCTCCAGTCTTCTCGTCGTCGTCCCGATCTCCTGCGGAAGCTCCGGTCTCCACCTCGTCGCCGGAAGAGCACCACATCGCCTACTTCTTTTACGGGCTCCCACCTCAATGCCGAGGCAACTCGGGCACGAAGCTGGCTAGTCGACGTGCCCAAGATTTGCTGTAGAATGTGTAGTGAGCTATTGTCTCTATTGGGGTTGAAGGAGTTGCCATATGGTGGATGAATTTTGCACTAGAATTTCATGGATCAAAGCTTGATGAAGAATGGAGCATCCAATGCAAAATGTGAGCTCGGCCAAGCAATTTGTGCTCACTGGAAATAATCTGTGAAATGAGCATGAATTAAAATCATGCAACCAAATGAAATTCCCACCTCACACAAAACCATCAGCACCCTCACAAAATGGGGGACCCATCATAATTGCAAGAAAGAAATTATCCCACCAAAAAAAACCTCACTCCATTCCCAAACAGTGGCCGGCCCCAGCAAAAAAAGTGGGTGGAAAAAGGGATGATTGATTTTTCAAAGGAGAAAAAGAAAAATCAAAAAGAATAATGGTCACATCAATACCAACACTCAACCAACAACCATGATAGCAAAAGTCAAGCCATGATCAACTAAAGAAAGTCAAGGTATGGTGCTATAATCATGATGCAACAAAGATGCAAAGACCCCCTCCACAACCACTTATTTGCAACAATGCAAATAAGCCCTCCTCCACCAATCTTCGGCCAATGAACGATACAAAGGAAATCGGCCGAAACGAAAAGCAAAATGGCAACTCCAGAAAACTGGTCCCATAATAAATTACAGGAAAACCCCGATACTGTGCATACACACCCGCATTTGTGTTTCGACCGAAATACAAATGCAATGAGACAAAATCTATACTGTACTATACTAGGATCCGGCTTAAACCAAAGCCGGCTAGTAATATCCGTTCGATCCTGATCCGTGCAATACCGCACGTATCTGATCGAACCCTGCCATATATCCATACGGCCTATAGTACAAACTGTCCGATCCTGATCCATGCAATACCGCACGTATCTGATCGGACCTTGCCATATCTCCATACGGCCTCTACAACCTTTCGCCCGAAAGCTGAGTAACAGAATGTGGGGGACTCTAAAGACTCGTCAACACCTTGGTTGTGGATTTAACCACTAGCACGTCAGAGGTATAAGCCAATACGTAACGGGCTACCAGGTATTGACTAAAAGGGGCGTGTGTGAGCGAACTCAGCCTGACAACCCTACTGAGCCTGTCAGTGACAATATCCGTACAGTCCGATCCGTTCGTCTATGAGCATCGCATGGCGGGCCTAGGGGGTTGGTAAAAGTCAGACCCCCAAAAGCGGTACAAGTCGTGTCGGAGTGTAGCCCAGAACACCGTGAGATACTACTGGAATATCTACCAGTAAATCTCATTGCCTCGGCCGAGGGCTTCGTGTAATGGCTCTCCTAGACACAGCACGACCTCACCCCCAATACCGGGAGAGACGAACCCCTGAAGATACGCTCACTGCCTCCATGTGGCTCGGGACTGTACCCAACTAAAACCTGTTTGCACGACTCCTTTGAGCCGTGGTAGGGTAGTAATCAAAGTACAGTGGGAACTCACACGAGACAAATGACGATCCCCAGGTCGATGAACTAACCTGCACACATGTCACCAGGGAACTGCCATCTGACGTCTGGTATATGACCAACTAGCATGTTCCCGGCGAGTCCTGTCCGGTGTACTCATAACCCAATGAGCACCTGTATACATCTTAGGTGATCCAACTGACACCAGTGGCTTGTGAGACCGGCCACCGCCCCTCGTCGGGGTCTCGACTGTATACACTAGTCTACTCTGGAGTATCGATGCCCTGTCTCGAAACTCACACGACTAGGGACCATTTAAGGATATGCTTATAGACCCCAGCTCCCACTTATATGATCGCCCTCATACTGCTGGTGGTCAAGCAAGAATCCTAGGGGCTCTATCAACGTGTAATAGCGACTTGTCAGGTCACTTAAAGCAGTACACGATGATAAAGGTAAACCAGATAGCATACTATCATCTCGAGTAAGACTGTCCTACCGGGATAGGTCCTCCATCAATCATTGCAATCACGTACCTATGACCTAATAATTGACTCTGATGGCACTATCTCCAACAATCTCCCACTTGCACTCAAGGCTAATTATTGCGATGTCGCATACTCACAGCCCGTGTGATACCGAACACCCAACTCCTGTACTAGTCAGTCTCACAAAGCTCGTTTGCGAAACTATTGCGTTCGAGGAATAGCCTTAGTGAGTGGATCCGCTTTGTTGTATCTTTCTATGTCTCTCTATATCTCAAGTTCGCGGAGAAAGCCATCTCCCGAAAAGAGTAATACATGTCTTAGAATGTCTGGATGTCTGATGGGACCTAGCTCATAAATGAACTCCAAATCATAAATGAACTCCAAATCCAAACTTCTTAGACTGTATCGTCAACTGAACTTAATCAGTATCCTGCGCCATGCCTCCCTCAGTATTGCCTTGGACCACCTGTCCAAAATACTGCCCCTCATCAGAAGGAAAAACTATAACTCTGACAACCTTCTTGTTGTCCAGGTCACCTTGGAAGCCTGGAATGATAACTGTCTCCGGAATGAGGCTGTCGTTATCATATCCCTAGAACATCCACTTGTGTTCTAGAACTGCTTCCGACTGTTTCTCCAGGATTGGATTAATGTCAACTTATCGCATCTAGTGCAAGAACAACATCTGGTGTGGTACTTGACATCTCATGATTGACTCAATTGCCTAAGCAAGTGATCTGTCAATCATGCACATCCCTCTCCCCTTTAGTCTATAAGAAACCTTTAGAGAGGGTGACTCCATCTTCTGCAGGTACACTACCGTGCATGGAGTCGTCCATTCTAAATACCCTTAGAATGCTGTCTAAGTACCCAGATTGGGAGACTACCCAAATCTAGATCTAAAGCCATAGATCTAGTAACCAGAATGTCTGATATAATATCCAAGTCTCATGTGGAGAAACCACTGTGTGATGACCAAAGTATAACCGATCGTAGTATAGGAGTTTCCTTTCCTACTTTGTGTATGTCATCCAAATACCAGGATATCACACCCTACTACCTTCTCAACAGATCCATCCCCTATTCTGATGAAGTCAAACCTATGACTGTCACGTCAGAAATAGATGATCTATCTCCGCTACATCTGCTTTAGTCTATAAATAGACATAAGCTACCTGTCCACCAATGCTTCCGTTGCTCCCACTGACTACGACAACCCTCTGGCAGAGTCATATACACGTACACTTCTAAAGCGAGTTCAGAACGACGCTATACTCATCCTCCCGCCGGGTCTCGCAGCCTGGAACAACAGTAATGGTAATTGTGGGTAAACAAGAACTTCCCTGTCACCGTCCTTGAGGCTACCGTAGTACCTCTCGGGTGCCTGAAGTTACCCACCGTATCTGCGGAGTGGCCAATGGAATGTCAATCCAGATTGAATCTTTAGGTTCCTTGTCAAATCTTCAGTAATCGTTCGTGGTTCTGGAATCACCTCCAGTTCTACCATACTCCCACTACTGTTTTCTGAAAAAATCCATTTTTAATAAAACTGTGGCGAGTCTAGAACAATATTGCTATTGTTCATCCAGATGGTAGAAAGTCAACCCTCGTCATAGCCTGGGTCAACCCACAAACAGCCATTACAGAAACGTGCCTTGAGTTGTCCAGTGTCTGGTTTTAATCATAAGCCGGACAACTCCCCGTACCTTAACAACGTTAAGATACGAACTGTTCTATATCCCATATAGGACCAGAGGCACTGATTTAACTGAACCAGATCCAAATCATGCAACTATCTCCAGTGCATGTCAACTAAATAGAAGGAGGCGGATCAGCGTTACTCAACTTAGGAACGCTTCCAATTATGAGTAACCTGAAAGAGAAGCAAGATCTCTTAATCATTACTGTCAACTGAATACCATACACAAGTACCTACATCTTCGATCACTTTGAAGAATCCCGATACTTGCAATACCTGGTTCTCTACTTTATTCAAATACCTATAACTTCTCAACATTCAGACCCTGTGTTTCCGCGAAACACCTATCTAAAAACTAGAGAAGTCATAAGTAAACCGAATATAGTACGAGGACCAACCCCTCTGTCCTGATGGACCCTGGACAACATACAATACTCTGTATAAGTCTCTTGAGTCTGATAACTCATTCACTGTGTGTCGTAGGTTGAAAACTGTACTTATGGTCAAGAAGAATTACACCGCTGCTTAATGCTCCTTACCTAACCATCCACTGATATAGGTAAATGTCGTAGACATAATTTCAGAAAGGTATATCTCACTCTATGAAAATAGACGTACAGATATATCAATTTGAAATTGGTGCATAACAGCGGATATTCAAAACCAAATATTTGCCGACCGGCAAACTACCCAGGTGATTTCCTCAAATATCACCGATTGTAACGAATCCCGATATAATGAGGATGATCACCCAATTCCCAATAACCTACTCCCACTCATCATCTGTAAAACCATACAGATGTGAGAATCATACCTGGTAAATACATACCCTGGAGCAAGTGTCTAATCGGGAAATCAGTTTTCCTTTAACAGTACACAGTGAGACTGAAACATCGAAATATTTCGATGGGGTATCCTGGTATTCCTAGTAATGCCTCTTCCAGATTCACGACTGTAACCGTATAATTCTTTGCCACCTCTCCAAATCCCTTCATATGTCTTTAGTCTTTACCTTCTGCATACCCCTTTAGGCCAAATGGTTTTCTTCCTTCCCTACCATTCGGCACCAGCCTATGGTTTGGAAGAAGACTATCCAATAAGCATAATGGGTGTACTGTCCCAATCCTAGGAACACTCGCAATGAGAGAGGGTGAAGATAAAAGACAACCGAATAAACCTTATTCCTATTTCTCCTGGACCAGAATCCATCCCCGAACTGGAACAAGTTCCTTTCGAGTTCGTATATAACCATACGATGGAGTATCCAATAAACTGTGGATCTTCGTAGTGATACGGAGTGTCCTGGAGAAATACAAAGGTGATTTTAGGATTGGCGAAGGAATACTTGGTTTGGTCGTGAATATCTGTTGCAATTTACTTTGCCCTCTTACTAATCCCTTGCTTTGTCTGAACTTAATACCTTCTGTACACCATCGTTAGGCTAATTGGTTTTCTTCATTCCCTACCGGTCGGCACCAGCCTAAGGTTTGGAAGAAGACTATCCAATTTGCGTAATAGGTGTACTATCTCCTAAACCAAGGAGTACTCGCAACCTGAGAGAAGGTAAAAGGAAAAGACAACTGAATAATCCTATCCGTTTTCTCCAGAACCTGAAACCATCCTCGAATAAATTCCTTCGAGTTCGTATCTAACCATACGATGGTTTTGTCCAATGGAAGTGGACGTTCGTAGTAATACAGGGTGTCCTGGAGAAAAGGGTAAAAGTAGGAGTGGCAATGAGGTTTGCAACTCTGACAATCCAAAAGCCAGTGTTTAAGAAGGTTCGGTCAACTTGGTCACTGAGTCATAGTCTAAGGTCGGGTCAATGGTCGCTGCCAAAGAGAGGGAGAAAAGAAACACTCAGCGTGCACTCTAACCTAGATCAGAATGGTTACCAATTTATCTAATCTGGAAACCTCCCACTGTACCTCAAATTCTCCTCCAAACCTAAAAGAAGAATTAGTCGGGAACACCCGAGGAGTAAACTAACTCATCAGTGGGAATCGGGATCCAACTATCATCGCATGATAACGTGACGGAATCCGCTCACATCATCATACTCCAGATGGTATGCGCATATCTGACAAGTTTCAGTTCTTTTGAAACTCCCGATGTGATTTCTGCCCCATGCTCTTATGACCTTGGCGAAGGTCAACAAATCATAAGTCACATGTCAAGTTCTACCCGTCATTATCCAGGTTAATTTGAATCCACCCGTACAAGCCCTTGACGAAGGCCAACAAGGCTATACGACTGTCCCAAACCAACGCATCTATCTATGCAGCAGAAAGGTAACAAGCAGCTACCATACACTATGCCTTGACGAAGGTCAACAAACACAGCATGAATACTACGTGCTACCCGTCTGAAACGACGGAGGGCTACGAATGGTTTCTGGCGAAAACCTTTAACGTAATGAACTTGATATCGTTGAAGGAACGGATAGCTTTTAAAAATATAGTGACGAAAACCTTCGCTAAAGAAATCACTCCCGGTGAAGGGATCTCGGCTCTTTCCCCGTAGAATGGGGTACAGGATATTCTAACTGAATACCACGGTGCAAAGCAAAAGTAATCGGCTATAGTGAAGTTAATGCCCTGACGCAAACTTCTGTCCAAGGGGTCACTCCCGGTGAAGGGATCTCGGCCCTTGCCTCGTCGACTGAGGAGCAGGATATTCCAACTGAATACCACGATGCTAAACAAAAGTGAACGTCCTTGCAATAACAGCTTTTTGAAAAGTGTTCCAACAACATCAGATTAGGTTTGTTTTTAACTTGCATTGATCCGAATCAATGCAGTCCCATCAATTGATCACACCACAAAGAACGAAAATAATATGACGTACGTATATGCCATCCGCATTCGCCACTGGGTCCCGTCATTACCCGTTAGGTTAGCTAACTAACAACAGAGCGGGGACTGGACTAGCGCGGATGTAAAACATATACAACATCTACTAATATATATACCAATATATTATATTCGCTCAAGGCGTGATAAAATGCAACATCACAGAAATGTACAGCATCACAGAAACAATACAGATATCTGGGATCCCCGGGTTTCACAGAGCCGCTGAAACCCGACGTTCCCCTGGTCGTGTGGATAGCCTGTGCAATGAAATCCTAGACCCCTACGGGCGCGGCACCCGCCAAAACCTGAAGCGAGGCAGCCCCCTTCAGCACCGTGAATGGACCACCCAGCACTTCACGGAATCCGGTAACTTGTGCACCCCTCCTGGGTCAACCTGTACCCCCTACGAGTGCGGCGAATAGCCTGTCAATCCTAGAGTGAAGCCCCCTCCGTCTCAATGCCATGAGATGCGGGCTTGTTGCCCTCTAGAACCCGGCTATCCGTGCACCCCTCCGCGGAGCAATCCTAGTACAGAAAGTAAAATATACATACAACGGGTACATCAACTGCAACCTGGCCGTGCCCCAAAAAAAATAATACAATCAGGCAGTGACGGCAGTCCACATGTCGGACGCTCGCCCCGCAATATCAAATGTACATAATACAACCACAACTGTACTAGCATTGCATCCAGGCTATCCCCACGACCGATCCGCAACAACACAGCAAAAACAGAACATCAACGTGAAAGTCACGTTCGCAAATCCGTCTAACTGGGCTATAGCGGTTAGACCAGATTTACCGATCAAGTGACATTCACGGTCGCAGATATAATGTAAATATTGTGAAATAATGTGTTTAAAATATCCGATCGATCAAAATTTAACAAGTGGGCCCCCAAGTACTACTGTAGCACATCAAGAAATTCTGGGCCCAAAATTAATATTCCAAAACCCATATTTTAAGCCCACAAAGACACTGTAGAAATTTGGTGCAGGGATCTCCACAGTGCGCGGCGGAACCGCGGTGAGAAGGGGGTGTTTGCGGCGGTTCCGCGCTCCCACAGTGGAATCACTTCATCGAATTTTTACAGAGCTCTTATATTTTCCAGTACATCAATTTTTTACAACCTGAAAAATTTTTGGAGACCAAAAAATTTCAACAGAAACTGATGCTAACAAAAATGTAGATTTTCGAATTTTGGTCGATCGGAAATGCAAAACACATTAAACCAAGCTAGACTAAGTTAATGGCGAGTCTCTGATACCACTGTAAGTGCACGGCGGAGCCCCGGCCGTCAATCCGACGGCCAAATGCGGAAGCGGTGATAAACTTTGTTTTTTCTTGAACTGGCAAACCGCCGCGCACTAATACCCGGATCGAACCATTAATTAGTCCTAGCTAACAACAAGAAAGGGAAGAGAGATATACCGACTGATCCAAGTCCTCCGGTCTTCTCGTCGTCGTCCCGATCTCCTGCGGAAGCTCCGGTCTCCACCTCGTCGCCGGAAGTGCACCACATCGCCTACTTCTTTTACGGGCTCCCACCTCAATGCCGAGGCAACTCGGGCACGAAGCTGGCTAGTCGACGTGCCCAAGATTTGCTGTAGAATGTGTAGTGAGCTATTGTCTCTATTGGGGTTGAAGGAGTTGCCATATGGTGGATGAATTTTGCACTAGAATTTCATGGATCAAAGCTTGATGAAGAATGGAGCATCCAATGCAAAATGTGAGCTCGGCCAAGCAATTTGTGCTCACTGGAAATAATCTGTGAAATGAGCATGAATTAAAATCATGCAACCAAATGAAATTCCCACCTCACACAAAACCATCAGCACCCTCACAAAATGGGGGACCCATCATAATTGCAAGAAAGAAATTATCCCACCAAAAAAAACCTCACTCCATTCCCAAACAGTGGCCGGCCCCAGCAAAAAAAGTGGGTGGAAAAAGGGATGATTGATTTTTCAAAGGAGAAAAAGAAAAATCAAAAAGAATAATGGTCACATCAATACCAACACTCAACCAACAACCATGATAGCAAAAGTCAAGCCATGATCAACTAAAGAAAGTCAAGGTATGGTGCTATAATCATGATGCAACAAAGATGCAAAGACCCCCTCCACAACCACTTATTTGCAACAATGCAAATAAGCCCTCCTCCACCAATCTTCGGCCAATGAACGATACAAAGGAAATCGGCCGAAACGAAAAGCAAAATGGCAACTCCAGAAAACTGGTCCCGTAATAAATTACAGGAAAACCCCGATACTGTGCATACACACCCGCATTTGTGTTTCGACCGAAATACAAATGCAATGAGACAAAATCTACACTGTACTATACTAGGATCCGGCTTAAACCAAAGCCGGCTAGTAATATCCGTTCGATCCTGATCCGTGTAATACCGCACGTATCTGATCGAACCCTGCCATATATCCATACGGCCTATAGTACAAACTGTCCGATCCTGATCCGTGCAATACCGCACGTATCTGATCGGACCTTGCCATATCTCCATACGGCCTCTACAACCTTTCGCCCGAAAGCTGAGTAACAGAATGTGGGGGACTCTAAAGACTCGTCAACACCTTGGTTGTGGATTTAACCACTAGCACGTCAGAGGTATAAGCCAATACGTAACAGGCTACCAGGTATTGACTAAAAGGGACGTGTGTGAGCGAACTCAGCCTGACAACCCTACTGAGCCTGTCAGTGACAATATCCGTACAGTCCGGTCCGTTCGTCTATGAGCATCACATGGCGGGCCTAGGGGGTTGGTAAAAGTCAGACCCCCAAAAGCGGTACAAGTCGTGTCGGAGTGTAGCCCAGAACACCCTGAGATACTACTGGAATACCTACCAGTAAATCTCCTTGCCTCGGCCGAGGGCTTCGTGTAATGGCTCTCCTAGACACAGCACGACCTCACCCCCAATACCGGGAGAGACGAACCCGTGAAGATACGCTCACTGCCTCCATGTGGCTCGGGACTGTACCCAACTAAAACCTGTTTGCACGACTCCTTTGAGCCGTGGTAGGGTAGTAATCAAAGTACAGTGGGAACTCACACGAGACAAATGATGATCCCCAGGTCGATGAACTAACCTGCACACATGTCACCAGGGAACTGCCATCTGACGTCTGGTATATGACCAACTAGCATGTTCCCGGCGAGTCCTGTCCGGTGTACTCATAACCCAATGAGCACCTGTATACATCTTAGGTGATCCAACTGACACCAGTGGCTTGTGAGACCGGCCACCGCCCCTCGTCGGGGTCTCGACTGTATACACTAGTCTACTCTGGAGTATTGATGCCCTGTCTCGAAACTCACACAACTAGGGACCATTTAAGGATATGCTTATAGACCCCAGCTCCCACTTATATGATCGCCCTCATACTGCTGGTGGTCAAGCAAGAATCCTAGGGGCTCTATCAACGTGTAATAGCGACTTGTCAGGTCACTTAAAGCAGTACACGATGATAAAGGTAAACCAGATAGCATACTATCATCTCGAGTAAGACTGTCCTACCGGGATAGGTCCTCCATCAATCATTGCAATCACGTACCTGTGACCTAATAATTGACTCTGAGGGCACTATCTCCAACAATTATCTTATCTAATCAGGATGGCTCCCACTGTTTTCATCAAATCTTCCTTCAAACCCTAAAAGGTAAGACTAACTGGGATTAATTACACCTTACAAGTTCGCAAATCTTTCGGGCATGCCAGTGTTGGTACTTTGAGGGAGGTTCCCCGTGCTTTCACACGGACCTAATCAAAATAAATCTCATTTTCCCAGAGGCATAATCCCGTCAACACCTTTCTAGACACCTACTTGATCGGCTAATTGTCCTGTGTAAAATTCTCCCAGGATATATCAGGATCCATCTATCTCATAGAAGGTATGCAATCTCATTGCAAATTTCAACACTTGAAATTCCTGATAATTTTCTGCCCCTAGCGATCTATGACCTTGACAAAGTCAACAAACCATAAATCGCAAGTCAAGTTCAACCCATCATTTCCCGATTGAATTAAACCCACCCGCATGACCCTTGACAATGTCAACAAGGCCGTACGAATACCTTAATCCAATCACATCTCATATTTTAGCAGATAAACACTAATTAGCTACCGTACACTGCGCCTTGACAAGGTCAACAAACACAGTACGAATACTAAATAGGATTTATCTGAAATGACGAAGGGCTACGCAGGTTTTTCAGAAAACCTATTGCGTAATGAACTTAATATCATTGTAGAAACAGGTGATTTTGAAAAGGAGTGTTTTTGAGGCTTTTCTAGTTTCGCTAAAGAGGTCACTCCCTGTCACGTCCCGAAAGTACGGAACATGACCGGCACTTAAACTACGAAACGTCTCGAGGCATACGTAATCTAAGTAAACCGAAAACCCAGAAATCCAAACCAAGAAAAGAAGTAGAGTGAAGGAAAACCAATTTAAAACAAGTAGTTTTAATAGCATAAGCAGAATTATGCGGTTTTTAAGAACATCAAAATTTTTACTGAAAATTTCGGCAGAGTCTCCTTTGTAAATACTGGCCCCCAAACGGGATACAACATGAATAGTATACGAAATCAAGAAAAAGACATCCCCAAGCGGGAGCTAGCTCTTCGTCAATCGACGGTCACAACCACACAAGTAATATAATATACAACGCCAACGGCGAGGATCAAAACTCAAAAGGAAACTCAAAACCACCAAAAATATAACGAGCGACTCTAAGGTCGAAAGAATAAACAACACTGGTCTCTATCTCAATAAATACATGTTTGGTTGATGGAATTTACTAGATACAACGGAATAATATTATACAAGGTAATATGATGGGTACGATACAAGAAAAACCCACCTACTAGCAAGTCACCCGAATGAAACTGAGCCCGTAAAGCCGTAATGAAACCTGTACGGCAAACCTGCAAGAAACTGGGGCACAACGGGGGTGAGTTGCCAACTCGTGAATAGAAAAACATCTACGCACAGAAATCGCATAAAATAACGCAATCCTAGGTCAATGATCATAATATAGCCTCAAAAATGTATATAACATGCAGCCTATAACAATGGCTAGGGTAAATATCTAACCCGAGTGTAAACTCATGTGCCCGTGTCGGTGCCTCAGGTAGCAATATATCATATGAATGAGGTATGAATGCATGAAAACAGAATACATGTAAATGAAGAAACTGTTTTCATAAATTAGTGAGGTTTCCTTCGTATTTTTAAACTGAGGTATCATAAATGAAATCAGTATCAACAGTGTCTAGCATCGACACAAAACATAAATCTCACTGTCTCGAAATATCAATGTCTCAATCTCAAAATCTAGGGCGCCGTCAGTCCAGACTGGCCCCTACCATCCATCTCAAGACCACGACGGTATCCTCCGGATATCCGACGCGTCGGGTAATATCACCGGTCGGTAGTGCTCCCCTGCCGGGCTCAACGTCAACACCACATTCCTCTTGCCCCGGGGTACCGCACCGGGCCCACCATGTACCCGAAACGGTTCCTCCACTCCTCGAATCGGGTCTCGAAATCCATCAGCAAACTCATGGTGGACGACTCATACATCATGGGAAAACCGCACCTTTTTATTTTAAAAAGAAGAAAAGGTTTATTTATGATTTTGCGGTTTTCCTCCAAATCCAAGAAATCTCATGAAATCCGAATCCAAGTCATCAATAGCATGTAAACAGTGAATATAGGCATGAGAATCCATGAATGCGATACAACAGTGAATAATAACATGCATGAAGTAGTAGGCAATAACTACAATGTCTAACTAGCATATAAGGCAAGTACACTAATATCATGTCTAAACTATTTGCTAACAACCTATGTCAAATGAAATAGTATTTTCTAAAGTGTTCGTGACATGTCAATTACCGATGAAGATGTGTGTGAGCCGGCAAATAAGTGTACATGGTACATACGCATCATCGGTAATGGTGCTGGTGTCCTAACAGCATGATATCAATAATGGAGTATGAAACATAAAATAAGCATGCGATGCGAAGCGGACCACAAAAGAAGAGCGGGAGCTGAAAACTAGACGCAACTATAACTAATCTGCATTAATCTAATATAAGTCCTACAAATGGTGCCTTTTGAAATAACACGAATCATGGGGTTTTGAAAATAGGGGCTACGGTGTTTTTATGAAAAGATAAGTTTTTTGAAATATCCGTAGGATCTCTTGACCTGTCTTTTAAAATACGCATGATTCGTAATCTTTGAAATAGGTAAGAATCGAATCTAATCTAACAACTAAACTAAACTAAAGGGCTAAGCTAACAAGCTGGACTACAGGTAAGGAAACCGCCTAACGTCTGAGTCGATACATATACATACCTGTATATATATTAGTCGGTGATCCCGCCTCAATAATATCATATCCGATACCATATCTATAATCAGACATCCTAAGTCAAGAGTGCGGATCAATCATCAAGATATAGCTCGTACGTAAATCCGTCGTACGGCATCCTCCAATTCTGGGTACGGGTCAAAATCACATTCATCATACTATTCATCTGGTATCCTCTTTATCAATATTATGATCTGGTACTGATCTACGTCTAGTACAATACTGATATCGCCTAAGTATGCATGCACGTGTGTAAAAACTACGTCAAGGACCCACTACAACGTCATGTCGTATCTCAAATACGAACCCCGCTATATCACCGATCTCACGGCCTCAAATCAAATCTCATCGACTCATCATAAATCCCAAGTACTATCCTCAAATCCGTATGTGAACACACAGTCCCATACCTATGTGAACACATAACTATATATTCCCGAATAAGCACAAAAGAAAGAAGAAAGTATGCAAGTATGGGTGGGTGTGTGCAAGTGTGGTGCGACCGCTACTCTAGGCTTTCGCGACACTCAATCATCCAAGAACACCAAATATCCATATTTATCATCAATAACTCAAACAATATATAACCAATATATATATGTGTGTATACGTGTCCGTATACATCACCACGAACTGCGGGGGTGCTATACGCCATCCACCCGACTTCTCCCCGTAGATATAAATCTACTCACCTGGTCCTCGCTCGCCGGTGCCGACGTCGCCACGTGCTTGCTGGTCGTCTCGAAGTCCACATGGGGTACCTACATATCATAACGCACCGTATCGCATTAAAACTAAATTCGACATCGAAACGGCATACGAAAATCAAATCGGCACGCGTATCACGCATAGGTCCAAACCTATCGCCTACGCATGCAAGAATAATCAAACCAACCCTCGATGTCGATGTACAAACGTCAAACCATCGAGAAAAATCCAATCACACTCATTTACACATTCACGAACACTAATTTTAATATAAACTAGGTTAAAACTCACAAAAACCCCAATTTCACTTAAAAAGTCATTTTTTCCGAAAATCTAGCAAGCACAATTCGTCGTTTTTGTACAAAACATGATGTTTAAATGAATGTAGCGGCCAATATATTTATTAAATATCTTAAATAAGTCATATAAACAATTCCCGGAATTTAATCTCATTAAATTCCAAAAACCCTAATATTCTAGTTTACAAAATACCCTTTTTAACAATTTCATAGCAAAAATGCACAAACTACAATTTAGGTTGGATTTCCATGAACTAAAGTGTTAAACTACACTTAATAAAGTTAATAATATGATAAAAACCCTAACCATATTTTTAATCTCATATTTCGAATTAAATCAAAAAAAACTAGTTTGCAACAAAAAGCATAATTTGGACATTTTTCAAGCAACAACTTGTAATTAACAACTAGATTAGTTTTCTACAAAACTAAATATGTTAATCCACCTCACAAAACCATACACGATCAAACACAACTCATTTCCACAACAAACCTTAACTTGAAATCTTTAATCATGCAATTAAACTCACATAACCCAAATTAACACTTAATTAACTTAGCTTTAAGAAATTAAGTAACAAACTAAGAAAAAAGTTTAGAATTATACCCAAAAACATTTGAAGATCCACAAGCATCCATGGCCCTCCAAAATGCTCTCTTTTCACAAGGATCCATGCTATACGGGCTAAGCTAAAATGGGTAGGAGTCGGATTTGGGTTTTGGGATTTTTTTGATGGATTTTGGGGCAATTTTTGATGAAGTTTTGAAGAGAAAAGAGAAGGGAAAGGGGGGGGCTGTTGCTGCAGTAGGAGAGGGGGGGCTGCTGGAATTGGAGTGGGAGAGGAGAGAGAGGGAGGTAGAGAAAGTGGGGGAAGAAGTCAAAGTCAATTCAAGGTCAAAGGTCCACCTCATTTCTCCATTTTCTTTTCTTTTCTTTCATTTCTCTCCTTTGAAATTCAAGTGGGGAAAATAAATGGGGGCTGCTGAATTCTTCAAGGGGAGAAGTGAATGGGAGTGTGTGGATGTGGGTACGGGTGTGGGGTGATGAAAAATGATAAATACAATACCCCAAACATCCATTTACGCCAAAAAAAGCATTTTTTCTTCAATAATTTCTAAACCGTTTTGGCAAATGATTTCATTCCAAAAACCACATGATAAAATTTTATTTAATATTTTATGTTGCAAAAAATTTGTTTCAACTCATTCCAATTTGTAATTTTCCCTAATTAAATGTATTAGTGACGGCTTAAAATAATAATAAAATAATATTTTTTTCAGAAAATTTGAAATTTCACCAGCGGCTCAATAAACACCAAATAATAGCAATTACATAGCTAGAATATGTATATTTAATTTTTATAATAAGATATTTGTATTTTGACTTTTTACAGAAAACCCCCTTATTTTACCGATTTTTCGAAATTTCACCGAAACGATTTTCAAAACGTTACAATCTTCCCCCCTTAAAGAAATTCGGTCCCCGAATTTAAATTAAAACTCCCCCCAAATACTAAAACATCTAAGCAAAACCATCAAGTCGTTGGGGCTCCGAAATCATAAATACATAAAACAAATCGTAGCGCAGCGCATGCGCGTGAAAAATAAGCATATAACTCAAATCAAAACTCCATCCAGCATCCCGCAATCATCGGAGTCATGGTGAAGACACAATGTCCAAATCCAAAATGAAAATCAGTATGATATAACTCGAAACTATACATGTAAAATATATTCAGGTACTGTCTTCTGACTAGTCCTGCTCAGTATGAAAACACATGGCAATATCATAAAAACGTACTGCTCTATAAGATAAATCAATCCCAAAATACGCGTATGAATACTACGTGCGTCTGGTGCGCACGGAAATCAAAATCCAAATAGGTGCCATACATATGCATAGAAACAACATCTAAGTGCATCGGGTGTGCACGAAACATCTGTCGTAGGCAACATGTGTGCCTGACAGCAAAATCAGGTGCATCTGACATGCACGAAAAATCTCGATTTAGTGAATCTGGTGTGTACCAAAATCACACTTCAAAACATGCGCCCAACACGCGCGAAAATCCAAATCAGGTGCATCCATCGTGCACGAAATCATGAAATCCAATATCAAGTGCCGAACATGCGCAAAATCAAATCAGGTGCACAAGGTGCACAAAACAAATATCGAACAACACCATCGAAATCAAAGTCCAATGCATCTAAGTGCACAAAAGGCGTATCACTGCACTGCAAGCATATATAAACTATACAGAGTGCAGGAACCAAATCGTGTGCATGAATACGCACAAAATCAACTCAAATGTCTAAAACCGTAAAATCACAAACATGTGAAACCCAAGCACGAAAACGATATCAAATGCAACACTGTGCAAAGATCATAAATCCTCAATCATCAAAATCAAATCATTCGAGTAAATCACCAAAAACATCGAAATCAATAATGGCGGCATAGTACCGCTCAAGCGCATCCTCTAAGAATCTCGGGCCAACTGTCGCGGTCACTAATGGGACGTCTCGTCGATGATCATGAACTCTGGCCTGCTGGTGTGCGTAACCATGACCACTCCTGGGTCAAGGTCTTCACTGTGAATTACCAATCTTTCGGTCCATCGGCTCATCGGCCCTGTCGGGTGTGCTAACGGGGATGATCCAGTTCTGGCACGTCTCTTGTCATCTCCCGGTCAATCATCACGACCACTCGTAAGACGGCATATCACTGGCGTCGGCCTCTGGCTCTCTGAATGCACGTGACACATCTGATCCTGGGTGCAAATATCATTGCATCAGTGGCCTGGAAGGAATCCTGCTCACGGTCTATTCCATGCTCCGTCTCTGCCAACTGTCCAGAAGTCGTTGTCCTTTCCTATATCTGCATCTTGCTCTGGAACGACTGCATACTCATCGCGACTCCTTCTGGAAGGTAAGTCCAAGTACCATGCCTCGGCATGCGCATCGCCTCTCTGATGTCGGCGGAGTGGAACGTCATCTTATCTAGATCTGGTGCGAACCTCTTACTCTACTTTTCTCTAATGTCGTCTGCTTTGGACTCGTCTCGTCGCGGCTGCATGGACTGAGCTCCAACGACTATCCTCGTATCTGGAGTCTCCCAAGAATGCATCTCACCACCAAGCATCCGATTGAATTCGAACCATTCGATCGATTCGTCAAAACCTCATAATCCCCCAAGAGCTCAACATCTTAGGCACAGTTTAATAGTATCGAATATATATACCACAGCATCGGTGGTCCAGCCGTAGAAGGGCAAACCCAAGCCTCACTAATGGCGCCGTAGAACTGCCGCAAACCCGAAGGTTCAAAGGCTTTCACACGGTCATTAAGTCGAGTTAGGGTTTCATTCTTCTAGAGGGACCATAGAATTGCCTGCATGTCTTTCCGACTACTTTAAACTTGGAATAATAGGTTTCCGACATTCGATCATCTCTGTCGACCCTCACGTCTCTGCGTGAAGTCGTCTCTAGCTGGAATCAAACTATCTGATGACCTCGCATCGGGGTAGGCGAACGATCCACATGTCCTAGTCATTCATCCTCGATGACTAGCGACCTTCTATCATCTCTTAGTACAACTCGTTCTGCACTAACGCTAGCATCTGGGGCAATATCTCGTCGTTCGCAGCAATAACTGGCTCGCTCGTCTGCACGCTGAACAGTGCCTCAACCATCATGAATAAGCAACACACCAACGGTCATCAAAATCTGGCTGGCCTCTGCCAGTGGCCCAATCCTCTGATACTGATCGGCACGTCCGAGAAATCTCATAAAGGCGATCCGCCAAACGCTCGTGGTGCGAAAACACAATCAAAAGACACCTCTCTACAATCGGGTGTCGCCGGAATTTCGCCCTGATCAGTCCTCGTCCGTGACGAGCTCGTGCGGACCGCAACTCTAGCCGTAGCTTTCCCTGCCCGTAATCGTGGCAGCAAAACCAAACTGGTAACGATGAGGCTAGATCAGGAAGGAATATAATACTGAACAAGGAAATGTACATCCTAAGGCTTCTTAAGTGGAGTGGCGTGTCGTAAATATGCCGCGGAACATATCAACGGTACGTCACTCTACTTTAGTCACCTATTCCATCAACCAAGGATCATCCTACGCTCCGAAGGTTAAAACCTAACGCTCTGATACCAACTTTGTCACGTCCCGAAAGTACGGAACATGACCGGCACTTAAACTACGAAACGTCTCGAGGCGTACGTAATCTAAGTAAACCGAAAACCCAGAAATCCAAACGAAGAAAAGAAGTAGAGTGAAGGAAAACCAATTTAAAACAAGTAGTTTTAATAGCATAAGCAGAATTATGCGGTTTTTAAGAACATCAAAATTTTTACTGAAAATTTCGGCAGAGTCTTCTTTGTAAATACTGGCCTCCAAACGGGATACAACATGAATATTATACGAAATCAAGAAAAAGGCATCCCCAAGCGGGAGCTAGCTCTTCGTCAATCGACGGTCACAACCACACAAGTAATATAATATACAACGCCAACGGCGAGGATCAAAACTCAAAAGGAAACTCAAAACCACCAAAAATATAACGAGCGACTCTAAGGTCGAAAGAATAAACAACACTGGTCTCTATCTCAATAAATACATGTTTGGTTGATGGAATTTACTAGATACAACGGAATAATATTATACAAGGTAATATGATGGGTACGATACAAGAAAAACCCACCTACTAGCAAGTCACCCGAATGAAACTGAGCCCGCAAAGCCGTAATGAAACCTGTACGGCAAACCTGCAAGAAACTGGGGCACAACGGGGGTGAGTTGCCAACTCGTGAATAGAAAAACATCTACGCACAGAAATCGCATAAAATAACGCAATCCTAGGTCAATGATCATAATATAGCCTCAAAAATGTATATAACATGCAGCCTATAACAATGGCTAGGGTAAATATCTAACCCGAGTGTAAACTCATGTGCCCGTGTCAGTGCCTCAGGTAGCAATATATCATATGAATGAGGTATGAATGCATGAAAACAGAATACATGTAAATGAAGAAACTGTTTTCATAAATTAGTGAGATTTCCTTCGTATTTTTAAACTGAGGTATCATAAATGAAATCAGTATCAACAGTGTCTAACATCGATACAAAACATAAATCTCACTGTCTCGAAATATCAATGTCTCAATCTCAATATCTAGGGCGCCGTCAGTCCAGACTGGCCCCTACCATCCATCTCAAGACCACGACGGTATCCTCCGGATATCCGACGCGTCGGGTAATATCACCGGTCGGTAGTGCTCCCCTACCGGGCTCAACGTCAACACCACATTCCTCTTGCCCCGGGGTACCGCACCGGGCCCACCATGTACCCGAAACGGTTCCTCCACTCCTCGAATCGGGTCTCGAAATCCATCAGCAAACTCATGGTGGACGACTCATACATCATGGGAAAACCGCACTTTTTTATTTTAAAAAGGAGAAAAGGTTTATTTATGTTTTTGCGGTTTTCCTCCAAATCCAAGAAATCTCATGAAATCCGAATCCAAGTCATCAATAGCATGTAAACAGTGAATATAGGCATGAGAATCCATGAATGCGACACAACAGTGAATAATAACATGCATGAAGTAGTAGGCAATAACTACAATGTCTAACTAGCATATAAGGCAAGTACACTAATATCATGTCTAAACTATTAGCTAACAACCTATGTCAAATGAAATAGTATTTTCTAAAGTGTTCGTGACATGTCAATTACCGATGAAGATGTGTGTGAGCCGGCAAATAAGTGTACGTGGTACATACGCATCATCGGTAATGGTGCTGGTGTCCTAACAGCATGATATCAATAATGGAGTATGAAACATAAAATAAGCATGCGATGCGAAGCGGACCACAAAAGAAGAGCGGGAGCTGAAAACTAGACGCAACTATAACTAATCTGCATTAATCTAATATAAGTCCTACAAATGGTGCCTTTTGAAATAACACGAATCATGGGGTTTTGAAAATAGGGGCTACGGTGTTTTTATGAAAAGATAAGTTTTTTGAAATATCCGTAGGATCTCTTGACCTGTCTTTTAAAATACGCATGATTCGTAATCTTTGAAATAGGTAAGAATCGAATCTAATCTAACAACTAAACTAAACTAAAGGCCTAAGCTAACAAGCTGGACTACAGGTAAGGAAACCGCCTAACGTCTGAGTCGATACATATACATACCTGTATATATATTAGTCGGTGATCCCGCCTCAATAATATCATATCCGATACCATATCTATAATCAGACATCCCAAGTCAAGAGTGCGGATCAATCATCAAGATATAGCTCGTACGTAAATCCGTCGTACGGCATCCTCCAATTCTGGGTACGGGTCAAAATCACATTCATCATACTATTCATCTGGTATCCTCTTTATCAATATTATGATCTGGTACTGATCTACGTCTAGTACAATACTGATATCGCCTAAGTATGCATGCACGTGTGTAAAAACTACGTCAAGGACCCGCTACAACGTCATGTCGTATCTCAGATACGAACCCCGCTATATCACCGATCTCACGGCCTCAAATCAAATCTCATCGACTCATCATAAATCCCAAGTACTATCCTCAAATCCGTATGTGAATACACAGTCCCATACCTATGTGAACACATAACTATATATTCCCGAATAAGCACAAAAGAAAGAAGAAAGTATGCAAGTATGGGTGGGTGTGTGCAAGTGTGGTGCGACCGCTACTCAAGGCTTTCGCGACACTCAATCATCCAAGAACACCAAATATCCATATTTATCATCAATAACTCAAACAATATATAACCAATATATATATGTGTGTATACGTGTCCGTATACATCACCACGAACTGCGGGGGTGCTATACGCCATCCACCCGACTTCTCCCCGTAGATATAAATCTACTCACCTGGTCCTCGCTCGCCGGTGCCGACGTCGCCACGTGCTTGCTGGTCGTCTCGAAGTCCACATGGGGTACATACATATCATAACGCACCGTATCGCATTAAAACTAAATTCGACATCGAAACGGCATACGAAAATCAAATCGGCATGCGTATCACGCATAGGTCCAAACCTATCGCCTACGCATGCAAGAATAATCAAAACAACCCTCGATGTCGATGTACAAACGTCAAACCATCGAGAAAAATCCAATCACACTCATTTGCACATTCACGAACACTAATTTTAATATAAACTAGGTTAAAACTCACAAAAACCCCAATTTCACTTAAAAAGTCATTTTTTCCGAAAATCTAGCAAGCACAATTCGTCGTTTTTATACAAAACATGATGTTTAAATGAATGTAGCGGCCAATATATTTATTAAATATCTTAAATAAGTCATATAAACAATTCCCGGAATTTAATCTCATTAAATTCCAAAAACCCTAATATTCTAGTTTACAAAATACCCTTTTTAACAATTTCATAGCAAAAATGCACAAACTACAATTTAGGTTGGATTTCCATGAACTAAAGTGTTAAACTACACTTAATAAAGTTAATAATATGATAAAAACCCTAACCATATTTTTAATCTCATATTTCGAATTAAATCAAAAAAAACTAGTTTGCAACAAAAAGCATAATTTGGACATTTTTCAAGTAACAACTTGTAATTAACAACTAGATTAGTTTTCTACAAAACTAAATATGTTAATCCACCTCACAAAACCATACACGATCAAACACAACTCATTTCCACAACAAACCTTAACTTGAAATCTTTAATCATGCAATTAAACTCACATAACCCAAATTAACACTTAATTAACTTAGCTTTAAGAAATTAAGTAACAAACTAAGCAAAAAGTTTAGAATTATACCCAAAAACATTTGAAGATCCACAAGCATCCATGGCCCTCCAAAATGCTCTCTTTTCATAAGGATCCATGCTATACGGGCTAAGCTAAAATGGGTAGGAGTCGGATTTGGGTTTTGAGATTTTTTTGATGGATTTTGGGGCAATTTTTGATGAAGTTTTGAAGAGAAAAGAGAAGGGAAAGGGGGGCTGTTGCTGCAGTAGGAGAGGGGGGGCTGCTGGAATTGGAGTGGGAGAGGAGAGAGAGGGAGGTAGAGAAAGTGGGGGAAGAAGTCAAAGTCAATTCAAGGTCAAAAGTCCACCTCATTTCTCCATTTTCTTTTCTTTTCTTTCATTTCTCTCCTTTGAAATTCAAGTGGGGAAAATAAATGGGGGCTGCTGAATTCTTCAAGGGGAGAAGTGAATGGGAGTGTGTGGATGTGGGTACGGGTGTGGGGTGATGAAAAATGATAAATACAATACCCCAAACATCCATTTACGCCAAAAAAAAGCCTTTTTTCTTCAATAATTTCTAAACCGTTTTGGCAAATGATTTCGTTCCAAAAAGCACATGATAAAATTTTATTTAATGTTTTATGATGCACAAAATTTGTTTCCACTCATTCCAATTTGTAATTTTCCCTAATTAAATGTATTAGTGACGGCTTAAAATAATAATAAAATAATATTTTTTTCAGAAAATTTGAAATTTCACCAGCGGCTCAATAAACACCAAATAATAGCAATTACATAGCTAGAATATGTATATTTAATTTTTATAATAAGATATTTGTATTTTGACTTTTTACAGAAAACCCCCTTATTTTACCGATTTTTCGAAATTTCACCGAAACGATTTTCAAAACGTTACACTCCCGGTGAAGAGATCTCGGCTCTTTCCTTATCGAATAAGGTGCAGGATATTTCACAAATACCGCTGTGCAAAGCAAGAACTATAGAAGCAATCAAAAACTAAACCGTGAGTTTGTAGCATCTGCCAGTTTTGCTAAAGAGGTCACTCCCGGTGAAGGGATCTCGGCTCTTTCCTCATCGAATAAAGTGCAGGGTATATCATATATACCACTATGCAAAGCAAAAGCTGTAGCTACCCTTTTTGAAAATTTGATTCTACAACATCTTTTAGGTTTCTTTTCTTTTATTAATCTCATTAATAAATCCCATCATTTATGCTTCTTAAGTATCACAGAAGAAACGAAAGCAGTAATATTTATATTATATATATATATAGTATAAGCATTCGTCTCAGGCAGTAATATGATCTTATCACAGAACATTGCAGCAGAAGATAACATATGAAATATTGGATATACTAGGACGTCCGTGTTTTATTTTGAGCCTATATAAAACACGGATTCCACGGTCGCGATGAATAGCCAAACCCACATCTCTAGACCCCTACGAGAGCGGCAAGCAACACTGCCAATTTTAGGGTTAAGAGACGCGGTCTCGACTTCTCGAGATGGCCTCCCACTAGACCCTAGAACCCGGTTACTTGTGCTCCCCTCCTCGAGTCTATCCTAATGCAGAAAAGTAAATAATATACAATGGTGACATCATCCTCAACCCGTAAGTGCCCCAATAAAAGAATATTACATACAATGAATTTTACATGAATGAAAATAAAAACCCTCATCTCACATAAAACCCCGGCTATTCAAAACACGACGATCCAATATAACATATCACAGCAACACATAATATCTCATATCATCAACGTAAAGAAGTATGCGTATCCCGATTGTCGTTGATGTATAGCAACGAAGCCTGCAATACCCCACATACTACACTTACGGTTGCAGAAAAGAAAATAAAAAACTACAACATTTGGAATCCATAATCTCCTTAGACATCGTAAACCCGAAATATCACATATTATGGATTTCATGCCTAAGTATATGAATTCCACATATTGTATCACAATCACAGAATATCATAACGATGTTTAACGTTTCGATCGAATCAACATACACTCACAAATTACCCCCGTGAGCTCAACACTTGAGTAAAGTTAAAACACTCAAAAACCGTGCCACAGTGTCCATGGACCAGCCGTAGAAGGAGTTAACCAACGCCTCACCTATGACACCACGGAACTACGGCAAACCCGAAGGTTCGTTCGCGGTTCCGTGGGCATAGAATCGAGTTAAGGTTATTATAGTCTTCTAGGGGGTCCATAGGGGTACTTGCACGATTTTACGAGTACAATCAACTTCGGAAAATTACAACACTTGGAAATTTCAGCGGGGTACAAAATGTGGTGTGCGAAGTTCGATCGAACTGCTAAAAATAGTCAAGGTTACCAATACAGTGTTAAGTTATACGACTACGAAGCACTACGAATTAGCTCCAGGTCAAACTAATCATCAATTGAAAATTGGGCTAAATAAACAATACTAGGAAACCCAAAATGGAGACACCGGAGCACAGGGGGAATACGGAGGCCAGAGGAGGTGCAGGGACCGGCCAGGCCAGAATTCCCGGCTAGAGGCTCGGCCAAAATCCGAGCCCCTCACTCCGTATTTCTCCCATGTTCTTAGATTGGTCCATACTACATTCTGCACTTGTTTGGAAAAATTTTAAAGGACTTTTTGGAAAATTTACAGAAAGCAAAATGGGGTTAGCATAATATCGTATTTCGGAGTGGATTTCGTTTTCGTAATTGTTATAACACCTTATCTAGAATTCTAGTTTGGCTCTGATACCACTGTTGGGCTACCTTGCACCTAGTCTAGGGTTTGGTATCATCACTCATGCCACTTTAAAAATTAGAGAGGTGCAAAGCAAGAAAACCATGAATCATGCTAGAATATCTAGGCTAACAAAATTTGTATCACATACAAAGAAGTAAAGAGATAAGGATTACAACCTTTGTAATCCGTTCCTTCGCTTCATAAGCTCCGTGTTGAGATCCCTTCGCTACGATCATCATGAACTCCGACTCTTATGAGGCTCCAAGAGGTGAATGATGCATCTTTCTTGAAGTCTTCTTGATCTAAGATGATCTACCTTGAAGAATCTGTAACCCAAGCTTACACTTCACTAATGAAATAATTAGAGAAGTGAACACTCCAATCTAAGTGGCTAGAATAGATGAGGATGATGAAGTAGGAATTATGCTCTCTTTTGTTTTCAATTTCTCACACTAAATCATCACACACAAAAAGCTAGCAAGCTTTTTCAAAGAGGAAGAAGAAGAAGAAAGCTTTTGCTATGAATAATGAATTATTGTTGTGGTTACAATTGCAACCATAAGTTAAGAATGAAAGGCTTTACCCTTGTAGAGAATAAACCATAGGTAAAGGGTTTGGGTTGGGTTAACAAATATCTATACAAAATATCAAGCTAGATGACAAAAGTAAAAGCTTCATGAAGATTCATGAAAAGGCTAACCCAAAAGCTAACCCTAATCCAAACCCTAACTTGGTTTAAACTTAACAACCATGTTGCATTTGTAACCCTAACATGTTACAATATTATATATCACATATATAATATATTTTTGTAACAAAAAAAAATAATACAATTAACATATATCGCATATATATCAATGTATTATCCGGTGAGAAAATGAATCAATAAAGCGAGCTTATATTAGTTAACGTGATGTAATATATCATATATACAATTATATATTAAATTATCGAATCAACACTTGATCCGACAATCCGGCTATATAGCATATAACCGACTAATATAACATGTACCGATTCATCGAATCAACACTTGATCCAATGACCCGGCTATATCACATATACCCGGCCGATATCATATATCGCGAGAATAGAATATGGTATCTCTTATCGTAATATTCTCGGTCCCGCACATATCACATATGTGCTCCTGCTCCGTTTTGCTTGAGCCAGGAAACCTCTGTGTAGGACTCTAAAGAATCGTCAATACGCCGGCAGTAGGTGATGATCATATCAAACACCCATAAGCTGCAAGCGGTAAGCTAAATGTAATAGCCACCCAGGTATTGAGCGATCAGAAGATCAACAAGCAATCCTATACATTCTCCTGTGAATCCAATCAGTAACACTACCGTACAGTCCGGTCTCTTCGTCCGATATGTCGCATATCTAGTCTAAGAGTGGTAAACGTCAGACCCCATTAACCGATAATTCGTGTCGATGTGAGGCTCATAACAGGTCGAGAAACTACTGATAACACTTACCAGTAGCACTCCATATCAGCCCTGGCCAGGGACTTCCAGTTATAGTCAATCGAACACAGCACAACATCAACTCCCTATACCGGGAGAGACGAAACCCCTCCTATCGCTCATTGCCTCCATGTGATTCGGGACTGTACCTAAAAGCCACCGTTTTGCATGCCCTCTTGGACGTGGTAAGGTAGAAATCAAAGCACAGTGGGAATCATACAAGACTCTATGACGATCTCGGGTCTACAGACTAACCTGTACCAGTGTCACCAGAGAACTGCTATCTGACGATAGGTATAAATCCATCTAAGAGTTCTCGGCGAGTCCGTTCAGTGTACCCAGTCTCCACTGAGCACCCATACACCATCTTTGATGTAAAACACGATAGATATGGGATCATCCATCGCCCATCATATGGGTTAAGATGCGTATACCCTAGTCTACTCTGGTGTATCGATGCCCTGTCTCGATACACCCTCGACTGGGAACAGTTATAGGATGTACTCATTGACTACCTTGGCCCCACTAGTATGATCTCATCATAGTCCCAGTAGTCAAGTACATATCCTAAGGGCTTTATCAACATGTGAGAGTAAGACAGTAAACCAATACAAGTCAACATGTTAAGACAAAGTGTAACCAGATAGCATACTATCATATCGAGCAAGAAAGTCCTCTCTATATATATCCAAGCATCCACTATAATATACATCATATGTACAATAATGGCTTCTAGGGCATATACATAACTAACAATCTAGTCGAACACGTCCTCGAGAACTCGTCCCAACCATCAGAGGAATATACCTTATTCATTCGCTCTCGATCAACTCACAACGCATCTGGGTGAGGTCCTCTATCTGAAACTGGTCCATTTACTGATCTCCTATCGGATCATTCAACGAACAGCGTCATCTCTGGATCGATCTACTCTAGATCTGAGTAAGACTCTCCACACTTGAAATCTTCAACTCAACAGGGCCTGCGTCGGCGCATCAAATCTGACGAATCGTCTTCGTCTCTCAACTCTATTCAAGATAGACTAGCTATCTACCGTCGCATCTCTGGATGAAAGCTCCAGCGATCTCAGCTCATAAGCTCTGGAAGCGGCATCCCATCAATCTCAGCAACAGCTGGGTCATCTTTCTACAAGGTAGACAACATCACGAACTCTGAGGTAGGCTGTACATCAACAGTCCTCTCACAACAGGCAGCCTCTAACAATGGCCCGATCATCCGGTGCAAAACTGAACACTCTCCTCAAACAAGAGGTCACAACACAAATACTAACTCAATACATTCCCATGTCACCAGAAAACACGATGGTCAGTTCTCGGCCATGACGATCTCGCCCTGACCGCATCTCTAGTAGCAGCTCAATCTGTGCTCAAAGCATAGTGACAGGAACCTCGAGCATGTATCGATGAAGGTAGATCAAAGGAATGAAAGAAATCAATAGATCCAAAAATGGATACATAATCATAAGGAGGAACTGAATCAATAAGAGTATGATCATGGAAACGAATAGAATCAAGGATCTCAAATGGATGTATGATCAAGGGAATGAAGAGAATCACACGTCTCAAGATATGTACATCCTAAGGTTTCTTAAGTGGAGTATTGTATCATAAATTTGCCGCGGAACATACGCACGGTACGTCACTCTACTCAAGCTACCTACTCCATCAATCAGGGTCAGCCTATGTAACGAAAGTTCGGGTCTAAAACCCCCATGTTCAAGTCTAAGTTCCGTAAGGTCAAGCCTAGGTTCCGAAATATTTACGCCCCAGACTCCACATAGTCAAACCTAAACTCGAACCAAGGTTAAAGCTAGCGCTCTGATACTAACTTTGTCACGACCCGAAAATATTGTTCGTAACCAGCACTTAACCCACGCCACGTCTAAAGGCGTAACGTAAATCAAGTAAGCCGAAGCCCAGCAATCTAAACCCTTTTTAAAAAAAATATAGAGGTGAAGTTTTGAAATAAAGGTACGATGAAATCAAACGTTTTCTTAAATGCATAAATAATGGAACATGAAAAATGCAAGTGGATTTACTAGTTGAAAAACATATTTCGTCCTTTAAAATTTGGGCAGCACCTCCTTTGTATATTTTGATCCAAAACCACGAGTACATGATAACATAAATGGCATCCCCAAGCGGGAGCTAGCTCTTCGCCAATCGGCGAATTCACAACCACGCAAGACGGAATATATGTATACGACACCCAACAGCGAAGATCAACACCAAAAAGATAGTGAATAAAGAAAGACATCAACCCAATAAGCGAACATAAACCCTCGCTCTAAGTCTCGCAACCAAAAGTCTTACTGAGTCTTACTACTTATACAAATACTAGTTTCTGATTGATGGAGTTAACTAGATACAATAAGAATAATAAGTATAAGAGGGGTACGATCCAACATGTACCACCTACCAAAGCAAATCACCCGAAAGTAAGCTGTGTGCCGGTGATGCCGCTACTGATCCATGCGGTCAACCTGCAAGAACTGTAGCACAACGGGGTTGAGTTGCCAACTCGTGAGTAGAAAACATTATCAGGTAGAAATCGAATAAAACAACGATTTCCTAGGTCAACTATATCATAAAGGTAATACCATGATATCTAGGGTGACCGTATCTGCATATATGCCAACAATATAATCAATGCCTATCAGCATGTGTATAACATCTACATGTCTATCCATGACATAACAACATCATGCATGTAAATTTCATGAAAGCATATGCATGAAAATATGAGAATATAAATCAACGTGTGTCCATCAATGACACATCAAAATCATGGAACCTGAGTGCCCAACATCGACACTCGAAACATCATGAAACCCGTGTCCAGCATCAACACGTAAATCCTCATATCTCAGGCGCCGCATCCTCAGATCGGCCCTCAGGCGCCGCATACTCTGGTCGGCCCTCATATCCATCTCATGACTCCGGTCGGTATCCTCCGGATAACCGCCAGGTCCAAATACTATCACCAGTAGGTAGTAGCCCCTCTGCCAGGCTCATTGTCTACACCACAAAATCCATTTCTTGCCCCGGGGTATCATACCGGGTCCACTATGAACCTGCAAACGGATCATCCACCTTCTCAAATCGGGTTTCTATCAGATGTCTCAGAACCGAGAAAACGCATGGTGGATGCACTGAAATATCATATCAAGAGATACCAGGTTTTTAAAATAATATATACTTTCTTTTGAAATAACCACGGTTCTCAAATCTCATGAAAACAGCATCTCAATGCATAAAATCGTAAAGCATGATGTATGCGAACGTATAACAAGAATGTGAGCATATCCATATATCATGCAACATGGAATAGTGATGTGACAATATCACTATATCATGCGATATATCATAATGATGTGGCAATTCTATTGGAACCTTCCATATGATTTGTGACTCCTGAGTGTGTAACTGACATAGCAATTATCGATGATGAAGTGTATGAGCCGGCCAATCTGTGTAAATTTAACATACGCATCATCGATAATGGTGTAGGTGTACTAGCACAGGTATATGTAATGCAATGAGAATGTCATGAACGTAGCATAAAGTAAATCGTGAGTGCAATGTTATAAGGTATACGTCTCTGTCACATATCCGAGTCGGTGAATCTATCAATCGGTATCCAGCCTCACAACATCACGTACGGTATAATCCATCGTACGATATCCTCTAGTCAAGGGTATGGATCAATCATCAAGTAAACTCATCACGTACGGTATCCGTCATACGGCGGCATTAAACAATTAGGGATTCTATCAACCTATATGACAATGAGGGTATAGACCTAACGTCTCGTACGGCATATCACTCATGATTCACAACATTACATATATCTATATACCTATATCCTAGGTCACATCCATAACAATCTCATATCAGGGGACCGGCAAAGGTATCAATCCTCTCATATCGACCCGCATCCGTATACCGACATATCAATCAAGTCATCATATATATATATATATATATCTTATTTGGCCGATCTCATAACACATTTATCTCAATCTCGTCATATTCATCGATCTCATGTCACATCCTTATACATCTCGTTTCATATCTTATATCAATCATATCCGCTCGTATTATCTTATCTCATTACAAGCCACTAAAATCTCATACTTAATCTAATGCAACTACACATCTATATATCGTGATTTACATTCACATTTCATATTCTTATATATCAATTCGAGACATTATTTCTATCATATCATGTCAAAGAGTCATATCCCTATAGTTTTCATCTCATATCTCGATATATATTCAATCATTCATATCATCTCTAACTATCTTTCTAACCCTATCCATAGTTTTCTAATCTAGGTTTCCTTAACCATATTATATATATCGGTTTCCATCAAAACTTGCTGGGGGGCTATACGCCATCCACCCGACTTCCCCCGTAGATATAAATCTACTCACCTTGATCCTTACTTGCCGAAGTCGATGACGCCATACTCCGTCGTCTCGGAATCCACGTAAAGGTACCTACAATAAATACATAATCGCAATCGCTATTAACATCAAGTCCGGAAAACCAATACGGCACACGGTGCGCTCAAAGATTAGAACCTATAGTCTATACTTGCAAAACAATCAAACCACCCTTGTTGTTGACGTACAAACACCCAACAACCAAATATCAAAACCAAGCATTCAAAACTCGAAAAACATAACCAAAAAACACCCCAATGTGCTCCCAGATTTTGGTTCAGGTCAATAGTAACAAAACTAGCAAGTATAGGGTGTTGTATATGAAATATGTGGGCTACTGAACCAACCTAGACCCAATTGCCCTCAATGAGGCTGGCCACATGCCCCCCAAAACCGGCTTGCTCGGCCCAGACTACTCTGTTGGGGTTCTTCTTCTCAGGGTGGTCTCCTATTGGTTTAACTAGGTCTCTGGAGTTGCTAGTTTTTCTGTCACGACCCACCCCCAAACACAGATGGTATTGTCCGCTCTGGACGAAACTGTACGGTTTTGTCCCTTTGAATGAACCCGGGGCTACTTCCCAGTAGGTCACCCATCCCAGAATTTCTCTGGCTCAAACACGCTTAACTGCGGAGTTCTTCAAACTCCGGAGTTCCGATTCATCCAAAAAGCACCTCTTTGTTATAAGAGTGGTATCATTCCATTTATAGTTCCGATCGTGCCCTCTTTCGGAATGGAATTCGATACTCCCCATTGTTCTGGTGGGTCCCCGTGTGCATCTGTATCGGTTACATCCCCACCTCGATACCGGATAACACCTCACTTCTCACGGGGTGGGTGGTATTCTGCCCCAACTCCACCTGGGGTATTACATTCCCCCCACTTAAAACAATAGTTCGTTCTCGAACCACAGACCTACTTTTGAGGGACTGGCTCTGATACCATATTTGTCACGATCCACCCCCAAACACAGATGGTATTGTCCGCTCTGGCCGAAACCGCACGGTTTTGTCCCTTTGAATGAACCCGGGGCTACTTCCCAGTAGGCCACCCAGCCCAAAATTTCTCTGGCTCAAGCACGCTTAACTACGGAGTTCTTCAAACTCCGGAGTTCCGATTCATCCAAAAGGCGCCTCTGTGTTATAAGAGTGGTATCATTCCATTTATAGTTCAGATCGTGCCCTCTTTCGGAATGGAATTCGATACTCCCCATTGTTCTGATGGGTCTCCGTGTGCATCCGTATCAGTTACATCCCCACCTCGATACTGGATAACACCTCACTTCTCACGGGGTAGGTGGTATTCAGCCCCAACTCCACCTGGGGTATTACATTTTCTCAGAAACTTCCTGGGTTACTCCAGATTTCCTGTAGGCCACTAAAATGTCACAAAACGGACATGGGCAATTTCCTAAGTCCGTGTTTTGGGTTCTATACTCATTTCCAGGTCTTGAAATAATTCCCTGAGGTCTTGTAACAGGCTCTAAACATCACAAATCCACACAATCACCCAAACCCTCTTTTGGGATTTTCCAAACATCACTAACCTAACAAGTTTAACTCTAAAATAAACTAGGATGCTAGGAAACTTAAAACTAAACTAAATGAAAGGAATCATACCTCATTTGGGCAACTCAAGAAAAACCCTAACTTCCCAAAGTCTTCAAAATCCAACTTTGATTGGTCCAAAGTGTTGAGGATGAGGAGCGGATCATCTTTAATAAAAGGGGTTTGGGGTTTTGATGAAAATTTTGAGATGATATATGGAGGTGGAGGTGGAGGGAATGTGAGAAGGAAGAAGATGAAGGAAATAAATGGGGGAGGAATTATGGTTGCCCCCCCCCTCTCTTTCTCTTAATCTCACTCTCTTATCCCTACTCTCTTTCTCTCTCTTATGCTCACCTCCCAATTTCTTAAATCGGGTAGTCTTCGCGAAATATATTATTTTAATATTAAATTCCAAAAATAATATTTTATATTTTCTGAAATGTTACATAGCATCTACTTTCATAACCGTTCTCTACCATCTTCATGTTGAAAAGTTTCTTCATCAGAAATATCTTGTTTAATATCGAAGGCTTCTCATACAACTTGGATAATGTCGTCATTAGCCCCATGGTTGTCTTCTCCTTTGAGATGTTAAAGGCCACTTATGGAGTCAACGATATCCTAATCGTTGTCAGGGCTTTCCTATCCAATAGATTTCGTGTCTCATCGGACATCTTCTTGGGCTTTTCGCCCAGCAACGGAAGATACAAATCCTTTTGGAATAGATAGTCCTTCATCTGCATGTGCCACCAACCATAATTGTGACCATTAAATTTCTCGATTCTTATCTTATCATCCGCCATCTTTTCGTCTATGTTGCAGCAAACTCAACTTCTCTTTCGATCTGAACGAACGTCTTCAAAACAACGATCTAAGAAAGTGGGGAAGAGGACAAAAGCGTCGTTACTCACCGTTAACCTAGATCGTAGAACCCTAAGTTCTCTAACCACGCTCTGATACCAGTTGTTGATATCAAGCGTCAAGCCTTAGGGATTGATACCAGTTGTTGGGAGATAACCTATGACGGAGAATCAACTCTATGATAAACAATCACGCAACAACAAACGTGATACCAATGAAAGATCATAAATAATAATAAAATGCGAGAATAAGAAAATAGAATCACAAACAAACCAGAAAAGACAGGGGATTTGTTAACGAGATTCACCCACCGTATGGCTAGTGTTCGGCAGAGCGGAATCTGCAAAGTCTGCTATAATCTTGAATTAAGTGCACCCACAAGCAACTCTAGAAGATTTCTTTCAAATCTCTCTAGATCTAAGCCGCCACTCTCTCAATACAATAGTCTCTCTTAATGGAAGTACATTAATCATATGAGAAATCCTTATATATAGGAAAACCCTAATCCTGCTTTAAATTGAAGATAAACTCAAATTACCAAATATATGATTCGCACAGATTTTCCGTTTTCTCCTATGGCAGACGTCTTCACCTTTACCATCAAACGTCTGCCGCTGCTCTGGATCGGATTTCAGCATCTTCTGACGTATGGTTACGTTCTATTTTTTTTTGTTTCGTCTTGACCAGACGTCTTCATCCTCGGCATCAGACGTCTGGCATTGCTCTGTATTTCTGACATGGCTCTCGTGTATATCCAGACGTCTGTACTCCACACATCAGACGTCTGTCAGAAATTTCTCCACAATTTTAACAATCAATACATAGAAAAATCTTTCATGAAATTCGTTAAGAAACCAAGGATCCACTGATGACCGCTCTGAAATATGAGTATACCAATTTTCATATTATTTGGATACATCTGAAATCGTGTAGTTGGAGATTTAACGGGATGGCTTAAAATATTTTCTAGAATAATTCTTGTCTAAGGAGAGAATGAACTTTTCTTTGTTGAGTTCTTCCCTTGGGGGCTTATTTTATTACCAACCGACTGGAAGTGTTTATGCATAGACATGACTGTTGATTCATTTAGTGACTTGAAAAGAAGGATAATTAAAAGAATTACAGCAGGTAGATATTATTAATTAATCAGGGTCTTCGGCTAAGAAGCTAATCTTCTTAGATGTTTACATTCACTTTACAAGTATCGGCCATTTTGACACTGTCTATATTGCATTTAGATTTTAATCTTGTTAGGCATGAATGTTGAGGCGCGCACACATGGTAATACATTGCAAGATGCCGAGTTTATCATTATAGCACATCACGTAAGAGACATCATCCAAATGGCCGAATTGGTCAAGTTACACAATAGATAAGGCTTTGAAGCATATAGTTACTGGCAGAAAGTCAGCCAAGACCTGTTCTAAAGGTCTCAGTAGGGAAGGGATTCACACTGTATATGGTTGGCTAGCAGGTATTTGTATTGTACAAGCCACCACATGTATGCAACCTTTTTCTTACCATACCCGAGGCCTGAATCCGAGGATTCACACTCTACTTCTGATGATGCTCAATATTGGCGACCTTTCAGATCAGGACACGTGGCAGATGACGTGTCCCAGAACTCAGAAGAGAGGGCCCACAGGGGCCGATCAGGCCCGACCTACAAGCACAAAGCTGGCTCACCTCAGGACCCTTGCAAATTGGCCTCCTGGGTCTCTCAGCTCGCCTCCGAGCTACCGCAGGACCAAGATACCTCGGCCCTCTCGCTCATTCCCAAGCTCTCCCGCCGAGACCATCTTCCTCGGTCCCTCCGACCAACTCCACCACTCACAGGCGTAACCGCCGCTTTGCAAATCTCGCCATGCGCAGATTCTCCGCCGGCAACATCCCACGTTCCATGCCATCACGATCCCCATTAACGGGCGATCCACTCTTTACGCAAGCGTGACGTTGGGAGCGTAACTGCCGGCGAGATTCTCGCGTCTGCTGCTGCATGCCACCACCGCTATATAAACCCCTATCACAGAGGGGTCAAGTAAGCCATTTTTTAACACTTTTATGCCGTTACTCTGCTCGGATCTCATCACTAACTTGAGCGTCGGAGGGTCCTTGGTGGTACCAAACCACCCCGGGACTTTTTTGCAGGTACTCGGCAACAGCTTACTCACCTCACCTCTTCCTCCAAAAATCCATTGAGACCCACACGCAACGAAGGATAATCAGCTAAGTTCACCGCGAGATCAACGGAAGACAACATCTGATGGAGGCCCGAAAAGGAGCTCCATCAGTTGGCGCCGTCTGTGGGAACCGAAACTCCACAAAAAAACAAAGTTGGCCTTCCGATCTCCATCCCATGGTAAGCGATCACCCTGAAGATCCAGATACCAGCCGCCACCTCCCCCTCACCGGAGACGCGGGTGAACCTCCTCCGGCGACCGTCATCAACGCCCTCACCGGCCGAATAGACCGACACCCCCTCCCTTGACGGGGTCGCACAGAGGGGGCTCGCCACGGCAGATCGAGGGCCACCTCACCTAAGGATCTAAGCCCTCGCTAAGAGGCAGCCCAGCAGCTACCCTCCTCGGCTATCCCTGGCGGGTAGCTTCCCTACCGCAACGCCAGAGATCAAAAAGTCCTACCATAGGCCGTCGAGCCCGAGGATCCCTCGCTCGGCTATCCTTGGCGGGTAGCTTCCCTACCGCAACGCCAGAGATCAGAAAGTCCTCTCAGAGGCAGTCGAGCCCGAGAATCCCTCGCTCGGCTATCCGTGGCGGGTAGCTTCCCTACCGCAACGCCAGGGATCAGAAAGTCCTCCTAGAGGCAGTCGAGCCCGAGGATCCCTCGCTCGGCTATCCTTGGCGGGTAGCTTTCCTACCGCAACGCCAGGGATCAGAAAGTCCTCCCAGAGGCAGTCGAGCCCGAGGATCCCTCGCTCGGCTATCCCTGGCGGGTAGCTTCCCTACCGCAACGCCAGGGATCAGAAAGTCCTCCCAGAGACAGTCGAGCCCGAGGATCCCTCGCTTGGCTATCCCTGGCGGGTAGCTTCCCTACCGCAACGCCAGGGATCAGAAAGTCCTCCCAGAGGCAGTCGAGCCCGAGGATCTCTCGCTCGGCTATCCCTGGTGGGTAGCTTCCCTACCGCAACGCCAGGGATCAGAAAGTCCTCCCAGAGGCAGTCGAGCCCGAGGATCCCTCGCTCGGCTATCCCTGGCGGGTAGCTTCCCTATCGCAACGCCAGGGATCAGAAAGTCCTCCCAGAGGCAGTCGAGCTCGAGGATCCCTCGCTCAGCTATCCCTGTCGGGTAGCTTCCCTACCGCAACGTCAGGGATCAGAAAGCCCTCCCAGAGGCAGTCGAGCCCGAGGATCTCTTGCTCGACTATCCTTCAGGACAAAAGCCCTCGCCAAGAGGCACCGGGCAGTAAACCTGCCCGGCCAAGGGTCCTTGGTAGGCTTCTTACAGCCCTATAGCTCTTCCCGCGCCAAGAACCAAATTCCTCTCAGAGGCAGTCGGGTCCTTGCTCGGCTATCCCCGGCTGGTAGCTTCCTACCACAACCGACAGGGATCAAAGTCCTCGCCAAGAGGCACTGGGTAGTAACCCTGCTCGGTCCCCGTCCTGAAGGATCAAAAGTCTTCCCAGAGGCAGTCGAGCCCGAGGATCCCTCGCTCGGCTATCCCTAGCGGGTAGCATCCCTACCGCAACGCCAGGGATCAGAAAGTCCTCCCAGATGCAGTCGAGCCCGAGGATCCCTCGCTCGGCTATCCCCGGCGGGTAGCTTCCCTAGCGCAACGCCGGGGATCAGAAAGCCCTCGCCAAGAGACACCGAGCAGCTACCCTGCTCGGCCATCCTTCGCAGGCCTCTCAGGGACCCTCCAGCGTCAAGGATCGAAGCCCTCACCAAGAGGCACCGAGCAGCTATTCTGCTCGGCCATCCTTCGCAGGCCTCTCAGGGCCCCTCCAGCGTCAAGGATCGAAGCCCTCACCAAGAGGCACCGAGCAGCTATTCTGCTCGGCCATCCTTCGCAGGCCTCTCAGGGCCCCTCCAGCATCAAGGATCAATGCCCTCGCCAAGAGGCACCGAGCAGCTACCCTGCTCGGCCATCCTTCGCAGGCCTCTCAGGGACCCTCCAGCGTTAAGGATCAAAGCCCTCGCCAAGAGACACCGAGCAGCTACCCTGCTCGGCCATCCTTCGCAGGCCTCTCAGGGCCCCTCCAGTGTCAAGGACCAATGCCCTCGCCAAGAGGCACCGAGCAGCCACCCTGCTCGGCCATCCTTCGCAGGCCTCTCACGGCCCCTCCAGCGTCAAGGAACAAAGCCCTCATCGTGAGGCCGCCGAGTTCCTTCCTGCTCGGCGCATCCCCAGCGGGCATCCTCCTGCCCATCAGATGCTGAGGATCTCAAGCCCTCATCGTGAGGCCGCCGAGTTCCTTCCTGCTCAGCGCATCCCCAGCGGGTATCCTTCTGCCCACCGGACGCTGATGGCCTGAGGCCCCATCGTGAGGCCGCCGAGTTCCTTCCTGCTCGGCGCATCCTCAGTGGGCATCCTCCTGCCCATCAGACGCTGATGGTTTGAAGCCCTCATCGCGAGGCCGTCGAGTTCCTTCCTGCTCGGCGCATCCCCGGTGGGCATCCTCCTGCCCAACAGATGCTGATTGTCTGAAGCCCTCATCGCGAGGCCGCCGAGTTCCTTCCTGCTCGGCGCATCCCCGGCGGGCATCCTCCTGCCCATCAGATGCTGAGGATCTCAAGCTCTCATCGTGAGGCCGCCGAGTTCCTTCCTGCTCGGCGCATCCCAGCGGGCATCCTCCTGCCCATCAGACGCTGATGGTCTGAAGCCCTCATCGCGAGGCCACCGAGTTCCTTCCTGCTCGGCGCATCCCCAGCGGGCGTCCTCCTACTCATCAAACGCTGAGGATCTGAAGTCCTCTTTGCGAGGCCTCCGAGCCCCTCCCTACTCGGCGCATCCCGGCGGGTAGCTTCCTACCCAACAAAGACAAGGAACAAAGTCCTTCCAGACTCAACTATCCCTGGCCGGTAGCTTCCCTACTCGCAACGCCAGAGATCAAGACCCTCGCCAAGATCAACCGAGCAGCTTTCCTACTCGGTCATCCCCAGCAGGCATCCCCCCGCCCAACAGACGCTGCGGGTTTGTAGCCCTCATAACGAGGCCACTGAGCCCATCACATGCAGCGGATCCGAAGCCCCAACAAGAGACATCAGGTCTATCCAAGTCTGAGTAATCCCCCCTCGACTTCGGGGCCATGGAGATGCCTCCTTCTCAGCAGCGCTTGGCACACTCGGCAAGTGATCGAAATCAACTCGACGACCGATCGCTCTACATGTCACACCCACACTGGGCTGCGCCCCATCAGTCCATAGGTCTGCACACGTCGCGTCGGCCAACCGGCGCTCGACACGTGGACCGTCACTTCAGTGGCAGGACGCTCGAACCGGCGCACCTTCCCTAAATGCAGAGATCACGTCCCGATAAGTTGGCAGAAAAGACAGCTGACGGCCCGGGGACACGTCCCGACAAAACCTTAGGAGGGAGCTTACCCCAGACCGCCCGGCAGTCCACTCTTGACCAGACCTCCTAGCTGGTCGGGACAAGAGTGGGGGGCTAATGATGATGCTCAATATTAGCAACCTTTCAGATCAGGACACGTGGCAAATGACGTGTTCCAGAACTCAGAAGAGAGGGCCCACAGGGGCTGATCAGGCCCGACCTACAAGCACAAAGCTGGCTCACCTCAGGGCCCTTGCAAATTGGCCTCCTGGGTCTCTCAGCTCGCCTTCGAGCTACCGCAAGACCAAGATACCTCGGCCCTCTTGCTCGTTCCCGAGCTCTCCCGCCGAGACCATCTTCCTCGGTCCCTCCGACCAACTCCACCACTCACAGGCGTAACCGCCGCTCCGCAAATCTCGTCATGCGCAGATTCTCCGCCGGCAACATCCCACGTTCCACGCCATCAGAATCTCCATTAACGGGCGATCCGCTCTTTATGCAGGCGTGACGTTGGGAGCGTAACTGCCAGCGAGATTCTTGCGCCTGCTGCTGCATGCCACCACCGCTATATAAACCCCCATCACAGAGGGATCAAGTAAGCCATTTTTTTTTACAGTTTTATGCCGTTACTCTGCTCGGATCTCATCACTAACTTGAGCGTCGGAGGGTCCTTGGTGGTACCAAACCACCCCGGGACTTCTTTGCAGATACTCGGCAACAGTTTTCTCACCTCACCTCTTCCTCCAAAAACTCATTGAGACCCACACGCAACGAAGGATAATCAGCTAAGTTCACCACGAGATCAACGGAAGACAACATCTGACGGAGGCCCGAAAAGGAGCTCCATCAACTTCAGTAAAGACTCTTTCCTCCGTCGACGCCATCATTTTTTGTATGGATTAAGTGTCATACAATATTCAATGAGTTACCTAACGAGGATACTGACTGGGCTTCTGACAGCGTAACCTTCTATGCTACTCTTAGGATAAATTAGGATAAAAATAAGGTTTTAATTGATTAGAGAGTGTTCCTCAGCTCTTATATCTCTCCTATGTTTACAGGCCTGTAGGAGGAGTCCTTGGGTCATTGATTTATATGCCCACATTCTTCTTTAATTATGGTCACGTGACACAAACTGTTTGCACGTAGTAACTCACGCCCTCGTTCTATTTTAGTCTCGACCTTCTTTATCATTCATCAGGCATGTTATTATATTGCAGTTGTTACGAAAAATTGAATCTGTCAATATTTGGCCATTATTCCGTATAGCAGAAATTTTGTCGAAACATAACAGTGTTAGTAATAGAATATTTGACAAACCTACATAAATGGCGAGAAAAGAAAAATAAATCAAATGAAATCAAACATTTTTCCCCTTTTTTATTTGAATAATTATGTTTCACATATTCAACTGGGCCCCTCCCCTCTAAATAAGTAGCGATTTTAAATATTTTTAGATATGTGTGTCATTGTGGTGAAAGAAAATGGCAGCTTTTGTAAGTTTAATTTTGGTCACATCATTTGAACCTACGTCGGCTTGAGATCCGGCACGCTTTTATAATTATGTCATCCATTTGTTAGATTTGGGTCTCAAGCCTCAACCTAAATCGTCAACCTAAATCATTGAAGAGTCATAAAGTACAAATTTGATCATTCGGGCATCTTTGTGGTTGAAAGTAACTACTTTTAAGGGGCCGTTTCACAATTGGAAAGAAATAATTAATTCTTATTTGTTTTGTTAAATAGAAAATATGAAATCAGTTGAGTTGACGCATATCTGACAATGAAAAATGAGATTGAATTATTTGATTGTAATGGTAAAAAGTAAAAAAGTAAGAAACAAAAAATAAAATAGAATTAAGAATGAATAAAATAATAATAAAATATTTACTTTCTCCACTTTACTATCAGTATCTAATGTTTTGGTGAGAAAGTGAAAAGAGAGAGAATGCTTCCGTGGAAATGGATTACAAAGTACTTTCTAATTTTAACTTTTTTATTCAAACAAGTAAAGCAAAAAAATAAAGAGTTACATTCTCACTTTCCTTCCATCCCTCAAACTTTGACCTAAACTAAACCAAATATATAGATCCAATGTAAACCGGTATGAGTAACTAATGAAGTCCCATAAATATTCCAATCAAGACTAAATGCCATAATTGCACTTAAGGATGCAGTAAAGACAAACGCAGACCGAAATATCCAGATACGAATCCAATTTTCAGGATAGATTTGTTTTCATACTAAAACTTAACCGACCTTAAATTAAATCGAGTATGGTGAACAATCAGTTTTGACCAAAAAAAACTTCAAAGCCTGTTTTGACCAGATTCGCGTCCTAACATTGTATACTTAACTAATGATGATTAACTATTGTGACCAGTTCTTGCCATGGACAATACTGGATATCACTTATCCAAGTCTAACCGGATAAATTACTGATGGAGGCGTAGATCTCCTTCAGATGATGCCCTCCGTTGGTCTGCTAATGGCTGCGATGGGTAGCTAAGATTGGATCTGATGGCAGGCTCCTGAAGCGTGTGGATCTCATTGGGTTTGAGGTTGGTTGTAGCCGAGCTACCTGTAAGGAAGTCCCGGGGTGGTTATACCACCGAGGACTCTCCGACGATCAAGTTAGAGAGGAAATCCGAGCAGAGTAACGGCTTAGTGGAGTAAAAATGACTTGAACCGTCTGAAGAAGGGGTTTATATAGCGGTGGCAGCAGGCAGGGCAGGTGCGAGAATCACGCCGACCGTTACGCTCCCAACGTCACGTCCGCGTGATGAGCGGGATCTCCCATTAATAGCGAGACAGGCTCGTTAATGGGGATCGTGATGGCATGAAACGTGGGAGGTGGCCGGCGGATATCTCGCGCATGGCGAGATTCGCGGGATGGCGGTTGCGCCTGTGTAACATTACAGAAAAATAAAATATTATTTTTGGGGATTTTTATAATTAAATAATATTATGTTGAATATTTTATTAAGGCGGTATAATTAAATACCGATAAATTGGGAAAATTTTGGAAAATTATGAAAATTACTGAAATGAGGGTGATTTATTGGATTTAAGAAAATTATGAAATTTTATGATTTATTATACGCTATTTAGTGCTAATTGCGGTTAAATATCGCTAATCGCGGATTAAGCTTGTTTTGTGCAAAACATTCACCATATCATTTTTACACTTGTGTTACATTTTCCTACATGGCTTTCTCTTCATTTTCATTCAGGGTTTTGGGTTTTATGTGAGAAGAGAAAAGAAAAGAAAAAGAAAAGGATAAAAAAATGAAGCATGGGCAAGTGAGAGAGTGTGAGGGGTCAAGAGAGAACCATACCCATTTGCCTCCCCCTCCCCTTATTTTCTTCACCTCTTTTTCTCTCCTTTTACTCCATGGCTGCCTCTGTTGGGTTTGCATAGCACCTTATATAGGGTTTGGAAGTATCACACATGACACAATTTAAATTTTAAGAGATGCTACGCAAACTAAATTAGGAATCGAACTAGATATTTAGGGTAATATCTAATAGTATCACATACAATAAATAATCTATCACTAAGTGGAAAGACTACAACCTTTGTAGATCTCCTTGAGTGACTCCTTGGATCTTCTAGAGTTTGGAACGGCTCGCTTGAATCCTTCCTAGTCCATGACGATCCACCTGAAGTCCCTTTGCCCAAAACTCCTTGCTTCACTTGATCAATAGGGAAGTGATGCAAACACTCTAAACTAATAGGCTAAACTAGTATAGAATGATTGTGTGGTTTGTTATCTCACTTAAAAACTTTTTCTTTTTCTTTTCCTCACACTCAAAGAAACACAAGAGAGCTTGAAAAAGGAGGAAGATGAAGATGGCAAAGCTTTTTCAAGATAATGATAATTCTTATGTTTTAAAAATAAAACAAAAGGATATATATGTGAGACACTTTCATATCCAAACATGGTTAAAAGAAATATCTAAATATTTTGTGATGAGTTAAAAGAACAAAGGAAATAAACCTAGGGTTAAGTCAATGGTCAACCCTAGAAGAGTGTAGAAAAAATGGGTCATTTGTTAATTTCCTTTTTCTTTTATCTCAAAACAAAAATACACATATTAATTTGAACCATGTGAGTCTTGCATTGCCATCATCCATGTATCATCAAGCATGATATACTTGTATGTATGTATGTGTGCATACACATCATCATGTGTATGTATATACATATATGCATACAAGCATAAAGAAAAGGTTTAATAAAAGTGAGCTAAAAGTCATTATTACATCAATACTTGATTTAATAAACCGGTCATATCATATACGACCCGACCAATAGTAAATGCCCGATTAATATACGGTATCTCATACACTTATTTAATCGAGCTCCCGCGCATATCGCATATGCACACCACATCATTTTGCCTGAGCTAGGAAACTTCTGTGTGGGACTCTAAGACTCGTCAATACTCCGGCAGTAGGTGATGATCACATCAAACACGTACAAGCCGCAAGCGGTCAGCTAAACGTAACGGCCACCCGGATATTGAGCGATCAGAAGAAAAACAAGCGAACCTGTCAAAACTCCATCGAGCCAACTGGCAACACTTACCGTACAGTCCGATCTCTTCGTCAGATATGCTGCATATCGAGTCTGGGGATGGAATCGTCGACCTTAATAACTCAATAAGTCATGCCGGTATATGGTCTACAACAGATCGAGAAACTACTGATAACACTTATCAGTAATATCTCAGCAGCCCTGGCCAGGAACTTCCGGTTATAGCCAATCGTGCATAGCGCAACATCAACCCCCAATACCGGGAGAGACGAAACCCCTCCTATCGCTCATCGCTTCCATGTGCCTCGGGACTGTACCCAAAATCCACCTGTTTGTACGACTCAGTAGAGCCGTAGTAGGGTGGAGATCAAAGTACAGTGGGAGGACACACAAGACTCTATGACGATCTCGGGTCTACAGACTAACATGTACCAGTGTCACCTGAGAACTGCTATCTGACGTATGATATAATACCACATAGGAGTTCTCGGTGAGTCCGTTCAGTTTACCCAGTCTCACTGAGCACCCCTATACAATCTTTGGTGTCACCACACCAGATGGATATGGGATCATGCATCGCCCATCATATGGAACAAGAATGGTATACGCTAGTCTACTCTGAAATATCAATGCCATGTCTCGATACACCTACGACTAGGAACATTTCAAAGATATGCTTATAAACTACAGGTGTCCCACTAGTATGATCCACATCATAATCCCAGTAGTCAAGCCAATATCCTAAGGGCTTTATCAACATGTATCAAATGAGTAAAAGCATGATTAAGTGAACATATGATAAAGAGCAATCAGATAGCATACTATCATGTTGAGCAAGACTGTCCTCTGAATATATATATATACACATCAGTACATACACTATCATATAATGGCCTCTAGGGCATACATATATCCAACAATCTCCCACTTGCACAAAGGCCAATTATTGGCGTATCTCATACCCAACATCTCAAAAAGTCGTTCATGCTTCGGCTGAGGGAGGGCCTTGGTGAATGGATCCGTAGTGTTGTCCTTTGTATCTACTCTCTTAATCTCGATCTCGTGGCGATCAACTATCTCCCGGATCAAATGATATCGCATCGGGATGTGTCTAGACTTCTGATGGGACCTGGTCTCTTTGGCCAATGCCATAACCCCATTATTGTCACAATATAAAGGTATTGGATCAATAATGATTGGAACTACTCCTACCTCCGAGATGAACTTCCTCATCCAGACGGCTTCCTTGGCAGCATCATTTGCAGCAATGTACTCAGCTTCCATCGTTGAGTCTGCAACGGTATCATGTTTGGAACTCTTCTAACTTACCGTCCCTCCATTGAGGGTAAATGCAAACCCTGAGATAGACTTGCTGTCATCCTTGTCACTCTGGAAGCTCGAATCGGTAAAGGCCTCCATTTGGAGATCCCCGTTACCATACACCAAGAACAATTCTTTAGTCCTTCATAAGTACTTAAGAATTTTCTTCACAGCAGTCCAGTGATTTTCTGTAACACTTTGAAATTCGTTTGGGATGTTTTCACGTTCGTTAGCAATTGTCGTGTTTTTCATAAAAGCCCGAGTGTCGTATTTTCCTTCTTGGCTAATGATAATTGTGTTGTGAAGTGTTATATATATATGTTTATATATAATTTTAGGGTTATTAATTAATTCTAGTCGGGTTTACCTTAATTGGGAAATTTCTTGTGTTAGTGCACACTTGCACACTTAGCACAATTTTCTTTGATCTAGGTTAAAGTGTTAGCCATTCTTTCCTTGCATGTTTCCTTGTTAATTTCCCACCCTTTAATCAAAACAAATTCCTTTTAAAATTCAAATTTTCAATTAGAAAATGAGGCATGGTGGTTAGGTAGGAAAACTTGACTTTTTATTGACCATTCCTTCTTTCTTTTCTCTCTCTTCTCTCTCTCTTTTCTCAATTCTGGAAGTTCCTGCAGAAAAGAGAGAGCCTCAGCAGCAACAACACCATAATTTCACCATCTTTTCATTTCCCATTTGGATCTATACAAAACCCTACACAAAACAACACTTTTCCTTCACAAAACCTTGGGAAAAATGATCTTTTGAGGTGTTTGGAGGCAAATCTGCATACTTGAGGCTAGGGCTGAGATTTTTGGTGTTTCTTAAGGTATTTTGAAGGTATATAGCTCATATTTAACACTCTTTTCCATATCTTGTAGTATCTTAGCTAAAAATCATGTTTTTGTGCTTTATTAGTGATATTAAGGGGTATTGGCAAAGTATATGTTAGATTGGTATTCTCTTGGTTTAGTGAACTCTTTTAAGTGCTATTAGAGCTATTTAACCTAGGTTTTTGTTTCAGTTTGCACAGAAATACCATGAAGTATCATTTTTGTGCTATAATTGACATTTTAACTAGAAATAGGGCTCTGTTGGATCTTCTCCTACCCGGGGTGTTTCAGAATGAAATTAGAATTACTGTAGCATACACAAGGGGTATAGAGTGCACACACCAAACCCGGGGGCCCACCTCCCTACCCAGGCCGTCGGAAAATGCGTTCTGGCCGCAATTTGCGGCCAGATGAGTGAGTTGGGGGTTGGGGTTTGGGGTACAGGAGTCTGCTGCTATGTGTAGCATTTTGGTATATCTATTTTTATAATATCTGTTCTGTAGAAAAATCTGGAGTAGAATACCCTATTTCCCGTATTTTTAATCTTTCGCGACACGCGTGATACGTGTGTGTGGGTTTGGGGTTTCTGCGTATCGTGACGCGTCGGAGTGGCTTCAGGCGCATAATCACACGTTTTAGCGTATCGCGCACACGCGCGCTTGGTTTGCGACACGGGTTTCTAGTTGAGTTTAAATGTCGTGTTTGTACGGTTTTGAGCTTATGTGTGATATATTGTGAAATTCTAGGATTCGCAGGCGAGTGCGACGGGCGCCGCGAAGGAGGGGAACAAGTCGTCGGCTATACCTAGCGAGAGACTACGGTGAGTAGATTTGAACTCTACGGGGATATCGCCCGCATGGCGTTCTACGTCAGGGCTGATAGGATCTTATAGCTACGTTTCTATACATTGACTGTTCATGGCTACTATTTAGTGCATACCACATTCCCTGATGTATGTATATAAACTAGAATTGATAGGACACCGCACTCTTACTAACGGTTCATGTTGCACGAGCACTATTCTGCATGTTACACACACACCGTTAGTAATTGCCATGACACTCACACTGTAGTATATCACATCGGATCATTATATAGTAGCTCATCTTTATGTGACTTGACATGGTATTCATACTTGATGCATATATCACATCGGATCATTATGTAGTAGCTCATCTTTATGTGACTTGACATGATATTCATACTTGATGCATATATCACATCGGATCATTATGTAGTAGCTCGTCTTTATGTGACTTGACATGATATTCATACTTGATGCATATATCACATCGGATCATTATGTTGTAGCTCGTCTTTATGTGACTTGACATGATATTCATACTTGATGCACATATCATATCGGATCATTGACTTACATATTGTTTTGGATTATATGTGATTTCTGGATTTGGGAACCGTGGCCATTTCAAATATGTAATCATTTAAAAACCCGGTTCCCTTGATATGATATTTCGGTGCGCCCACCATGTGTTTCCTCGGTGCTAGAGTGATATATGTGAACCCGAATCGAGGAGATGGATGAGGCCGATTACGGGTACATGGTGGACCCGGTATGGTACCCCGGGGCGAGAACGGTTTCGCTGTGTAGTAGACGGTGAGCCTGGCAGAGGGACTACTACCTACCGGTGATTGGTTGGACCTGACAGTTATCCGGAGGATACTGATCAGAGTCGATAGATGGATGCGGGGTGATCCGTACTGCCGGGGCCGAGGGCCGATACCGCAGACGGAGCCCGTGGGCTGACCCGGACTGACGGGGCCCGATGGATGAGGATTTGCGTGTCGATGCTAGACACGAGTATTTATGATATTTGGGTACCGATGTTGGGCACTCGGGATTCTCAGAGATTTACAGGATTTGAGGACCGATGAGAGTGCCGGCGCCTGAGCTATTTAGGGGATCTGGGTGCATTGATGGACACCGATTATATACTCCACGTTGATATTCCGTGTAGATGTTATATTGCCCATGCTCAGCATTATTATTGTACCTCATCCTGTAGTTATATTACCTGATAGAGCACTTGCATGATTATTGCACATACTCCTTATCACATATTGATATCATCTGTTGGCATATGATAGAGTAGCGCAGTACGTGCATACTCGCGATTACCTTTATATGTTATCTCTATTCACGAGTTGGCAACTCATCCCCGTTGTGCCACAGCGTTTGCAGGTTGCCCTTCGGAGTAGTCGCGGCAGGCTGCGTTTTGCATCTTTTGACGCAGATACCCCCATAGTTAGTGTACTAGCTCTTTTGCTGATAGGTGGGTTTTGTGCGGTATCTGTTTATCTTTCAGTTATGTACATTATTGTATCTAGTAATCTCCATCTACCATGTATGTATTTGACTTAGAGACAGTGTGAGGACGGTGATGTATATTATTTGTATTCTGGTGTCGAGCTCGTTGTGAACCGACTGTACTGGCAGTTTATTCTATCTGTGATGTTCCCACTTGTGGATCTTGATCTTCGCTACGGCATCGTATATTGCTATCTTGGTGATTGTTTACTTAGATTTCTTAACATGTTAGTAAGTGCTTTCATTTTAAACTTATAACACTCTATACTTTTACTGGTTTGATTTTTGGGTTTTCGGTTCACTTAGACGCGTTACGCCTGTAGACGTTACGTGGTTAAGTGCCGGTCACGGGCCAAACTTTGGGACGTGACATTTTCCCATGGGTTTGACTGATACCCACTTACTACACTCAGTGTATAAGCTACATCAGGGCGTGTACACAACATTGCATACATTATTGATCCTATGGCCGAAGTATAGGGAATAATGCTCATGCGAGCTCTCTCTTCATCAGACTTTGGGCAATCGTCCTTGGAGAGAGTGACTCCGTGGCAAGCGGGTAAGGCATCCCGCTTGGAGTCTTCCATACTAAACCTCTTTAGTATGGTGTTGATGTACTTAGTTTGGGATAATCCCAATAACCGTTTGGATCTATCCCTATAGATCCGTATGCCCAATATGTACGTGGCATCACCCAGGTCCTTCATGGAGAACCTTTGTGATAAGAATGATTTGACCGACTGTAGCATAGGAATGTCATTTTCTATCAGAAGAATGTCATCCACGTACAATACGAGGAATGCGACAGTTCTCCCTACAGTCTTCTTATAAACACAAGGTTCATCTGGATTTTTGATGAAATCAAACTCTTTGATAACATCATCAAAACAGATGTTCCAACTCCGTGATGCTTGCTTTAATCCATAAATGGATTTAAGCAATTTACATACTTTCCCGCTGCTCCCACTGTTAGTGAATCCCTCTGGCTGATCCATATAAACGCATTCATCTAAATCACCATTTAGAAATACAGTTTTAATGTCCATCTGCCAGATTTCATAGTCGTAGTGAGCAACAATAGTAAGTAAGATCCGAATGGATTTAAGCATGGCTACCGGAGAGAAAGTCTCGTCATGGTCCAAACCTGGTCTTTGACGAAAGCCTTTCGCTACCAACCCTGTCTTATAGATCTCCACCTGTCCATCTACACCGATCTTTCTTTTAAAGATCCATTTGCAGCCTACAGGTTTTATCCCAGAGGGTATATCCTCCAAAGTCCATACTTTGTTGGTGTACATGGACTCCATTTCGGATCTCATGGCATCCATCCACTTTACAGAGTCACCACTCGTGATAGCTTGCTGAAAACTGGCAGGGTCAGCATCATTCATGATGCAATCTTCTCTATCACCATCAATGAGAAAACCGTAGTATCTCTCCGGTGGGCGAGAAGTCCTACCAGATCTACGGAGTGGCTGAGGTTCATTAGATTCTGTTGCAACATCAGGTTCAACCAAATCGTCATTTGTAACTTGTGTCTCTAGAACCTCTTTTACATCTACCACATTGCCATCAGTATCATTTGGAAAAATCTCATTTTCTAAAAATGTGGCATACTGAGAAACAAACACCTTTTGTTCTTCTTTATGGTAGAAAAGATACCCAAATGAATGTTTTGGATATCCCACAAATATACATTTGACCGATCGTGTCTCGAATTTGTCTGGATTCTGCTTTTTGACAAAAGCCGGACAACCCTAAATCTTAACTCGTTTAAGAGATGGTCTCTTCTCATGCCATATCTCATATGGACTGGTAGACACGGTCTTGGTTGGAACTATGTTTAACAGAAAAGCTGTAGTCTCCAATGCATGCCCCCAAAAAGAGAGGGGTAACTCAGAATCACTCATCATAGATCGTACCATATCTAATAGGGTACGATTCCGCCGCTCTGACACACCGTTGTGCTGTGGTGTGTAGGGGGGGTGAGCTGAGAGAGAATCCCATTCTCTTTTAGGAAGTCCAAGAACTCAGTACTTAAGTACTCTCCACCTCGATCTGATCGAAGTATCTTAATTCTCATTCCTGTTTGGTTTTCTACTTCAAGTTTGTACTTCTTGAATTTCTCGAAAGCTTCAGACTTATGTTTTATCAAAAACACATGACCGAATCTTGAAAAATCATCAGTAAAAGTTACGAAGTAAGAAAAACCGCCTCTTGCATGTGTAGACATTGGCCCACATACATCACTATGGATGATGCCTAGGAGCTCAGTAGCTCTTTCTCCGTGTCCAGTAAACAGAGTTTTGGTCATTTTACCTTTGATACAAGACTGGTAAGTTGCATAAGATTTATACTCAAAAGAATTTAAATATCCATTTTTATGAAGCTTGTTTAATCTTGTTTCATTAATATGACCAAGTCTACAATACCAAAGAAAAGCTTCATTTATATCTGAAAATTTTCTTTTACTTGTGTGTTGAATGTTGAAAATCGTGTGTTGATTAAGGACGTATATCCCGTTATTAAGTTTACCACAACTAATTAAATCTTGATTCAGTCTAATGTTCATAAAATTGTGTTGCACAGCAAAATGATATCCTTCATTGTCTAACAAAGAAACGGATATAATATTACAAAGCATACTTGGTACAAAATAACATGGGTTCAAAACCAATATACAACCCGACGGCAACCCTAGATGATACTCTCCCATTGAAACTGCATGTACATTGGAACCATTTCCAACCTGGAGAGTATGATCACCCGTCTTCAAAACTCTGTTATTTCTCAACGCCTGCACAGAATTGCAAATATGAGAATCCGAACCGGTATCTAATACTCAGGAAGCAGAGTTTATAGAAAAACAGTTTTCAATCACGAACACATCTGAAACTGAAGCATCACCATGCTTCTTTTTCTTGAGTTCAAGGTACTCAGTACAGTTCCGCTTCCAATGTCCCGTCTTCTTGCAGTGGAAACATTCTCCCTTTTCCGACTCCGCGGCTTTGGATTTGTCTTTCCCCTTCGCCTTCTTTATTCCTCCTCTCAGTTTGGTGAATTTCTTCTTATTTTTTCCCTTGGCCTTGGCTTTTGGGACGGAAGAGAAAGATTTTCCAACAAGCATAGAGGGGGACTTCGCTTTCAGCATGCTCTCCGTACTTCTCAATATATTGAGAAGTTCGGGTAGTGACTTCTCCATGTCATGCATGTTGAAGTTCACTATGAAAGGAGCAAAAGCGGAGGGAAGAGACTGTAGAACAATATCAGTATACTGTTCGTTATCCATTGTCCAACCGAGGTCCTCAAGCTCTTCTATAAGAGCTATCATCTTCAAAACGTGATCGCCTACTGATGTGCCTTGAGCCATCCATATCTGAAACAACTTTCGAGATGCTTCGTATCTCAGGATCCGAGATTGCTCCCCATACAACTCTTTTGTATAGAGAAAGATGGATTGAACATCCATCTGCTCGTGTTGCTTTTGATGTGTACTGTCCATCGATGCAAGCGCGAGGCATTTGGCAATAGCACAATCACTATCCCACGTTTTGTGGATTTCCTTATCCGCAGTAGAAGATTTAGGGCCTGAGACGGGCGGGGCTTTGGCAGTGAGGACATATGATACTTTATCATATATTAGAGCAATGTTTATGTTCCTCAGCCAGTCTTTGTAGTTTGGTTCGGTCAGCTTGTTTTTATCTAGTAGAAACTTAAGGCCTGCCATTGGTATCTGCCATTAAGAGAGAGAAAAGAATACACTCAGCGAAAGCTCTTGCAAAGATCAGATTGGTTATTATCTTGTCTAATCGATGTCTCCCACTGCTTTTATCAAATTTTCTTTAAAACCTTTTAAAAAGAAAACTAGCCAGGATTAATTATATTCTACAACTTCGCTAACCGTTCAGCCAGGTCAGTACCGGTACTTTGAGGGAGGTTCCCCGTGCTTTTGCGCGAACCTAATTAGAATAAACCTCGTTTTCCCATAGGCGTAGCCCCGTTGACACCTTTCTAAACACCTAATGGGTTAGCTAATTGTAAAGTGAAAAACTCTCCCGGGAGCAACTCTTGCTCACAGTGGAATCGGGATCCTACTATCATATAGAAGGTATGCAATCTCATTGCAAATTTCAACTCTTGAAACTCCCGATATTGTTTTTTACCCCTGGCACTCATGACCTTAACTATGGTCAACATATCATAAGTACTAGTCAAGTTCTTCCCGTCATTTCGTGATTAACTAAACCCACCTATATGACCCTTAACTAAAGTCAACATAATCATATGAATGTCCTGACTAATCCGCATCATATGCGGTGTAGGAAGACATCACTTAGCTACCGTACACTGCGCCTTAACTATAGTCAAAATACGCAGCACAAATACTAAGTACTCTACTTTCTAAAATGACGGAGGGCTGCGGATAGTTTTTAAGAAAACTTTTAACGCTTTGAACTTGATATCGTTGTAGAATCCAATGGGTTTAAAAGAAGTGGCTTAAGCTCCGCACTTTGAAAACTTGCTTTTTCATAAAAAAACCGAGTGGGTTTTAAATCCGATTCTACAACATCTTTTTAGGTTCATTTTTCTTTATATTAATCTCATTAATGCAGTCTCATCATTTAAGTCCTAAATCCATCACAGAAAGAAACGAAAATATAACGTACGCTTATGCCATTCGCATTCGTCACGGTGTCCCGTTATGCACCGTTAGGTTACTTAACTAACGGCATACCGAGACGGGGCTAGCGCGGGTGCAAAACATAAGCAACGTCTATTATATATCATATATATAATATTCCATTCGTCTCAGATATATCAAATGATCACATCACAGAATATAAGCAGCAGAAGCACATATAATATAGGATATCTAAGAGGTCCGTATTTTGTATTTAGCCATCAATAGAAAATACGGATTCCACGGTCACGATGAATAGCCAAGCCCACACCCCTAGACCTCTATGAGAGCGGCAAGTGACCCTACCAATTCTGGAGTTTAGGAGACCTGATCTCGACTCCTCAAGATGGCCTCCCACCGAACCCTAGAACCCGGTCACTTGTGCCCTCTTTCTTGGGTCTATCCTAATGCGGAAAAGTAAATAATATACAACAATGGTGACAACATGCTCAACCCGGAAGTGCCCCAAATAAAAGAATATTATATACAATTGAATTTTACATGAATGAAAAGAAAACTCTCATCTCACATAAAACCCCTGGCTATTCAATCACGACAATCCTGCACATCATATTTCAGCAACACATAATATCACATATCATCAACGTAAGTAAGTATGCGTACCCCGATTGTCATTGATGTATAGCAACAAAAACGGCGATACACCACATACTACACTTACGGTCACAGAGAAATAAAATGAAAAACTACAACAATTGGAATCGTAACTGCCCTTAGACAACACAAACCGGGATATCACATATCCAAGATTTCATGCCTAACAATGTAAAGCTCGCATTTATGTCCCACCCATGAAAACACCTTTTCAAAATAAGTCAGATAATTCAACAAGATTTCCGATTACTCCCGAGACCGAAATGCTAGATTTACACGCAACAAACAAATTTATAGATTCCAATTATTGTATCACATATACTAGGCGCAGTTAAAACGTTCGATCGAACGATCAATCATCCAAAGGATTCTCAGAAAGCTCAACACCTGAGCAGTTTTAAAATATACCAGAGACTGCAACAAGTACATACGGGCCATTACAAGAAGGCACAGTCCAAGCCTCACCAACGGCGCCGCGGAACCGCCGCAAAATGACCATTCTGGCCGCGGTTCCGCGGTCGTATAGTCGAGTTAGGGTTTCGTTCTTCTTGTAGGCCCATAAAATATCCTGCACGATTTTCTGAGTATTTTTAATGTGAAAAAATCCAACTTTTTGAAAAATTTCCAGTGAGGACCCTTCGGGCGTCGTATTTCGTTTGTTCGAGATTTTTAACGTCGTCTAAGTTACTCTAAAACTCTAACTTGGCTCCGATACCACTGTTGGGTTTCTATAGCACCTTATATAGGGTTTGGAAGCATCACACATGCCACAATTTAATTTTAAGAGGTGCTAAGCAAACTAAACTAGGAATCGAACTAGATATTTAGGGTAATATCTAATAGTATCACATACAATAAATAATCTATCGCTAAGTGGAAAGACTACAACCTTTGTAGACCTCCTTGAGTGACTCCTTGGATCTCCTAGAGTTTGGAATGGCTCGTTTGAATCCTTCCTAATCCACGACGATCCACCCGAAGTCCCTTTATCCAAAGCTCCTTGCTTTACTTGATCAATGAGGAAGTGATGCAAACACTCTAAACTAATAGGCTAAACTAGTATAGAATGATTGTGTGGTTTGTTATCTCACTTAAAAACCCTTTCTTTTTCTTTTTCTTTTCCTCACACTCAAAGAAACTCAAGAGAGCTTGAAGAAAGTGGAAGATGAAGATGGCAAAACTTTATCAAGATAATGATAATTCATGTTTTAAAAATAAAACAAAAGGATATATATGTGAGACACTCTCATATCCAACCATGGTTAAAAGAAATATCTAGATATTTTGTGATGAGTTAAAAGAACAAAGGAAATAAACCTAGGGTTAAGTCAATGGTCAACCCTAGAAGAGTGTAGAAAGAATGGGTCATTTGTTAATTTCCTTTTTCTTTTATCTCAAAACAAAAATACACATATTAATTTGAACCATGTGAGTCTTGCATTACCATCATCCATATATCATCGACCATGATACACTTGTATGTATGTATGTGTGCATACACATCATCATGTGTATGTATATACATATATGCATACAAGCATAAAGAAAAGGTTTAATAAAAGTGAGCTAAAAGTCATTATTAAATCAATACTTGATTTAATAAACCGGTCATATCATATATGACCCGACCAATAGTAAACGCCCGATTAATATACGGTATCTCCTACATGTATTTAATCGAGCTCCCGTGCATATCTCATATGCACACCACATCATTTTGCCTGAGCTAGGAAACTTCTGTGTGGGACTTTAAGACTCATCAATACTCCGGCAGTAGGTGATGATCACATCAAACATCTACAAGCCTGTCACGACCCGAAAATACGGAACGTGACTGGCACTTAGATTACGAGACGTCTAAAGGCATAACGTATCCTAAGTCAGCCAAGCCCAGAAAAATCTAAACCAAAATCAAAAGAGAGTGAAGGAAAACCTTTAATGAAAACGATTTTCAAATCAATTAAGTTGCAAGAATCCCTTTTTAAAAACATCATAAATTTCTGAAAATTTCGGCAGAGTCTCCCCTGTATTTTCTATCCCCCAAAATAGGTACAACAAGATAATAAACCTGTAATCATAAAAATGGCATCCCCAAGCGGGAGCTAGCTCTTCGCCCAAGGCGGATCACAACCACATGCAATATAATAGTAATATCAAGAAAAGAGCATAAAGAAACGCAAAATATCAGAAAACACAACGCCGGCTCAAGTGAGCTCGACCCAAAAGAAACCATAAATATACAAATCTCTCAGTCTCACCACTAGGTCACATATACAATATAAAGTGGTAGATGGAGAATACTAGATACAATGATAAAGCAAAAAGAAATAAAGTGTGCTCGCAACCCACCTACGGGCGATGTCGCGAGTCTGAGCAAAAGGAGCTGATGATAAGATAGCCCGCCGCTACAAGGGTGACGGGTCCGACCTGCAAGACACTGTGGCACAACGGGGGTGAGTTGCCAGCTCGTGAGTAAATATAACATCTAATAAGGCAATCGTAAGAATGCACGCAATGCACCACAACATGCATGTCCATATGTGATATAATATCTCTAGTATGCATGCACATGTATGCAATGTCATTATTAAGTCTTTAAGTGTTTTAAATGCTAAGGGTATTGAATTCTTAACTTTAAAAAATGAATATCTGTATAATAGCTAAGTACCATCAAGAAATCATCTGAAAACCCGTGTCAAGCATCGACACCAAATAGGAATCATATCTGTCTCAATATCGGGCTCCGTCAGTCCGGATCGGCCCATATCATAAATCTCACGACAACGGTCGGTATCCTCCGGATATCCGCCGCGCCAGACATCACCGGTAGGTAGTCTTCCCCTGCCAAGCTCATCGTCTACAACTCGATCTTCTTGCCCCGGGGTACCATACCGAGCCCACCATGTACCCGAGACGGTTCATCCACTCCTCGAATCGGGTCTCGAAATCCAACAGAAAACATGAAAACTCATGGTGGACGACACATACATCACGAGAAAACCGCAACTTTGTTTTGAAAATGATAACTATAAGGTTTTGTTAAATTCTTGCGGTTTTCCCCAAAAATCCAGAAATCGCAGCAATACTGAAATCCTCAAGAAAATCATAATGTCCACATGTTATATATGATAAATGTCTATGATATCAATGCATACGAGGTGAATTTTGCTAGAAATCTATATAAATATGATGATGATGCGAGGTATACGTATGCTATGCAATTTCATATATCAAGTATGAATGCAAGTGGCGATATTATGATAAACAGGTTCTATAGTGCACGTGGCATGGAAATTACCAAAGGCGTGTGTGTCACATGAATAGTGCGCGTGCAACAGATGCCAATGGTAATGGTGTTCGTGTCCTACAAAGTGATATCGCATATGTGCATATGAATATCCATGCAATCTAGCATACTATTAACTATAAGGGTATGCAATGTCAATGAAGGGGTAAGTTAACTAACAACATGAATCTTACAAGAGATAAGGAAATCCTAACTAGGGGGCGCATCGCGCCATCCAGACGATTCCCCCATAGATGAATACATCTACTCACCTGAAATCTCCGCTAATCCGATCCGGCCACCGCCTTGCCTTTTCGTGCCGTGTCTGATGTTTCCCCGACCGATCCTATATTTGCACAACACCAAGCATAAGATTACAAAACCTAAGACGATGCAAGTCACAATATACAATTATCAACGCTCTCGAATTACTCATAGCATGCACTCGGTGCGCGGGAAAACGCACGAAAATCGCTAACCTTTAACTAGAATCGTCATTTCGGGGAAATCGACAAAACTACAACCCGACTAGACGAAACCCCGCGTTCGCGCACTCTAATAGTCCTATACGAAGCTAATTATATCGCTAACATAACGCAATTTGATCGCATTCTAATTTTCGTAAAAATCTAGTTAGCAAATTCAATACCGATTCGATGCAAACATCGAAATTTAATCGATTTAGCAGGCATATCATTACACAACTAACCACTCCAATCACCTAGATAACCATCCCTAACTTAATTTTAACAACCATGTTTCAAACCTTAACTCAACATCAAAACCCATTCTTGATTTTCATGAACAATAATTTACAACTAAATTAATACTTCAAAATTAAATTCTAGCATATATAAACTACAAGTTAACAAACTAGTTTAGAATTTTTACCTCACCAATTGAATCCTAGCATGATCAAGTCACCAAGAAAGCCTCCTTTCATCAAGTCTTTGAACTAGTTTGGTTTGAAGAGAGAAAGGATTAGGGTTTGGCTTTGAATGGTTAATGAAATTGTGGATTTTTATTGAATTTTTAGCAAGAAAAGAAGCAAGAAAGAATGAGAAGTGAGGGGATTTCCAGCAGCAAAGGGGTCGGCTGCAGCTTGAGGAGGGAGGTGAGGGATTTTTGGAGAAGTTTCTAGGTCAATAAAACATCATATGTTATCATTTAATGCTTTTCAAATCAACTTTTTCCAAAAAAACCCCTTTTTCATCATTTTTTTCATATTTTTCCACCATAAAACTAAAAGTTTGCAAGACATGATACAATTTTATTAACACCATATTTTAGCTTATAAAGACTCCTAATTATGAAATTTACCTAATTAAATTTGTATTTATCACTAATTTAATGTATTTAAAAAGGCTTAAAATAATTAAAAAAATAATTAATTACGAATTTTTTTTTATTTAACTAGAAAATTATAAGTGACATTTTAGTGACAAAATTATATTAATATCTTATCTAAATTTTGTATAATTAGGTCTACAATGAAAAATATCAATTTTGACTTTTTACGGAAAAAGCCGAAAAATTAGCCGATTACCGAAAAACTGCCTAAACGATTTTCGAAGGGTTACAATCTTCCCCCCTTAAAGAAATTCGGTTCCCGAATTTAAAATTTAACTACGCGTACCTTCAAAAAGATGGGGATATCTCTTCCTCATCTCGACCTCGGTCTCCCAGGTGACCTCCTCGCTGTTCGGGCCACGCCAAAGAACCTTGACGGACGGTATAACCTTCGACCTCAATTTCTTCACCTGCCGATCCAAGATGACCACCGGCTGCTCGGTGAAAGAAAGATCACGCTCTAGCTGGATCGTCTGGTGCTGAATCGTCTGGGAAGGATCATGAAGGTACTTGCGGAGCATCGAGACATGGAATACGGGATGAACATCGGGGAAGCTGGGCGGAAGAGCTAACCGATAAGCGACTGGACCAACACGCTCTAGGATCTCGAAAGGACCAACATATCTAGGACTCAGTTTCCCTTTCCGCCCAAATCTCATCACACCCTTCATCGGAGAGACCTTCAGGAAAACATGATCGCCAACAGCGAACTCGAGTCGGCGACGACGCTTGTCAGCATATGATTTCTGCCTGCTCTGTGCCGCTCTCATCCTGTCCCGAATCAGCTGTATCTTCTCGGTCGTCTCCTGTACGATCTGTGGCCCCAAAATACTGCTCTCCCTGAGCTCTGTCCAACATACAGGCGATCGACATCTCCTCCCATATAAAGCCTCAAAAGGTGCCATCTGAATCGTCTCCTGGAAGCTATTATTGTAGGAAAACTCGATCAAAGGCAAATGACGATCCCAGCTACCACCGAAATCTAAAACACAAGCTCTGAGCATGTCCTCAAGAGTCTGAATAGTACGCTCCGACTGACCGTCAGTCTGCGGATGAAAGGCTGTGCTAAAACTCAATCGGGTGCCCAAAGCTTCCTGGAGTTTCTGCCACAATCGGCTAGTAAACTGGGTGCCCCGGTCGGACACGATGCAAGTCGGAACACCATGCAGTCGCACTATCTCATCAATATAAACCTGGGCGTACTGAGAAAATCCAAAAGTGGTCTTCACTGGCAGAAAGTGAGCCGCTTTCGTCAGTCGATCCACAATCACCCAAATAGAGTCGTACCCTCGACTGGTCCTGGGCAGACCCACAACGAAGTCCATGGAGACCTGCTCCCACTTCCACTCAGAGATGGGCAAAGGCTGTAACTCGCCGGCTGGCCTTTGGTGCTCGGTCTTGACTTGCTGACAAGTCAGGCATCTGGACACAAAGTCTGTAATATCCTTCTTCATCCCGTCCCACCAGTAAACCTCTCTCAAATCATGGTACATCTTGGTGGAACCTGGGTGAACACTGTATACTGATCTATGTGCCTCCTCGAGAATATCACGCCTCAGTCCCTCTGAATCTGGCACACACAGTCGAGTCCCAAATCGAAGTATCCCTTGATCATCAATCACGAACTCAGAAACTCTGCCCTGCCGAATCTGCTCAATAATCTCTAAGATACGGGCATCGCCGGACTGTGCCTCGCGGATACGGTCAAGTAACTATGGGCGTGCTCTGAAATGGGCTAGCTGTCCCCCTGTAGGAGTAAACTCGAACTGCACTCTGCTATCACATAAAACCTGCCAATCTGCCGTCGACTGCATCTGTACTGCGCTCAAACAAGATAAGCTATCTCCGGGCCTCCTACTCAGAGCATCTGCCACCACATTCGCCTTGCCCGGATGGTATAAAATCTCGCAGTCATAATCCTTCACCAACTCCATCCATCGGCGCTGTCTCAGGTTCAGGTCTCGCTGCTGGAAGATATACTTCAAACTCTTGTGGTCAGTGAATATCTGGCACGACCCACCGTATAGGTAATGTCTCCAGATCTTAAGTGCAAATACCACTGCAGCCATCTCTAAATCATGTGTGGGGTAGTTCTGCTCGTGTTTCCTCAGCTGCCGAGAAGCATACGCAATAACTCTATTGTGCTGCATCAATACACAGCCCAGCCCCACTTGAGAAGCATCACAATATACCACGAACCCGCCTGATCCTGAAGGCAATGCTAACACTGGTGCAGTAGTCAGACGAGTCTTCAACTGCTGGAAGCTATCCTCACATGCCTGGGTCCAATCAAAAGGAACCCCCTTCCGGGTCAACCCAGTCAAAGGTGCAGCAATGCGGGAGAAATCCTGGACAAAACGTCGATAATAGCCGGCCAGACCTAGAAAGCTGCGAACCTCTGTAACTGATACTTGTCTAGGCCAACGCTGAACTGCCTCGATCTTCTTCGGGTCCACACAAATACCATCTCTCGTCACCACATGACCCAAGAAATCGACACTGTCTAGCCAGAATGCGCACTTGGAGAATTTGGCGAACAGCTGATGCTCCCTCAAAGTCTGCAATGTGATACGTAAGTGCTGCTCATGCTCCTCCCGGCTCCGAGAATAAACCAAGATATCGTCAATAAACACAATAATGAACCGATCGAGATACGGCCTGAATACACGGTTCATCAAATCCATAAATGCTGCCGGGGCATTGGTGAGCCCGAACGATATTACCATGAACTCATAATGACCATATCGAGTACGGAAGGCGGTCTTCGGAATATCCTCCTTCCGAACCCGCAACTGGTGATAACCTGACCGTAAATCAACCTTCGAGAAGAACCCTGCACCCTGGAGCTGATCGAATAAGTCATCAATGCGGGGTAGGGGATATCTGTTCCGCACAGTAACCCGGTTCAGCTGACGATAATCAATGCATAAACGCATACTTCCGTCCTTCTTCTTAACAAACAAGACGGGAGCACCCCAAGGTGACACACTCGGTCGGATAAGCCCTTTGTCCAACAAGTCCTGTAACTGATCCTTTAGCTCTCTTAGTTCTGCCGGGGCCATCCGATAAGGAGGTATAGAAATAGGCCCCGTGCCAGGGATCAAGTCAATACAGAACTCAATCTCGCGTTCTGGTGGCAGACCAGGCAGCTCGTCAGGGAATACATCAGGAAACTCTCTCACAACAGGGACCTGGTCCAACGGAACCTCTGTGGAGCTAGTATCACAAACATAGGCTAAGAATCCCTGACACCCTTTCCTCAAGAGCTGACCAGCGCGAAGAGAAGAAATCAAGCTGGGAAAGGTAGCGCTACGATCTCCCTGAATAATAAGAACCGGCTCACCAGGAAAACTGAATCTGACTGCTTTTTCACGGCAGTCCACGGATGCATAACAGGTGGCTAGCCAGTCCATACCAAGAAGAACGTCAAAGTCTAGCATATCGAGGAGAATCAAATCTACTGAAGAATCTCTCTCCCCGATACGAACGGAACACGATCGGTACACAAAACGGGCAACAAAAGACTCGCCTACCAGGGTAATAACGACAAGCGGCTGATCTAACGGAGAAGACTCTCGGCCCAACCTCGGTGCAAAATACGTGGAAACATAGGAATGTGTGGAGCCTGGATCAAATAATACCCGTGCATCAAAAGAACATACTGGCAGAGTACCTGTCACGACGGCATTAGATGCCTGTGCATCCTGAGGAGTCAATGCGAACACTCGGGCCTGTCCACCACTAATAGCTGGCTGTCCTCTGCCTCTACCTCGGCCTCTCCTCTGCCTCTGTCGCCTCGTCCTCTCGGAACCGGACCGCCACGCCCACGGCCTCTAGAAGCATCTGGCTGGCGTGGAGCATCATCAGGAGTAGGAAGTAAAGCTCTCTGCGAAGGTGGTGAGGGTGGTAAAGTCACATGCGGGACTGTCGCCGCGCCCTGGCGTCCTATGGTACAGTCTCTGACACGGTGGTACTGACTCCCACACCGAAAACATCCTGGAGACGACTGCTGGGTCTGTGGATATGAACCAAACAACTGACCTCGTCTCAATCCTCTGCCTCCACCATCTCCCGGAAATAATCTATCGCGGTGTCTACCCATCTGCCGCTGAGCTGGCGTATCAGTACGGATCCTCTTCGGCCCAGAAACGACCGAAGTCTCAGAAATACGCTCCTCCAAAAGTAAGGCTGCATCCATCGCGGCTGCGTATGTATCAAAGTGCTGGGTGCCGATGGCAAGGAATAGCTGTGTATCAAGCCCTCGTACAAACCTCTTTATTCTCTTCTCTTCTGTGTCGACTAGGTACGGAGCATATCGAGACAACTGGGTAAACTGTATATCATACTCCGACACCGTCATCCCAGGAGTCTTGTGCAAAGACTCAAAACTACGGGCTCGAGTATCTCGGACACTCTCCGGAAGAAAACGGGCAAGAAATGCAGATGTAAACTCATCCCAGGTCATAGAAGGCAGACCTGCAGCTCGGCCTCTCTCTACTGAATCGTACCATGTCTGGGCAAGACCCTCCAGACGAAAACTCGCAAACTCCACCAATCTATCATCAGAACACCTCAACGAACGGCAAATCCGAGCCATCTTATCAAGAAATGCCTGTGGGTCCTCTGTCGCATCTGTACCGGTAAAAGCTGGAGGTCTCAATCTCATGAACTCCTGTAGTGAAACAGGGATAGTCTCCGTAGTAGCAGCAGGAGTGACCATCTGTGCAGCAGGTACGATCGTGGTCTGTGCGGTGGAAGGAACGTCCTCGGATCTCTGTGCCTGGCTGGACTCAACTAAAGATCCCATCATCTGCCGCAACTCTTGCATGCCGGCCTCTAATCTGGCAATACGGTCAGGATAAGGCGGATCAGTATGACCCTGAGGGGTAGGCGTATCCTCCCGCTCGATCCTCGCCTCAGACGAGCCCGCTCGAATCTCATCCCTAGCGGCAGCCCGCTGAGCTCTCGTAGTCTTTGGCGGCATCGAAGCTGGAATAAGAAACAGGACTGATAAGGACATTGCAATTGAATCAAGGAATACAAGGAATCAAGAAAGGAAATACAAGAAATTATGTCCTAAGGTCACTTAGGCGGAGTACCGTATCATAAGTATGCCGCGGATCATACCCACGCTACGCCACTCTGCTTAAGTCACCTACTCCATCTACCAAGGTCGTCCTACACTCAGAAAGGTAAAACCTATGCTCTAATACCAACTTTGTCACGACCCGAAAGTACGGAACGTGACTGGCACTTAGATTACGAGACGTCTAAAGGCGTAACGTATCCTAAGTCAGCCAAGCCCAGAAAAATCTAAACCAAAATCAAAAGAGAGTGAAGGAAAACCTTTAATGAAAACGATTTTCAAATCAATTAAGTTGCAAGAATCACTTTTTAAAAACATCATAAATTTCTGAAAATTTCGGCAGAGTCTCCCCTGTATTTTCTATCCCCCAAAATGGATACAACAAGATAATAAACCTGTAATCATAAAAATGGCATCCCCAAGCGGGAGCTAGCTCTTCGCCCAAGGCGGATCACAACCACATACAATATAATAGTAATATTAAGAAAAGAGCATAAAGAAACGCAAAATATCAGAAAACACAACGCCGGCTCAAGTGAGCTCGACCCAAAAGAAACCACAAATATACAAATCTCTCAGTCTCACCACTAGGTCACATATACAATATAAAGTGGTAGATGGAGAATACTAGATACAATGATAAAGCAAAAAGAAATAAAGTGTGCTCGCAACCCACCTACGGGCGATGTCGCGAGTCTGAGCAAAAGGAGCTGATGATAAGATAGCCCGCCGCTACAAGGGTGACGGGTCCGACCTGCAAGACACTGTGGCACAACGGGGGTGAGTTGCCAGCTCGTGAGTAAATATAACATCTAATAAGGCAATCGTAAGAATGCACGCAATGCACCACAACATGCATGTCCATATGTGATATAATATCTCTAGTATGCATGCACAGGTATGCAATGTCATTATTAAGTCTTTAAGTGTTTTAAATGCTAAGGGTATTGAATTCTTAACTTTAAAAAATGAATATCTGTATAATAGCTAAGTACCATCAAGAAATCATCTGAAAACCCGTGTCAAGTATCGACACCAAATAGGAATCATATCTGTCTCAATATCGGGCTCCGTCAGTCCGGATCGGCCCATATCATAAATCTCACGACAACGGTCGGTATCCTCCGGATATCCGCCGCGCCAGACATCACCGGTAGGTAGTCTTCCCCTGCCAGGCTCATCGTCTACAACTCGATCTTCTTGCCCCGGGGTACCATACCGGGCCCACCATGTACCCGAGACGGTTCATCCACTCCTCGAATCGGGTCTCGAAATCCAACAGAAAACATGAAAACTCATGGTGGACGACACATACATCACGAGAAAACCGCAACTTTGTTTTGAAAATGATAACTATAAGGTTTTGTTAAATTCTTGCGGTTTTCCCCAAAAATCCAGAAATCGCAGCAATACTGAAATCCTCAAGAAAATCATAATGTCCACATGTTATATATGATAAATGTCTATGATATCAATGCATACGAGGTGAATTTTGCTAGAAATCTATATAAATATGATGATGATGCGAGGTATACGTATGCTATGCAATTTCATATATCAAGTATGAATGCAAGTGGCGATATTATGATAAACAGGTTCTATAGTGCACGTGGCATGGCAATTACCAAAGGCGTGTGTGTCACATGAATAGTGCGCGTACAACAGATGTCAATGGTAATGGTGTTCGTGTCCTACAAAGTGATATCTCATATGTGCATATGAATATCCATGCAATCTAGCATACTATTAACTATAAGGGTATGCAATGTCAATGAAGGGGTAAGCTAACTAACAACATGAATCTTACAAGAGATAAGGAAATCCTAACTAGGGGGTGCATCGCGCCATCCAGACGATTCCCCCATAGATGAATACATCTACTCACCTGAAATCTCCGCTAATCCGATCCGGCCACCGCCTTGCCTTTTCGTGCCGTGTCTGATGTTTCCCCGACCGATCCTATATTTGCACAACACCAAGCATAAGATTAAAAAACCTAAGACGATGCAAGTCACAATATACAATTATCAACGCTCTCGAATTACTCATAGCATGCACTCGGTGCGCGGGAAAACGCACGAAAATCGCTAACCTTTAACTAGAATCGTCATTTCGGGGAAATCGACAAAACTACAACCCGACTAGATGAAACCCCGCGTTCGCGCACTCTAATAGTTCTATATGAAGCTAATTATATCGGTAATATAACACAATTTGATCGCATTCTAATTTTCGTAAAAATCTAGTAAGCAAATTCAATACCGATTCGATGCAAACATCGAAATTTAATCGATTTAGCAAGCATATCATTACACAACTAACCACTCCAATCACCTAGATAACCATCCCTAACTTAATTTTAACAACCATGTTTCAAACCCTAACTCAATATCAAAACCCATTCTTGATTTTCATGAACAATAATTTACAACTAAATTAATACTTCAAAATTAAATTCTAGCATATATAAACTACAAGTTAGCAAACTAGTTTAGAATTTTTACCTCACCAATTGAATCCTAGCATGATCAAGTCACCAAGAAAGCCTCCTTTCATCAAGTCTTTGAACTAATTTGGTTTGAAGAGAGAAAGAATTAGGGTTTGGCTTTGAATGGTTAATGAAATTGTGGATTTTTATTGAATTTTTAGCAAGAAAAGAAGCAAGAAAGAATAAGAAGTGAGGGGATTTCCAGCAGCAAAGGGGTCGGCTGCAGCTTGAGGAAGGAGGTGAGGGATTTTTGGAGAAGTTTCTAGGTCAATAAAACATCATATGTTATCATTTAATGCTTTTCAAATCAACTTTTTCCAAAAAAACCCCTTTTTTCATCATTTTTTTCATAATTTTCCCACCATAAAACTAAAAGTTTGCAAGACATGATACAATTTTATTAACACCATATTTTAGCTTATAAATACTCCTAATTATGAAATTTACCTAATTAAATTTGTATTTATCACTAATTTAATGTATTTAAAAAGGCTTAAAATAAAAAAAAATAATAATTAATTACGAATTTTTTTTTATTTAACTAGAAAATTATAAGTGACATTTTAGTGACAAAATTATAGTAATATCTTATCTAAATTTTGTATAATTAGGTCTACAATGAAAAATATCAATTTTGACTTTTTACGGAAAAAGCCGAAAAATTAGCCGATTACCGAAAAACTGCCTAAACGATTTTCGAAGGGTTACAAAGCCGCAAGCGGTCAGCTAAACGTAACGGCCCCCCGGGTATTGAGCGATCATAAAAAAAACAAGCGAACCTGTCAAAACTCCATCGAGCCAACTGGCAACACTTACCGTACAATCCGATCTCTTCGTCAGATATGCTGCATATCGAGTGTTGGGATGGAATCGTCGACCCCAATAACTCAATAAGTCATGCCGGTATATGGTCTACAACAGATCGAGAAACTACTGATAACACTTATCAGTAATATCTTAGCAGCCTTGGCCAAGGACTTCCTGTTATAGTCAATCGTGCATAGCGCAACATCAATCCCCAATACTGGGAGAGACGAAACTCTTCCTATCGCTCATCGCCTCCATGTGCCTCGGGACTGTACCCAAAATCCACCTGTTTGTACGACTCAGTAGAGCCGTAGTAGGGTGGAGATCAAAGTACAGTGGGAGGACACACAAGACTCTATGACGATCTTGGGTCTACGGACTAACCTGTACCAGTGTCACCTGAGAACTGCTATCCGACGTATGATATAATACCACATAGGAGTTCTCGGTGAGTCCGTTCAGTTTACCCAGTCTCACTCACCCCTATACAATCTTTGGTGTCACCACACCAGATGAATATAGGATCATCTATTGCCCATCATATGGAACAAGAATGGTATACGCTAGTCTACTCTGGAATATCGATGCCCTGTCTCGATACACCTACGACTAGGAACATTTAAAGGATATGCTTTATATGCTTATAAACTACAGGTGTCCCACTAGTATGATCCACATCATAATCCCAGTAGTCAAGCCAATATCGTAAGGGCTATATCAACATGTATCAAATGAGTAAAAGCATGATCAAATGAATATATGAAAAAGAGCAATCAGATAGCATACTATCATGTCGAGCAAGACTGTCCTCTGAATACACACACACACACATCAGTACATACACTATTATATAATAGCCTCTAGGGCATACATATATCCAACAGCCTCTCCCTCTCCCCCTTCCCCTTTATCCTCAAAACACCTCATTTCCCACCTCAAAACACCTCGCTCCTTTCATTAAAAATGTGCACAAGCTCACAAGCTACACCTTGGACCAAGAAAGTTTGCATTTTGGTGCTCAAGGGAATTCATGAGTGCCAAATGAAGTATTCTCTTAACCATTAGCATAGTTTTTCCATTTGCTTTTACATCCATATTTGATTAGAACCGATTTAGTGTCGTTTAGTAAGCTTTGGAAATTTCTAGTTAGAGTTTGAGGAATTCTTGAGATGTGATGTGTAATTGAGGCTTATAGTGACCTTAAACCCCTGTAATGATTGTATTTTGGACCTAAAACAGAGACTTAAACCCCAATAGCGAACTTTGAAAATCTACAGATATTGGAAATTGTGGAATTTGTGATGGTTTTTGGTTATCTGCTCACACCCGGGGACTCTAAAATTTATTTAGCGAACACAGAGAGATGTGCAGGTGATTTAGAGCATACCCTAAAGACTCGAGTCCTTACCCTAACACCCAGGCCGCAAATTAATTCATCCTGGCCGCAAATCGCGGCCAGGTTATGGTTGTTTTGCCTCGTGTTGGTTTTGTGGCTCTATTACCTGCTAATTTCAATTAGGGTAAAATCTGGGACCATTTTCATGAGTTGCTGTTTTGATTCGGGGTTATATTTTTCGTATTTTGGATTCTGGATTTTAGTAATTGCGTTTTATCTCGATCACTTGACGTTTGTACGACGATATCGAGAATTGTTTGGTGGTTTGAAAGGCGTAGTCCATAGGTTTTAACCTATAGGCTTTTAGCGTGTCGTTTTAGTTTTGAATTGGGTTTTAATGCTGCACGATACGTTATGATGTGTAGGTACCCCTACGAGGACTTCGGGACGACAAGCAAGCGCGTGGCGACGTCAGCAACGGCAAGCGAAAAGCAAGATGAGTAGATATATATCTACGGGGGAAGTCGGGTGGATGGCGTATAGCACCCCCGCAGTTTCGTAAAATAGAACGCGAATGCGTTATGATATATAGATATATACTTATATAGTTTATAAGATGTGTTTAATTAGCTAGAAATGCTTTAGATGACTTGATTGATAATGTCTTTAGTTAGTTTACTAGTCGCGAACCATAGAATATGTTTATACCTATACGCACACACACTCATGCTTACATTTTATTACCTGTGCGTATATGGGGATATGTATACACACACACACACACACATGGGTATGGGACTATACACACACACACACACACACACGTATACATATACATGAATTATGAGGATAGTACATGATATTTAGAGATGAGTCGATGAGTTTGGGCTTGAGGCCATGAGATCGGTGAGGTGACATGGTTTGTATTTAAGATACGCCAAGATTTTTTTAGCGGATCATTTAGGCATGGTGTTTTCATACACACACATGCATATATGTAGATGGTATCAGTATGTACTAGACGTAGATCAGTACCCCCAGATCAGGATATATGATAAAAAGGATATCAGATGAATAATGAGATAATGTGATGTTGACCCATACCCAGATTTGAGATGCCGTACGACGGATTTACATACGAGCTATATATTGATGATAGATCTGCACTCTTAACTCGAGAATATCATATTGTATATTGTATCGTATGTGATATTATTGAGGCGGGATCACCGACTATTATATTTATATATATATCGACTCAGATTTAGGTGGTTTCCCTTACCCTTTCGATTAGACTGTTCGTTTAGTCCTGTAGTACTTATAGATGTTAGAGTAGAATCGAGTTATACCTATTTCAAAACTAACGAATCGTGAGTATTTTAAAGATAGGCCAAGAGATTCTACGGATATTTTCAAAAGACGCATCTTTTCTTAAAAACACTGTAGCTCTTATTTTTCTAAACACCACGATTCGTGTTATTTCAAATGGCAAAACTGTATGACACATATATATATATATATATATATATATATATATATTGATATAGATTCTTCATTGTTGCGTTTATTATTCATTTCCCGCATATTATTGCTGTTCGCATCACATTTGCATGCTTATATTGTGTTTTTATATCCATTATTGAGATTATGCTGTCAGGACACCACCACCATTACCGATGATGCGTATTCTCTACCTACACTTGCTTACCGGCTCACACACATCATCATCGGTAATTGCCATGGCACGTACACTTTAGTGAATATTATTTCATTGACATAGCTTGCTAGCTGATAGTTGCAATATATTATCGCTTTCATATGCTAGTTTAACTATTGCACTCATTGCATGATATCAGATGCATTCATATATTCATTGGTTATGCAGTATTTTGGGGTTTTACGCCGATATTCACTGTTTACTTACTCTTGATTTTGGATTTCGGATTTCGGATTTTCATGAGATTTCGGGATTTAGAGGAAAACCGCAAGAATATATATAAACTTCTCTCTCTCCCTTTTTAAAATGCAAGTTGTGGTTTTCTCGTGATGTATGAGTCGTCCACCATAAGTTTTCATGATAGCTGTTGGATTTCGAGACCCGATTCGAGGAGCCGGATGAACCGTCTGCGGGTACATGGTGTACCCGGTATGGTACTCCGGGGCAAGAAGCTCGAGTTGTAGTCGATGAGCCCGGCAGGGGCAGACGGCCTACCGGTGATTGTTTGGCGCGGCGGATATCCGGAGGATACCGTCCGTGGTCGTGTGATTTGATGATATGGGCCGATCCGGACTGACGGAGCCCGAGGTATTGAGACACTGTAATATTGAGATATTGGGATTTATGTTTTTTGTTGATGCTAGAAACTGATTATGTTGATTCCATTGATGATACCTCGTGTTATATAAACAGAAATCTCACTAAAACAAGAAACAGTTTCTTCATTTACATATATTCTGTTTTCATTACTTTACATTCACACCTCATATTATGATATGTTGCTATCTGAGACACTGACACGAGCACTTGGTATTATATTTGGTATAGATGTTTACTTTTGCCACCTTTTCATGCTTCAGACTTTATCATTTGAGGTTTTATATATATATATATATATATATATATATATATATATTTGATCGTATTGACCTAGGATTGGGTCATACATACGATTTCTGTTCTGTGATATTTTCTACTCACGAGTTGGCAACTCACCCCGTTGTGCCACAGTTTCTTGCAGGTTTTCATTACGGCTTTGCTGGCACACTGCTTCCTTCCGGGTGATTGTTTTGGTAGGTGGGTTCACTTGTGTCGTGACCACCATTGTATTTATTTATATTCAGTTGTATATAGTAAACTCCATCAACCAGACATGTATATTTTTTTTGACTTAGAGACCAGTTGTATATTCTTTCGACCTTAGAGTCGCGCGTTGTATTATTATGGATTTCGTGTTGATTTGAGTTTCCTTTTCGGTTTTGATCCTCGCCCTTCGGCATTGTATATTATATTGCTTGCGTGGTTGTGACCGTCGTTTGACGAAGAGCTAGCTCCCGCTTGGGGATGCCTTTTATCATTATAAATGCTTTTACCATGTTGTACCTCTTTCGAGGCCAATATTTACAAAGGAAATTCTGTCGAAATTTCAGAAAAGACTTGATGTTTTAAAAATACATAATTCGGCTTATTTTAATAAAACACTTTCTTTAAAATGGTTTTACATTTCTGGGTTTTTGTCTTACTTGAATTAGATGTGGTCCTATAGATTTTATATGATTCAAGTGCCAGTCACGTGCCATTTCGGGTCGTGACAGTCTGTGAGTGGTGCCGTTGGTCGGTCGATGAGACCGAGGAAGATGACCTCGATGGGATAGCTCGCGGACGAGTGGGAGAGCCGAGATATCTTGGTTCTGCTGTAGTCCGGAGATGAGCTGTGAGGCTGAGGAGGCCGGTTATGCAGAGGGCTCGTAGGTGAGCCAGCGTTTGCTCGGTAGGACGAGCATAGGTGTGGTCTGATCGGCCACTGTAGGTCCTTTCTTGCATGCTTGGGACACGTCATCTGCCACGTGCCAGTGCCATGATCTGGGAGATCACCGATATTGAGCATCATCAATTACCAACTTATGATAATATTAGCTTGATTGTCATTGAAGGAGTGCAACAATGAGGTAAAACCTTTTGCCCCCTAGGTGAGAGGCTGCTTATTCCATTTCAAATGATTCTACATATGTCTATACTTTCGACATGTATATTAAAACAACATCAGATAATATATGTTTATAAAGATTCTATGTACAAGACTTAAATTCGATTACAGTTTATTAACAACATATATATGATGAAAATGATCACATTATTGATTATCATACATCCATCAACAAACAAACATATATGAATGTTAAGAACCACGTTCCAGGTTTAATTTCATACTCAGCTTACAGTAAACAAAATTTACTCTTCTCTCAACTGTACTCATCATACGTAGTACTTTATATAACGGATTCATGCATGGTTTCTTTTCGTCCAATTCAATTCAATTCTCGTGAGTCGAATATTGATCTTTAGATCCCCTCTGATACTGCTGCTGTTGCTGCTTCTGCACCTGCCCTGGTCTCCTCTGCTTCACCAGCGGCGACACGATCGACACTAGACCCCCGAGAGGGGGCCGCATCCTCCCTCTGTACACCATCTCATCGTACGGCCTGCGGTAGAACCTTAGATACATCCTAAACATCTCCTTCCCCTTGATGGCACCGCCGCTCTCCCCTTTGTTGAACGACGAGAACAGCGTCGCTGGAGACTGTAGAAACGAGGGCCTTGGCGTCCTGGGCGGTGGCTGCGGATGCTGATGTGGCGTGTGGGGATTGGTTGGTCGAGGGGTGCGGGAGCTCGGGGATGCGAAGGAGAAGGAGCGGGCGTTGGCGGAGGAAGACCCGATAAGAGAGGGGCTGGCGGTGGAGGAGGTGGGGACCACCGAGCTGAGGTACCAGGGCTTGAGGGAGTCCAGGTGGGGGGAGACCGTGAAGGCGAAGCGGGATGAGGTGGAGCCGGTTCGAACGTTAGATTTTAATCCGACGGAGGGGGAGGGGTCAAAGCGGAGGGAGGTTGTCCGGTGAGGGTAGGATGAGAAGACCTCGTCTTCGAGGGAGTCGTCGAAGTTGAGGGAGGAGACCAGGGACGTGACTGCCCAGAGGTCGACAAACGGCCGTGCACCCTGCGGGACACACACCTTTAGTTTTTTCCATTTTTCAATTGGTTTGTCTTTTTTATTAAGAAGAATACACAAGTCCTTAAATTGGCCAAAATGATTTTAGAATCAGCCATAAGTGAATAATGTATTCCAATATAACAAGCGATTTTATTTCCCTGTCATAGTATCTTTTCACTTTCCTAAACAAACTCGAAACTAATCTTTTGGGTGCTGCGTCGCAAGTTTGAACCCCATACCTTCCGCTTGATACCTACGACCTTTATCATTAATTTCAGGTATGCGCCACTCTCAAGTAACTTGACTTAGTAATTTTTAGTCACAATAATCCTTGGTAAATCATATGTCTAATTAAGAGATTCATAAAAAAAAATAACATCATTTTGTAAACTGGAAATTTGTGAAGGTGTGAAGTGAAAAAATACCTTCCAGAGACAAGAAAACATGGATGGGGGATCAATGACGAAGGCCTTGTGGAGCCTTGCAGGGTAAAATTCAGAAACAACCTTCAGAGTCCCCATGAAGAGGTTGAGAAAAGCAGGGGCCGATCTGAAAAAGCCTGCAAAGTTTTTAAACACAAAACGCACGCGCATTAGTTTTCCAACTTAATTCAAACCAAAGTTGATGAATGATTAAGATGGGAGATTTGGGAGCAGCAATGGAGAATCCATAGGGGACCACCACTGGGCCCGGAAATTTACAGGATTAGCCCTCCTTGGCATCAAAACAATCAGTTCGCCGCTGATGCGTGATTCATTTGACTCCTTGTTACTGGGCAAAAATTGGGCACGTGCTGCTGACAAAATTTCAGCATAATTCTTGCTATTGCAAAATATTAAAAAAGGGGTAAATTACACTAAAATACAAGTAACAATCGAATTTTCACTAAAATACCTTGTAGACTTTTGTTACATCAAAATACCCCCCCCCCCCCCCCCCAACTATTTTTTTAACAATCCTAAATACCCACACAATGGTTTTCAAGAGAGATTCTTTTCATCAAAATACCTACAAGAAAAACTAGTAGCATTTAAGATAAAAAAAACTTAATGGTATTTTAGTGAAAACCACTATAAAATACCCATCACTATATTATATTTTCCCACTAAAAAATTTGGTTTTCAAGTGATATTTCTCACCAAAATACCCTCAAAACCAGCGAGCCTAAGCTATTTTACTGTAAGCAAAAATGCTTTAGTTATTTTAGTGAAAAACGTGAGAAAAACCCTATCAAAATTAAATTTGCGCTAAACTTCAAAAAATAGAAATGATGCTTACTTGCATCAAAGAGGATCACGAATTGATCAACAAAGCGAGACATGGACAAGACTGCCACTTCCAATGTGAACACCAGCAACCGCAAATACCTAAATAACAAATGGACTTATCTGTAAAGTTACAGTAAAAAGACCAAATTTGGAAACAGGACAAAAAAGGGAGGCGGCAAGTTTCTCACGATTTCTGAGAGTGAGTTTTGAAATAATCCTGCTTTATGCGAAAAACCTGCAAAGTGCAAAATTAAACGAACTATTACATAAAATGATAGGAAATAAAATGCAAAAATTTATAAAACAAGGTGGTTTCTGATAATTACCATTACAGGCCTGGCCTCCTCGTCATGGCCTGCCACGTAGGCAACCCCTTCGGCAAGCTCCGATGAGAACTCATCCGCTATCAAATGAGCTGTTTTCACCAAAAATAACATTAAAAAAAGTTACCAAAAATAGAAGAAGAAGCAAAATATGCAAAAAAGTACAAAAATGTTTAGTAAATTACCAGTTCCGATGCTCTCTCTCCAAGAAAGAACAGCGCGCAGATGCTTTGCAGCCTTCTTCACGTTCTCGCCTTTCCCTTTCAAGAATCGCTCCACGCAAGCATCGTTACAGTATTTTTCCTATTTTTTCACAAAATAAAAAATTAATTTCACAAACGAGAAAGAAAAAAAACAAATATCTATATAATTTCACAAAAATAACTACAAAAAATCTTAAAACTCCAAATAAATATAAAACAAGCAAAAAAATGAACTGAAATCTCATCAGAACCTTAATTTCACGCAAAAAGTGATAAAAAATCTAAAACTACAGACAAAATCACTGTATGAAGAAATCGCAGTAATCTCTAGAAAAGGAAGATGATTAAAAATTCGAATAAGAAAATTCCTAAATCAGTAAAAAAAAAGAAGGAAATGGAGAAAAAAATGTAGGCTTTTAATGTCTAAATAATTTTTACAAAAGCTTCCAAAAATCATAAGCCCCAAATAAATCGCAATAACCTTTCAGGCTACAAAATGAACTCAAAATCTCATCAGAACCTTATTATCACAAACAAACAAAAATAAATAAAATAAATTATAAGAAATTCACTGAATGAAGAAATCGCAGTAATCTCGAGGAAACGAGGATGAATAAGAAAATGGAATAAAAACTTTTTTAAATCAGTAACAAAAAATATACGCTTTTACAAGTAGATAACTCACTTAAATTCACAAAAATCGCTTGAAAACAGAGAAAATTCCCGAAAACTGAGCAACGAATCGAAACTAATTAGAAAGTTTTAGAGCTAGAAAAAATCATCAAAGGTCAATTAGAAATCGAATACGTTCCGTAAAAATCCTCAAAAAAAGAATGGGGGCGAAATCGAAGCTTTGAACCTGTTTCACTGTAAGCGGAGCTTGCTTCTTCAGGATCTTGAGCACCGCATCGATCCGCTCTCGATCTCTCTCCTCCTTCTTCTCCATTAGTCCCATTTCTCTATCCTCAGATCAAAACCCTAACCCTAAATCTCAAGCTCGCATTTAGAGAGAGAAAGCACAAAGATTTCGGGGAAAAAAAATAGAGTTTTTAGAGAGAGAAATGAGATTTGAGGCGGTATTTATACGAGGGAAAAGTGTGCATTAGGCATTTGACGGCGGATGAGGACCGTTAACGGAAGACGTTTGTGACGTTTACTTTTTTTCTTTTCCTTTCCTTTTTTCTTTTTAATATTCTGTTTTTGAATTAAAATGATATTTTTTGGTGGTGATTTTATTCCTTGTGCTTGTGCTTTTTGATGATCTCGACAGTTGGGTTTTGATGGGACTGGTTTGTTTTACATGGACCACCCTTTACTTCTATGCTTTTGCTTTAGTTTCCTTTTCTTCTTCTTCTTCTTCTTTCTGTTTTAATTTGCAAGTTGGCATAATTTGTAAATTTGCAAGTTTGTTTGCCTCCCTTCGAGTTGTAAAATAAAATAAAATCATACACTATGTAAATTTTTATTATAACCAATACCTATCACCCTCACTTAAGAACATGTAATGTGAGACCAGTGAAACTTCATGTTGTCAGGTTTGAGATTCAATCATATTACATTACATTACGACATTCCATTGATTATCAAAGTCGAAAATGATTGCTTAAGTAGGACACGGTTGAATAAAAATTGTCATGCCAGGTGAATTTCACTAATTATCATTTGTCGGACCATGATACTTTTATGTGAAAATAATTTATTATTCTTGAGATGGGATTTCAAAGTAAGGTTATAACTAGATTTTAATGTTTAGTTGATGAAAAGAAGAACACATTACAGTTACATTGGGCTATTCGTAAGACAAAAATTGACAGTGTATGGCTTAGAATGGCGAATTAATCATGGCAATTAACCGTATAACTGCTGCTCGGTTCTTTTCACCTGCCTTTTGTTTTGAATGTTAACTCTAGGGTTTTATGGAGCTGCTGGCACAAGATCGTATATAACAAGGAAGCCTACTTTGGAATATTTAAGTGGGTCAGACCTGCTCTCCTGTTAGCTCTGACGCGCGCAGCTACACTAAATTCTCTTAACTTTAATAATAAAAGATGTTCTCAAAGGGTAGTTATGCAAATCAGGAATTTGGGTAGGATTATTATGCAAGTAACCCTTAAGTTAGTTTTATAGTAACTTGGAAGAGAAGGTATAAGGTAAAGAATGTAGGGGCTAGCCAGCGCCGACATCACACGGCGAGCTTCGTTTTTATATTGCTTGTTATGTCCCACGTGGCGCCGGGACCACTCCCGAGTGGCATTCTCGATATTAACTGAGAACTTTGATGCTAAATCGTATGGCTAGCTCTACGTGTCATGTAGTTAAGTAGGTTTTTTATGAGATACTTTTTTCTTAAGAATATACAGTTTGCTTAAATTGCTCTTTAATAAACCAGAGTTTACAAAAGATTTCACATCTATGCCATATTTTTTTTATAAGGAACGAGAGCACACAGTGTGATCTTTTATAGTGGCGTGACAAAAACAAATTAACCTACACATGAATCAATGAAAAATTTGTTGCATTTGTTCTGCCACCACATGAAATTGTAAAGAAGCAAATGTATACTCCATAATCTCATTTTTCAGTTTCTAGCTCTAAATACGATTTCTTATACTGAAAGTCTTTATAATAATTCAATACTAGCTTGAAGTAAAATTTAAAGGTTGTGATGATGCTCAATATTGGCGATGCGAGATCAGGACACGTGGCGGATGAAATGTTCCAAGACCCAGAATAAAGGGTCCATAGAGGCCGACCAGGCCCCCTGGTACCCGATCTGCAAGCACAAGCTGGCCCTCCTCGGCCCCCCTGCAAATTTGCCTCCTCGGCCCCTCAGCTTGCTCCGAGCTGCCACATGACAAAGACTCCTCTGCCCTCTTGCTCGGTTCCGAGCTCCCCAGCCGAGGCCGTCTTCCTCGGTCCCTCCGACCGACCAACTTCACAACTCAAAGGTGTAACCGCCGCTCCGCAAATCTCGCCACGCGCAGATTCTCCGCCAGCAACGTCCCACGTTCCACGCCATCATGATCCCCATTAATGGGCGATCCGCTCTTTACGCGGGCGTGACGTCGGGAGCGTAACTGCCGGCGAGATTCTCGCGCGTGCTGCCGCCGCTATATAAACCCCCATCACAGAGGGGTCAAGTAAACCATTCTTGATTCCACTTAGTCGTTACTCTGCTCGGATCTAGTACTAACTTGATCGTCGGAGGGTCCTCGGTGGTACCAAACCACCCCGGGACTTCTTTGCAGGTACTCGGCGCTAAACTCCTCAAATCACCAATCTCCTCAAAACCTATTGAGACCCATACGCAACAGAAGATCACCGCCGAAATCCACCGGGAGATCAACGGAAGACAACATCTGACGGAGACCCGAAAAGGACCTCCATCAGTTGGTGCCGTTTATGGGAAAGCAAACTCCACAAAAACAAAGTTGGCCTTCCGATCTCCGTCCGCATGGCGAGCAACCATCCTGAAGATCCCGGTACCAGCCGCCGTCTTCCTTTCACCGGAGGTGTGGATGAGCCTCCTCCAGCGACCATCATCAACGCCCTCGCCAGCCGGATAGATCGGCTACAGTCCCTCGTGGAGGCGCTCGTCCGCATCCAAGCGGCCGGGCCTGGGCCCCAGATCGCCGCTCCACCGCCTCCAGAAGGCTCTGCCCCCGTCGGGACGGCTGACCACCAGCAAGCTACGACTCATGGCCACAGATCTCTCGAGCCGATACTCCCCGAGGCCCGCTGGGCGCCCCATGGCTCCACGCCAAGGTCCGCCGCCAGAACGCCTCGCCTCGAGCCTCCTCACGACCCCTACCCCCTTGAGGAGATGTCAGTCACCTCGCCTGTCCACAGGCATGGTCGACACCATTTTCCTCGGCGGGGTCGCACAGAAGGGGTTCACCTCGGCGGCTCAAGAGCCACCTCGCCCAGGGATCTGAGGCACCTCATCGAGAGGAACCGATGCCGCTCCCAGATGTAGGTCACCCGCAGCAGAGGCCAGCGATCCCAAGGCGCCGATTCCTCGGGATACCACGGGTGACTCGACGCCCTCGAGAAGAAGATCGAGGGCATGCGCCGGGAGGCTCACCTCTCAAGCGACGGGGCTAAATACGCCTCCGAGTCACTCACAAAGCCGTTCACCGAGGAATTGCTCGCCGTCCACGTCTCCTCGCGCAACAAGCCCCCAAAGGCCTCTCTGTTCGACGGGAAAACCGACCCGAAGGACTATTTGGACGCTTTCACCGCGGGGATGAGCTTCCAGGACCACTCCGATGCCGCCCAGTGTAGGGCCTTCCTAGCCATCCTCATCCGCGCAGGTCGGGACTGGTTCCGAGGGCTCGAGCCCCGCTCAATCTCGACCTTCGACGAGCTGGCTACCCAGTTCCTCGGCCACTTCGTTGGAAACCGTCGGCAGAAGCGCACGGTCGACTACCTCTTCAAGGTTAAAAGTGGGGAAAAAGAGACGTTCAAGGCCTACATCACCCGCTTCTACAACGCCCTTCTCGAGGTCCCCGAGCACCGGGACGAGACCGTCATCACGGCGTTCAGATCTGGTCTGAGGCACAAGGAATGGTTGCGCTCCTTTGCGTTGGCACAACCTAAGACCATGACCGAGGTCAAGGCATGGACCGAGCGCGAGGTTCAGCTGGAATCCGAGATGAACGCAAACCTCCCCCGAGCAGAACGGTCCGACCTGAAGAAGAGGGCTCGGGAGGAGAGGCTGGAGCGTCAGCAGCCCTATCACCCGAAGTTCCAAGAGTATATACCCCACTCAACATCTCCCTCGCAGTATTGCTAGAGGAGATCCAGAACGAGGGGTTCTTCAAGTTCCCTCCAATCCCGCGTCACGCCGCGAAGCGAACCCGGGGCCCTTACTGTTCTTTCCACCGGACGCTGGGCCACGCCACAGAGGATTGTAAGCAACTCCGGGACTACATAGAGGAGCTCATCCGATCGGGGCACCTCGCCGCCTACTTGATAGACAAACGGCAGGCCGACCGCGAGCAGGAGCAGCGTCCCCCTCCCGCCGAGCTGACCATCGGCCAGATCATGCTCATTTCGGCAGATAACCTGTCCGACGCTTAGGGAGCCCCGTACCCGGTGCCGAGCACGGAGACCAACAAGCCCTCTGGAAGCTCGGGCCATGCTAATAAGGTCATCTATTAGCATGTACTTTTCCTTTGGGGCAATGTAAACTCTTCCTAAGGTCTATTGTTAATTTAATAAAGATCAATGGAACATTGCGGAAAAGAGAGAAAGATCTCATTTATTCTAAAAAGGTATTATAGGCTCCTCAGCCATACATACAAAAAGAAAACGAAAATTACAACAGTGGGAGAAGGGGGTGCAGAGAGCACTGCTCGTGATACTCGATAAAGATCTCTGCCAGCCGAGGCCTTACGAGATCCAACCTCTGCCCTCGGTTCCCTCCCATGCGCGTTGGCCCCGAGCCTCAGCTCGTAGCACTCGCGGACGAGCGCCTCTGAGCGAGCCAGCCAGTTCGCGGAGATCAGGCCGAAGCGCCTCAGAGACCGCAGCTTGCCTACGGCTTCGTCATAGAGCTGCTCGGACAGGGGGTTGTAAAGCCCCGGCGACGCCCTCCAGATGGAGTACATCAGCAGCTGCAGCAGGGAGGAGCGTCAGGGGAGCAGCCGGCCGTAGTGGTCCTCGATGCTCCCGTAGACCTACTGCACCGAGTCCTCGGTGCAGTTCTGGTCATAGAGGTATACGTCTTCGAAATGGATGATATCAGGGATAGTAAAGGGGAAGTCCTGCATCCTCAACGATCTGTTTACGAAGAAAAGAAGGACCAGTGCTCCTTCAGCCTTATATAGCCCACTGCGTCCCAACAGAACTCAACAGTCGCCCGCCTTCGCCCAAAAAATTCGCTTCCATGTGGCGATCAACGAGCCTTCCCCGGCAGAATTGAAATGACGCGACCCTGGCGCTTCGCCTCCCCCCACATTCAATGCGCATGCTGCGCGCGCGTTCGCCACGACCGTTCCTGTTCCCCACACCTGCGACTGGATGGTCGGGCAAAACCTCATGAAGAATCAGCCGAGCAGCTACCCTGCTCGGCTATCCCTGACGGGTAGCTTCCCTACCGCAATGCTAGGGACCAGAAAGTCCTCCCAGATGCAGTCGAGCCCGACCCTCGCTCGGCTATCCCTGGAGGGTAGCTCCCATACCGCAACGCAAGGGATCAGAAAGCCCTCCCAGAGGCAGTCGAGCCCGAGGATCCCTCGCTCGGCTATCCTTCAGGACAAAAGCCCTCGCCAAGAGGCACAGGGCAGTAACCCTGCCCGGCTAAGGGTCCTTGGTAGGCTTCTTACAGCCTCTCCCGCGCCAAGGACCAAAGTCCTCTCAGAAGCAGTCGAGTCCTTGCTCGGCTATCCCCAGCTGGTAGCTTCCTACCACAACTGATATGGATCAAAGTCCTCGCCAAGAGGCACTGGGCGGTAACCCCTGCTCGGTCCCCGTCCTGAAGGATCAAAGCCTTCGCAAGAGGCAACCGAGCGGCTTCCCTACTCGGTCAACTCCGGTTGGTTGTTCCTTACCTATGACGCCAGAGACCAATGCCCTCACAAGAGGCACCCGAGCGGCTACCCCACTTATTCATACCAGGCTGGTAGTTTCCTACCCACGACGCCAGAGATCAAAGCCCTCGCCAAGATGCAACCGCGCAGCTTCACTGCCCGGTCATCCTTAATGGGCTTCTTACAGCCCCTCCAACGCTAAGGATCAAAGCCCTCGCAAGAGGCAACCAAGCAGCTACCCTGCTCGGTCGTCTCTGGCGGATAGCCTCCCTACCGCAACGCCAGAGACCAGAAAGTCCTCCTTAGAGGCAGCTCAGTAGCTTCCCCACCGCAACACCAGGGATCAGAAAGCCCTCCCAGAGGCAGTCGAGCCTGAGGATCCCTCGCTCGGCTATCCGTCAGGACAAAAGCCCTCGCTAAGAGGCACCGGGCAAAACCCTGCCCGGCCAAGGGTCCTTGGCAGGCTTCCTACAGCGCCTCCTGCGCTAAGGACCAAAGTCCTCCTAGAGGCAGTCGGGTCCTTGCTCGGCTATCCCCGGCTGGTAGCTTCCTGCCACAACCGACAGGGATCAAAGTCCTTGCCAAGAGGCACTGGGTAGTAACCCCGCTCGGTCCCCGTCCTGAAGGGTCAAAGATCTCGCAAGAGGCAACCGAGCAGCTACCCTGCTCGGTCATCTCCGGCTGGTGGTCGATGCTCGCATTGCCAGAAGTCAAAAGAGGGCACCCTCCATGGGGCTGGCGAGTAGCCTCCCACTCACGCTCGGCACAAATACGGCGAACAGCGCTCTGCCCGTCACCCGCAGAGGATCCGAGACCCCAGTGAGGGGCATCAAGTCTATCCAGGTCCAAACGATCTCCCCTCGACTTTGGGGTCCATGGGGATACCTCCTCGGCAGCGCTTGGCATGCTCGTCGGTGAGTGATCGAAATCAACTCGACAGACGATCGCTAGACAGATGGCCAACCTGACATGAAAACACAACGGTGCAAGCAGAGATATCTTACGAGCATTCTTCATAAACAGATGATAGAGCGCGATTCGATGAAACCAAAGAAAAATTTTATTACTACCAAAGACAAAGGCTTTACAAAGGGTATTTTTTGGGCTCCCCAGCCTTACAAAATTCCGAAAACAAAGAAATAAAAGGAGGAAGACGGGGGCTCTAGACCTCGGGGCCAGGTGCGACCTCGAGGTCTTCGACATCCACCACATGACGCGCGGGGTCCTCGGCGGTTTCCTCGTCAGGAACCTCTTCCCCCTGCTCATCAGCGTCCGCGAGGGAGAATTCGGCTCGGAGATCTCCGTCGGCAAACTCCGGCATCCGGGACTTAACGACATCGAGGGCCTCGTGCCAGATGCGGGTCGTAGCCACGGCCTGGTCATCATAGAAGTCCTTCGACTTCTTGTAGCTCTCCACCGCTTTCGCCGTCTTCAGGTTGGCCGACTTGGCCGCCTCGGCCGCCGCCCCAAGCTCCTTTCGGAGGGTCTTCACCATCCTCTTCAGGTTGCCGGCAAGCACCTGAGCATCCCTGAGGTTGGCCTCGGCAGTCACGGCAGCCTCGAGGTACCGGGCTACCTCCCGTTTCCCGGCCTCCGCCTCGCCTTCCAAGACGGCAACCCTCGCTGTCACCGCCTCCAGCTCCCGCCTGGAGCTCTCTTCCAGTGAGGCGAGCCGACCCGCAGGCTCCAGCGCCGGGGCTACCACCTCGGCTTCCATACGCAAGGCGAGAGCAACGTGCTGGAGAATCTAGGAGATACGAAAGATATCAGAAAGATGAAGGAGGCACCAAATCTCACAATAAACCAAACACTTACCTGCACGGACTCCTGGGCGATGGATGCCAGCTGAGCCCTGAAGGTCCCCCCGGGAAATCTACCCCCGGCCGAGGCCTTTATATCATGCAGAAGGCAATCCACAACGAATAGCCCCGATGGCACCGCGAATCGGAGGCCCCCTTCCTCCGCCATGATCGGTGAGGACCGGCACCGGGAAGGTCTCTGGGAGCTCCTCTTGAGCGGCTCCGAGGGAGAGCCGATATCTTCCTCCGAGCCCGAATCCTCCAGAACCACGGCCCGCTTCTGGCCCGACACTCTGCTGGGACCCGGGGCGGGATCCACCCCCGAACGCTCGTGGGACACCACCACCAGAGCAGTAGGAGCCGGGGCGGGCTTCGCGCGAGAAGAGCTGGCGCCCCCAGCCTTCGTAACCTTCCTCGGCTGGCGCATGGAGGCTTTAAGCGAGTCGAAGTCCATGGATCCTGGACAAAACAAATACCCAACAATTCAGCGACACGAGCTAAACACAAGCCAAAAAGCAAGCCTAACTTACCGACGAACTCAACAGGGCTGAGCCCGGCCCAACTCAGAACCCTCTCAGACAGCAGCACGTCAGGTCGGGGGATGGTCTCCCACGACGCCACTCTCACCGCGGCGGGGTCATTGGACTGGTTCCCCGGCAAACATTTCTCCCTCGACCACTTGGTAGGCACGGGCCAGTCCTCGCTCTCGGGAGGGGAAACGAAGAAAAATTTCTTCTTCCAATCATGAATAGAAGAGGGCAAGGCCACGACCCCGGTCCCGGCAGCGCCCCTTGGCCGCTTTCTGAAAGAGAGATAGACCCATCTCGGGTCGCCCGCTCGACCACCAGGGTGATTTTTGAAGACGAGAGAAGAATCGAGAAGGGAAAGGCTGAAGGGAACCGCTTGTAACTTCAAGCGGATCAAGAACCCGAGGAGGATCCTCCACGAGTTCGATACTAACTGGACGGGGGCCAAACCGAAAAAATTCAGCGCTGCGATGACCTCGGGAGAGAAGGGCAGGCGTATTCCGCCCCAAAAAGCTTCCAAATACAAGGCGATCTCCCTGCCCCGTAGTTGATCCGCCCTCTCTCCCTCCTTGGCCAGTCGGAGTTTGTAACACGAGGGGATGTGGAAGCGAGCCCGAGCATTAGCGAGCTCGTCCTCATGCCTCACCCAATACAAGGTGCCCGGGGCCGCATCTGCCGCCTCCTCCCTGGGGGCTGCCCCCGCCGCACAATCCCGGGGAGAGGATCCGACCCCTGCTCCCCGGGGGGACTCGGACACAACTGAAGGGTCCCTAGAACCTACTCCTACAACATCTACTGACTCTACAAAGGAAGACATCTAATCTTGAAAAAGGGAATCCTCGGGAACCGAACGCGAGAGAAAGAAGACGAGCGCCGAGCAACCAGGACTTAGAAGAGGGAAATATGAAGGAGTAGGGGCCCAAGGATTGGCCCTACCCCCGTTTATTGCTGCAAGCGATCTCATCCAACGACGTCCGTCATCTCCCGCCAAAACGACTCCTCGCGTCCAGCGGCTCTAATCGCTCCACGTGTCGATCCTGCGCTGGACCGCATTCCATCAGACGCCGCAAGCCTGCATACGTCGCGTCGGCCAATCGACGCTTGACACGTGGACCGTCGCATCAGTGGCAGAATGCACGAACCGGCGCACCTTCCTTAAATGCAGAGATTTCGCCCTGATTCACCGACAGATAAGACAACTGACAGTCTGAGGACTCGTCCCGACGAAGCCTTAGGAAGGAGCTCACCTCGGGAGGCCTGGCAGTCCATTCCTGACCCGACCCGCTAGCTGGTCGGGACAAGAGTAGGGGGCTAATGATGATGCTCAATATTGGCGATGCGAGATCAGGACACGTGGCGGATGACATGTTCCAAGACCCAGAATAAAGGGCCCACAGAGGCCGACCAGGCCACCTTGGTACCCGATCTGCAAGCATAAGCTGGCCCTCCTTGGGGCCCCCTGCAAATTTGCCTCCTCGGCCCCTCAGCTCGCCCCGAGCTTCCACAGGACCAAGATTCCTCTGCCCTCTTGCTCGGTTCCGAGCTCCCCAGCCGAGGCCGTCTTCTTCGGTCCCTCTGACCGACCAACTCCACAACTCACAGGCGTAACCGCCGCTCCGCAAATCTCGCCACGCACAGATTCTCCGCCAGCTACGTCCTACGTTCCACGCCATCACGATCCCTATTAATGGGCGATCTGCTCTTTACGCGGGCGTGACGTCGGTAGCGTAACTGCTGGCGAGATTCTCGCGCCTGCTGCCGCGTGCTGCCGCCGCTGTATAAACCCCCATCACAGAGGGGTCAAGTAAACCATTCTTGATTCCATTTAGCCGTTACTCTGCTCGGATCTAGTACTAACTTAATCATCGGAAGGTCCTCGGTGGTACCAAACCACCCCGGGACTTCTTTGCAGGTACTCGGCGCTAAACTCCTCAAATCACCAATCTCCTCAAAACCCATTGAGACCCACACGCAACAAAAGATCACCGCCGATATTCACCAGGAGATCAACAGAAGACAACATCTGACGGAGACCCGAAAAGGACCTCCATCAGGTTGCTTTCAGCTGTTTTAGTGAGGTTTATGCATTTTAAATTCTCTACATGATTGCATAAAATATATAGCTCTATAAAATGGCTTGGTTCCTGTATATTATATTATGCTAAGACTTTCAGAAATTAGAAACGGTTTGAAGGTGATGATTCTCAATATTGGCGATGCGAGATCAGGACACGTGGCGGATGACATGTCCCAAGACCCAGAAGATAGGGCCCACAGAGGCCGACTAGGCTACCTTTGTACCCGACCTGCAAGCACAAGCTGGCCCTCCTCGGGGCCCCCTGCAAATTTGCCTCCTTGGCCCCTCAGCTCGCCCCGAGCTGCCACAGGACCAAGACTCCTCAGCCCTCTTGCTCGGTTCCGAGCTCCCCAGCCGAGGTCGTCTTCTTTGGTCCCTCCGACCGACTTCACCACGCACAGGCGTAACCGCCGCTCCACAAATATCGCCACGTGCAGATTCTCCGCCAGCAACGTCCCACGTTCCACGCTATCATGATCCCCATTAATGGGCGATCCGCTCTTTACGCGGGCGTGACGTCGGGAGTGTAACTGCCGGCGAGATTCTCGCGCCTGCTGCTGCGTGCCGCCGTCGCTATATAAACCCCCATCAAGGAGGGGTTAAGTAAGTCTTTCTTGATTCAACTTAGCCATTACTCTGCTCGGATCTAGTACTAACTTGATCGTCGGAGGGTCCTCGGTGGAACCAAACCACTCCGGGACTTCTTTGCAGGTACTCGGCGCTAAACTCCTCAAATCACCAATCTCCTCAAAACCCATTGAGACCCACACGCAACAGAAGATCACCGCCGAAATCTACCGGGAGATCAACGGAAGATAACATCTGATGGAGACCCGAAAAGGACCTCCATCAGTTGCGCTGTCTGTGGGAAATAACTCCCCAAAAAACACAAAGTTGTCCTTCCGATCTCCGCCCACATGGCAACCGATCCCCCTGAAGATCCAAACACCCGCTGTAGCCTCCCTCTCAATGGAGGCGCGGGCGAGCCCTCACCAAATATCGTCGGCTCCCCCGCTGGCTGCCGTTTCACAGGCTCTGGCGACCACCCGAACAAAAGGGCCAGGGGCCACGAGCCTATCACCTTTAGCGACGGAGACCTCCACGGCGTCTCCATGCCCCACAACGACCCTCTGGTGATCACAGCCCGGATCCACCGATACGAGGTCCACTGGATACTCGTCGACTCGGGCAGCTCGGCAGACATCCTCTTCCACGACTGCTTCCTACGCATGGGACTTACCCCAGTGGACCTAAGGCCAACCTCACACGTCTTGTCAGGGTTCACCAACCACTCCATTCCCGCGCAAGGGGTGGTCACCCTGCAGTTCAACATCGGTGAGCCCGGCCGCATCCGTACGTTGCCTGTGGACTTCATCATAGCAAAGGTCCCATCTGCCTACAATGTCCTCCTCGGCCGCCCAACGCTCAACTCACTCCAGGCCCAGATATCGACCTACCACCTGGCGATGAAAGTTCCTTCTCGATCAGGGCGGAACAGGTCGAGTCTACGGAAACCAGCGGATCGCGAAGATATGCCTTACCGAAACATCTTCATCCGAGCAACCAACTGACAACGCTGAAGGAAAAGATGACATCAAGGGTTCTTTGGACACCCGAGATGAGCAGAAGGAGGTCCGGGGAATGTCGGTCTATCTACTGATCGAGGTGCCCCTCACCGAAGGAGACAATGAAAAACCGTCGAGATCGGATCACTCCTGACAGGGGCTCGGCGAGACGACCTACTCAGCTTCCTCAGAAATAACTCCGATGTATTCGCCTGGGCGCCCGCCGACATGCCCGGAATCGACCCCAAAATCATTTCTCACAGGCTCGGAGTTGATCCTAAGGCCCGACCCGTCAGACAGAAAAAGCGGAGCTTCGCCCCCGTCAAACAGAAGGCTGTCGAAGATGAGATTGATTGACTTCTCGCCACCAACTTCATCCGGAACGTACCGTACTTGGAATGGCTGGAAAACGTATTTCTGGTCAAGAAGTCAAGCGGGAAGTGGCACATGTGTGTCGACTTCACCGACCTCAACAAGGCCTGCCCCAAGGACAACTATCCGCTCCCTCGGATAGATCAGCTCGTTGACAGCTTAGCCGGCCATGAGCCGTTGAGCTTCATGGATGCTGTCTCTGGCTACATCCAGATCCGCATGAATTCGGAAGATGAAGATCTCACTGCATTCACAACGGAACGGGGGGTATATTGCTATAAGGTGATGCCCTTTGGCTTTAAGAACGCCGGGGCCACGTACCAGTGATTGGTCAATCACATGTTCAAGCCACAAATCGGCAGGAATATGGATGTCTACGTTGACGATATGCTCGTCAAATCCGTCTCGACGGCAGACCATGCCAGGGATCTGGGCGAGGCCTTCGAAGTGCTCCGCAAGTTCAAGATGAAGCTAAACCCCGCCAAATGCGCTTTCGGATTCACCAGGGGAAAGTTTCTCGGGTTCATGGTTACTCACCGTGGAATCGAAGCCAACCCAGAGAAAATCGACGCTATCCTCAACATGGCCGCGCCCAAAACCAACGTCGAGATCATGCGGCTCACAGGATGAGTCACCGCTCTGAGCCGCTTCATGTCCAAGTCAGGAGAGAAATACCTCCCGTTCTTTAAGGCTCTGAGAAAGATCCCGAGGTTCGAATGGTCGGAGGAGTGCCAAGCCGCCTTCGACCAATTGAAGAAGCACCTCGCGACGCCACCACTGCTCACCCAACCCGTCGAAGGAGACGAGCTGTCGCTGTATCTGGTGGTATCCGATCAAGCAGCAGGCTCGGTGCTCGTCCGGGAGGTCGAGAGAGCGCAGAAGCCGGTATACTATGTTAGCCACGTATTTAAGGACGTGGAAACGAGGTACCCGGCCATAGAGAAGATTGTCTTAGCCCTCATGGTGGCCTCAAGGAAGCTGCGGAACTACTTCCAAGCACACACCATCATCGCCTTTACGGAGCGCCCGTTGGAGGCCATTCTTGCATCACCAGAATCCTCGGGCCGCTTAGAAAAGTGGAGGTGGGAGCTATCCCAGTTTGATGTGAAATATCTCCCGAGGTAGGCCATCAAGGCACATGCCCTGGCCGACTTCATCGTTGAGTGCACCATCCCTTTCAAGGGACCGGAGTCCACGCCGCCTCTCTTGACTTAGTGTCCCGTCGCGGGGAGGCTTGGCTCTGTTCCTGAGTGGATCATCTACGTCGATGGATCTTCAACCGAAGAAAGGTGTGGTGCCGGCCTCATTATCCGGGGCCCGAACGAAGCAGAAATGGAGAACTCTCTGAAACTCGGTTTCAAGGCCTCGAACAACGCGGCAGAGTACGAGGCCCTCCTGGCCGGACTGCGTATGGCCACCGGGCTAGGGCTGAAGGTAATTCGAATCCGCAGCGACTCGGCCCTTATTGTCGGACAAGTGACTGGCCGCTTTGAAGCTCGGGAGCCTCTGATGGTGAAATACCTGGACGAGGTGAGGAAACTCCGGAGAAACTTCGAAGAAGTCCAAGTAGAACAAATACCCAGGCAGCTGAATGCCCAAGCCGACGCCTTGAGCAAGCTGGCTTCATCATACTCAGCCAACAATAAGCGGTCCATCCTCTTCGAAACCTTGCCTCAGCCCAGTGTAGAAGACGGAGCAGCCACGCTCCACGTGTATGCGGCGCAAGAAGGCGACCAAGATTGGAGGAAGCCCCTCGTGGAATTCTTGAAGGATGGTGCGCTCCCGAATGGCCGGGGGGCCGCCCGCCGCCTCCCCGCCAAAGCCCGCCACTTCGTCTGGAGCAATGGAAATCTTTACAAAAAGTCCTTCACTCAACCCCTGCTCCGATACGTTGATCCCCACGAAGCCGACTATGTCCTCCGGAAAATCCATGAAGGGGTTGGCGGTGTGCACCAAGGGGCCCGAACCTTGATCCAAAAGGCGTTGCTTCAGGGGTACTACTGGCCCACTATTCACGAGGATGCCCAGAAGCTAGTCAGAAGATGCAAGAGTTGCCGGCTACACGGCAGCATCCCTCGCCTCCCCTCCACCGAGCTGACCACCCTGACATCCCCATGGCCGTTCGCCCAGTAGGGATTGGACATGATCGGCCAGTTTCCATCCGGTACCGGTGGCCACAAATACGTCCTCGTCGCAGTAGACTAATTCACCAAGTGGATCGAGGCCATCCCCATCAGAAAACCGGACACCACCACTACCATCAAGTTCCTGCAAAACAATCTGATACTCCGGTTCGGCATCCCGAGATGTATCATCACCGACCACGGGACGAACTTCGAGAACAAGAAAGTGTAAGACTTCTGCAAAGAATACCATATCCTCATGAAGTTCGCCGCGGTCGCGCATCCCCAATGCAATGGGCAGGCCGAAGTCGCTAACCGAGACGTCCTCCGGGGCCTCCGAACCCGCCTGGAAGGGCAACAAGGCAGTTGGGTCGAAGAATTACCCCGGGTCTTATGGGCCCTGCGCACGTCAAAGAAGACCCCCACCTGGAAAACCCCCTTCAGTCTCTGCTACGGGACCGAGGCGATGGTCCCAGCGGAGATCGGGCTACCTAGCCATCGGGTTGAGCACTTCGAAGACGATGCGAATACCTCGGCGCTTCAAACCAACCTGGACATCTTGTTGGAGAAGAGAGACCGGGCCCAGATCAGAGCTGCCGCTTATCTGTAGCAAACGGCCCGATACTACAACGCTCAGGTCAAGCACCGCTCCTTCCAGAACATGGATCTGGTCCTACGACGAAACGAGTTCGTCGATCAAGGCAGGCTAGACAAGTTCTCCCCGAGGTGGGATGGTCCCTTCCTCGTCTCTGAGGTCCTCCCCGGTAGGGCCTATCGCCTGCAAGATGCGGACGGGCGCAAGTTCCCACGGCCTTACAACGCCGAGAAGCTTAAGCTATACCAATGAGGCCAAGGACAACAAGTGTGTACCCCTCCTTTCACAAAGACGATGTAAACACTTTCCGAAAATCCTTTCCATTCGAATAAAGGAACGTCGAAATATTGCAAGTGAAGTCTTGTCTTTGCGATCCAAAGCCCTCTTTAGAGGCAGCTCAGCAGCTACCCTGCTCGGCTATCCCCGGCTGGTAGCTTCCTACCACGACCGACAGGGATCACAAAGCCCTCCCAGAGGAAGTCGAGACCGAGGATCCCTCGCTCGGCTATCCTTCAGGACAAAAGCCCTCGCTAAGAGGCACCGAGAAGAAACCCTGCCCGGCCAAGGGTCCTTGGTGGGCTTCTTATAGCCCCTCCCGCGCTAAGGACCAAAATCCTCCCAGAGGCAGTCGAGTCCTTGCTCGGCTATCCCCGGCTGGTAGCTTCCTACCACAACCGATAGGGATCAAAGTCCTCGCCAAGAGGCACTGGGCAGTAACCCTGCTCGGTCCCCGTCTTGAAGGATCAAAGCCCTCGCAAGAGGCAACCGAGCAGCTACGCCGCTCGGTCATCTCCGGCCGGTAGCTCCCTAACCAAGGCGCCAGGGATCGAGGCCCTCACAAGAGGCACCCGAGCGGCCACCCCACTCCTTCATCCCAGGCTGGTAGTTGCCTACCCACGACGCCAGAGACCTAAGCCCTCGCCGAAAGGCAACCGCGCAGTTTCACTGCCCGGTCATCCTTAGTGGGCTTCCTACAGCCCCCCTAACACTAAGGATCAAAACCCTCATAAGAGGCAACCGAGCAGCTACCCTGCTCGGTCATCTCCGGCTGGTAGCTCCCTACCCATGACGCCAAGGATTGAAGCCCTCGCAAGAGGCATCCGAGCGGCTGCCCCGCTCGGTCATCCCAGGCTGGTAGTTGCCTACCGGCGATGCCAGAGGTCAAAGCCCTCGCAAAGAGGGGACCGCGCAGCATCACTGCCCAGTTATACTTAGCGAGCTTCTTACAGCCCCACCAACGCAGAGAATCCGAGGCCCCAAAAAGGGGCAACAAGTCTATCGAAGTCTAAACGACCCCCCTCGACTCCGGGGCCATAGAGATGCCTCCTCGGCAGCGCTTGGTAAGTGATGGAGATATGAGGTCGGCAGCGCTTGGCAAGTGATCGAAATTAACTCGACGAATGATCGCTAGATAGATAACTGACCCAACAGTGCAAGCAGAGATATTTTACAAACATTCTTCACACACAGAAGATGAAATGCAAACCGATGAAACAAGAATTTTCTTTTATTATCAAAGGCAAAGTTTTTACAAAAGGTATTCTGGGGCTCCCCAGCCCTACAAACGGTCCGGAGGCTTACTTCGGTCCCCTCATCGCTGGCGTCATGGCTTGCCGGGGGCTTTACGACCAGAGATTTCCCCACCAGGGGCGCCCCCCGCTCCCTTCGCCATCTTCCACCGGAGGCCTTACCACCGGGAGCGGAACCCGAGCGCAGAGCTCGCCATCGACGAACTCGGGAAGCTGCTCCTTCACGGCGTCCAGGGCCTTGTTCCACGCGACGGTAGAATACTCCCCGAGCTCGGCGTAAAACTCCTCCGACGCCTTATAATCAGCCACAGCTTTCTTAACCTGAACCTCGGCAATCTAGGCCTCCAGAAGCGCCGCCTCAGCATCTCCCCTCCTGGCGTCCCTCTCCTTCTCCATGGCCGCAAAGCGTTGGGCCAGATCTGCCAGCTTCCTATCGGCGATCCAGAGGGACGCACTCAGACGATGATGGATACCCCGATTCGCTGAATTGGCAAGTTCCGCAGCCTCCGCACGGGCTGCCAGGACGTCGGCCCTTGCCCTCTCCAGGCGCAGGTCATGCCGCAAAACCTTGACCTCCGAGGGAAATGCCCCCTCGGTGCGTGGAACGCCCCCTCGGCCTCCATACGAGCGGCAAGGGCGCAGTGTTGAAGGACCTGATGGAAAGAGAATGAGAAACCGGGAGGCCCTCGAGCCAAAGAAAGGAATACCAGAAAAACTACACGTAGAGGAGTTCGTACCTGGACCGCCCCTTGGGCCATTGCCTCCAGTTGGGCCCTCAGGGAGCCATGCGGAAGCTTTCCCCCAGCCGACTCCTCCATCCCGGCGAGCAGGCCAGCAGCAACGGAAAGCCCAGACAGAACCATGAAGGCGGCGCCGCCCTCCTGCACGGAAATCCCCTCAGGGACCCTCGACGACGACGCGCGAGAAATTGTCCTCTTTCTCTTAAGAGGGGCCCCGTCCTCGCCTTCCCCTCTGCCCCCCGTCTGGGGCTCGGATAACCATGGACGTCTCTGGCCGCCGCCAGAACAACCACCAGGAGCCGTCAATGAAGCAGGCGGCCCTATCGCCGGCAGAACATCCGGTGCGGGGCATGATCGAGCCGGAGGCTCGGCCGCACAACTAGCCTCCCTCTGGCGCGAGCAATCCAAAGGGTGGGAACGAACCATGTATTCAAAAGAACAAGAACGCCGAGTAGCCGTGACTTAGGAGAGAGGAAATATGAAGGAGTAGGGGCCCTGAGCGGGCCCCAGCCCTACATATCGCTGCAAAATACCTCATCCAACGGCGCCCTTCATCTCCCACCAAAACGTCTCCTCTGGTCCAACGGTGTAACACCTTAGATTGTGTTTTATGGCTAATTATATTTTTATATATAGTTTTTAATAAAAAGTTTACCAAATTAAGTTTTAAATATTTTATCCTATTTATTGAATATTTTATTAGATTTTTCCTAGGCTTGCACACACTTGTGCATGATAACTAGGGTTGTTTTTGGGGTTTAACCATGATTAGCAATCATGGTTAACTAACCATTTTCTCTAATCTAGCTTTTAGTTTTGTTTTAAGTATTATGGGTTTTAAGTATGATGGTTGTTTTAAAATGAATTTGAAAAAAAAGGTTTTTAAATTGACTTTCTTTGTGTTGACCTTAGTGAGAGAGAGAGAGTGCATTATGGGGCATGATGGCCTTTGCCATGCCTCATTAAATGAAGAGAGAGAGAGAGAGGAGGGGGTTGACTTGTTGGTGTTCCCTCATTCTCACTCCTTTCTCTCATCCTCTCACTCTCAAGCTAACACACACACTCACACCAAGAGAGAGAGAGCAGCAGCAGCAGAAGACAGCAGCAGCAACAGCAGTGACAACAACAACAACATTAGCATCAGCTTGCAGAAAGCAGCTCCAGACAGCACAGCAGCAGCCACAGCATCAACAACAGAAACAACAGCAACATCAGCAAGCAGCAGCAGTAGCAACAGCAGGCATCAACAGCAGCAGGAGGAGCCCCAGCACTTGCAGAAGCTCTTCCTCCCCCATACACTTCCTCTCCTGCTCTCTAGGATCCATTAGGGTATAATTTCTTAACCCAAATTCCTAATTTGCTTGAGTTGTGTATTGATTAGCTTTGGTTTGTGTTAATTAGCTAGTTAGTGCTAATTAAGGTGATTTGTGTGGAATGTTGGTCAAGTGGTGATTGAGTGGGTAAACTTAGCTTATTTTAGTGTTGTTAGGGTTACTTCAACTGAGAAACAACCCAGATAACACTAAAATACCATAAGGTTTCTTAATTGTGCAATTTGGTGATTTTAAAGCGATATATTGGCAATCTGGAATCTGCTTTTGACCCGGACCCTTTAGAACAAAATTGAGGAAACTGGAGCATGCTTGTTAGGTCTAGATCCCACACCCAGAACACGAGCCCCTAATTCCCAAACTTGGCCGCAATTTTAATGCATCTGGCCGCAATTTGCGGACAGGATGGGGAGTGGGGTGCTGGAGTTTTGGGTAGGGTTGTCTGCAATGTTGTATAGTGCTTTGGCATGTCTAGTTTTGTAAGTTTTGACCTGTAGGAAAATCTGGGACTATACATCGTTTTTGGTGTCCGTTGTGTTTGTGCGATACGCACGATACGTGAGTGGGTTCTGTGATCCAGCGTATCGCGGCGTGTAGCGATGGTTTTAGACACGTACACTCACATTTTAGCGTATCGTGCACACGCGCGTTTAGTTCGCGACGCGAGTTTCTCATTTTGGTTCGATATCGCGTTTCGCGGAATTTTTGGCTTATATATGATTTCCATGTCTTATTTGCAGGTTTGCAGGCGGGGACTACGGACACTGCTACTGGGAGGAGCAGATGGTAGGATTCACCTAGCGTGGAGCGTAGGTAAGTAGATTTAACATCTACAGGGGAATCGCCCGCATGGCGTTATGCGTCTGGGCTAGGATTCAAATACCTGTCGCATATTCTACGTCATTGTTAGAATTGCGCCTTTACTTTATTTCCTTGATATAGTTGTACTGTGACTAGCAGCCGTAGGACACTGCACATATTATTGACGGTTCATGTTGCACGAGCACGGATTGTATGCAACACACACACCGTCAATAATTTCCATGTCACACACAACCCTTTATAGATACTATATTGCTTATCATACTTGACATCTAGCTTATCGGTATACCTATAGTGTATCTTGCCTTTAGTGATAGGTACATCTACACCTTGCGATACAGCTACAGGTATACCTTGTACATATTTTACTTATACCCAAGGGGCATCTTACATATTCTACTTATACCCAGGGGGGTATATGATATCTTTTACTTATAGGTAGATACCTATACTTAGCTGTACCTTATTGATTTTTGCATACATCTGGTTTCAGCTATATACTTTCATTTACATGCTCGCATTCAGATATATCGCATATATTTATTCCTGGATTTGCGCATTGTTTATTTGGATTTTACATGATGTTTTCGGGATTTGGGAACCGCGGGAGTTCATGAAATTATGCATACATTGAAAAACCCGGTTTCCTTGATATGATATTTGCGCAGCCACCATGAGATTTATCGGTTCTGATTATACACTCCATACGAGGTGTGGTTGACGTATGAGAGTACATGGTGGGGCCCGGTATGGTTCCCCTCGGCAAGAAGATCGATGGATTCTGCCGATTGAGCCTGGAGACGGGCGAGTACCTACCGGTGACAGTACACATGACTCGGCGGGGGATCACGGAGACACCGCTGGGAGTCATGTACGTATGCATACGTCGAAAGTCGAGGGTCAGAGCGATGCACTCGTGCTTTCGGGATAGCGTATGATACGTGATCAGGATTTCTGTGTCGATGCTTGGCACATTGGTTTTCATGATATTTCTTTTAATACCTTTGTATATATAACAGGGGATTTAGCCGTTGTTATATATACCCTTACACCAATATTAGTGGAATGGGACGCTAATACATGTGTATTGCCCCCATCATATTTTACTTCTGCAAATATATATATAGGATATTAGAAATTATTTGAGATTCGACTTGGGATATAGGTGATTCATTGAAATTGGATATTGGATATGAAAGGGATTGATGATTTGTACATTCGGGATATAGGAGATCTTTTCGATATTGTACATTGAGGAGGTGTGAGACTTATATGATATGAGAGCCCAACTTGGGGGCTGATTTGAGGATTTGGGATTTGAGTGTCTTGATGGATTGTGATCCGGCCACGATGTCAGGTTTCCGTGGAAATGACATATTCCACCCCATACCTCACACTTATCTATTCTTTGCACAGATTCATATATTGGTTGTACCTGTTAGCGTACCCTTATGATAGTTGCATATCTACTTTTTCATATCCCTATTGCATAGTTATTGCATACTATTATCATGTCATCATTGCTTCACATATTGATTGTACCTGTTAGTGTGCTTTCCATTACCTTGCATTCACATGACATGTTATTACTGTAATCGCATATCTTAGATTCATGCTGTACGTACATTCCTGCGATTACCTGCATATGTTATCTACTATTCACGAGTTGGCAACTCACCCCCGTTGTGCCACAGGTGTTTCAGCTTGTTCCCCAGAGTAGTCGAGGCAGGCTATTCAGCTATTCATCTATCATCTTTTGCTACAGATATCACATCAGCTCACAGTATACCGTTTTGCTTAGGCGGGTTAGATGATTATCTGTATTTCATATTGTACATTCGTTGTAGTTGTACTCTCCATCTACTATTGTATTGTTGACTTAGAGACTTGGTGAGGACGATATTGTATATTATTATGGATTTGTTGTTTTTTATATACAGCTTTCTCTCTATTGTCTTTATTTCTTCGCTACGGCGTCGTATATTTATGATGTTATTGTTTTTTCCGTCTTGAGCTAGTTTTTACAAAAAGGGGGTGTTGCCAAATTTTAAAGAAAGAAAGTAAGACGTTTAAAGAATTTGGGTTGCGATTTCAAATGTTTCAAAAACTTATATTATCTTTTTCCGTATTTTCTTAGTTTAGATTTCTGGGTTTTGGCTTCCTTTTTGTACGTTACGTCTTTAGGCGTTGCGTAGTATTAGGGCCGTCACGGGCCAATTTTGGGTTGTGACAAAGTTTGTATCAGAGAGCTAGGTTTTACCTTTCGGAGTGTAGGATGACCTTAGTATGATGGAGTAGGTTGCTTAAACAGAGTAACGTAGTGTGTGTATGTCTGCAGCATACCCACGGTGCGGTACTTTGCATTAAGTGACCTAAGTACCATTTTGCTTGAAATTCCTTCCTTGATGATTCATATCCTTAAGATTCGATTCCTTATTCTCATCGAATCTTATATCTATTTATAGCCTTGCCGCCGATGACTATGGGGACTCAGAGTGATGCAGCGAGGGCCGAGGTCAGAGTTGGCTTGGGTGAGACGAGTACTGACCAGGATGGCACTCTAGTTGCACAGGTGCAGGCGGATCTGCCTACGACATATACTATTGATAGACTTTTGGTAGAGATGCAGGACTTCCGCCAGACTATGAGTTCTTTGGTTGATGTCGTTCGGGAGCTACGACAGGAGGTTGTCACCCCTATTACTCAGTTGTCACTTACGATCAGCATGCAGCAGTCCGTCACCTACATAGCACCAGTGGTTGCAGCTCCAGTTGACGAGGCACATATTCCAGAGGCTCAGAGAGTGCCAGGACAGTGGAGGACTCATACCAGTGTACCAGCCCAGAGACAGGGATTTGGTCATCGAGACAGATTTCGTGGCCGTCGTGGGAGTAGCAGAGGCTTAGGGCGAGGACAGTCGTTCAGCTCTCATCCCCAGGATGGTCAGCAGTCACCACGTGGATGTTTTCGATGCGGGAGCCTTCAGCACTTCGTCAGGGATTGTTCCTTAGCACCTCATCAGGATCGTCATCAGAGAGGCCGTGGACGTGGAAGATTCGCTCAGAGGGCTCAGTCTACCAGAGGAGTTCATCCAGCTGCGAGTAGAGGGTAGACATAGGAGTTTGCTTCTACTCATCGGGACGCGCAGACGTTCAATGTGGAGTTTTCAGGTACCCTTGATTTATATGTTCTTTGATGTATTCGTTTGTTCTTTATGCTTGTACCGTGGTTGGGTAGATTAGTCGTAGTTGTGTTAACTTCTGTCAACGATTCTTTTATTGCGCGACACGTATTTCACTTGTATGCCAACTGGATAGGAGATAGAGATTCGTCCGTCGTTTTGATCCTTCTAGAGATGTTGGATTTGACGTTCTCCTGGGCACAGACTGGTTAACTACGTGCTAGGCGTCTGTGGACTACCATGAGGAAACAGTCAGGTTTGTTTTTCCCGGCAAGTCAGTTCTTGTTGTGCAGGTGGATTGATGTGCCGCCTCTCACAGCTTGAATTAAGCCTTTTTCGCTAGTCGGCCACCGAGGAGATGTCGTGGATTCTTGGCGTTCATTCGTGATACCGGAGCCACAGTGGGATTGTTGGACTGGGTTCCTTTCGTGCGAGAGTTTTTCCGACGTTGTTCCGGACAAGCCGGCAAAGCTTAGGGAGCTTAAGGATCAGCTGCAGAGTTGTGGTTTGGGGAGTTTTGTGCGTCTGAGTGTTTTGCTTTTGGAAGCTCCTATTTCTGTTCGTCAAGGATAAGGACGGCAGTTTGAGTTTGTGTATTGACGGATCGTCAATTGAACCGGCTTACGGTGCGGATAGGTATCCCTTACCTCGCATTGACGATTTCTTCGATCAGCTCCAGAGTGCGAGACATTTTCTAAGTTTGCTTAGGATCAGGTCATCATTACCGCGGATTCGGAGTGATGGCATTCCGAAGACTGCCTTGTGCGTGCTACGGGCCTGGTGTGTTTTAGTGAGTCGTTGGATTCACTGATGCCCTAGCAGCATTCGTAGATGTGATGAACCAGATTTCTGCAGGCCGTTCCTCGACCAGTCATTGTTGTGTTATTTACGACATTCTGGTCTATCTAATGTGTCTTGAGGGACAGTAGTAGCACTTGAGGATTTGTTATGCAGATACTGGGAGAGTACCAACAGTTTGCTAGATTCTCGGAGTGTTTCTTCAGGCTTGTTTTGTGTTGACTCCTAGGTCTTATAGTCGCGGGAGACGGTTTTGTATGGTTCCGAGGGAGATCGTGGCCGTACAACCTAGGCCCAGACTTGTGTGCAGGACGGAGATCCGCAGATTGTTGGGCTTAGCAGGTTTTTACCGCCGTTTCATGCAGGATTGCTAGAGTAGTGCTGCACCGTCGACTGAATGGACCGGAAGGGAGGTTTCTTTTCTGTGGACTGAGGCATGTGTATAGAGTTTCAGCAGTTGAAGATTCTGTTAAACAACTGCATCAGTTCTTTCTTTGTTTTTGGTTCGGGCGATCTTGTTGTTAACTGTAATGTTTCTTGAGTGGGCTCGAGTGTGTACTGAGGTGACACTATAGAGTTATCGTTTTTGCTTCCCTACATTTGGAGGAAGTACGAGAAGGATATTCCACTCATGATCTGGAGATGGCCGCGGTGGTTTTGCGTTGGAGATTTGGAGACACTACTTGTTCGAGAGTCATGTCAGATTTTCACGGACCATCAGAGCTTAACGTACATCTTCCTGCAGCGGATTTTTATTGTTGTGATAGTCTTCTGCAGATTTACAGTTCTTGTGTGATCGTCGAGTACAGCTTTAGTTCGTCTCTACGGAGGGGACAGCTTGCTCAGGTCCGCGCTCGACCACTTTTCCTTAATAGTTTTCGCGAGACACTACCCGCCGATGCTCGTCGTCAGAGATACTTGAGCATACTCGGCTGGGTAATGATTCGGAGACCTTGATTTGTGACAATGGTGTGCTAAGTTAGGGACGCGTTTGTGTACCTGGTTTCATCGGGTGGAGACGTGCAATCCTAGAACATGCACATCTGTCAACTCTCTGTATGCATTCAAGTTCCACCAACATTTAGTGTGACTTGTAAGATAGTTACGGGTGGACAGGGATGTAAAGAGAAATTTCAGGTTTCGTTTCAAAGTGTCTGTCTTGTTGTGTGCTTGGGTCGAGCATCTGAGACCGGCTGGAGAGTTGCAACCTTTTACCGTTCCGAAGTAAGAGTAGGAGCAGATCTCCACGAATTTCGTTATGGTTTTTACCCAAGTTTAGTCAGGGTGTGACTCCATTCGGATTCTTGTCGTCCGGTTATACTCAATGTGCTCAGTTGTTTCTTGTTAAGTGGTGTGTTTGTTTTGATTATTGTCAGCAGTTGGGGATCGTCACTCGCCATCGTTAGGATTCTCCTTCGATAGTCGTTATCAGGAGACACTCCAATTGGCCACCCTTAGGCATAGGGGTTAGGTCGTGTCGATCACCAGTCTGTTGTTTTTCTGACTCTGCGTGAGTAGGATTTTGGACCCCAGCTATGTCTAGAGACTTCGGAGATAGTCCAGTTGTGTTAGGTCAGGATGGGAATTATCCATTGCGAACTGAGGTCTTATGCCGACTGTGTTGGTCATAGACTCGAGTTCGCAGGGACAGATCATGTATTCTTACGGACTTTTCCGATGAATGACGTGTTGGATTGTGGGGAGCTTGTCCCAAGATTTAGGTCCTTCTGAGATCCTATAAGCGAGTTAGTTTCGTTGCCCTTAATTTGGCACTTCCGCCCAGATTATCGGATTTTCACCCCGTATTCCTTGTGATGATACTTTACAATTACCTTCATGACCTTTCTCACATAATTTGGCACCAGACCATTTGGTTTGGACGCGATCGTTTCGCTCACCGGCAGCCATTGTGTTAATGGCTCGGCAGGTGAAGGAACATCGGTCAAGGGTCTTGCCATCTGTAAAGGGTTTTTCTTGGGCGTAGCCGTATAGTGAGGTAATCACTTGGGAGGCTGCGAGCGAGATTTGAGGGTTGTAATTTTCTCTTTGAAGGTACGCGTAACAGTATATTTTAAATTCGGGGACGAATTTCTTTTAAGGGGGGAAGGGGAGATTGTAACACCTTAGATTGTGTTTTGTGGATAATTATATTTTTATATATAGTTTTTAATAAAAAGTTTACCAAATTAAGTTTTAAATATTTTATCCTATTTATTGAATATTTTATTAGATTTTTCCTAGGCTTGCACACACTTGTGCATGATAACTAGGGTTGTTTTTGGGGTTTAACCATGATTAGCAATCATGGTTAACTAACCATTTTCTCTAATCTAGCTTTTAGTTTTGTTTTAAGTATTATGGATTTTAAGTATGATGGTTGTTTTAAAATGAATTTGAAAAAAAAGGTTTTTAAATTGACTTTCTTTGTGTTGACCTTGGTGAGAGAGAGAGAGAGAGTGCATTATGGGGCATGATGGCCTTTGCCATGCCTCATTAAATGAAGAGAGAGAGAGAGGAGGGGGTTGACTTGTTGGTGTTCCCTCATTCTCACTCCTTTCTCTCATCCTCTCACTCTCAAGCTAACACACACACTCACACTAAGAGAGAGAGCAGCAGCAGCAGAAGACAGCAGCAGCAACAGCAGTGACAACAACAACAACATCAGCATCAGCTTGCAGAAAGCAGCTCCAGATAGCGAAGCAGCAGCCACAGCATCAACAACAGAAACAACAGCAACATCAGCAAGCAGCAGCAGTAGCAACAGCAGGCATCAACAGCAGCAGGAGGAGCCCCAGCACTTGCAGAAGCTCTTCCTCCCTCATACACTTCCTCTCCTGCTCTCTAGGGTCCATTAGGGTATAATTTCTTAACCCAAATTCCTAGTTTGCTTGAGTTGTGCATTGATTAGCTTTGGTTTGTGTTAATTAGCTAGTTAGTGTTAATTAAGGTGATTTGTGTGGAATGTTGGTCAAGTGGTGATTGAGTGGTTAAACTTAGCTTATTTTAGTGTTGTTAGGGTTACTTCAACTGAGAAACAACCCAGATAACTCTAAAATACCATAAGGTTTCTTAATTGTGCAATTTGGTGATTTTAAAGCGATATACTGGCAATCTGGAATCTGCTTTTGACCCGGACCCTTCAGAACAAAATTGAGGAAACTGGAGCATGCTTGTTAGGTCTAGATCCCACACCCAGAACACGAGCCCCTAATTCCCAAACTTGGCCGCAATTTTAATGCATCTGGCCGCAATTTGCGGCCAAGAAGGGGAGTGGGGTGCTGGGGTTTTGGGTAGGGTTGTCAGCAATGTTGTATAGTGCTTTGGCATGTCTAGTTTTGTAAGTTTTGACCTGTAGGAAAATCTGGGACTATATATCGTTTTTGGTGTCCATTGTGTTTGCGCGATACGCGCGATACGTGAGTGGGTTCTAAGATCCAGCGTATCGCGGCGTGTCGCAATGGTTTTAGACGCGTACACTCACGTTTTAACGTATCGTGCACACGCGCGTTTAGTTCGCGACGCGAGTTTCTCATTTTGGTTCGATATCGCGTTTCGCGGAATTTTTGGCTTATATATGATTTCCATGTCTTATTTGCAGGTTTGCAGGCGGGGACAGCGGACACTGCTACCGGGAGGAGCAGATGGTAGGATTCACCTAGCGTGGAGCGTAGGTGAGTAGATTTAACATCTACAGGGGAATCGCCCGCATGGCGTTATGCGTCTGGGCTAGGATTCAAATACCTGTCGCATATTCTACGTCATTGTTAGAATTGCGCCTTTACTTTATTTTCTTGATATAGTTGTACTGTGACTAGCAGCCGTAGGACACTGCACATATTATTGACGGTTCATGTTACACGAGCACGGATTGTATGCTACACACACACCGTCAATAATTGCCATGTCACACACAACCCTTTATAGATACTATATTGCTTATCATACTTGACATCTAGCTTATCGGTATACCTATAGTGTATCTTGCCTTTAGTGATAGATACATCTATACCTTGCGATACAGCTACAGGTATACCTTGTACATATTTTACTTATACCCAGGGGGCATCTTACATATTCTACTTATACCCAGGGGGTATACGATATCTTTTACTTATAGGTAGATACCTATACTTAGCTGTACCTTATTGATTTTTGCATACATCTGGTTTCAGCTATATACTTTCATTTACATGCTCGCATTCAGATATATCGCATATATTTATTCCTGGATTTGCGCATTGTTTATTTGGATTTTACATGATGTTTTCGGGATTTGGGAACCGCGGGAGTTCATGAAATTATGCATACATTGAAAAACCCGGTTTCCTTGATATGATATTTGCGCAGCCACCATGAGATTTATCGGTTCTGATTATACACTCCATACGAGGTGTGGTTGCCGTATGAGAGTACATGGTGGGGCCCGGTATGGTTCCCCTCGGCAAGAAGATCGATGGATTCTGCCGATTGAGCCTGGAGGCGGGTGAGTACCTACCGGTGACAGTACACATGACTCGGCGGGGGATCACGGAGACACCGCTGGGAGTCATGTACGTATGCATACGTCGAAAGGCGAGGGTCAGAGCTAGGCACTCGTGCTTTCGGGATAGCGTATGATACGTGATCAGGATTTCTGTGTCGATGCTTGGCACATTGGTTTTCATGATATTTCTTTTAATACCTTTGTATATATAACAGGGGATTTAGCCGTTGTTATATATACCCTTACATCAATATTAGTGGAATGGGACGCTAATATATGTGTATTGCCCCCATCATATTTTACTTCTGCAAATATATATATAGGGTGTTAGAAATTATTTGAGATTCGACTTGGGATATAGGTGATTCATTGAGATTGGATATTGGATATGAAAGGGATTGATGATTTGTACATTCGGGATATATGAGATCTTTTCGATATTGTACATTGAGGAGGTGTGAGACTTATATGATATGAGAGCCCAACTTGGGGGCTGATTTTAGGATTTGGGATTTGAGTGTCTTGATGGATTGTGATCCGGCCACGATGTCAGGTTTCCGTGGAAATGACATATTCCACCCCATACCTCAAACTTATCTATTCTTTGCACAGATTCATATATTGGTTGTACCTGTTAGCGTACCCTTATGATAGTTGCATATCTACTTTTTCATATCCCTATTGCATAGTTATTGCATACTATTATCATGTCATCATTGCTTCACATATTGATTGTACCTGTTAGTGTGCTTTCCATTACCTTGCATTCACATGACATGTTATTACTGTAATCGCATATCTTAGATTCATGCTGTACGTACATTCCTGCGATTACCTGCATATGTTATCTACTATTCACGAGTTGGCAACTCACCCCCGTTGTGCCACAGGTGTTTCAGGTTGTTCCCCAGAGTAGTCGCGGCAGGCTCTTCATCTATCATCTTTTGCTACAGATATCGCATCAGCTCACAGTATACCATTTTGCTTAGGTGGGTTAGATGATTATCTGTATTTCATATTGTACATTCGTTGTATTTGTACTCTCCATCTACTATTGTATTGTTGACTTAGAGACTTGGTGAGGACGATATTGTATATTATTGTGGATTTGTTGTCTTTTATATACAGCTTTCTCTCTATTGTCTTTATTTCTTCGCTACGGCGTCGTATATTTATGATGTTATTGTTTTTTCCGTCTTGAGCTAGTTTTTACAAAAAGGGGGTGTTGCCAAATTTTAAAGAAAGAAAGTAAGACTTTTAAAGAATTTGGGTTGCGATTTCAAATGTTTCAAAAACTTATATTATCTTTTTCCGTATTTTCTTGGTTTAGATTTCTGGGTTTTGGCTTCCTTTTTCTACGTTACGTCTTTAGGCGTTGCGTAGTATTAGGGCCGTCACGGGCCAATTTTGGGTCGTGACAAACGGCTTCGATTGCTCCACGTGTCGTTCCCACGCCGAGGTGCATCCGTCATACGCTACAGGCCTGCATACGTCGTGTCGGCCAACCGACGCTCGACACGTGGACTATCGTATCAGTGGCAGAATGGATGAACCTGCACACCTTCCTTAAATGCAGAAATCTCACCCTGATTCGCTGATAGAAAAGACAAACTGACAGCCCGAAGACTCTTCCACGAAGCCTTAGGAAGGAGCTCACCTCGGAAGGCCCGGCAGTCCACTCCTGACCCGACCCGTTAGCTGATCAGGATAAGAGTGGGGGGCTAATGATGATGCTCAATATTGGCGATGCGAGATCAGGACACGTGGCGGATGACATGTCCCAAGACCCAGAAGAAAGGGACCACAGAGGCCGACCAGGCTACCCTTGTACCCGACCTACAAGCACAAGCTGGCCCTCCTCGGGCACCCCTGCAAATTTTCCTCTTCGGCCCCTCAGCTCGCCCCGAGCTGCCACAAGACCAAGACTCCTTAGCCCTCTTGCTCGATTCCGAGCTCCCCGGCCGAGGCCGTCTTCCTCGGTCCCTCCGACCGACTCCACCACTCACAGGCGTAACCGCCGCTCCGCAAATCTCGCCACGCGCAGATTCTCCGCCAGCAATGTCCCACGTTCCATGCTATCACGATCCCCATTAATGGGCGATCCACTCTTTACGCGGGCGTGACGTCAGGAGCGTAACTGCCGGCGAGATTCTCTCGCCTGCTGCTGCGTGCTGCCGCTGCTATATAAACCCCCATCACGGAGGGGTCAAGTATGCCTTTCTTGATTCCACTTAGCCGTTACTCTGCTTGGATCTAGTACTAACTTGATCGTCGGAGGGTCCTCGGTGGTACCAAACCACCCCGGGACTTCTTTGCAGGTACTCGGCGCTAAACTCCTCAAATCACCAATCTCCTCAAAACCCATTGAGACCCACACACAACAGAAGATCACCACCGAAATCCACCGGGAGATCAACGGAAGACAACATCTGACGAAGACCCGAAAAGGACCTCCATCAGAAGGAGTGCTGGTTCCGCAGTTTCATATATTCGAGATGGTGTATCTACAGAAAAATATGAAAGTAGGGTTTTGAACTTGCTTGTATGTATTTTCTTTCACAGTGATATATATAATTACAATTATATTGTGGGAAAATAAAATAGAATAGAATCGTTTTTGATCTTTTTATAACTGGTTTTTGGCAGGCTCAGATTTGATTTGTGTTGATTGAGATCCACGATGATTTACCTTGATTTGAGGAACATCATATATTTCCTTGCTCGTATTGTACACACGTTTGACTCGTCTTCGACAGACGTCTACACGCTCTTTGGTTTTGTTGAAGACTCACACCCAGACGTTTGGAGCTTCTTCTTCAGACGTCTGGCCCGCTCTGTTATTTGGACAGACGTATGGCAGACGTCTACCATGCCCTTCTTCAGACGTTTGGCCCCGCTCTGTTATTTGGGTATACGTCTGCCACGGCTTATACAGAAGTTTGCTGTCGTCTTGGGCATATGTCACTAACACGCCCCCGCAAGATTGAGGCTCCATTGGAGATTCCAATCTTGGAGCGAACTTTGAGAAATTGCATGCGTCCAAGTGCTTTTGTGAGGCATCCGTAAGTTGACCATGAATGCTAATATGGTGAACACGAATGGTTCAATCTGCAACGCACTCTCGAACGAAGTGGTAGTCAAGACCAATGTGCTTCATTAGATAGTAGAAGACTGGGTTTGCACTAAGATAGGTTAGCCCCGAAATTATTGCAGTATAGAGAGGGTGGTTTTCTGAGAATTATCTTTAGTTCATGTAAAAGATTTTGCACCCATAGTATTTCGGCCGTGGTATTCGCAAGGGCTTTGTATTCGGTTTCGGAGGAGAATTGAGAAACAGACTTTTGTCGATCCGATTTCCATGATATTGGATTCGAGCCTAGGTGGAGGATGTAGGTAGTGATGGAGCGACCGTCATCCTGACTTCCACCCCAGTTAGAGTCACTGAAGGCATGAAGAGTTAGAGGAGATCTTCCGCGGAGGTAAAGACCAAGATGTATTGTTCCTTTGAGGTAATGATGAATACGTTTGAGTGCCGTCCAGTGAAGTTCGGTGGGAGAGTGCATAAATTATGATAGACGATTGACGACAAATGAGACATCGGGCCGAATGAGGAAGAGATATTGAAGAACACCAACTAGTTGGCAATATGATGTGGGGTCGACTGAGGGAGACCCGTCATGGAGAAAGAGGGGAGTAGCATTGCACATTGGAGTGGTGGTTTCTTTACCTCCTGCCATGGAGAACTTATGCAGTAGGTCAGTGATTGAAAGAGTTTTTTTGTTACCGCAATCAGGACGGTTTCGCTTGGTAGCTAGCCACGATGAGTACGGGTCGTTCGCAGGGAGACGGTGTGTTTTAAGTTCTTGTTATCACGAGTTAATGCGCGTGGCGGAATTGTTCGATTCTAACCTATGTGTTTATATGCATGTATAAGTTTGTTAGGAATAGCTAGGTTAGTGTAAGTTATGGATTTTCGTACTCAATCCTTTGTTCCGAACTTAACTATTGAAACTAGAGTAATCGGCAACAATGTGGATTAGGGTACTTAAGCATGGTATTAGTGAAATCCGGCTTATTGACCCTTGTCTATCCATTCTTGTCGCTTGGCTTTCGCCTCTGGCAAAACCGAACGCAACCGGTTGCGGTTAGGGGTCACCGATACCTTGGTAGGGTAGGGTGCCTAACAGAGCGCTTGCATAAGGTTTGGGCGGAGTTCAATTGGAAAATATCGGGCAAAGAAAATGAGAAATGAAAACCTTAACTTACAATTCCATTCTTTTTCCTAACAACACCATTATTCACAAATATCAAAACAACAAAAAGAGAGATCAAAGGAAAAGATAAAAGAAAAGAAAAGAGCAACATTACAAGTAAGTAAATTGCAAGGTAATAAAAGGCAAGTAAGTAAATGGCAAGAATTAAAATTGCAAGTAAGTAAAGAGATAGAAACACTAAGAACCAAAAGCGATATTACAAACCATGGGTTCAATAACCTAAACTTAAACTTGCAAGCTCAATGAAGAGGTTGCAAGATTAAGAGAAGGCTAAAAACTCAAGGCAAAATGAAGGCAAAATGAAAGTTTTATTGATTCTTCAAGTGATACAAACCATAAGTTCAATAACCAAAACTTAAACTTGCAAACTCAATGAGGAGCTTGCAAGATCAAGAGAAGGCAAAGAATTTAAGGCAAACTAGCTATGTACAAGAACTAAAAGAAAAGAGAAACAAAAAGTATACAAAGTATGACAATGTGAGACCCCATCCCTTGCTCACTGATATGCTTTTATAGGCACAAAATGAGATTAAATAAGAAATAAAACATGAATGATGTGGCAGCAAGGGATGGACAACAGAAAATTGGGGAGCAATGGGCTACACAAAACCGGTGGGGCCGGCAATTTGGGACATGTCGCCGGTTTTGTGGAAGTGTTTGGGGCCCGTGCTTATTGTGTGAAGTTGTGTGCTCTCCACCATTCCACTGGTATTGCTTGATTTCTCTATAAAAACCTAGTTTACATTTAGGGATTTGGAGGGAACATGATGCTTTATATCACATCATACTTTTTTGCATTTAACATTCTTGTCCCCCATGTGTGCCCACCATGTGCCAAGGCAGCCACCACCTAGGCCCAAGTGCCAAAGAGTTGTGTGCACACTTGCTATATGTTGGACCAAAATTGTGTACACTTTATTTGTTGCAAAACAACTCTTTGGATATCGATCGGTTTGCATTTCTGGTTGCAGTGTCGGTTCACAAACGTTATATCCGTGATTTTGAGTGTGTTTCCAGTATTTTGTCACGGATACCTTTAATCTGTAATTACTGAGCAGACACTGGTTAATAGTACCGATATATACGAAAAATAGATAATGAATGAGTGGTATTAAAATGCAGTTTTCTGAGATGAACAAATACCCCCAAGCTTATCTTTTGCTCGTCCCGAGCAAAAAAAAAAATCCTAGCCTCACTTTCGCAGGGAACGCGATTGCATTGAGCTCGTGCAACAAGCCGTTAAACCTCTGGTGTCCCTAGTAGGAGGAGTGTTGTCTCCTGAGGGTTTTCAGCGGATTACACCCACAAAATCCTGTCAAGCTAGTTTCACAAGTTAACATTGATTCTACTCCTATAGTTTAATATCTAGGTTAGAAATTCTATCATCCTAAATTAGAAATATTCAACTCTTATCTTTCACTCCTTTAATTTATTCAAGCTCAGATCCTATACGTTTTACAGTTTAGAAATATCTCGGTTTCTCTTGAGTTTTCCTTCTAAAGTGCGGTCTCCACACCAGATATTGCTTTGTACTTGCTGCAATAAGCATATATTAATCCAATCTTGTAGAAACATTAGGAAGCAGTTATGAACATAAAAGGATGTTCTTGGTATATGGTAATGGCAGCCTCCTTCAGGTGGCGATTATCATTTTAGGCTTCCAAGATAACCTGGATGACCGACTGTCAGAGTTAAAGTTTAACCTTTTCTGAAGAGCGGCGTGTTGGACAGGTGGTCCAAGAGGATACTGAGAAAGGCATGGCTTTGGATATTAATTAAATTCAGTGGAAGATACGGTCTAAGAAGTTTGTTGGATTTGGAGTTCACTTATGAACTTGGTCCCATCAGATATCTAGACAAATTCTAAGACATGTATCGCTCATTTTGGGGGATAATCTTCCTCCGCGATATTAAGATATAGAGAGATAAAGATAGAAATATTGGAATGGATCCACTCACTGAGGCTATCTATCGAATGCGATAGTTTTGCAAACAATTTTTGTGAGACTGATTAGTAGAAAAGTTAGGTGTTCGATATCACATGGGCTGTGAGTATGCGACACCGCAATAATTAGCCTTAAGTGCAAGTGGGAGATTGTTGGTTATAGTGCCCTCAAAGCAATTATTGTAATCGCAGGCAGGTGATTATGATGATTGAGGGAGGACCTATACAGGTAGAACAGTCTTACTCGAGATGATAGTATGATATCTGGTTTGTCTCTATCATCATGTATATGTATTATGTGGTATTACAGATCACTATTGCATGTTGATAGAGCACATAAGATTCTTGCTTGACTACCAGCATTATGATGGCGATCATATACGTGGGAGCTGTGTGGTGCATAAGCACATCCTTAAATGTCCCTAGTCGAGAGAGTATCGAGACCGGGTATCGATACTCCAGAGTAGACTAGTGTATACTTTTTGAGATGAAGGACGGTGGCCGGTCTCAGAATCCATTGATGTCAGATAGTAACCTAAGATAGTATACAGGTGCTCATTGGGTTATGAGTTACACTAGACGGACTCACCGGGAACATGCTAGATGGTATTATACCTATTGTTAGATAGCAGTTCTCAGGTGACATGAGTAAGGTTAGTCTATCGACCTGAGATCGTCATTTATCTCGTGTGAGTTCCCACTGTGCTTTGATTACTATCCTACCACGGCTCAAAGGAGTCGTGCAAACATGTTTTAGTTGGGTACAGTCCCGAGCCACATGGAGGTAGTGAGCGGATCGTCGGGGATTCGTCTCTCCCGGTATTGGGGGTTGATGTCGCGCTGTGCATGGGTTGCCATCACCAGAAATTCTTGGCCAAGGTGGATGAGAATTACTGATTTGGATCAGTAGTTTCTTAGTGGGTGATGAGCTTCACACTGACATGAAATATCGCATTATTAGGGGTCTGACTTTATCCACCCCCTAGACCCGATATGCGATACTCTTAGAAGAACAGACCGGATTGTACGGAGATCGTCACAGACAGGCTCAGCAGGGGTACGGATGAATTTGCTCTCCGTCCTTCCTTTCGCTCAATACCTGGGTAGCCGTTACGTACAGCTAGTGCCGCTGACGTGCTTGTGGTTAAACCCATTGCCAGCGTATTGACGAATCTTTAGAGTCCCACACAGAGGGTTTCCCTGGTTCAGGTGAAATGATGTAGTAACCATATTTTGATACATGCAGGGCTCCGATCGAATGATTATACTGGTTACCCGGACTTTCGATCGGACGGTTGATAATACTAGCCGGCTTAGGATTGAGCCGGATTATTAAATTAGGTATTGATTTAATAATTTACGTATATTTATTTCGATACGTATAATCTAGTATTATGTTCTCTGTGTTATTCTATCTCTTTGGGTATTCGTATTTTGATACGAATACGGGTATGTATATACAGTTGAGTGTATTCCGTATTTATATGGAAAATATTCTAGAAGGTGGACACCTCATTTGGTTTATCCATTTATTGATTTAAATGGAAATAAGGTGTAAAGGTAGTGAAGAGAGAATGGTGAGAACCATACTTGAATAGTGTTGACAAATGAATTGAAAATTCATTTGTGCAAACTATTCAAGTATGGTGGCTTTATTTTATTGGAAAATGGTTTTATACAAAACTATACTCTCATTTGTGAGAACATAAGTATGGTTGGAAAAAGAAAAAACTCTCTCACCATTTGCCTCATCTCTCCTCACTAGCCTTTCTTGAGCTCCTCCTCCTTCTTCTTGAACTTCCATCCTACCATCTCATGTGTTGAGAATTAAGGATGGAAGAGAGATGGATATACACTAAGAATAACTCACTGCATCCTAGACACTCTAGATTAGAAACTAGAGTCCCTAGTTGCTCCACTAGACTTTTAGTGTGGAGCTAAAGCCATGAACTACATCCCTCGGGAGGATCATCTTCGACGGAGGAAGGCCGGTATGCAAGCGCAATCCGGAGCACTTGAAGATGGCTTGAGGATGTGAGTATTCTACACATAGTAGACTAGTTTAGCTCACTAGGTTTTGTTTACAAGTTCTAGCTATTTAGTTCGTTTCTTGGTTTAGGAATTTCGGCAAACTAGAATTTTTTTGAAATCTATGTTGCCATCTTTGAAAACTAGTTTGCTAGTGTGCCTAGGTTCCCAGCAACATGGTCTCTACCTGGAGAGAGAGAAGAAAACATTTTAGCGTGCGCTCTTGCAAGATTAGACTGGTTATTATCTTATCTAATCAGGATGGCTCCCACTGTTTTTATCAAATGTTCCTTCAAACCCTAAAAGGTAAGATTAGCCGGAATTAGTTACACCCACAAGTTTGCCAATCGGTCAGCCAGGCAGGTGTTGGTACTCCAAGGGAGTCTCCCCGTGGTTTCGTATGGAACTAATTAAATAACCTCGTTTCCGCAGGGACATAACCCCATTAACACCTTTCTTAGACACCTACTGGATTGGCTAATTGTAAAGTGGAAAACTCTCCCAAGAGTAACACTTACTCGCAATGGGTATCGGGATCAACTATCATATAGAAGGTATGCAATCTCATTGCAAATTTCAACACTTGAAATTCCCAAAATCTATTTTTACCCCTGACGACTTATGACCTTGGCTATGGTCAACAAATAATAAGCACTAGTCAAGTTCAACTCATCATTTCGTGATTGAATTAAACCCACCCGCACGCCCCTTGGCTATGGTCAACAAGGTCGTATGACTACCCTAATCCAATCGCATCAACATGCGGCAGATAAGCACTAATCAGCTACCCCACACTACGCCTTAACGAGGTCAACAAATGCAGCACGAATACTAAATAGTACTTATCTAAAATGACGGAGGGCTGTGACTGGTTTTGAGAAAAACCTTTAACGTAATGAACTTGATATCGTTATAGAATCTAGTGATTTGAAAAGGAGTGGTTTAAGCTCCGCTTTAAAATCGAGTAGTTTTCACAAAAAAAAACCGAGTGGGTTGTAGCATGTGCTAGTTTTTCTAAAGAGGTCATTCCCGGTGAAGGGGTCTAGACTCTTTTCTCATCGAATAAGGTGTTGGATATTCATAATGGAATACCGCTATGCAAAGTAAGAACTAGAGATACCTTTTTGGAAAATTTGATTGTACAATATTTTTAGGTTTCTTTTCTTTTCATTAATCTCATTAATAACATCCCATCATTTATGTGTCCTAAACATCGCAGAAGAAACGAAAATAAAACACACATATATGCCATCCGCATTCGCCACAGGGACCCGAGTCTTTACCGTAAGGTTACTTAACTTACGGCAGGGCGGGGTCAGGACTAGCGCGGATGCAAAACATATATAGTGTTTACTAGTTTATCATATATATAAGTAGCATTCGTCTCACGCAGTTATATGATCACATCATATCACAGAAAAAGTAGAAACAAACATATGAAATATATGATATACTAGGAGGTCCGTGTTTTAGATTAAGCCAGTAATGAAAAACACGGATTCCACGGTCGTGATGAATATCCAAGCCCACACCCTTAGACCCCTACGAGAGTGGCAAGCAACCCTGCCAATTCTAAAGTTAGGCGACCGGTCTCGACTCCTCGAGATAGCCTCCCACAGGACTCTAGAACCCGGTTACTTGTGCTCCCCTCCTTGGGTCTATCCTAAAGCGGAAAAGTAAATAATATACATCAAATGGAGACGACAACCTCAACTCGGAAGTGTTCCAATAAAAGAATATTACATACAAAAATTTACATGAATGAAAATTGAAAAACTCCCATCTCACGTAAAACCCCCCGGCTATTCAATCATGACGATCCAATATAACATATCAACAACAATACAATAACATCACATGTCATCAACGTAAGTAAATATGTGTATCCCTAATGTCGTTAACGTATAGCAACGAGATCGGGGATACTGCCACATATTACACTTATGGTCGTAGAAAAGAAATGAAAACTACAATAATTAGAATCCGCATCATCTTTAGACATTATAAATCCAGATTCTCACATATTCCGGATTTCATGCCTAACCCTATAAACCTTGCATTTAAGTCTCGAATTGAAAACACTTTTCAAAAATAAAGTCGGGCAATTCAACAAGATTCCCAATTTAATGATCGAATTCTCGTTGGGAACTTTAGTAGATGGCCGCACCCCCGAAGCCGTCAACGAAGTGCACTTGGGTTGAACACCGTGGCCGCGAGCACCCTAGTGGATGCTTTTGGCCATAGGGTTCTCCTATAGTCACTTGGTCGAGGCTTGGGGCATGGCTGTCTAGTAGTGTCTCCCAAAGACTATTCGCGTACGATACAAGATTACGACGGAGTTTTGATCTGAATCGAAACTCCGTGGCAATCCATCACATGAGACTAAAAATGCAAGGTTTGTAAATCGATAACTAGTTTTCACAAAACCAATCAATGTGAATTCCAAAAATTGTATCACATAACCACAGTTATCTAGACGATGTTAAACATTTCGATCAAAGTTTCAAATAATTCCAATTCACAGAGACCTCAACAATTTGAGCTTCACAAAAAATACCCAGAAAGTCAGAAATGTCACAATGAAGCAGCAAAAGAAAAAAGAGTCAATAACTCTTCAAGTTGGCAGCGGAACCGCGGCTAAAACATGGTTTTGGCGGTGGTTCCATGGCAACTTGAAAGAGTTAGGCCCTCGTACTTCTTGTGGTTCCATACAATTACCTGCATGATTTTTTGAGAATTTTTAGTCTGGAAAATTTCAACGTTTGAAAAATTGGACAGAAACCACTAAAAAACGGGTTTCGAAACTTCAATCGAACACTTTAACGTCGTTTAGACTTCGCCTAAGTCTCTAACTTGGCTCTGATACTATGAAAGTATATCTTAGCACCTCTACTAGGTTTATACAAGCATCAAGTATGCAATTTTAAAAAATCTAGAGATCTAAGTTATACTAAACAAGAATCGAACTAGAGAATTAGGGTTTTTAAGCAAGCTAGCAAGTTCTACACTAAGTGAAGAGAGTATACAACCTTTTTAGACTGGTCTTTCACTTCTAAAGATCTAAGTAGTAGTCCCTAGAATTCTTCTTTGACTCCACTTGAAGAAAAGATCGAGCTTGCTTGTTGTCTTCAAGGCCGAAGATGATCCACCTTGAAGTCTCTCTAAGTCAAGCTCACTCTTCACTAATCGAAGTATTAGTGAAGCAAAAAACCTACACTAATGGGCAAGAAAAGTGTAGGTTGATGAAGTAGGAGATTTGCTCTCTAAAATATTTTCTTTCTTTTTTCTTTTCACAACTCAAGAAAAATCTAGAGTGAGATGAAGAAGAAGATGGGGATGAACTTGGATGAGAGAATGAGGTTCAATGAACCATGTGAGCATGAGAGATAAGATAATGATGATTAAATATCTAAGAAGAAAACAAAAATAGGAGATGAGTCATGGCTTCTCAATACTTCTCCAAGCATCCAAAGCCATGACTCATTCTCCCATTTTTTATAATTTTCTTTTAATATAAATTATCCAATTTATCCTTTGCTCTAGTGTGATTCTCATACATCCTAATCTCATGTATCATCAACCATGATACAATTTCAATTCATATATATATATATATATCATATATATATATTTATATATAAAGAGAAAAAAATCTAAAGTGAGCTACTATTAGTTAATATATATATATATATATATCAAATATATAAATATATATTAAATTATTAAATCAACACTTGATTCAATAATCCGGTTATATCATATATAACCGACTAATATCATTTATATATGTATATCAAAACATTAAATCAACACTTGATTCAATTATCCGGTTATATATCATATATAACTGGCTTATATTCAATATTAGATATTAAATCAACACTTGATTCAATAATCCGGTCATATCATATATAACCGACCAATATCAAATATATATACATAAATTAAATCATTGAATCAACACTTGATTCAATAATCCGGTTATATCACATATAACCTAACCGATATCAAATATCGCTGGATTAGAATACGGTATCACATACTTGTTTTTAATTAAGCTCCCGCACATATCTCCATATGTGCCCCACTTCATTTCGCTTGAGCTAGGAAACTTCTGCGTAGGACTCTAAAGACTCGTCAATATGCTAGCAGTAGGTAATGATCACATCAGATACCCACAAGCCGTCAGCTGTACTAGCTGGATGTAAAGGCTACCCAGGTATTGAATGAATAAAAGATCAACAAGCAAACTTGTCCAAACTCTCGTAGAGCCTATAAGCAATGCTTACTGTACAGTCCGATCTTTTCGTCTGATATATCGCATATCGAGTCTGGGGATAGAATCGTCAGACCCCAATAACTTGATAAGTCATGCCGATATGTGGCCTATAACCATTCGAGAAACTACTGATAACACTTACCAGTAAATCTCATTAGCCCTGGCCAGGAACTTGCTGTTATAGCCAATCGACTATAGCGCAACATCAACTCTCAATACCGGGAGAGACGAAACCCCTCCTGTCGCTCATTGCCTCCATGTGACTCGGGATTGTACCCAAAATCCACCTATTTGCATGACTCTTTTGAGCCGTGGTAGGGAGGAAATTAAAGCATAGTGGGAACCATACAAGACTCTATGATGATCTCGGGTCTACAGATTAACCTGTACAGGTTTCACCAGAGACTTGCTATCTGACGATAGGTATGGTACCATCTAGGAGTACTCGGCGAGTCTTGTTCGGTGTACCCATTCTCCAATGAACACTTGTGTACAATCTTTCATGTCAAACACCAATGGTTGTGGGATCAACTATCGCTCCATATAGGGTCAAGAAACGTACACACTAGTCCACTCTGAAATATCGATGCTCTGTCTCGATATTTCTTCGACTAGGAACTGTTAAAGGATGTTCTTGCGGACTACACAAGCCCCACTAGTATGATCTGCATCATAGTCCTAGTAGTCAAGCCTACATCCTAAGGGCTTTATCAACATGTATCAGAGAGACAGTATACTAAAACAAGTGTACATGTTAAGATAAAAAGCAACCAGATCGCATACTATTATGTTGAGCAAGAAAGTCCTATATATATATGTCCAAGCATCCACTATATCATACAATAATGACCTCTACGACATACACATTCCTAATATAAAGAAGGTGAAAAGTAAAGACATATATAAAAATTGCAGTGAGAGTAATAAAATTTGCGACTACTGTCATGAATCTTGATAGTGGAAGAGGCATTACTAGGAATACACGGTCACCCCCTCGAAACAACTTCATGTTTCAGTTTTCCTGTGCGGTGTTAATTGAAAACTGCTTTCCCAATTAAATTCTTACTCCACGGTATGTATTTACCAGACTTGATTCTCACAACTGTATGGTGTTACAGATGCAGAGTGGAAGTAGAATATTGGGAATTAGATGATTAGATCCTCAATTTCAGAATTCTTTGTAATTGGTGATATTTGATTTTGAATAACCATATTTATGCACCAATTTTTAAAATTGAATATCTGTATCTTTATTTTATAAAGTGAGATATAAATTTTGAAAATTTTGTTCTAAATATTTACCTTTATCAGTTAAGGATAAGATAAGGTGCATTGAATAACGGTATAGATATTCTTAACCAAAATACAGTTTTCAACTTACAACACAAGGAATTTAATTTAGTATACTCTAGGAACTTATACATGGAAATGTATGTTGTCCAGTATCCTTCAGGATAAGGGATTGGTAATCTTACTTCATTCATTTTACTTATGAGTTCTCTGCTTTTAAACACACATTCGTTGTAATGCAAGGTCCAAAGATTTTGAGAACTTTATAGGTATAAGATAAAAGTAGAGAACTATACGTTGGAAGTATCAGGGTCTTCAAGGTGATCAAAAATGTAAGTACTTATGTTAGGTATTCCATTATAGTAATATTTAAGAACTTGCTTCTTTCTCGGGTTATTCATATGTGGTGCGCACCTTGATGAGTAATATGGCATGGCCTTTTTCCATATGGGATATGCACCGGAGACGGTCACACAACAATTGAATATGGTTCCATCTAAATTAGTGCCTTAGATTCTATATGAACATAGAATGGTTTCATATCTTGAGGATGTTAAGATATGGAGTTATTTGGTTTCTGTTTAAAAGCTGAATCCGGACAAACTTAAGGCACATTTCTGTAATAGCAATTTATGGGTTATTTCAGGCTTTTAGCAAGGGTTTAACTTCTACCATTTCAAGATATAAAGTTATTTTTTCTTGACTCGCCACCTTTTTATGAATGGAATCTTTTTTCAAAAGAAACAAGTAGAAGTATGGTAGAACTGGAAGTGATTCCAGAACCACAAACAGTTACTGAATATTTAGTGAACCTGGAGATTCAATTGGATTCGACAATCCATTAACCACTCCATAGATTTAGTAGGTAATCTCATCCACCCGAAAGATACTTTGGTTTCCTTAAAGACGATGACATGGAGGTTTTGATAACCCAAGTTTGTCACTACTGCTGTCCTTGATTATGAGATCTAGCAGGTGGATGATTATAACGTCATTCTAAATTGAATTTAGAAATTTACGTGTATATAACTCTACCAAAAGGTTGTTGTAGTCAGTGGGAGCAGCAGAAGCGTGGTGGGCAAGTTGCTTACGTCTATTTCTAGACTAATGCAAGAAGAGCGGAGACGGATCATCTGTTTTGATGAAACAGTCATGGCGTTTGACTTCATCAGAACAACAGATGGACATGGTAAGAAAGTGGTAGGGAGTGATGTACTAGTATTTGGATGACATGCTCCTGATAGGAAGTGATGTTCCTATACTACGATCGGTTATACTGTGCTTGTCACAAGGTGTTTTCTCCACATAGGATCTGGACAAAATATCAGGGATTCTGGTGACTAGATCTATGATTTTAGATCTAGATCTGGGAAGCATCCCAATCGGGGTACTTGGACACCATTCTAAAGGAATTTAGAATGGACGACTCCTGGCGTGGTAGTCTACCCGCAGGTGATGGAGTCTTCCTCTCCAAAAGTAATGTCTTCTAGACTGATGAGAAGAGAGATTTGCATGATCGACATATCACTTGCTTAGAAAATTGAGTCAATCAGGAGATGTCAAGTACCACACTGGACATTGCTTATGCACTAGCTGCAATAAGCATATATTAATCCATTCCTGGAGAAATATTGGGAAGTAGTAAAGAACATAAGAGGATGTTCTCAGTGTATGGTAATGGCAGCCTCCTGCAAGAGGCGGTTACCGGTTTAGGCTTCCAAGATGACCTGGATGACAGAGTAGCTGTCAGAGTTAATAGTTTTCCCTCTTTTGAGGTGGAGTATGTTGGATAGTTTCCAAGCAGGATACTGAGGTGGTCATGGCGCTGGGTGCTGATTACATCAGCAATGGATACAGTCTAAAGAAGCTTGTTGGATTTTGTGTTCATGTTATTGTTAGTGTATATGCCCTAGGGGCCATTATTGTATCATACTAGTTTGTATATTACTTAATGGAAGCTTGGGATATTCACATGTATATAACAGTCTTGCTAAACATGGTAGTATGCTACTTGGTTTTTCTATCTTAATATGTGAGTATACGTATTGATAGAGCTCTTAGGATCTTGCTTGATTACCAGCGTTGTGATGGCAGTCACACTAGTGGGGGCTGGGTAGTCTCCAAGCACATCCTTATTCAGGTCTCTAGACATTGGATTATCGAGACAGGGCATCGATACTCCGGAGTAGACTAGTGTGTACGCTTCTCATCCCAGTTGGGGAGATGGTCTGTCCCTCAGCAGTCAGTACATCGTACTGGAGATAATATGCAGGTGCTCGTTAGGTTACGGGTACACCGGACAGGACTCATAGGGAACTGTTGGTTGGTTTTATACCAGTCGTCAGTGAACAGTTCCCAGGTGACTTGAGTACAGCATAGTCCGCAGACTTGACACTGCTACTTCGCCTCGAGTGTGTCCCACTGTTCTTAGATTGCTACCCTACCACGGCTCAAAGGAGTCGTGCAAACAGGTAGCAGTTGGGTGCAGTCCCGAGCACTTGGAGGCAGTGGCGGTTAGACAGGATTCATCTCTCCCGGTATTGGGGGTTGATATCGCGCTGTGTCAGAGAGCCATTACGCAAAGTCCCTGGCCAGGGCAAGCGAGATTTGTTCCAGTAGTTTCTCAGGGTGTAATGGGCTTCGCTCCGATACGACTTATACCGCTATTAGGGAACTGACGCTTGCCGCCCCCTAGGCCCGATATGCGATAGTCTTAGACGAACAGACCGGACTGCACGGAGATTGTCACATCAGACTCAGTAGGAGTTCGGATGGGTTTCCTCATCGGCCTTCTTATCGACATCTACCTGGGGACCGTTACGTACAGCTAGTGCCGCTTGCGGTCTGTGGTTAAACCCACTGCCAGCGTAGTAGTCGAGTCTCTAGAGTCCCACACAGAGAGTTTCCCTACTCCAGGCGAAACGATATAGAGGTCGTATGGTTTTATGACAATGGTTCGGACGCATACCTGCGTTTACGCACGTACGACTTTCGGACAGTTTTTTACTAGTCGGCTTTGGTTTAAGCCATTTTGTAGTATCCGGTTATTGGATTTATACAGTCTAAAGTTTTTCCGTGTTTTCACGGATAGGAGGGGCGTTCTCGTAATTTCACGAGAAGCTTCTAGAAGATGGTGACTTGGGGGTTAAGGTGGCATATGCATTAAATGAGATTAGTGAGTCATATGAGTGATTCATCCATGTCATTAACGCATCATAAATGCTTAATGACTCATGGAGATGAATCATCCTTAGATATTTATCAAGCATGGTTGTAAATCCTTTATTTTCTTTTATTGGATAAATGATAATGCTTGATATATATTATGATACATTATTATCTCATCTCATTCTCATGCTCACCTTCTCTCTCCTCAAGCTCTCTCTCTTCAAACCCTAATCCTCCCCTCTCATGTGTTGAGTACAAGGATTAGATTAGACTACTTAATCCATAACCCAACTCTATATCACCTAGGTTACTTGGATTAGCACTTCAAGAAACCTAGTAATCTCTAGTTTGAGGTGAAGCTTGTAGTAAAGCTCTCGGGTGGATCTTCTACTACATAGAGAAGGCCGGAGGGGACGTGAAGTACGACAAGACGAAGGACTCGGATCTTTAGGTATAATCACTTATCATAGTAGTTAACTCTTCTATGGTTTCTTGTTAGTTATTGTTTATGCAAAGATTCTCGGTTAGTCGATGTTTACGCTTTAAACAAGATCGTTTTTCATTATTCCGCCTCCCCGCAAGTCGTGGGGTGTTGTACATCGACTTACAGTGGTATCAGAGGCTCGCTAAATAATAATTAACTCATTAGCAAAGTCGTAAGTATTTCGAACGCAAAAAGAACCGGAAAGATCATCGTATTAACACAGTTTCTGTCGTTTTTAAAACAGGCCCTAAAAATTTTTTAGGGACTTTCAGAATAACAAGTATGAAATTATAGGGCTACTGAAGAAATTTGGACTCCCAACTCGGCTAACTCACCGCGGAACCGCGGCGGATCCATGCAATCCGCCGCTGATCCGCGGCCGAGTTAGGCCCGAGTCGGCCAAATTTTTTCCAGTAAGCCCTTTGTGTTAACAGTGATATTTCTGGATATTTTATTTTCTGCTAAGATCTCAGGTGCACAGAGAAGTTTTGCAGTAGAATCTAAAGTGTTTTGCTCGATCGAAATTTTACGATATTTGCTAATATGATTATATCTGTGATTGTATAGTGTGTTCGTAAACCTCCCCTAACTGCTAGTATGTCGGTTAGCAGGGGGTTGCACATTTCTGTAATGGTTTTTACTGTTTGTGGATGTGAACTGTATTGGACTGTTGTGATGTTTAGCCGGGGTTTGTGATGAGTTATTATTTTAATTCATTCGATGTAATTGTAATATGTTGTAATATTATTTTGCGGGGCGCATCCAGGTTGCGGTTGTAGCCACCGTTGTATTATTTCATTTTACTGTTTTTGCTCTTAGGATAGACCCAAGGTGGGGTGCACAAACTACCGGGTACTTTGATGTGTTTAGTGGCCTACTCACTTTGTTGAGGGAGACCGCTTCATTTCGGGTACTTGGCGGGTAGTTTGCCGTACCCGTAGGGGTCTAGGGTGGGGCAATGACTATTCATCACAACTGTGTAATCCGTCTTTTGTTGCAGGCTCTAAACAAACGCGGATTGCTTGCAAATCCAATAAAGTTCATATGAGATCTGGAATGCCTATTATTGCGTCTGACGAATGTACAATATCTATATATGATAGCTATTTAGACGTCACTTATGTTTTACACCCGCGCTAGCCCAGCCCCCGCTCTGTCGTTAGTTAAGTAACCTAACGGGTGATGACGGGACCCAGTGGCGAATACGGATGGCATAAGAGGAAGTTGTATTTTTGTTGTTTTCTGCAATGATAGGTTAATGATGGGACGCATTATTTATAATGCAAAGAAAATAAACCAGAAGTTTAATCGTTGGAACAATTTAAAAGAAACCACTCGGTTATTTTTAAAAAGATGATATTTTTAATTATGGAGCTTTAACCACTCCTTTTAAAAGCTATCAGGTTCCTTCGGTTATATCAAGTTCACTACGTTCACGGTTTCGCCAAAACCATTCGTAGCCCTCCGTCATTTCATTTGGGTATTCAGTAGTATTCAAGCTATGTATTTTGACCTAACGCCAAGGCATAGTGTTTGGTAGCTGCTGGATATTCATTTGTGGCATCGATAGATGAGTTAGTTTGGGACAGTCGTATTATCATTTTGGCCGAACGCCAAGGATATATATGGGTGGGTTCAAATTAACAAGATAATGACGGGTAGAACTTGACATGTGACTTATGACATTTTGACCTAACGCCAAGGTCATAAGAGCATGGGGCAAAAATTTATATCGGGAATTTCTAAAGAAACTGAAATTTGCAAAGAGATGCATACCATTTGGAGTTTGATGAATGTTGGTAGGATTCCTTCAGCATTATCAGACGATGATATTTGGATCCCGATCCTACTGTGAGTATATGCTACTTATCAGGATATTTGTCACTTAACGATCAATGCTATAAACCAAGTAGGTGTCAAGAAAGGTGTCAGCGGGGCTACGCCCCCAGAGAAAAGAGGTTACTTAATTAAGGAACTTCGTGAAAGCGTTGGAAAACCTCCCTCGAAGTATCGACACTGGCCTGGCTGAACGGTTAAGCAAGTATTGTACGGTGAGAATAGTCCTGGCTAATTCTTCTTTTATGGTTTGGGGAAGGATTCGAGAAACAGTAGGAGCCATCCAGTTTAGATAAACTAAAAACCACTCTAAACTTGCAAGAGCATCATGCAAAAGAGTTTTCTTCTCTCTCTCCTAATTGCAGCGACCCTGAATATGACTGGACTTAAGTTACTTTTAGAGAAAAATATACTGACAGGGCTAAACTAGAAAGATTGGTTACGGAATGTCAAAATGGCTTTTACCTATGACAAATTAGGGTATGTCCTCACCGCTAAGGCACCTGCTGTCCCTGGTCCAAAATCCAGTAATGCGGATAAGGAAATCCGCAAAACCTGGGATTTCGATTGCGCGAAAGCCAAGTGCATCGTGCTTGGCTCGATGAACAATGAACATCAGAGGAGACACGAGGATATGGAACTAGATGCCATATTTCTCCATACAAAGGAACTTTATGGAGAGCAATCTCGTATAGCAAGATACGAGACCTCTAAGAACTTGTTTCGAGCGAGGTTGGCTGTCGGGTCATCAGTAGGAGAACATGTCCTAAAGATGATCGGCTATATAGAAGAGCTCGCAGACCTTGGGACGACTTTGGATAATGAGCTCTATACAGACCTTATTCTCCAGTCCCTTCCTTCCACCTACGCCCAGTTTATCCTGAACTTCAACATTCAAAGAAAAGAAGTTGAATTTTCGGAACTCCTGAACATGTTAAGGAGTGCAGAGGGCACCTTGCAGAAGGCAAGGGAAACACCCGCTATGTTTGTTAGCGGTGCTTCTTCTTCCGGGTCCAAGGCTAGGGCTAAAGGAAGGAAAAAGAAGGCCGCCCCCAGACCTAGAGGAGGTGTAAGTAAGGTGGGAGGGAAGGGAAAGAAAAAGTTTGCGGTACCGGTAGTGGGCCAGGATGAGTGCTTCCATTGTCACAGGAAAGGGCACTGGAAGAAGGATTGCAAGGCGTGGAACGCCAAAAACCAGGAACCGAAGCAAGCTGTGGCTTCGACTTCAGGTGTGTTTGTAATTGAGAATTGTCTGTCAATAAACTCTACTTCCTGGGTATTGGATACCGGATCAGGATCTCATCTATGCAATTCATTGTAGGCACTGAGAAACCGTAGAGTGCTGAAGGAAGGTGATATGATCCTCAAGGTTGCTAACGGAGCTAGCGTGGGAGCTGTTTCCGTCGGGGATTATCACCTGGGATTGACGAGTGGACATATTTTGGTTTTACACAACTGTTTTTATGTACCTAGTTTAACGTGTAATATCATATCAGTTTTCTTGTTATCAAATAAAGGTTATGATATCACGTTTGTAAGCGATGTTGTTAACATCCACCTTAATCATGGTTTGATTGGGTCCGGTACACTAAATAATGGTATATATGTCTTAAACCAACTCCAGATTTTCAATGTCCAGAACACACTAAAAAGAAAGTCTCCAGAATTAAATAAGGTTTTCTTATGGCATTGTAGACTAGGTCACATCAATGAGACAAGGTTAACTAAGTTACATAGAGAAGGATATTTGGACTCGTTCGAATATCAAACTTATGCCACTTATGAATCATGTCTCAAAGGAAAAATGACAAAGACTCCATTCACTGGATTTGGAGTAAGAGCGAGCGAGCTCTTAGGACTCGTACACAGCGATGTATGCGGTCCAATGTCTACACATGCAAGAGGTGGTTTTTCCTATTTCATTACTTTTACGGATGATTATTCAAGGTACGGATTCATTTATCTCATGAAACATAAATCCGAGGCTTTTGAAAAATTCCAAGAGTATAAGAATGAAGTAGAAAACCAAACCGGCAAAAGTATTAAGATACTAAGATCTGATCGAGGTGGTGAATACTTAAGTGCCGAGTTCCTAGGTTACCTAAAAGAGAAAGGAATTCTCTCAGCTTACTCCTCCATACACTCCACAGCATAATGGTGTGTCGGAGAGACGGAATCGAACCCTATTGGATATGGTACGATCCATGATGAGTAATGCTGAGTTACCGCGATCTTTCTGGGGTTATACGCTAGAGTCAGCGGCATATCTTTTGAACATGGTTCCTACCAAGACTGTGCCTACCACGCCATATCAGATGTGGAGTGGGAAGAAACCCCATCTTCAGTATATAAAGATTTGGGGATGTCCAGCTTTTGTTAAAAAGCAGCATGTAGACAAGCTCGAGGCACGATCAGTAAAGTGTAAGTTTGTGGGATATCCAAAGAACTCCAGGGGATATCTATTCTATTACGCAGAGGAACAAAAGGTATTTGTTTCTCGTAATGCCCATTTTCTAGAACATCAGTTTTTAGAAAAGGAATCAAGTGGGAGCGAAATAGAACTGGAAGAAATTCCAGAACCACAAACAAATACTGAAAGTTTGATAGAACCAGTAGTTCAAGAAGAACAGGACATTCCCGCACCCCTCCGCCGAAGTAGTAGGCCGTCTCATCCACCTGAGAGATACTACGGTTTTCTCATAGATGGGGATAGAGAGAATTGCATCATCGATGATGATGAACCTACTAGCTTTCAGCAGCCCATCCAGAGCGGCGACTCGGTACGATGGCTAGATGCAATGCGGACCGAAATGGAGTCAATGTACACCAACAAAGTATGGACTTTGGACTTTGCTCCAGATGGGGTAAAACCCATAGGATGCAAATGGATCTTCAAGAAAAAGATTGGTGTAGATGGACAGGTGGAAACCTATAAGGCTAGACTTGTTGCAAAGGGTTTTCGTCAAAGACCTGGTTTGGACTATGACGAGACTTTTTCTCCAGTGGCTATGCTTAAATCCATTCGGGTCCTTCTTGCTATTGCTGCCTTCCATGATTATGAAATCTGGAAGATGGACGTAAAGACGGCTTTTCTAAATGGTAATTTAGAAGAGTGCGTCTATATGGATCAGCCAGAGGGTTTCAATCAGAGTGGGAGCAGCGGTAGAGTATGCAAGTTGCTTAAGTCCATTTATGGACTAAAGCAAGCATCACGGAGTTGGAACATCTGTTTTGATGAAACAGTCAAAGAATATGACTTTATCAAAAATCCAGATGAACCATGTATATATAGTAAAGTTGTGGTCAGAAGTGTCGTATTCCTCGTCTTGTACGTGGATGACATTCTATTGATAGGAAATGACATTTCTATGCTACAATCTGTCAAAGGATTCTTGTCACACAGGTTCTCCATGAAAGACCTGGGTGATGCCTCTTACATTCTGGGGATCCGAATCTATCGTGATAGATCCAAGAGGATGTTGGGACTTTCGCAGTCCAGGTATATCGACACTGTACTGAAAAGATTCAGTATGGAAGATTCTAAGCGCGGTAATCTACCGGCTTGTCACGGAATCACCCTATCCAAAGAGATGTCTCCCAAGACTGATTTGGAAAGGGAACGCATGTCTATTATACCCTACGCTTCTGCAGTAGGCTCTATAATGTATGCGATGTTGTGCACCAGACCAGATGTAGCTTACGCACTGAGCGTGGTAAGCCGGTATCAGTCAGACCCAGGGAAGAAGCACTGGATAGCAGTAAAGAACATTCTTAAGTACCTGAGGAGGACTAAGGAGATGTTCTTGGTTTACAGCGGAAAAGACCTCAGGATGGAGGCCTATGCTGATTCCGGCTTCCACAGTGATAAGGGTGATTCCAAGTCCATGTCAGTTTATGTCTTTACCCTCAATGGAGGGGCGGTGTGCTGGAAGAGCTCCAAGCAGGACACCGTTGCTGACTCGACGATGGAAGCGGAGTATATAGCTGCTTGCGATGCCGCAAAAGAAGCGGTCTGGATGAAGAAGTTCCTAACAGAACTTCAGGTAGTTCCTACCATTGTTGATCCAATACCTCGGTATTGCGACAACAACGGAGCTATAGCTTTAGCGAAGGAACCAAGGTCCCATCAGAAGTCCAGACACATCTTAAGGCGGTATCACCTGATCAGGGAGATCATTGATCGTCGGGAGATCGAGGTTCGGAGAGTTGATACTGAAGAGAACATTGCTGATCCATTCACAAAGGCCCTACCTCAGATTCAGTTCGAGAGGCTACTTGAGATCATCGGTCTTCGATATGCCAGTACATGGCCCTAGTGCAAGTGGGAGATTGTTAGTGTATATGCCCTAGGGGCCATTATTGTATCATACTAGTTTGTATATTACTTAATGGAAGCTTGGGATATTCACATGTATATAACAGTCTTGCTAAACATGGTAGTATACTACTTGGTTTTTCTATCTTAATATGTGAGTATACGTATTGATAGAGCTCTTAGGATCTTTCTTGACTACCAGCGTTGTGATGGCAGTCACACTAGTGGGGGCTGGGTAGTCTACAAGCACATCCTTATTCAGGTCCCTAGTGGTTAGATTATCGAGACAGAGCATCGATACTCCGGAGTAGACTAGTGTGTACGCTTCTCATCCCAGTTGGGGAGATGGTCTGTCCCACAGCCGTCAGTACGTCGTACTGGAGATAGTATGCAGGTGCTCGTTAGGTTACGGGTACACCGGACATGACTCACAGGGAACTGTTGGTTGGTTTTATACCAGTCGTCAGTGAACAGTTCCCAGGTGACTTGAGTACATCATAGTCCGCAGACTTGACACTGCTACTTCTCCTCGAGTGTGTCCCACTGTTCTTAGATTGCTACCCTACCACGGCTCAAAGGAGTCGTGCAAACAGGTAGCAGTTGGGTGCAGTCCCGAGCACTTGGAGGCAGTGGCGGTTAGACAGGATTCGTCTCTCCCGGTATTGGGGGTTGATATCGCGCTGTGTCAGAGAGCCATTACGCAAAGTCCCTGGCCAGGGCAAGCGAGATTTACTGGTAGGTTCCAGTAGTTTCTCAGGGTGTAATGGGCTTCGCTCCGACACGACTTATACCGCTATTAGGGGACTGACGCTTGCCGCCCCCTAGGCCCAATATGCGATAGTCTTAGACGAACATACCGGATTGTACGGAGATTGTCACATCAGACTCAGTAGGAGTTCGGATGGGTTTCCTCATCGGCCTTCTTATCGACATCTACCTGGGGACCGTTATGTACAGCTAGTGCCGCTTACGGTCTGTGGTTAAACCCACTGCCAGCGTAGTAGTCGAGTCTCTAGAGTACCACACAGAGAGTTTCCCTACTCCAGGCGAAACGATATAGAGGTCGTATGGTTTTACGACAAGGGTTCGGACGCATACGTGCGTTTACGCACGTACGACTTTCGGACAGTTTTTTACTAGTCAGCTTTGGTTTAAGCCAGTTTCTAGTATCCGGTTATTGGATTTATACAGTCTAAAGTTTTTCCGTGTTTTCACGGATAGGAGGGGCGTTCTCGTAATTTCACGAGAAGCTTCTAGAAGATGGTGACTTGGGGGTTAAGGTGGCATATGCATTAAATGAGATTAGTGAGTCATATGAGTGATTCATCCATGTCATTAATGCATCATAAATGCTTAATGACTCATGGAGATGAATCACCCTTAGATATTTATCAAGCATGGTTGTAAATCCTTTATTTTCTTTTATTGGATAAATGATAATGCTTGATATATATTATGATACATCATTATCTCATCTCATTCTCATGCTCACCTTCTCTCTCCTCAAGCTCTCTCTCTTCAAACCCTAATCCTCCCCTCTCATGTGTTGAGTACAAGGATTAGATTAGACTACTTAATCCATAACCCAACTCTATATCACCTAGGTTACTTGGATTAGCACTTCAAGAAACCTAATTACCTCTAGTTTGAGGTGAAGCTTGTAGTAAAGCTCTCGGGTGGATCTTCTACTACATAGAGAAGGCCGGAGGGGATGTGGAGTACGACAAGACGAAGGACTCGGATCTTTAGGTATAATCACTTATCATAGTAGTTAACTCTTCTATGGTTTCTTGTTAGTTATTGTTTATGCAAAGATTCTCGGTTAGTCGATGTTTACGCTTTAAACAAGACCGTTTTTCATTATTCCGCCTCCCCGCAAGTCGTGGGGTGTTGTACATCGACTTACAGTTATGAATAAGGTCCCATCAGATATCCAGACATGTTCTAAGACAGGTAATGCTCATTTCGAGAGGTAGTCGTTCTCCACGATATTGAGATATAGAGAGATAAAGATAGGAATATTGAAGCGGATCCACTCACTGAAGCTATTTCTCAAACACGTAAGTTTCTCGAAATGAGTTTTGAGAAACTGACTAGTAGAGAAGTTGGGTATTCGGTAGCACACAAGCTGTGAGTATGCGATACCGCAATAATTGGCTTTAAGTGCAAGTGGGAGATTGTTGGATATAGTGCCTTCAAGGCAATTATTGTATTTGCACGTAGGCGATTATGATAATTGAACGAGGACCTATACAGGTAGAACAATCTTACTCGAGATGGTAATATGCTATATGGTTTGTCTTTATCATTATAGGTATAAGTTTTGATAAAACCCATAGGATTATTACTTGACTACCAGCATTATGACGACGATCATATACGTAGGAGCTGGTTGGTCCATAAGCGCATCCTTAAATATCCCTAGTCGAGGGAGTATTGAGATCGGGCATCGATACTCCGGAGTAGACTAGTGTATACTTTTCGAGATTCCGACAAGGGGCGGTGGCCGGTCTCACAAACCATTGGTGTTGAGTCAACTAAGATAGTCTACAGGTGTTCACTGGAGGTGAGTACACTGGACGGACTCGCTGAGAACTTTTAGATGGTATTATACCTATCATCAGATAGAAGTTTTCTTGTGGCATGAGTACATGTTAGTCCTTTGACCTGAAATTTTCATTTGTCTCGTGTGAGTTCCCACTGTATTTAGATTACTACCCTGCCACGGCTCAAAGAAGTCATGCAAAAAGGTTTTAGTTGGGTAATGTCCCGAGCCACATGGAGGCATCGAACAATCATCAGGGATTCGTCTCTCCCGGTATTGGGAGTCGATATCGCGCGGTGTTGGGTTATCCATCACAAGAAATTTTTGGCCAAGGTGGATGAGATTTACTGTGATATCAGTAGTTTCTCAGTGGGTGATGAGCTTCAGACCGGCATGACTTATCGGGTTAGTAGGGGTCTAACGTTATCCACCCCGTAGAGCCGGTATGCGATACTCTCAGACGAAGAAACCGAACTTTACGAAGATTGTCATAGACAGGTTCAGTAGGGATACGGATGCGTTTGCTCGTTGGTCTTCCTTTAGCTCAATACCTGGGTAGCCTTTACGTACAGCTAGTGCCGTTGACGTGCTTGTGGTTAAACCCACTACCAGCGCATTGAAGAATATTTAGAGTCCCACAATAAAGGTTTTCTCGGTTCAGGAAAAATGATGTATTGACTGTATATTGATACGTACAGGGTTCCGATTAGGTATGTGTGCTAGCCACACAGACTTTAATCGGGCAGAGGATAATATTAGCCGGCTTTGGATTAAGCCGGATTATTAAATCAAGTTTTGATTTAATAATGTTCATATATATATATATATTTCGATATGTATATTCTAGTATTATGTTCATTATATTTTTCTATCTCTTGGGTATTCATATTTTGATACGAATAAGGGCATGTATTTGCGGGGACGTATTCTTGTATTTATACACGAATACTTCTAGAAGAAGGACAACTCATTTCAGGGTTTTTCTTTTTAAGAAATTAAGAAATGAAATGGAAAAAAGAAATGGTGGAGGGTATACAAAAATGAATTTATAATTTGTTGGGGTTCCTAGCACTCTGGTCACTGGCTACGGCCGTTGCAGAATGAAAAACTTTCACTTTTTAAAAACTGGTGCTAGAAAACACATTCTAGAATCTAACCAAATATCGAAACTAGTAAACTGGAGAAGTCTAGCTACTGTGATAAGAGGTTATACCTAAAGACACGTGTCCTTTGGGTCTTCACTCCTCTTCTTATGCTCCTTGAGGTCTCCTAGATCAACCTTGCTTCCCGGCCTCCTTGGTCCTAGATGATTCACCTGAAGCTTCTTGATTCTAGCTTCTACTTCAAAAAAAAAATGCAACTAAGCACACTAGTTTGCTTAGATGATATGGTGATGTTTTTTAGTAGTTTTCTATCTCAAATCCTTTGGTTTCCAACACATGAGAATGATAAGGATTTGAAGAGAGCGAACTCAAGAAGAAGAGAGAGAGAGGCAAGTGAAGAATGGCTATCTTAGAATGGCTTTGTCAAGAATGGCTAAGTCTTATTCTATGAAGCATTTTCTTTTATTTAAAAAAACACACAACCATACTCAAATAGTATTTGCAATAAATACCAAAGCCATGCTTCATCCATGTTTCATGTCATCTTATCCTTTTCCACCTCATTTTCTATTTTCAACAAAATAGAAAAATAAATGATGAGGTGTCATCTTCTAGAAGGTATTTTGTATAAATACAAAATACTTTCTACTATATATATATACCCGTATTCGTACTAAAATACGAATAACCAAGGGGTAGAATAATACTACTAGTATAATACTAGAATTAAAGCAATATCTGATTTAACAAACCGGCTTAATCCTAAGCCCGCTAGTATCATCAACCGTCCGATCAAAACCTGGATAACACTAGAATATATATATCGAAATATGTATATGTAAATTATTAAATCAATACCTAATTTAATAATCTGGTTTAATCCTAAGCCGGCTAGTATTATCATTCGATCGGAGCCCTGCTTGTATAAACATACGGCCACCACCTTGTTTCGCCTGAATCAGAGAAACCCTCTGTGTGGGAATTTAAAGACTCGACAGTACGCTGGTAGTGGGTTTAACCACAAGCACGTTAGCGGCACTAGCTGTACGTAACGGCTACCCAGATACCTGTCGAAAAGAAGGCCGACGAGCAAGCTCATCCGAACCCCTACTGAGCCTATCCGTGACAATCTCTATATAGTCTAAGAGTGTCACATATCGGGTCTATGGGGTGGTGAACGTTAGACCACCTACTGACCTGATAAGTCATGTCAATATGGCTCAGGACCAATCCGAGAAAATACTGATCTAACCATCAGTAAATCTCAACTGGCTTGGCTAAGGTCTTATGGTTCTGGCCAACCGGACATAGTATGATATCGAATCCCAATACCGGGAGAGATGAATCCCCGACAATCACTCACTATCTCCATGTTGCTCGGGACTGTAACCAACCAAAACCTGTTTGCACGACTCAGTAGAGCGGTGGTAGGGTAGTGATCAAAGCATAGTGAGAACTCGCACGGGACAAATGATGATCTCAGGCCCAAAGACTAACCTGTACTCATATCACCTGAGAACCGCTATATGACGATAGGTATAATACCATATAGAGGTTTTCGGCGAGTCTGTCCAGTGTATTCACCCCCAGTGAGCACGTGTATACACTCTTAGGTGATCACACAATTGGCCGTGGGACCAAACCACCGCCCCTCGTCGGGGTCTAGAAATGTATATACAAATTTACTCTGGGATATCGATGCCCAGTCTCGATATTCCTATGACTTGGGTCCTTCAAGGATGTGCTTATGGACTACCCAGCTCCCACAAGTATGATCGCCATCATAACGCTGGCAGTCAAGCAAAAAATCCTAAAGGCTTTATCAACATGTATCGGCCATATGTGATATCGAGTATAACATATGCACATGTTAAGATAAAGTCAAACCATAATAGTATACTACTATATCGAGTCTTTATCAATATGTGTAAACAATATAAAGCAACAAAAGAAATACACATATTAAGATAAATACAACTCAAAATAATATACTATATATAACTTAGCAAGATTATCCTATACGTACATATCCCTAGCATCCTATACAATATAGGACTCTAGGGCATACATATCCAACAATCTTCCACTTGCACTAAGGCCTGTAATTGGTGTACCGAATACCCAACGTCTGCTCTAGGGCCAGTTGTTGGCGTATCTCATACCCAACATCTCAAAAAGATGCTTGAACTGCACTTGAGAGAAGGCCTTGGTAAATAGATCCTCCGTGTTGTTTTTTGTACCTACTCTCCGGACCTCGATCTCCCAGCTATCTATGATCTCCCTGATCAGGTGATACCGCCTTAAAATGTGTCTGGACTTCTGGTGGGACCGTGGTTCCTTCGTTAAAGCTATAGCCCCATTGTTATCACAATACAAAGGTATCAGATCAACAATGGATGGAACCATCTCAAGTTCAGTAATGAACTTCTTCATCCAGACCGTTTCTTTTGCGGTATCGTTGGCAGCAATGTATTCAGCCTCCATCGTGGAGTCTGCGACGGTGTCCTGTTTGGAGCTCTTCCAACACACCGCCCCTCCATTGAGGGTAAACACAAAACCCGAGACAGATTTGCTGTCATCCTTATCACTTTGGAAGATTGAGTTAGTAAAGGACTCGACCTGGAGGTTCCCATTACAGTAAACCATGAACATCTTTTTAATCCTTCTCAGATACTTAAGAATGTTCTTCACAGCTATCCAATGATTCTCACCTGGGTTCGACTTATATCAGCTTACCACGCTAAGCACGTATGCTACATCTGATTTGGTACACAGCATCACAAACATTATAAATTCTACCGCTTAAGCGTAGGGTATAATGCTCATGCAAACCCTCTCCTCATCAATCTTGAGAGATATCTCTTTAGAGAGAGTGATTCCATGCAAAGCTGGTATATTACCGCGTTTGGAATCTTCCATACTAAATCTCTTTAGTATGGACTCTATGTACCTGGACTGTGAAAATCCCAACATTTTTTTGGATCTATCTCTATAGATCTTAATCCTTAGAATGTAGGAGGCATCACCCAGGTCTTTCATGAAGAACTTTTGTGATAAGAACAGCTTGACCGACTGCAGCATAAGAATGCCATTTCCTATCAAGAGAATGTCATCGACGTATAAGACGAGGAATACGACAGTTCTCCCTACAATCTTCTTGTAGATACATGGCTCATACTCATTTTTGATGAAGTCAAATTCCTTGACCGTTTCATCAAAACAGATGTTCCAGCTTCGCGATGCCTGCTTAAATCCATAAATGGATTTAAGCAACTTACACGCCTTCCCGTTGCTCTCACTGTCTTCGAATCCCTCCGGCTGATCCATGTAAATGCACTCTTCTAAACATCCATTTAGAAAAGCCATTTTAACGTTCATCTGCCAGATATTATAGTCATGGTAGGCAGCAATGGCAAGTAGGATCTGGATGGATTTCAGCATAACCACTGGAGAAAAGGTTTTGTCACAGTCCACTCCTAGTGTTTGATGAAAACCTTTTGCAAAAAACTAGCCTTATAGGTTTCGACCTGTCTATCTGCACCAATCTTCTTTTTGAAGATCCACTTACATCCAACGAGTTTCACTCCAGGAGAAGAACATCTAAAGTCCAAACTTTATTGGTGTATATGGACTCCATTTCGGATTGCATAGCATCAGGCCATTTTACAGAGTCCTTACTGTTAATGGCCTGTTCGAAACTAGTAGGATCATCTTCTTCCAAGATGCAATCCTCTCGATCTCCATCTATGAGAAAACCGTAGTATCTTTCGGGCGGATGAGAAATTCGACGAAATCTGCAGAGTGGCTGAGGTTCATCTGGGATTATTGAATCCTGAGCTTCTACTAAATCTTCAGTTATAGTTTGTGGTTCAAGAATTTCTTCTAGTTCTATTATGCTCCCACTAATTTCTTTTGCAAGAAATTCCTTTTCGAAAAAGGTGGCGTGGCGAGACATAAACACATTCTGTTCCTCAGTGTGGTAGAATAAATATCCTAGTGAATTCTTATGATATCCCACAAACTTACAAAGAACCGATCGTGCCTCCAGTTTATTCGGATTGTACTTTTTAATACAAGCCGGACAACCCTATATCTTAATGAATTTAAGACATGATTTCTTACCACTCTATATTTCATATGGAGTCTTAGGCACAGATTTAGATGCAACCTGATTCAATAAGTATGCCGTTGTCTGAAACGCATGTCCCCAAAATGAAAGAGGCAGATCAACACTACTCATCATGGAGTGAACCATGTCCAATAGGGTACGGTTCCTCCGTTTCGATACACCATTGTGCTGTGGTGTGTACGGAGGAGTAAGCTGAAAGAGAATACCATTTTCCTTCAGGTATTCTAGGAATTCTGTGCTTAAGTACTCCTCTCCTCTATCAGATCTGTGGATCTTGATACTTTTGCCAATCTGGTTCTCTACTTCGTTCTTGCATTATTTGAATTTCTCAAAAGCTTCAGATTTGTGTTTCAAAACATACAGATATCCGAAGCTAGAGAGATCGTTAGTGAATGTAATGAAGTATGAGAACCCATCCCTTGTATGTATAGATATCGGACCACATACATCACTGTGTATGAGTTCCAAGAGCTCTGTAGCTCTTTCTCTGTATCCGGTGAACATAGATTTGTTCATCTTTCCTTTGAGACAAGACTGACAAGTTTCATAGGGCGAGAATTCGAACGCATTTAGATATCCATCCTTATGTAACTTACCCAGTCTTTTCTCACCAATATGACCAAGTTTACAATGCCACAAGTAGCTTTTGTTCGTATATGAACTCTTCCACTTGCATGTGTTTTGTATATTGAAGACCGTGTTTTGATTTAGAATGTAGATACCATTACACAGTGTACCTTTTGCAACCAATACCTGATTTAGGTAAATGTTCATGATATTTCTATCTAGAACAAAGTTATATCCATATTTATCAAGTAAAGAAACTGATATGACATTGCAAAGTATAGAAGGTATATAGTAGTAGTTGTACAAAATTAGTATTGCCGCTTGGTGATACTAGGTGATATTCACCGATGGCAGCAGCATCTACCTGTGCTCCGTTCCCTACTCTGAGGGACATATCATCCGGTCCAACCATTCTACTTTTTCTCAGTCCTTGTAATAAATTGCATATATGAGATCCTGATTCGGTATCTAGTACCCAGGAGGTAGGGTTGACCGAAAAACAGTTTTCAATAACAAATACACCTAAAGAAGATACATTAGAACGCTTCTCATTCAATAGGGTCATCTGGAAGTCCTTACAGTCCTCTTTCCCTTGCATATACTCGTGATGGTTGTCACAAGTTTGAGCCGAACCGACGTTCCCCAGCTCAGTGTAATAAGCTGGTTCGGTCAAGCCAAATATTTTATTATCTTGATTAGGGCGTGAAATTGTTGCTACCTGGAGAGAGAGAAAAGAAACACTCAGCGTGTGCTCTTGCAAGATTAGATTGGTTATTAGTTTATCTAATCAGGATGGCTCCCACCGTTTTTTCGAATTTTCCTTCAAACCTTAAAAGGAAAACTGGTCGGGATCATTCACACCTTACAAGTTCGCTAACCGTTCAGCCACGTGAGTGTTGGTACTTCGAGGGAGGTTCTCCGTGCTCTCGCACGGACCTAATTAAAATAAACCTCGTTTCTACAGAGGCATAGCCCCGTTAACACTTTTCTAGACACCTAATAGGTTAGCTAATTATGAAATGAAAAATATCTCCCAAGAGTAATCCTACTCATCTGTAGGATCGGGATCCAACTATCATTGTGTGATAACCTAGATGGAAACCACTCTAGTTACTACACTCCAGAAAGTATGCAACACTAGCAAATTTCCTGTATATTTGAAACTCCCGATATGGTTTTTTCCCCTAGGACCCAAGTGCCGTTAACGAATAATCAATAAATCAAAAGGTCTTAGTCAAGTTCAACCCGTCATTATCCAAGATTGCATTAGACCCGCCTGCATGACCCTTGACGAATAATCAACAAAGTCACACGACCGTCCTAACTAATCGCATTTATCTATGCTATAGACAATCATTACTTAGCTACCGTACACTACGCCTTGACGAATAATCAATAAACGCAGCACGAATACTAAGTAGTAATTATTTGAAATGACGGAGGGCTATAGCTATGTTTTTGGTGAAAAACCTTTTAATTTAATGAACTTGATATCGTTGAAGGAACCAAGCAGTTTTGAAAAGGATTGGTTTAGGCTCCGCTTTTGAAAACTAGTGGTTTTGAAGAAAACCGAGTAATCTACAGTAACATAAGTTTTTGCTCAAGAGGTCACTCCCTGTGAAGGGATCTAGGCTTTTGCCTCCTCGAACGAGATGCTGGATATTCCTAATCAAATACCACTATACAAAGCGAAAGAATATGACTATAATTTTTCGAAATTTATTCTAACAACATCTTTTAAGTTTCTGTTTCCTTGCATTAATCAAAATTAATGCGGTCCTATCAATTAATTCCTATCACACCAGAAAAGAACAAAAATAAAATGTATGTATATGCTATCCGCATTCGCCACGGGGCCTCGTCATGCACCGTTAGATTACTTAATTACCGGCAGAGTGGGGGCAGGACTAGCGCGGATGCAAAACATATACAATATCTACTAGTATATATAAACATATATATAACCATTCATCTCAGACATGATATAAGAAACATCACAGAACAACGATAAGCAACATGGAATAGCGGATAATCTTGAAGCCCCGGGTTTCATTTGAGCCGCAAATGAAAATCGACGTTCCTCGGTTGTGTGGATAGCTTGTGCAATGAAAAACCTAGACCCTTACGAGCGTGGCAAGTTACCCGCCAATCCCGGATGTGAGGCAACCCTAATCAACAAAGTGAATGGGTCACCCAGCAATTCACGGAATCCGTTAACTTGAGCACCCCTCCGTAGGTCATCCTATACCCCCTACGAGTGCGGCGAATAGCCCGCCAATTCTAGAGTAAAGCCCCCTCCATCTCAACACTATGAGATGCGGGCACGTTGCCCTCTAAAACCCGTCTATTCGAGCACTCCTTCGCGGGGTAATCCTAGTACAGAAAAGAAAAATATATATACAAATGGTGATATCGACCTCAACTCAGCCGTGTCCCAATAAAAGAATATACAAACTGGCAGAGAAGGCAGTCTACATGTCGGATGCTCGCCCTGCAATAATGAATATACAAATGAATCTAAACTGTACAACTACCATTGTACTAGGGGCTATCTAACACGACAATCCGAATAAACCATCACAGATATAAACATCACAGCAGCACAAACAAGTATGTGTAACCTCGTCTAAATGACATAAAGAAAATAGACGACGTTTGAAGACACATACATCACATTACAGAGATAAACGATGCGAAACGTTTCAAGTTCTAATCTTTCAAGTTGCCCTAAAGAAAAGATAACACTAGGTGAAATCTGAGACAAATAAAAAAAGACTAAAAATCCCAATTTCCAAAACCCAACACACCGGATGAAAACGAGGACCTGAAGTGAATAGTAAACCGCCCATAGCGGGAAAAAGAGGAATTCTGGTGATTTAGTTAGGTAGAATTGTCTTGTTTTCATCGTGTGTCACACTCATATCTAGAGTAAGTCTCTGCAATTGTTTCAAAAATTTTCAGAGACCAAAATATTTTCAAGACAGAGTGGGTTTTCGAAATCAGAGTTTTTCGGTTTTAAAACTAAAGCATCTTCAACTACCAGTTTCTAATGTTTGGGTGGCTCTGATACCATATTGGGATTCCAAGTGCCCTAGCCACTGGCCACGACTATTGCAGAATGAAAAAATTTCACTTTTTAAAAACCGGCGCTAGAAAACTCATCATAGAATCTAACCAAATATCGAAAATAGTAAACTGGAGAAGTCTGGCTACTATGATAAGAGGTTATACCTATAAACACGTGTCCTTCGAGTTTTCAATCCTCTTCTGAAGCTTCATGAGGTCTCTTAGATCAACCTTGATTGCCGGCCTCCTCAGTCCTAGATGATCCACCTGAAGGTTCTTGATTCAAACCCCTACTTCAAAAAGAAGCAAACTAAGAAAAATGATTTGCTAACCTAGTTTTCTTAGATGATATAGTGATGTTTAGAAATAGTTTTTTAATCTCAAATCCTCGGTTCTCAACACATGAGAATGATAAGGATTTGAAGAGAGTGAACTTAAGAAGAAGAAGAGAGAGAGATGCAAGTAAAGAATGGCTATCTAAGAATGGGTTTGTGAAGAATGGCTAAGTCTTATTCTATGAAGCGTTTTCTTTTATTTAAAAAAAACACAACCATACTCAAATAGTATTTGCAATAAATACCAAAGCCATGCTTCATCCATGCTTCATGTCATCTCACTCTTTTCCATCTCATTTTCTATTTTCAACAAAATAGAAAAATGCATGATGAGATGTCATCTTCTACAAGGTATTTTGTATAAATACAAAATACTTTCTACCGTATTGATTAATCCAAAAATATATAGTTTACCGTAATCAGAAACGACGTCGCTTTGCAGCTAGCCGGTGAATACGGGTCGATCCACAGAGATGTGTAATTTTCTGATTTGTGTTTTTACGAGTTGATTCCGATGGTGGTTTGTTTTTTGTGGATTGATTTAAAAACTAATTTATACGATATTAAAGAACTTGTTAGGATTAGGTCTAAGGTGGGGTTGATAAGATTAATATAGTCACCTCTTTCAATGCCGTTTGATTAAAACTTTTTAGAAATCATAACAATTATTAGCAAAGGGGATTAGGATGATTGGGAAGAAACGAAGTTTCTACCTCTAGATCCTTGTCCGTCCTTTCCTATTAATTGCTACAACCTTCATGGACGTTATGTATGTCCGGCCCTTTATACTACGGTTCACCGTTACCTCGTAGGTAGGGTGCCGCAGGGAGCGGATCATGCATAAGTGCATGAAGTTCTAGTTATGAAAATGTGTTGGCATTGAAGGAGATGAGAGATATTCCTCTCTCAATCCCTCCCTTGTTCCTAACCCTAACAAGCGAGGATTTTACTCGCTAATTAGGGGATCTTCTAAAAATGACATCTTTTTTATGTTTAATGTGTTTTGTTTAGATCTAAAATTATTACTTACTTACTGCAGATTAAAAGGAGCTACACTAAGTTAACTAAGGCAAGTGATAAAATTACTCTACTGCAAGAATGATACTAGATAGCTAGGGCAAGAATTAAATTATAACTAAGGCAGGAATTAAAAGAATAAAAACTTACAAAAATGATACTCTAGATCTCCCAACAATTCTGAATTTTATTGATTGAAAAGAGGCATACGTTTTACAGATTTGTGAGTACAATTTATAAGAAAACAGGGAAGCTAGGGTTACAGATTTTCGCACACATGATTTTACAGATATGCCCACTGAAAATCCCAACACCTACACCGACACACCGACAGAAAAAAATCCACCGACACGGGTACCATAAGGCCGCGGAACCGCTGCAAAGGGGGGGTTAGGGCCGCGGTTCCGCGGCCCTTTGGTGAGCTCAGTTCACCAATTTTTCTGGGCTTGTTTGTCTTTATCTGGGCTTGTTATTTCTTCATCTCTTTTCTCTGTTTGGCTTCTTATTCTTCTCCAGATCTTTCAGTGAAAAACATGTAGCGATCTTTCAACCGTTTTGCTTTGACATTTTGGATCTTGCACTGTTCTTCGTCTAGGCTTGACTAGGATCCGTCAAAAGTCCCTTTTCTATATCAACTTTCGTCTTTTTCACTGTATTCGCTGTAAGAGCCTGTATCCTGTAACATGCAACAAACGTGCGTCAAGAGTACCTGTTTACTTATAAAATGAATAAAAATGGGGCGTATGAATTGCAATATTATGATATGAACAAATACCCCCAAACTTAGCTTTTGCTCATCCTCGAGCAAATTTATTATTTTATTTTTAATAAAAGCTAACCGCACTTTCGTAGGGAAACACGATTGCACTGAACTCGTGCAATAAGCCGTTAAACCTCTAGGTGTCCCTAGTAGGAGGAGTGTTGTCTCCTGAGGGTTTTCAGCAGATTACACCCACAAAATCCTATCAATTTGGCTTTTTCGACAATAATTCTCCAATTAGGTTTTCTAACACAGAATTCTCTTATCATCGACTCACAAACTATCCACCCATATTCTTCACTCTTCCTCTTAACTTAACTTAAGATTATATATGTTCGATAGACTCATTCAGCTTTCAACATTTCTTAGGTTTTCCTTTTAGGGTTCCATCTCCACTTAGGAATTTTTCTATCAACTCTACTAAAGATACAAGTTTTATTCTTCATTCCTTTCTCTTATTTAAACTCTAATCACATATCCCCACGTGTGTGTATCGATCACCCCTACGCTTGGAAATTCAAATTAAGCAATCATACCCTTTTCCTTTGTCTAAAGTACTTATTAATTGGTGAATTTCGCTTACACATCTTTCATGCGACCGTTAATACTTCTTGAGGTACCAACGACCGATTACAAGATGTATTAGCACTTTAAAGCGTATGTCCTAGTTTTGCAACACCCAAGGCTTTAGCAGTGACCCCCAAACCAGTTGGTCTAAGGCACTAGGTGATGAAGCACCCTCGCTATATATTTTTTTGTTTTTAGCCTTAAGTAATCACAAAACCAGTGTTCATTTTTTTTCACTTTTGTATTTTTTTTTATTTTCTTCGTACTAGGGACTTATAGACAAGAGCATTTCAAGGTCTCCTCTACTATTCCAAGCTTTAAGGTGTGTGATTGTGCAATTTTGTAGGGTATACATTTTCAGAATCCATACTTAAGCCAGGAATTATTTTTCAAACTTATACTCTAATAAGAATATCAATATTTTTCCTTTATTTTAACTTAGCCCAAAAGGTGAACTCAAAATTTGCCTATTTCTAAATAAACTACAAAGACATATACTTTCTACCGTTAATTTTCAAAGAAGGTTATTTTTAGGGTTTTTAATTTACTAAGTCTAAGATCTAGTTGTTCGTAGCTAGTTAACCTATTTGTCAAATTCAAGTTAAATATGGCCAAAATTGAATACAATAATTTTTAAAATTTTTCAATTTTTTTAATTTTTATAGGTTTTCAAATAAATATGCAAATGCAAAATATGTACTAATGAATGCGAAGGAAGAAGACGTACCGAGCATACCCCCAAACTTGAACTTGACAGTGTCCTCACTGTCATACTAAACCAAGAGGGTCAAGATGTCGGCATTCCCTGTTTATTCACATTATTACAAATGATTCACACCCCCAAACTTATTCGAAATAAAGTTTTGGAAAAATTTGACTGGGAATTCGGGGTGAAAGTGGAGGAAGATCAATCAGTGTAAATCGGCTCCTGCAAAAACAGGAGCTCCTCTGATGGGTCCGCTGTGAATAAGGGTTTCATTCGATGCCCATTCACTTTGAATAAGGTACCGTCTTCAGGATTTTCAAGATCAACCCCACCGTGCGGATAAACGGTACGGACTACAAAAGGTCCTCTCCATCTAGAACGGAGCTTGCCGGGGTGAAAATGTAACCGAGTGTCATAGAGTAAGACCTGTTGACCAGGTTCAAAAGTTTTTCGCAAAAGATGTTTATCGTGGAACACCTTAGCTCGGTTTTTAGCAATTATGGCATTATCATATGGCTCATCCCGCAGCTCTTCTAGTTCATTCAATTGCAGCTTTCGATTGCTGCCCGCATCTCCTAAAGATAAATTTAGCTCTTTGATAGCCCAAAATGCTTTATGCTCAATCTCCGCTGGGAGGTGGCAAGCCTTCCCGTAAACAAGCCGGTATGGAGACATACCGAGATCGGTCTTATATGCAGTACGGAAAGCCCATAGTGCATCTATCAGTTTAAGTGACCAATCTTTACGGTTTTTAGAAACCATTTTCTCCAAGATTTGCTTGATTTTCCGATTCGAAACTTCGGCTTGCCCACATGTTTGGGGGTGATATAGTGTTGACAGCTTGTGGGTGATAGAGTATTTGCACATTAAGGACTCAAAAGTCCTATTGCAAAAATGAGAACCATTATCACTTATTATCGCTCGAGGGTGCCCAAATCGAGAAAATATGTGTTCTTTAAGAAATCGAACGACAACTTTGTTATCGTTCTTTCGGCTGGGCACAGCCTCGACCCACTTTGAAACATAGTCAACGGCCAAAAGAATATACACATTTCCAAAAGAGTTAGGAAATGGTCCCATGAAATCTATACCCCAAACATCAAAAATATCCACAACCAAAATTGGTTGGAGCGGCATTTCGTTTCTCCGCGATATCCGGCCCAAGTGTTAGCACCGGTAGCAGGTTTTGCAGTATTCGTAAGCATCCTTGAAGAGTCGTGGCCAATAGAAACCACACTGCAAAACTTTCTCGGCTGTCTTCTTTGGGCCAAAGTGCCCGCCACATGCTTGATCGTGGCAAAAAGACAGCACGCTCTTGACCTCACTTTCAGGTACACACCGACGAATGATTTGGTCGGAACAGTATTTAAAAAGATAGGGTTCATCCCAGTAAAAATGCTTTACTTGGGACAAAAATCGAAGTTTATCCTGTTTCGACCAATCATTAGGTATCAAGCCGGTGGCTAAGTAGTTTACAATATCGGCAAACCATGGTTCGCAAGAAACGGTCAAGAGTTGCTCGTCGGGAAAAACATCAGTGATTGGAAGATCAAGCGTGGGCGAAGAAGGAAGTCGTGATAGGTGATCAGCTACTACGTTTTCACATCCTTTTTTGTCCTTTATGACAAGGTCAAACTCTTATAGTAAAAGGATCCAACGTATGAGCCTTGACTTAGCATCCTTCTTCGTAAAAAGGTGGCGAAGAGCTGAATGATCAGTATATACCATGACTGGAGAGCCAATTAAATAAGGCCGAAATTTTTCAAGTGCAAACACAACAGCTAAAAACTCTTTCTCTGTTGTTGTGTAGTTTAGTTGGGCCTCATTTAGTGTTCGGCTAGCATAATAAATCACGTGCGGCATTTTATTAATATGCTGTCCAAGAACAGTGCCAATGGCAAAATCTGATGCGTCGCACATGATTTCGAAAGGGTCCGTCCAGTCTGGAGATGAAAGGATGGGCGCAGAGATGAGAGAGTGTTTCAAAGACTCGAATGCCTCAATGCATGCGGAGTCGAAGGCAAAAGTTGTGTCCTTGGCCAGTAAGAGAGTCAAGGGTCTAGCGATCTTGCTAAAGTCCTTGATGAACCGTCTGTAAAAACCGGCGTGGCCAAGGAAGGCTCTGATGTCTTTGACGCATTTAGGGGGAGGAAGATTAGAAATTACTTAGATTTTAGCTCTATCGACCTCGATGCCGTTTTGCGAGATGACATGTCCTAAGACAATGCCTTCTCGCACCATGAAATGGCACTTCTCCCAATTCAATATTAGGTTCTTATCCCTGCAGCGGGTAAGAACTGCGTCAAGATGCCGTAAACACTCGTCGAAGGAGTCGCCAAAGATGGAGAAATCATCCATAAAGATCTCCAAGAACTTTTCAACCATGTCTGAAAAGATCCCCATCATACACCGCTGAAATGTCGCGGGTGCATTGCATAACCCAAAGGGCATGCGACGATAAGCAAAAGTGCCAAAGGGACAAGTGAATGTTGTCTTATCTTGATCCTCTTTGGCGATGGGGCCTTGGTTGTAACCGGAATAGCCATCTAGAAAGCAATAGAACTCGTGCCCTGCCAATCGCTCGAGCATTTGGTCAATGAAAGGTAAAGGAAAGTGGTCTTTCCTTGTTGTGGCATTGAGTTTCCTATAGTCTATGCAGACTCGCCACCCAGTTTGGGTGCGAGTGGGAATTAACTCATTTGCCACATTGGTAATGACCGTGATGCCCGATTTTTTTGGCACAACGTGGATTGGGCTAACCCATTGGCTATCCGAGATAGGGTAAATGATACCACTATCCAGACACTTGACAATCTCCTTCATAACAGCCTCTTTCATGATGGGGTTGAGGCGTCTTTGTGGATCCCTTGCCGGCTTGGCATCATCCATCAAGTGTATATGACGTTCAACTATGAGGGGACTAATCCCCTTAATGTCCGCCATAGACTAGCCGAAAGCTTGCCGATTATTATGTAAGACCATCAAAAGAGCCTTCTCTTGCTCAAGAGATAGAGAGGCCGATATAATGACGGGTAAGGTCTCATGATCACCCAGATAAGCATATTTTAGGTGCGACGGCAAAAGCTTCAATTCGAGTTTAGGAGGTGAAACAATAGATGGTAACAATGGGGTAACTGTTTCAAACTCGAAGGATTCCATCAAAGGTTCGAATCGAGTGTACGCAACAGAGTCGGATGGTGCAACTAACTCATCCGAAAAAGCAAAAGACTCCAATTCAGGTGACGAGTCTTCAAAGTCGTCAACAAAGGTAAAACACTCAAAATCGTTATCCGCCGTGAAAGCTGTGTCGGATTCTAGGAGGAACGCACTAGTGGCGTTAACATTGCTGTGATCGAACAAAAAATTCTCGAACTCACAGTCCTCCTCCGCGATCTCATTGATCGAGCAAATATCGAGTACGCTAGCGTTAGGCTCAGCTGGCTGACTTCCCAACTTGAAAATATTGAGCTCAATTGTCATATTGCCGAAGAATAGGTTCATTGAACCATTACGACAATTGATCACTGCGTTGGAAGTTGCCAGAAATGGTCGACCAAGTATTACCGGAATTTGACTCCGGGGGTTAGCGACGGGTTGTGTATCCATCACAATAAAGTCAACGGGGAAAATGAAATCCCCTACTCTAATTAACACATCCTCCAGCTCTCCCCTAGGATGGGTGATTGACCGGTCGGCCATTTGGAGAGTACAGTGAGTGGGCTTAAGCTCTCCAACGCCCAATTGCTCGTACACAGAATAAGGTAACAAATTGACACTCGCGCCGAGATCTAATAGTGCTCTATTGATGTTCTTGTCCCCAATTGTAATCGAAATGGTAGGACACCCGGGGTCCTTTTGCTTTGGGGGTAAGGAATTTTCAAGAGCATCACTAATAGCACTAGCCACAAAAACTTTCTTTGGCACTTATGACTTCCTCTTTTTGGTGCATAAGTCCTTTAAAATTTTTGCATATGAAGGAACTTGTTGGATTGCATCCAAAAGAAGGATATTTTTGCTAACCTGTTTGAACAACTCAACAATCTTTTCCATCTGTGGAGTTGGTTTATTGGATCTCAACCGATTAGGAAAAGGAACATTTTGAAAGGTGGTTGAGTCCAATTTTTGTGGATCAGATTGTCGAGTTGGAACGGCACCCCGTGTAGATGTGTTCGTGTTGTGAGAAATGGGTCCGTTCGAGCTAGAAGAAGTAGAGCCGTGTGAAGGGTGGAGAATAGGCTCTAAAGAAGAAGAAGATGGTGAAGAAGATAAAGAAGGACCACCGGCAGGGGTGTCATTGTTAATACCCACATTGTTTGGCAACACTTTTCCCGATCTCAACGTGGTCACAGCATTTACGTTATGATTCTACTGTTGATAAGCAGCATGTGCGTGACCGGGGTTGGGCAGTGGTTGAGACGGGAGTTTTCCTTTTTCGTGCTCGCTCAAAGCTGCATTGAGTTGTGCAATTTGTGCCTCAATAGATTTGATACTTTGATCGTGTGAGGCACTGTTTTGAACCAAAGATTGAATAGAAGTCTCTAGTCTTGCTGTAGACTGTGTAGATTGCTTAAGGAACGCATCTAGACTTCTTTCGAGCGAGCTAACCTTATCATTATTAGGTTGAACATAATTGTTTGGCTGGTAAGCATTGTTAGGCACAAAATTGTTCACCTGATTAGGGTAAGGTTGCTATTGAAATTGTTGCGGTTGAAATTGAGTTTGTGAAGGTTCTTGTTGTTGTTGTGGAGGAGGAGGTCTTTGAAAATTGTTATTTCCTTAGAATTGTTGATTTTGGTTCCAAGCGAAATTTGGGTGACTCCTCCACCCCGGATTGTATGTCGAAGAGTAAGGATCGTTTCTTTGTCGTTGCTGAAATGCAGCATTGACTTGATCCTGTCCTTGAGTAGATGCATTATAAGGACACTCTTCGGTTTGGTGCGATGGATCCGCACAACAAGCACAAACAGTTCGTGAAGGCATAACAGGGGCAGGAGAAGGCGATGAGATTTTGGTCTCAATCACTTCTAGCTTTTTCGTAAGAGCGGCCATCTCGGCCTTCATAGCAATCGACATCTCTACTTGATATATGCCTGCCCTAGATTGACCACTAGAAGAAGATGATGTGGTCTTGGTACTCTCCCACTGAATTGTTTGCTCACTAAGATCCTCAAGAAACTGCCACGCTTCGTCACTAGACTTGGAGAGAAAATGACCTTGACATATGGTTTCTAGCAACTGCTTCGTTGCCGAGTTCAATCCCTCGTATAATGTTTGGCAAAGTTGCCAACTTTCGATCCCATGATGAGGGCATTGAACGAGTAGGTCCTTAAATCTCTCGAAGCACTTCCAAAATGGTTCGGAAGGAAGTTGTGAGAATTGAATTATTTCATTACGGATTCTAGCAGTTTTGTGATGAGGATAGAACTTTTTCAGAAAAGCTTTCACAAACTCGTCCCAATTTCTAATGGAATGTGATGCAATACTGTATAGCCACTTCTCGGCTAGGTCACATAAGGTGAAAGGAATGACCCTCAGCCTTATAGCGCCATCACTTAATTGGGTTGTTTTCATCATAGCGCACACATTTTGGAATTTATTGATAAATATATATGCATCTTCAGATTCCAAACCATGAAATTTTGGCAGCATATTGATGAAATGTGGTTTTATTTCAAAATTGTCCCCATTTGCCGGTGGGGGTGAAAGACAGGTAGGTAAAGAAGTGCGGATGGGGTAAAAGAGATCTTGGAGCGCAACTCGTGCGGGCGCTTCAACAGGAGGTTGGTTTGGGTTATTCGCACCTAACGGAGGTGGAATCCTTCCCGTCGGTAAGGTATTGTTGGGGTTGAATCCTGACATGCCTTCGGTGAAAGAATTTGAAGGTGAGGGTAAGAAAGTGGACGGAATGTCGACTTCAGTGTCGAAAGGTTCGTCGGTCGGTACCAACGAAACACGGACTAATCGGGCGTTAGTATCCCTAGTCCAAAGTGACATACACTAAAGGGTAGTGCAGTCAGAAAAAAGAACGACAGAATGTGGAGGTAAGATAACGTCAGTGAAGGGATGTGGTGGAAGTGAGTTGCAAGTTTTCTTAGCGACAAGTTGCAAGTTTGAAAAGATTTTTCTTTTTTTTTATGTGAGAGTTTTGCAAAAGAGGTTTTGAAAAGGGACTCGTGACACAAATGTATTAACCACACATGCACAATCAGGCCTAGATCTAGGGTCACCTAAGTCTGCTAGACAGCTCCTAACTAGGGCTAGAAATAGGACCTCAAACCGCCTCTTCACCGACAAGTACGGCCAGGTAAGTGGGAAGGAACCACAATAGTGGGCCTAATTAATAACCACTAGCCTAGACACTGCAAAGTCAGTTAGGATAAACGGTCGATGCCTATACTAGTCCTTTTCCTATTGAGCTCGATGTCCTTAGGTCTGAGTCTAATATATTTTTTTAATTAATTGTGGTCAATGCACATGCTTTAGGTGTTTTCTGGGGTCCTGAGAAGGGTGATGAAATCCCCACCCAATCTGAGTTTGGTCAATTAGCCCCTTAAAATCCGATTAAATTATGCAAAACAATAAAATTCACTTGCAATCAATTTTTAGCGGGGCGCAAAGAAACCTGCAGAAAATCTGTTATTTAGAAGGGGGGTAGAGATTTTTTTTTTAGCGCTAAGAATTCCTGCAGAAAGTTTTCATATAGAGATATATGGAGGTTGTAGAGGGGGGAAAAAGAAAACAATCCATGCAAATTTGGTGCGCTGACGTAGCAAGATCACCGCGGTTCCGCGGTCTGGGGGCCTCTTATGCGGCGGAAAAGCGGCCAAGTAGTGGGATCAGGCTGTGAAAAATTTCTTCTGTTCTGTACTTGCAGTTCCTCTCTGTTCTCATGTACCAACTTCTGTTTTGCCCTCTGTAAATTTTTAGATCGCAATCCTTCGCTGTTCCTGCAAGATTTAAACCATAAAACCCTTCAAACAGAAAAAAATCGATCAAATGTTTTTGTATTTTTCTATTTCTGATTTTTATGATTTTTTTAAAAAAATTTAAATCAACCCGAAATTACACAAAAGAAAGATTACGCCATCCCCGACAACGGCGCCATTTGATTAATCCAAAAATATATAGTTTACCATAATCAGAAACGGCGTCGCTTTGCAGCTAGCCGGTGAATACGGGTCGATCCACAGAGATGTGTAATTTTCTGATTTGTGTTTTTACGAGTTGATTCCGATGGTGGTTTGGTTTTTGTGGATTGATTTAAAAACTAATTTATACGATATTAAAGAACTTGTTAGGATTAGGTCTAAGGTGGGGTTGATAAGATTAATATAGTCACCTCTTTCAATGCCGTTTGATTAAAGCTTTTTAGAAATCATAACAATTATTAGCAAAGGGGATTAGGATGATTGGGAAGAAACGAAGTTTCTACTTCTAGATCCTTGTCCGTCCGTTCCTATTAATTGCTACAATCTTCATGGACGTTATGTATGTCCGGCCCTTTATACTACGGTTCACCGTTACCTCGTAGGTAGGGTGCCGCAGGGAGCGGATCATGCATAAGTGCATGAAGTTCTAGTTATGAAAATGTGTTGGCATTGAAGGAGATGAGAGATATTCCTCTCTCAATCCCTCCCTTGTTCCTAACCCTAACAAGCGAGGATTTTACTCGCTCATTAGGGGATCTTCTAAAAATGACATCTTTTTTATGTTTAATGTGTATTGTTTAGATCTAAAATTATTACTTACTTACTGCAGATTAAAAGAAGCTACACTAAGTTAACTAAGGCAAGTGATAAAGTTACTCTACTGCAAGAATGATACTAGATAGCTAGGGCAAGAATTAAATTATAACTAAGGCAGGAATTAAAAGAATAAAAACTTACAAAAATGATGCTCTAGATCTCCCAACAATTCTGAATTTTATTGATTGAAAAGAAGCATACGTTTTACAGATTTGTGAGTACAATTTATAAGAAAACAGGGAAGCTAGGGTTACAGATTTTCGCACACATGATTTTACAGATATGCCCATTGAAAATCACAACACCTGCACCGACACACCGACATAAAAAAAATCCACCGACACGGGCACCATAAGGCCGCGGAACTGCGGCAAATGAGGGGTTAGGGCCGCGGTTCCGCGGCCCTTTGGTGAGCTCAGTTCACCAATTTTTCTGGGCTTGTTTGTCTTTATCTGGGCTTGTTATTTTTTCATCTCTTTTCTCTGTTTGGCTTCTTATTCTTCTCCAGATCTTTCAGTGAAAAACATGTAGCGATCTTTCAACCGTTTTGCTTTGACATTTTGGACCTTGCACTGTTCTTCGTCTAGGCTTGACTAGGATCCGTCAAAAGTCCCTTTTCTATATCAACTTTCGTCTTTTTCACTGTATTCGCTGTAAGAGCCTGTATCCTGTAACATGCAACAAACGTGCGTCAAGAGTACCTGTTTACTTATAAAATGAATAAAAATAGGGCGTATGAATTGCAATATTATGATATGAACACGTATATACATACCTGTATTCGTACCAAAATACGAATACCCAAGGGATAGAATAATACTACTAATATAATACTAGTATTAAATCAATATCTGATTTAACAAACCGGCTTAATCCTAAGCCTGCTAGTATCATCAACCGTCCGATCGAAAACCTAGATAACACCAGAATATACATATCGAAATATGCATATGTAAATAACTAAATCAATACTTGATTTAATAATCCGGCTTAATCCTAAGCTGGCTAGTATTATCATTCGATCGAAGCCCTGCACGTATAAACATACGGCCACCACCTCGTTTCGCCTGAATCAGAGAAACCCTCTGTATGGGATTTTAAAGACTCGACAGTAAGCTGGTAGTAGGTTTAACCAAAAGCACGTCAGCGGCAATAGCTGTACGTAACGGCTACCCAGGTACCTGTCGAAAAGAAGGCCGACGGGCAAGCTCATCCGAACCCCTACCGAGCCTATCTGTGACAATCTCTGTACAGTCCGGTCTCTTCGTCTAAAAGTATTGCATACCGGGTCTAGGTGGTGGTGAACTTCAAACCCCCTACTGACCTGATAAGTCGTGTCGATATGGTTCAGGACTAATCCGAGAAACTATTGATCAAACCATCCGTAAATCTCAACTGCCTTGGCCAAGGTCTTATGGATCTGGCCAACCGGACACAGTGCGATATCGACTCCCAATACCAGGAGAGACGAATTCCTGACAATCACTCACTGTCTCCAAGAGGTTCGGGAATGTATCCAACCAAAACCTGTATGCACGACTCAGTAGAGCCATGGTAGGGTAGTGATTAAAGTACAGTGGGAACTCACACGAGACAAATGATGATATTAGGTCCAAAGAATTATTGGATATGTATGCCCTAGAAACCATTATTGTATATGTATACATGTGGATGCTTGGAAATATGTATGTACAGGACAATCTTGCTCGTTATGATAGTATGCTATCTGGTTTGTCTTTATCTTAACATGTTCATATGTTTTACTTGTTATTACGTATCATTTATACATGTTGATAAAGCCCGTAGGATCATTGCTTGACTATCTGCGTTGTGATGGTGATCATACTTGTGGGAGCTGGATAGTCGATAAGCACATCCTTAAAATGTCTCTAGTCGTGTGAGTATCGATACAAGGCATCGATATTCCGGAGTAGACTAGTGTATACGTTTCTAGACCCCGATGAGGGGCGATGGTTGGTCCCACAGCCATTGGTCTTTTGTAACATTTCAAAAAAATAAAATATTATTTTTGGGAATTTTTATAATTAAATAATAAAATATTGATATTTTAATAAGGCGATATAATTAAATACTGATAAATTGGGAAAAAATTTGGAAAATTATGGAAATTACTAAAAAGATGGTGTTTTATGTGAATTATGCAATTTTAAGTTTTTATGATTAATTATACGCTAATTTAGTGCTAATCGCGATTAAAAATTGCTAATCGCTCTTTAAGCTAATTTTGTGCAAAACATGCACCATGTCTTTTTTTTCACTTGTTACCTTTTTCCTACATGATTTTGGGTGTATGGTTTGTTTTGGGTTTACTATTGAGGAGAGAAGAAAAAGGAAAAGAAAAGAAAAGGAATAGAATATTAGGTATGGGTGAGAGAGAGAAAGGTGAGGGTTATCTTGACTTTGCCATTCACTCACCTCACAATTTTCATCACTCATTTCCTCTCCCCTCCCTCTCTTTGCTGCTGCTGCTGCCGCCTCACTCCCTCCCCCTCTTCAACCCTCTCAAACTACATGAAAAACACCTCAAAACTCAAACCCCATTTTAATAAAAAGATGCACAAGCTCGCTAGCAACACATTGGACCAAGAAAGCTTGCATTTTGGACACTTGGGGGCAACTCAAGAAAATTCTTGAGTTGCCAAATGAGGTATTTCTTTCACCCTTACCATAGTTTTCCATTCACTTTAGCTCCTATGTTTGTTTGGAACCGATATATCGATGTTTGGTGAACTTTGAAAATTCTAGTTAGGGTTTAGGGTGTGATTTGAGTAAAGATAGTGTAATTGATGTTGGAGATAGTGCCCTCAGAGTCAATTATTGGATCACAGGCACGTGATTGCAATGATTGAGGGGAGGACCTGTCCCAGTAGGACAGTCTTACTCGAGATGATAGTATGCTATCTGGTTTATCTTTATCATCGTGTACTGCTTTAGATGGCCTTACGAGTCGCTATTACACGTTGATAGAGCCCCTAGGATTCTTGCTTGACTACCAGCAGTATGAGGGCGATCATATACGTGAGAGCTGGAGTCTATAAGCACATCCTTAAAAGATCCCTAGTCGTGGGAGTTTCGAGACTGGGCATCAATACTCCATTAGTAGACTAGTGTATATAGTCGAGACCCCGACAAGGGGCGGTGGCCGGTCTCACAAGCCATTGGTCTCAGTTGGTTCACCTAAGATGTATACAGGTGCTCATTAGGTTATGAGTACACCGGACAGGACTCGCCGGGAACCTGCTAGTTGGGATTATACCAGACGTCAGATAGCAGTTCTCTGGTGACATGTGTACAGGTTAGTTCATCGACCTGAGATCGTCATTTGTCTCGTGTGAGTTCCCACTGTACTTTGATTACTACCCTACCACGGCACAAAAGAGTCGTGCAAACAAGTTTTAGTTGGGTACAGTCCCGAGCCACATGGAGGCAGTGAGCGGATCTGCAGGGGTTCGTCTCTCCCGGTATTGGGGGTGAGGTCGCGCTGTGTCTAGGAGAGCCATTACACAAAGCCCTCGGTCGAGGCAGGAGATTTACTGGTAGGTATTCCAGTAGTATCTCAGGGTGTTCTGGGTTTCACTCCGACACGACTTGTACCGCTTTTGGGGGTCTGACTTTTACCAACCCCCTAGGCCCGCCATGCGATACTCATAGACGAACGGACCGGACTGTACGGATATTGTCACTGACAGGCTCAGTAGGGTGTCAGGATGTGTTCGCTCATCGACGTCCCTTTTGGTCAATAGCTGGTGGCCCGTTATGTATTGGCTGATACCTCTGACGTGCTAGTGGTTAAATCCACAGCCATAGTATTGACGAGTCTTTAGAGTCCACCACATACAGTTACTCAAGTTTCGGGCGAAATGTTGTAGAGGCCGTATGGAGATATGGCAGGGTTCGATCAGATACGTGCGGTATTGCACGGATCGTGATCGGACGGTTTTTACTAGCCGGCTTTGGCTTAAGCCGGATCCTAGTATTAGATAGTGTAGATTTTGTCTCTTTGCATTTGTGTTCAGTGGGAATACAAATGCGGGCATGTATTTGCAGTAGCGGGGTTTTCCTGTAATTTATTACGGGATCAGTTTTCTGAAGTTGCCAGTTTGCATTCCGTTCCGGCCGGTTTTCCTTTGTTCCTTCGCGGCCGGAGTTTCGATGGAGAGGGTGTTATTTGCAGTTTGCAAATAACATTTTGTGGAGGGGTTTTCTTGCATATGATGGCTTCATGATTTGACTAGTATCATGAGATCCTTTTCTTTCTTATCCTTTGCTTTTTGAGATTAGAAATGGATGTGAAGCTTGCTTTTGATGTGGTCACCACCCTTGATCTCCTACACTCACCTCCCTTGATGTTTTTGTTCCTTCCACCACCATTTTGAGATAAGGGGGGCCGGCCACTTCATTGAGAGGGAGAGAGAGGTTTCATTTTGTATGAGGGACATTTGATTATTTCATTTGGCTTGCTCACAAAATCCTTCTCACCTCTCCAAAGTTCTTGATTCCTACTTCCATCCAAAGGCAACTTCAAACCCTCAAAGAGACAATGGCTACTACACTATTCTACAGCAAATCTTGGACGCGTCGGCTAGCCAACTTCACGCCCGAGTTGCCTCGGTCCAGAGGTGGGAGCCCGTAAAAGTACCCGGCTACGTGGTGTCCTTTCCGACGAGGAGGCGACGACCGGAGATTCCGCAGGAGATCGGAGTGGAGACGAAGACCGAAGGACACAGATCGCTCGGTATATCTCTCACCCCTTCTCTTGGTCGCTAGGATTAGGATAATGGTTACGATCCGAGTTTATTGTCCGCGGTAGCGCCATACATTGGTATCAGAGCCACGCCATTAACCTTGCCTAGCTTGTTCTTGTGTGTTTACATCTTCGATCGAACAAAATTCCAAAAACCCGCGTTTTCAAATACACAGTTTCTGTCGAAATTTTTTTGGCTCCAAAAATTTTTCAGGGTGTTGAAGAATACTGTGCATGGAAATACAAGGAATCTGTGAAAATTTGGTCGCAAGATCTCACCAAACCGCCGCGGAACCGCGGCCAAACCCATGCTTGGGCCTCGTTCCGCCGCGCTTTTGACTTGTCAACGCACCAAATTTTTGCAGTGGGCTTTTGGGCTGGAAATAGGGGTTTTGGTATATTCTTTTTGGGCCCAGATTTTCTTTATGTGCTACAGTAATACTTGGGGGCCCACTTGATAAAATTTGTTCGATCGGATATTTTAAACACGCTAGTTCACAGTATTTACATTATATCTGCGACCGTGAATGTCACTTGATCGGTAAATCCTGTCTAACTGCTATAGCCCGGTTAGACGGATTTGCGATCGTGACATTCACGTTGATGTTCTGTGTTGTGCTGTGATATTGTGGATTGGTCGTGGGGGATAGCCTGGATGCAATGGTAGTACAGTTTTATTTTATATGTACATTTGATATTGCGGGGCGAGCGTCTGACATGTGGACTGCCGTCACTGCCTGTTTGTATTATTCTTTTGGGGCACGACCAGGTTGCGGTCGATGTACCCGTTGTATGTATATTTTACTTTCTGTACTAGGATTGCCCCGCGGAGGGGTGCACGGATAGCCGGGTTCTAGAGGGCAACGAGCCCGCATCTCATGGCATTGAGGCAGAGGGGGCTTTACTCTAGAATTGGCGGGCTGTTCGCCGCACTCGTAGGGGGTACAGGTCGGCCCAAGGAGGGGTGCCCAAGTTACCGGATTCCGTGAAGTGCTGGGTGGTCCATTCACGTTGCTGAAGGGGGCTGCCTCACTTCAGGTTTTGGCGGGTAACTTGCCGCGCCCGTAGGGGTCTAGGATTTTCATTGCACAGGCTATCCACATGACCAGGGGAACGTCGGGTTTCAGTAGCGGCTCTATGAAACCCGGGGATCCCAGATATCTGTATTGTTCTGTGATGCTGGTTACATTTCTGTGATGTTGCATTTTATCACGCCTTGAGCGAAATATTATATATTGATATATATACTAGTAGATGTTGTATATGTTTTGCATCCGCACTAGTCCAGTCCCCGCTCTGTCGTTAGTTAAGTAACCTAACGGGTGATGACGGGACCCAGTGGCGAATGCGGATGGCATATACGTACATCATTATTTTCGTTCTTTTGTGGTGTGATCAATTGATGGGACTGCGTTGATTCGGACCAATGCAAGATAAACAAACCTATTCTGATGTTGTTGGAACATTTTTCAAAAAGCTGTTATTGCAAGGACGTTCACTTTTGTTTTGCATCGTGATATTCAGTTGGAATATCCTGCTCCTCAGTCGACGAAGCAAGGGCCGAGATCCCTTCACCGGGAGTGACCCCTTGGACAAAAGTTTGCGTCAGGGGAATAACTTCACTATAGCCGATTACTTTTGCTTTGCATCGTGGTATTCAGTTGGAATATCCTGCACCTCATTCTACGGGGAAAGAGCCGAGATCCACCGGGAGTGACCTCTTTAGCAAAGGTTTTCGTCACTATTTTTATAAAAAGTTATCCGGTTCCTTCAACGATATCAAGTTCATTACGTTAAAGGGTTTTCGCCAAAAACCAGCCGTAGCCCTTTGTCATTTCAGATTAGTATTGCTTAGTATTCGTGCTACGTATGTCGTGCTCAGCCGAAGCGTAGTGTACAGTAGCTCTGTAATGCTTTTCTGTCTTATGGATATGTGATTGGTTAGGACAGTCGTACGGTCATTTTGGCTCAGTAAAGGACTCGTGCGGGTGGGTCTAATGCAATCAAGATAATAACGGGTTGAACTTGACTAGGATCCTTTGATATGTTGGCTCAGTCAAGGTCACTTGGGTCCTAGGGGTAAAAACACACATCGGGAGTTTCTAAAGAAACTGAAACTTACTAAGCATGCGCATACCTTCTGGAGTGTGGTGACTTGAGTGGATTCCGTCAAGTTATCATGCGATGATAGTTGGATCCCGATTCCCACTGATGAGTTGGTTTACTCCTCGGGTGATCCTGACTAATTCTTCATTCAGGTTTGGGGAAGAATTTGACGTTACAGTGGGAGGTTTCCAGATTAGATAAAGTGATAACCATTCTGATCTAGGTTAGAGTGCACGCTGAGTGTTTCTTTTCTCTCTCTTTTTGGCAGCGACTATGGACCCGACCCTAGACTATGACTCAGTGACCAAGATTAACCGAGCCTTCTTACAAGACTGGCTTTTGGATTGTCAGAGTTGCAAACCTCATTGCCACTCCTACTACTACCCTTTTCTCCAGGACACCCCGTATTACTACGAACGTCCACTTCCATTGGACAAAACCATCGTATGGTTATATACGAACTCGAAGGAATTCGAGGATGGTTTCCGGCTCTGGAGAAAACGAATAGGACTATTCAGTTGTCTTTTCCTTTTACCTTCTCTCAGGTTGCGAGTACTCCTTGGTTTAGGAGATAGTACACCTATTATGCAAATTGGATAGTCTTCTTCCAAACCTTAGGCTGGTGCCGAACGGTGGGGAATGAAGAAAACCAATTAACATAACGATGGTGTACAGAAGGTATTAAGTTAAGACAAAGAAAGGGATTAGTAAGTGGGCAAAGTAAATTGCGACTGCTATTCACGACCAAACCAAGTATTTCTTCGCCAATCCTAAATCACCTTTGTATTTCTCCAGGACACTCCGTATCACTATGAAGATCCCAAGTTTATTGGATAATCCATCGTATGGTTATATACGAACTCGAAAGGAACTTGTTCCAGTTCGGGGATGGATCCTGGTTCAGGAGAAATAGGAATAAGGTTTATTCAGTTGTCTTTTATCTTCACCTTCTCTCGCATTGAGAGTGCTCCTAGGATTAGGACAGTATACCCATTATGCTTATTGGATAGTCTTCTTCCAAACCATAGGCTGGTGCCGAACGGTAGAGAAGGAAGAAAACCATTTGGCCTAAAGGGGTGTACAAAAGGTAATGACTAAAGACATATAAAAAGATTTGGAGAGGTGGCAAAGAAATATACGGTTACAGTTGTGAATCTGGATAATGGAAGAGGCATTAATTACTAAGAATACCCGGGATACCCCATCGAAACATTTCAATGTTTCAGTTTCACTGTGTACTGTTAAAGGAAAACTGATTTCCCAATTAGACACTTGCTCCAGGGTATGTATTTACCAGGTTTGATTCTCACATCTGTATGGTTTTACAGATGATGAGTGGGAGTAAATTATTGGGAATTAGGTGATCATCCTCATTATATCGGGATTCGTTGTAATTGGTGATATTTGAGAAAGTCACCTGGGTTGTTTGCCGGTCGGCAAATATTTGGTTTTGAATATCCGTTGTTATGCACCAATTTCAAATCGATATATCTATACGTCTATTTTTATAGAGTGAGATATACCTTTTTGAAATTATGTATATGACATTTACCTATATCAGTGGATGGTTAGGTAAGGAGCATTAAACAGCGGTGTAATTCTTCTTAACCATAAGTACAGTTTTCAACCTACGACACACAGTGAATGAGTCATTTGACTCAAGGGACTTATACAGAGTATTGTATGTTGTCCAGTGTCCATTAGGACAGAGGGGTAGGTACTCGTACTATATTCTGTTTACTTGTGACTTCTCTAGTTCTTAGACAGGTGTTTCGTAGAAACACAGGGTTTAAGTTTTGAGAAGTTATAGGTATAAGAATAGAGTAGAGAACCAGATGTTGCAAGTATCGGGATTCTTCTAGGTGATCGAAGATGTAGATACTTGTGTGTGGTATTCAGTTGATAGTAATGATTAAGAGAACTTGCTTCTCTTTCAGGTTATTCATAATTGGAAGCATTCCTAAGTTGAGTAACGCTGATCGGCCTCCTTCCATTTAGTTGACATGCACTGGAGACAGCTGCATGATTTGAATCCGGTTCAATTAAATCAGTGCCTCTGTTTCTTGGATATAGAACAGTTCATATCTTGACATTGTTAAGATACGGGGAGTTTCCGGCTTATGCTTAAAACCAGACTCCAGATAACTCAAGGCATGTTTCTGTAATGGCTGTTTGTGGGTTGACCCGGGCTATGACGAGGGTCGACTTTCTACCATCTGGAAGATCAATAGTGATATTGTTCTTGACTCGCCACAGTTTTAATAAAATTGGATTTTTTCAGAAAACAGTAGTGGGAGTATGGTAGGACTAGAAGTGATTCCAGAACCGCAAACGATTACTGAAGATTTGATAAAGAACCTAAAGATTCAATCTGGTTTGACATTCCATTGGCCACTCCGCAGATATGGTGGGTAACCTCAGGCACTCGAGAGGTACTTTGGTATGCTCAAGGACGGTGGCAGGGAGGTTCTTGTTTACCCAGACTTGCCATTGCTGTTGTTCCAGACTGTGAGACCCGGCAGGAAGATGGGTATAGCGTCATTCTAAACTAGCTTTAGAAGTGTACGTCTATATGAATCTCCCAGAGGGTTGTCGTAGTCAGTGGGAGCAGCGGAAGCATTGGTGGATAGGACGCTTATGTCTATTTATAGACTAAAGAAGATATAGTGGGGATAGATCATCTATTTCTGATGTGACAGTCATAGGTTTGACTTCATCAGAATAAGGGATGGATCTGTTAAGAATGTAGTAGGGTGTGATGTCCTGGTATTTGATGACATACACAGAGTAGGAAGTGATATTCCTATACTACGATCGGTTATACTTTGGTTGTCACACAGTGGTTTCTCCACACAGGACTTGAATATTATATCAGATATTCTGGTTTTAGATCTAGATTTGGGTAGTTTCCCAATCAGGGTACTTAGACAGCATTCTATGAGTATTTAGAATGGACGACTCCTGGCACGGTAGTATACATGCAGGTGATGGAGTCACCCTCTCTAAAGGTGTCTTACAGACTAAAGGGGGGAGGGATACGCATGATTGGCAGATCACTTGCTTAGGCAATTGAGTTGATCATGAGATGTCAAGTGCCACACCAGATGTTGTTCTTGCGGTAGATGCAATAAGTTGATATTAATCAAATCCTAGAGAAACAATCGGAAGCAGTTTTAGAACATAAGTGGATGTTCTAGGGATATGATAACGACAGCCTCCTTTAGGAGACGGTTATCATTCCAGGCTTCCAAGGTGACCTGGACGGCAGAGTGGACGTCAGAGTTTTAGTTTTCCCTCTGACGAGGGGCAGTATTTTGGACAGGTGGTCCAGGCGGATACTGAGGGAAGGTATGGCTCAGGATACTGATTAAGTTCAGTTGACGATACAGTCTAAGAAGTTTGGATTTGGAGTTCATTTATGAGCTAGGTCCCATCAGACATCCAGACATATTCTAAGACAGGTATTGCTCATTTCGGGAGATGGCTTTCTCCGCGAACATGGGATATAGAGAGACATAGAAAGAAACACCAGAGCGGATCCACTCACTGAGGCTATTCCTCGAACGCAATAGTTTCGCAAACGAGCTTTGTGAGACTGACTAGTAGAGGAGTTGGGTGTTCGGTATCACACGGACTGTGAGTATGCGACATCGCAATAATTAGCCTTGAGTGCAAGTGGAAGATTGTTGGAGATAGTGCCCTCAGAGTCAATTATTGGATCACAGGCACGTAATTGCAATGATTGAGGGGAGGACCTGTCCCAGTAGGACAGTCTTACTCGAGATGATAGTATACTATCTAGTTTATCTTTATCATCGTGTACTGCTTTAGGTGGCCTTACGAGTCACTATTACACGTTGATAGAGCCCCTAGGATTCTTGCTTGACTACCAGCAGTATGAGGGCGATCATATACGTGAGAGCTGGAGTCTATAAGCACATCCTTAAAAGGTCCCTAGTCGTGGGAGTTTCGAGACTGGGCATCGATACTCCATTAGTAGACTAGTGTATACAGTCGAGACCCTGACGAGGGGCGGTGGCCGGTCTCACAAGCCATTGGTGTCAGTTGGTTCACCTAAGATGTATACAGGTGCTCATTGGGTTATGAGTACACCGGACAGGACTCGCCGGGAACCTGCTAGTTGGGATTATACCAGACGTCAGATAGCAGTTCCTTGGTGACATATGTACAGGTTAGTTCATCGACCTGAGATCGTCATTTGTCTCGTGTGAGTTCCCACTGTACTTTGATTACTACCCTACCACGGCTTAAAGGAGTCGTGCAAACAGATTTTACTTGGGTACAGTCCTGAGCCACATGGAGGCAGTGAGCGGATCTGCAGGGGTTTGTCTCTCCCGGTATTGGGGGTGAGGTCACGCTGTGTCTAGGAGAGCCATTACACAAAGCCCTCGGCCGAGGCAGGAGATTTACTGGTAGGTATTCCAGTAGTATCTCAGGGTGTTCTGGGTTTCACTCCGACACGACTTGTACCGCTTTTGGGGGTCTGACTTTTACCAACCCCCTAGGCCCGCCATGCGATACTCATAGACGAACGGACCGGACTGTACGGATATTGTCACTGATAGGCTCAGTAGGGTGTCAGGATGAGTTCGCTCATCGACGTCCCTTTTGGTCAATAGCTGGTGGCCCGTTATGTATTGGCTGATACCTCTGATGTGCTAGTGGTTAAATCCACAGCCATAGTATTGACGAGTCTTTAGAGTCCACCACACACAGTTACTCAAGTTTCGGGCGAAATGTTGTAGTGGCCGTATGGAGATATGGCAGGGTTCGATCAGATACGTGCGGTATTGCACGGATCGTGATCGGACGGTTTTTACTAGCCGGCTTTGGCTTAAGCCGGATCCTAGTATTAGATAGTGTAGATTTTGTCTCTTTGCATTTGTGTTCAGTGGGAATACAAATGCGGGCATGTATTTGCAGTAGCGGGGTTTTCCTGTAATTTATTACGGGATCAGTTTTCTGAAGTTGCCAGTTTGCATTCCGTTCCGGCCGGTTTTCCTTTGTTCCTTTGCGGCCGGAGTTTCGATGGAGAGGGTGTTATTTGCAGTTTGCAAATAACATTTTGTGGAGGGGTTTTCTTGCATATGATGGCTTCATGATTTGACTAGTATCATGAGATCTTTTTTCTTTCTTATCCTTTGCTTTTTGAGATTAGAAATGGATGTGAAGCTTGCTTTTGATGTGGTCACCACCCTTGATCTCCTACACTCACCTCCCTTGATGTTTTTGTTCCTTCCTCTACCATTTTGAGATAAGGGGGGCCGGCCACTTCATTGAGAGGGAGAGAGAGGTTTCATTTATTATGAGGGACATTTGATTATTTCATTTGGCTTGCTCACAAAATCCTTCTCACCTCTCCAAAGTTCTTGATTCCTACTTCCATCCAAAGGCAACTTCAAACCCTCAAAGAGACAATGGCTACTACACTATTCTACAGCAAATCTTGGACGCGTCGGCTAGCAAACTTCGAGCCCGAGTTGCCTCGGTCCAGAAGTGGGAGCCCGTAAAAGTACCCGGCTACGTGGTGCCCTTTCCAACGAGGAAGCGACAACCGGAGATTCCGCAGGAGATCGGAGTGGAGACGAAGACCGAAGGACACGGATCGCTTGGTATACATCTCTACTCTTATTTTAGTTTGCTAGTTGCTAGGTTAATGGCCCGATCAGGGGTAAAAGTGCGCGGTGGTGCCGGTTTGCTAGTTTGCAAAATTTTTTGTTTCCGCGTTTCCGGCGTCGGATCGACGGCCGGGGCGCCACCGCGGACTTACAATTGAGATGTGATTAAGGACTACAACCCTTGTAATGATGTTATTTTGGACTAAAACCTTAGACAAACCCCAGGTTGCGAACTTTGAATTTTGCAGATACGGAAATTGTGAGAATTGTGTAGGGAATTTGGGATCTGCTATCACCCGGAGCCTCTAAAATTATTTTGCAAGAACAGTGATACATGCAGGCACCTAGGAAGCTACCATGAAAACCCTAGCTCCTAAGTCCACTTTCAGGCTGCAAAAATATCCCTTCTGGCCACAATTTGCGGCCAGACCCTGGACAAATTGATTCGTGCTTGTTCTGTAGCTTTGTCTCCAGTAAACTAGACCCTTAGCATATGCAAAATTGTCTGATTTGACCTAGGGTAAAATTTGGGACCATTTTCAATAGTTGCTGTTTTGATTCGGGGTTTCGTTTTGTGTATTTTAAATTCTGGATTTTTGTAATTTATGTTGTACTCGATCACTTGACGTTTGTACGTCGAAATCGAGTGTTATTTGGAGGTTTTGAAAGCGTAGTCCATAAGTTCTGACCTATAGGCCTTAGTGTGTCGTTTTGGTTTTCTTATGTCGTTTCGTCTTTGAATTTGATTTTAACGTGATACAATACGTTATGATGTGTAGGTACCCTCGCGACGACTTTGAGACGACAAGCAAGCACGTGGCGACGTCGGCATAGGCAAGCGAAGATCAAGGTCAGTAGATTATATATACGGGGGAAGTCGAGTGGATGGCGTATAGCGCCCCCGCAGTTCGATATTTAGTATACTATATATATACTATATATGTATATATATATATATCTATATATATATATATATATATGATAGCGTTATGTATGACATGGATATTCAAGATGTGATTAGGTGTACTATGGTTAGATTAGGGTTTAGAAGTAAACTAGTATAGTTTCCTAGTTGCGAACCCTAGAATAGGTTTACACCTACACGCACTCACATGCTTACTTGTTACACTTATACCTGGATGATGAGGATAGTGGATGATATTTGGAGATGAGTCGATGAGATTGGGCATAGTGCCGTGAGATTGGTGATATAATGTGGTTCGTATTTGGGATACGACATGAGATTTTAGCGGGTCTTTGGACGTGCATTTTTCATACGCAATTATATTTATAGATGGTATCAGTTTGTACTAGACTTAGATAAGTTCCCCAGTTCATGAGATATGATGATAAAGATACCAGTTAATTGATGAGATAAATGTGATATTGACCCGTACCCAGATTTGGGATGCCGTACGATAATTTACCGTACGAGCTTTATTTGATGATAAGATCCGCGCTCATGACTCGAGGATGTCATATGATATTGTATCGTACGCGGTACCATTGAGACGGGATCACCGACTATTATACGTATATATGTATCGACTCATATTTAGGTGGTTTCCATACCCTTTCCATTAGCTTATTAGTTAGATCTGTAGTTACTTAGTAGATGTTAGACTAGACCCAAGTCATACCTATTTCAAAAACTAACGAATTGCGAGTATTTTAAAGACAGGCAAAGGGATTCTACGGATATTTTCAAAGTACGCATCTTTTCTTAAAAACACCGTAGCCCTTATTTTTCTAAAAACCTTCAAATGGCAAAACTGTATGACATTTATATATTGATGTAGATTCTTCACTGTTGCGTTCATTATTCGATTTCTACATATTCTTGCTATTCGCATCGCATTGCATGTGTAAATGTGTTTATCGTTATATTAAACCCATGCTGTCAGGACACCAGCACCATTATTGATGATGCGTATGTTCCACGTACACCTGCTTGCCGGCTCACACACTTCATCATCGATAATTTCCATGTCACTACACTGTAGGACTGTTGCATTCAGGATATGACCCCTTGCATGTCATACTTGCGTACATACATATTGTACACACATACTTACATACATACATATTTGCACATACATAGATGATTCTGGCTTGATTTTGGAGATTTGAGAACCGCAAGATATATTTTAAAACTGTATTCATTTTAAAAGAGCGGTTTCCCTCAATATGTGCATATTACTATTCCATGTTGCATGATATACTGATATGCTTACATTTCTTTTATATGTCGCATACATCATGCTTTATGATTATACACATTGAGATATGTTGTTTCCATGATATTTCTGGATTTGGGAACCGTGGGTATTTCAAAAGAGAGTATGTATTGTTTTAAAAACCCGGTTACCCTTGATATGATATTTCAGTGCGTCCACCATGTGTTTTCTCGGTTCTGAGAGCGACATATGAAACCCGATTCGAGAAGGTGGATGTGGCCGATTGCGGGTACATGGTGGACCTGGTTTGGTATCCCGGGGCGAGAGAGAGATTTCATGTGGATGACGATGAGCCTGCCAGAGGGACCACTACCTACCGGCGATTGTTTTTGAGCTCGGCGGATATCCGGAGGATACCGACCGGAGTTGAGAGATGATACGGGCCGATCCGGACTGACGGAGCCCGTAGGCCGATCTGGACTGACGGAGCCCCATATACACATGAGGATTTACGTGCCGATACTGCGCACAGGTTTCATGATGTTTTCGAGTGTCGATGTTGGACACTCAGGTTCCATGATTTTGATGTGTCGCGAGAGACACACGTTGATTTATATCCTCATACTTCCATGCATATGCTTTATGATATTTACATGCATGATGTTATGTCATTGGTTGACACGTGGACAAGATCCACATGCATACAGACATTGATCACATAGTTGGATGATATCCACATACTCATAGACTTCCTGATATAATTGACATTGATTATGTTGATCATACCTCATATTATGATATGCTGCTACCTGAGTAGATTATTGACACGAGCACTTGGTACTACACTTATGTATAGTTGTTTACCCTTGCCATCTTATCATGCTTCAGACTTATTCATTGATGATATATTATTACTGATCGTTTGATCTAGGATGAGTCATACATATGATTTCTGCTTTGTGATGTTTTCTACTCACGAGTTGGCAACTCACCCCCGTTGTGCCACAGTTCTTGCAGGTTTTTGCCGTACAGGTTTCATTGCGGCTTTTCCGGCACACTGCTTCCTTTTTGGATTCTTGCTTTGGTAGGTGGGTTCACTCGCATCGTGACCACCATTGTACTTATTTATTTTTAGTTGTATCTAGTAATTCCATCAACCAAACTTGTATATTTATTTCAGACTTAGAGACCAGTTGTTTATTATTTCGACCTTAGAGTCGCGCGATGTATTTTTATGGATTTCATGTTGTTTGAGTTTCCTTTTGAGTTTTGATCCTCGCCCTTCGGCGTTGTATATTATATTGCTTGCGTGGTTGTGACCGTCAATTGACGAAGAGCTAGCTCCCGCTTGGGGATGCCTTTTATCATTATATATGCTTTTATCATGTAGTACCCCGTTCGGGGCCAGTATTTACAAAGGAAACTCTGCCGAAATTTTCAGAAAAGACATGAGATTTTTAAAATGCATATTCGGCTTATGTTATTTAAAAACCCTTGTTTTAAAACATGTTTTCTTCACTTCTTTAAAACTAGTTTTCTCTTATTTATTATTTAAAATGGTTTTAGATTTCTGGGATTTTGGCTTACTTGAATTAGATGAGGTCCTATAGACTTCATATGATTCAAGGGCTAATCACGTGCTATTTCGGGTCGTGACAAAGTTGGTATCAGAGTGCTAGGTTAACCTTGGTTCGAGTATAAGTTTGACTATGCGGAGCCTAGAGCTTTTTTATATATTCGGAACTTAGGCTCGACCTTACGGAATTTAGACTTAGTCGAGGTGGTATTATACCCGAAATTTCGTCGCGTATGATGACCTTTGGTTGATGGAGTAGGTGACTTGAGGAGAGTGACGTACCGTGTGTATGTTCCGCGGCATACTTACGATACGCCACTCCGCTTAAGGAGCCTTAAGATTACATTTCCTTGCACAGTATTATATTCATTCCTATGATCTATCCTCATCGATGTTGGTTATGATTTTGCTGCTATGATTACACGGGAAAAGGGAGCTACGGCTAGAGTTTCGGTCAGCACGAGCTCGTCACGAACGAGGACTGACCAGGGCGTTATTCCAGAGACATACGATTTCATAGAGGCGTCGTTTTATTGTGTTTTCGCGCCAAGAGCGTTTGATGGATCGCTTTTATGGGATTTCTCGGACGTGCAGATCAGCACCAGAGGATCAGACTACTGCTAGAGGCCAGCCAGAATGTGATGACCGTCGATGCACCTATTAATTGATGATTGAGGCACTGTTCAGCGTGAGGACAAATGAGCCAGTTGTTGCTGCGAACGATGAGATATCGCCCTAGATGTTGGAGCTATTGCAACACGAGATATACTTAGTGATATGATAGAAGGTCGCTAGTCACCCGAGGATGAATGATTAGGACATGTGGTTCGTTCGCTTACCCCGATGCGAGGTCATCAGATAGATTGATTCCAGCTAGAGACGACTTCACGCAGGTACATTGAGAGTCGATGGAGACGATCGAATGTCAGGAGCCCATGTTCCAAGTTTAAAGTATTCAGAGACAAATGCAAGTAATGCTATGGACCCTCTAGAAGAATGAAACCCTAACTCGACGTAATGACCATGGAACGCCTTTGAACCTTAGGGTTTGCGGCAGTTTAGCGGTGCCATTTGTGAGGCTTGGGTTTGCCCTTCTACGTTTGGTCCACAGGTGCTGTGGCATGTACTGGAGTACAATTAAACTGTAACCAAGATGTTGAGCTCTTGGAGGATTATGAGGTTTTGACGAATCGATCGAATGGTTCGACTTCATTCGGATGCTATGTCGTGGGATGCATTTCTTGGGAGACTCCAGATACGAGTATAGCCGTTGGAGCACAGTCCATGCAGCCACGATGAGACAAGTCCGAAGCAGTCAGCAGAGAAAAGTGGAGTAAGGGGTTCGTACGAGATCTTGATGAGATGACGTTCGACTCCGCCGACATCAGAGATGTGATACGCATGCAGAGGCATTGATTATGGATATATCTTCCAGAAGGAGTCGCGGTGAGTATGCAGCCGTTCCGGAACAAGAATTAGCTTTAGTAAAGGACGATGACTTCCGGTCAGTTCGGCAGAAACGAGATTCGAGAGAGACCTCGACAGGACCCTTCTGGAATTCTATACGAGAAGACTTGGACCCAGGAGGGGTCATATTGCGCACACCCAGCAGGCCAGAGTTCGGCATCATCGACGAGATAGTTGGCCAGAGATCTGTAGAGGATGTGCCAGAGCGGGACTGTTTCCGTCGTCATTCCATATTCGGCCATTGAGCTGAGAAGCTATATATCTAGCAATGCACAGTGAGAGACAAGAGCCTAAAAGCACCAGGCGCCAGACCATGAATAGGAGGCAAGTAGATATCTTGCTCTGCTAGCATTGGATGCACCGACACCTTCTCGACTTTGAAGGAGGAAATATCGACGACGGTATTTATGATTTATGATTTGGTGATTCGATTATCATGTATCCGTCACCTTGGATTTCGGTATTTTGGGCGATCTATTCGCATGATTTAGTCTTGATGACTGAGTTTCATGATATTTGTTTTCGTGCACCATGGTTGCATCTACTGGGTATTCATATTTGTGCATAGTTATTACACTTGAGATACGCTTTATACCCCCATTGTGTTGATTTATGATTTGTGCACAGTGATTGCATTTAATATCGTTTTGTGCCTTGGTCGCACATGTTTATGATTTCATGGATTTCATACAGTTGTGTTGATTTTGTGCACATGGTATGCACACGATTTGGTTTTTTTGCACTCGGTATGACTTATATGTGCTAGTAGTGCATTGGTATGCGTTTTGTGTACGCAGTTGCACACATTTATGATTTTTACACCTTGGTACACTCGGTGTTGCTATTTACACTCGGTTGTCGCACAAGATTTATGTTTCGTGCGCTTGTCGCACCAGATTTATATTTCGTACGTTTCTCGCACCAGATTTATGTTTCATGCGTTTGTTGCACCGGATTTATATTTAGTGCGTTTGTTACACTGGGTTTACATTTTATGCACCACGGTTGCACCCGACTTCGGTTTGATGTCATTCGATATGGTGATTTTGATTTCATGCCTATGTTATGCATGTGATTTGACTTATGCTTTCGGCATAGTTTTCATACACTTTTAGTGTTTTGATTTGGTTTGTGCACGCTGATGCACATGGTTGTAAGATTATATACCACGGTATACCTGATTTGGATTGAACTTTATTGTATACCGTCGAATTCAATTATGATATTGGATTTTATGATTTTGTGCATGTCGGATGCACATGATTTAGATTTTATTTGTGCATGTTGGATGCACCTGATTTGGATTTTCGCGCATGTTGGGCGCATGTTAGGAGATGCGATATTGGTGCACACCAGATGCACTAAATCGAGATTCTTCGTGCATATCAGATGCACCTGATTTTGTGGTCAGGCACACACGTTGCCTCCGACAGGTGTTTCGTGCACACCCGTTGCACTTAAACGTTGTTTCTGTGCACATGTATGGCACATATTTGGATTTTGATTTCCGTGCGCACCAGACGCACGTATCATTCATATGTACATTTTGGGATTGATTTCTTAGGGAGCAGTATGTTTTTATGATATCCTCTATTTGTTTTCGTACTGAGCAGGACTAGTCAGAGGACAGTGCCTGGATATATTTTGCATGCATTGATAGTTATCGAAAGGATTTCCAAAATGGGAGCTATAGTCTCAGTAATTACCTACGTGTCTGATATGACACGAAACATTAAAAGCAAGGAAACCTTTCTAAATTGTTTTCAAAACGGCGGAACGTACATATTAAACAATATATATATATATATATATATATATATATATATATATGGTTATTTTCTTACAATTGACGTTCGCCACTGTGCAGTGTCATGCACACGTATAGCAACATGAAAGGTTTGGCATGCATTTCTTTCAGATGTTTACATGTATAGATTTGATGTTTATATGTATAGCGTTGATGTATATCATATTGGTTTTCGCATTAGATTTAGACATTGATTTCTTCACCATGACTCCGATGATTACGGGATGCTTGACGGAGTTTTGATTTTGAGTTATCTGCTCATTTTGTTAGTTATATGTATGCCCTAGAGGCCATTACTGTACATGCGTTGTATATTGTAGTGGATGCTTGGACATATATAGGGAGGACTTTCTTGCTCGACATGATAGTATGCTATCTGGTTAGTCTTTATCTTAACATGTACTCTGATTGTCTCTATGTCACATGTTGATAAAGCCCTTAGGATGAGTACTTGACTACCAGGACTATGATGCGGATCATACTAGTGGGGAGAGTGTAGTCGCCAAGTACATCCATCAAATGTTCCTAGTCGTGGGTGTACCGAGACAAGGTATCGATACTCCAGAGTAGACTAGCGTATGCGCTTCTTGACTCATATGATGGGCAACGGATGATCCTATATCCATTGGTGCTTGAAATCAGAGAAGGTATACGGGTGCTCAGTGGAGACTGGGTACACTGGACGGACTCACCGAGAACTTCCAGATGGTATTATACCTCATGTCAGATGGCAGTTCTCTGGTGACACTGGTACAGGTTAGTCTGTAGACCCGAGATCGTCATAGAGTCTTATGTGATTCCACCGTGCTTTGATTTCCATCATACCACGTCCAAGAGGGCGTGCAAAACGGTGGCTTTTGGGTACAGTCCCGAATCACATGGAGGCAATGAGCGATAGGAGGGGTTTCGCCTCTCCCGATATAGGGAGTTGATGTTGTGCTGTGTTCGATTGGCTATAACTGGAAATCCCTGGCCAGGGTTGCTGAGATTTACTGGTAAGTGTTATCAGTAGTTTCTCGAACTGTTATGGACCTCATATCGACATGACTTATCAAGCTACCGGGGTCTAACTTTTACCACCCCTAGGCGAGATATGCGACATATCGGACGAAGAGACCGGACTGTACGGGAGTGTTACTGGTTGGATTCACAAGAGAATGTACATGCTTGCTTGTTGATCTTCTGATTGCTCAATACCTGGGTGGCTGTTACGTTTAGCTGACCGCTTGCAGCTTGTGGGTGTTTGATATGATCATCACCTACTGCCGGCGTATTGACGATTCTTAAGAGTCTTACACAGAGGTTTCCTGGCCCAGGCAAAACGGAGTAGGAGCACATATGTGATATGTGTGAGACCGGGAATAATACGTGTATGCGATACCGTATTTGATTCTCGCGATATGAGATATCAGCCGGGTATATGTGATATAGCCGGGTCATCGGATCAAGTATTGATTCGATGAACTGATACAGATTATATTAGTCGGTTATATGCGATATAGCCGGATTATCGGATCAAGTGTTGATTCGATAATTTAATGTATAATTATATATGTGATATATTAAGTTACATCAACTAATATAAGCTCACTTAAAGATTTTTTTTCTCACCTGGATAATACATTGATATAGATGTGATATATGCTAATTGTATTATTTTATTTTGTTACAAAAATATATTATATATGTGATATATAATATTGTAACAAGTTAGGGTTATAAATGCAACATGATTTGTGGAGTTTAAACAAGTTAGGGTTTGATTTGGGTTAGTATTTGGGTTAGCTTTTGCATGAAGCTTCATGAAGCTTCCTTTTGTTTTTTGCTTAGATATTTTGTGTTGATATTTATTAAACCAACCTAAACCCTTTACCCTAGTTTACTCTCTACAAGAGTTAAGCCTTCATGATTGACCCATGGTTGATTTGTAACAATAACACATAATTCATTATTCATCACAAATGAAATTCTTCTTCTTCTTCCTCTTGAAAAGCTTTCTAGCTTTTGGGTTTGTGATGATTTTGAGTGAGATAAAGAAAACAAATGAGAGCTAAATTCCTACTTCATCATCCTCATCTATTCTAGCCACTTAGATTAGGGTGTTTGCTTTGCTAATACTTGATTAGTGAAGTAAGATCTTGGGTTTGAGATTCTTCAAGGTAGATCATCTTAGTTGTTGAAAATTGGAAACAAGCTTGCATCTTTCTCTTCATGGAGCCTCTCTAGAGTCCGGGTACATGATGATCGCGGCGAAGGGACCTCAACACGGAGCTTATGAAGCAAAGGAACGGACTACAAAGGTTGTAATCCCTAACTCTTAGAACTAAAGTTGTTTACTTGCTTTGTTAACCCTATGTCTCTAGTTAAGATCTTGGTTAGGGTTTGTTTAGCACCCCAAAAATTTTAAAGTAGCTTGATTGATACTTGCCAAAACCTTCATAAGTGCTATGCTAACCCTACAATGGTATCAGAGCCAAGTTAAAGTATTAGGCGATATGTAGACGAAGTTAAAAGTCCGATCGAACCCCGAAATTTGATTTTGGACCCCCTCTCTGGAAATTTTTTAAAAAGATAGTTTATTCCGTATTAAAAATACTCAAAAAATTAAGGAGGTGATTCTATGGATATCTATGAAGTACGACACCCTAACTCCATCAAGTCACCGCGGAACCGCGGCCAAACCATGCAATTGGTGGCGGTTCCGCGGCTGAACATGATGAGTGAGGGATCGTACTTTAATAGTACATCCGTAGGTATTACTACTGCTTCTGGGATTTTTTTTATATTACTCAAGTGTTGAGTTTTCTGGAGATCTAAAGAATTCGTTGATTCGATCGGAAAGTTTAACATCGTTTAGTTTTTCGGGTAATTTAGAACATGTTAAAAGGTTCGAACGGATATCAATAACTCACTTTTTCCCCTGTCGGAAAACTTTCAAGTGTTGGATTTTTCCTGAGTTTAAAACTTTCAGAAAATCATACAAGCGAATCTGTGGACCTCTAGAAGAACGTAACCTTAACTCGATTATGTGACCGTCAAAACCGCCACTGAACTATTTGGTTTGTGGTAGTTTAGCGTTGCCACATGTGAGGCGTTGGTTTGACCCTTCTACGGCTGGTTCATAGCGGCTGTGACATGTTCTGGGACTTTTTGAACTCCGCTCAAGTGTTGAGCTATTTGGGAAATCTTGGGTGTTTGTTTATTCGATCGGAAAGTTTAACATTGTCTATTTATCTGGAATGTAATACAATATTTAGAATCCACAAGAACTAATTTGAATGTTATAAATCTAGCAGTTTTTTTGTCTCATTTGATCGGTTGCCACGGGATTTTGATGTGATCAAAAGTCCATCGCAATCACGTAGCGTACACAGATACTCGCCGAGTAAACTTAATAGATAGCGATGCCCCATAGCCCCGATCAAGTGACTGTAGGAGAACCCCGTCGCCAAAAGAATCCGTTCGGGTGCTCGAGGCAGCGGTGTTCTGCCTTAGTGCACTCCGTCGACGACATCGGGGGTGCGGCCGTCTACTAAAGTTTTCGACGAGCATTCGATCAGGATATCGGGAATCTTGTTGAATTGCCCGACTTGATATTGAAAAGAGTTTTCGATATTGAGACTAAAATGCGTGGTTTATAATTGTTAGGCATGCGGTGTCTAAGAAATTCATTTTGTTAGGCATGAGATGTCTAAGGAGGTTGCGAATTCCAACTGTTATAGTTTTACACTTTTTTTCTGTGACCGTTAGCGTAGTATGTGGTGTATCGCCGGCTTCGTTGCTATACATCAACGAACATTGGGATACGCATACTTGCTTACGTTGATGATATGAGATATTATGTGTTGCTATGATATGTTATATTGGATTGCCATGTTCTGAATAGCCGGGGGTTTTATGTGAGATGAGAGTTTTTCATTTTTCATTCATGTAAAATTCATTGTATGTAGTATTCTTTTATTGGGGCACTTCCGGGTTGAGGATGATGTCACCATTGTATATTATTTACTTTTCCGTATTAGGATAGACCCAAGGCGGGGATCACAAGTAACCGGGTTCTAGGGTCCAGTGGGAGACCATCTCGAGGAGTCGAGACTGGGTGTCCTAACTCTAGAATTGGTAGGGTTTCTTGCCGATCTCGTAGGGGTCTAGGGGTGTGGGATTGGCTATTAATCGCGACCGTGGAATCCGCGTTTTATACAGGCTCGCATTAAAACACGGACCTCCTAGTATATCCAATATTTCATATATGTTCTTCTGCTACAATGTTCTGTGATGAGATCATATTACTGCCTGAGACGAATGTTTATATTATATATATAAGATATATATTGTATATTGTTGATTTTGTTTCAAATGTGATGCTTGTGAAGCATAATAAAATGGGACTTCATTAATGAGATTAATGAAATAAAAGAAACCTAATGATATTGTGGAATCGAATTTTCAAAAACAGGTAGCTCTAGTTCTTTCTTTGCATAGCGGTGTTCCTTGTAGAACATCCAGCACCTTATTCGATAAGGAAAGAGCCGAGATCCCTTCACCGGGAGATACCTTTTTAGTAATAACTGGCATATGCTACAACCCTCGGTTTTGTCTTTTGATTGCTTTTCTGGTTTTTGTTTTGCATAGTGGTATTTGTGAAATATCCTGCACCTTATTCGATAAGGAAACAGTCGAGATCTCTTCACCGGGAGTGACCTCTTTAGCAAAACTAGTAAAGGCCTCAAAAACACTCCTTTTAAAATTCACTCGATTCTACGACGATATCAAGTTCATTACGCAAAGGGTTTTCATAAAAAAACCTGTCGTAGCCCTCCGTCATTTCAGATAACTACTACTTAGTATTCGTGCTATGTTTGTTGGCCTGCGTCAAGACGTAGTGTGCGGTAGCTAACTAGTGCTTATCTGCAGCATACGATTCGATTGGATTAGGGTAGTCGTGCGACTTTGTTGGCCTGCGTCAAGGGTCGTGCGGGTGGGTTTAATTCAATCAGGAAATGTACGGGTTGAACTTGACTAGCGGACCATGCTTTGTTGGCCTGCGTCAAGGTCATAGGACGCTAGAGGCAAAATGTTATTGGGAATTTCAAGAGTTGAAATTTGCAATGAGATTGCATACCTTCTATGAGATAGTTGGATCCTGATACCCGCTGCGAGTAAGAGTTACTCGTGGGAGAGTTTTACACATTACAATTAGCCGATCAAGTAGGTGTCTAGAAAAGTGTCAACGGGGTTATGCCTCTGGAAAAACGAGGTTTACTTTAATTAGGTCCGTGCGAAAGCACGGGGAACCTTGCTCAAAGTACCGACACTGGCCTGGCTGAAAGATTGGCGAACTTGTAGGGTGTAATTATTCCCGGCTAGTCTTTCCTTTTAGGGTTTGAAGGAAGATTTGACTAAAACAGTGGGAGACATCCTGATTAGATATATTAATAACCAATCTAATCTTGCAAGAGCATACGCTGAGTGTTTTCTTCTCTCTCTTTCCAGATAGCGACCATATCACGCCTTGATCAAGATAATAATACGGATGTATTGACCGAATCCGCTTGTTATACTGCGCTAGGGAACGTTGGTCCCGCTCCAACTTATAATTGTTATAAGACAGAGCAGGAAATAGGGGATTACCAGAATTCCCGTGCCGCCCAAATGAAGAAAGTACACGCTGATGCATCTTCTTCGGGTGTTTTCATTACCGAGAACCGTTTCTCAGTATCCTTTACGTCCTGGGTATGAGATACCGGATCAGGATCCCGCAAATGTAATCTGTTACATGGGCTACACATAGGTAGAGAACTGAGAACGGATGATAAGTTTTAAGAGTTGGAAATGATGCAAGTGTTGCAGCCAAGTCTGTTGCCAGTTATCACCCTGTATTACCAGAATACATTGATTCTGAACGAATGTTATTAGATATCGAACCTGATATACAACATCATATCAGTCTCTTTATTAGGAAATAAGGATATAATTTTGTATTGTTGGATAATGTTTTGAACATTTCCTATATCAAGAGTTGATCGGTTCAGGCACGTTATCTAAAAGCATAGACGTTCTAAATCAAACTACAGTTCTTAATGTATAGAACACACGCAAGAGGAAGAGTTCAGAAATGAACGAATCCTTCTTGAGGCATTGTAGATTAGGTCATATCAATACGACACGACTAGCTGATGTTACATAAAGATGCATATTTAAACTAGTTTGGATTTACATCTTGTAAAACTTGCCAGTCATGTCACAAAGATAAGATGACCACAACTCCGTTTATTAGAAACAGAGAAAGAGTTAGTGAACTCTTGGGATTGATACATGATGATGTATGTAAAGGTCCCCTGTCTACACATGCCAAGACCGGTTCTTTGTACTTCATTACATTCACTGATTATCTCTCAAGATCCGGACATTTGTTCCTGTTGAAACACAAGTCTGAAACTTTTGAGAAATTCAATGAATATAAGTTAGAAGTAGAGAACCAAAAACGGGTATAAGTATTATGTCCTTTGATGAGATCAAGGAGGAGAATACTTGAGCATGGAATTCCTTGATTATTTTAAAAGAGAATGAGATTCTCTCTCAGCATTACTCCTCCGTATACACCACAGCACGTCATTGTATCGGGGCGGAGCAATCGCACCCTATGTGATATGGTGTGCTCTATGATGAGTACTACTGAGTTGCCTATTTTCTTTTGGGGTTATGCACTTGAGAAGTTGCATACCTATTGAATAGGGTTCCAACCAAATCAGATGCCTACCACTGCATATGTGATATGGTATGGAAAGAGCCCATCTCTTAAGGAAGTTAAGATTTAGGGTTGTCCGGCCTATGTCAAAAACAAAATCCGGACAAGCTCGAGGCAAGGTCAGTTCTGTGGAAGTTTGTTGGATATCCCAAGCATTCGCAAGGGAATATCTTCTACCACACCGAGGAACAAAAGACGTTTTATTTCTCGGCATACCACTTTTTGAGAAAAAGGGAATTTCTTGTGAAGAAATTAGTGGTCATGAGGTAGAACTGGAAGGAGTTCCAGCTATACAAACTGCAGCTGATGATTTGGTAAACCCAGAGGATTCAATAGTTTCCAACGAACCTCAGCCTCTCCGCCGATCTGGTAGGGTTCCTCATCCACCTGAGAGATACTTCGGTTTCTCTATGACAGTGGGAGAGAGGATTGCATCATGAGATGATGACCCAACTAGTTTCGAGCAGGACATCAGGAGTGGGGAATCTGTGAGAATGGCTGGATGCTTAGCGATCTGAGATGGAATCCTTATACACCAACAAAGTATGGATTTTGGTTGCTTTATCTGAAGGGTTAAATCCCCATCAGGAGCAAGTATATCTTGAGAAGATTACTTGGTGTACATGGAAAAGTTGAGACTTTCAAAGCTATGCTTAAGTCTATCCAGATCCTACTTGCCACTGCTACATACCATGACTACGATATCTGGCAGTTGGGTGTCATGGCTGCTTTTCTAAATGATGATTTAGAAGAGAGCGTCTATAAGTACACAGCCAGAGGGTTTCGTAGACAGTGGGAGCAGCGGAAACGTGTGCAAGTTGTTTTATGGGATAAATCAGGCATCGCGGAGTTGGAACGTCTGTTTTGATGTAGTAGTCAAAGAGTTTGACTTCATCAAAATGGTATATGAACCTTGTATATTCAAAAAGGTAGTAGGGAGTATGGTAATGATCCTCGTATTGTACGTGGATGACATAATCATGATAGGGAAGGAGTTTCCTATGCTACGCTCGGTCAATCTCCTCTTATCACATGGATTCTCCATTTAGGATCAAGATGATATCTCATAAATCCTGAATTTTGGATCTATGAGATAGATCTAATTGGATGTTAGGATTCTCACTAGGTGTAGTGAGATGGTATCAATCGATCCTGGGGAGAATCACTGGAGAGGTTCCAGTGTGATAAGGACGACTGAATGTCAGTCACAGGCATTGTCTTTACCCTCAGTGGAGGGACGGTATGTTGGAAGAGTTCCAAGCTATATACCGTGACATACTAGACGATTAAAGGCAAGATACATCGTTACCAAGGATGCTACCAAAGAGACAGTCTGGACATATATAAGTTCATGAGATGAACTTCGTTCCTGCCATTGTGTGACAATGGAGTTGTGGCTTATGCCTAGGAACCCAAGTCCCATCTGTGATCCAGACATATTCTTAGGCAGTATCACTTCATCATGGAGATAGTTGATCTCCTGGGAGATCGAGGTTAGGAGAGCAGACACAGAGGACAACAGCGCGGATCCACTCACAAAGGCCTATTTCCCAGTAGAGACTTTTATGGGATGGTTGAGTATGAGATACTTCCACCACAGCTTATTGTTGGGTATGAGATACTAGAAACGATGGCCCTAGTGCAAGTGGGAGATTGTTAGTTATATGTATGCCCTAGAGGCCATTACTGTACATGCGTTGTATATTGTAGTGGATGCTTGGACATATATAGGGAGGACTTTCTTGCTCGACATCATAGTATACTATCTGGTTACTCTTTATCTTAACATGCACTCTGATTGTCTCTATGTCACATGTTGATAAAGTCCTTAGGATGAGTACTTGACTACCAGGACTATGATGCAGATCATACTAGTGAGGACAATGTATTCGCCAAGTACATCCTTCAAATGTTCCTAGTCATGGGAGTACCGAGACAGGGCATTGATACTCCAGAGTGGACTAGCGTATGCGCTTCTTGACCCATATGATGGGCGATGGATGATTCCATATCCGTTGGTGTTTGACATCAGAGAAGGTATACGGGTGCTCAGTGGAGACTGGGTATACTGGACAGACTCGCCGAGAACTCCCAGATGGTATTATACCTCACGTCAGATTGCAGTTCTCTGGTGACACTGGTACAGGTTAGTCTGTAGACCCAAGATCGTCATAGAGTCTTTTGTGATTCCCACTGTGCTTTGATTTCCATCATACCATGTCCAAGAGGGCGTGCAAAACAGTGGCTTTTGGGTACAGTCCCGAATCACATGGAGGCAATGAGCGATAGGAGGGGTTTCGTCTCTCCCGATATAGGGAGTTGTTGTTGCGCTGTGTTCGATTGGCTATAACTGGAAATCTCTGGTCAGGGTTGCTGAGATTTATTGGTAAGTGTTATCAGTAGTTTCTCGAACTGTTATGGATCTCATATCGACACGACTTATCAAGCTACTGGGGTCTGACGTTTACCACCCCTAGGCGAGATATGCGACATATCAGACGAAAAGACCGGACTGTACGGGAGTGTTACTGGTTGGATTCATAGGAGAATGTACAGGCTTGCTTGTTGATCTTCTGATTGCTCAATACCTGGGTGGCTGTTACGTTTAGCTGACCGCTTGCAGCTTGTGGGTGTTTGATATGATCATCACCTACTGCCGGCGTATTGACGATTCTTTAGAGTCCTACACAGAGGTTTCCTGGCTCAGGCAAAACGGAGTAGGAGCACATATGTGATATGTGCGGGACCGGGAATAATACGTATATGCGATACCGTATTTGATTCTCGCGATATGAAATATCGGACGGGTATATATGATATAGCCGGGTCATCGGATCAAGTGTTGATTCGATGAACTGATATATATTATATTAGTCGGTTATATGCGATATAGCCGGATTATCGGATCAAGTGTCGATTCGATAAGTTAATGTATAATTATATATGTGATATATTAAGTTACATTAACTAATATAAACTCACTTAAAGATTCTTTTTCTCACTTGGATAATACATTGATATATATGTGATATATGTTAATTATATTATTTTATTTTGTTACAAAAATATATTATATATGTGATATATAATATTGTAACAAGTTAGGGTTACAAATGCAACATGATTTGTGGAGTTTAAACAAGTTAGGGTTTGATTTGGGTTAACATTTGGGTTAGCTTTTGCATGAAGCTTCATGAAGCTTCCTTTTGTTTTTTGCTTAGATATTTTGTGTTGATATTTATTAACCCAACCCAAACCCTTTACCCTAGTTTACTCTCTACAAGGGTTAAGCCTTCATGATTGATCCATGGTTGATTTGTAACAATAACACATAATTCATTATTCATCACAAATGAAATTCTACTTCTTCTTCCTCTTGAAAAGCTTTCTAGCTTTTGGGTTTGTGATGATTTTGAGTGAGATAAAGAAAACAAATGAGAGCTAAATTCCTACTTCATCATCCTCATCTATTCTAGCCACTTAGATTAGGGTGTTTGCTTTGCTAATACTTGATTAGTGAAGTAAGAGCTTGGGTCTGAGATTCTTCAAGGTAGATCATCTTAGTTGTTGAAGATTGGAAGCAAGATTGCATCTTTCTCTTCATGGAGCCTCTCTAGAGTCCGGGTACATGATGATCGCGGCGAAAGGACCTCAATACGGAGCTTATGAAGTGAAGGAACGGACTACAAAGGTTGTAATCCCAAACTCTTAGAAGTAAAGTTGTTTACTTGCTTTGTTAACCCTATGTCTCTAGTTAAGATCTTGGTTAGGGTTTGTTTACCACCCCAAAAATTTTAAAGTAGCATGATTGATACTTGCCAAAACCTTCACAAGGTGCTATACCAACCCTACACATTTTTCATGCGCGTGTATTGCGCTATGATGCGTTTTATGTATTGATGATTTCGGAGCCCCGACGACTTGGACTTTTTACTGAAATGTTTTAGTATTGAGGGGTTTAAATTTAAATTCGGGGACCGAATTTCTTTAAGGGGGGAAGATTGTAACATTTAAAAAAAATAAAATAATATTTTTGGGAATTTTTATAATTAAAGAATAAAATATTGATATTTTAATAAGGCAGTATAATTAAATACCGATAAATTAGGAAAAAAATTGGAAAATTATGGAAATTACTAAAAAGATGGTGTTTTATGTGAATTATGCAATTTTAAGTTTTTATGATTAATTATACGCTAATTTAGTGCTAATCGCGATTAAAAATCGCTAATCGCGCTTTAAGCTAGTTTTGTGCAAAGTATGCACCATGTCTTTTTTTCACTTGTTACCTTTTTCCTACATGATTTTGGGTGTATTGTTTGTTTTGGATTTACTATTGAGGAGAGAAGAAAAAGAAAAAGAAAAGAAAAGAAAAGGAATAGAATATTAGGTATGGGTGAGAGAGAGAAAGGTGAGGGTTATCTTGACTTGGCTATTCACTCACCGCAGTTCGATATTTAGTATACTATATATATACTATATATATATATATATATATATATATATGATAGCGTTATGTGTGACATGGATATTCAAGATTTGATTAGGTGTACTATGGTTAGGTTAGGGTTTAGAAGTAAATTAGTATAGTTTCCTAGTTGCGAACCCTAGAATAGATTTACACCCACACGCACTCACATGCTTACTTGTTATACTTATACCTGGATGATGAGGATAGTGGATGATATTTGGAGATGAGTCAATGAGATTGGGCATAGTGCCGTGAGATCGGTGATATGATGTGGTTCGTATTTGGGATACGACATGAGATTTTAGCGGGCCTTTGGACGTGCGTTTTACATACGCAATTATATTTATAGATGGTATCAGTTTGTACTAAACTTAGATCAGTACCCCAATTCATGAGATATGATGATAAAGATACCAGTTAATTGATGAGATAAATGTGATGTTGACCCGTACCCAGATTTGGGATGCCGTACGATAATTTACCATACGGGCTTTATTTGATGATAAGATCCGTACTCATGACTCGAGGATGTCATATGATATTGTATCGTACGCGGTACCATTGAGGCAAGATCACCGACTATTATATGTATATATGTATCTACTCAGATTTAGGTGGTTTCCATACCCTTTCCATTAGCTTATTAGTTAGATCTGTAGTTACTTAGTAGATGTTAGACTAGACCCGAGTCATATCTATTTCAAAAACTAACGAATCGTGAGTATTTTAAAGACAGGCAAAGAGATTCTACAGATATTTTCAAACGACGCATCTTTTCTTAAAAACACCGTAGCCATTACTTTTCTAAAACCTTTAAATGGCAAAACTGTATGACATTTATATATTGATGTAGATTTTTCACTGTTGCGTTCATTATTCGATTTTCACATATTCTTGCTATTCGCATCGCATTGCATGTATAAATGTGTTTATCGTTATATTAAACCCATGCTGTCAGGACACCAGCACCATTATCGATGATGTGTATGTTCCACGTACACCTGCTTTCCGGCTCACACACTTCATCATCGATAATTGCCATGTCACTACACTGTAGGACTGCTGCATTCAGGATATGACCCCTTGCATGAAATACTTGCGTACATACATATTGTACACACATACTTGCATACATACATATTTGCACATACATAGATGATTCTGGCTTGATTTTGGAGATTTGGGAACCGCAAGATATATTTTAAAACTGTATTCATTTTAAAAGAGCGGTTTCCCTCAATATATGTATATTACTATTACATGTTGCATGATATACTGATATGCTTACATTTCTTTTATATGTCGCATACATCATGCTTTATGATTATACGCATTGAGATATGTTGTTTCCATGATATTTCTGGATTTGGGAATCGTGGGTATTTCAAAAGAGAGTATATATTGTTTTAAAAATCCGGTTGCCCTTGATACGATATTTCAGTACGTCCACCATGTGTTTTCTCGGTTCTGAGAGCGACATATGAAATCCGATTCGAGGAGGCGGATGAGGCCGATTGCGGGTACATGGTGGACCCGGTATGGTACCCCGGGGCGAGAGAGAGATTTTGTGTGGATGATGATGAGCCTGCCAGAGGGACCACTACCTACCGGTGATTGTATTTGAGCTCGGCGGATATCCGGAGGATACCGACCGGAGTTGAGAGATGATACGGGCCGATCCGGACTGACGGAGCCCGTGGGCCGATCCAGACTGACGGAGCCCCATATACACATGAGGATTTACGTGCCGATGCTGGGCACAGGTTTCATGATGTTATCGAGTGTCGATGCTGGACACTTAGGTTCCATGATTTTGATGTACACATGTTGATTTATATTCTCATACTTCCATGCGTATGCTTTATGATATTTACATGCATGATGTTATGTCATTGGTTGACACGTGGACGAGATCCACATGCATACAGACATTGATCACATAGTTGGATGATATCCACATACTCATAGACTTCCTGATATAATTAACAATGATTACGTTGATCATACCTCATATTTATGATATGCTGCTACCTGAGTAGATTATTGACACGAGCACTTGGTACTACACTTATGTATAGATGTTTACCCTTGCCATCTTATCATGCTTCGAACTTATTCATTGAGGATATATTATTACTGATCGTTTGAGCTAAGATGAGTCATACATACGATTTCTGCTCTGTGATGTTTTCTACTCACGAGTTGGCAACTCACCCCCGTTGTGCCACAGTTCTTACAGGTTTTGCCGTACAGGTTTCATTGCGGCTTTTCTAGCACACTGCTTCCTTTCTGGGTTCTTGCTTTGGTAGGTGGGTTCACTCGCATCGTGACCACCATTGTACTTATTTATTTTCAGTTGTATCTAGTAATTCTATCAACCAAACTTGTATATTTATTTCAGACTTAGAGACCAGTTGTTTATTATTTCGACCTTAGAGTCGCACGATGTATTTTTATGGATTTCATGTTGTTTGAGTTTCCTTTTGAGTTTTGATCCTCGCCCTTCGGCGTTGTATATTATATTGCTTGCGTAGTTGTGACCGTCGATTGACGAAGACCTAGCTCCCACTTGGGGATGCCTTTTATCATTATATATGATTTTATCATGTTGTACCCCGTTCGGGGCCATTATTTACAAAGGAAATTCTGCCGAAATTTTCAGAAAAGACATGAGATTTTTAAAATGCATATTCGGCTTATGTTATTTAAAAACCATTATTTTAAAACATGTTTTCTTCACTTCTTTAAAACCAGTTATCGTTTATTTATTATTTAAAATGCTTTTAGATTTATGGGCTTTTGGCTTACTTGAATTAGATGAGGTCCTATAGACTTCATATGATTCAAGGGCCAGTCACGTGCTATTTCGGGTCGTGACATCTTTCTCACCTAAGATCGTATACAGGTGCTCACTGGGGGTGAGTACACTGGACGGACTCGCCGAGAACTTCTAGATGGTACTATACCTATCGTCAGATAGTAGTTCTCAGATGACATGAGTACAGGTTAGTCTTCAGACTTGAGATCGTCATTTGTCCCGTATGAGTTCCTACTATACTTTGATTACTACCCTACCACGGCTTTACTGAGTCGTGCAAACAAGTTTTAGTTGGGTACAGTCCCGAGCCACATGGAGGCAGTGAGCGATTGTTGGGAATTCGTGTATCCCGGTATAGGGAGTTGATATCGCACTGTGTTCGATTGGCCAGCACTATAAGACCTTGGCCAAGGCAGTTGGGATTTACTGATAGATTGATCAGTAGTTTTCCGGATTGGTCTTGAGCCATATCAGCATGAATTATCGGATTATTAGGGTCTGACGTTTACCACCCCCCAGAACTGGTATGCGATACTCTCAAACGAAGAGACTGGACTGTACAGAGATTGTGACAGATAGGCTCAGTAGGGATCTAGATGAGTTTGCTCGTCGGTCTTCCTTTTCGACAGGTACCCGGGTAGCCGTTACGTAAAGCTAGTGCCGCTGACGTGCTTGTGGTTATGAATTTATCCAGTAACTCACTGCCGACGTACTGTCAAGTCTTTAGAGTCCCACACAGAGGGTTTCCTTGGTTTACGCCAAATGATGTAGTAGCCGTATTGGATACGTACAGGGTTCTGATCTATTGTTGTATTAGTAACCCGGACTTTCGATCGGACAGTTGATAATACTAGCTGGCTCGGGATTGAGCCGGATTAATAAATCAGGTATTGATTTAATAATTTACATATATGTATTTCGATATGTAGCGGATTATTAAATCAGGTATTGATTTACTAATTTACATATATGTATTTCGATATGTATATTATAGTATTATGTTCTTTGTGTTATTCTATCTCTTTAGGTATTCGTATTTTGATACGAATATAGGTATGTACATACAGTAGAATGTAATCCGCATTTATACGGAAAAAATTCTAGAAGGTGGACATCTCATTTTACTTTTATCCATTTATTTTAAATGGAAAATGAGGTGTAATGGTAGTAAGGTGAGTATGGTGAGAGCCATGCTTGAATAGTATTGAAAAATGAATTGAATATTCATTTGTCAATACTATTCAAGTATAGGTGTATTTTTATATTGAAAAAGGGGTTTTACAAAACCATGCTTGGTCTTTTTCTCTTTCATGGGATTTCATTTTTCCATTCTCACCATTTTGGTTTCACTCTCCTCACTAGCCTTCTTGAGCTCCTCTACCTTTATCTTCAAGCTCCTCTCTACAATCTTATGTGTTGAGAATCAAGAGAGGAGGTGAAATAAATACACAATTAGATCCATACACTACATCGTAGACACTTTAGATTAGCAATCTAAAGTCTTTAACTGCTCCACTAGACTCTTAGTGTGGAGCTGTAGCCATGGACTACATCTCTCGGGAGGATCATGTTCAACGGAGGAAGATGGACGATCAAGCACGATCCAAGAGATCTCAGGGAGTAAGGAAAGGTGATCAATCTTGTTCAAGGAGATCCTTAGGAGCAAATGAAGAGGATAGAAGACCGAAAGACACGGATCTTTTGGTGATACATTTCTATCATAGTTGTTAGTGAAGGGTTCTTGAGCACGACTATAAGGTTTCGGAAGGCATCAACCATGCCATTTTATAAAATTTTAGTGTGCTAAGTAACCCTAGCCTAGGATCTAACTAGAGGAATAAGGGTATGCATGCATGTAATCAAACATTACACTAATTGAATGAGGAATACAACCTTTGTAGACCGGTCCTTCACTTCAAAAGCTCCGTGTACTAGTCCCTTCGCTCCAAGTAGTGGTCTCCCGGACTCTCTCTAGGCTCCACTAGGCGAAAGGAACAAGCTTGCTTGAAGTTTTCGTGGCTGAAGATGATCTACGTCGAGGAATCTCCAACTCAAGCTACGTCTTCACTAATTGGGAATTAGTAAAGCAAACAACTTAAACTAAATGGCTAATCTAGTGTAGGTTGATGAAGTAGGATTTTTTACTCACTTTAGAATTATTTTTCTCACTAATTTTCTTCACCTCAAGAAAAGCTAGAAAGCTCAAAAGAGATGATGAAGAAGATGATCTCTAGAATAGAATGACAACCATAGGTGATAAATATCTCATTTCACTCATGTAGAGACTTAACCATAGTTTTAGATAATGGTTAGGTTAATAAATATATAAGGTAAGACAAAATTAGTGGACTAAGTCAATGGTTCCACAAGCTTCTCCAAGCTTCATTACCCATGACAATTTTCCACTTAATTTTGATTTACCCTTAATAATTAAAACCTCATATTATCTCAAGTATGTTGTGAGTCTCATACACCCATGCATAATGAATCATCAAGCATGACACATAAAAACAAATACAACAATACATATCACATATATATTATATGCATAAGTGAGAAAAAGAAATACTTAAGTGAGCTTAATATTAGTTAATGTATGTTAATATATAAAATATATAATTATAAATTAAATTATTAAATCAACACTTGATTTAATAATCCGGCTATATCATTTATAACCGACTAATATCATATATATCAACTTATCGAATCAACACTTGATTCGATAACCCGGCTATATCACATATAACCGACCGATATCACATATCGCGAGATTAGAATACGGTATCACACACACGTATTAATCTCGTTCCCTCACATATCACATATGTGCTCCTACTTCGTTTCGCCTGAGCCAGGAAACCTCTGTGTAGGACTCTAAAGACTCGTCAATACGCCGGCAGTAGGTGATGATCATTTCAGTCACCCACAGGCCATCAGCGGTACTAGCTGGACTCAACGGCTACCCGGGTATTGAGCGATCAGAAGATCAACAAGAAAGCCTGCTCGTACTCTTGTGAATCCAATAAGTAACACTACCGTACAGTCCGGTCTCTTCGTCTGATATGTCGTATATCTAGTCTAGGGGTGGTAAACGTCAGACCCTAGTAACTTGATAAGTCATGCCGATGTGAGGCTCATAACGAGTCGAGAAACAACTGATAACACTTACCAGTAAATCTCCGTATCATCCCTGGCCAGGGACTTCCTGTTATAGCCAATCGTGCCCAGCGCAACATCAACCCCCAATACCGGGAGAGACGAAACCCCTCCTATCGCTCATTGCCTCAATGTGACTCGGGACTGTACCCAAAAACCATCGTTTTGCACATTCTCTTGAACGTGGGAAATCAAAGCACGGTGGAAATCAAAGCACAGTGAGAATCACACAAGACTCCATGACGATCTCGGGTCAGACTAACCTGTACCAGTGTCACCAGAGAACTGCTATCTGACGTGAGGTATAATACTATCTAGGAGTTCTCGGCGAGTCCTGTTCAGTGTACCCAGTCTCCACTGAGCACCCGTATACCATCTTTGATGTCAAACACCAATGGATATGGGATCATCCACCACCCATCATATGGGTCAAGAAGCGTATACGCCAATCTACTTTGGAATATCGATGCTCCGTCTCGATACACCCACGACTAAGAACCATTAAAGGATGAACTTGTAGACTGCCCTGGCCCCACTAGTATGATCTGCATCATAATCCTGGCAGTCAAGTATACATCCTAAAGGCTTTACCAACATGTGAGAGTAAGACAGTATCACAATACAAGTCTACATGTTAAGATAAAGAGTAACCTGAAAACATAATATCATGTCGAGCAAGAAAGTCCTCTTTATATATGTCCAAGCATCCACTATAATATACAATCATGTACAATAATGGCCTTTAGGGCATACATACAACTAACAATCTCCCACTTGCACTAAGGCCAGTTGTTGCAGTATCTCATACCCAACATCCCGAAGAGTCTCTCAAATTATATCTGGGGTATGGCCTTCATGAGTGGATCCGCCTTGTTATTCTTCGTGTCAACTCTTCTGGTCTCGATCTCCCGGTGATCAACTATCTCCCGGATCAGGTGATACCGCCTCAGAATATGGCTGGATCGCTGATGGGACCTGGGTTCCTTGGCCAAAGCCATTGCTATATTGTTATCACAATACAAAGGTATTGGATACTCGATGGACGGAACCACACCAAGTTCGGTTATGAAATTCTTCATCCGGACATCTTCTTTGGCGGCATCGTTGGCAGCGATGTATTCAGCCTCCATCGTCGAGTCTGCCACGGTTTCTTGCTTGGAACTCTTCCAACAAACCGCCCCTCCATTGAGGGTGAAGACAAAATCCGAGACCGACTTAGAGTCATTCTTATCACTCTGGAAGTTCGAGTCGGTAAAGGACTCCACTTGGAGTTCACCATTACCATACACCAAGAATATTTCCTTAGTCCTTCTCAAGTACTTAAGAATGTTCTTCACAGCTGTCCAATGATTCTCCCCAGGATCTGATTGATACCTGCTTACAATACCCAGTGTGTACGCTATATCCAGTTGGGTACATAATATCGCATACATGATAGACCCGACTGCCGAAGCATAGGGTATACCTTGCATGCGAGCCCTCTCTAAATCAGTCTTGGGGGACATCTCTTTGGAGAGAGTGATTCCTGAGATCGTAGGTAAATTCCCACGCTTGGAATCCTCCATACTAAACTTCTTTAGTATGGTGTCAATGAACCTGGATTAGGACAATCTTAGTATCCGTTTAGATCTATCTCTATAGATTTTAATTCCTAGGATGCAGGAGGCATCACACAGATCCTTCATGGAGAATCTTTGTGATAAGAAAAGCTTGACCGAGTGCAGCATAGAAACATCATTTCCTATCAAGAGTATGTCATCCACATACAATACGAGGAAGATAACCTTACTCTCTGCCACCTTCTTGTATATACAAGGTTCATCTACGTTTCTAACGAAGTTAAACTCTTTGATTGCCACATCAAAACAGATGTTCCAATTCTGCGATTCCTACTTTAACCCGTAAATTGATTTAAGCAGCTTGCACACCTTTCCACTGCTCCCACTATCCACGAAGCCCTCTGGCTGAGTCATGTACACGCTCTCTTCTAAATCACCATTTAGAAAGGCGGTCTTAACATCCATCTGCCAGATTTCGTAGTCATGGTATGCAGCGATGGCAAGTAGTATCCGGATGGACTTAAGCATAGCCACTGGAGAAAAGGTTTCATCATATTCCACACCTGGTCGTTGACGAAAACCTTTTGCTACAAGTCTATCTTTGAAAGTCTCAACCTTTTCATCTACACCAAGTTTTTTCTTGAAGATCCACTTGCTCCCGATGAGTTTTACCCCTTCAGGAGCATCTTCCAAAGTCCATACTTTATTGGTGTACATGGATTCCATTTCAGATCGCATTGCATCCAGCCATTTCACAGAGTCCCCACTCGTGATGGCCTGCTCGAAGCTAGTTGGGTCATCATCTTCCATGATGCAATTCTCGCTCCCACCATCAATGAGAAAACCGTAGTATCTCTTAGGTGGATGATGAACCCTACTAGATCGGCGGAGAGGCTGAGGTTCGTCGGGGACTATCGAATCCTCTGGTTCCACTAAATCTTCAATTCTAATTTGTGTAGCTGGAACATCTTCCTGTTCTACCTCTTTGCCACAATTTCTTTTTCAAGAAATTCCTTTTCTAAAAAGGTGGCATGACGGGAAACAAACACCTTTTGTTCCTCGCTATGGTAGAAAAGATATCCATGTGAATGTTTGGGATATCCAACAAACTTACAAAGAGCTGATTGTGCCTCAAGTTTGTCCGGATTTTGTCGTTTGACATAGGCTGGACAACCCCATATCTTAACTCGTTTAAGACATGGTCTCTTTCCACTTCATATCTCATATGGTGTGTTAGGCAATGATTGTTTCATGACCCGACATTTAGTTCGTGACCGGTACTTAAATCACGCAACGTCTAAAGGCGCAAGGTAAATTAAGTAAGCCGAAGCCTAGCAATCTAAACCTTTTTAAGAAAATAAAAGAGGTGAAGTTTTGAAATAAAGGTATGATGAAATCAAAAGTTTTTCTTAAATGCATAGATAGTGGAACATGAAAATGCAAGTGGATTTTACTAGTTGAAAAACATGTTTCGTCTTTTAAAAATTTGGGCAGCACCTCCCTTGTATATTTTGATTCAAAACCACATATACATGATGATATAAAAGGCATCCCCAAGCGGGAGCTAGATCTTCGCCAATCGGTGGAATCATAACCACGCAAGACAGAAATATATGTATACGACACCCAACGACGAAGATCAACACAAAGGATAAAGTAAAGCAAGACATCAACCCACCAAGCAAACATATAACCCACCGCTCTAAGTCTCTCAACTAAAAGTCTTACTACATATACAAATACTAGTTTCTGATTGATAGAGTTGATTATATACTATAGGAATAATAATACAAAAGTGGTACGATCCAACATGCACCACCTGCCAAAGCAAATCACCTGAAGTAAGCTGTGTGCCGGCGATGCCGCTACTGATCCAAGCGGTCAAACTGCAAGAACTGTGGCACAACGGGGGTGAGTTGCTAACTCGTGAGTAGAAAACATCATCAGGTAGAAATCGAATAAAACAATGATTCCTAGGTCAACTATATCATAAAGGTAATACTATGATATCTAGGGTGACCGTCTCTGCATATGTGCCAATAATATAATTAATGCCTATCTGCATATGGCTAACATCTACGTGTCCATCAATGACACAACAATATCATGCATGTAAATATCATGAAAGCATATGCATGAAAATATGAGGATATAAATCAACGTGTGTCCATCAATGACACATCAAATCATGGAACCTGAGTGTCCAACATCGACACTGGAACCATCATGAAACCCGTGTCAGCATCGACACATAAATCCTTATATATCGGACTCCGTCAATCCGGATCGGCCCACGGGCTCCGTCTGTCTACATCGGCTCTCAGACTCCGGCAGTACGGATCGACCCATATTCATCTCTCGACTCCGGTCGGTATCTTCCGGATAACTGCCGAGCCCAAATGCTATCACCGGCAGGTAGTGTTCCTTCTGCCAGGCTCATCAGCTAATCATCGACATACCTTTCTTCCCCCGGGGTACCATACCAGGTCCACCATGTACCCGCAAACGGCCTCATCCAGCTCCTCGAATTGGGTCTCACAAATCAATCTCAGAACCGAGAAAACACATGGTGGACGTCTCGAAATATCATATCAAGAGAAACCAGGTTTTTAAAACAATACATACTTTATTTTGAAATAACCACGGTTCTCAAATCCAGAAATCTCATGAAAACAGCATCTCAGTGCATATAATTGTAAAGCATGATATATGCAAACATAGAACAGAAATGTGAGTGTCTCAGTATATCATGCAACATGGAACAGTGATGTGATAATATCAGTATATCAAGCGACATATCATAATGATGTTACAATTCTACTGTGTAAGTGACATAGCAATTATCGATGATGAAGTGTGTGAGCCGGCCAATCTGTGTAAGTGTAACATACGCATCATCGATAATGGTGTAGGTGTACTAGCATAGGTATATGTAATGCAATGAGAGTGACATGAACATAGCATAAAGTAAATCGTGAGCACAATGCTATAAGGTATACGTCTCTATCACATATACGAGTCGGTGAATCTATCAATCGGCATCCAGCCTCATAATATCATATACGGTACAATCCATCGTACGGCATCCTCTAGTCAAGGGTTTGGATCAATCATCAAGTAAAACCCATCATGTACGGTATCCATCATATGGCGGCATTAAACCATTAGGGATCCTATCAACCTATATGACAATGAAGGTACGGACCTAATGTCTCGTACGGCATATCACTCATGATTCACAACATTACATATATCTATATACCGATATCCCAGGTCACATCCATATCAATCTCATATCATGGGACCGACAAATGTATCAATTATCTCATATCGACTCGCATCCATATAATGACATATCAACCCAAGTTATCATATCACATCGTATACTCTTTTCATCACATTTATATCCCACATCAAGTCATTTTACATATATATATCCCATCTTATAAATCTCATGTCATGCTACTCTAAATCTCATACTTATTCTCGTGCACTACCTATCTATATATCGTGATTCACGTTCACTTTTCATATCCTTATATATATATATATATATATGTATGTATGTATGTATGTATATGTGTATATATATATATATACACACACACACACACACACACACACACGAGACATCATTTCTTTCATATTATGTCACACTAAACCTTTAATCACATCCATAGGTTCCTAGAATAGGTTTCTCTAACCATATCCTATATATCGGTTTCCACCAAAATTTGCGGGGGTGCTATACACATCCACCCGAATTCCCCCGTAGATATAAATCTACTCATCTGTGGAACTTCTTGTTCAGCCGTAGTCGATGTGCTCTGTCGTCTCAGAATCCACGCGAAGGTACCTACAATAAATACACAATCGCAAATGCTATTAACATCAAGTCCGGAAAACCAATACGGCGCACGGTGCGCTCATAGGTTAGAACCTATAGCCTACGCATGCAAAACAATCAAACAACCCTTGTTTTTGACGTACAAACGCCCAACAACCAAATACAAATCCAAAAATCAAAACCAAGCATTCAAAACTTGGAAAACATAGCCAAAAACACCCCAATATGCTCCTAGATTTATCTCAGGTTAAATTGGGACTAAACTAGCAATGCAGTGGGGTTGTATATGAAGTATATGAGCTACTGAGCCAACCTAGACACCAAATACCAAAATTTGGCCGGCCACAACACCCAGAAAACCGGCCTGCTCGGCTTGGGGTGCTCCGTTGGGGTTCGTCTTCTCAGGGTGGTCTCCTATTGGTCTAACTAGGTCTTTGGAGTTACTAGTTTTTCTCAGAAACTTCCCAGGTTGCCCCAGTTCCCTGTAGGCCAACACAACCTCACAAAAACGAAACGGGTGAATTCCTAAGTTCGTATTTTGGGTTCTATACTCATTTTCAGGTCTTCAAATCATTCCCTAAGGTCTTAAAACACTCATTACACCTCATGATTCTACACAAACACCCAAACCCTTCTCTTGAATTTTCCAAACATCGCATACCCTAACCAAATCACATTCTAAACTAAAGTAGGATGCAAGGAACTAAAACTAAACTAAATGAAAGAAGATATACCTCATTTGGGCAACTTAAGAAAAACCCTAACTTTCCAAAGTTTTCAAAATCCAACTTTGATTGGTCCAAAATGTTGAGGATGAGGTGGGGATCAACTTTAATGAAGAGGGTGTAGGGTTTTGGATAAGAAATGGAGATGATTCTTGGAGGTGAAGGTGGAGGGAGATGAGGAGGGAGATGATGAAGGAAAATAATAGGGTGAAGAAATGGTGGCTGCCCCTCTCTCTTTCTTATTCTCACCCTCTCCATACTCATATCTCACTTTCTCTCTCCAATAATTGTCTTTTTAACCCTTTTCTCTTTTTCTCACAATAATACACATAATACCAATAAAAAAACACAAATGCAACAACATGCAATAAAATGCAACATGATATGGTGCACTAACCATGGAAATTGTAGAAACACAGATTTGGCTTAATCGCGATTAGTAGTACACTAATCAATTTTTATTCAAACTGCATAAATAAAAATGCCAAATCCGATAAATATATTTTTAAATGAATAAATCATTTTAATCTCCAATTATTTCACAAATATTGGTATATATTTATACCATTTTACGAAAACCCCAAATTCGCAAATCGGGTAGTTTCCGCGAAATATATTATTTTAATATTAAATTCCAAAAATAATATTTTATATTTTCTGAAATGTTACAGATTTAGATGGAATTTGATTCAATAGGTATGTTGCTGTCTCAAGCGCATAACCCAAAAAGGAAACAGGCAACTCAGCGGTACTCATCATAGAGCACACCATATCTAATAGGGTGCGATTCCTTCTCTCCGATATACCGTTGTGCTGTGGTAAATACGGAGGAGTAAACTGAGAGAGAATCCTATCTTCTCTTAGATAGTCACGAAATTCCGTGCTCAAGTATTCTCCTCCCCGATCAGATCGTACGATTTTAATACTTTTACCCGTCTTGTTCTCAACTTCATACTTATATTCTTTGAATTTCTCAAAAACTTCAGAATTGTGTTTCAATAGGAACACATGACCGAATCTTGAGAGATCGTCAGTGAATGTAATGAAGTATGAGGAACCATCCCTGGTATGTGTAGATATGGGACCACATACATCACTATGTATCAGTCCCAAGAGTTCCGTAGCTCTTTTTCCGTGTCCAGTAAACGGAGTTTTGGTCATTTTACCTTTGAGACATAACTGGAATGTTTCATATGATGTAAATTCAAACTGATTAAAATATCCATCCTTATGTAACTTAGCTAGTCTTGTCGCATTGATATGACCTGGTCTACAATGCCACAAGAAGGACTCGCTCATTTCTGAACTTTTCCTCTTGTATGTGTTTTGTACATTAAGAACTGTGGTTTGATTTAGAACGGATATTCCATTACTTAACGAGCCTGATCCAATCAACTTTTGATTTAGAAAAATGTTCATAACATTATCCTTCAATAAAAAATTATATCCTTCTTTACTTAATAAAGAAACTGATATAATATTACATATCAGGTTCGGTATGTAATAACATTCGTTCAGAATCAATGTATTACGATTTGGTAATACAAGATGATATTCGCCAACTGCTTTGGCTGCAACATTTGTACCATTCCCTACTCTTACAGAATGATCACCTATTTCCAGTTCTCTACCTTTCCTTAGCCCATGTAACATATTACATATATAGAATCCCGATCCGGTATCTAATACTCAGGACGTAGAGTGTACTAAGAAACAGTTCTCGGTAACCAACACACCCGAAGTAGACACATCAGCATGCTCATTCCTCGTTTGGGTGGCGTTGGAATCCGGATATTCCACTATTTGCTGCTCAGACTTATAACAATTATAAGATAGAGTGGAACCAACGTTCCCCAGCTCAGCATAATAAGCAGGTTCGTTCAATACATCCATATTATCATCTTGATTAAGGCATGACATTGTCATTACCTGGAGAGAAAGAGAGAAGAAAACACTTAGCGTATGCTCTTGCAAGATTAGATTGGTTATTATCTTATCTAATCAGGATGGCTCCCACTTTTTTTTATCAAATCTTCCTTCAAACCCTAAAAGGTAAGACTAGCCGGGATTAATTACACCCTACAAGTTCGCCAATCTTTCAGCCCGGCCAGTGTCGGTACTTTGAGGGAGGTTTCCCGTGCTTTCAAACGAACCTAATTAAAATAAACCTCGTTTTCCCAGGGGCGTAACCCTGTTAACACCTTTCTAGACATCTACTTGATCGGCTAATTGTGATGTGCAAAACTCTCTCAGGAGTAACTCTTACTCGCAATGGGTATCGGGATTCAACTATCTCATAGAAGGTATGCAATCTCATTGCAAATTTCAACACTTGAAATTCCTGATAATATTTTGCCTCTAATGTCCTATGACCTTGCCAAAGTCCAACCCGTTATTTCGTGATTGAATTAAACCCACCCGCACAACCCTTGACAAAGGTCAACAAGGTCATACGACTACCCTAATCCAATCGCATCACATGCTTTATAGATAAGCACTAATCAGCTACCGCACACTATGCCTTGACAAAGTCCAACAAACGCAACACCAATACGAAATAGTGTTTATCTGAAATGACGGAGGGCTACGTCAGGTTTTTAAGAAAATCTTTTGCGTAATGAACTTGATATCGTTCAAGAATCGAGTGATTTGAAAAGGAGTGGTTTAAGCTCCGCTTTTAAAATCGAGTTTTTAAAAATAAACCGAGTGGATTTAGCATCGGCTATCTTTTGCTAAAGAGGTCATTCCCGGTAAAAGGATCTCGGCTCTTTCCTCATCGAATGAGGTGCTGGATATTCATCAAGGAATACCGCTATGCAAAATAAGAACTAGAGCTAACTTTTTGAAAATTTGATTCTACAACATCTTTAGGTTTCTTTCTTTTTCATTAATCTCATTAATGAAGTCCCATCATTTATTCTTCCTAAGCATCACAGATAAAGAAACGAAAATAGAACATACGCTTATGCCTTCCGCATTCGCCACAGTATCCCGTTATGCACCGTTAGATTATTTAACTAACGACATAGCGGGGCGGGACTAGCGCGGGTGCAAAACAAAAGCAACGTTTATTATATATCATATATATAATAATTACCATTTGCCTCGGCATATAAAGTGATCACATCATAGAATATCAGCAGCAGAAGTCTACATATGAAATATTGGATATATTAGGAATTCCGTGTTTTTAAATTAAGCCAGAAAAAAAACACGGATTCCACGGTCGTGATGAATAGCCAAACCCACATCCCTAGACCCTTACGAGAGCGGCAAGCAACTCTACCAATTCTAGAGTTAGGAGACCCGGACTCAACTCCTCAAGATGGTCTCCCACTGGACTCTAGAACCCGGTTACTTGTGCTCCCCGCCTTGGGTCTATCATAATGCGGAAAAGTAAATAATATACATCAATGGTGACATCATTCTCAACCTGGAAGTGTCCCAATAAAAGAATATTACATATAAGTTTTTACATGAATGAAAAAGAAAAACTCTCATCTCATATAAAAACCCCGGCTATTCAAACACGACGATCCAATATAACATTTCACAGCAACACAGAACATCACATGTCATCAACGTAAGTAAATATGCGTATACCAATTGTCGTTGACATATAGCAACGAAACTGGCAATACACTACATATTACACTTACGGTCACAGAAAAGAAAGTGAAAACTACAACAATTGGAATCCGCAACCGTCTTATACATCATAAACCCGAAATATCACATACTTCAGATTTCATGTCTAACCATATGAATTCCTTAGACATCATAAACCCGGAATATCTCATATTCCGAATTTCATGCCTAACATTATAAACCCCGCATTTTAGTTTCGATATTGAAAACACTTTTCAATAACAAGTCGGGTAATTCAACATGATTCCCGACAAGCTGATCTAATGTTCATCGGAAACATTAGTAGACGGCCGCACCCCCGATACCGTCGACGATGTGCACTAAGGCAGAACACCGCGTCCGCGAGCACCCGGACGGATGCTTTAGGAAACGGGGTTCTCCTGAAGTCACTTGGTCAGGGCTATGGAGTGTGGCTATATAGTAATGTTACCCGACGAATATTCGCGTACTATATAAGATTGCGACAGAGTTTTGATCCGAATCAAAACCCCGCGGCAACCAATCAAATGAGACTAAATTGCTAGATTTATAAAATTCAAACTAGTTTTCACAAAACTAATTATTGTGGATTCCAAATATTATATCACAATTCAGAGATAGCTAGACGATGTTAAATATTTCGATCAAATCAACGAACACCCAAAATTTCCCACGGGCTCAACACTTAAGCACTGTTTAAAAAATACCCAGAACTTGCCACAGCACCTACGGACCAACCGTAGAAGGGCCGACCCATGCCTCACTCCGCAGAACCGCCGCAAACCCTAGGGTTTGGCCGCGGTTCCGCGTTAAAAGAGTCGAGTTTGGGTATCTTTCTTCTAGAGCATCCATAGAATACTTTGCACAATTTTCTGAACTTTTTCAAACCCAAAAATTCCAACTTTTGAAAAATTTCCATAGAGCAATCTTGAGGTGGTGTTTGATGTTCGATCGAACTTTTTAACGTCGACTAAGTTACCCGAAACGATGTTAAAATTATGACTACGAAACAGTCCGGATTGCCTTTACAGAAATATGACATTACATGCAATCATAGAAAAAACAAACAATACCTGAAACACCAAACCCCAGAGCCTGGAACACCAAACAAAAATGAGGCCAAAATAACATACCAAGACCGGCTAGGACAATTTTTTCATGTTTTTCGCCGGGTCAAATCCAGTGGTTTGGGCTCATTTTTCTCTGGTGTTCATATTACATCCCATGTAACATTCTGCAACTGTTTTAAAAAATTTTTAGAGGCTTATAAAAATTCGACAGAAGCTAGGGTTTTGTTTCGATTCTTTCGGAGTTGTTTCGGTTTCGTAATTCTACTAATATCGTCTAATTCTCTATCTTGGCTCTGATACCACTGAAGGGTAAGGTTTCGGAAGGCATCTACCATGCTATTTTATAAAATTTTAGTTTGCTAAGTAACTTTAGCCTAGGTTCTAACTAGAGGAATAAGGGTAAGCATGTATGTAATCAAATATTACACTAAGTGAATGAGAAATACAACTTTTGTAGACCGGTCCTTCACTTCAAAAGCTCCGTGTAGTAGTCCCTTCGCTCCAAGTAGTGGTTTCCCGGACTCTCGCTAGGCTCCACTAGGCGAAAAGAAAAAGCTTGCTTGAAGTCTTCGAGGCCGAAGATGATCTATGCTGTGGAATCTCCAACTCAAGCTACCTCTTCACTATATGGAAATTAGTGAAGCAAACAACCTAAACTAAATGGCTAATCTAATGTAGGTTGATGAAGTAGGATTTTTTACTCACTTTAGAATTATTTTTCTCACTAATTTTCTTCACCTCAAGAAAAGCTAGAAAGCTCAAATGAGATGAGGAAGAAGATGATCTCTAGAATAGAATGGCAACCATGGGTGAGAAATATCTCATTTCACTCATGTAGAGACTTAACCATAGTTTTAGATAATGGTTAGGTTAATAAATATATAAGGTAAGACAAAATTAGTGGACTAACTCAATGGTTCTACAAGTTTCTCCAAGCTTCATTAACCATGACAATTTTCCACCTAATTTTGATTTACCCTTAATAATTAAAACCCCATATTATCTTAAGTATGGTGTGAATCTCATACACCCATGCACAATGTATCATCAATCATGACACATAAAAACAAATACAACAATATATATCATATATATATTATAATCATAAGTGAGAAAAAGAAATACTTAAGTAAGCTTAATAATAGTTAATGTATGTTAATATATCAAATATATAATTATACATTAAATTATTAAATCAACACTTGATTTAAAAATCCGGCTATATCACATATAACCGACTAATATCATATTTTTCAACTTATCGAATCAACACTTGATTTGATAACCCGGCTATATCATATATAACCGACCAATATCACATATCGCGAGATTAGAATACGGTATCACATACGCGTATTAATCTAGGTCACACACATATGACATATGTGCTCCTACTTCGTTTCGCCTGAGCCAGGAAACCTCTGTGTAGAACTCTAAAGACTCATCAATATGCCGGCAGTAGGTGATGATCATATCAGTCACCCACAAGCTGTCAGCGGTACTAGCTGGATGTAACGGCTACCCGGGTATTGAGCGATCAGAAGATCAACAAGTAAGCTTGCTCATTCTCTTGTGAATCCAATAAGTAACACTACCGTACGGTCCGGTCTCTTCGTCTGATATGTTGCATATCTAGTCTAGGGGTGGTAAACGTCAAACCCTAATAACTTGATAAGTCATGCCGATGTGAGACTCATAACAGGTCGTGAAACTACTGATAATACTTACCAGTAAATCTCCGTATCAGCCCTGGCCAGGGACTTCCTGTTATAGCCAATCAAGCACAGCGCAACATCAACCCCTAATACCGGGAGAGTCAAACCCCTCCTATCGCTCATTGCCTCTATGTGACTCGGGACTGTACCAGAAAACCACCGTTTTGCATGTTCTCTTGAAGTGGTAAGGTGGAAATCAAAGCACAATGGGAATCACCCAAGACTTTATGACGATCTCGAGTCTATAGACTAACCTGTTCCAGTGTCACCAGAGAACTGCTATATGACGTGAGGTATAATACCATCTAGGAGTTCTCGACGAGTCCAGTTCAGTGTACTCAGTCTCCACTGAGCATCCGTATACCTTCTTTGATGTCAAACACCAATGGATGTTGGATCATCCATCGCCCATCATATGGGTCAAGAAACATATACGCTAGTCTACTCTAGAATATCGATGCCCCGTCTCGATACACCCACGACTAGGAACAATTAAAGGATGAACTTGTGGACTACGCTGGCCCCACTAGTATGATCTGCATCATAATCCTGATAGTCAAGTATACATCCTAAGGGTTTTACCAACATGTGAGAGCAAGACAGTATCATAATACAAGTCTATATGTTAAGATAAAGAGTAACCAGATAGCATACTATCATGTCGAGCAAGAAATTCCTCTCTATATATATCCAAGCATCCACTATAATATACAATCATGTACAATAATGGCCTCTAAGGCATACATACAACTAACAGTTAACTCTTCTCTTGTTATTTAGTTTAGGTTTATGGTAGATTCTTGAACGGTTTTTTCTAGCGCCAGTTTTCAAAACCCCAAGAAATTTTGTTCTGCAACGGCCACAGTAGTTGGTTAGGGCGTTAGGAAATCCCAACATGGTATTAGAGCCAGCCCATAAACCCTGACTAGCTAGTTTAGACAAGTTTAAAATATCGATTGACGAAACTTTTCCAAAATCCCAATTCCATTTTCATGCTTGATGTCGATTTTAAAACTTGTTCAAAAAATTATTTAGAGCATCTTAAAAATACGTGCATGTGATTATAGAAGGCCTGAAGAAATTTGGGCACATAAACCTTTCAAACGGCCGTGGAACCGCTGCCGAACATGTATGTTTGCGGCGGTTCCGCTGTCAAAGTGGGACCTTTGTGCACCAAAATTCATTTGGCACTCTATTATATGGAAATGTGATTTTTGGGATGTGTGATTTTTGGGATGTATGATTTTGGCCCAGATTTGTTTGAGTACTGGTTAGCATTCAGGGCCAATACGGAAAAGTTTTTTGTCGATCGAAATTTTAAATACGTGTTTATCAGTACATATGTTAGTATCTGCGACTATGAATATCATTGAGCGGTATAATCCGAGTAATTGATATATGTTCTATTAGATGGGTTTGTGAACATGATACGTTGATGTTCAGTATTGTGCTGATATTGTGGATGGATTGTCATGGTGGATAGACTATGGTGCAATGGTAGTAGTATAGTTCAGATTTATTTGTGTATTCGTTATTGCAGGGAGGGCGTCCGACATGTGGACAGCCGTTTCTGCCGGATTGTATATTATTTGATTGTGGCACGACCGGGTTGAGGTCGATGTCATCATTGTACATATATTTTTATTTTCTGCACTAGGATTACCCTGCGATGGAGTGCTCGAATAGCTGGGTTCTAGAGGGCAACGGGCCTGTATCTTATGGCGTTAGGATGGAGGGGGCCTTACTCTAGAATTGGTGGGCTATTCGTCGCACTCGTAGGAGGTGTAGGATGACCCACGGAAGGGCGCTCAAGTTACCGGATCCCTTGAAGTGCTGGGGTGGCCCATTCACTTTGTTTATTAGGGTTGCCTCACTTCTGGGATTGGCAAGTAACTTGCCGCACTCATAGGGGTCCAGGTTTTCATTGCACGAGCTATCCACACAACTAGGAACGTCGAGTCTCATTTGTGGCTCAAATTAAACCCGAGGCTCCAAGATTATCCACCATTCCGTGTTGCTTGTTGTTGATATGAGATGTTGCTTATATAATGCCTGGGACGAATGTTATATATATATTTATATATACTATTAGATGTTGTATATGTTTTGCACTCGTGCTAGTCCAGCCCCCGTTCTGCCGTTAGTTAAATAACCTAACGATGCATGATGGGGCCCCGTGGCGAATGCGAACGGCATATACGTACATTGTATTTTCATTCTTTTCTGGTGTGATAGGTTTTAATTGATGGGACCGCATTAATTTTGATTAATTCAAGATAAGAAACCTAAAAGATGTTGTTGGAACAAATTTCAAAAAACTATATTCATATTCTTTTGCTTTGCATTGTGGTATTCGGTCTTGAATATCTAGCACCACATTCTAGGAGGCAAAACCTAGATCCCTTAGCAGGGAGTGACTTCTTGAGCAAAAGTTTATATTGTAGATTACTCGGTTTTCTTTAAAACCACAAGTTTTTAAAAGCGGAGCCTAAACCACTCCTTTTCAAAACTACTTGGTTCCTTCAACGATATCAAGTTCATTACGTTAACGGTTTTTCGCCAAAAACCAGCCGTATCCTTTCGTCATTTCAGATTAGTATTGTTTAGTATTCGTGCTATATATGTCGTGCTCAGCCGAGGCGTAGTGTTCGGTAGCTATGTAATACTTTTTTGTAGCATTAGATGCGATTGGTTAGGATAGTTGTTTGGTCATTTTGGCTCAGTCAAGGGCTCGTACGGGTGGGTCTAATGCAATCAAGATAATGACGGGTTGAACTTGACTAGGACCCTTTGATATGTTTGCTCAGTCAAGGTCACTTGGGTCCTAGGAGAAAAACCACATCGAGAGTTTCAAATATACAGAAAACTTACTGGTTGGCATACCTTCTAGAGTGTAGTGACTAGAGTGGCTTTCATCTAGTTTATCACGCAATGATAGTTGGATCCTGATCCTACTGATGAGTAGGATTACTCTTGGGAGATATTTTTCACTTCACAATTAGCTGACTTATTAAGTGTCTAGAAAGGTATTAACGGGGCTACGCCTATGTTGAAACGAGTTTTATTTTAATTAGATCCATGCGAGAGCACGGGAAACCTCCCTCGGAGTACTAACACCGACCTGGCTGAACAATTGGCGAACTTGTAAGGTGTTAATGATCCCATCTAGTTCTCCTTTTAAGGTTTGAAGGAGAATTCGAGGAAACAGTGGGAGCCATCCTGATTAGATAAACTAATAACCAATCTAATCTTGCAAGAGCGTACGCTGAGTGTTTCTTTTCTCTCTCTCCAGGTAGCAACCAATTCATTCCTTAATCAAGATAATAAAATGTATCGTTTGACCGATCTGAATTCTTATTCGAGGATGGGGAACGTCGGTTCGGCTCTAGCTTATGACAACAGTCATGAGAATAAGCAAGAGAAAGAGGATTGCATGAATTCCTTGATGACCCTAACGAAGAAGAAGTAAATTATTGTGTGTCCTTCAGGTGTTCTTGTTATTGAGAACTATTTTTCGGTTAGTCTTACCTTCTGAGTACTAGATACCGGATCAGGATCACATATCTGTAATTTATTGCAGGGACTGAGAAAAAGTAGGATGGTTGGACCTGGTGATATGTCCCTCAGAGTAGAGAATGGAGCACAAGTTGATGCTGCTGCCGTAGGTGAATATCATCTAGTGTTGCCAAATGACAATACTATTATTTTGAACAATTGCTAATATGTACCTTCCATGGTTTGCAACATCATATCAGTTTCATTACTTGATAAAAATTGATATAGTTTTGTTCTAGATAGAAATATCATGAACATTTACCTTAACAAGGTATTGGTTGCTGAAGGTACACTTTGTAATGGTATCTATGTTCTAAATCAAAACACAGTTTTCAATATACAAAACACACGCAAGAGAAAGAGTTCAGAAATGAATGAATCCTACTTGTGGTATTGTAGACTTGGTCATATCGGAGAGAAAAGACTAAGTAGCATAAAAATGGATATTTGTATACGTTCGAATTTTCATCTTATGAAACTTGTCAGTCTTGTCTCATGGGAAAGATGACCGAATCTCCGTTCACCGGACACGGAGAAAAAGCAGCAGAGCTCTTAGGACTCATACACAGTGATGTATGTGGTCTGATGTCTATACATGCAAGGGTGGGTTCTCGTACTTCATCACATTCACTGACGATCTCTCTAGGTTCAGATATATGTATCTTATGAAACACAAATCTGAAGCTTTTGAGAAATTCAAAGAATACAGAAATGAAGTAAAGAACCAGACTGGCAAAAGTATCAAGATACTCCGATCTGATAGAGGAGGGGATTACTTAAGCACGGAATTCCTAGAATACCTAAAAAATAATGGAATTCTCTCTTAGCTTACTCCTCCGTATACACCACAGCACAACGGTGTATTGGAGCGGAAGCATCGTACCCTATTGGATATGGTTCGCTCAATGATGAGTAGTGCTGAGTTGCCTCTTTCATTTTGGGAACATGCGCTTCAGACAACAGCATACCTATTGAATAATGTTCCATCCAAATCTGTGTCTAAGACTCCATATGAAATATGGAGTGGGAAAAGACAGTGTCTTAAACGTATTAAGATATGGGGTTGTCCGGCTTATGTTAAAGTACAAAATCCGGACAAACTTCAGGCACCTTCAGTTTTAAGCAAGTTTGTGGGATATCCAAAACATTCGATGTGATATCTGTTCTACCACATCGAGGAACAGAAGGTGTTTGTATCTCGCCACGCCACCTTTTTAGAATAGCAATTTCTTGCAAAAGAAACAAGTGGGAGCATGGTAGAACTGGAAGAAATTCTAGAACCGAAAACGCAAATTGAAGAATTAGTGGAACCTCAAGATTCAATAACCACGGGCGAGTCTCAGCGACTCCGCAGATCTAGTAGGATTTCTCATTCGCCCGAGAGATACTACGGTTTTCTCATAGACGGGGATTGAGAGGATTGCATCTTGGAAGAAGATGATCCTACTAGTTTCAAGCAGGCCATTATCAATAGGGACTATAATAAATGGCTGGATACTATGCAATCCGAAATGGAGTCCATGTACACCAATAAAGTGTGGACCTTGGATATTGCTCCACCTGGGGTAAAACTCGTTGGATGCAAATGAATCTACAAAAGGAAGTTTGGTGTAGATGGACAGGTAGAAACCTATAAGACTAGACTCGTTGCAAAAGGTTTTCGTCAGAAACCAGGTGTGGACTATGATGAAACCTTTTCTCCAGTGGCTATGCTTAAATCCATTCGAATCCTACTTGCCATTGCTACCTTCCATGATTATGAAATCTGGAAGATGGACGAAAAAATGGCTTTTCTAAACGGAAGTTTAGAAGAGTACGTTTATATTGATCAGTTGGAAGGTTTTGTAGATAGTAGGAGCAGCGGGAAGGTGTGCAAATTGTTTAAATCCATTTATGGATTAAAGCAGGAATAATGGAGCTGGAATATCTATTTTGATGAAACAGTCAAGGAATTTGACTTCATCAAGAACGAGGATGAGTCTTGTATATATAAGAAGATTGTAGGACGAACTGTCGTATACCTAGTCTTGTACGTGGACGACATTCTTTTGATAGGAAATGATATTCCTATTTACAATTGGTCATGCTGTTCTTGTCACAAAGGTTCTCCATGAAAGACCTGAGTGATGCCTTATACATTCTGGGGATTAAGATCTACAGATATAGATCTAAGAGGTTATTGAGACTTTCGCACTCCAGGTACATAGAGACCGTACTAAAGAGATTTAGTATAGAAGATTCCAAGAACGGTAATATACCCGCATTGCACGGAATCACTCTCTCCAAAAAGATGTCTCCCAAGACTGATGAGGAGAGGGTTCACATGAGCACTATACCCTATGCTTCGGCGGTATGATTTATAATGTATGTGACACTATGTACCAAACAAGATGTAGCTTACGCGCTTACCATGGTGAGCCGGTATCAGTCAAACCTAAGTAAGAACCACTGGACAACAGTGAAGAACATTCTTAAGTACCTGAGAAGGACTAAAGAACTGTTCCTGGTATTCAGTAATGGGGACCTCTAGGTGGAGTCCTTTACCGTTTCGAGCTTCCAGAGTGACAAGGATGACAGCAAGTATGTCTCGGGTTTTGTGTTTACCTTCAATGGAGAGGCGGTCTGTTGGAAGAGTTCCAAACAGGACATCATCGTAGACTAGATGATAGAGGCTGAATACATTGCTACCAACGATGCCGCAAAAGAAGCCGTCTAGATTAAGAAGTTCATTACTGAACTTCAGGTGGTTCCATCCATTGTTAATCTAATACCTTTGTATTATGAAAACAATGTAGGTATGGCTTTAGCGAAGGAACCACGGTCCCATCAGAAATCCAGACACATCTTGAGCAGTATCACCAGATCAGGGAGATCGTTGATTGCAGAGGAAATCGAGGTGCGGAGAGTGGACACAAAAGACAACATGACGGATCCATTCATTAAGGCCCTTCATCAAGCACAGTTCGAGAGACTATTTGAAATGTTGGGTATCCAATACGCCAACAACTAGCTTTAGTGCAGACGTTGGGTACTCGATACGCCAATATGTGTCCTTAGTGGAAGTGGGAGATTGTTGGATATGTATGCCCTATAGGCCATTATTGTAAATGTATACATGTGGATGCTTGGACATATGTATGTACAGGACAATCTTTCTCGATATGATAGTATGCTATCTGGTTTGTCTTTATCTTAACATGTGCATATGTTTTACTTATTATTACGTATCATTTATAATGTTGATAATGCCTGTAGGATTATTGCTTGAATACCTGTGATGTGATGGTAATCATACTTGTGGGAGCTGGGTAGTCGATAAGCACATCCTTAAAATATCCTTAGTCGTGTGAGTATCGAGATAGGGCATCGATATTCCGGAATAGACTAGTGTATACATTTCTAGACCCCGACGAGGGGCGATGGTTGGTCCCACAACCATTGGTCTTTCGCATCTAAGATCGTATACAGGTGCACACTGTGGGTATGTACACTGGACGGAATCACCGAGAACTTCTAAATGATGCTATACCTATCGTTAGATAGCAGTTCTCAGGTGACATGAGTTCATGTTAGTCTTCAGACCTGAGATCGTCATTTGTTTTGTGTGAGTTCCCACTGTACTTTGATTACTACCCTACCAACGGTTCTACTGAGTCGTGCAAATAGGTTTTAGTTGGGTACAGTCCCAAGCCACATAGAGGCAGTGAGCGATTGTTGGAGATTCGTCTCTCTCAGTATAGGGAGTTGATATCGCACTGTGTTCAATTGGTCAGCACCATAAGACTTTAGCCAAGGCAGTTGGGATTTACTGATAGGTTGATCAGTAGTTTTCCGGATTGGTCCTGAGCTACATCGGCACGAATTATCGGGTTATTAGGGTCTGACATTTACCACCCCCTAGACCCGGTATGTAATACTCTCATACGAAGAGACCGGACTGTACTGAGATTGTCACAGATAGGCTCAGTAGGGATCTGGATGAGTTTGCTCGTCGGCCTTCCTTTTCGACAGGTACCCGGGTAGCTGTTACGTACAGCTAAAGCCGCTGACGTGCTTGTGGTTATGGATTTATCTAGTAACTTACTGCCGGCGTACTGTCGATTCTTTAGAGTCCTACACATAGGGTTTCCCTGGTTCAGGCAAAATGATGTAGTAGCCGTATTGGATACGTGCAGGGTTCCGATCGATTGATTATACTAGTTACCCGGACTTTCGATCGGACAGTTGATAATACTAGCCGGCTCGGGATTAAGCCGGATTATTAAATCAGGTATTGATTTAATAATTTACATATATGTATTTCGATATGTATATTCTAGTATTATGTTCTTTATGTTATTCTATCTCTTTGGATATTCGTATTTTGATACAAATACAGATATGTATATACAGTAGAGTGTAATCCATATTTATTCAGAAAACATTCTAGAAGGTGGACACCTCATTTTAGTTTTATCGATTTATTTTAAATGGAAAATGAGGTGTAAAGGTAGTAAGGTGAGCATGGTGAGGGCCATGCTTGAATAGTATTGACAAATGAATTGAATATTCATTTGTCAACACTATTCAAGTATGGGTGTATTTTTATATTGAAAAAAGGGGTTTTACAAAACAATGCTTGGTCTTTTTCTCTCTCATGGGATTTCATTTTTCCATTCTCACCATTTTGATTTCACTCTCCTCACTAGCCTTCTTGAGCTCCTCCACCTTTATCTTTAACCTCCTCTCTATAATCTCATGTGTTGAGAATCAACAGAGGAGGTGAGATAGATACACACTTAGATCAATACACTACATTCTAGACACTTTAGATTAGCAATCTAAAGTCTCTAACTGCTCCACTAGACTCTTAGTGTGGAGCTGCAGCCATGGACTACATCTCTCGGGTGGATCATCTTCGACGGAGGAAGACCGACGATAAAGCACAATCCAGGAGATCTCAAGGAGCAAGGAAAGGTGATCAAGCTTGTTCAAGAAGATCCTTAGGAGCAAATGAAGAGGATAGAAGACCGAAGGACACAGATCTTTTGGTGAGACATTTTTATCATAGTAGTTAGCTCTTCTCTTATTAGCTAGTTTAGGTTTATGGTGGATTCTTGAACGGTTTTTTCTAGTGCCAGTTTTCAAAACCCCAAATTTTTTTGTTCTACAAAGGCTACTGTAGATGGCCAGGGTGCTAGGAAATCCCAACAAGACTAACCTGTACTCATGTCACCTGAGAACCACTATCTGACGATAGGTATAATACCATCTAGAGATTCTCGGCAAGTCCGTCCAGTTTACTCACCCCCAGTAAGCACCTGTATACATTCTTAGGTGCTCACACCAATGGCTATGGGACCAACCACCACCCCTCGTCGGTATCTAGAAACGTATACACAAGTTTACTCTGAGATATCGATGCCCGGTATCGATATTCCTGCGACTTGGGACGTTTACGGATGTGCTTATGGACTACCCAGCTCCCATAAGTATGATCGCCATCATAATACTGGTAGTTAAGTAAAAAATCCTACGAGCTTTATCAACATGTATCAGCCATATGTGATATCGAGTATAACATATGCACATGTTAAGATAAAGTCAAACCATAATAGTATAGTACTGTATCAAGTCTTTATCAATATGTGTAAACAATTTAAAGCAACAAAAGAAATACACATATTAAGATAAATACTACTCAAAATAATATATTATATATAATTGAGCAAGATTATCCTGTACATACACATCCCTAGCATCCTATACAATACAGGCTTCTAGGGCATACATATCCAACATAATTCATTTGGAAATACTATTCAAGTATGGTTGTAGTTTATAATGAAAAAATTATTTTAAAAAATACATGAAACATTCTTGAATTTATGAAGCATATTATCCATTTTACCGTTTGGTTTTCTTTCTCTTTCATGTCTCCTCCTTTTTCTTCTTCCTCTACCTTCTCATGAGTTGATTCTCATGAGTTGAGATTCAAGAGGGTTAAGAGAAAGAAAAATCATCAGAACACTCGCACACATCACTAAGCATCCTTTATTAGCAACCTAGGATTTTTAGTTATTTCATTGTGAAGTTGAAGCTTGAACTTGGTTCTCTCGGGTGAATCATCTTCGACGAAGGAGGACCGGCTAGCAAGCACGATTTGGAGCTCTTGAGAGTATGCTAGAGTTCAACTCAATTGGAGCAAATGAAGACGTTATAAAGGTTGTGATTTCTATCTTTTTGTTCTTGCTAGTTTAGATGTTTGGTTTAGATTCTTGGTTATAAGTTTTTAGTGCCATCAAAATTTTTGTTTTCGTATTCCACATTAGCCGCGGGTTAGCGAAGAGGGCACTAGGAACTTTCACTAAAAATCTACAACTAGGAATCAATGGCTAAATCTATGAATTTGCAAGCATATCAAGCAGTTATCCATACAATGTTGGGATCACAACATTTGTAGCATTTTCAAGTGCTCCAAAATTGATATTGGACTCCTTGTAGGCTCCTTAATGGTCCATGGAACAAGCTTGGTTGTAGATCTCCTTCATCATAGCTGGATCCACTTTGAAGGCTTCAACTTTGGCTCCTAACTCCACTAGAAGTCTACTAAGATCAAACCTTTACTAATGGTTTGAACTTAGGATGTAGCCATGGTCACTTATATATAGTTATCTCAATTAATTACCTTTTCTTTTTCTATTTTTAGAAATTAAAGTGGAGGAAGAAGGTAAGAGCTCTCACTTTAGAGAGAGAACGCTAATGAAATTATGTTGAGAATTCTAAATGGTTTCAATACTTAACAAAACTCAAATTAATCCCAACTATCTAAATTCATATCAAATTCCAAGTGTCCATCCTCTTATCTCCCCTTCACATGTCACTCTAAAGAGAGGGCATGTCAGTGCTAAACCCATGGCATACCATAACTTAAAGAGAAACCCGTTGTGCTATGGTGTATACAGAGGAATAAGATGAGAGAGAATATCATTCTCTTTTAGATAGTCAGGGAATTCCGTGCTTAAGTATTCACCTTCTCGATCAGATCACAGGACCTTGATACTCCTGCCTGTCTAGTTCTCTACTTCATTTTTTTATATTCTTTGAACTTTTCAAAATCTTCAGATTTATATTTCATTAGAAATACATATCCGAATCTAGAGAGATCATCAGTGAATGCAATGAAGTACGAGAACTCACCCCTTGCATGTGTAGACATTGGACCATATACATCGCTATGTATGAGTCTCAAGAGCTCTGTTGCTCTCTCTACGTGTCCTGTAAACGGAGTTTTGGTCATCTTTCCTTTGAGACACGACTGACAAATTTCGAAGGATGAAAATTCGAACAGATCCAAATATCCATTTTTATGTAATTTACTTAGTCTTTTCTTTATGATATGACCAAGTCTACAATACCAAAAGTAGGTTTTGTTCGTATATGAACTTTTCCTCTTGCGTGTGTTTTTTTATATTAAAAATCGTGTTTTGATTAAGAACATATACACCATTACATAGTGTACCTTCTGCAATCAGTACCTGATTCAGGTAAATGTTCATGATATTTCTATCTAGAACAAAATTATATCCATTTTTATCCATTAAAGAAACCGATATAATATTGCATAGCATGGAAGGTATATAGTAGCAATTGTTCAAAATCATATTATTGCCGCTTAGCAATACCAGGAGATATTCGCCGACGGGCTCAGCAGCAACAGTTGCTCTATTCCCTACTCTAAAGGACATATCACCAGGTCCAACAATCCTACTTTTTATCAAACTCTGTAATAAATTACAGATATGAGATCCCGATCTGGTATCCAATACTCAGGAGGTAGGGTTGACTGAAAAATAGTTCTCAATAACAAATACACCCGAAGATGATGCATTAGAATGCTTCTTCTTCATCAGGGTCATGTGAGAATCCTTGCATTCCTCCCTCGCTTGCCCATACCCATGTTAGTTTTCACAAGTTTCTCAGCCTAGTATAATAAAACGGTTCGGGCAAGTCATACATTTTATTACCTTGATTAAGGCGTGACATGGTTGCTTAATTTTATTACTCGGGGAGAGAGAGAGAGAGAGAGAGAGAGAGAGAGAAGAAATACTTAACGTATGCTCTTGCAAAATTAGATTGGTTTATTAATTTATCTAATTAGGATGGCTCCCACTGTTTCCTTAAATTCTCATTCAAACCTTAAAAAAGAACTAGCCGGGATTAATTGCGCCTTACAAGTTCACTAATCGTTTAGCCACGTCAGTGTTGGATTCCGAGGGAGGTTTCTCATGCTTTCGTATTGACCTAATTAAAGTAAACCCCATTTCCGCAGAGGCGTAACCCCGTTAACACTTTTCTAGACACTTACTTGATTAGTTAATTGTAAAGTGTAAAACTTTCCCAGTGAGTAACCATTACTTACGGTGGGAATCGGGACCCAACTATCATCGTGGGATAATCTTGATGGAAGCCACTGAAGTCACCACACTCCAGAAGGTAAGAAAATTCTAGCAAGTTTCTCTAATGTTTGAAAATCCCGATGTGGTTTTTGACCCTAACGAATTATGACCTTGACACAAGCAACATATCATAAATTGCTAATCAAGTTCAGCCCGCCATTTTTTGATTGCATTAGACCCACCCGTATATCCTTTGACACAGTCAACATGGTTACATGACTGTCATAATCAATCACATCTAATGATACAAATAAGCACCACTTAGCTACCGTACAATACGCCTTGACATAGTCAATATACGCAGAACGAATACTAAGTACTACGTGTAGGCAATGAAGGAGGGCTACGGCTAGTTTTTGGCGAAAAACCTTAATGAACTTGATATCATTAAAGGAACTGAGTGGTTTCAAAAGGAGTGGTTTAGGCCCGCTTTTAAAATGAGAGGTTTTGAAGAAAACCAAATAGTGTGTAGTAACGCAAAATTTTGCTTAAGAGCGAAATCCGGTGAAGGGATTGAGGCTCTTTCCTCTTCGAATGTGGTACGGAATATTCCTAAACGAATACCGTTATACAAAGCAAAAAAACACGGCTACAATTTCTTTTAAAATTGGTGGTTCCAACATCATTTTTTAAGGTTTTTTTTCTTGCATTAATTAGGATTAATGCGGTCCCATCAATTAATTCCTATCACACCAGAAACAACGAAAATAGAACGCACATTTATGCTATCCGCATTCGCCACAGAGCCCCGGGTCTTCACCATAAAGTTACTTAACTTACGGCAAGGAAAGGGGAGGACTAGCGCGGATGCAAAACATAAATATCGTTTACTATATATAATATATATAGGCATTCATCGCAAGCATGATAATATCACGGAATCGCAACATAAGCAAATAAAATAAGAAATAGAGGATATGCTAGGAATTTCGTTTTTCGTTTTAGCCACTAATGAGAAAACAGATTTCACGGTTATGATGAATAGCCAAGTATCCAAACCCCAAGACTCTTACGGGTGCGGCCAACAATCCTACCAATTCTAAAATAAGGTTACCCGGTCTCGACTTCTCGAGATGGTCACCCTTTGGATTCTAGAGCCTGGCTACTTGAGCACTCCTCTTAGGTCTATCCTAAGTACTGAAAATGAGAATTATATACAAGGGTACTACGTCCGAAAACAAGACATGCCCTAAAAAATATTATACAAGAGGCGGTAATTGCGGCTACATGTCGATCCGTTCATCCTGAATATAAATATACATCAAAATATAAAACTGTCATCTTACATAAAACTGCGGGCCATTCATCACGATGATCATATCTATTTCATATCAAACATCGTCACAATGTATGTATCATATGCGCAATCCCTATGTCATCGAACATCAAACAATGAGATTGGGATTTGCCAACGCATATTAATACTTACAATCACAAAAGAAATGAAAATAGGCTACTAGAATCATAAAAACCCTGCTCGGCGGCTACTTGAAATTTCTAACTTGAAATTCAAGCACCCCGGCAAATCCCAAGACCAATCAATTGCGCTGCGAATGCAACCAAACCTGCGCCCGAGCCTCAGTGGAAATCCCAACGCTCCTGGGGGAGCGTCGAGGGAGGGGGCTTGGGGTTGCCCCCCAAACTGAGACCAACATAAGGTGGATTCAGTTTGGAGGGCCAACCCGGGACCACCTTGTAGTGGTCTCGAGTTGGGGCAACCCTCCACCACTTCGACACTCATCAGGGTCCCCATCGTGTCAAATACGGCCTCTTGGTTCAAACTAGGAGGCCATATACAACAACTAACAAGCAATAGATGGGTTTTGAGAAATTTTTAAAAACCTAGTTTTCAAAAGAAATGGATTTTATGAATTCTAGAGTCTAACACAACAAGTTTAAAGCTTTAACCTGGCTCTGATACCATGAAAGTAGATTATGAGTTCTCTATTATGATTTATAAAGTAGGATAGCATGGATTTCAAAAATTCAAGAGAGCTAAAAGTGTTGGATATGTATGCCCTAGAGACTATTATTGTATGTGTGTGTGTATGCACACACACACACACATATAGTGGATGCTTAGGCATATGTATGTATAGGACAATCTTGATCGATATGATAGTATGCTATTTGGTTTCTCTTTATCTGAACATGTGTATATGTTTTACTTGTTATTACGTATCGGTAATACATGTTGATAAAACCCGTAGGATTATTGCTTGACTACCAGCGTTATGATGGCGATCATACATGTGAGGGCTAGGTAGTCCATAAGCACATCCTTAAAATGTCCCTAGTCATGGGAGTATCGAGACTGGGCATCGATATTCCGAAGTGGACTGGTGTATACATTTCTAGACCCCGACAAGGGGTAATGGTTGGTACCACATCCATTAGTCTTCAGCACCTAAGATCTTATACAGGTGTTCATTGGGATGAATACACTGGACGGACTGGTCGAGAAGTTCTAGATGGTACTATACCTATTGTCAGATAGCAGTTCTCAGGTGACATGAGTACATGTTAGTCTTTATACATGAGATTGCCATTTGTCTCATATGAGTTCCCACTGTACTTAGATTACTGCCCTACCACGGCTCTACTGAGTTGTACAAACATATTTTAGTTGGGTACAGTCCTGAGACACATAGAGGCAGTGAGCGATTTTTGGGGATTTGTCTCTCCCGGTATAGGGAATCGATATTGCACTGTGTTCGGTAGGCCAGCATCATAAGACCTTGGCCAAGGTAGTTAAAATTTACTGATGGTTATATCAGTAGTTTCTCGGATTGGTCATGAGCCACATCGGCATGAATTATCGGATTATTGGGGTCTGACGTTTATAGTAAATCTAAGGGGCGGTAAACGTATAGAAATGGTATTTCAGCCACCCCTAGCCATATCGCCACATCGGCACGAAGAGACCGGACTGTACGGATATTGTCACTGATAGGCTTAGTAAGTATAAAGACTCTGAAATCCCTGTACAATTGTAACTTGCTCAATGTATAGAAAAGGTTTTTAAGCCTCATTAGGAGTTTTAAGTTAATATTATTCAATAAAAACAAGACTCAACTTATAGCTCATTGGTTAAGACTCTCGACTGCTATTCCATAGACTGCGTGTTCGAATCCCTTCAGTCCCAATTATTTTTATAATTTTTCTTTTTAAACTTTCCCGAAGCCCAAGAGTTGCACGTGCAATACACGGAGAATCGAAAAGTTTCAGAAAAATCAAACGGGATAAATGAGGAGTCAAGACCGATTAAAACACTTGGCACGAGCCTTGAGACACATGGCTAAGATCCGACCGCTAGAAATAACCACAAAACCACTACCAGCAGTTAGATGTGCCCTAAATCTTTCCGTGCTTGTCCCGTATGACCCTTTGACTCCCCTCTACTCTATTTTATTATTTGTTTTATCTGATTTCAACCAGAGAGTAGTACAATATTTCATCTACTCATTTAACACCATTTAATTTTTTTTAATTCACACAATCTCTTCCTTTTACCCTATAAATATCACCCCATTCTCTAGCTCTCCCCTATTCTGAAAATCTAGCAAAATTCTCTAAATTCCTAAGTTCAAAAAAGGGTTAAGACTAGTTAAGTGGAGTTAGTTTGAGCTAAATTTGTTTATGAAGTCCGGAGCCATCCTTGACACTATTAAGATTCACGAAAACTCCTTCTCTCTTTTTCCTCCCTTCTCAACGATCCAAAACCTGTAAGTCTTTTATTTTCCCCTACCTCTCTTTATCGTTTCATCTCAAACGCTTTCTTAAAAAGAATATCGGCAAGTGGAGTTAGTATTTTTATAATTTCCTTTAAATAATTTTATTACAATTATCATGCTTATGAAATTACACTAATCCTTTAACAACAACCTTAAGATAATGTTCGTTTTGAATGTGGTTAGATTCCATGTTAAATAAAACGTATAATTGAACTTTTTCATATAAATACCATGAACTTTAAAAGTATCCTTTTTATCGAAACTTAGAAATATATACCTATAGGAAATTCATGGGGTAAGACTTACCCCATCACATATACTATGGATTCATAGCACGATATTTTAGATACATGTTTAATTTGAAGAATACGGTTTACATTAAAATACCATTATTTTACAAAAAATGCTTTTAATCGATATTTTAAAAAACCTTTGCAATTACGCCTCTGCAACCCTTTTAGGGAAACCCATTTATGGATGGTACGAGTTATCGCATGTTTTTGGAGTAGTAGAACGGGATACAGAACTTCTCACATAGAATTAAATCTCGAAAAGAAATAAAAATAAGATTTTTAACGAATATGACTTTTTAACAAACTAAATCATTTGAAAATTTTCACAAATCATAAATCCGTATTTTTCTATGAAAATTAATTTTTGAAAAATATATTATTAAAATGACAAATTAAAATTACATAAAAATATCACCAAGTTTCCAAAAGTATAGTTTTCATAAAAATACCATAAACTTTTAAAATCTAGGTTTCATCACTAAAATACCACTAAAACTAAAATACATTTTTATAAAAACTCTTAATATTATAATTCACCCTCGAGGCTTATTTTTTAAACAATATTAAAACATTTTTCATAAAACCCCTTCGAGAAATGCAAACAATGTAAATACAATATAAACAACAAGAATAAATCTTTAAGGACCCTAAATTAATATAGGTTTAAGTGGTATCATTTCTCTTGAGCTCCAGGGAGCCGGGGAAAGTGAGTGCTTTCCTATTCAGGTTAGACAACACTGCAAATTAACGGAGTTATCAATGGCAATCGTCTTAGAAAAATACATAAATCCTGTCGTCCATGTGCAGTAGTTTTTCTATTATTCCTAAACTTAGGAATTTCAAAAGTTAGATCCATTCACAAGATATTGACTATAAGCTGAATACAAACTCCACTCAAATTCAACTCAAACCCAAACTTGAACACTTGATCTTGAACTTGAACACCTGATGATCTTGAACTTGAACACCTGATCTTGAACTTGAATACCCAAACATGAACTTGAATAATTGACTTGACTTGGCCGAACCATGAATATAACTTAACATGAATACGTGAATACAAGGTTACAACTTGAACATGAACTTATACTCTATATATTCATGGATTTGGTCAAGACCTGTAAACATGAACTATACACTACAGTACATGGGGATAAGGGGTAGATTGGTACGGAACGTATATCGTGGCATGAGAGGTCATTTTAAAAGACAACAACATAAATTCACGCGCCGTTGTTCTGTGGGTTAAGATGGGGGCCTTATACTACATATTATGATGGTCCACGGGGTATGTTGGCCGTTTCTCGTATACATAAATACCTTCTTTATCAAACTACAAATAACCACGTTAGAATAGCTATCTTATATCTGTATAGGATCATACTTAGATACTCTCATATACAACTTTACCTGTTCACTTTTACTTGGTTTCTATTCACTTTATACACCTTTCAATCATCTGTATTTACTTCTTTTTGGGGACTTACCAAGCGCTAGTTCGCTGACAACGTTCCTTTCGGTTTCTTTTCCTTAGAATGTTCGTCAGGAGGACCGGACTCTGAGGAGATCAAGTCAAGCCAGGAAGACTTGGACCAGTTCGCTACCCAGCCTGACTACTAGCTCCATTCGGCATTTACTTTATGTATGCCAATTTTTAAGTATTTGTTTAAATCATTGTATCTTTTTATTTCCGACAGTTGTAACTGAAATTTGAATGTATATAAAGTTGCTGTTTAATTTTATTGCTCTTGTTATTTTTGCACATTGTTATATTTCTTACTTATGCTTAATGTATTTATTAAGGGAAATGACTTTCTCATAATAAATACATTGCGGGCTTGCCACATCACCGCTTCCGTTTACCGGGAACCAGGGCATGACAGGTTTTATTGGAGGCCTATATATGTTAGTTCTGCATGAAGTCTTAAGCAATATATCACAAGAATTATATGAATCAACAACTATACATTCTTGCATTTCAAAATTTCTTGAATCTATCATAACCTGTATTTTCTATCAAGGTAATAGATTCTTTAAACAACACCAGCACCAACATCAATAGCAACACACCATCTCCTACCCTACTACCTCCCCCTACCGTTGCGACATCAATCAACAAATAGACGGTGCTTCTGGAGGCCATCAAAAGCCTTCTGGAGGGTCAGCAGCAGCAGACTGCTATCCTTATGAACTACCTCGAAGCCAAAGCACCTGGTGTAAAGCAATTTTGGGCGTTGCGTCCAAAGAACTTTTCAGGAAAAGAGAGTCGTCTTAAGGCTAAAGAGTGGGCCCAAAGCATCGAGGACAACCTTGCTGCAGCGCAGGTATCAAACATAGCTTGGGTTCGTATGGCAAAACTCCAGCTCATAGACTGTTAGTTATATGTATGCCCTAGAGGCCATTACTATACATAGGATGTATATTGTAGTGGATGCTGGGACATATATAGGGAGGACTTTCTTGCTCGACATGATAGTACGCTATCTGGTTACTCTTTACCTTAACATGTATGCTAATTGTCTCTCTGTTACATGTTGGTAAAGCCCTTAGGATGTGTACTTGACTACCTGGACTATGATGCGGATCATACTAGTAGGGACATGGTAGTCTATAAGTACATCCTTCAAAGTCCCTAGTCGTAGGTGTATCGAGACAGGGCATCGATATACCAGAGTAGACTAGCGTGTACCTTCTCGACCCATACAGATGGGCGATGGATGATCCCATATCCATTGGTGTTTGACATCAGAGATGATATACGGGTGCTCAGTAGAGACTGGGTACACTGGACGGACTCGCCGAGAACTCCCAGATGGTATTATACCTCACGTCAGATGGCAGTTCTCTGGTGACACTGGTACAGAGTAGTCTGTTGACCCGAGATCGTCATAGAGTCTTGTGTGGTTCCCACTGTGCTTTGATTTCCATCTTACCATGTCCAAGAGGGCGTGCAAAACGGTGGTTTTTGGGTACAGTCCCGAGTCACATAGAGGCAATGAGCGATAGGAGGGGATTCGTTTCTCCCGGTATAGGGGGTTGATGTTGCGCTGTGTTCGATTGGCTATAACCGGAAATCCCTGGCCAGGGTTGCTGAGATTTACTGGTAAGTGTTACCAGTAGTTTCTCGAATTGTTATAGACCTCATATCGACACGACTTATCGAGCTATTGGGGTCTGACGTTTACCACCCCTAGGCGAGATATGCGACATATCAGACGATCAGACCGGACTGTACGGTAGTGTTACTGGTTGGATTCACTGGAGTGTGAGCGGGCTTGCTCGTCGATCTTCAGATCGCTCAATACCCGGGTGGCCGTTACGTTTAGCAGACCGCTTGCGGCTTGTGGGTGCTTGATATGATCATCACCTGCTGCCGGCGTATTGACGAGTCTTTAGAGTCCTACACAGAGGTTTCCTGGCTCAAGCGAAACGAAATAGGAGCGCATATGAGATATGTGCGGGACCGAGAATAATGCGTGTATGTGATACCGTATTCTATTCTCGCGATGAATGTATCGAATGGTTGTATGCGATATAACCTAGTTATCGAATCAAGTATTGATTCGATAAGCCGATACATTGAATACTAGTCGGTTGTGTGCGACATGACCGGATCATTGAATCAAGTGTTGATTTAATGATTTAATGCATAATTATATATTTGATATATTACTTTGCACTAACTATTATTGGTTCACTTTAAACGGATTTTCTCACTTAGTTTGTGCACATTGTATATGTGATATACTTTTGTACACATGATTGTATCATGTTTGATGATACATGCTTTTTGGTTAAGTGTAAAGAATTAAACCAAGGTTAAGTTGTTGATTAGGGTTTTACTTATTCATTTATCTTATTTATTTATTCATTTTGAATAAATTGAAAGATAAATGAATGGTGGCTTCATTTGTTTTTAGTTGAAGCTTCATGAAGCTTTGACTTGATGACCTTTTTGTTCTCATCCTTAACCCTAACCAATCAACCCAACCTTAGTCAATTCTCTACACTTAACTAAGGTTAAGATTATGATAAGTATTCTTTTATTTTCTATTTTCTAATAACTTATCATAACTTTATCTTCTTCTTCTTCTTCATCTTCAAAGAAGAAACCTTCACTTCATCAATGGTGGATTGATGAAATGAGTGAGAAATCCAATTCTAAAGTCTACCCACTTCCTATTTCTTCATCCTCTACCTCTTGCCAAGTAGTAGAGTGTGTTTCCTTCACAAGTTTTCATGGCTTGGTGAAGGTGGAGCTTGATCTAGTGATGCTTCGACGTAGATCATCTTCGGCACGTTGTCGACGACCTAGCCCGGTCTTTTCTCCGATGAAACCACCGTGAGAGTCATGGTTCGATTTGGACAGCGGAGAGGACTTCATTGCGGAGCCGTGGAGGTGGAGCACCGGATCTACAAAGGTTGTATTTCCGTATTCTTATAGTTAAGTGTTAACTAGTTTACTTTTCGCCTAGAAATCTAGCCAACGATCCGTAGTTTAGGGTTTCTCGGCACCGTAAATTTTTAAATTGGCATGGTTGATACCTTGTGAGACCTCATTAGGGTGCCTAGGAACCCTACATTGGTATCAGAGCCTAGCTAGAGCCTTAGGTGAAGTCTAGACGGAATTTGAAGTCCGAACGACCCGAAAACCCAAACCTTAACATGCTCTCTGTCCTTTTTCTAAAAACTGGGATTTTTCCAAATTAAAAATATGCAGAAAACCCAGCAGGGAAATCTAAGAATTATGGCGCAAAATTAGGGTCATGAACAGTGCAAGATGCGGCGGAACCGCGGCAGAATCCTGCCTTAAGCGGCGGTTCCGCGGCACATTGATGACGTCAGCCCTAACTGTTTGCACAGTAATTCATTGTTTCAGGTGCTGAGTTCTCTGGGTATTTTTAAAATTTATTCAAGAGTTGAATTTTCTGGAGTTGTTTTGGGGATTCGGTGTTTCGATCGGAATATCAAATTTTGTCTGTGTGGCTTTCCGGATAAATTTTTAGAATATGTTAAAAAGTTCGACCGGATATAAATACCCAATTTTTCCCCTGTCGGGAAATTTCCAAGTGTTGGATTTTCCATAGTTTAACGACGTTCTAAGTAGTGCAAGTAACGCGATGGACCCTCTAGAAGACAACAAACCTTAACTCGATTATGTGACCGTCTTGAACTGCCCTTTGAACCTTAGGGTTTGGGGCAGTACGGCGTGCCACATGTGAGGCGTTGGCTTGACCCTTCTACGGCTGGACCGTTGGTACTGAGGGACGAACTGAATGTTTTTAGACTTGTTTCATGTGTTGATCTGTATTGGGAAAACTTGGGTGTTCGAATGTTCAATCGGAAAGTTTAACATTTTCTGTTTATCCGGAATCTGATACAATAATTGGAATTCACAAGAAGTTATGAGATAACTGAATGAATGTTATAAACATAGCAGTTTAGTCTCACTTGATCGGTTGCCACGGAATTTTGATGTGATCAAAAGTCCGTCGCAATCACGTAGTGTACGCGGATACTCGCCGGGTAAACTTAATAGACAGCCTCACTTCATAACCCCGACCAAGTGACTATAGGAGAACCCCGTCGCCGAAAGCATCCGTTCGGGTGCTCGCGGTAGCGGTGTTCCGCCTTGGTGCACTTCGTCGACGGTATCGGGGGTGCGGCCGCCTACTGAAGTTTGCGACGAGCATTCGATCAGGATGTCGGGAATCTTGTTGAATTGCCCGACTTGATATTGAAAAGAGTTTTCGATAATGAGACTAAAATGCAGGGTTTATAATTGTTAGGCATGCGATGTCTAAGGAATTCATTTGGTCAGGCATGCGATGTCTGAGGTGGTTGCGGATTCCAACTGTTGTAGTTTTACACTTTCTTTTCTGTGACCGTAAGTGTAATATGTGATATCGCCGTTTTCGTTGCTATATGTCAACGACAATTGGGATGGGCATATTTACTTACGTTGATGACATGTGATGTTATGTGTTGCTGGATATGTTATATTGGATCGTCGTGTTTGAATAGCCGGGGGTTTTTATGTGAGATGAGTGTTTTTCATTTTCATTCATGTAAAAACTTGTATGTAATATTCTTTTATTGGGGCGCTTCCAGGTTGCGGAAGTTGTCACCGTTTGTATATTATTTACTTTTCCGAACTAGGATAGACCCAAGGAGGGGAGCACAAGTAACCGGGTTCTGGAGTCCAGAGGGAGACCAACTCGAGGAGTCGAGTCCGGGTCTCCTAACTCTAGAATTGGTAGGGTTGCTTGCCGCTCTCGTAGGGGTCTAGGGGTGTGGGTTTGGCTATTCATCGCGACCGTGGAATCCGTGTTTTATACTGGCTCGTATTGAAAACACGGACGTCCTAGTATATCCAATATTTCATATGATTCTTCTGCTGCGATATCTGTGATGTGATCATGTGATGTTCTGTGATAGATACAGTATATAGTATATATGATATATTATATAGGCGTTACTTATGTTTTACACCCGCGCTAGCCCTGCCCCGCTCTGCCGTTAGTTACCTAACCTAACGGTGCACGAGGGGACATCGAGGCGAATGCGGATGGCATAAGTGTACGTCGTATTTATCTGTGAAGTTTAGGTACTTAAATGATGGGACTTCATTAATGTGATTAATGAAATAAAAGAAACCTAATGATGTTGTAGAATCGAATTTCAAAATAAAACAGGTAGCTACAGTTCTTGCTTTGCACAGAGGTATATGTGATATATCCTACACCTTATTCGATAAGGAAAGGACCGAGATCCCTTCACCGGGAGTGACTCCTTTAGCAATAACTGGCAGATGCTACACACTCGGTTTGTCTTTTGATTGCTTTTAAGAGTTTTTGCTTTGCACAGTGGTATATATGATATATCCCGCACCTCATTCGACGAGGAAAGGACCGACGATCCCTTCACCGGGAGTGACTCCTTTAGCAAAACTAAAAAAGCCTAAAACACACTCCATTTCAAAATCATTTGATTCTACAACGATATCAAGTTCATTACGCAATAGGTTTTCAGAAAAACCTGTCGTAGCCCTCCGTCATTTCAGATAAGTCCTAGTTAGTATTCGTGCTACGTTTGTTGACCTCCGTCAAGACGTAGTGTGCGGTAGCTAACTACTATTTATCTGTTTATGCATATGATGCAGATTGAGTTAGGGTAGTCGTGCGGCCTTGTTGACCTCCGTCAAGGGTCGTGCGGGTGGGTTTAATTCGATCAAGAAATGACGGGTTGAACTTGACTAGTAGCCTATGGTTTGTTGACCTCCGTCAAGGTCATAGGATGCTAGGGGTAAAACATTATCGGGAATTTCAAGTGTTGAAATTTGCAATGAGATTGCATACCTTCTATGAGATAGTTGGATCCCGATACCCGCTGCGAGTAAGAGTTACTCCTGGGAGAGTTTTATACATTACAATTAGCCGATCAAGTAGGTGTCTAGAAAGGTGTTAACGAGGTTACGCCTCTGGGAAAACGAGGTTTACATTAATTAGGTTCGTGCGAAAGCACGGGGGACCTCCCTCAAAGTACCGACACTGGCCTGGCTGAAAGATTGGCGAACTTGTAGTGTGTAATTAATCCCGGCTAGTCTTTCCTTTTAAGGTTTGAAGGAAGATTTGATAAAAAGCAGTGGGAGCCATCCTGATTAGATAAAATAAAAACCAATCTATTCTTGCAAGAGCGCACGCTGAGTGTTTTCTTCTCTCTCTCTCCAGGTAGCGACCATATCACGCCTTAATCAAGATAATAAAACGGAATATTGACCGAACCCGCTTGTTATACTGAGCTGGGGAACGTTGGTCCCGCTCCAACTTATAATTATTATAAGACAGAGCAGGAATTTGGGGAATACCAGATTTCCCGTGCCGCCCAAACGAAGAGAGTGCATGCTGATGCATCATCTTCGGGTGTGTTCATTATATAGAACTGTTTCTCAGTGTCCTTTACGTCCTGGGTATGCGATACCAGATCAGGATCCCAGATATGTAATCTGTTACATAGGGCTACAGAAAGGTAGAGAACTGAGAACGGGTGATAAGTTTCATGAGGCAGAAAACAGGGCAAGTGTTGCAGCCAAGTCTGTTGGTCACTGTCACCCTGTATTACCAATACATTGATTCTGAACGAATGTTGTTAGATACCGAACCTGATATACAAAATCATATCAGTCTCTTTAGTAGTAAAGAAATGATATAATTTTGTATTGATGGATAATGTTTTGAACATTTCCTATATCAAAAGTTGATCGGTTCAGGCACGTTATCTAAAAGCATTGCTGTTCTAAATCAAACTACAGTTCTTAGTATACGGAACACACACAAGAGGAAGAGTTCAGAAATGAACGAATCCTTCTTAAGGCATTGTAGACTAGGTCATATCTATGCGACCCGACTGGCTGTAGTTACATGTAGATGCATATTTAAATCAGTTTGAATTTACATCTTGTGAAACTCGCTAGTCATGTCACAAAGATAAAATGACACCAGCTCTGTTTATTGGAAACAGAGAAAGAGTTAATGAACTCTTGGGACTGATACATGATGTATGTAAGGTCCCCTGTCTACACATGCCAAGACCGGTTCTTTGTACTTCATTACATTCTCTGATAATCTCTCAAGATTCAGACATATGTTCCTGTTGAAACACAAGTCCGAATCTTTTGAGATATTCACAGAATATGATTTAGAAGTAGAGAACCAAAACGGGTATAAGTATTATGTCCTTTGATGAGATCAAGGAGGAGAATACTTGAGCACGGAAATCCTGGACTATTCTAAAGGAGAATGAAATTCTCTCTAAGCATTACTCCTCCGTATACACCATAGCACGATGGTATATCGGGGTGGAGCAATCACACCCTATATGATAAGGTGTGCTCTATGATGAGTACTACTGAGTTTCCTATTTCCTTTTGGGAGTTATGCACTTATGAAGTTGCATACCTATTGAATAGGGTTCCAATCAAATCAGTTGCCTACCACTTCATATTTGATATGATAAGGGAAGAGCCCATCTCTCAAGTTAGTTGAGATTTGGGGTTGTCCAGCCTATGTCTGAAAGCAAAATCCGGACAAGCTCAAGGCAAGGTCTGTTATGTAGAACTGGAAATGTTCCAGCTATACAGACTGCAGCTGATGATTTGATAGAACCAAAGGATTCAGTAGATTCCAACGAACCTCAGCCTCTCCGCCGATCTAGTAGGGTTCCTCACCCACCTGAGAGATACTTCTGTTTCTCTATGACAGTAGGAGCGAGGATTGCATCATAAGATGATGACCCAACTAGCTTCGAGCTGGCCATCAGGAGTGTGACTCTGTAAGAATGGCTGGATGCTTATCGATCTGAGATGGAATCCTTATACACCAACAAAGTATGGACTTTAGTTGCTATATCTGAAGGGTTAAATCCCCATCAGGAGCAAGTATATCTTGAGAAGATTACTTGGTGTAGATGGAAAAGTTGAGACTTTCAAAGCTAGACTTGTTAAAAGTTTGCATCATTGACCAGGTGTGGATAATGATGAAACCTTTTCAAGTAGCTATGCTTAAGTCCATCCAGATCCTACTTATCATGGCTACATACCATGACTACGATATCTGGTGGTTGGGTGTCATGACTGTTTTTCTAAATGATGTTTTAGAAGAGTGCGTCTATAAGTACACAGCCAGAGGGCTTCGTAGACAGTGGGAGCAGCGGAAACGTGTGCAAGATGCTTTATAGGATTAAAGCAGGTATCGCGGAGTTGGAACATCTGTTTTGATGGATTAGTCAAAGAGTTTGACATCATCAAAATGGTAGATGAACCTTGTATAAACAAAAAGGTAGTTGGGAGTATGGTGGTGATCCTCGTAGAGTACGTGGATGACATACTCTTAATAAGAAAGGAGTTTCTTATGCTACGCTCGATCAATCTCCGTTTATCACAATGATTCTCTATATAGGATCAAGGTGATACCTCCTAAATCCTGGATTTTGGATCTATGAGATAGATCTAATTGGATGTTAGGATTCTCACTAGTTGTAGTGAGAGGGTATCAATTGATTCTGGGGAGAATCACTGGAAGGGTTCCAGGGTGATAAAGTCGACTGAGTGTCAGTCACAGGCATTGTCTTTACCCTCAGTAAAGGGACGGTATGTTGGAAGAGTTCCAAGCTAGATACCGTGACATACTAGACGATAAAGGCAGGATACATTGCTACTTAAGATGCTACCAAAGAGGCAGTCTGGGTGTATATTGGTTCATGAGATGAACTACGTTCCTACCATTGTGAGACAATGGAGTTGTGGCTTATGCCAAGGAACGTCCGTCCCATCAGTGATCCAGACATATTCTAAGGCAGTGTCACCTGATCATGGAGATGGTTGATCTCCAGGGAGATCAAGGTTAGGAGAGTAGACTCAGAGGACAAACACAGCGGATCCACTCACAAAGGCCTGTTCCCAGAGAGAGACTTTTATAGGATAGTTGAGTATGAGATACTACAACCACTGCTATCAGATGGCCCTAGTGCAAGTGGGAGATTGTTAGTTATATGTATGCCCTAGAGGCCATTACTATACATAGGATGTATATTGTAGTGGATGCTGGGACATATATAGGGAGGACTTTCTTGCTCGACATGATAGTACGCTATCTGGTTACTCTTTACCTTAACATGTATGCTAATTGTCTCTCTGTTACATGTTGGTAAAGCCCTTAGGATGTGTACTTGACTACCTGGACTATGATGCGGATCATACTAGTGGGGACATGGTAGTCTATAAGTACATCCTTCAAAGTCCCTAGTCGTGGGTGTATCGAGACAGGGCATCGATATACCAGAGTAGACTAGCGTGTACCTTCTCGACCCATACAGATGGGCGATGGATGATCCCATATCCATTGGTGTTTGACATCAGAGATGATATACGGGTGCTCAGTAGAGACTGGGTACACTGGACGGACTCGCCGAGAACTCCCAGATGGTATTATACCTCACGTCAGATGGCAGTTCTCTGGTGACACTGGTACAGAGTAGTCTGTTGACCCGAGATCGTCATAGAGTCTTGTGTGGTTCCCACTGTGCTTTGATTTCCATCTTACCATGTCCAAGAGGGCGTGCAAAACGGTGGTTTTTGGGTACAGTCCCGAGTCACATGGAGGCAATGAGCGATAGGAGGGGATTCGTCTCTCCCGGTATAGGGGGTTGATGTTGCGCTGTGTTCGATTGGCTATAACCGGAAATCCCTGGCCAGGGTTGCTGAGATTTACTGGTAAGTGTTACCAGTAGTTTCTCGAATTGTTATAGACCTCATATCGACACGACTTATCGAGCTATTGGGGTCTGACGTTTACCACCCCTAGGCGAGATATGCGACATATCAGACGATCAGACCGGACTGTACGGTAGTGTTACTGGTTGGATTCACTGGAGTGTGAGAGGGCTTGCTCGTCGATCTTCAGATCGCTCAATACCCGGGTGGCCGTTACGTTTAGCAGACCGCTTGCGGCTTGTGGGTGCTTGATATGATCATCACCTGCTGCCGGCGTATTGACGAGTCTTTAGAGTCCTACACAGAGGTTTCCTGGCTCAAGCGAAACGAAATAGGAGCGCATATGAGATATGTGCGGGACCGAGAAAAATGCGTGTATGTGATACCGTATTCTATTCTCGCGATGAATATATCGAATGGTTGTATGCGATATAACCTAGTTATTGAATCAAGTATTGATTCAATAAGCCGATACATTGAATACTAGTCGGTTGTGTGCGACATGACCGGATCATTGAATCAAGTGTTGATTTAATGATTTAATGCATAATTATATATTTGATATATTACTTTGCACTAACTAGTATTGGTTCACTTTAAACGGATTTTCTCACTTAGTTTGTGCACATTGTATATGTGATATACTTTTGTACACATGATTGTATCATGTTTGATGATACATGCTTTTTGGTTAAGTGTAAAGAATTAAACCAAGGTTAAGTTGTTGATTAGGGTTTTACTTATTCATTTATCTTATTTATTTATTCATTTTGAATAAATTGAAAGATAAATGAATGGTGGCTTCATTTGTTTTTAGTTGAAGCTTCATGAAGCTTTGACTTGATGACCTTTTTGTTCTCATCCTTAACCCTAACCAATCAACCCAACCTTAGTCAATTCTCTACACTTAACTAAGGTTAAGATTATGATAAGTATTCTTTTATTTTCTATTTTCTAATAACTTATCATAACTTTATCTTCTTCTTCTTCTTCATCTTCAAAGAAGAAACCTTCATTTCATCAATGGTGGATTGATGAAATGAGTGAGAAATCCAATTCTAAAGTCTACCCACTTCCTATTTCTTCATCCTCTACCTCTTGCAAAGTAGTAGAGTGTGTTTCCTTCACAAGTTTTCATGGCTTGGTGAAGGTGGAGCTTGATCTAGTGATGCTTCGACGTAGATCATCTTCGGCACGTTGTTGACGACCTAGCCCGGTCTTTTCTCCGATGAAACCACCGTGAGAGTCTTGGTTCGATTTGGACAGCGGAGAGGACTTCATTGCGGAGTCGTGGAGGTGGAGCACCGGATCTACAAAGGTTGTATTTTCGTATTCTTATAGTTAAGTGTTAACTAGTTTACTTTTCGCCTAGAAATCTAGCCAACGATCCGTAATTTAGGGTTTCTCGGTACCGTAAATTTTTAAATTGGCATGGTTGATGCCTTGTGAGACCTCATTAGGGTGCCTAGGAACCCTACATAGACAACGCAAGAGTTTGGTGGAAAGCCGAGGAGAGCTGTCTTGCACAACCAGTAGAGTGGAAGACGTTCCGCGATCTATTCGATGCAAAGTTCTTCCCTAAGATTTCGCGTTTTCATATGGAACAACAGTTCATCCACCTGCAACAGGGTTCTATGTGGGTAAAACCAGTGGATGAATATGATGCCGAATTCATCATGTTCAGCTGGTAAAGAATTCATCTCAAATTATGTTATGTAAAAACACGCAACTATCCTGACATCAACATCATATCAGGTTCGCGACACACCTGATCCCTACTGATGAGATTCAGGCTAGACGATTCTAACAAGGGTTAGATCCGGAGATTCAAGTGGTTTTAGCAACAAGCGACTATCCGAATCATGAACTCGCTCTGAAGGCAGCCTGCCGTTTTGAAGCTGTGGTTAAGAAGAAGGGTAAGCCGCAATCAGCCGGAATCAAACGCCCTGCTATCCAGTTAACCGGAGGAGTCTCTTCCAGGCCAACATTTGCACCCAAAAGGCCAAGAGGATCGTTTAACCGATCCAGTCCAGATTTCTATTTCTACTGCAAGAGAACCGGACACTTGGTGAAGGATTGCAGGTGTGAAAATGGCCTGTGTTCGATTTGTAGAGCATCTACTCACGCTATAGAAGCATTCCCATATTGAAATAACACGGTACCAGCACCTAGACCCATAATGCCAGCTCCGCAGAGGCATCTATTTAGGCACCTGCACACCGCCTAGCTCTTCCTGTACCAACTCAACATGGACCACCGGCACAGCCTCAGCATAATTCTATTAGGCACAGAGAAACGTGCGTCAAGGACAGAGGAATGTGCCTCAGGCGAGGACGAATGTGCCGAGATGTCAGGCTTTTATAGTGACGATCGAAGAGGCCGAAACCATAGGACAGGTCATCACCGGTAAATTATTCCCTTCCTTTCAACCTTTCAATACTGGTACTTCGTTATCTTTTCATATACCTAAACGCAACCTCACACAACTTAGGTACTATACTAGTAGCCACCTTTCCTGCACTTGCACTTTTCGACACTGGAGCTTCACATTGCTGTTAGCTATAGTGCCCACAAGTTAATTATTGTAATCGCAGGCACGCGATTATGATGATTGAGGGGGGACCTATACGGATAGAACAGTCTTACTCAAAATGATAGTATGCTATATGGTTTATCTTTATCATCATGTACATGCGTTATGTGTTATTACAGATCACTATTACATGTTGATAGAGCCCATAGGATTCTTTCTTGACTGCCAGTATTATGATGGCGATCATATACGTGGGAGCTGGGTGGTTTATAAGCACATAATTAAATGTCCCTAGTCTAGGGAGTATCAAGACAGGGCATCGATACTCCGGAGTAGACTAGTGTATACTTATCAAGATCTCGACAAGGGGCAGTGACCGGTCTCACAAGCCATTGGTGTTAGTTAGTCACCTAAGATAGTATACAGGTGCTTATTGGGTTTTGAGTACACTGGACGGACTTGCCAGGAACATGCTAGTTTGTATTATACCTATTGTTAGATAGCAGTTCCTAGGTGACATGAGTATATGTTAGTTTGTTGACCTGAGATCGTCATTTGTCTTGTGTGAGTTCTTACTGTGCTTTGATTACTACCCTACCACGACTCAAAAGAGTCATGCAAATAGGTTTTAGTTGGGTACAGTCCCGAGCCACATGGAGGCAGTGAGCAGATCGTCGGGGATTCGTCTTTTCGGGTATTAGGGGTTGATGTCGCGCGGTGCACGGGTGGCCATCACCAGAATTCTTGGCCAAGGTAGTCGATAATTACTGATTTGGATTAGTGGTTTCTCAGTTGGTGATGGGCTCCATACCGACATAAAATATCGCGTTATTAGGGGTTTGACTTTATCCACCCCTTTAGGCTCGATATCCGATACTCTTATACGAACAGACCGGACTGTATGGAGATTATCACGGACATGCTCAGTAGGGGTTCGGATGAATTTGTTCGTCGGCCTTTCTTTCGCTCATTACCTGGGTAGCCGTTACGTACAGCTAGTGCCGCTGATGTTCTTGTGGGTGACTGACATGATCATTACCTACTGCTGGCGTATTAACGAGTCTTTAGAGTCCTACACAGTGGTTTCTTAGCTCAAGCGAAATGAAGTAGGGCACATATGTGATATGTGCGGGACTGAGATTAATACGTGTATGTGATTCAGTATTCAATCTCGTGATATAGATTATATGTGATATAACCGGATTATTAAATCAAGTGTTGATTCAATAATTTGTTATATGTATTTTTGATATATATATATAAATGATATTAGTCGGTTATATGTGATATAGCCGGATTATTAAATCATGTGTTGATTTAATAATTTAATATATAATTATATATTTGATATATTATTATATATTAACTAATATTAGCTCACTTAAGAATTTCTATTTTACAAATACATATAAATATATATGAGATATATATTAATGTATTTACTATTGTGTCCTGCTAAATGATACATTGGACATGGGTGTATGAGACTCATACCAAACTAAAGATAATTTGAGTGATTATTTATTAAGGGAAAAAACAAAATTAAGTGGAAATTAGCTTGGCTAAGGATGCTTGTGGAAGCATGTAGAAGCCTTGACTTAAATCCACTAATTTTGTTTTACTCTGGATATTTATTAACCCGACCATTATCTTTAGCCATGGTTAACTTTCTACAAATATCTATGAGATAGTTTCTTCACCATGGTTCATCACTTGATCTTCTTCATCTCCTTCTTTGCTCTCTAGCTTTTGAGTGAGGTGAAAAAGAAAAACAGAAAAATAATTCTAAAGTGAGCAAAATTCCTACTTCATCAATCTATACCAAACTATCCATTTAGTATAGGCTGTTTACTTCACTAATCCATCAATTAGTGAAGAGGTAGCTTGAGTTAGAGATTCTTCGATATAAATCATCTTCGGCCTTGAAGATCCTTAAGCAAGCTCGTTCCTTTTGCCTAGTAGAGCCTAAGATGTGTTCGGGGACCACTACTTTGAGCTAAGGGACTACTACATGGATCTGTAGAAGTGAAGGACCGGTCTACAAAGGTAGTATTCCTTATTCACTTAGTGTAAAGTTATTTACTTGCTTATAAAACCCTAATTCTCTAGTTCGATTCTAGGTTTGTGTTCATTAGCACACTAGATTTTTAAATTGCATACTTGACGCCTCTAGAAACGTAGTAGTCGTGCTAAGAAACTCCAACAGTTAGACTTCTTTAGATTACTAGTTTCATGTTTGGATTCGATTCTAGGTAGTTGTTTCTAGCGCCAAGTTCTTTAAATGCCAAAAAATTTTGTTCCGCAATCGGCCACGGTAGATGGTCAGGACGCTAGGAACCCCAACATGTTATCAGAGCCAACCAAATATTAGAAACTAGTAGTAGACGATGCATTAGTTTTAAAACCGAAAAACTGCGATTTCAAAACCTACTCTCTGTTCTGAAATTTTTTTGATCTCTGAAATTTTTTTAAACAATTACAGAGTCTTAGTCTGGACATGAGTATGTCACAGAATGAAAATGAGGCATTTTCATGCAAACATAGCCGACCACATTGTCCAAATTCCTGGCCTCACCTTTTTACTATTCACCAGTGGGCCCCATTTTCATTCTGTGTCTTGGGTTTTGTAAATTGGTGTTTTTGGTCTTGTTTGTTTTCCCCAGATTTCATTTAGTGTTGTCTTTGTTTTGGGGGGAACTTGGAAAGTTTCAAAACTTGAAATTTTGCATCGTTGATTTCTATAATGTGGTGTATGTGTTTTTCAAACGTCGTCTATTTGTTATATGTCGTTTAGACGGGGTTGCACATACTTGCTTATACTGCTGTGATGTTGATATCTGTGATGGCATTGTTCGGATTGTCGTGTGGGATAGTCTCTTGTGCAATGGTAGTTGTACAGTTTAGATTCATTTGTATATTCACTGTTGCGGGGCGAGCGTCCGACATGTGGACAGCTGTCTCTGCCAGATTGTATATTCTTTTATTGGGGCACGACCGGGTTGAGGTCGATGTCTCCATTGTATATATATTTTTCTTTACTATACTAAGATTACCCCACGGTGGAGTGCTTGAATAGCCGGGTTCTAGAGGGCAACAGGCCCGCATCTCATGGCATTAAGACGGAGGGGGCCTTACTCTAGAATTGGTGGGCTATTCACCGCATTCGTAGGAGGTATAGGATGACCCACGGAGGGGTGCTCAAGTTACCGAATTCTGTGAAGTGCTGGGTAGCCCATTCGCTTTGTTGGTTGGGGTTGCCTCACTTCTGGGATTGGTAGGTAACTTGCCGCGCTCGTAGTGGTCCAGGTTTACATTGTACAGGCTATCCACACGACAGGGGAATGTCGGGTTTCACTTGCGGCTCATGTGAAACCCGGGGATCCTAGATTATCCGTTGTTCTGTGTTGCTTATCGCTTTTCTATGATGTTGCTTATATTATGCCTGGGACGAATGTTATATATATTTATATATACTGGTAGATGTTGTATATGTTTTGCTTCCGCGCTAATCCAGCCCCCGCTCTACCATTACTTAAGTAACCTAACGGTGCATGACGGGGCCCCATAGCGAATGCGGATGGCATATACGTACATTTTATTTTCGTTCCTTTTTTTGGTGTGATATGGATTAATTGATGGGACCACGTTAATTTTGATTAATGCAAGGAAAAATAAACTCAAATGATGTTGTTGGAACCCAAATTTGAAAAACTGTTATTATAGATGTTTCTTTTTGCTTTGCATAGCGGTACTCGGTTATGAATATCCAGCACCTCATTCGACGAGGCAAGCACCGAGATCCCTTTATAGAAAGTGACCTCTTGGGAAAAAGTTTGCGTCATTGTAATAAATTCACTATAGTAGATTCTTTTTCTTTGCATCATGGTATTCAGTTAGGAATATCCCGCACCTCGTTCGATGAGGAAAGAGCCGAGATCACTTCACAGGGAGTGACTTCTTTAGCAAAAGTTTACGCCACTATATATTTGTAAAATAGCTCAAGTTCCTTCAACGATATCAAGTTCATTACGTTAAAGGTTTTTCGCCAAAAACCAGCCGTAGCCCTCCGTCGTTTCTTATAAGTATCACCTAGTATTCATGCTATGTATGTTGGCCTACGTCAATGTATAGTGAATGATAGCTGGGTAATGCTTGTTTGCTTCATGGATATGCGATTATTTAGAACAGTCATACAGTTATTTTGGCCTATATTAAGGACTTGTACGGGTGGGTCTAAGTTAATCCAGGATAATGACAGGTTGAACTTGACTAACGACTTATGATATGGTGGCCTACGTCAAGGTCATAAGTGTTAGGGGTAAAAACCACATCGGGAGTTTCAAACATACAAGAAACTTGCCAGGCATACGCATACCTTCTGGAGTGTGGCGACTGGAGTGGCTTCCATCAAGTTATCATGCGATGACAGTTGGATCCCGATTCCCACTGATGAGTAGGTGTTACTCCTCGGGTGATTTTCAGATGATCCGGACTAATTCTCCTTTTAGGGTTTGAAGGAGAATTCGAGGAAACAGTGGGAGCCATCCTGATTAGATAAAGTGATTAACCAACCTAATCTAGGTTAGAGTGCTCGCTGAGTGTTTCTTTTCTCTCTCTCTTTGGCAGCGATCATGGCCTGACTTTACAAACTCATGAACCAAGTTAACCGAACCTTCTTAAAACACTTTGGCTATTGGATTGTCATTCAGTCGCATATATCATTGCCACTCCTATTTTCCCATTGCATTTTTCCAGAACACTCTGTATCACTACGAAGATCCACATTTCTTGGATATTCCATCGTATAGTTACATACGACCTCGAATGAACTTGTTCCAGTTCGAGGATGGATTCCGGTTCTGGAGAAATTGAATAGGATTTTTCGGTTGTCTTTTCCCATTACCTTCTCTCAGGTTGCGAGGGTTCCTAGTATTAGGAGAGTACGCCAATTGCACTTATTGGATAGTCTTCTTCTAAACCATAGGCAGGTGCCGAAAGGTAGAGAAGGAAGAAAACCAATTAGCCTAAATGTGGTGTATAGAACATAATAAGTAAAGACATAGGAAGGGATTGCATTGAGGGTAAGGAGTATACGGTTACTATCATGAATCTGGATAGTGGAAGAGGTATTACTAGGAATACCCGGCCACCCCTTTGAAACATTTTCATGTTTCAGTTTTTCTGTGCGGTGTTAAGTGAAAACTATTTTCCCAATTAGATTCTAACTCCAGGGTATGTATTTACAAGACTTGATTCTCACATCTGTATGGCGTTACAGATGATGAGTGGGAGTAACATATTGGGAATTGACTGATTAGATCCTCTATATATCGGAATTCTTTATAATTGGTGATATTTGAGGAAATCACCTGGGATTTGCCTGACGGCAAATATTTGGTTTTGAATATCCGTTGTTATGCACCAATTTCAAACTGATATATCTGTACATTTATTTTATAAAGTGAGATATAACTTTTTGAAATTATGTCTATGACATTTAGCTATATCAGTTGATGGTTAGGTAAGGAGCATTCAACAGCGGTGTAATTCTTCTTAACCATAGCACAGTTTTTAACCTACAACGCACAGGGTTTGAGTTATTAAACTCAGTGGACTTATATAGAGTATTGTATGTTGTCCAGTGTCTGTTAGGACAAAGGGGTTGGTACTCGTACTATATTCTGTTTACTCGTGACTTCTTTAGTTTTAGACAAGTATTTCATTGAAATACAAGGTCTAGATTTTGAGAAGATATAGGTATAAGAATAAAGTAGAGAACCATATATTGCAAGTATCAAGATTCTTCAAGGTGATCGAAGATGTAGATACTTGTGTTTGGTATTCCGTTGTAAGTAATAGTTTTGAGAACTTGGTTCTCTCTCAGGTTATTCATACGTGGGTGCGCTCCTTGATGAGTAATGCTGCTTGGCCTCCTTCCATCTAGTTGATATACACTGGAAACGGCTGCATGTTTTTTGAATCTGGTTCAAATTAAATTGGTGCCTCTGTTTCTATATTGGATATATAGAATGGATTCATATTTTAACGATGTTAAGGTATATGGAATTGTTCGGTTTATGCTTAAAACAAGAATCCAGATAAAATCTAGGCACGTTTCAGTAATGGCAGTTTGTGGGTTATCCTGGGCTTTGATGAGGGTTAACATTCTACCATCTGGAAGATCAATAGTTATATTGTTCTTGACTCGCCATAAGATTAGTAAAATGAATTCTTTTCAGAAAACATTAGAGGGAGTATTGTAGAACTGGAAGATATTCCAGAACCACAAACGATTACTGAAAATTTAGTAGAACCTAAGGATTCAATTGGTTTTGACGATCCATTAGCCACTTCGCAGATTTGGTTGGTAACCTCAGGCACCCGAAAGGTACTTCGGTCTCTTAAAAAACGGTGACAGAGAGGTTTTTGATGATCCAAACTTTCCACTGCTACTGTTCTAGACTATGAAATCTGGCGGGACGATGAGTATAACGTTGTTCAATATTAGCTTTAGAAGTGTACGTGTATATAACTCTGCCAGAGGGTTGTTGTAGTTGTTCACCGCCGAAAATAGAGACGAAACCTGGGATGGATCGTCTTGCCTGAATTTGGGGGCAGATGCTATTTGAGTTTATCCGTCCACCTCTCCGAAGATGCCAAGTTGATTTATGGCACCGTGTATCGGAGGTTTGGACGGACGCGGCCGTTGTAGCAGATTTCATCAGATTCCCCCTCGTTTGCGAGGGGTTTTTTATTATGGGGATGCTCTTCCTTGCAGGCAAAAGCCCCTGCAGTTAATTACGTTACCACATCGTGATAACCATTTTCTCTTACTCCAGAAGTTTACTTCATGTCATGTGTGTTTGTTTTATTTTTGGTTTCCCGTGGATTGTATACGGGAACTAATTTTTGTTGTCACCCGTAGGGCGTAGATTAGTCCAAATCCGTATATCTTAGATTTGGGTTTAGGTTGATTTATGGATCGTTAATCTCGTTTGAGATTAAGATCAACTTAAATTTTTGTTAAGGATACGTTAGTCTAATTTAAGACTAATATCTACTTAACGGGGTTTTAGGATCATTCAGATCCAACAATAGAGCATTTGGGCTCCATTGTTTTAATTTAAGGATGTTACGGTCCGTTGTTAGTTTAAGAACGTTTCAGCCCGTAGATCACCAATTTTGAGGTGAGGGTTTTAGTTTGAGGACGTTACGGTCCGTAGTAGTTTGGGGACATTATAGTCCGCAGATCACTATTTTATGCCCGTGTATTTGTTATGTGACGGGATGTAAGGCGATGATCTGGGATACACCCATTTAGGGTGTGTTTTGGTTTAAGGTGCGCACGTCAGTTTGGGAAGTGCACCCAAAAGCAGTTGGTTGTTGGGACCCGCCGCCTCTCTGAAGACATTGAGAAATTACAACGACATGTATCAGAAGTATAGAGAGATGTACCCTTGAACCAATTTCCCTATTCGAGGGAAAAATGAAGTTGGTGGTCAACCTAGAAATCATTAGTCATATTTTGAGACTATGATTTCCTTGTGGGAATGTGGGTTGAATATCGTTTTGAATATCATCAGTCATGTTTGGGAAGCAATGAACCCATGGGCTCAGTTGATCTGAATTAGGGACCTAGCTAACTTAGGCTTGACCCACTCAATTTTCTTTTATTTAAAATAATTGCTAAGCACTGGTGTGGGCTCAGTCCCCTTTTTCTTGCAAAAAGTGTTGAGCACTTGTGTGAGTTCTGACGCTCACACTTTACTCTCTTTTCTTTTGTCTCTATATGGAGTGTTGAGCACTCTTTGTGGCGCTCACATGCGAAGCACATGAGGCTCTAGGCGCTGAATGATGAGTGTCAAGCACTTTATGTTCTGTGGCGCCTATGTGGGGGTCACGTGAGGCACTGGGCACCGGCAACTGAGTGTTAAGCACTCCTTATTTTGTAGCGCCCACGTGAGGGGCACGTGAGGCGCTGGGCGATAAACGCCAGCCACTGAGTGCTAAGCACTCTTTATTTTATGGCGCCCATATGAGGGGCACGTGGGGCGCTTGGCGCTGAGCGCCGCCTACTGAGTGCTAAGCACTCCTGAGTTCTCTCTCTTTTTTTGAATGATCCACATGATCTTTATCTACTTTTATTTACCTAAAATTTCTAAGAAAAGAGTTCTTCCTCGAGAATTTAATTCTTTGTTCGTTCGAAGCTTTCTCTTTTTTTTCCAAAGCTTATGTAGGGGGGTTTCCTCTGTGTTAGACTTGAAGTCTTGGGTACTTTATATAGTAGAGGTAGATCTGTTGATTAGTTGAAGAAATCTCTCATTGAGAGATTTTAATTAATTTGGGGATCTTACCCACCATTGGATCTTTGATCCAAGGGCTTCTGTTTTACAGAAGGTATTTTTCTTGTTCTTAATAAGATTAGGGAAATATTTTCCCATACATAATTTATTCTGTAGATTGGTGATTCTTTAATCACTTTTGGATTTTTAATCCAACGGTACTCTGTTTTACAGAGAGTAATCTTTCTTGTTTAGAAAGATTTGAGGAATATTTCCTCAATCAGAATTTAATTCTGCATTCTGATGATTTATCATCTCCGTTGGATCTTTGATCCAACGACTCTGTTTAACAGAGAGTAGAATTTAATTCTATTAGGCACCGATGCTCACGTGCTGTGCACGTGCGACACCAATAAGAGTTTTTAACTCTGGCGCCGGCGCCCTCGTGGTAGACACATGAGGCACTGCCTTTTGAGTTTTGAACAGAGCTTTGCTCTTTTAAGAGTTTTTTAACCCTGGCGCTGACGCCCTCGTAGCAGATACGTGAGATGCTACCTGTTGAGTTTTGAACATAGCTTTGCTCTTTTATTGGGGAAACAGTAGTCAGTGGAAGCAGCGGAAGTATTGTGGGAAAGTAGCTTATGTCTATTTATTGACTAAAGCAGGTCTAGCGGAGATATATCGTCTAGTTTTGATGTGACAGTCATAGAGTTTGACTTCATCAAAATAACAGATAGACCAGGTAAGAAGGTAGTAGGGAGTGATGTCCTGGTATTTGGGTGACATGCTTTTGATAGGAAGTGATACTCCTATACTACGATCGGTTATACTGTGGTTGTCACAAGGTATTTCTCTACATAGGATCTTGATAAAATATCAGGGATTCTGGTAACTAGATCTATAGTTTTATATCTAGATTTAGGAAGTGTCCCATTATGGGTACTTGACACTATTCTAAAGTATTTTAGAATGGACGAATCCTGGCTGGTGGTGTAGCCGCAGGTAATGGAGTCACCCTCTCTAAAGAGATGTCTTCTAGACTGACGAGGAGGAAGATTTGCATGATTGGCATATCTCTTGATTAGACAATTGAGTCAATCATGAGATGTCAAGTACTATACCAGATATTGCTTTTGCACTAGCTGCAATAAGCATATATATTAATCCAATCCTGAAGAAACATTGGGAAGCAGTTATGAACATAAGTGGATGTTCTTGGTATATGGTAATGGTAGCTTTCTTCAGGAGGCGGTTATCATTTCAGGCTTCCAAGGTGACCTGGATGACAGTGCGGCTGTCAGAGTTATAGTTTTCCCACTTTTGAAGGGAAGTATGTTGGACAGGTGGTCTAAGCGGATAACGAGGAAGGAATGGCACAGGATACTGATTAAATTCTGTGGATGATATGGTCTAAGAAGTTTGTTGGTTTTGGAGTTCATTTGTGAACTGGGTCCCATCAAATATCTAGACAAATTCTAAGACATGTATCGCTCATTTTGGGATATAGTCTTTCTCCACGAAGTTGAGATATAAGGAGATAAAGATAAAAACATTGGAGTGGATCCACTCACTGAGGCTATTTCTTAAACGCGATAGTTTTGCAAACGGGCTTTGCGAGACTGATTAGTAGAGAAGTTGGATGTTCGGTATCACACGGGCTGTGAGTATGCGACACTGCGACAATTAGCCCTAAGTGCAAGTGGGAGATTGTTGTCTATAGTGCCTCAAGTCAATTATTGTAATTGCAGGCACGCGATTATGATGATTGAGAGAGGACCTATACGGATAGAACAGTCTTACTCAAAATGATAGTATGCTATCTGGTTTTGTCTTTATCATCATGTACATGCATTATGTCGTATTACAGATCACTATTACATGTTGATAGAGCCCATAGGATTCTTGCTTGACTACCAGCATTATGATGGCGATCATATACGTGGGAGCTGGATGGTCTATAAGCACATCTTTAGATGTCCCTAATCGAGGGAGTATCGAGACCGGGCATCGATACTCCGGAGTAAACTAGTGTATACTTATCGAGACCCCGACGATGGGCGATGGCCGGTCTCACAAGCCATTGGTGTCAGTTAGTCACCTAAGATAGTATACAGGTGCTCATTGGGTTGTGGGTACACTGAACGGACTCGCCGAGAACATGCTAATTGGTATTATACCTATTTTCAGATAGCAGTTTCCAGGAGACATGAGTACAGGTTAGTCTGTCGACATGAGATCGTCATTTGTCTCGTGTGAGTTCCCACCGTGCTTTGATTACTACCCTACCACTACTCAAATGAGTCATGCAAACAGATTTTAGTTGGGTACAATCCCGAGCCACATGGAGGCAGTGAGCGGATCGTCGAGGATTCGTCTCTCCCGGTTTTGGGGGTTGATGTCGCGCGGTGCACGGGTGACCATCACCAGAAATCCTTGGCCAAAGTAGTCGAGAATTACTGATTTGGATCAATAGTTTCTCAATTGGTGATGGGTTTCATACCGACACGAAATATTGCGTTATTAGGGGCCTAACTTTATCCAGAACAGACCGGATTGTATGGAGATTGTCACAGACAAGCTCAGTAGTGGTTCGGATGAGTTTGCTCATCGGCCTTCCCTACGCTCAATACCTGGGTAGCCGTTATGTACAGCTAGTGCCGTTGTCGTGCTTGTGGTTAAACCCACTGCCAGTGTATTGACGAGTCTTCAGAGTCCCACACAGAGGGTTTCCTTGGTTCAGGCGAAACGATGTAGTAGCCGTATTGGATACGTGCAGGGTTCCGATCGATTGATTGTTCTATGTACTCGAACTTTCGATCGGACAGTTTATAATACTAGTCGGCTCAGGATTAAGCCGGATTATTAAATCAAGTGTTTATTTAATAATTTATGTATATGTATTTCGATATGTATATTCCAGTATTATGTTCTTTATGTTATTCTATCTTTTTGGGTATTCGTATTTCGGTACGAATACAGGTATGTATATACAGTAGAGTGTAATACGTATTTTTTACAGATTACATTCTAGAAGGTAGACACCTCATTTTGGATTTATCCATTTATCATAAATGGATAATGAGGTGGAAAAGGAAAATGGAGAGTATGGTGAGAACCATGCTTGAATAGTGTTGACAAATGAATTGTTAATTCATTTGTGCTCACTATTCAAGTATGGTTGCATTTTATAGATTGGAAAAAGGAGTTTGATAAAACCATGCTTCATGGTTTGCTCTCTTGGATGGTCGGTTCATTATTTTTGAGATGAGAAAAATAATTTCACCATTAGCTTCACTCTCCACTTTCTTTTCTTGAGTTCCTCCACCTTCATCTTCAACCCCCTCTCTACAATCTCATGTGTTGAGAATCAAGAGAGGAGGTGAGGAAGAGATACACTTAGAACATTCCACTGCATTCTAGGCATTCTAGACTAGCCATCTAGAACCCCTAGTTGCTTCACTTGATCTTTTATGTGGAGCAAGAGCCATGAGCAACATCCCTCTGGTGGATCATCTTCGACGGATAAAGACTGGCGGTCAAGCTCGATCCAAAGGACCTCAAGGTGCTAAGGGAGATGGTGGAAGACCGAAGGACATGGTTCATTCGGTATAACACTCTATCACAGTAGTTAGACTCCTTTAGATTACTAGTTTCATGTTTGGATTCGATTCTAGGTAGTTGTTTCTGTTGGAGTTTGCTTAGCACCCTCACTAGGTTTTAACAAGCATCAAGTATGCAACTTTAAAAAATCTAGGGTGCTAACCAACCCGAACCTAGAATCGAACTAGAGGATTAGGCATATAATTTAACAAGTATCACATATAAGTAAGTGTCTAACACTAAGAGAAAAGAAATACAACCTTTGCAGACCTCTCATCCTTGTCTTTAGCTCCGTGTAGATTTCCTTGACTCCTTGGTTCCACTTGGAGTTTGAACGTGTCCGGTTGAAGCCTTTGAAGTCCACGATGATCCACCATGGAGTTCCTTTACTCAAGCTCCTTGCTTCACTTGATCTAAGTGGAAGTGATGCTAACAACCTATACAAGTGAGCTAGACTAGTATAGATTGATGAAGTGGGTAATAATCTCACTAAAAAACCTTTCTTTTTCTTTCTCTTTACTCACTAGAAAATGGTAGAGAGCTTGGAGGAAGAAGGAGATGGAAATGGAAATGGATTAGCTTGAGCTCAATAAAAATAAAACACAATAATGATATCCATGCATGTGTGCATACATATCATTATAAACATACATACAAACATGCATATAAATAAAGAAAGAATTTAATAATGAGCTAATTGTCACATTATTTTATATCGGCATACGACCCGACCAATAGAAAATGACATATTAAAATATGGTATCATATACGCGTATTTAATCAAGCTCCCGCACATATCCCCATATGTGCCCCATATCGTTTCGCTTGAGCTCGAAAACCTTTTTATGGGACTCTAAGACTCGTCAATACGCTAGCAGTAGGTAGTGATCATATCAGATACCCACAAACCGTCAGCGGTACTAGCTGCACGTAACGGCTCCCAGGTATTGAGCAAACAGAAGATTAACAAGCAAACTTTTCCAAACTCCCGTAGAGCCAACTGGCAACACTTATCGAACAGTCCGGTCTCTTCATCAGATATGTTGCATATCGAGTCTAGGGATGGTATCGTCGACCCCAATAACTCAATAAGTCATGCCGATGTGTGGCCTATAATAGATCGAGAAACTACTGGTAACACTTATCAGTAAATATAATCAACCCAGGGCAGGGACTTTCAGTTATAACCAATTGCGCATAGCATAACATCAACCCCCAATATCGAGAGAGATAAAACCCCTCCTATCGCTCATTGCCTCCATGTGTCTTGGGACTGTACCCAAAAACCACCTGTTTCCACGACTCAGTAGAGCCGTGGTAGGGTGGAAATCAAAGCACGGTGGGAGAACACACAAGACTCTATGACGATCTCGGGTCTACAGACTAACTTGTACAAGTGTCACCTGAGAACTGCTATCCGACGATAGATATAATACCATATAGAAGTTCTCGGCGAGTCCGTTCAGTGTACCCAGTCTCCACTGAGCACCCGTATCAATCTTTGATGTCAAACACCATTGGATATGGGAACATCCATCGCACATCAAATGGGTTAAGAAACGTATACGCCGGTCTACTCTGGAATATCGATGCTCCGTCTCAATACACCCATAACTAGGAATATTTAATGATACGCTTATAGACCAGTCATGCCCCACTAGTATGATCTGCATCATAATCATGATAGTCAAGCGGATATCCTAAGGGCTTTATCAACATGTACGAAATAAATAGTATACACAATCAAATGAACATGTTAAGATAAAGAGTAACCAGATAGCATACAATCATATCGAGCGAGAAAGTCCTCTGTATATATATACATATCCAAGAATCCAATATCAAATAATGGCCTCTAGGGCATAACTATATCCAACTATCTCCCACTTGCACTAAGGCCACTTATTGGCATATCTCATACCCAACATCTCAAAAAGTTGCTCATGCTGCGGCTGTAAGAGAACCTTGGTGAGTGGATCTGCGATGTTATTCTCTATGTCTACTCTCCTAATCACGATCTCGCGGAGATCAATTATCTCCCAGATCAAATGATATTGCCTCAGGATGTGTCTGGATCATTGATGGGACCTGGGCTCTTTGGTTAATGCCATAGTCCCATTATTATCACAATACAAAAGTATTGGATCAATAATGGTGGGAAATACTCCTAGTTCCGCATCCAGACAGCTTCCTTTGCATCATCATTTTGCAGCAATATACTAAGCTACCATTATTGAGTTTGCAACGGTATCCAGTTTGGAACTCTTTTAACAAACCGCCCCTCCACTGAGGGTAAATACAAACCCTGAGATAGATCTGCTGACATCCTTATCACCCAGGTTCTTCATGGAGAACCTTGGTGATAAGAATATTTTGACCGATTTTAGCATAGGAACATCGTTTCCTATCAAGAAAATTTCATCCATGTACAATACGAGGAATGTGACAGTACTCCCTACAATCTTCTTATAAATACAAGGCTCATCTGGATTTTTGACAAAACCAAACTCTTTGTTCGCATCATCAAAAAAGATGTTCTAACTCCGTGATGCTTGCTTTAATCCATAAATGGATTTAAGCAACCTACATGCTTTCTCACTGCTCCCATTATCAACGAAGCTCTCTGGCTGATCCATATAAACGCACTCTTCTAAATCACCATTTAGAAATGCAGTTTTAACGTCCATCTGCCAGATTTCATAGTCGTAGTGAGCATCAATAGCAAGTAGGATCTGAATGGATTTAAGCATTGCTACAGGAGAGAATGTTTCGTCATATTCCAGACCTGGTCTTTGACGAAATTCTTTCGCTACAAGCCTTTCCTTATAGCTCTCTACCTGTCCATCTACACCGATCTTTCTCTTAAAGATCCATTTGCACCCTACGGGTTTTACCCCAGAGGGTACAACTTCCAAAGTTCACACTTTGTTTGTGTACATAGACTCCATTTCGGATCTCATGGAATCCAGCCACTTCACAGAGTCACCACCTGTGATAGCTTGCAGAAAACTAGTAGGGTCATCATCATCCATGATGCAATCTTCTCTGTCACCATCAATGAGGAAACCGTAGTATCTCTCCAGTGGGCGAGAAGTCCTACTAGATCTATGGAGTGGCTGAGGTTCATAATATTCTATTGCAACACCAGGTTCAACCAAGTCGTTATTTGTAACTTTTGTCTCTATAACTTCTTCTAGTTCTACCGCATTGTCATCAGTATTATTTGTAAAAAAATTATTTTCTAAAAATGTGGCATTTTGAGAAACAAACACCTTTTGTTCCTGCTTACGGTAGAAAAGATATCCATATAAATGTTTTGGATATCTCACAAATGTACACATAACTGACCGTGTCCCGAACTTGTCTGGATTCTGCTTTTTCAAAAAAGCAGGACAACCCTATATCCTTATTCACTTAAAAGATAGTCTCATTCCATACCATATCTCATATGGAGTGGCAGACATGGTTTTGGTGGGAACCCTATTCAATAGATATGCTGCAGTCTCCAATGCATGCCCCCAAAAGGAGAGAGGTAACTTGGCATCACTCATCATGGAACGCACTATATCTAATAGGGTAAGATTCCGCCGTTCTGACACACCGTTGTGCTATGGTGTGTAAGGGGGAGTGAGCTGAGAGAGAATCTCATTCTCTTTTAGGAAATCCGAAAACTCTGTGCTTAAGTACTCTCGACCTCGATCTGATCGAAGGTTTTGATTCTCAATCCAGTTTGTTTTTCTACTTCAAGTTTATACTCTTTGAATTTCTCGAAAGCTTCAGACTTATGCTTCAACAGAAACACGTGTCCGAACCATGATAAATCATCAGTAAAAGTTATGAAGTAAGAAAAACCTTCTCTAGCATGTGTAGACATTGGTCCGCATCATCACTATGTATGAGGCCTAAGAGTTCATTAACTCTTTCTCCGTGTCCAACAAACGGAGTTTTGGTCATTTTACCCTTGATACAAGACTGACAAGTCACATAAAATTTATATTCAAAGGGATTTAAATATCCATCTTTATGTAGCTTGTTTAGTCTTGTTTCGTTAATATGACCAAGTCTACAATGCCAAAGAAAAGTTTCATTTATATCTGAAAATTTTCTTTTATTAGTGTGTTGTATGTTGAAAACTCTGTGTTGATTTAGAACGTATATCCCATTATTTAGTGTACCATACCCAATCAACTTTTGATTTAGGTTAATGTTCATAACATTATTCTGCAGCACAAAATCATATCCTTCATTGTACAACAAAGAAACGGATATTATATTACACAGCATACTAGGTACATAATAACACGGGTTCAAAACCAATATACATCCTGATGGCAACCCCAGGTGACACTCTCCCACTGATACTGCATATACATTAGAACCATTTCCAACCCGGAGAGTGTGATCATCAGTCTTCAAAACTTTGCTATTTCTCAATCTCTGCATACAATTGCAGATGTTAGAACCTGAACTGGTATCCAATACCTAGGAAGCAAAAGAAAAACAGTTTTCAGTCACGAACACGCCTGAAGCGGAAGCAACACCATGCTTCTTCTTCTTGAGATCAGCAAGATACTCAACACAATTTCGCTTCCAGTGTCCCGACTTTTTGCAGTAGAAACATTATCCTTTTCCTGACTCCTCAGCCCTGGATTTGTCTCTCCCTTTTGCCTTTCTGATTCCACCTCTCGGTTTGGTGGATTTCTTCTTATTCCTTCCCTTGACCTTGGCTTTTAGGATGGAAGAGGAAGATTGCCCAACAATTAGAGAGGGAGTCTTCGCCGACTTGAGCGTGCTCTCTGCAATTCTCAACATATTGAGAAGTTCAAGAAGTGACTTCTCCATGCTATGCATATTGAAGTTCACAATAAACTGAGAAAAGGCACGGGGAGAGACTGCAAAACAATATCAACATGCTGCTCGTTCTCCATGGTCCATCCCAGGCCCTCAAGTTCTTCAATAAGAGCTATCATCTTCAAGACATGATCCCCTACCGACGTGCCAGCAATCATCCTCATCTGAAACAGCTTTCTAGATACCTCGTGGTGCAGGGTACGAGACTGCTCCCCATACAACTCCTTTGTATGGAGAAAGATGGATTGAACATCAATCTGCTCATGCTGCTTCTGATTTACATTATCCATCAAAGCTAACGTGAGGCACTTGGCTGTGGCACAATCAATATCCCATGTCTTGCGGATCTCCTTATCCGCAATAGAGGATTTAGGGCCAGGGACGGGAAGGGTTGAGGCAGTGAGGACATATGCTACCTTATCATATATAAGGTCAATGTTTATGTTCCTCAGCCAGTCTTTATAATTAGGTCCCGTCAGTTTATTTTTCTCTAATAAAAGCTTAAGTCTAGTCATGGGTATGTGCCATTAGGAGAGAGAAAAGAATACACTCAGCGAAATGCTCTTGCAAAGATTAGATTGGTTATTATCTTATCTAATCGACGTCTCCCACTGTTTTTAACAAATTTTTCTTCAAACCTTAAAATGAAAATTAGCCAGGAATAATTACATTCTACAACTTCGCTAACCGGTTAGTCAAGCCAGTGTCGGTATTTTGAGGAAGGTTTCCCATGCTTTCGTACGGACTTAATTAAAGTAAATCTCATTTTCCCAGAGGCATAACCCCGTTGACACCTTTCTAGACACCTAATGGGTTAGCTAATTGTAAAGTGCAAAACTCTCCTGGGAGTAACTCTTACTCACAGTGGGATCGAGATCCAACTATCATATAGAAGGTATGCAATCTCATTGCGAATCTCAACTCTTAAATCTCCCGATATGGTTTTTACCCCTAGCAGTTTATGACATTGGATATGGTCAACATATTATAAGCACTAGTCAAGTTCTACCCGTCATTTCGTGATTAATTAGACCCATTCACATGAACCTTGATTATGATCAATATAATCACATGAACGTCCTAACTAATTGCATCATATGCTATATAAGAAGACATCACTTAGCTACCGTACACTACGTCTTGACTATGGTCAACATACGTAGCACGAATACTAAGTACTCTACTTTCTAAAATTACAGAGGGTTGCAGATGGTTTTTAAGAAAACCTTTAACACTTTGAACGTGATCTTGTTGTAGAATCAAATAATTTTAAAAGGAGTGGCTTAAGCTCCGTATTTTTGAAACTTGCTTTTTCATAAAAAGGCCGGGTGAGTTTCAAATCCGATTCTACAACATCTTTTAAGTTTCTTTTCCTTTACATTAATCTCATTAATGTAGTCCTATCATTTAAGTCCTTAAGCATCATAAAAAGAAATAAAAATAGAACGTACGTTTATGCCATCCGCATTCGCTACAGTGTCCCGTTATGCACCATTAGGTTACTTAACTAATGACATAGTGGAGCGGGACTAGCGCGGATGAAAACATAAGCAACGTGTATTATATATCATATATATAATAATATTCGTCTCAGGCAGTAATATGATCTCATAATAGAACATCGCAGCATAATCAGATATATGAAAGCATAAGATATACTAGGAAGTCCGTATTTTAAATTAAGCTAATTATAAAAAACACGAATTCCACGGTCGTGAAAAATAGCCAAGCCCACACCCTTAGACCCCTACGAGAGCAGCAAGCAACCCTGCCAATTCTAGAGTTAGTAGACCCGGTCTCGACTCCTCGAGATAATCTCCCACTGGACCTTAGAACCCGGTTACTTGTGCTCCCCTCCTTGGGTCTATCCTAATGCGGAAAAGTAAATAATATAAATCAATGGCGACATCATCCTCAACCCGAAAGTGTCCCAATAAAAGAATATTACATACAATGAATTTTACATGAGTGAAAAGAAAAACTCTCATCTCACATAAAACCCCCCGGCTATTCATTCACGACGATCTTATACACCATATCACCACAGCAATGGAATAATCATCACAGATCATCAACATAAGTAAATATGCGTATTCCCTATGTCATCGACGTATAGCAACGAAATTGGGGATGCACATATTACACTTACAGTCGCAGAAAAGAAATGTAAAACCACAACATTTGGAATCCGCACAATACTTAGACCTCGCAAACCCGGAATATCTCATATTCCGGCTTTCATGCCTAACAATGTAGATCTTACATTTGGGTCTCAAAAAATGAAAACACCGTTTCAAAAGAAATCGGGTAATTCAACAAGATTTCCGATTCCGACCGAGACCGAAATGTTAGATTTACAAGCAACCAATTAATTTTCTCGAAACTAATTAGTGTAGATTCCAAATATTGTATCACATTCATAAAAACTAGGTGATGTTAAACATTTCGATAGATCTATCAAAACCCATATTTCTCAGAGACCTCAACACTTGAGACAGATTCAAAAATACCCTGACAGCGCCATTAGCACATACGGACCAGCACAAGAAGGCACGTCCCTGGCCTCACCAACGGCGCTGCGAAACCGCCGCCAAAAGCATGTTTTGGCCACGGTTCCGCGGTTGTTAGGTCGAGTTAGGGGGTCATTTTTCTTGGGGGTCCACACAATACCCTGAACTATTTTCTGCATATTTTTAAACCAAAAATTCCAACTTTTGAAAAATTTCCAGAGAGCATCGAATGCATGGGTATTGATGTTCGTTCGAACACTTTAACATCGTCTAGGTCATGCCTAATACTCTAGCTTGGCTCTGATACCACTGCTGGGGTTTGCTTAGCACCCTCACTAGGTTTTAACAAGCATTAAGTATAAAACTTTAAAAAATCTAGGATGCTAACCAACCCGAACCTAGAATCGAACTAGAGGATTATGCGTATAAGCTAACAAGTATCACATACAAGTAAGTGTCTAACATTAAGAGAAAATAAATACAACCTTTGTAGACCTCTCTTCCTTGTCTTTAGCTCCGTGTAGATATCATTGACTCCTTGGTTCCACCCGGAGTTTGAATGCGTCCGCTTGAAGCCTTCGAAGTCCACGATGATCCACCACGAAGTTCCTTTACTCAAGCTCCTTGCTTCACTTGACCTAAGTGGAAGTGATGCAAATAACCTATACAAGTGGGCTAGACTAGTATAGATTGATGAAGTGGGTAATAATTGTAGGGTTCCTAGGCACACTCAAGAGGTCTCACAAGGCATCAACCATGTCAAATTCAATATTTTCCGGTGCCGAGAAACCCTAATACGGATCGTTAACTAGAAATTAGGCGAAACTACAAGCTAGTTAACAACTTAACTACTAAGTGAATAGAAATACAACCTTTGTAGATCCGGTCCTCCACCTCCATAGCTCCGCATTGACGTCCCTCCGCTGCGATCATCGGATCCTGGACTCTAGTAATGGTTTCGTCAAAGAAAAGATCGGGCTAGGTCGTCGACTTCGATGCCGAAGATGATCTACGTCGAGACAACTCAAGATCAAGCTCCAACTTCACCAAGTCATGAAACTTGTGAAGAAAACACCCTATACTACATGGCAAGTGGTAGAGGATGAAGAAATAGGAAGTGGGTTCACTTTAGAATTGGATTTCTCACTCTTTTTCTCAAGTCACCATTGAAGCTAGCAAGCTTCTTTCTTCTTGAAGAAGAAGAAAAAGAATAGGATAAGAATTATGAAAATAGAAAATAAAGTCATTCTTATCATTTTAGCAACGATAGTTAAGTGTAGAGAATAAACCAAGGTTAGGTGAATGGTTAGGTTTAGGAAAGAAACAAGAATGGTCAAAGCTTCTTGAAGCTTCAAAGAAACAAACAAAAGAAGCAACCATTTCTTTTCTTTCCCTAAAATAAATAAAACAAAATAAATAGTTAAGAAAAGATAACAAAACCCTAACCATTCACTTAAACATGGTTTAAAGTAAACCTACACCCAAGCTTGCATGTATCATCAAACATGATACAAAATAGTGCACAAAACTATATCATATATACAATGTGCACATCTAGTGAGAAAATCCATCTTAAGTGAACCAATACTAGTTAATGCAAAGTAATATATAATTATGCATTAAATCATTAAATCAACACTTGATTTAACGATCCGGTCATATCGCATATGACCGACTAATATCTAATATATCGGCTTATCGAATCAATCCTCGATTCGATAACTAGGTTATATCGCATACAACCAATCGATACATTCATCGCGAGAATAGAATACGGTATCACATACACGCATTATTCTCGGTCCCGCACATATCTCATATGCGCTCCTATTTCGTTTTGCTTGAGCCAGGAAACCTCTGTGTAGGACTTTAAAGACTCGTCAATACGTCGGCAGCAGGTGATGGTCATATCAAACACCCACAAGCCGCAAGCGGTCTGCTAAACGTAACGGCCACCCGGGTCTTGAGCGATCAGAAGATCAACGAGCAAGCCCGCTCACACTCCTGTTAATCCAACCAGTAACACTTACCGTACAGTCCGGTCTATTCGTCTAATATGTCGCATATCTTGCCTAAGGGTGGTAAACGTCAGACCCCAATAGCTCGATAAGTCGTGTCGATATGAGGTCTATAACAGTTCGAGAAACTACTGGTAACACTTACCAGTAAATCTCAGCAACCCTGGCCAGGGATTTCCGGTTATAGCCAATCGAACACAGCGCAACATCAACTCCCTATACCGGGAGAGACGAATCCCCTCCTATCGCTCATTGCCTCCATGTGATTCGGGACTGTACCCTAAAACCACCGTTTTGCATGCCCTCTTGGACGTGGTAAGGTGGAAATCAAAGCACAGTGGGAATCACACAAGACTCTATGATGATCTCGGGTCTACAGACTAAGCTGTACCAGTGTCACCAGAGAACTGCCATCTGACGTAAGGTATAATACCATCTGGGAGTTCTCGGCGAGTCCGTCCAGTGTACCCAGTCTCCACTGAGCACCCGTATATCATCTCTGATGTCAAACACCAATGGATATGGGATCATCTATCGCCCATCTGTATGGGTCGAGAAGGTATACGCTAGTCTACACTGGTATATCGATGCCCTGTCTCGATACACCCACGACTAGGGACCTTGAAAGATGTACTTATGGGCTACCATGTCCCCATTAGTATGATCCGCATCATAGTCCAGGTAGTCAAGTATACATCCTAAGGGCTTTACAAACATGTAATAGAGAGACAATCAGTGTACACGTTAAGGTAAAGAGCAACCAGATAGCATACTATCATGTCGAGCAAGAAAGTCCTCCCTATATATATCCAAGCATCCACTACAATATACATCCTATGTATAGTAATGGCCTCTAGGGCATACATATAACTAACAATCTCCCACTTGCACTAGGGCCATCTGATAGCAGTGGTTGTAGTATCTCATACTCAACCATCCCATAAAAGTCTCTCTCTAGGAAAAGGCCTTTGTGAGTGGATCCGCCGTGTTATCCTCTGAATCTACTCTCCTAACCTCGATCACCCTGGAGATCAACTATCTCCATGATCAGGTGACACTGCCTCAGAATATGTCTGGATCACTGATGGAACAGGCGTTCCTAGGCATAAGCCACAACTCCATTGTCACATAATGGGAGGAACTAAGTTCATCTCATAAACTAATATGCACCCAGACTTCCTCTTTGGTAGCATCTTTGGTAACGATGTATCTTGCCCTTAATCGTCTAGTATGCCACGATATCTGGCTTGGAACTCTTCCAACATACCGTTCCTCTACTGAGGGTAAAGACAATGCCTGTGACTGACATTCAGTCGTCCTTATCACTCTGGAACTTTTCTAGTGATTCTCCCCTGGATCGATTGATACCTTCTCACTACTACTAGTGAGAATCCTATCATCTAATTACATCTATCTCATAGATGAAAACTCAGGGATTAGGAGGTATCATTTTGATCCTATATGGAGAATCCTTGTGATAAGCGGAGATTGATCGAGCGTAGCATAGGTAACTACTTCCCTATCAAGAGTATGTCATTCACGTACTCTACGAGGATCACCACCATACTCCCTACTACCTTTTTGTATATACAAGGTTCATCTACCATTTTGATGAAGTCAAACTATTTGACTACTACATCAAAACAGATGTTCTAACTCTGCGATGCCTGCTTTATCACATAAAACATCTTGCACACGTTTCCGCTGCTCCCACTGTCTACGAAGCCTTCTGACTGTGTACTTATAAACTTTTCTCTTCTAAAACATCATTTAGAAAAGCAGTCATGACACTCAACCGCCAGATATTGTAGTCATGGTATGTAGCCGTGGCAAGTAGGATCTGGATGGACTTAGGCATAGCTCCTTAGAAAAAGTTTCATCATGATCCATACCTGGTCAATGATGCAAACCTTTAACAAGTCTAGCTTTGAAAGTCTCAACTTTTCCATGTACACCAAGTAATCTTCTCAAGATATACTTGCTCCTGATGGGGATTTAACCCTTCTGATATTGCAACCAAAGTCCATACTTTGTTGGTGTACATGGATTCCATCTCAGATTGCTAAGCATTCAGCCATTCTTACAGAGTCTCACTCCTGATGGCCAGCTCGAAACTAGTTGCGTCATCATCTCATGATGCAATTCTCGCTCCCACTGTCATAGAGAAACCGAAGTATCTCTCAGGTGGGTGAGGAACCCTGCTAGATTGGCGGAGATGCTGAGGTTCGTTGGTTACTATTGAATCCTTTGGTTCTATCAAATCATCTGCTGTAGTTTGTATAGCTGGAACCTTTCCAGTTCTACATAACAGACCTGGCCTCGAGCTTGTCCGGATTTTGGTTTTAGACATAGGCTGGATAACCCGAAATCTTAACCAACTTAAGATATGGGCTCTTCCCTTTCCATATCACATATGAAGTGGTAGGCATCTGATTTGATTTGAACCTAATTTCAATAGGTATGCAGCTTCTCAAGTGCATTACCCCCCAAAAGGAAACAGGTAACTCAGTAGAACTCATCATAGAGCACACCATATCGAATAAGGTGCAATTTCTCCGCCCCGATATACCATCGTGCTATGGTGCATACGGAGGAGTAATGCTGAGAGAGAATCTCATTCTCCTTTAGAATAGTCCAGGAATTCTATGCACAAGTATTCTCCTCCTTGATCTCATCAAAGGACATAATACTTATACCCGTATTGGTTCTCTACTTCTAACTTATATTCTGTGAATATCTCAAAAAGTTCGGACTTGTGTTTCAACAGGAACATATGACTGAATCTTGAGAGATCATCAGAGAATGTAATGAAGTACAAAGAACCGGTCTTGGCATTTATAGACGGGGGACCTTGCATACATCAACATGTATCAATCCCAAGAGTTTACTAACTCTTTCTCTGTTTCCAATAAACAGAGCTATGGTCATCTTATCTCTATGACATGACCAGCAAGTTTCACAAGATGTAAATTCAAACTGATTTAAATATGCATCTATATGTAACTTCAGCTAGTCGGGTCGCATTGATATGACCAAGTCTACAATACCTTGAGAAGGATTCGTTCATTTCTGAACGCTTCCTCTTGTGTGTGTTCCGTATACTAAGAACTGTAGTTTGATTTAGCACATCAATGCTTTTAGATAACGTGCCTGAACCGATCAACTTTTGATATAGGAAATGTTCAAAACATTATCCAACAATACAAAATTTTATCATTTCTTTACTAATAAAGAGACTGATATGATTTTGTATGGTTTGGTATCTAACATCATTTTTTCAGAATCAATGTACTGGTAATACAGGGTGACAGTGACCAACAGACTTGGCTGGAACACTTGCACCGTTTTCTGTCTCATGAAACTTATCACCCGATCTCAGTTCTCTACCTTTCTGTAGCCCTATGTAACAGATTACATATCTGGGATCCTGATCCGGTATCAAATACCCATGACGTAGAGGATACAAAGAAACGGTTCTTTGTAATGAACATACCCGAAGAAGATGCATCAGCATGCACTTTCTTCGTTTTGGCGGCATGGGAATCCTGGTATTCCCCAATTTCCTGCTCTGTCTTATAACGGTTATAAGTTGGAGCGGGTCCAACGTTCCCCAGCTCAGTATAACAAGCGGGTTCGGTCAATATATCCGTTTTATTATCTTGATTAAGGCGTGATATGGTCGCTACCTGGAGAGAGAGAGAAGAAAACACTCAGCGTGCGCTCTTGCAAGAATAGATTGGTTATTATTTTATCTAATCAGGATGGCTCCCACTGTTTTTATCAAATCTTCCTTCAAACCCTAAAAGGAAAGACTAGCCGGGATTAATTACACACTACAAGTTCGCCAATCTTTCAGCCAGGCCAGTGTCGGTACTTTGAGGGAGGTCCCCCGTGCTTTCGCACGAACCTAATTAATGTAAACCTCGTTTTTCCAGAGGCGTAACCTCGTTAACACCTTTCTAGACACCTACATGATCGGCTAATTGTAATATGTAAAACTCTCCCAGGAGTAACTCTTACTCGCAGCGGGTATCGGGATCCAACTATCTCATAGAAGGTATGCAATCTCATTGCAAATTTCAACACTTGAAATTCCCGATAATATTTTGCCCCTAGCGTCCTATGACCTTGACGCAGGCCAACAAACCATAGTCCGCTAGTCAAGTTCAACCCGTCATTTCTTAATTGAATTAAACCCACCTGCACAACCCTTGACGCAGGCCAACAAAGTCGCACGACTACCCTAATCCAATCTGCATCATATGCATAAACAGATAAATACTAGTTAGCTACCGCACACTACGCCTTGACGCAGGCCAACAAACGTAGCACGAATACTAAGTAGGACTTATCTGAAATGACAGAGGGCTACGACAGGTTTTTCTGAAAACCTATTGCGTAATGAACTTGATATCGTTATAGAATCAAATGATTTTAAAATGGAATGTTTCTGAGGTTTTTCTAGTTTTGCTAAAGGGGTCACTCCCGGTGAAGGGATCGTCGGCCCTTTCCTCGTCGAATGAGGTGCGGGATATATCATATATATCACTGTGCAAAGCAGAAACTATAGAAGCAATCAAAAGACAAACCAAGTGTGTAGCATCTGCCAGTTATTGCTAAAGGGGTCACTCCCGGTGAAGGGATCGTCGGCCCTTTCCTCATCGAATAAGGTGCAGGATATATCATATATACCGCTGTGCAAAGCAAGAACTGTAGCTACCTGTTTTAATTTTTAAAATTCGATTCCACAACATCTTTAGGTTTCTTTTATTTCATTAATCCCATTAATGAAGTCCCATCATTAAAGTACCTAAACATCACAGATAAATACGACGTACACTTATGCCATCCGCATTCACCTCGATGTCCCCTCAGGAACCGTTTGGTTAGGTAACTAACGGCAGAGCGGGGCAGGGCTAGTGCGGGTGTAAAACATAAGTAACGTTTATATAATATATCATATATACTATATACAGCATTTATCACAGAACATATCACATGATCACATCACAGATATCGCAGCAGAAGAAACATATGAAATATTGGACGTCCGTGTTTTCAATACGAGCCAGTATAAAACACGGATTCCACGGTCGTGATGAATAGCCAAACCCACACCCCTAGACCCCTACGAGAGCGGCAAGCAACCTTTACCAATTCTGGAGTTAGGAAACCCGGACTCGACTCCTCGAGTTGGTCTCCCACTGGACTCCAGAACCTGGTTACTTGTGCCCTCCTCCTTGGGTCTATCCTAGTGCGGAAAAGTAAATAATATACAAAGGGTGACATCGTCCGCAACCTGGAAATGCCCCAATAAAAGAATATTACATAAAAGATTTTTACATGAATGAAAATGAAAAACACTCATCTCACATAAAAAAAACCCGGCTATTCAAACACGACGATCCAATATAACATAACCAGCAACACATAACATCACATGTCATCAACGTAAGTAAATATGTCCATCCCAATTGTCGTTGACATATAGCAACAAAACCGGCGATATCACATATTACACTTACGGTCACAGAAAAGAAAGTGTAAAACTACAACAGTTGGAATCCGCAACCTCTTTAGACATCGCATGCCTAATCAAATGAATTACTTTGACATCGCATGCCTAACAATTATAAACCCCTCATTTCAGTCTCATTATCGAAAACACTTTTCAATATCAAGTCGAACAATTCAACAAGATTCCCGACATCCTGATCGAATGCTCGTCGCAAACTTTAGTAGACGGCCGCACCCCCGATACCGTCGACGAAGTGCACCAAAGCGGAACACCGCTACCGCGAGCACCCGAACGGATGCTTTCGGCGACGGGGTTCTCCTACAGTCACTTTGTCGAGGCTAAGGGATGTAGCTGTCTATTAAGTTTATCCGGCGAGTATCCGCGTACGCTACGTGATTGCGACGGACTTTTGATCGCATCAAAATTCCGTGGCAACCGATTAAGTGAGACTAAACTACTATGTTTATAACATTCATATTAATTATCTCATAACTACTTGTGAATTCCAAATATTGTATCACATTCCAGATAAATAGAAAATGTTAAAATTTTCGATCGAACAATCAAACACCCAAGTTTTCCCGAAACAGCTCAACACATGAAATAAGTCTAAAAACATCCATTTCATGCCTCAGTACCAACGGTCCAGCCGTAGAAGGGTCAAGCCAACGTCTCACATGTGGCACGCCGTACTGCCCCAAACCCGAAGGTTCAAAGGACAGTTCAAGACGGTCACATAATCGAGTTAAAGTTTGTTGTCTTCTAGAGGGTCCATCGCGTTACTTGCACTACTTAGAACGTTTTCAAACTACGGAAAAATCCAACACTTGGAAATTTCCCGGCAGGGGAAAAATTGGGTATTTATATCCAGTCGAACATTTTAACATATTCTAAAATTACCCGGAAAAACCCAGACGAAGTTAAAGATTCCGATCGAATCGTCGAACTCCCAATACAACCCAGAAAACTCAACAGTGGAATATAAATTAAAAATTCCTAGAAAATACAGCACTAACAGATAGGAAATACTGTGCAAAATTCAAAAGCTGATGTGACTATTTGGCCGCAGAACCGCCGCACGAGCCATGCTCGTGCCGCGGTTCCACCGCGCTTTAGACGAATCATGAGCACGTGATCCACAGTAATCCCTAAAAAATCCTGCTGATTTTTCTGCATATTTTTAATTCGCAAAATTCCCAGTTTTGAAAAATTGTACAGAGAAGGGTTTCGGATTAGGGTTTCGGGTTCGATCGGACTTCTAACATCGTCTACGCATCGCCTAAGGCTCTAGCTAGGCTCTGATACCACTGTAGGGTTCCTAGGCACACTTAAGAGGTCTCACAAGGCATCAACCATGCCAAATTCAAAATTTTCCGGTGCCGAGAAACCCTAATAAGGATCGTTAACTAGAAATTAGGCGAAACTGCAAGCTAGTTAACAACTTAACTACTAAGTGAACGGAAATACAACCTTTGTAGATCCGGTCCTCCACCTCCATAGCTCCGCGTTGACATCCCTCCGCTGCGATCATCGGATCCCGGACTCTAGTAATGGTTGCGTCGAAGAAATGATCGGGCTAGGTCGTTGACTTCGATGCCGAAGATGATCTACGTCGAGGCAACTCAAGATCAAGCTCCAACTTCACCAAGTCATGAAACTTGTGAAGAAAACACCCTATACTACATGGCAAGTGGTAGAGGATGAAGAAATAGGAAGTGGGTTCACTTTAGAATTGGATTTCTCACTCTTTTTCTCAAGTCACCATTGAAGCTAGCAAGCTTCTTTCTTCTTGAAGAAGAAGAAGAAGAAGAAAAAGAATAGGATAAGAATTATGAAAATAGAAAATAAAGTCATTCTTATCATTTTAGCAACCATGGTTAAGTGTAGAGAATAAACAAAGGTTAGGTGAATGGTTAGGTTTAGGAAAGAAACAAGAATGGTCAAAGCTTCTTGAAGCTTCAAAGAAAAAAACAAAAGAAGCAACCATTTCTTTTCTTTCCCTAAAATAAATAAAACAAAATAAATAGTTAAGAAAAGATAACAAAACCCTAACCATTCACTTAAACATGGTTTAAAGTAATCCTACACCCAAGCTTGCATGTATCATCAAACATGATACAAAATAGTGCACAAAACTATATCATATATACAATGTGCACATCTAGTGAGAAAATCCATCTTAAGTGAACCAATACTAGTTAATGCAAAGTAATATATCAAATATATAATTATGCATTAAATCATTAAATCAACACTTGATTTAACGATCCGGTCATATCGCATATGACCGACTAATATCTAATGTATCGGCTTATCGAATCAATCCTCGATTCGATAACTAGGTTATATCGCATACAACCAATCGATACATTCATCGCGAGAATAGAATACGGTATCACATACACGCATTATTCTCGGTCCCGCACATATCTCATATGCGCTCTTTTTTCGTTTTGCTTGAGCCAGGAAACCTCTGTGTAGGACTTTAAAGACTCGTCAATACGCCGGCAGCAGGTGATGATCATATCAAACACCCACAAGCCGCAAGCGGTCTGCTAAACGTAACGGCCACCCAAATATTGAGCGATCAGAAGATCGACGAGCAAGCCCGCTCACACTCCTGTGAATCCAACCAGTAACACTTACCGTACAGTCCGGTCTGTTCGTCTGATATGTCGCATATCTTGCCTAGGGGTGGTAAACGTCAGACCCCAATAGCTCGATAAGTCGTGTCGATATGTGGTCTATAACAGTTCGAGAAACTACTGGTAACACTTACCAGTAAATCTCAGCAACCCTGGCCAGGGATTTCCGGTTATAGCCAATCGAACACTGCGCAACATCAACTCCCTATACCGGGAGAGACGAATCCCCTCCTATCACTCATTGCCTCCATGTGATTCGGGACTGTACCCAAAAACCACCGTTTTGCACGCCCTCTTGGACGTGGTAAGGTGGAAATCAAAGCACAGTGGGAATCACACAAGACTCTATGACGATCTCGGGTCTACAGACTAACCTGTACCAGTGTCACCAGAGAACTGCCATCTGACGTAAGGTATAATACCATCTGGGAGTTCTCGGCGAGTCCGTCCAGTGTACCCAGTCTCCACTGAGCACCCGTATATCATCTCTGATGTCAAACACCAATGGATATAGGATCATCCATCGCCCATCTGTATGGGTCGAAAAGGTATACGCTAGTCTACACTGGTATATCGATGCCCTGTCTCGATACACGCACGACTAGGGACCTTGAAGGATGTACTTATGGACTACCATGTCCCCACTAGTATGATCCGCATCATAGCCCAGGTAGTCAAGTACACATCCTAAGGGCTTTACCAACATGTAACAGAGAGACAATCAGTGTACACGTTAAGGTAAAGAGCAACCAGATAGCATACTATCATGTCGAGCAAGAAAGTCCTCCCTATATATGTCCAAGCATCCACTAAAATATACATCCTATGTATAGTAATGGCCTCTAGGGCATACATATAACTAACAATAATCTCACTAAAAAACCTTTCTTTTTCTTTCTCTTTACTCACTAGAAAATGGTAGAGAGCTTAGAGGAAGAAGGAAATGGAAATGGCTTAGCTTGAGCTCAAGAAAAATAAAACACAAGAATAATGATAATGAGAGAGTCACACTCACTCTTAACTAAGGCATGAAAATATCTAGATATTTTTAGTAATTTAGTGGAGGATTAGAAATGAAACCTTGGTTACTTAAGATATTTTAAAAGAAGTGTGTAGAAACAAATATCAACCATGGATGAATTCCTAATTTCCATTAACTCAATAATTAAAATATCATAAATGTTTCCATATGAGTCTTGCATAGCCATCTCCAATGCATCATCAACCATGACACATGTATACATGCATGTGTGCATACATATCAATATAAACATACATACATACATGCATATAAATAAAGAAAGGATTTAATAATGAGCTAATGGTCACATTATTTTAAATCAACCCTTGATTTAATAATCCGGTCATATCACATACAACCCGACCAATAGAAAACGCCAGATTAAAATACGGTATCATATACTCGTATTTAATCAATCTCCCGCGCATATCCCCATATGCGCCCCCACATCGTTTCGCCTGAGCTCGGAAACCCCTTTGTGGGACTCTAAGACTCGTCAATACGCCAGCAGTAGGTAGTGATCATATCAGTTTCCCACAAACCATCAGCGGTACTAGCTGCACGTAACGGCTTCAAGATATTGAGCGAACAGAAGATCAACATGCGAACTTGTCCAAACTCCCGTAGATCCAACAGGCAACACTTACCGTACAGTCCGGTCTCTTCGTCAGATATGTTGCATATCGAGTCTAGAGATGGGATCGTCGACCCCAATAACTCAATAAGTCATGCCGATGTGTGGCCTATAACAGATCGAGAAACTATTGATAACACTTATCAGTAAATCTCATCAGCACTGGCCAGGGACTTTCAGTTATAGCCAATCGCGCATAGCACAACATCAACCCCCTTCCCGGGAGAGACGAAACCCCTCCTATCGCTCATTGCCTCCATGTGTCTCGGGACTGTATCCAAAAAGCACCTGTTTGCATGACTTAGTAGAGCCGTGGTAGGGTGGAAATCAAAGAACGGTGGGAGAACACACAAGACTCTATGACGATTTCGGGTCTACAGACTAACCTGTACAAGTGTCACCTGAGAACTGCTATCCGACAATAGATATAATACCATATAGGAGTTCTCGGCGAGTCCGTTCAGTGTACCCAGTCTCCACTGAGCACATGTATACAATCTTTGATGTCAAACACCAATGGATATGGGATCATCCATCGCCTATCAAATGGGTCAAGAAACGTATACGCTAGTCTACTCTGGAATATCGATGCCCCATCTTGATACACCCATGACTAGGAACATTTAAGGATACGCTTATAGACCAGTCATGCCCCACTAGTATGATCTGTATCATAATCAAGATAGTCAAGCGGATATCTTAAGGGCTTTATCAACATATACGAAATGAATAGTATACACAATCAAGTGAACATGTTAATATAAAGAGTAACAAGATAGCATACTATCATATTGAACAAGAAAGTCCTCTGTATATATATACATATCCAAGAATCCAATATCAAATAACGGCCTCTAGGGCATACATATATCCAACAGTTTCTAGCGCCAAGTTCTTTAAACGCCAAAAAATTTTGTTCCGCAATCGGTCACGGTAGATGGCTAGGGCGCTGGGAACTCAAACAATCGCTTCATGTTACAATGGTTTGTAAGAACGCACATGATTCCCGTTAAGCCTCTTGTTTCAAGATGGAACGTCAGTTCGGGGAATGGAGTTTTGAAGGCAACTTTGGGGTATGATCAGTGCCCAGTTGTAGTATGCGGTTGAGAATTCTAAATTTCAATGTGCTGGACATACCAAATTTCAATGTTATGTTGGGAATGGATTGGCTGGGAGTATTTTATGCTACCATTGACTTCCATCAAAGTGAGAGTAGTCTTTGAGATACCAGATCATCCAGTCTCCAATTTCAAAAGTGAAGACAGAACCTTAGAGCCAGTGAGCTACCTTGCCAAGCCGAAGATCGCTGAAGTGTCCTCACTACAGGCTGAAGGAGAAAATCCTGAAATAGTTTGAGAGTTCGAGGATATTTTTCCTGAAGACATATCAGGTTTGCCTCACGATCGAGCCCTTGAATTCAGTATTTATTTACAACCCAGTGCGCAACCTGTAATAAAATCTCTATATCGACTAAGTCCGGAAGTATTGAAAGAAATTCGTATCATGTTAGACGAGCTACTGAAGAAAGGTTGGATCGGACCCAGTACCTCAAGTTGTGGATCACCGATGTTACTAGTGAAGAAGAAGGAAGGTACCTACTGGATGTACGTAGATTAGCGAGCACTAAACGAAGTAACAATTAAAAACAAGTATCCGCTACCTCACATCAATGACCTTTTTGATCAGCTAAGTTGATCTTGTGTCTTCTCAAAGTTAGATATTCGCTCAGTCTATCATCAGGTGAAGTTCAAGGAGTTTGACATTCCGAAGACGGCGTTTAGGACTCATTATAGTCATTTTGGATATCTCGTAATGCCATTTGGAGTGACCAATGAACCAATCATTTTTATGAACCTAATGGACCAAGTTTTCCGAGAGTACTTAGACATGTTTGTTGTTATTTTCATCGACGACACCCTGGTGTATTCAAAGAATCGGAAAGAACAAGCCGAGTACTTACGCATTGTCCTGGAGACACTAAGTCATCATCAACTCTACGCCAAGTACAGCAAGTGTGAATTTTGGCTAGACCAGGTCGGATTTCTCAGACATATCGTTTCAGGCGAAGGAATCTCTGTGGATCTATCTAAGGTGTCAGCTGTCAGCGAGTGGCCTACACCAAAATCCGTCAAAGATATACGAAGTTTTCTGGGCTTAGCGGGATACTAAAGATGCTTTATCGAAGGATTTTCAAAGATTGTAGCACCCCTGACCAAGCTTACATGTAAAGACGAAGCATTCGTGTGGTCAGAATCATGTGAGAAGGCTTTCGTAGAACTCAAGTAGAGGTTAAGCTCTGCACCTATTCTTGTAATACCGGATCGATCTGGTGGATTCGCTGTACATTATGATGCATCCGATAAGGGATTAGGATGTGTTCTGTATTAGCGTGGAAAGGTTGTGGCTTTTGCATCAAGACAGTTAAAAGTCCATGAGCGTAACTATACAACACATGATCTGGAATTAGCAACCGTTATCTTTGCACTCAAGATTTTGCGTCACTATCTTTTAGGAGAACGAGTGGATATATACACCGACCACAAGAGTCTGAACTATGTATTTATTCAGAAGGAACTCAACATGCGACAGAGAAGATGGCTAGAGCTCATAGCAGACTTCGACATCAACCTACAATATTATCGTGGAAAGGTGAACGTAGTTCCCAATGCACTTAGTTGCCGGCCTTTAGCAATGAACCTTACCACTCAGTGCAGACTACAGGAAGAATTGCATGGATTGGAGATTGAAGTAGTTGTATCGCGTAATATATCATCCTTGATGAACTTACATTTCTAGTCCACTTTTGTCAATCAGATCAAGACAGCTCAAGCAGATGATGCTAAGCTACAAAAGATCTGAGAAAAAGTAGAAAGTGGTCTTCGAACTGATTTCATTATCTACGAAGATGGATCCTTGCGGTATGGGAGCCGTTTATGCGTGCCAGTTGGTTTTGTTCGAGAAGAGTTGATGAAAGAAACTCACAGTTCTCCGTATTCTGTACACCCGGCGGCACGAAGATGTACAAGGATCTGCGGCAACACTACTGGTGGCATAGAATGAAGCGAGAAGTAGCTAGGAGCGTAGCAAAGTGCTTAATCTATCAGCAAGTGAAGGCTTAATATCACAAAACTGCTGGTCTACTTCAGCCGTTACCAATCCCAAAATGGAAATGGCAGCACATTACTATGAACTTCGTAACTGCACTCCTTTGCAGCACCAAGGGTAACAACACAGTTTGGGTTATTGTGGATCGACTCACCAAGTCGGCTCACTTTATTCCATTCAGAGTTGGCCAATCAACCGATACGTTGGTAAGAAAGTACATGGAGGTGAGTAAAAATCTAAAGTAAGATTTAAACCTTCAACATGTACCCTACTTGTCTTGATACCCATAAACTCATGCAGGAGATCGTGAGATTACATGGGATACCTATTTGCATCGTTTCTGACCGAAATATTAGATTCTGATCTCAGTTTTGGCAAAGTCTTCAAGCTAGCCTCGGAACGAATCTGAACTTCAGCATGGCGTATCATCCCCAAACAGACAGACGGTCTGAACGAACAATTCAAATCTTGGAAGACATGCTGAGAGCCTGTATGCTAGACTTTGGAGGTTCGTGGAAAGATCACCTACACCTTGTGGAGTTTTCATATACCAAGAGCTACCAGGCAAGCATTAGGTAGCACCTTTCGCAGTACTCTAGGATATAAGTGTCGTTCCCCGCTGAGTTGGGATGACATTGAAGATCGTGAAATGCTTGGACAAGAGACGATCTTGACAACCGTGGATGTAGTTTGCACGATCAGGAAGAAGATGCGCATAGCTCGGGACCGACAGAAGCATTGTACAGATGCAAAGCGTCGACACCTGGAGTCCAACCCAGAGAGCATGTGTTTATGAAGATCTCTCCGAATATAGGAGTGATACGCTTTGGTAATAGGGGTAAACTTAGTCCAAGGTATATCGAACCGTTCGGCATACTTGAACGAGTTGGAGAAGTGGAATACCGCTTGGTACTACCACCCTCATTGGAAGGAGTGCACAATGTGTTCTACATATCCCAACTACGATGATATGTGAGCGACCCCGCCCACATACTTGATCACTTAGAGCTCACTGTGCAGACTTATCTAACTTACGAACAACAACCGGTCGAGATCTTGGATCGAAAGGCGAAAAATTTACGGAACAAGGAGGTGAACTTAGTCTGAGTGATGTGGAGAAAGGATTGGCCAGGAGAATCAACCTAGGAGCGAGAAGAAGATATGAGTGCACGATACCCTCACCTTTTGAAAATTAGTATTTATGTAAATTTCGAGGATGGAATTTTTATAAGGAGGGTAGAATGTAACGTCTCTGAAATCCCTATACAAATGTAACTTACTCAATATATAAAAAGGGTATTTCAGCCTGATTAGGAGTTATAAGTTAATATTATTCAATAAAAGAAAGAAGCAACTTGTAACTCACTGGTTAAAACGCTCGACTGCTGTGCCATAGTCTGCGTATTTAAATCCCATCAGTCCTATTTATTTTTATAATTTTTATTTTTAAACTTTCTGGAAGCCCAAGAGTTGCACATGCAATACACGGAGAATCGAAAAGTTTTAGAAAAATCAAACAGGATAAATGAAGAGTCAAGACCGATTAAAATACTTCGCATGAGCCTCGAGACATGCGGACGAGATCCGACCTTCAGAAACAACCGCAAAACTGCTACTGGCGGTTGGATGTGCCCCAAATCTTTCTGTTCTCATCTCGTGCGACCCTTTGACTCCCCTCTACTCTATTTTATTGTTTGTTTTCTCTGATTTCAACCAGAGAGCAATGCAACATTTCAACTACCCATTTAACACCATTTAATCTTTTTTTAATTCATTTTTTAATTCTCACCATCTCTTCTTTTTACCCCATAAATACCACCCCATTCCCTAGCTCTTCCCCATTCTGAAAATCTAGCGAAATTCTCTAAATTCTTAAGTTCAAGAAAAGGTTAAGACTAATCAAGTGGAGTTAGCTTGAGCTAAGTTCGTTTGTGAAGTCCGGAGCCATCCTTGACGCTACCAAGATCCACGAAGACTCCCTCTCTCTTTTTCCTCCCTTCTCAACACTCCAAAACCAGTAAGTCCCTTATTTTCCTGTTCCTCTCTTTATCGTTTCATCTCAATCGCTTTCTTAAAAAGAATATCGGCAAGCGGAGTTAGCATTTTTATAATTTCCTTTAAATAATTTTATTACAATTATCTTGCTAATGAAATTACACTAATCCTTTAACAACAAGCTTAAGATAATGTTCATTTTGAATGTGGTTAGATTCCATGTTAAATAAAACGTATAATTGAACTTTTTCATATAAATACCATGAACTTTAAAAGTAACCTTTTTATCGAAACCTAGAAATATATACATATAAGAAATTCATGGGGTAACAACCTAACCCATCATATATATTATGGATTCATAGCATGATATTTTAGATACATGTTTAATTTGAAGAATACGGTTCACATTAAAATACCATTACTTTACAAACATGCCTTTAATCGATATTTTAAAAAACTTTGCAATTACGCCTCTACAACCCTTTTAGGGGAACCCATTTACGGATGGTGCGGCTTATCGCATGACCTTAGAATAGTAGAGCGGGATAAAGAACTTCTCACGTAAAATTCGGTCTCGAAAGGAAATAAAAATTCTATTTTTAAAGAATACAACTTTTTAACAAACTAAATCATTTGAAAATTTTCATAAATCATAAATCCATATTTTTCTATTAAAACTAATTTTTGAAAAATATATTATTAAAATGAAAAATTAAAATTACACAAAATACCACTAAGTTTCCAAAAGTATAGTTTTCATAAAAATACCATAAACTTTTAAAATCTAGGTTTCCTCACTAAAATACCACTAAAACTAAAATACATTTTTATAAAAACTCTTAACATTATAATTCACCCTCGAGGTTTATTTTTTAAATAATATTAAAACATTTTTCATAAAACTCTTTCAAGAAATGCAAACACTGTAAATACAATACAAACAACATTAATAAATTTTTAAGAACTCTAGATTAATATAGGTTTAAGCGGTATCATTTCTCTTGAACCTCAGAGAGCTAGAGAAAGTGAGTGCTTGCCTATTCAGATTAGACAACACTGTAAATTAACGGAGTTATCAATAGCAATCATTTTTGAAAAAGACACAAATTCTGCCGTCCATGTGCAGCGGTTGTTCGATTAATCCTGAACTTAAGAATTTCAAAAGTTAGATCCATTGATATTGACTATAATCTGAATACAAACTCCACTCGAATCCAACTTAAACCCAAACGTGAACACTTGATCTTGAACTTGAACACCTGATCTTGAACTTGAACACTTGAACTTGAATACCCAAACTTGAACACTTGAATAATTGACTTGACTTGGCCAAACTATGAATATTACTTGACATGAATACATGATTACAACTTGAACATGAACTTGTACTGTTTATATTCATGGATTTGGCCAAGACCTGTAAACTTGAACTATACACTACAATATATAGGGATAAGGGGTAGATTGGTATGGAACGTATATCGTGGCACGAGAGGTCATTTTAAAAGACACCTACATGAATTCATGTGCCGCTATCCCGTGGGTTATGACGGGGCCTTATACTACATATTATGATAGTCCACGGGATATGTTGGACTCCTCTCGTATACATAAATATCTTCTTTATTAAACTATAAACAACCACGTTAAAATAGCTATCTTATACCTGTAAAGGATCATGTTTAGATACTTTCATATATAATTTTACCTGTTCACTTTTACTTATTTTATATTCACTTTATACACCTTTCAATCATCTGTATTTACTTCTTTTTGGGGACTTACCGAGTGCAAGTTCACTGACGACATTCCTCTCTGTTTCTTTTCCTTGGAATGTTCATCAGGAGGACCAGACTCTGAGGAGATCGAGCCGAGCCAGGAGGACTTGGTCCAATTCGCTACCCAGCCTGACTACTAGCTCCTTTCAACATTTACTTTCTGCATGCCAATGTTTAGAAATTTGTTTAAATCATTGTATCTTTTTATTTCTGACAGTTGTAATTGAAATTTGAATGTAAATAAAGTTGTTGTTTAATTTTATTACTCTTGTTATTCTTATACATTGTTATATTGCTTACTTATGCTTAATATATTTATTAAGGGAAATGACCTTCTCATAATAAATACGTTGTGGGCTAGCCACATCACCGTTTCCGTCTACTGTGAAGCAGGGCGTGATAGTAGGGGTTCGGAGGAGGTTGCTCGTCGGCCTTGTTTTCGACAGATAATTGGGTAGCCGTTACGTACAGCTAGTGCCGCTGACATGCTTATGGTTATGGATTTATCCAGTAACTTACTGCCGGCGTACTGTTGATTCTTTAGAGTCTCACACAGAAGGTTTCCCAGGTTCAGGAGAAATGATGTCGTAGCCATATTTTGATACGTGCAGGGTTCCAATTAAATACGTATACTAGCTGTACGGATTTTAATCAGGCAGATGATAATATAAGACGGCTTAGGATTAAACCGGATTATTAAATCTAGTATTGATTTATTAATTTACATATATATATATATATATATGTCTATTATAGTATTATGTTCATTGTATTATTCTATCTTTTTTGGGTATTCGTATTTTGATATGAATACGGGTATATATATATGGGGAATATATTTTGTATTTATACAAAACACATTCTAGAAGATAGACACCTCATCAAGGAATTTCTATTTTTGTTAAAAATAGAAATGAGGAGTAAAGGTGAGGCATGGACAAAGAATGGTGATGGAAATGGTTTAGTATTTGTTTATTGCATTTGTATGCACTATTCAAGCATAGTTGCTATTTTCTATTTGGAAACAAAACCATGCTAGGCATTTTTCATTTGATGACATATGATTTATTTCACCATTTTCTTTCTCTCTCCTTACTAGCTCTAATTCTTGAGCTCCTCCTTCATCTTCTTCTTTACACTCTCATGAGTTGAAAATCAAGGGTTGAAAGAGATAGAAACATACTAGAGCACTTCACTACATATCTAAACACTCTAGATTAGCAATCTAGGGACTTTAGTTGTTCCACTTTATTTTATGTATGGAATTAGAGCCTTGAACTATATCTCTCGGGTGGATCATCTTCGACAAAGGAGGACTGGCTTCCAAGCTTGATCTAGAAGCCTCAAGGAGCTAAGGAAAAAGGATAGATGACCGAAGGACACGAATTTTTAGGTATAGCTTTCTATCTGAGTAGTTTAATTCTCGGTAATTTACTAGTTTAGTGTTTGGATAGATTCTAGGTTTATTTTTCTAGCGCCAAAAAATTTTAAATCAAAGTTTTTCCTCGATTGTAGTAGCAAGAGTGCTAGGAACTATAACATGGTATCAGAGCCACCCAACACATAAACTAGTTAGTTATGACATTCGAATTCCGCCATTTTCATCACGCAAAAACTGCCGACAAAAACAGTTCTGGAATTCCTAGTTTTAACATGTTTGCATTTTTTGCAGGCACACGGTTTGGACCGAGAAGCCGCCGGGTGTTACGTGGGTACCCAGGGATCGCTCCGGGGGGAACAAAGTTCAGGACCATCCCCCGAGACCTCCATCAGGTGGCCTTAGGGGGTAGGGACCCGAGCCCTGCACCATTGGGTAGGCTCGGGTCACCACCCTTTTGGGGCCACCTCATGGTCGCCCCAGGGGGGGTACCCCTTCTAGCCCTTCTGAATGATAGTTAATTTTGGGTACTTTCACTCCGCGAAGTTTCGGATGAGTTTCGGGTTCCTTTCGACTTCCGGATTGGTTTAAAACGTTGGAATTTTGGGGTTTTAGTGAACTGTTTTTTTTAGTTTTGGAAAACTTGTTGTGTTTGCTATTTGTGTGCGGAATTCTATTGTCATAGCTTTCGTTACTTGCTTATGTGATGCATATATGTGTTTTTTAACGTCTTCTAATCGTTATACGTCGATTAGAAGGGGTTACACGCATCTTGCTTACTTGTGATGTTGGTTAAGATATCTCTGTGATGGTTTCGACAGATTGTCGTGTTGGATAGCCTTTTGTGCGATATTGATTGTACAACTTTATATCATTTGTATATTCATTATTGCTGGGTGAGCATCCGAAATGTGGACTGTCGTTTCTTCCTGTTTGTATATTCTTTTAATGGGACACAGCCGGGTTGAGGTCGATGTCACCGCTGTATATTATTTCATTTCTGTACCAGGATAAACCCACGGAGAAGTTCTCGAATAGCCGGGTTCTAGAGTACGCTAGGTGGTCATCTCGCAGTGGTGTGTTCTGTCCACCTCGCTCTAGAATTAGCAGGCTATTCGCCGCACTTGTAGGGCTTTTAGGATGACCCACGGTGGAGTGCTCAAGTTACCGAATTCCGTGAAGTGCAGGGTGGCCCACTCATGTTTTAGAGTGAGGGTTGCCTCACTTCTAGAATTGGCAGGTAACATTCCGCACTTATAGGGTTCTTGGTCTTACATTGTATAGGCTATCCACACGACCGGGGAACGTCGAGTGTCTTTTGCGGCTCAAATGAAACCCGGGGCTCCTAGATTATCCGCTTTTCCATATTGCTTTTCTCTTTTCTGTGATGTTGCTTATATCATACCTGAGATGACTATATATTTATATAGAGAGAGATAAATATATGTTGTATATGTTTTGCATCCGCGCTAGCCCTGACCCCGCTCTTCCGTTAGTTAAGTAACCTAATGGTGCATGATGGGACACCGTGGTGAATGCGGATGGCATATACGTACATTCTATTTTCGTTCTTTTCTGGTGTGATTGGTTTTAATTGATGGGACCGCATTAATTTTGATTAATGCAAAGAAAAATAAACCTAAAAGTTGTTGTCGGAACAAATTTTTCGAAAAAATATAGTCGTATTCTTTTGTTTTGCATATAGGTATTCAGTCAGGAATATCCGCACCTCATTCGAGGGAGAAAGAGCCTAGATCATTTCACGGGGAGTGATCTCTTGAGAAAAAGTTTATGTTACTATAGATTACTCGGTTTTCTTCAAAACCACTAGTTTACAAAAGCGGAGCCTAAACCACACCTTTTCAAAACTGCTCGGTTCCTTCAATGATATCAAGTTTATTACGTTAAAGGTTTTTCGCCAAAAAACAGCCGCAACCCTCCATCATTTCTTATGAGTAATACTTAGTATCCGTGCTGCGTTTGTTGATTGTGTCAAGGCGTAAGCTAAGTACTGCTTGTTTGTAGCATATGATGTGATTGGTTAGGACAGTCGTGTAACCTTGTTGACTGTGTCAAGGGTTATGCAGGTGGGTTTAATAATATGAAGATAATGACGGGTTGAACTTGACTAGGACCTTTTGATATGTTGACTGTGTCATGGTCACTAGGGTCCTAGGGGCAAAAACACATCATGAGTTTCAAATATACAGGAAACTTTCTAGTGTCACATACCTTCTGAAGTGTGGTGACCAAAGTGGCTTCCATCTCGGTTATCACATGATGATAGTTGGGTCCCGATCCCACTAATGAGTACGATTACACTTGGAAGATATTTTTCACTTCACAATTAGCTAACCTATTAGGTATCTAGAAAGGTGTTAATAGGGTTACGCCTCTTCGGAAATGAGGTTTATTCAAATTAGGTCTATGCGAGAGCATGGGGAACCTCCCTCGGAGTATCAACACCCACCTGGCTGAACAGTTAGCGAACTTGTAAGGTGTTAATAATCTTGACTAGTTCTCCTTTTAATGTTTGAAGAAGAATTCGAGGAAACAGTAGGAGCAATCATAATTAGATAAATTAAAAACCAATCTAATCTTGCAATAGCACATTTTGAGTGTTTCTTTTCTCTCTGTTTCCAGGTAGCAACCATGTCAGGCCCTATACAAGGTAATAAAATGTATGACTTGACCGACTCGGATTCTTATTCGGGGCTGGGGAACGTCGGTTCGGCTCTGACGTGTGACAAATATGTTAGCCAGTGTTGCTCACTCTACTTGTTTTGTAGAGAAGCGGACTTTTCAAAAAACAATTTTGAAGCATGCAACACCAACTATAACCCCAAAAACAACCGTAAGCCCTAAATAACAAAAACTACATAGGTTTTAATCTACTATGAAAGTGATTATATCTATATGATCAAGTCCTTCGGATCTTCTTAATCCTCTTCTTAAGCTCCTCGTTCATCGGGATTGAGCTTGGTCGTCGGCCTCCTCACGTTGAAGACGATTCACCCAAGAGTCTTTAATTCAAGCTCCTGCCTCAAAAGTGAGGTAATTAAAGGACCTAGTTTGCTAATCTAGGTTGTTTAGTGGATGTAGCGTGTGTTAATTGGATTAGTTTATCTCATAAACCCTAGGTTTCTAAACTCCTGAGAGGGTTAGGGTTTAAGGAAGAAGAAGAGCTCAAGAAAGGAGAGAGAATGCTAAGGTTAGAATGATACGAAGAATGGCTAACTACAAAACTATCAAGCATTTATTTTTCAATAAAATATAGTAACCATGCTTGAATAGTTATCACAAATGAATGATTAAAATCAATAGCCATGCTTCATGCCATACTTAAATACACTATATCCCTCCACCTCATTATCTATTTATTATAAATAGATTTACGCAAAATGAGGTGTCCACTTCTAGAAGCACTCAAGTATAAATACAAGAATACTCCCACCGTATATACATACCCATATTCGTACTATAAAAAATAAGAATACCAAGAGATAAAACAATCCAAAAATATAATACTAATTCATTATTAAATCAATACTTGATTCAATAATGTGGTTCAATCCTAAGCCCGCTAGTATTATCCGTCCGAACAAAAATCCGTGTAGCTAGTACACGTATATGATCGGAACCCTGCACATATAACCATACAACCTCTACATCATTTCTGTTAAATCAGTAAAACCCTCTGTGTAGGACTCTAAATACTCGACAGTATGCTGGCAGTGAGTTTAACGACAATCATCAGTGGTACTAGTTTACGTAACGACTACCTGAGTAGTTGTCGAAAAGAAGGCCGACGAGAAAACTCATCCAAACCCCTACCGAGCCTGTCCATGACAATGAGAGTATCGCATACCGGGTCTAGGGGTGAAAAACGTCAGACCCCTAATAACCTAACAAGTCATGCCGATGTGGTTCAAGACCATTTGAGGATTTACTGCTTTAATTATCAGTAATTCTCAACAGCCCTAACCAGGGACTTATGGTGTTGACTAACCGAACACAGCACGACATCAACTCTCTATACCGAGAAAGGCGAATCTCCAACAATTGCTCACCTCCTCCATGTGGGTTGGGACTGTACTCAACTAAAACATATTTGCATGACTTATTAGAGTCATGGTAGGGTAGTAATCAAAGTACAGTGGAAACTCACACGAGACAAATGACGATCTCGGGTCAACAGACTATCTGTACTCATATCACCAGAGAGCTGCTATCTAACGTAGGTATAATACCATCTAGCCAGTTATCGGCGAGTCCGTTCAATGTACTCACCCTCAGTGAGCACCTGTATACGATCTTAGGTGCTAAAGACCAATGGCTGTGGGACCAACCATCGCCCCTCATCAGGTTCTAGAAATGTACACGCCAGTCTACTCCGGAATATTGATGCCCTGTCTCGATACTCCCACAACTAGGGACATTTAAGGATATGCTTATGGACTACCCATCCTCCACATGTATGATCACCATCATAACGTTGGTAGTCAAGAAATTATCCTCGATCTTTATCAACATGTATTAACGATATGTTATAATAAGTAAAACATATGCACATGTTAAGATAAAGACAAATCAAATAGCATACTATCATATCGAGCAAGATTGTCCTATACATACATATGTCCAAGCATCCACTATATATACACACACAGAGAGAGACAATAATGGATATTAGGGCATACATATCCAACAAAATGTCATGAACTAATGCAAGGGAAAGAGAATTACATGAATTCCTTGATGACCCCGGTGAAGAAGAAGCATATTATTGTGTCTCCTTCTGGTGTTCTTGTTTTTAAGAACTGTTTTTCGGTCAGTCCTATCTCCTGGGTACTAGATACCGAATCAGGATCTCATACAGAGACTGAGAGAAAGTAGAATGGTTGGACTTGGTGATATGTCCCTCAGAGTAGGGAACAGAGCATAATTTGTACTGCAGCCGTCGGTGAATATCATCTAGTATTGCCAAGAGGCAATACTGTGATTTTGAACAAATGCTACTATGTACCTTTTATGCTTTGTAACATTATATCAGTTTCTTTACTAGATAAAGATGGATATAAATTTATTCTAGATAGAAATATCATGAACACTTACCTTAATCAGGTACTGGTTGTACAGGATACATTATGCAATGGTATCTATCTTCTTAATGAAAACACGGTTTTCAATATACAAAATACACGCAAGAGGAAGATTTTAGATGTGAACGAAGACTACTTGTGGCATTGTAGACTTGGTCATATTAATGAGAAAAGACTATCTAAATTACATAAAGATGGATATTTGAATCCGTCGAATTTTCATCTCATGAAACTTGTCAGTCTTTTCTTAAAGGAAAGATGACCAAACTCTGTTTATGGGACACGGAGAAATAGTTACAGAGCTCTTAGGACTCATACATAGTGTTGTATGTGGTCCAATGTCTATACATGTAAGGGGTGGGTTCTCCTACTTCATTTCATTCACTGACGATCTCTCTAAGTTCGGATATGAGTATCTTTTGAAAAACAATTCTGAAACTTTTGAGAAATTCAAAGAATATAAAAGTGAAGTAGAGAACCGGACTAGAAAAAATATTAAAATCCTTCGATCTGATCGAGGAGTTGAATACTTAAGCACGAAATTCCTTAACTTTCTAAAAGAAAATGGAATTCTCTCTCAGCTTACTCCTCCGCATACACCACAGCATAACGGTGTGTCAAAGCGAAAGAATCGTACCTTCTTAGATATGATTCACTCTATGATGAATAGTACTGAGTTACCTCTTTCATTCTGGAGGTATGCGCTTGAAACAACAACATATCTATTAAATCAAGTTCCATCTAAATCCGTGCCAAAAACTCCATATGAAATGTGGAGTGGTAAGAGTCTGTATCTTAAACGTGTTAAGATATGGGGTTGTCCTATTTTTGTTAAAAAGCAAAACCAAGACAAACTCGAGACACGATCGGTTTTATGTAAGTTTATGGGATATCCAAAGTATCAAATGGATATCTATTCTACCATGCAGAGGAACAAAGGATTATTATTTCTCGGAATACCACATTTTTAGAAAAAGAATTTCTTGCAAAAAATATTAGTGGGAGCATAGTAGAACTGGATGGAGTTCCAGAAAAACAAACTATAACTGAAGATTTGATAGAACCAGAGGATTCAATAGTCTTGGATGAACCTCAGCCACTCCACAGATCTAGTAGAATTTCTCATCCACCCGAGAGATACTACGGTTTTCTCATAGACGGGGATCGAGAGGATTGCATTTTAGAAGAAAATGATCCCACTAGTTTCAAGCAGGTCATTACTAGTAAGGACTCTGAGAAATGGATGGATGCTATGCGATCTAAAATGGAGTCCATATACACCAACAAAGTTTAGACCTTGGATATTGCTCCTCTCGGGGAAAAACCCATTAGATGCAAATGGATCTTCAAAAAGAAAATTAGTGTAGATGGACAGGTAGAGACCTATAAGACTAGACTTGTTGCAAAAAGTTTTCGTCAAAGATCCGGTATGGACTATGACGAAACCTTTTCTCTGGTGGCTATGCTGAAATCCATTCGGATCCTACTTGCCATTGCTACCTTCCATGACTATGATATCTGGTAGATGGACGTAAAAACGGCTTTTCTGAACAGAATTTAGAAAAGTGCGTTTATATGGATCAGCCGGAGGGATTCATAGACAGTGAGAGCAGCGGGAAGGTGTTCGAGTTGCTTAAATCTATTTATAGATTAAAGCAGGCATCGCAGAGCTAGAACATCTGTTTTGATCAAACAGTCAAGGAATTTGACTTCATCAAGAACAAAGATGAGCCGTGTATATATAAGAAGATTGTAGGGAGAACTATCATATTCCTAGTCTTGTACGTAGATGAAATTCTCTTGATAGGAAATGGCATTTCTGTACTACAATCGGTCAAGTTTTCTTGTCATAAAGGTTCTCTGTGGGTGATACCTCCTATATTCTGGGGATTAAAATCTACAAAGATAGGTCTAAGAGATTGTTAGGACTTTCACAGTCTAGATAAATAGAGGCCATACTAAAGATATTTAGTATGGAAAATTCCAAGCGCGGTAATATATCCACTTTGCACGGAATCACCCTCTACAAAGAGATGTCTCCCAAGACTGATGAGGAGAGTGCTCGCTTGAGTATTATACCCTACGCTTCGGTTGTAGGATCTATAATAAATGCGATACTATGTACCAGACCAGATGTAACTTACGCGCTTAGCGTGGTGATCCGGTATCAGTCAAACCCAGGGAAGAAACACTGTACAATAGTGAAGAATATTTTTAAGTATCTAAGAAGGACTAAGGATTTATTCTTTGTGTACGGTAATGGGGACCTCCAAGTGGATTTTTTACTGACTCAAGCTTTCAAAGTGACAAGGATGACAGCAAATCTGTTTCGGGTTTTGTGTTTACCCTCAATGGAAGGGTGGTCTGTTGGAATATCTGCAAACAGGATAATGTTGCTGACTCGACGATAGAGGCTGAATACATTGCTGCCAACGATGCCGTAAAAGAAGCTGCATGAATGAAGAAGTTCATTACTGAACTTTAGGCAGTTCCATCCATTGTTGATCCAATACCTTTGTATTGTGACAAAAATGGGGCTATGGCTTTAGCGAAGGAACCACGCTCCTATCAGAAATCCAGACATATCTTGAGGCGGTATTACTTGATCAAGGAGATTGAGGTGCAGAGAGTAGTTACAAAAGAGAACACAGCGGATCCATTCACACAGGCCCTTCCTCATGCACAACTTGAGAGATTATTGAGATGTTGGGTATGCGATATGCCAACAACTGGCCCTATTGCAGACGTTGGATACTCGATACGCCAATATATGGCCTTAGTGAAAGTGGAAGATTTTTCGATATGTATGCCCTAGAGGCTATTATTATATGTGTGTGTAGTGGAAGCTTGGACATATGTATGTACATGACAATTTTGCTCGATATGATAGTATGTTATTTGGTTTGTCTCTTTCTTAACATGTGTATATGTTTTACTTGTTATTAGGTATCGCTAATACATGTTGATAAAACCCGCAAGATTATTGCTTGACTACCAGCGTTATGATAGCGATCATATATATGGGGGCTGGGTAGTCCATAAGCACATCCTTAAAATGATCCTAGTCGTGAGAGCATCGAGATTGTGCATCGATATTCCAGAGTGGACTGGTATATAAGTTTCTAGACCCCGAATAGGGGCGATGGTTGGTCCCACAACCATTAGTCTTTGGAACCTAATCTCGTAAACAGGTGCTCACTGGGGTGAGTACACTGGACGGACTCACCAAGAAATCCTAGATGGTACTATACCTATCGTCAGATAGCAGTTCTTAGGTGCCATGAGTACAGGCTAGTTTTTAGACCTGAGATTGTCATTTGTCTCATGTGAGTTCCTACTGTACTTAGATTACTACCTTACCATGGCTCTACTGAGTCAAGAAAATAGGTTTTAGTTGGGTACAGTCCCGAGCCAAATGGTGGCAGTGAGCGATTGTTGTGGATTCGTCTCTCCCGGTATAAGGAGTTGATATCGCACTGTATTCGGTTGGCCAGCACCAATTGACCCTGGCCAAGGCAGTTAAGATTTACTGATAGTTAGATCGGTAGTTTCTCGGATTGGTCCTGAGCCACATTTGCACGAATTATCGAGTTATTAGTGTCCGACGTTTACCACCTTCTAAAACCGGTATGTGATACTCTTAGATGAAGAGACCGGAATGTACGGAGATTTTCACAGATAGACTCTGTAGGGGTTTGGATGAGCTTGCTTGGTGGCCTTTCTTTCGACAGATATCTCGGTAGCCGTTATGTACAGCTAGTTCCGCTGACATGCTTGTTATTATGGATATATCCAGTGACTCAATGCCAATGTACTGTCGAGTCTTTAGACTCCCATACAGAGGGTTTCCCTGATTCAGGAGAAATGATATGGTGGCTATATTTTGATATGTGCAGGGTTCCAATTAAATACATGTACTAGCTATACGGACTTTAATCGGGCGAATGATAATACTAGCCAGCTTAGGATTAAACCGGATTATTAAATCAAGTATTGATTTAATTATTTACATATATATATATATTGATATGTATATTCGAGTATTATGTTCATTGTATTTTTCTATCTCTTTAGGTATTCGTATTTTGATATGAGTACAGGTATGTATATATGGGGAATGAATTTTGCATTTATACAAAACACATTCTAGAAGGTAGACACCTCATCATGAATTTTATATTTTTTTTAAAATATAAATGAGGTGTAAAGGTGAGGCGTGGAGAAATAATGGTGATGGAAATGGTTTTGTATTTGTTATTGCATTTGTATGCACTATTCAAGTATGGTTGCTATTTTCTATTTGGAAAATGCTTTGAACAAAACCATGCTAGCCATTTTTCATTCGATGGCATATGATTCATTTCACCATTTTCTTTCTCTCTCCTCACTGGCTCTAATTCTTGAGCACCTCCTTCATCTTCTTCCCTACACTCTCATGAGTTGAGAATCAAGAGTTGAAAGAGATAGAAACATACAAGAACACTTCACTATATCTCTAAGCATTTTAGATTAGCAACTTAGGGTCTTTAGTTGTTCCACTTGATTGTTTATGTGGAGCTAAAGTTTTGAACCATATCTCTCGGGTGGATCATCTTCGACAAAGGAGGGTCGGCTTCAAAGCTTGATCCAGGAACCTCGAGGAGCCAAGGAAAAAGGATAGAAGACCGAAAGACACGAATGTTTAGGTATAACATTCTATCCGAGTAGCCTAATTCTTGGTAATTTACTAGCTTAGTGTTTGGATAGATTCTAGCTTCCTGCTGTAGGGCAGATCCATTTTTCAGGTATGAAAATAAAGCACCATGTTTCTAGCGCCAAAAATTTTAAAATCAAAGTTTTCCGTTCCGGAAAGGTCGCGGTTTTAGTGGCAAGGGCGCTAAGAACTATAACAAAAAGTCTACAACTAGGAATCTATGGCTAAAACTATGAACTTGCAAGCATATCAAGGAGTTATCCATACAAGGTTGGGATTACAACTTTTGTAGTATTTTCAAGTGCTCCCAAATTAATGTAGGACACCTTGTAGGCTCCTTAATCGTCCATAAAACAAGATTAGTTATAGATCTCCTTCATCATAGATGGATCCACCTTGAAGGCTCTAACTTTGGCTCCAAACTCCACTAAAAGTCTACTAAGATCAAACCATTACTAGTGTTTTGAACATAAGGTGGGTCACTTATATATAATTATCTCAATTAATTATCTTTTCTTTTTCTCTTTTTAGAAATTAAAGAGGTGGAAGAAGATGAGAGCTCTCACTTTGGAGAGAGAAAGCTAATGAAATTATGTTAAGAATTTTAAATGGTTTCAATACTTAACATAACTCAAATTAATCCCAACCATCTAAATTCTCATCAAATTCCAAGTTTCCATCATCTTCTTCCCCTCCACATGACACTCTATAGAGAGTGGGCATGCATGTGCTAAACCCATGGCACAACATAAATTAAAGAGAAACAAACTAAAGAAAATAAATAAATAATAACTATGTGTGTGTGTCTGTGTGTAACATAACATATAAATATATATAGTTGTTATTATTTACCAATGTATTTAAAATACATAGAAGAGATAAATATCATAAGTGACAAAATACTAGTAAATACAAATATATGTATTAATATATTAAATCCATAACCGGATTTAATATCCGTATTTCCAAAAAATACCGGCTAGTATTTCCAACCATCCAATTACCGTCAGTATAACTAGTACATTAGTTTTAATCGGACTCCTGCACGTACCCAGTACGGCTACTACATCGTTTCGCCAAAGCCGGAAAAACCCTCTGTGTGGGACTCTAAAGACTTGACAATACGCTGGCAGTGAGTTACTAAAGATATCCTAAAACTGACATGCACGTCACGACTACCCAGGTATCTGTCGAAAAGAAAATCGAAAAGAAAACTCGTCCTAACCCGTAACTGATCCTATCAGTGGCATTCACTGTACAGTCCGTTCTATTCGTCTGAGAGTATCGCATATCAAGTCTGAGGGTGGATAACGTCAAATTGCTAATAACCTGATAAGTCGTGCCAATATCAAGCCCATCACCAATCAAGAAACTACCGATCCCATCAGTAAATCTCATCTACCAAGGCCTGGGTCTTATGGTGATGGCCAACCATACACAGCGCGATATCGACTCCTAATATAGGAAGATTCGAATCCCTTCTATCTCTCCGTGCCTCCAAGTGCTTCGTGACTACACCCAACTATTATCTGTTTGCACGACTCTTTAAAATCGTGATAGGGTAGTAATCAAAGTACAGTGGGAACACACTCGAGATGAATGATTATTTCAGGTCGACAGACTACCCTGTACTCATGTCACCAAAGAACTGCTATCTGACAATAGGTATAATACCATCTAGCAGTTCTCCACGAGTCCATCTAGTGTAACTCATAACCTAATGAGCACCTGTATACAATCTTTGGTGCCGAACACCAATGGCTGTGGGATTAGTCATCTCCCCTCCGAGAATAAGAAACGTATACACTAGTCTACTCTAGAATATCGATGCCCTGTCTTGATACTACTACAACTAGAGATATTTAAGAATGTGCCTATAGACTACCCAGCCCCCATGAATATGGTCGCCATCACAACGCTGGTAGTCAAGTAAAGATCCTATGGGCTTTAGCGATACGTAATAATGGACATATACACATGTTAATATAAAGACAAATCAGATAGCATTCTATCATATCGAGCAAGACAGTTCTATAAATATATATCCCAAGCATCCAAATATAATATACAACCCTGTAATATACAATAATGGCCTCTGGGGCATACATATCCAACACAGCCAACAAGATTTTGATTTGATTTTGGGACAAGATCCCATGTTCAATTTTTCATGAGGGCATAAAATTCGTCGGACTTTGCATTACACCATTGGGGATCTTTCACAGCTTGAGAGACACATGTTGGTTCAAGAGTTTAGGGTATTGGGTGGCAATGGTATTGTTGATGTATAGAGAGTTGAAGTATTTAGGATTTTGTTTTCTTTCATAGGTGGTTCGGGGATTTGGTGTTGGGGGAGTGCGGTATAGTTGTGGAGAGGTAAGATTGGGTTGAGTAGTTGTGGAGTAGGATTGGAAGGTAAGGTTGGGGAGGTTGGCGGTGTGATCGAGATTAAAGGGTGAAGATTGTAAAGAGTCGGTGGATGAGGATAGGTTTAGGGTGTGGGAGGTTAGGGATTGGGTTTTAGAAGGGGTTGGGTTAGGTAGAGTGGGGAGTATGTGAAGTTTGGTGGGTTTGATGGTCATGGATTGGTATGATGCTACGCCAGGTGATTCCAAATCTTGCAAGAAAGCCTCTTGATGTCTACTAGAGAGCAGCACGGGAAAAGTGGTTTCAACGAATTTCACTGTTCGGCACGATTTATTACATTTTAATACCGCACATTTCCTATCATTTTTTCAATAAACAGTGTTATTTAATCTGTGTCTGCTCATTAGTGTAGATTATAGGTACACAGGCAAAAACACTGGAAACAATGCACAACATGCACAGATAAGACGGTGTTGAGTCGGAACTGCAAACGGGAAGGAAAAACGACCAAGTTCTAAAGAGTTTGCAACAAATGAAGTAGTATACAACAAATAAATCATTTTTGGTCCAACATGATATAAACATGATCAAGTATGAACAAGTACATGGCTAATGTGGATCAAGTAGAAAAACACCATCATGAAGCATGCAAGTGGCTTGGATAAGTGGGCATATCATAAGTATTAGAAAAATATATGATTTGAAGTGTGAACACATATCCACTTGCCTCCCCTTCTCTGTTCTTTAACTCCAGAATGCAAGTGAAAATGAATTAGAAGAAAAGAAAACACTAGAGTGATGATATTGAGCTTAGAAGACAACGGTACAAAGATGGGCCCTACAACCCACATTCTGGCCGCCAATTTATTCTGATTAGTCTCCAATTATGGCCTGGCCTTGGTCATTTTGGTTCGTGCACTTTTGGTGGGTCCCATGTTGTCTTGTCAGTCCATATTTATTGTTTGTTTTTTATGTTGAGTTTCCTATATATAACAGATCACAGATTAAGTTCTGGGTTAGCTTTTGGAGTGAGAAATCGTGTGTATTATTTGATAGCTTCTACTTCTTCCCTCTTTGAGCTCTCACTTGAATGTTCCATTAAGGAGGTTGAAGTTGCTACCTATCTTATAGCTCAATCACTCCATTTTTATGAATAAAGAACTTGCACTCTTTTCTTTTTACTTACTTGTTTTCTTATGTGTTCTTTCTCTTGTGTTTTTCATTTTCTCTTTTATGATATTTGAGTAGTTTCTTTAGTTGTGGTGATGGTGAGGATGGAGATGAATGGCTTAGCCTCCCTCCTTATCTTGTGAAAATTTAATGTGCTCAAAAAGAGATTGTAGCTTCAATTTTTTATTAATTTGTTTGATATGGTATTTTGACATTGATAGTTACTTATAACCTTTATCATATACTATATTCTCTAATTATCACCATTTAGAAATTTTAAAGTTAGAATCAGATTAGTGTTAAGATTGCTAAGTGCTTAAATAGGGTATTTTATTAACACGTTGTATGACACCGTTTTTCATTCATATACCCCATACCATCACCCCACACTTAATAAGTTTAACACTAACTTTACTTCTCATGTTCTAGATTGTTTATTTGTGATGTTATATTTAAATTTCTACTGTACGAAAGTTTTTAAGTTAATGTACAGAATGGAGTTTGCAAGCCTGAGTACACTTTAAAAGTTGTTTTTGTTTAAGAACTGCAAGAAATCACATGTAGCTCATTGGTAATGCCTTGCATTGCTGTGACATAGCCCCTGTGTTCGAATCCCATCAGCCACATATTATTTTTTCTAATTTTTTTCTTTTAAACATTTTGGAAGCCCAAAATTTTACACGTGCACTACACATAGAAATGAAAAGTCAGAGAAATCTAACATGTGAAAAATGTTGTATGTACCGAAGAGGACACGTGGCAAGCATCCAAACCCCTAACTCCTCTACTTGGCCGGCGAGATTGGCATTTGGGCTGGCGACATCGGTCCCCCCATAGCCAATACCCCCGTGCTCTGCACACAAGACCCTTGGCCTACCCCCATTATCCATGCACTGTTTGTTTTCTCTGCAATTTAACAGAGAATTCAATTTTCCAATTAATCCAATTTTAAATGCATTTTAATTCATTCTTTCAATTCCAAAAACCTAATTCCACACTCTAAATACAACCCCATACCCTAGCCCCTCCTCATTCTGAAATCCCTAACCAAAATTATGAAATTTTTCTAAGTACAAGTGGAGTAGAAGTGGAGTTTGCCCAAGGTCATCTTCCGGCGAGGAAAAGAAGCAATTTCGGCGGCCCCGCGATGCTACGACGACTACACAATCTTCTTCTACCTTATCTTCACCCTTTTAGCTAGTAAGTCCCACCTCTATCCTTCTCTTTCTACATAAAAAGTCACTTTTTATAAAATATGTCGGTAAGTGGAGTTATACCGATATTTGATTCTAAAATCATTGAAACTACAATTTTTTTCTTAAGAATTGCTCATTCATATTCCTATACATTGCTTGTTAATCATAAAACTAAAGTTTAGAACAACTTTCACCCTAAATCATCATGCTAAACAATTTTAAATTGAGTTTTACCTTTAAATACCATGAACTTTGTATCGACCATATTTATTTGTTTTGCTTGCTATTACTTATAGAAAACTTCATGGGGTAATGACCTACACCTCACATACACACATATTGACATAGCACGATACTCTTGAAACCTATTTTTGTGGCGATTACAACATTTCATCAAAATACCATAAACTATAAAACCCGGTTTTCTTTGAATTGTATTATCAAAATTCTTTGCAATTATGCCTCTACAATCCTATTTTGGGGACCCTCTATTAGATGGTGCGGATTATCACACATCCTTGGGCTAGTAGAGCGAGATGCAGACCTCCTCACGGAGCATTCGGTCTCGAAAGATTTTTAAGAAATACGAGATTTTTTAATTAATAATAAAAATTAATTTTTAATATTATATAAATATTATCAGAACACATATTTCTAAGATATAATAAAATTTCATATTTTTCTAATAATAAAAGAATGACAAGTTTCATTAAAATACCATCAAGTATCAATACAAGACAAGTCTTACACTAAAATACCTTGAACTATTCAAGTTATGTAAATATGCACTAATATACCTTACTCCTTAAAATTCACATCCATGAAAATCCTAAAGAACATAAATAATTACTCGAGATTTATTTTGAAAGTATATAAAATATTTTTCATAAAACCACCTCGAGTTATATAAAATCACAATTAAGGACTTTAGTAAATATGGGTTTAAGCGAGATTAATTCTCTTGAGCCTCACGGAGCCGGAGAAAGTGAGTTCTTGCCTATTTAAGATAGAAAAACTTAACAAAATTATTAATGGTAATTGTCTTGGAAAATGACACAAATCATGTCATCCATGTGCAGCAGTTACCGATAACTCCTAAACCTAATTCAGTATCCAAATCAGTTCTAAGTGTCTGACTCAAATCTGAGTCCAAATCAATCTGAATCCAATTCAACATGAATCCAAACATGACTACTTGAACCTGACCATGAATACCAGAACAATATCAAAATGCAAATATGACTTGACTTGACCGAACTATAGCTATGACTTGATTTGACTACATGACTACTTGATACATCCTGAAACCGTTTACATGAACAACTTATATCCGTGGTCTCGGCAAGTCTGATAATTACAATCTATATAACATACATTATGTGGTTTAATGGGGTAGACTGGTATGGAATGTATTAGAAGTGGAACGAGATGGTCACTAAAAGACACCTACCTGAACATCCGTGTCGTTGTCCCGTGGGTTTTGACGGGGTCTTGTACTTCCGACTACCATAGTCCACGGAGCAAGTTGGACACCTCTCGTATACACTGATACATTCTATACCAAGCTACAAATAACTACGTTAGTATAACAAACATATACCTGTTTATATTACCAGTTCTCTCATCTTTACTTGTTCTATTCCATCCTTATCTTTGGGACTTACCAAGCACTAGTTCGCTGACGACATTCATGTTTCTTCCTCTCTTTGGAATGTTTGTTAGGAGGACCCGACTCTCAAGAGACTGAGCCCAGCTAGGAGGAGATGGAACAGTTCACAGAGGAGCCGGACTTTTAGTTTTTACTTGTACTAATTTCCTTTTTGTCACGCCCCGCTTCCCGGTATACGGCGAAAGGGACACGATTGGTCCGCTACATATTTACTCTGAAGTAAATACGCTAAGCGTATCTAAGCAATATAAAAGTAAATACACAGAAGACAAGGTATAATAGAAACAACAACCTTTATTTATTAACATTCATTTGTACAATGCATGAAAAGTAAATACTACTGAATAAAAAGCAATGCCTAAACAATGGCATAACAGAAATGAAAGTACTGAATGGGAAGTGTACAATGACTAGAGCTCGGGGTCTTCAATAATCTGATCCAAGTCTTCAGCAGTAGGCTCGATTTCTGACGTGTCCAGATCACCTGACGACATTCAAAGAAGAAAGAAAGAGAATGTCGTCAGCGAACAGGTCGCTCGGTAAGTCCCAAAGATAAGAGGTGAAATAGAATAGACAAAGAGTAATAGAGAGAGAGAGTGGCTTTTACAGTTGTATTATATTGTTATATTGTTGTATTTAGTGTTAACGTTGTTGTTTGTAGCTTAGTACAGAAAGATGCCAGTGTATACGAGAGGAGTCTCACTTGCCCCGGAGACTAAGCTAAATGTAAGTACAAGGCTCCGTTAGAAGGCCCGGAACAACGGCAATTGGATTCATGTTAGGTGTCTTAATCTTGCAGTCTCGTGTCACTTTTAACACCTTCCATACCAGTCTACCCCTTAAACCCCGTAGTGTTTTGATTGTATTGTTTGTCTTGTAAATTGTATTGATTGCATAATTGGTTGACTGACCAAAACCATGATATCAGTAAACGGATGTAACGGTAGAATCATGTAAATGGGATAACTGGAGAACCATGTAAATGGAATGTATATTCATGGTTCGGTTCAGTCAAGTTGTATAGATTGATAATTGGATTCATGGATTCATGTTGAATTGTAATATTGAAAATTGCAGATTGTAGACTGTAGACTGTAGATTATAAATTGTAGATTGTACTTGAATCATATTCAAGTCAGATTAGACAGAAACTCAAACTGAGTCAGTCAATTAGCAAAGTAAAGTGAAGTCCTGATTGTTTTTATTAATTTGTCAACGTTAAATAGGCAAGCACCCACTTCTCCGGCTCCCTGGGGCTCAAGAGATTGGTTCTACTTAAACCTATGTATACTAGGGTCCTTAGGGTAATTTATTGAACTTGAGGGTTTTTTTTGTAAAAATACTTTTCAAAATACTCCTCAAGTATTTATTATTCGTCTTTCGAGTTGTAATGAATGTGGATTTTATATTGTGATATTTCTAGTGAAAATATCCTAGTTTCAGAAATAAAGTATTTATTTGTAATATTGATTTGTTTGGAATTCATGGTATTTTAGTGTAAACTTTATTCTTGTGATTTTTAGAAAAAATGTGGAATATTTATATCATAATAAAATAGGTATTTTATACATATATTTATACAAAAATAATTTTAATAAATATTATATATTCTAAAAATCTCATTTTCTTAAGATGTCGTATTTTAAATCTTTCGAGACCGAATGCTCCTTGCGAAGGTCTGAATCTCGCACTACTAAGGCCGAGGATGTGTGATAAACCGCACCATCCCGAACGAGTTCGTAAAAATGGGTTGTAGCGGCGCTTTACAAAGATTGTATAAATACTAAATCGTTTAGAAAACAGTTTTATGAAGTAAATGGTATTTATTTGTAAAGATGTAAATTTTTACGTATTCTATGTTCTAGGGTCTCCTAAATCAACTAGACTGTTCCTAAATGGTCCAAAGCGACAAGTTGTGAGAAGCCTCAAATCGTCTCTTCACCGTCAATTGTGGCCAGGTAAGTACAAGTGAATAAAGGAGAGATCCGCTCACGAGTCACCGTGAGACGGGCCTTTTAAAGTTACATTTTTCACATGCCTATCCTAGACACCACAAAGTCAGGTTTAGATAAACGACTGATGTGCACAACTTATCCTATTTTTATAATAAGTGGATTTATTTAAAAATGTATCAATACTAAACCTTTTATAAATGATTTTAATTAGTATAGGGTATTTTAATGAAAATGTTTGTTTTCTCGTATTCTAAATTTTCGATGGTATCGTGTTAGGTTGTATATGAGTGTGTGAGGAGGTATGTCGTTATCTCATACTCTACTTTAAAGGTATAGCAAGTTTGATGGAGTAAAATGAAGGATTGAAACAATGTGGTATTTAAATGAAAAATACGATAAATTGAAATAGCTATCATTTCATGTGATGAAACTTGATCAAATTGTTTGATTAGTGTTTAATAGTCAATATGAGAAAGTTTAAGTATGATTGTATTAGTGAGAAGTGGAATTTTATAGAAAACCAAATCGGAAATCGGATTTGTTCCTATTCCATCGGGTTTTGTAAATCCGTATTTTTTTGATAGAAGAGGTAAGAAGAAATTGGGACTTATGGGTTTTAGGACACACAAGAGGGTGAGGGGGAAATAGTGGAATCACCGATGTGTTGCATCGTCGCCGAGAGTTTCTGGGACGATCGCCGGAAGTTCGCCGGGAAATTCGCCGTAGCTTCGCCTCGTGCTCACTTCGATTGCACACTAGGGTTCTATGAATTTTTCTTGAGAGTTGGCTCAGAAATGTGAGTGAAAGGGTAGAGGGTAGGAGGTGTATTTATAGGGTTAGGGTAGGGTTAGGGTAGGTGAAGAGTTTAAATAAAAAAATAAAAAAATATATTAAAATTCATTAAAATATGGAGTTAATGGGGATTTCAAAGGTTTCTGGAACCGATCTAAATATATAGAGTATACAGGGGGGTAGGGGAGGCTAAGAGTCAACTTTTTTATGTTGACGACTCGGGCGTCCGGCCGAGTCCGGCCGGCGGCGCCGTGCCGAGTCGGCCGGTCCGCCGTCCGAGTCGGCCGAGTCGGGCTGAGTCGGAGGTCAGGGAGGTGGGGGGTCATCTGGTGTAGCCTCTGGTATATTTAGTTTTTCAGTTTTAGTTCAAAATTTGGGAGTTATTGTGTGTGGACTGTTGGGCTTCGATAAAATTTAAAACAAAATAAATATTAAAAATAATGTAGGGCTTGAGATTCGAACTCTGGTGGCTTGGTTCAGCAATGCAAGGTATTACCAATGAGCTACAAGCTCCTTCTTATAATTAATTACTTAAGTCATGTGCTCAGGCAATAAATACCCTTTTTGGATTTTGAAAAAATTAATTTAAAAATTTGTATAGGAAAAAGTGTATAAGAAAATTAGGGTTGTTACATTCTACCCTCCTTATAAAAATTTCGTCTTTGAAATTTGTAAAAGGAAAGTGTAACAAATCCAAGAAAAGTTTGGTGTTGGTGTACTGATAGTATGCGAAAATTAACAAGGTGGTGCAAGGGTTTTAGAAATGTGAAGAATGTGTGAGGGAATGAAGAATGCGAAGGTTTTGGTAAAATTGTAAAAGAGGTGAGGGAATTTTGGGTTAGGACAGATTCAAAATATATGATTCAAAGAATATGGAATGATAAGATTCAAGGAATATGAAATTGTAAGATTCAAGGAATATGAAATTGTAAGATTCAAGGAACATGAATTGTAAAGAATGTTCTAGTTGCTGACTCTTGTATTATATTGCTTAACTTGTTCACGCAGAACAGAATTGCATGGCAGGGTTCCATACAGCTCTGACCTGCATGGGCCACCAATAAAACCTGTCACGCCCCGCTTCCCGGTATACGGCGAAGGGGACATGACTGGTCCGCTATGTATTTACTCTGAAGTAAATACGCTAAGCGTATCTAAGCAATATAAAAGTAAATACACAAGAGACAAGATATAATAGAAACAACAACCTTTATTTATTAACATTCTTTTGTACAATGCATGAAAAGTAAATACAACTGAATAAAAAGCGATGCCAAAACAATGGCATAACAGAAATGAAAGTACTGAATGGGAAGTGTACAATGACTAGAGCTCGGGGTCTTCAATAATCTGATCCAAGTCTTCAGCAGTAGGCTCGATCTCTGACGTGTCCAGATCAGCTGACGACATTCAAAGAAGAAAGAAAGAGAATGTCGTCAGCGAACAGGTCGCTCGGTAAGTCCCAAAGATAAGAGGAGAAATAGAATAGACAAAGAGTAAGAGAGAGAGAGAGAGAGTGGCTTTTACAGTTGTATTATATTGTTATATTGTTGTATTTAGTGTTAATGCTGTTATTTGTAGCTTGTTACAGAAGGATGCCAGTGTATACGAGAGGAGTCTCACTTGCCCCAGAGATTAAGGTAAATGTAAGTACAAGGCTCCGTTAGAAGGCCCGGAACAACGGCAATTGGATTCATGTTAGGTGTCTTAATCTTGCAGTCTCGTGCCACTTTTAACACCTTCCGTACCAGTCTACCCCTTAAACCCCGTAGTGTTTTGATTGTATTGTTTGTCTTGTAAATTGTATTGATTGCATAATTGGTTGACTGACTGAAACCATGATATCAGTAAACGGATGTAACCGTAGAATCATGTAAATGGGATAACTGGAGAACCATATAAATGGAATGTATATTTATGGTTCGGTTCAATCAAGTTGTATAGATTGATAATTGGATTCATGGATTCATGTTGAATTGTAATATTGAAAATTGCAGATTGTAGACTGTAGATTGTAAATTGTAGATTGTACTTGAATCATATTCAAGTCAGATTAGACAGAGACTCAAACTGAGTCAGTCAATTAGCAAAGTAAAGTGAAGTCCTGATTGTTTTTATTAATTTGTCTACCTTAGATAGGCAAGCACCCATTTCTCCGGCTTCCTGGGGCTCAAGAGATTGGTTCTGCTTAAACCTATGTTTACTAGGGTCCTTAGGGTAATTTATAGAACTTGAGGGGGTTTTCTGTTGAAATACTTTTATATACTTTTCAAAATACTCCTCAAGTATTTATTATTCGTCTTTAGAGTTGTAATGAATGTGGATTTTATATTGTGATATTTCTAGTGAAAATATCCTAGTTTCAGAAATAAAGTATTTATTTGTAATATTGATTTGTTTAGAATTCATGGTATTTTAGTGTAAACTTTATTCTTATGATTTTAGAAAAAATGTGGAATATTTATATCATAATAAAATAGGTATTTTATACATATATTTATACAAAAATAATTTTAATAAATATTATATATTCTAAAAATATCATTTTCTTAAGATGTCGTATTTTAAATATTTCGAGACTGAATGCTCCTTGCGGAGGTCTGAATCTCGCACTACTAAGGCCGAGAATGTGCGATTAACCGCACCATCCCAAACGGGTTCCCCAAAATGGGTTGTAGCGGCGCTTTGCAAAGATTGTATAAATACTAATTCTTTTAAAAAACGGTTTTATGAAGTAAATGGTATTTATTTGTAAAGATGTAAATTTTCCCGTATTCTATGTTCTAGGGTCTCCTAAGTCAACTAGACTATTCCTAAATGGTCCAAAGCGACAAGTTGTGAGATGCCTCAAATCGGCTCTTCACCGCCAATTGTCACCAGGTAAGTACAAGTGAAGAAAAGAGGGATCCGCTCACGAGTCACCGTGAGACGGGCCTTTTAAAGTTACTTTTCTCACTTGCCTAGCCTAGACACCACAATGTCAGGTTTTGATAAACGACTGATGTCCACAACTTATCCTATTTTTATAATAAGTGGATTTATTTAAAAATGTATCAATACTAAACCTTTTATAAATGGTTTTAATTAGTATAGGGTATTTTAATGAAAATGTTTGTTTTCTCATATTCTAAATTTTCGATGGTATCGTGTTAGGTTGTATATGAGTGTGTGAGGAGGTAGCTCGTTATCTCGTGCTCTACTTTAAAGGTATAGTAAGTTTGATGGAGTTAAATGAAGGATTGAAACAATGTGGTATTTAAGTGAAAAATACGATAAATTGAAATAGCTATCATTTCATGTGATGAAACTTGATCAAATTATTTGATTAGTGTTTAATAGTCAACATGAGGAAGTTTAAGTATGATTGTATTAGTGAGAAGTGGAATTTTATAGAAAACCGAATCGGAAATCAAATTTGTTCCGATTCTGTCGGGTTTTGTAAATCCGTATTTTTTTGAAAGAAGAGGTAAGAAGAAATTAGGACTTACGGGTTTTAGGACACACAAGAGGGTGAGAGGGAAGTAGTAGAATAACCGATGTGTTGCGTCGTCGCCGGGAGTTCCTAGGACGATTGCCGGAAGTTCGCCGTAATTTCGTCTTGTGCTCACTTCGATTGCACACAAGGGTTCTAAGGATTTTTCGTGAGAGTTGGCTCAGAAATTTGAGTGAGAGGGTAGAGGGTAGGGGGTGTATTTATAGGGTTAGTCTAGGGTTAGGGTAGGTGAAGTGTTTAAATATAAAAAATGTAAAAATATATTAAAATTCATTAAAATATGGAGTAAATGGGGATTTCAAAGATTTTGGAACCGATCTAAATAAACAGAGTATACAGGGGGTAGGGAGGCCAAGAGTCAACTTTTTTGTGTTGACGACTCGGCCGTCCGGCCAAGTCCGGCCGGCGGCGCCGTGCCGAGTCGGGCCGAGTCGGAGGTCAGGGAGGTGGGGGGTCGTCTAGTGTAGCCTCAGGTATATTTAGTTTTTCAGGTTTAGTTCAAAGTTTGGGAGTTATTGTGTGTGGACTGTTGGGCTTCCATAAAAGTTAAAACAAAATAAATATTAAAAATAATATGGGGCATGGGATTTGAACTCTGGTGGCTTGGTTCAGCAATGCAAGGTATTACCAATGAGCTAAAAGCTCCTTCTTGTAATTAAATTGCTAATTAATTACTTAAGTCATGTGCTCAGACAATAAATACCCTTTTTGGATTTGGAAAAAATTAATTTAAAAATTTGTATAGGAAAAAGTGTATAAGAAAATTAGGGTTGTTACATTCTACCCTCCTATAAAAATTTCGTCCTCGAAATTTGTAAAAGGAAAGTGTAACAAATCCAAGAAAAATTTGGTGCTGGTGTACTGACAGTATGCGAAAAATAATAAGGTGGTGCAAGGGTTTTAGAAATGTGAAGAATGTGTGAGGGAATGAAAAATGCAAAGGTTTTGGTAAAATTGTAAAAGAGGTGAGGGAATTTTGGATTAGGACAGATTCAAAGTATATGATTCAAAAAATATGAAATGATAAGATTCAAGAAATATGAAATTTTAAGATTCAAGGAACATGAATTGTAAAGAATGTTCTAGTTGTTGGTTCTTGTGTTATATTGCTTAGGTTGTTCACGCAGAACAGAATTGCATGGCAGGGTTCCATACAGCTCTGACCTGCATGGGCCACCAACAAAACCTGTCACGCCCCGCTTCCCGATATACGGCGAAGGGGACGCGACTGGTCCGCTACGTATTTTCTCTGAAGTAAATACGCTAAGCGTATCTAAGCAATATAAAAGTAAATACACAAGAGACAAGGTATAATAGAAACAACAACCTTTATTTATTAACATTCTTTTGTACAATGCATGAAAAGTAAATACAACTGAATAAAAAGCGATGCCTAAACAATGGCATAACAGAAATGAAAGTACTGAATGGGAAGTGTACAATGACTAGAGCTCGGGATCTTCAATAATCTGATTCAAGTCTTCAGCAGTAGGCTCGATCTCTGACGTGTCCAGATCAGCTAACGACATTCAAAGAAGAAAGAAAGAGAATGTCGTCAGCGAACAGGTCGCTCGGTAAGTCCCAAAGATAAGAGGAGAAATAGAATAGACAAAGAGTAGGAGAGAGAGAGAGAGTAGCTTTTACAGTTGTATTATATTGTTATATTGTTGTATTTAGTGTTAACGCTGTTGTTTGTAGCTTGGTACAGAAGGATGCCAGTGTATACGAGAGGAGTCTCACTTGCCCTGGAGACTAAGGTAAATGTAAGTACAAGGCTCCGTTAGAAGGCCCGGAACAACGGAAATTGGTTTCATGTTAAGTGTCTTAATCTTGCAGTCTCATGCTACTTTTAACACCTTCCGTACCAGTCTACCCCTTAAACCCCGTAGTGTTTTGACTGTATTGTTTGTCTTGTAAATTGTATTGATTGCATAATTGGTTGACTGACCGAAACCATGATATCAGTAAACGGATGTAACCGTAGAATCATGTAAATAGGATAACTGGAGAACCATGTAAATGGAATGTATATCCATGGTTCGGTTCAGTCAAGTTGTATAGATTGATAATTGGATTCATGGATTCACGTTGAATTGTAATATTGAAAATTGCAGATTGTAGACTGTAGACTGTAGATTGTAAATTGTAGATTGTACTAGAATCATATTCAAGTCAGATTAGACAGAGACTCAAACTGAGTCAGTCAATTAGCAAAGTAAAGTGAAGTCCTGATTGTTTTTATTAATTTGTCTATCTTAGATAGGCAAGCACCGACTTCTCCGGCCCCCTGGGGCTCAAGAGATTGGTTCTGCTTAAACCTATGTTTACTAGGGTCCTTAGGGTAATTTATAGAACTTGAGGGGATTTCCGTTAAAAATACTTTTATATACTTTTCAAAATACTCGAGCTCCTCAAGTATTTTTTATTCGTCTTTAGAGTTGTAATGAATGTGGATTTTATATTGTGATATTTCTAGTGAAAATATCCTAGTTTCAGAAATAAAGTATTTATTTGTAATATTGATTTGTTTGGAATTCATGGTATTTTAGTGTAAACTTTATTCTTGTGATTTTTAGAAAAAAAAGTGGAATATTTATATCATAATAAAATAGGTATTTTATACATATATTTATACAAAAATAATTTTAATAAATATTATATATTCTAAAAATATCATTTTCTTAAGATGTCGTATTTTAAATATTTCGAGACCGAATGCTCCTTGCGGAGGTCTGAATCTCGCACTACTAAGGCCGAGGATGTGCGATAAACCACACCATCCCGAACGGGTTCCCCAAAATGGGTTGTACCGGCGTTTTGCAAAGATTGTATAAATACTAAATCCTTTAGAAAATGGTTTTATGAAGTAAATGGTATTTATTTGTAAAGACGTAAATTTTCCCGTATTCTATGTTCTAGGGTCTCCTAAGTCAACTAGACTGTTCCTAAATGGTCCAAAGAGACAAGTTGTGAGATACCTCAAATCGCCTCTTCACCGCCAATTGTGGCCAGGTAAGTACAAGTGAAGAAAGGAGAGATCCGCTCACGAGTCACCGTGAGACGGGCCTTTTAAAGTTACCTTTCTCACTTGCCTAGCCTAGACACCACAAAATCAGGTTTAGATAAACGACTGATGTGCACAACTTATCATATTTTTATAATAAGTGGATTTATTTAAAAATGTATCATTACTAAACCTTTTATAAATGGTTTTAATTAGTATAGGGTATTTTAATGAAAATGTTTGTTTTCCTGTATTCTAAATTTTCGATGGTATCGTGTTAGGTTGTATATGAGTGTGTGAGGAGGTAGGTCGTTATCTCGTGCTCTACTTTAAAGGTATAGCAAGTTTGATGGAGTTAAATGAAGGATTGAAACAATGTGGTATTTAAGTGAAAAATACGATAAATTGAAATAGCTATCATTTAATGTGATGAAACTTGATCAAATTGTTTGATTAGTGTTTAATAGTCAACATGAAGAATTTCAAGTATGATTGTATCAGTGAGAAGTGAAATTTTATAGAAAACCGATTCGAAAATCGGATTTGTTCCGATTCCGTCGGGTTTTGTAAATCCGTATTTTTTTGATAGAAGAGGTAAGAAGAAATTGGGACTTATAGGTTTTAGGACACACAAGAGGGTGAGAGGGAAGTAATAGAATCACCGATGTGTTGCATCGTTGCCGGGAGTTCCTAGGACGATTGCCGGAAGTTCGCCGGGAAATTCGCCGTATCTTCGCCTCATGCTCACTTCGATTGCACACTAGGGTTCTAAGGATTTTTCTTGAGAGTTGGCTCAGAAATGTGCGTGAAAGAGTAGAGGGTAGGGGGTGTATTTATAGGGTTAGGGTAGGTGAAGAGTTTAAATAAAAAAATGTAAAAATATATTAAAATTCATTAAAATATGGAGTAAATGGGGATTTCAAAGGTTTCTGGAACCGATCTAAATAAATAGAGTATACAGGGGGGTAGGGGAGGCCAAGATTCAACTTTTTGTGTTGACGACTCGGCCGAGTCCGGCCGGCGGCGCCGTGCCGAATCGGCCGGTCCGCCATCTGAGTAGGCCGAGTCGGGCCGAGTCGGAGGTCAGAGAGGTGGGGGGTCGTCTGGTGTAGCCTCTGGTATATTTAGTTTTTCAGGTTTAGTTCAAAGTTTGGGAGTTATTGTGTGTGGACTGTTGGGCTTCCATAAAATTTAAAACAAAATAAATATTAAAAATAATGTGGGGTATGGGATTTGAACTCTAGTGGCTTGGTTCAGCAATGCAAGGTATTACCAATGAGCTACAAGCTCCTTCTTTTAATTAAATTGCTAATTAATTACTTAAGTCATGTGCTCAGGCAATAAATACCCTTTTTTGGATTTTGAAAAAATTAATTTAAAATTTTGTATAGGAAAAAGTTTATAAGAAAATTAGGGTTGTTACACTTTTCACTCGTATGCCACTGTTTAAGCATTGCTTTTATTATTGTACATTTTCTTTTCAAATCAGTTGTAATGTAAAGAAAGAATGTTAATAAAAGTTGTTGTTTATTACTACATCTCTTGTTATTCTTGTGTATTGCTTATTTACGCTTAACGTGTTTACTTCTGAGTAAATATGTCGCGTCCCGTCACGTCTACTTCTCCGTATACTGGGAAGCAGGGCATGACAGGTTTTGCTGGTGGCCCATGCAGGTTAGTTCTGCATGGAATCCTAAGCAATATATTACAAGAATTATAAGAATCGGCAACTATACATCTTTTACATTTTTAATCTCTTGAATCTATCATAACCCTTCCTTTTCTTTCAAGGTTATGGATTCACCGAACAACACGAGTACCAACATCAATGGAAACACTCCACCTCCTCTACCACCACCACCTACCGTTACCACTCCCATCAACGAGCAGACGGTATTGCTTGAGGCAATCAAGAGCCTCTTCAAGGGTCAGCAGCAGACTGCTATCCTCATGCACTGCCCAGAGACTGAGGCACCCGGAGTTAAGTAATTCCGGGCTCTGCATCTAAAGCATTTTTATAGGAAAAAGAGCCCACTAAAGGGAGGGGAATGGGCTCAGTCCATTGAAGATGACCTGGCAGCAGCATAAGTGCTAGAGATTGCTTGGATGAGAGTTAAGAAGCTGCAACTCACAGACAACGCCAAAGTATGGTGGAAGGCAGAAGAAAGCCGTCTTGTCCAGCCGATTAAATGGAAGACTTTTCGTGACATGTTCGACGCGAAATACTTCCCTGAGACTGCCCGATTCGACATGGAACAGCAGTTCATCCACTTGCAGCAAGGTTCAATGTAGAACAAATCTGTGGATGAATACGATGCTAAGTTTACCATGCTCAGCAGGTAATATATGTCTCAATATTTAATTTCTTGATATCATATACTACACTACTAACACAAGATCGTAACGGGTTTGCGGCACAATTGATCTCGACTACTGTGATCAGGGCACAAAGATTTCAGCAAGGGTTGGATTCGGAGATCCAAGTTGCACTAGCTACAGAGGATTTTCCAACCCATGATGTTGCGCTAAAGGCTGCCCGACGATATGAAGCAGTGGTGAAGAAGAAGAGTAGACCTCAGATTGCCGGTGTTAAGCGCCCTACCACCCAGATAGCAGGAGGATCCTTTTCCAGGCCACCTTTTATTCCCAGGAGACCGGGAGTATCATTTAACCGACCCAGTCCAGATTTTTCCTTCTACTGAAAGTGGAATGGACACCTGGTGAAGGAATGCAGGCATCCAAACGGCCCGTGCTTAGTTTGTGGCGCAACCACTCACGATATTGTAGCATGTCCTCATAGACTCAATCCAAATCTAGCCCCATACCAGCTATCACCTTTCTGCAGCGGCCAGCTATTCATGCTCCTGCACCTCGTTAGCCCTACCTTCTCCACCTCCTCGTGGACCTCCTGTACAGCCTCCTCGTCAGTTCCATCAGGAAGAAAGGAACATGCCTCAAGGACAGAGGAACGGACAGAAGAATGTGCCTCCAGCAAGGAGGAATGTATCCCGGCGTCAGGATTTAACGATGACTGTAGAAGAAGCTGAAGCCACTGGCTAAGTCATCACCGGTAACTCCCAACTTTTCAAACCTTTTTCAATCTTTACATATCAATATATTTTCCTATACCTAAACATATCCCACACAACTTAGGTACAATCTTAGTAGCCTCCCTACCTACTTTAGCACTTTTCGACACTGGAGCATCACATTGCTTTATGTCGCAACGGTTCGTCCGAACTCATGCGATTCCATTCAAACCGCTCGTATCCAGATGGAATGTCAGTTCAAAGAACGACATTATAAAGGAAACTATGGGATACGATCTATATCCAGTGGTCGTCTGCAGCAGAGAATTTTATGCGGACTTCAAGGTGCTGGATATACCGAACTTCGACGTAGTCTTGAGAATGGACTGGCTAGGAACTTTCTTCGCTACATTGACTGTCATCAAAGGAGGGTAGTGTTTGAGATACCATATCATCTGATCTTTTATTTCAAGAGTGGAGACCGTAACCTGGAACCTAGCACCTACAAGGCTAAACCAAAGAAGGCAGTGATTGCAACATTACAGGTGGAAGAAGACAAGCCAGAGGTAGTTCGAGAGTTTAAGGATGTATTCCCAGAAGACATCTCAGGTTTTCCTCTCGATCGAGCTCTTGAATTCAGCATTTACTTAGTACCTGGTGCACAACCGGTGATCAAAGCTCCGTACCGATTAAGTCTAGAAGGATTGAAGGAGATCCGTACTCAGTTGGACGAACTTCTGAAGAAAGGTTGTATTCGTTCCAGTACTTTAAGTTGGGGATCTCCAGTTTTGCTCGTGAAGAAGAAAGAAGGTTCATACAGAATGTGTATAGATTACTAAGCTCTGAACGAAGTGACGATAAAGAACAAGTATCCACTACCGCGTATCGACAATCTGTTCGATCAGCTAAGTGGGTCTTGTATTTTATCAAAGCTAGATCTTCGTTCGGATTATCATCAGGTGAAGGTCAAAGAGTCTGATATTCTGAAGATGGCATTCAGGACTCGCTATGATCATTATGAGTTTCTCGTGATGACATTTAAAGTGACCAATGCACCTGCTATTTTCATGAATCTGATGAACCAAGTTTTCCGAGAGTACCTAGACAGGTTTGTTGTTATTTTCATCGACGACATCTTGGTGTATTCAAAGAATCGGAAAGAGCACGCTGAGCATTTGCGGATTGTCCTGGAGACATTGCGACAGCATCAACTCTATGTCAAGTACAGCAAGTGCGAATTTTGGCTAGGTCAAGTCCGATTTCTCGGACACATTGTTTCTGGTGAAGGAATCTCAGTAGATCCAGCTAAGGTATCAGCCGTCAGCGAATGGCCAACACCCAAGACAGCGAAGGATATTCGAAGTTTCTTGGAATTAAAGGGATACTACCGAAGATTCATTGAAGGGTTCTTGAAGATTGCAACACCCATGACCAAGCTCACACGTAAAGATGAAGCATTCATGTGGTCAGAAGCATGTGAACAAGTTTTTGTAGAACTCAAGCCAAGATTGATATCAGCTGTCACGACCCAAATTAGGAACGCGACCGGCACTTAAATCACCCAACTTCTAAAGGCGTAACGTAATTCAAGTAAGTCAAAAACCCAAAAATCTAAAGTATGAAAAGATAGAGTGATAAAACATTAGTTAAAAACATTTAAAATATCAAGTTAAAAAAAATCTTAAAACTTAAATTTATTTTCTGAAAAATTTCGGCAACATCTCCTTTGTAAAAACTAGCCCCAAACGGGTACAAAACATAAAATATAATAAGGCATCCCCAATCGAGAGCAACTCACGCCAAAAGACGGAACACAACCACAACAGGGGTGTGTGTGTGTGTGTGGTGTGTGTGTGTGTACACACACACACGACGCCGTAGAGAAGAAATAAGCAAATAAGAAGTGAAAACAACATAATAAAAGTTAAAACAACATCGCAACATGAAATAAAAACCGGCTCACACGAGCACGACAACCAGAAACACAAATAATATACAAATATTGAATCTCTCGGTCTCGTCTCTAAGTCATATACATATAAGTGGTAGATGTAGAGTACTAAATACAAAATAAGATATACAAGTGGAAGTAATACCCGCACAAAAACCCACCTATAAAAGGTCTCACACCCAACAGTAGCAGTATTTACTGAAAATGATGCAATAAAGAGCCCTGCCGCGACGGTACTAAGGGTCAACCCCTGAAAACACTGTAGCACAACAGGGGTGAGTTGCTAACTCTTGAGAAGTAAATAATATTATACAGGTAATCACATGCATGCACGATAAACAACCAATCCTACGTATAAGATCATGATAGAAAATGCACAATAACATGAGATGCAGCATAATCCAAAACAATGTACTACATCGAGGTACGACTACAAGTACAGAGTATATCATAAAAGTCCTGAGTGTGGGATAAAAACAGAGTTGTCCTCAATAAATCATCATCATAGAAATCCGGTATCCATCAACGACACCCAAAATCCCAATATCTCAGACGCCGTCACTCTGATCAGCCCTTATATCCATCTCATCATATATATCTGAACGGTATCCTCCGAATATCTTTCGAGTTTCCATACAATCACCGGTAGGCATTGCTCCCCCTAATAGGCTCATTGTCATCCCCATAATCTTCTTGCCCTGGGGTACCTTACCGAGTCCACCATATACCCGCAGTCGGCTCGTCCACCTCCTCGAATCGAGTACTCTCATAGCTCAGAACCGAGAAAACTCATGGTGGACACAAATATCGCACTTTTTAAATATTTCAAGTTTTCAAAATGTACTTTGCAATTTCCTAAATCCACGAAACATAAATCTTATGAAAACATCATACGAGATAAATTACTATAGCAATATATGCATGATGCAAATCATGATGCGTACTAGTACCAGAATCGTTATCTAACTATCAATAATGAATGCGGTACAATATATATTTATCCATGACAGTTTCTATAGTGTGCGTGGCATGGAAATTACCAACGGTGTGTGTGGCATATAAATCAGTGCTCGTGATATATGAACCATTAGTAATGGTGCAGTGCCCTATTAATGATATGTTGATGTACAACAGGTAATAGGATGTATAAAATAGTACTCATGCACAATCAATATATATATAGACAAATAAGCATATCACACAAGATTATATCACTTGAATCTAGCCTTCAGCGCTTAACGCCATACAGGCGATTCCCCCGTAGAAGTTAAATCTACTCATCGGACGATCTCGAGCTATGTGAATCCGATCACCTCCTTCCCCTTCCTGGCTGCATCTGAAGTCCCCGTATGTGATCCTAACATCACACAAAACCATAACGCAAGAAATTAGTAAACTTATGATAACACATGGACACAAACGACAACTAACGAATCGACTCCCACAAACTACCAAGTGTTAGTTTAGCGAGCTAAACGTGTGCAGCGAAATCCTAGAATATACCTATGGCTGTTAAACGTATGAAACACTTAAACAAAAGTCGGATAAATCCATATCGCACGTTGCCGAAACGCTTGAATTCTAGCTAAATGGTCCCAGATTTTTATACACAAGTAATTAGAGAAAATTGCACATATCACAAGCCTATAAATAACCCCAAAGAACCCACGACCAAGATTCACCCCCAGCCTCCCTACTCTGGCCGCAATTTACGGCTAGAAGGAATATATTTACGGCCAAAAAGTTGGGGAATGGGCTCAGGTTTAAGTAGTGTGTTCTCGGCCTCTAGACTAAGTCTCTGTGATGGCAACTTCTCGATATAACACCCGGTTCGATAGCAGATTCAATAGAGACTCCAAGATAACCAAAAATATGACTTTAACACTAAACTTAAAGTATCACGGTATAAAAATGAAACTAATTAACACAAAAGCATCCTTAGAGCCTAAATAAGGGTTTAGCATCATTACCTTACCAAACTTGGATGAAACCCTAGCCATCAAGCTCCAAGACATCACAAAGGGGCTTAAGCATACTTATTGAAGGGTTTGTTAGGGTTTTGATGTTAGTTTTAGGCTTCTTTTCATTTCACAGAGGAGCCAGACTTTTAGTTTTTACTTGTACTTATTTCCTTTTCATTCATATGCCACTGTTTAGGCATTGCTTTTATCATTGTACATTTTCTTTTCAAATCAGTTGTAATGTAAACAAAGAATGTTAATACAAGTTGATGTTTATTATTACATCTCTTGTTATTCTTGTGTATTGCTTGTTTACGCTTAATGTGTTTACTTCTGAGTAAATACGTCACGGCCCGTCACGTCTACTTCTCCGTATACTAGGAAACGGGGCATGACACGTATGCTTGCTAACCCTTGTACTTAGTTTTGATATAACATACTCGGACATACAAACGGTAAGTGAGAACGTAACGGATAGTTTCATGCCTCGCCTTGCAATATCGCATCGTCTTGATGGTTTATGCTTCGCAACCGCTTTGATAAGCCGTGCTTCATGATCAGATCCAACACAAGGAGGTAACACTCATGATCAAAAGAAAGTCGAAGGATTCACCACGATTCACCATCCGAACCAGAGCCGCGGCCGCTTTTCTTTTCTTATACTTTGTTTTTCTTTTTGTGACACAAACCAATTCAAACCCCATTCTTTACTATTGAACTTGACTTAAAAACTTCTAATCACCAGTTCCCTGTGGATCGACCCGTACTTGCCGGCTAGCTACAACGAGCCGTGTACTTGCGGTTTATATATTTTAAAACGAGACCGAGCTCGTGTGCGCCGAATTTCTAAAACCCTTTCTTTTAAAACGTGTAGGCGCGCGCGTGACGTCCCAACAAGTTTTTGGTGCCATTGCTAGGGAGATGGTAGTCATTAGGGGTTGTTATTTCAGGTTTAATTGTATTTACAAAACTAACATTAACACAAAATTTTTCAAAACAAAAATCTAACTTTTTGACGTTTTGTTCTCTGTCTTTTTTATTTGCTATCATTATGTGATTCATTGAAATATTTGGGCTGCAAAAATTAGACACTTATAGGACAAGGAGAACACAGTACAAATTTGGAGCCCCAACTACAGAAGTTGGCTGCCATTTTATTCCAAAAAGCCGCAATTTGCGGCCCAAACAACTCTGATTGCTCCAATTTTTGGTTGTCTGATCCTTTGTCTTATTTTGCACCATTTTTATATTTTAAATTTTACAATTGTGTGTGTGCAGCATATTGGTCATATATATCGATTTTCTACTAAATTTTATGACATTTCCGACATTTCAGGTTTAGAGGGACTCGCGATCTGCAAACATGCAGATGAATTTTCAAGAATAAGATTTTAGTGAAGTACAGTACCTAAAATCCAGGTAGTTTGACCTGTGCAAGAAAATATTCAAGTACTTGAGGATCGAATTAAAAGGGGTTTCTTAACCCGAACATTTCAGTACGTATTTCTATACTCCTTCTCTCTCGAATCCCGATGCATTCCAATATTCTATTTTTTGCAGGATTCTTTGCAAGTTCGCCGCCAATTGCTGACAAAGAACTAACCCGTATTTATTGCAGTGTCTAAGCCTAAAATGAAAAAGATGTGCTTGATTACTCGATTGCTTAAATTCTTTTATTGATTGCGCGTTTGCATCTTAATACGAACTTAAGGGCACGAGAATTTCAACAAAATACGGTAAAAGATTTCATCACCTTTTCTGTGGCCCATAAATCACAAAACTACAGTCTTGCATACCCACAGTAATTTTAAAATCAATCATAACTCTGACTTTAAGGATTTGCGATCAATAGGGCAAATTAATTGTATTTAGAACACCGCTTAATATTATATTGTTCATGAAGTGTCTAGGCAAGTGTTCACGGTGCAATCGCCAAAAGAGAAATAGTTATTCTAATTAAGGAATTTCACGAAAGCATTGGACAACCTTCCCTTATCTCTGCACTTACCCGGCTTCGTGATCAGTATATCTTAAGCCCGTTCCTCGACACAGTTTTACTTTGACAATCAGGTTCTTGAGCAAGTCAAATTGATTTATTAAAATATAGACCGCTAGGAGTGTGATATTCTTTGTTTTTGTGATTTTGTGAATGCTTGTTAATATGGGTAATACATAGTTCAAATCGATTCTTCACAATCCATATTCTTTTGTTTATACACATACCGAATTCTTTTGTTCATACACATACCCAATTCTTTTGTTCAAACTGTAAAAATTCTTCCTACATTCTTGAAAACTGTCCTTTCTTAGGGGTTAACGAACCATTCCAGAATTTTGTTTTTTTTTCCACCCCTAATAATCTTGAACCCAATCCCACTTCAAATATAGAGAAATTGATTGAAAACTTATAGAAAGAAGTTGACAAGATGACTTCTTTAGCAACGCTACCATCACAACCCTTTCTTCAAAAATAATTGACACATCAATAGGTTATGATAGTGAGATGGATACTAGGTTGACCGTTTTAGAGAATGGTTTGGAAGTGGTATTTGCAGTCGAGAATCAAACAGCTTTGATGCCAGCAATGTTCATACAATAATCTGATCAATTGTTTCATGCTCAATCTCAATCATTGGCTAAAATCGACGAACAAGTGAAATATTTAGCTGTACAGATTCCAAGGAGTGAACACAGTCAATTTGAAACCAATAATGCAAATATTTGTCATCTAGGAACCAACTGAGTGAGAAAAATGATTAAATGAATTTTGATGATTTCATAGTTGATGATGAAGATATAATTGACTTGACTGAGTGTTATAAGGACAAGCAAGAAAACCCTCCGAGTCAGTCCGACACTAGCCTTTAGGTACCAAATAGGCCTCCTATCACTTTTGATCTTGAGAATGATTTAACCGATAAACTACTTGAATATGAGATGCTTTCACTGACTAATTATAGCGATAAAATTTTAGTGGAAGAAACTTGTGAATTTGACGGATATGGTTTCAAGATGGATTTCGACGAAATTCACAATCAGGAACCCACGACTTTAGTATTACCGAGTGATATAGTTTTTGACGAAACTTTAGAGTGGGAACATACATTCCTAGATGACATCAAGCTACCCATAAGTCGGTGTGTTGAAAGAGAACTTGAATTGGGAGATGTAAGCTGTATTGATGAAAATATGATTGTGGAGGAGTATAGGGAGGAAGATAACTTTGATAAATGTTCTTTCATGCCGAATTTTGAGGAGATATATGCGGATGAGATTGATATTATTGGTGAGTTTGAGTCACGATCACTTTGGGAGCATCCTAGGGATCTCTCTTTTGCTGAGTTTTTTTGAGGATGAACTCTAGTTTTTAAACGAACTTGATCTTGAAACTCAGCACATGCTTCTTGAAAATAAAATTCATCTGGGCAATAATTCTTTGACTCCTTCAAAATTTATTTTCATTTTAAACGTTTTCTGATCTCTACGTTCAAGCACCCATGCTCGACACTAATATCTAACCATAACACTAACATTTTCTTTTTTTTATATACTATTTCTTTTACCAGTCCTGGTCTTATATTAGCAAATTTTTTGAATGGTTGATACTAATTTTTGGACTAAGACAATCTCCTAACTTTTAACTGCTGTAATTAGTTAACTTTTTTTAAATACCCTTTTATCTACTTAACTCTTAGGTTGCCTCTTTGTGAATAATAGCTCACCCTAGATTTCCAAGTCTGGCAACCACAGACGGGGGCAACAATAAGAACATCGTAAATATCAGGTTTGGGGGTGAGCACTCTGTTTTCTTTTTCTGCATTGGCATCACGTGTAAATTCTACATTTCATATATATTAAAAAACCCACAAAAATTTGAAATTTTTTCAAAACATATAAATTTTGTCGTCAAGTTAGCTAGTAAGGAAATTTAGACTCGAAGTTCAATGGTTTAGTTTAAGAAGATAGAAACAACTAAATCCTATTTTTAGAGATTGAAAACCAAAAGATAACCGTCCTTTGAGTTTAACCATAACTAATAATACGTCTTTGCATCACACTATACGTGTCGTGAGTTTTGAAAATTAGATGACAAGTTTGAAATGTCTTAAAACTTCTTTAAAATTGTTAAACCTCTTTAGGATCAAACAGGTTTGTTCGGAAATAAATAATATCAAGAATAGTTCATAAAGTGAAGTGGATATGAAAGGATATTATTAAAAACTTTAATGGAGGCTAAAATCTGAAAAATAACACATTTGGAACTTGATTGGAGTGATTATACATCTTATCCACACGGACACGTCTTTGGGATGAAAAGAAAAACTGGCAATATTTTCGTTCGCACTGCTTTCTGAATATTTTAATCGATAAAAATGAGTCTTTTGTTTTATGGCCTTGGTGATTTGGGCAATTAAGTCCTACGAGTGTCTCTACATCTAATACCCTAAAACTATCTACTTTGGGAGTCATTGACCCAAATCTCACTAAGTCTCCAATCGCCAAATAAAACAAGTCAAGTAAGTGTTCTCTCTGAGTTAAAAGTCCTCACGGTTCTTTGTAGGAGAATAATCTTGGCTGGGACGAGTTTTGATTATAACAATTTTTTAGCGGAGATATGAAAGTTTAATTTGTAAGATTATAAGACTTTTTGCACGATTACGAAAGGTGTGTATGAACAATGACAGGTGAAAGATAGGAGTGAAAAATAAGATTTAGTTCTCTATTAAAAATGATATAAATTCTGATTTGAGACTTAACTGGAGAATGAAACTTGAGAAAATATTAAGTCTTTTCAAACTCGATTGATCCTTTTAAGGTTTTTCCTGATCCGTATTTGTGATGTGAAGACTCTAATCGAAAATTTTTAAATGCAACAGCACTATTTGCACAATCACGTAAAGAAGTGTATGAACTTATGTTAAATGAGATGTGAGGAGTGAAAAATAAGGGTTCGATGTTTCTAACTCAGGGTAGTAGAATTTCTATCTTAGATACTGAACCTTAATATTAGAATCAACGGTTACCTCACGAAACTTAACGGGATTTTGTGAGTGCAATCCGCTGAAAACCCTCAGGATACAAAACTCCTCATATTAGGGACACCTAGAGGTTCAACGACTTGTTGCACATGCTCAGTGCAATCGTGTTCCCTGCCAAAGTGAGGTTAGAATTTTGTTTGCTCGGGACGAGCAAAAGATAGGTTTGGTGGTATTTGTTCGGCACGATTAATTATATTTTAATACCACACATTTCCTATCATTTTATCAATAAACAGTGCTATTTAATCTATGTCTACTCATTATATAGATTACAGGTACACAGGAAAAACCACTAAAAATAATGCACAACATGCATAAATAAGACTGTTTTGAGCTAGAACTGCAAACGAGACGGAAAAACGACCAAGTTCTAAAGAGTTTGCAAAAAATAAAGTTGTGTACAACAAATAAATCATTTTTGGTCCAACATGATATAAACATGATCAAGTATGAACAAGTACATGGCTCATGAGGATCAAGTGGCAAAACACCATCATAACGCATGCAAGTGGCTTGGCCAAGTGGGCATGTCATAAGTATTTGAAAAAGATATGATTTGAAATGTGAACACATACCCACTTGCCTCCCCTTCTCTGTTCTTTAGCTCCAGAATGCAAGTGAAAATGAATTAGAAGAAAAGAAGCCACCAGAGGGATGATATTGAGGTTAGAAGACCACAGTACAAAGATAGGCCCCACAACCCACATTCTGGCCGCCGATTTTTTCTGATTAGCCGCTAATTGCGGCCTGGCCTGGACATTTTGGTTCGTGCACTTTTGGTGGGTCCTTTGTTGTCTTGTCAGTCCATATTTACTGTTTGTTTTTTATGTTGAGTTTCCTATATATAACAGATCACAGATTAAGTTCTGGGTTAATTTTTGGAGTGAGAAATCGTGTGTATTATTTGATGACTTTTTCTTCTTCCCTCATTGAGCTCTCACTTGAGTGCTCCATTAAGAAGGTTGAAGTTGGTACCTATCTTGTAGCTCAATCCCTCCATTTTGTGAATAAAGAACTTTCACTCTTTTCTTTTTACTTACTTGTTTTCTTATGTGTTCTTTCTCTTGTGTTTTTCATTTTCTCTTTTATGATGTTTGAGTAGTTTCTTTGGTTGTGGTGATGGTAAGGATGGAGATGACTGGCTTAGCCTTTCTCCTTCTCTTGTAAATGTTTAGTGTGATCAAAAAGATATTGTAACTTCAAGATTGTTTTATGGATATGTTTGATATAGTATTTTGATTTTGATGGTTACTTGTAACCATTATCATATTCTCTCATTATCACCATTTAGCAATGTTAGAATCATATTAGTGTTAAGATTACTAAGTGTTTAAATAGGGTATTTTGTTAACAAATTTTTTGACACCCTTCTTCAGTTCATATACCCTATACTATCACCCCACACTTAACAAATTTAACACAAACATTACTTCTCATGTGCTAATTTGTTTATTTGTGATGTTGTATGCTTGCTAACCCTTGTACCTAGTTTTGATATATCATGCTCGAACATACAAACGGTAAGCGAGAACGTAACAGATAGTTTTTGTAACATTTCAGAAAATGGAAAATATTATTTTAGAATTTAGATAATAAAATAATGAATTTTACTGATATTATACCAGTATGGATTTGAGTTTTCGTAGATTGGTATAATTATATACCTCTATTTTGGAAAATAATTGGAAATTTAAAATGAGTTATTATTTATGAAAGTATTTATTTTATTGGGTTTTTCATAAATTAGTATATAAATATATTCATGCAAGATTAGCATGTTAAAGTTAAATTGTGTTATCTCATTTTGTGCATTAAACCAAGTTTATTTTGTTAACCATGTTTTAAAGTGCCATGACACATTTATTTGAAAAGGTTAGCATTTTATCTGTGAATTATATGATGGTTTTATTCTTTTTTGAAAATGGAAAAGAAAAGAAAATGAGGGGTAGACATGAGAGCATGGAAGGTATGGGAAAGAGGGGGAGAGAGGGGGGGTATGGTTGCTTAGCCATTTCATTTACTTTCTTCACGTCATTTCTTTCGTCATCTTCATCTCCTTTTTCCTCATCTTTCTCCACTTCCTCCACCATCATTCACCACCACAAACCACAACCCAAAACACCTCAAAACTCATGAGAGCTTTCACTAAAAATGTTCCTAATCTCATCCTAAATATCATGGTGTGATCAAATCTCCATTTTGAGGATCTTTTACCATCTTGGAATTTTTCCTAGTTGCCATCTTGAGGTAATAACCCCACTTTTAATCAAGTTTCTACATTTCTTGACTTCACAAACTAGTTAGATTTGGTTTTAGAACTTAATGTGTATGTTTTCAAAACTTTAGTTTTCAAAAGTGAGTCTTTATGGATGAAACATGTAGTGGTGGTATAGTAGGGGACTAGTTAGCTAATTACAACTACATGGTGGTAGGTGAGAGTGATTTAGTGAAGGTATCCTTAGTTCAAAAGGGTTTAGAATTTCAAATGTCGGTTTTCTTGAGTTCTTGGTATTCAATTAGAATATGGAGCAATTAGGAACCTCTGAAAATTAAATAGAGGATACGGTGAAATGTGTAGACCAGTAGAAAACCGTCGTAGAAGCCTAAGCCTCCAACTCCTTTTCCTGGCTGCCAAAATAATCCCCTGGGCCGCAATTTGCGGCACATTGATGAGTTATGGTTTGAATTTTGTTCTGTAGCTCACTTACTGGATAACTGAGCTTACCCTATATGCTAAATAGTCCCAGATCACCTGAAGAAAAATCTAGATGGTTTTGGTGTTGTTTTACAATATTTGAAAACTTGGTTATCGGATTTTAATGTTGTGACTTGGTCGTTTGACGTTCATACGTCGACGTCGGGAAGTATTTTGTTGTTTTAGCACGCGTTCACCATAGGTTCTAACCTATGTGCGCATCACTCGTGATTTCAAATTCGATTCAGGTTTTTATGCGATTTTGGTTATAGATTCGATTGTAGGTAAAATCATGTGGACTTCCGGGACGATGAAGAATGGCAAGGCATCCGTCAGAATCGACTAGGGCGAGACGTGTTGAGATGAGTAGATGTATATTTATGGGGGAACTCGGATGGATGGCATATAATATCCCCGCAACCGTAGAAATGGGATATTATCTATAGTAGAAACGTAAACTTAGCCTATAGGGTTATTAGAATGCCTTATGAGGATATTAGTATACATAGTAGATTATACATATCTAGTTTCTATTTAATAGCATTTGAGCTATAAATGCACACACACACACAAAGATATTTCGGGCATGATATGATGAGGATTGATCACCGATATTTATTTTGACTCGAGGAGTCTTGTTTAAAATCATCAAAGTAGATATTATGAGATGTTTAGAGCCATACCTACCTTCAAAACTAACGAATCGTTATGAACTTTTAAATGATAACTTCAAGTGTACGCTATGAATTTTCAAATGGTATTTACTTTAAAATATCGTGGCCCCTTATTTCTAAAATAACGTTTCGTACTATTTTAAACTATAACTATATGTCTCATACGTAGTTGGTTATTTTTATACTTTTTCACGTTACAATTTCTTTTTTCCGTTTACGCTCACATTTCGATTTCTTATTTCTTCATAAGCTCACGCTTCGATCATTTACGATACGTACTATGTTTATACCTTTAGCTTTACTTGACTTCGTTGCTAGGACACGTGCACCATTACCGATAACTTACATGTTGCACGTATATACTCGTATGCTTACACACATCATCATCAGTAATTACCATGTCACGTACATAGATATAACTCGCTATGTCACCGTATCACCTTATGACATGTTAGCATTTTAGATTCTGTTAGTACCTTCTTTACATTACTATACGACACGCTTATATGAACACACTTGCCATGCATTACGGTATAGTTTTGTGCCTGTACATATTCTTCCATTATTGCCATGTTTTTATGAGATTCTATTTTCATGAGATTTCTGGATTTGAGAAACCGCAAATATGATTTTGAAAACTTGTGAATGTTCTTAAAACGCGGTTTTCTCTTGATATGATATTTCGACGTCCACCATGAGATTTCTCAGTTCTGAGCTATGATTACTACCCGATTCGAGGAGTGAGGAGTCACCATTTGTGGGTACATGGTGGACCTAGTACGGTACCCAGAGGCAAGAAGATCGTATAGAAAGGCATTGATCCTGGCTGGGAACACTATCTACCGGTGACAGCATTGGACTCGGAGGATATTCAGAGGATACCGACCAGAGTAATATAAGACAGATGGATATGAGGGCCGATCTGATGAGACGACGTCTGAGATATGAGGGCCGATCTGATGAGACGGCACCTGAGATATGAGAATTTACGTGTCGATACTGGACACGGGATTTATAATGATTTTGAGTGTCGATGCTGGACACTCAGGGTTTTATGATGATTTCGAGTGTCGTTGATGGGCACTCCTCAGATGATATATATATATATATATATATATATATATATATATATATATATATATATATATCTATGCCATGGATGACATGATACCACATATTGATACAGGCACAATATTATATATATACATATATACACGTTCATTTCATTACTACACGATACGATATTATATTACTTTATGACCTAGGTAGTTCGTTATGCATTCAATTTCTATCTGATGATGTCTTCTACTCACGAGTTGGTAACTCACCCCCGTTGTGCTATAGTTTTCTTTCAGAACCAACCGCTCGGATTAGTAGCGGCTTGTTGGCATATTTTTCTTTTGAGTGATTTGCTTGGTAGGTTGGTTACATTCCAGATCATAACCTCCGCTTTTACACTTTGTATATTCATTTGTAATCTAGTTAAAAACTCCAACAACCAGACTATATATACTTGTGGACTTAGAGACGTGTATATTCCGTTGGACTTAGAACGAGACTTGTATATATTCTTTCGTATGTTGAGTTTGGATATTGTTGAGTTGAATATGTTTTGGTATTTCTTTACTTTCTTTTCTGAGTTGATCTTCGCTTTGGGCATCGTATATACTGCATGTTTGTGATTCCTCCGATTGGCGATGAGTTAGCTCCCGATTGGAGATGCCAATATTATTATTGTTTATATACTGATTTTGATCAAAATTCACAATGGAGGTACTGCCCAAATTTCAAATGACGAAAATGTTTTCAAACTTTAGCATATATTCCGCTTGTAATTCAATGAACTTTACTGATACTTTAAAAAGAGGAACTTGATTTTATTCATACCCCTTTTTCCAAACTTCACCTCCACTATTTACTTTAAAAAGGTTTAGATTCCTAGTTTTCGGTTTACTTGGGTTACATTGGGGTCCTATAGACTTCATGTGATTCAAGTACCGGTCACGTGCCGTTTCCGGGTTGTGACAGTTTCATGCCTCACGTTGCGATATCACATCGTCTTAATGGTTTATTCTTTGCAACCACTTTGATAAGCCATGTTTCATGATCGGATCCAACACAAGGAGGGAACACTCAAGATCAAGAGAAAGTCGAAGGATTCGCCACGATTCACCATCCGAACCTGAGCCACGGCCACTTTTCTTTTCTTAAACTTTTTTTTCTTTTTGTGACACAAACTAATTTAAACCCTATTCTTTTCTCTTGAACTTGACTTAAAAACTCATAATCACCAATTTCCTGTGGATCGACCCATACTTTCCGGCTAGCTACTGTTAGTGTATATGCCCTAGGGGCCATTATTGTATCATACTAGCTTGTATATTACTTAATGGAAGCTTGGGATATTCACAGTTATATTAACAGTCTTGCTAAACATGGTAGTATGCTACTTGGTTTATTTCTATCTTAATATGTGTATATGTTAGCATATCGAGAATACATATTGATAGAGCCCTTAGGATCTTGCTTGACTACCAGCGTTATGATGGCAGTCACACTAATGGGGGCTGGGTACAAGCACATCCTTTTTCAGGTCCCTAGTCGTAGGATTATCGAGACAGGGCATCGATACTTCGGAGTAGACTAGTGTGTACGCTTCTCATCCCAGTTGGGGAGATGGTCTATCCCACAGCCATCAGTACGTTGTACTGGAGATAGTATACAGGTGCCCGTTGGGTTACGGGTACACCGGACAGGACTGGCAGGGAACTGTTTGTTGGTATTATACCCGTCGTCAGTTAACAGTTCCAAGGTGACATGAGTAAAACATAGTCCGCACACTTGACCCTGCTGCTCCGCTTCAAGTGTGTTCCCACTGTTCTTAGATTGTTACCCTACCATGGCTCAAACGAGTCGTGCAAACAGGTAGCAGTTGGGTGCAGTCCCGAAGCACTTGGAGGCAGTGGCGGTTAGATAGGATTCGTCTCCCCCAATATTGGGAGTTGATATCGCGCTGTGTTTGGAGAGTCATTACGTAAAGTCCTTGGCCAGGGCAAACGAGATTTGCTGATAAGATTTCCAGTAGCTTCTCAAGGTGTAATGCGCTTTACTCCGGCACGACTTATACCGCCTATAGGGGACTGACGCTTGCCGCCCCATAGACCCGATATGCGATAGTCTTAGAAGAACAGACCGGACTGTATGAAAATTGTCACATCAGGCTCAGTAGGAGTTCGGATGGGTTTCCTCATCGGCCTTCTTATCGACATCTACTTAGGGACCGTTACGTACAGCTAGTGCTGCTTGCGGTCTGTGGTTAAACCCACTGCCAGCGTAGTATCGAGACTTTAGAGTCCCACACAGAGAGTTTCCCTGCTTCGGGCGAAACGATATAGAGGTTGTATGGTTTTACGACAGGGTTCGGACACGTATATGTTTTTACGCACGTACGATGTTCGGACAGTTTATACTAGCAGGCTTTGGTTTTAGCCAGATTCTAGTATTGGATTATTGGATTTATACAGTCTCAGTATTTCTGCGTTTTCACGGATGGGAGGGGCATTCTCGTAATTAGTCGAGAAACTTCTAGAAGATTGATGAGTTGGAGGCTCAGGTGTTATTTGCATTAAATGGATTAGTGACTCATGAGATGAATCATCCAAATGAGTTAATGAAGCATTTATTGCTTAATGACTCATGAGATGATTCATTGTATGTATTAAATGAAGCATGGTTGTTAATATCAAATAATGATTTATTTGATATTCTTTATGCTTCATCATATATAACAAATGAGACATAATTCATCTATGTTTCACTCTCACCTTCTCTCTCCTCAAGCTCTCTCTCTTCAAAGAACTAACCATAATCTCTCATGTGTTGAGATCCAAGGGTTAGCAAGACTAATAGATCCATAATCCTATTCTATATCCTCTAGGTTACTTTGATTAGCACTCATAGCAACCTAGTTACCTCAAGTGAGAGGTTAAGCTTGGAGAAGTAGCTCTCGGGTGGATCTTCTATCACAACGAGGAGGCCGACGAGGAGGTGGTCTACGAGAACAAGAAGGACTTGATTCATTAGGTATAATCATCTTTCATAGTAGCTAATCACTTCTATGTTGTTGTTAGTTAGGGTTTAGCAAAGATCCGTAAAGTTATGTTAGTTGTATGTATGCCCTAGAAGCCAGTATTGTACAGATGATGTATATTATATTGGATGCTTGGACATATATAGAGATGACTTTCTTGCTCGATATGATAGTATGCTATCTGGTTGCTCTTTATCTTAACATGTACACTTGTCTCTTTAAACTGTCTTATAGTTACATGTTGGTAAAGCCCTTAGGATGTGTACTTGACTACCTGGACTATGATGCAGATCATACTAGTGGGGACATGGTAGTCCATAGGTACATCCTTCAAGATCCCTAGTCGTGGGTGTATCGAGACGGGGCATCGATATACCAGTGTAGACTAGCGTATACGCTTCTCGACCCATGAGATGGGCGATGGATGATCCCATATCCATTGGTGTTTGACATCAGAGATGGTATACGGGTGCTCAGTGGAGACTGGGTACACTGGACGGACTCGCTGAGAACTCCCAGATGGTATTATACCTCACGTCAGATGGCAGTTCTCAGGTGACACTTGTGCAGGTTAGTCTGTAGACCCGAGATCGTCATAGAGTCTTGTGTGATTCCCACTGTGCTTTGATCTCCACCTTACCACGTCCAGGAGGGAGTGCAAAACGGTGGTCTTTGGGTACAGTCCCGAGTCACATGGAGGCAATGAGCTATAGGAGGGGTTTCGTCTCTCCCGGTATTGGGGGTTGATGTTGCGCAGTGCTCGATTGGCCGTAACAGGGAAGTCCCTGGCCAGGGCTGATCAGAGATTTGCTGGTAAGTGTTACCAGTAGTTTCTCGACCCGTTATGAGCCTCACATCGGCACGACTTATCGATTATTAGGGTCTAACGTTTACCACCCCTAGACTTGATATGCGACATATCAGACGAACAGACCGGACTATACGGTAAGTGTTACTGGTTGGATTCACAGGAGTGTGAGCGGGCTTGCTCGTCGATCTTCTGATCGCTCAATACCCGGGTGGCCGTTACGTTTAGCAGACCGCTTGCGGCTTGTGGGTGCTTGATATAATCATCATCTGCTACCGGCGTATTGACGAGTCTTTAGAGTCCTACACAGAGGTTTCCTGGCTCAAGCGAAACGAAATAGGGGCACATATGAGATATGTGCGGGACCGAGAATGATGCGTGTATGTGATACCGTATTTCATTCTCGCGATGAATGTTTCGATTGGTTGTATGCGATATGACCTAGTTATCGAATGATTGATTCGATAAATCGATACATTGAATACTAGTCGGTTATGTGCGACATAACCGGATCATTGAATCAAATGTTGATTTAATGATTTAATGTATAATTATATATATGATATATTACTTTGCATTAACTAGTATTGGTTCATTTTAAATGGATTTTCTCACTTGAAGTTCACAAGTTGTATATGTGATGTACTTTTGTGCACTTGATTGTATCATGTTTGATGATGCATGAAAATTGGCTTTGTGTAAAGAATTGTGCCATGGTTATGATAATGGTTAGGGTTTTGATTTATTCTCTCATTTATTTATCCATTCATTATTTATTTAAATGGATAAAAGAAAACATAATGGTTTCTTTTTATCATGAAGCTTGTTGAAGCTTCATGAAGCTTTGACTAAAGAAACCATTTTGTCTTCATGCTTAACCCTAACCATTCCCACTAACCATGGTCTACTCTCTACACTTGACCATAGTTAGGATATGATAAGTATTCATTTATTTTCTATTTTTAAAAGAGACTTCATCATATTCTATCTTCATCTTCTCCTTCTTCTTCAAGAAAGAAAACTAGACTCCATTAATGGCATCTTGAGTTCTAAAGTGAGAAATCCAATTCTAAAGTGAACCCACCCCCTATTTCTTCATCCTCTATCTCTTTCCAAGTGGTTTTGGGTGTTTTCTTCACAAGTTTCACGACTTGGTGAAGTCGGAGCTTGATCTAGTGTAGCCTCGACGTAGATCATCTTCGGCATCGAAGCCGACGATCATTCCGCTCATTTCTCCGATGAAGCCGATGCGAGAGTCCGGGATTCGAGATGGACAGCGAGGGGAATACTACGTGAAGCTAAGGAAGTGGAGAACCGGATCTACAAAGGTTGTAGCTTCTCACTTTTAGTTAAGTCGTTAACTAGTTTAATGTTTCGCCTAAAATTCTAGTTGACGATCCGTATTAGGGTTTCTCGGCACCCATAAAAACTAAAATTGGCATGGTTGATGCCTTGTGAGACTTCATTAGCATGCCTAGGAACCCTACAGTGGTATCAGAGCCTAGGTAGAGCCTTAGGCGATGCTTAGACGATGTTTGAAACCCGATCGAAACCGAAACCCTAAAACCAAATCGCTCTCTGGACTTTTTCTAAAATCTGGGTTTTTTCCATATTAAAAATGCTTAAAAAATTCATTAGGAAGTTGTAAGAATTACAGTGCAAAATTGGACAAGTGATGCCTCCAACCTGCGGCGGAACCACGGCATAAGCCTAGCTTCTGCGGCGGTTCCGCGGCGACCTGATGACATCAGCCCTCCAAATTTGCACAGTAATTCCTAATTTACAGTGCTGAGTTTTATGGGAATTTTTAATATTTATTCAAGAGTTGAATTTTCTGGGGTGTTTTGGGAGTTCGCTGATTCGATCGGATTATCAGACTTTGTCTATGTAGCTTTCCGGATATTTTGGAATATGTTAAAAAGTTCGACCGGATGTAAATACCCAATCTTTCCCCTGCCGGAAAATATCCAAGTGTTGGATTTTTCTGTGGTTTAAGGACGTACTGAGTAGTGCAAGTAACGCGATGGTCCCTCTAGAAGACAACAAACCTTAACTCGATTATGTGACCGTCTTGAACTGCCCTTTGAACCTTCGGGTTTGGGGCAGTACGGCGTGCCACATGTGAGGCGTTGGCTTGACCCTTATGTAAGTGCACGGCGGCGCCCCGGACGTCAATCCGACGGCCAAATGCAGAAGCGGTGATAAACTTTAATTTTTCTAGAACTGGCAAACCGCCGCGCACTAATACCCGGATCGAACCATTAACTAGTCATAGCTAACTACAAGATGGGGAAGAGAGATATACCGACTGATCCAAGTCCTCCGGTCTTCTCGTCGTCGTCCCGATCTCCCGCGGAATGTCCTGTCTTCACCTCGTCGCCGGAAGTGCACCACATCGCCTACTTCTTTTACGGGCTCCCACCTCAATGCCGAGGCAACTCGGGCACGAAGCTGGCTAGTCGACGTGCCCAAGATTTGCTGTAGAATGTATAGTAGAACTTGTGTCTCATTTGGGGTTAGTGGAGGTTGCCATTGGTGGAGGGATTGAACTTGGAGCTTTGGAGATTTATCTTATGAGATTTTTGCAACATGAAATGAGCCAAAAAAACCCCACCAAAAATTTGGGACAGCCCCCACTAGGGAAGTGGCCGGCCAAGACTTCAAGAATGGGAGGAATGAGAGAGGAGGTCAATGTATCAAAAGATAACCAATCACATAATGCAAGAGAGAGAGGGAAAAAAGACTATCATGCAAAAGGAAAGTCAAGGTATGGTGCTATAATCATGATGCAACAAAAAGGCAAAGACCCCCTCCACAACCACTTATTTGCAACAATGCAAATAAGCCCTCCTCCACCAAACTTCGGCCAATGAACGATACAAAGGAAATTGGCCGAAACGAAAAGCAAACTGGCAACTCCAGAAAACTGGTCCCGTAATAAATTACAGGAAAACCCCGATACTGTGCATACACACCCGCATTTGTATTCCGACCGAAATACAAATACAATGAGACAAAATCTACACTGTACTATACTAGGATCCGGCTTATACCAAAGCCGGCTAGTAATATCCGTTCGATCCTGATCCGTGCAATACCGCACGTATCTGATCGAACCCTGCCATATAACCATACGTCCTCTAGTACAAACTGTCTGATCCTGATGCGTGCAATGCCGCACGTATCTGATCGGACCTTGCCATATCTCCATACGGCCTCTACAACCTTTCGCCCGAAAGCTGAGTAACAGAATGTGGGGGACTCTAAAGACTCGTCAACACCTTGGTTGTGGATTTAACCACTAGCACGTCAGAGGTATAAGCCAATACGTAACGGGCTACCAAGTATTGACTAAAAGGGACGTCTGTGAGCGAACTCAGCCCGACAACCCTACTGAGCCTGTCAGTGACAATATTTGTACAGTCCGGTCCGTTCGTCTATGAGTATCGCATGGCGGGCCTAGGGGGTTGGTAAAAGTCAGACCCCCAAAAGCGGTACAAGTCGTGTCGGAGTGTAGCCCAGAACACCTGAGATACTACTGGAATACCTACCAGTAAATCTCCTGCCTTGGCCAAGGACTTCGTGTAATGGCTCTCCTAGACACAGCGCGACCTCACCCCCAATACCGGGAGAGACGAACCCCTGAAGATACGCTCACTGCCTCCATGTGGTTCGGGACTGCACCCAACTAAAACCTGTTTGCACGACTCCTTTGAGTCGTAGTAGGGTAGTAATCAAAGTACAGTGGGAACTCACACGAGACAAATGACGATCCCCAGGTCGATGAACTAACCTGCACACATGTCACCAGGGAACTGCCATCTGACGTCTGGTATATGACCAACTAACATGTTCCCGGCGAGTCCTGTCCGGTGTATTCATAACCCAATGAGCACCTGTATACATCTTAGGTGATCCAACTGACACCAGTGGCCTGTGAGACCGGCCACCGCCCTTCGTCGGGGTCTCGACTGTATACACTAGTCTACTCTGGAGTATCGATGCCCTGTCTCGAAACTCACACGACTAGGGACCATTTAAGGATATGCTTATAGACCCCCAGCTCCCACTTATATGATCGCCCTCATACTGCTGGTGGTCAAGAAAGAATCCTAGGGGCTCTACCAACGTGTAATAGCAACTTGTCAGGTCACCTAAAGCAGTACACGATGATAAAGGTAAACCAGATAGCATACTATCATCTCGAGTAAGACTGTCCTATCGGGATAGGTCCTCCATCAATCATTGCAATCACGTACCTGTGACCTAATAATTGACTCTGAGGGCACTATCTCCAACAATCTCCCACTTGCACTCAAGGCTAATTATTGTGATGTCGCATACTCACAGCCCGTGTGATACCGAACACCCAACTCCTATACTAGTCAGTCTCATAAAGCTCGTTTGCGAAACTATTGCGTTCGAGGAATAGCCTCAGTGAGTGAATCCGCTTTGTTGTATCTTTCTATGTCTCTCTATATCTCAAGTTCGCGGAGAAAGCCATCTCCCGAAATGAGCAATACCTGTCTTAGAATGTGTCTGGATGTCTGATGGGACATAGCTCATAAATGAACTCCAAATCCAAACTTCTTAGACTGTATCGTCAACTGAACTTAATCAGTATCCTGCGCCATGCCACCCTCAGTATTGCCTTGGACTATCTGTCCAAAATACTGCCCTTCGTCAGAAGGAAAACTATAACTCTGACAACCTCCTTGTCGTCCATGTCACCTTGGAAGCCTGGAATGAAAACTGTCTCCCGAATGAGGCTGTCGTTATCATATCCCTAGAACATCCACTTATGTTCTAAAACTGCTTCCGACTGTTTCTCCAGGATTGGATTAATGTCAACTTATTGCATCCAGTGCAAGAACAATATCTGGTGTGGTACTTGACATCTCACGATTGACTCAATTGCCTGAGCAAGTGATCTGCCAATCATGCACGTCCCTCTCCCCTTTAGTCTGTAAGATACCTTTGGAGAGGGTGACTCCATCTTCTGCAGGTACACTACCGTGCCAGGAGTCGTCCATCCTAAATACTCTTAGAATGCTGTCAAGTACCCTGATTGGGAAAGCACCCAAATCTAGATCTAAAACCATAGATCTAGTAACCAGTATGTCTGATATAATGTCCAAGTCCCATGTGGAGAAACCACTGTGTGACGACCAAAGTATAACCGATTGTAGTATAGGAGTTTCCTTTCCTACTCTGTGTATGTCATCCAAATACCATGACATCACACCCTACTACCTTCTCAACAGATCCATCCCCTATTCTGATGAAGTCAAACCTATGACTGTCACATCAGAAATTGATGATCTATCTCCGCTATATCTGCTTTAGTCTATAAATAGACATAAGCCACCTGTCCACCAATGCTTCCGCTGCTCCCACTGACTACGACAACCCTCTGGCAGAGTCATATACACGTACACTTCTAAAACTAGTTTAGAACGACGCTATACTCATCCTCCCGCCGGGTCTCGCAACCTGGAACAACAGCAATGGCAAGTGTGGGTAAACAAGAACTTCCCTGTCACCGTCCTTGAGGCTACCGGAGTACCTCTCGGGTGCCTGAAGTTACCCACCATATCTGCGGAGTGGCCAATGGAATGTCAAACCAGATTGAATCTTTAGGTTCCTATCAAATCTTCAGTAATCGTTTGTGGTTCTGGAATCACTTCCAGTTCTACCATACTCCCACTACTGTTCTTCCTGAAAAAATCCATTTTTAATAAAACTGTGGCGAGTCTAGAACAATATTGCTATTGTTCATCCAGATGGTAGAAAGTCAACCCTCGTCATAGCCTGGGTCAACCCACAAACAACCATTACAGAAACGTGCCTTGAGTTGTCCAGTGTCTGGTTTTAATCATAAACCGGACAACTCCCCGTACCTTAACATCGTTAAGATATGAACTGTTCTATATCCAATATAGAACCAGAGGCACTGATTTAATTGAACCAGATCCAAATCATGCAACTGTCTCCAGTGCATGTTAACTAAATGGAAGGAGGCCTATCAGCGTTACTCAACTTAGGAATGCTTCCAATTATGAGTAACCTGAAAGAGAAGCAAGATCTCTTTATCATCACTATCAACTAAATACCATTGACAAGTATCTACATCTTCGATCACTTTGAAGAATCCCGATACTTGCTACACCTGGTTCTCTACTCTATTCAAATACCTATAACTTCTCAAAATTCGGACCCTGTGTTTCCACGAAACACCTGTCTAAAAACTAGAGAAGTCATAAGTAAACCGAATATAGTACGAGGACCATCCCCTCTGTCCTGATGGACCCTGGACATCATACAATACTCTGTACAAGTCCCTTGAGTCTGATAACTCACTCACTGTGTGTCGTAGGTTGAAAACTGTACTTATGGTTAAGAAGAATTACACCGCTGTTTAATGCTCCTTACCTAACCATCCACTGATATAGGTAAATATCATAGACATAATTTCAAAAAGGTATATCTCACTCTATGAAAATAGACGTACAGATATATCAATTTGAAATTGGTGCATGACAGCGGATATTCAAAACCAAATATTTGCCGACCGGCAAACAGCCCAGGTGATTTCCTTAAATATCACCGATTACAACGAATCCCGATATAATGAGGATAATCACCCAATTCCCAATAACTTACTCCCACTCATCATCTGTAAAACCATACAGATGTGAGAATCGTACCTGGTAAATACATACCCTGGAGTAAGGACTAATTGGGAAATCCGTTTTCCTTTAACAGTACACAGTGAAACTGAAACATTGAAATGTTTCGATGGGGTATCTTGGTATTCCTAATAATGCCTCTTCCATTATCCAGATTCACAACTGTAACCGTGTATTTCTTTGCCACCTTTCCAAATCCCTTTCTATGTCTTTAGTCATTACCTTCTGCACACCCCTTTAGGCGAAATGGTTTTCTTCCTTCCCTACCGTTCGGCACCAGCCTATGGTTTGGAAGAAGACTATCCAATAAGCATAATGGGTGTACTGTCCTAATCCTAGGATCACTCGCAATGCGAGAGAAGGTGAAGATAAAAGACAACCGAATGAACCTTATTCTTATTTCTCCTGAACCAGGATCCATCCCCGAACTGGAACAAGTTCCTTTCGAGTTCGTATATAAACATACGATGGAGTATCCAAATAAACTGTGGATCTTCGTAGTGATACGGAGTGTCCTGGAGAAATACAAAGGTGATTTAGGATTGGCGAAGGAATACTTGGTTTGGTCGTGAATATCAGTCGCAATTTACTTTGCCCTCTTACTAATCCCTTGCTTTGTCTTAACTCAATACCTTCTGTACACCATCGTTAGGCTAATTGGTTTTCTTCATTCCCTACCTATCGGCACCAGCCTAAGGTTTGGAAGAAGACTATCCAATTTGCATAATAGGTGTACTATCCCCTAATCTAAGGGTACTCACAACCTGAGAGAAGGTAAAAGGAAAAGACAACTGAATAGTCCTATCCGTTTCCTCCAGAACCTGAAACCATCCTCGAATTCCTTCGAGTTCGTATATAACCATACGATGGTTTTGTCCAATGGAAATGGACGTTCGTAGTAATACGGGGTGTCCTGGAGAAAAGGGTAAAAGTAGGAGTGGCAATGAGGTTTGCAACTCTGACAATCCAAAAGCCAGTGTTTAAGAAGGTTCGGTCAATTTTGGTCTCTGAGTCATAGTCTTAGGGTCGGGTCAATGGTCGCTGCCAAAGAGAGAGAGAAAAGAAACACTCAGCGTGCACTCTAACCTAGATCAGAATGGTTACCAATTTATCTAATCTGAAAACCTCCCACTGTCATCTCAAATTCTCCTCCAAACCTAAAAGAAGAATTAGTCGGGGTGACCCGAGGAGTAAACCAACTCATCAGTGGGAATCGGGATCCAACTATCATCGCATGATAACGTGACGGAATCCGCTCACGGTATCACACTCCAGAAGGTATGCGCATATCTGGCAAGTTTCAGTTCTTTTGAAACTCCCGATGTGATTTTTACCCCATGCTCTTATGACCTTGACTTTGGCCAACATATCATAAGTCACATGTCAAGTTCTACCCGTCATTCTCCAGGTTAATTTGAATCCACCCGTACCTACCCTTGACTTTGGCCAAAATGGCAGTACGACTGTCCCAAACCAACGCATCTATTTATGCTGCATATGAATATCCAATAGCTACCAATCACTGTGCCTTGACTTTGGCCAACATACACAGCTTGAATACTATTGACTACCCATATGAAACGACGGAGGGCTACGAATGGTTTCTGGCGAAAACCTTCAACGTAATGAATTTGATATCGTTGAAGGAACGGATAGCTTTTTAGAAATATAGTGACGACAACCTTCGCTAAAGAGGTCACTCCCGGTGAAGGGATCTCGGCTCTTTCCCCGTAGAATGAGGTGCAGGATATTCCAACTGAATACCACGGTGCAAAGAAAAAGTAATCGGCTATAGTGAAGTTATTGCCCTGATGCAAACTTCTGTCCAAGGGGTCACTCCCGGTGAAGGGATCTCGGCCCTTGCCTCGTCGACTAAGGAGCAGGATATTCTAACTGAATACCACGATGCAAAACAAAAGTGAACGTCCTTGCAATAACAGCTTTTTGAAAAGTGTTCCAACAACATCAGATTAGGTTTGTTTTTAACTTGCATTGATCCGAATCAACGCAGTCCCATCAATTGATCACACCACAAAGAACGAAAATAATATGACGTACGTATATGCCATCCGCATTCGCCACTGGGTCCCGTCATTACCCGTTAGGTTAGCTAACTAACGACAGAGCGGGGACTGGACTAGCGCGGATGCAAAACATATACAACATCTACTAATATATATACCAATATATTATATTCGCTCAAGGCGTGAAAAGAAATGCAACATCACAGAAATGTACAGCATCACAGAACAATACAGATATCTGGGATCCCCGGGTTTCACAGAGCCGCTGAAACCCGACGTTCCCCTGGTCGTGTGGATAGCCTGTGCAATGAAATCCTAGACCCCTACGGGCGCGGTAAGTTACCCGCCAAAACCTGAAGCGAGGCAGCCCCCTTCAGCGACGTGAATGGACCACCCGGCACTTTACGGAATCCGGCAACTTGGGCACCCCTCCTGGGTCAACCTGTACCCCCTACGAGTGTGGCGAATAGCCCGCCAATCCTAGAGTGAAGCCCCCTCCGTCTCAATGCCATGAGATGCGGGCTTGTTGCCCTCTAGAACCCGGCTATCCGTGCACCCCACCGTGGGGTAAACCTAGTACAGAAAGTAAAATATACATACAACGGGTACATCGACCGCAACCTGGCCGTGCCCCAAAATAATAATACAAACAGGCAGTGACGGCAGTCCACATGTCGGACGCTCGCCCCGCAATATCAAATGTACATAATACAACCACAACTGTACTAGCATTGCATCGAGGCTATCCCCCACGACCGATCCGCAACATCACAGCAAAAACAGAACATCAACGTGAAAGTCACGTTCGCAAATCCGTCTAACCGAGCTATAGCATCTAGACAGGATTTACCGATCGAGTGACATTCACGGTCGCAGATATAATGTAAATACTGTGAAATAATGTGTTTAAAATATCCGATCGATCAAACTTTAACAAGTGGGCCCCCAAGTACTACTGTAGCACATCAAGAAATTCTGGGCCCAAAATTAATATTCCAAAACCCATATTTTAAGCCCAGAAAGCCTCTGTAAAAAATTGGTGCAGGGATCTCCACAGTGTGCGGCGGAACCGCGGCGAGAAGGGGGTGTATGCGGCGATTCCGCGCTCCCACAGTGGAGTCACTTCATCGAATTTTTACAGATCTCTTATATTCTCCAGTACATCAATTTTATACAACCTGAAAAATTTTTGGAGACCAAAAAATTTCAACAGAAACTGATGCTAACAAAAATGTAGGTTTTGGAATTTTGGTCGATCGGAAATGCAAAACACATTAAACCAAGCTAGACTAAGTTAATGGCGAGGCTCTGATACCACTGTAAGTGCACGGCGGCGCCCCGGCTGTCAATCCGACGGCCAAATGCGGAAGCGGTGATAAACTTTAATTTTTCTAGAACTGGCAAACCGCCGCGCACTAATACCCGGATCGAACCATTAACTAGTCCTAGCTAACTACAAGATGGGGAAGAGAGATATACCGACTAATGCAAGTCCTCCGGTCTTCTCGTCGTCGTCCCGATCTCCCGCGGAATGTCCTGTCTCCACCTCGTCGCCGGAAGTGCACCACATCGCCTACTTCTTTTACGGGCTCCCACCTCAATGCCAAGGCAACTCGGGCACGAAGCTGGCTAGTCGACGTGCCCAAGATTTGCTGTAGAATGTATAGTAGAACTTGTGTCTCATTTGGGGTTAGTGGAGGTTGCCATTGGTGGAGGGATTGAACTTAGAGCTTTGGAGATTTATCTTGTGGGATTTTTGCAACATGAAATGAGCCAAAAAACCCCACCAAAAATTTGGGACAGCCCCCGCTAGGGAAGTGGCCGGCCAAGACTTCAAGAATGGGAGGAATGAGAGAGGAGGTCAATGTATCAAAAGATAACCAATCACATAATGCAAGAGAGAGAGGGAAAAAAGACTATCATGCAAAAGGAAAGTCAAGGTATGGTGCTATAATCATGATGCAACAAAAAGGCAAAGACCCCCTCCACAACCACTTATTTGCAACAATGCAAATAAGCCCTCCTCCACCAAACTTCGGCCAATGAACGATACAAAGGAAATTGGCCGAAACGAAAAGCAAACTGGCAACTCCAGAAAACTGGTCCCGTAATAAATTACAGGAAAACCCCGATACTGTGCATACACACCCGTATTTGTATTCCGACCGAAATACAAATGCAATGAGACAAAATCTACACTGTACTATACTAGGATCCGGCTTATACCAAAGCCGGCTAGTAATATCCGTTCGATCCTGATCCGTGCAATACCGCACGTATCTGATCGAACCCTGCCATATAACCATACGGCCTCTAGTACAAACTGTCTGATCCTGATGCGTGCAATGCCGCACGTATCTGATCGGACCTTGCCATATCTCCATACGGCCTCTACAACCTTTCGCCCGAAAGCTGAGTAACAGAATGTGGGGGACTCTAAAGACTCGTCAACACCTTGGTTGTGGATTTAACCACTAGCACGTCAGAGGTATAAGCCAATACGTAACGGGATACCAGGTATTGACTAAAAGGGATGTCTGTGAGCGAACTCAGCCCGACAACCCTACTGAGCCTGTCAGTGACAATATTTATACAGTCCGGTCCGTTCGTCTATGAGTATCGCATGGCGGGCCTAGGGGGTTGGTAAAAGTCAGACCCCCAAAAGCGGTACAAGTCGTGTCGGAGTGTAGCCCAGAACACCTGAGATACTACTGGAATACCTACTAGTAAATCTCCTGCCTTGGCCAAGGACTTCGTGTAATGGCTCTCCTAGACACAGCGCGACCTCACCCCCAATACCGGGAGAGACGAACCCCTGAAGATACGCTCACTGCCTCCATGTGGCTCGGGACTGCACCCAACTAAAACCTGTTTGCATGACTCCTTTGAGCCGTGGTAGGGTAGTAATCAAAGTACAGTAGGAACTCACACGAGACAAATGACGATCCCCAGGTCGATGAACTAACCTGCACACATGTCACCAGGGAACTGCCATCTGACGTCTGGTATATGACCAACTAGCATGTTCCCGGCGAGTCCTGTCCGGTGTACTCATAACCCAATGAGCACCTGTATACATCTTAGGTGATCCAACTGACACCAGTGGCTTGTGAGACCGGCCACCGCCCCTCGTCGGGGTCTCGACTGTATACACTAGTCTACTCTGGAGTATCGATGCCCTGTCTCGAAACTCACACGACTAGGGACCATTTAAGGATATGCTTATAGACCCCCAGCTCCCACTTATATGATCGCCCTCATACTGCTGGTGGTCAAGCAAGAATCCTAGGGGCTCTACCAACGTGTAATAGCAACTTGTCAGGTCACCTAAAGCAGTACACGATGATAAAGGTAAACCAGAAAGTATACTATCATCTCGAGTAAGACTGTCTTATCGGGATAGGTCCTCCATCAATCATTGCAATCACGTACCTGTGACCTAATAATTGACTGTGAGGGCACTATCTCCAACACCTTCTACGGCTGGACCGTTGGTACTGAGGCATGAAGTGAATGTCTTTGAACCTATTTCATGTGTTGAACGGTTTCGGGAAAACTTGGGTGTTCGAATGTTCGATCGGGAAGTTTAATATTTTCTATTTATCCGGAATGGGATACAATAATTGGAATTCACAAACAGTTATGAGATAACTGGATGAATGTTATAAATCTAGCGGTTTAGTCTCACTTGATATTGAAAAGAGTTTTCGATAATGGGACTAAAATGCGGGGTTTATAATTGTTAGGCATGTGATGTCTAAGTATTTCATTTGAATAGGCATGCGATGTCTAAAGAGGTTGCGGATTCCAACTGTTGTAGTTTTACACTTTCTTTTCTGTGACCGTAAGTGTAATATGTGATATCGCCGGTTTCGTTGCTATATGTCAACGACAATTGGGATGCGTATATTTACTTACGTTGATGACATGTGATGTTATGTGTTGCTGGATATGTTATATTGGATTGTCGTGTTTGAATAGCCGTGGTTTTTTATGTGAGATGAGTGTTTTTCATTTTAATTCATGTAAAAAATTGTATGTAATATTCTTTTATTTGGGGCACTTCCAGGTTGCGGAAGTTGTCACCTTTTGTATATTATTTACTTTTCCGCATTAGGATGACCCAAGGAGGGGAGCATAAGTAACCGGGTTCTAGGGTCCAGTGGGAGACCATCTCGAGGAGTCGAGTCCGGGTCTCCTAACCCTAGAATTGGTAGGGTTGCTTGCCGCTCTCGTAGGGGTCTAGGGGTGTGGGATTGGCTATTCATCACGACCGTGGAAACCGTGTTTTATACTGGCTCGTATTGAAAATACGGATGTCCTAGTATATCCAATGTTTCATATGTCTCTTCTGCTGCGATATCTGTGATGTGATCATATGATGTTCTGTGATAGATACATGTAACGTTTTGAAAATCGTTTCGGTGGAATTTCGAAAAAAACGGTAAAATAAGGGGGTTTTCTGTAAAAAGTCAAAATACAAAAATCTTATTATAAAAATTAAATATATATATTCTAGATATGTAATTGCTATTAATTGGTGTTTATTGAGCCGCTGGTGAAATTTCAAATTTTCTGAAAAAAAATATTATTTTATTATTATTTTAAGCCGTCACTAATACATTTAATTAGGGAAAATTACAAATTGGAATGAGTTGAAACAAATTTTGTGCATCATAAAATATTAAATAAAAATTTATCATGTGATTTTTGGAACGAAATCATTTGCCAAAACGGTTTAGAAATTATTGAAGAAAAAAGTCCTTTTTTTTAGCGTAAATGGATGTTTGGGGTATTGTATTTATCATTTTTCACCACCCCACACCCGTACCCACACCCACACACACCCATTTCCTCTACCCCTTTTCTGAATTCAGCAGCCCCCCCACTCATCTCCCCATTTAAAAGTCAAAACAAACAAAGAAAAGAAAAGGAAAAATAAAGGAAAAGATGTTAAGTGTTGACTTGAAGTATGGCTTTCTTTGACCCTTTCATTCAACACCTCTCTCTCTCTCCTCATCCCCCCCATTTTGGCCGAAACTTACCTCCCCCCCACTGCAGCAGCTTTCCCCCCTCTTCTCCCTCTCATATCATCACAAAAAAATCCACAAAATGCTTCAAAATTAACACAAAATCAAAGCTAAATTCAAATCCAACACTTACCCATTATTCTTTAGCCCATCTAGCATGGATTTTGGGGCATAGAAGCTAATTTGGGAGGCTATGATGCATGTTAATCTACAAGTCTTGGAGGTATAATCTTATCTAGTGGTTAATTTGTTGGTATTGTTTTCATAAGCTAAGTAGTTAAATGTTAATTTGGGTTCTAATTTCAAGTGGAAATTATTAAGTGAGGGTTTTGAAAAATTCTAGATTAGGGTTGTGAATTTAAGTTGGGGTTCTTGTAATTGATCATGGGATAATTGAATAGTTTAACATGTTGTTGTTATGCCAAAACTAATCTAGTTGGTAGTTTATACTTTTGTTAAATTCAAATTTGTATTAATTATGTAATTTGCAAACTAGGTTTTAGTGAAATACATATAAAATTGAGATTTAAAATGTAATTAAGATTTTGATGACTTTATTAGCATTTTAATTTGTTGTTTAGCGACTTTGATCGTGCAAAACCATGCTTAATTGATAAATTGTGAATTTTACCTTGAAAAGTGTTAAAATCGATATTTGTTGCAAACTTGAAATTTGAGTTAATGCTAATTCGTGAGATTAAAAATATGGAGGTGATTTGTATGACCTAATTATGATTTTAAGTGAGCATTTTGGTCATTAGAATCGTCAAAATATTTAGTTTGGGTAAAACATCAAGTTTTGAACCGAAATGGGAATTTATGCTAACTAGGTTTTTGGAAAATAAAACGAATTGTTTAATTTTATGGTTTTGATGAACTAAACCCTATTTCTTATATAATTAGTGAGTTTTGAAATCACGATTGATGTGTTTGGATTTTTCTCGATGGTTTGGCGTTTGTACGCCGACATCGAGGGTTTTGGGGTTGATTTATAAAGGCAACCATAGGTTTTGACCTATGTGGGATTCGTGAGTCGTTTTGGTCATGAGTCGGATTTTAATGCAATACGGTGAATTATGATATGTAGGTACCCCATGCGGACTTTGAGACGACAAGCAAGCGCGTGGCGACGTCGGCACCGGTGAGCGAGGACCAGGTTAGTAGATCTATATCTACGGGGAGAAGTCGGGTGGATGGCGTATAGCACCCCCGCAGTCCGTAATTAGTACTATGTAGTATTTTTTTATGTGTGATAGTTAGTGTGTTATGGTTAGTTAGGGGTAGAAATAACTAGCGTAGTTCCTAGTTGCGAACCATAGGATAGATTTGCACCCACACGCATACACTTGTGTGTTTCTTATACTTGCACGGTGTTTGATGATATGGGATGACTTTGGAGTTGAGTCGATGATGTGGGCTTTGTGCCGTGAGATCAGTGATTTGATATGATTCGTATTTGGGATACGAAATGTGATTCTTGCGGGTTCGGGATGTGTGTTTACCCCCGCATTCATACTTTGTAGATGATATCAGTTGTACTAGACTTAGATCAGTACCCCAGATTATGATATGATAAGTGATATCTGAAATGTGATGAGATAGTGTGATATTGAACCGTACCCAGCTTTTAGGATGCCGTACGACGATTTACCGTACGAGCCTATATTGATGATAGATCCGCGCTCATGACTCGAGGATGTCAGATGATATACTGTATCGTACGCGATACTATTGAGGCGGGATCACCGACTTATATATATTTATATATCGACTCAGATGTTAGGCGGTTTCCTTACCTGTAGTTCAGCTTGTTAGTTCGGCCGTATAGTTTAATGTAGTTGTTAGATTAGATTAGACTTCTGACCTATTTCAAAAACTAACGAATCGTGGGCATTTTTTTTAAGACAGCTTAAGGGAATCTACGGATATTTCAAAAACGACGTATCTTTTCATAAAAACACCGTAGCCCCTATTTTCAAAACCCCACGATTCGTGTTATTTCAAAAGGCACCATTTGTAGGACTTATATTAGATTATTGCAGATTAGTTATCGTTGTGTCTAGTATTCAGCTCCCGCACATTATTGTTGTTCGCTCTGCCTCGCATATTTATTTTGCTGCATATTCCATTATTGATATCATGCTGATAGGACACCAGCACCATTACCGATGATGCGTATGTACCACATACACTTACTTGCCGGCTCACACACATCTTCATCGGTAATTGCCATGTCACGTACACCTTAGAAAATATATTATTGCTTGACATAGCCTATTAGCGAATAGTTTAGACATTGTAGTTATTACCTGCTACTTCATGCATACTGTTATTCATTGTTATGCCGCATTCATGGATTCTCAAGCATATATTCACTATTTTGCATGCTATTGAGGTTTGGATTTGGATTTCTATGAGATTTTCTGGATTTGGAGGAAAACCGCAAAAACACAAATAAACATATTCTCTCTTTTAAAATAAAAAGTGCGGTTTTCCCATGATGTATGAGTCGTCCACCATGAGTTTGCTGATGGATTTGGAAACCCGATTCGAGGAGACGGATGAACCGTTTCGGGTACATGGTGGACCCGGTGCGGTACCCCGGGGCAAGAGGAATGTGGTGATGACGTTGAGCCTGGCAGGGGAGTACTACCTACCGGTGATTTTACCCGAGATTTTACCCGACGCGTCGGATATCCGGAGGATACCGTCATGGTCTTGAGATGGATGGTAGGGGCCGGTCCGGACTGACGGCGCCCTAGATATTGAGATTGAGACATTGATATTTCGAGACAGTGAGATTTATGTTTTGTGTCGATGCTAGACACGGTTGATACTGATTTCATTTATGATACCTCACTTTAAAAGTATAAAAATCTCACTAATTTATGAAAACAGTTTCTTCATTTACATGTATTCTGTTTTCATGCATTCATACCTCACTCATATGATATATTGCTACCTGAGGCACTGACACAGGCACATGAAAGTATACTCAGGTTAGATATTACCCTAGTCATTGTTATAGGCTGCCTGTTATACTTATTTTGAGGATATATTATGATCATTGACCTAGGATTGCGTTATTTATGCGATTTCTGTGCGTAGATGTTTTTCTATTCACGAGTTGGCAACTCACCCCCGTTGTGCCCCAGTTTCTTGCAGATTTGCCGTACAGGTTTCCTTACGGCTTGCGGGCTCAGTTTCATCCGGGTGATTTGCTAGTATGTGGGTTTACTTGTATCATACCCCCATTATATATCTTATATATCATTATTCTGTTGTATCTAGAAGTTCCATCAACCAAACCTGTATTTATTGAGTTAGAGACCAGTGTTGTTTATTCTTTCGACCTTAGAGTCGCTCATTATATTTCTGGTGGTTTTGAGTTTTCTTTTGAGTTTTGATCCTCGCCGTTGGCGTTGTATATTATATTGCTTGTGTGGTTGTGACCGTCGATTGACGAAGAGCTAGCTCCCGCTTGGGGATGCCTTTTATTGATTTCGTATACTATTCATGTTGTATCCCGTTTGGGAGCCAGTTTTTACAAAGGAGACTCTGCCGAAATTTTCAGTAAATTTTTGAAGTTTTTAGAAACCCGCATAATTCGGCTTATGCTATTAAAACTACTTGATTTAAATTGGTTTTTTTCCTACTCTCTACTACTTTTCTTGGTTTGGATTTCTGGGTTTTCGGTTTACTTAGATTACGTACGCCTCGAGACGTTCGTAGTTTAAGTGCCGGTCATGTTCCGTACTTTCAGGTCGTGACAAAGTTGGTATCAGAGCGTTAGGTTTTACCTTCGGAGCGTAGGATGACCCTTGGTTGATGGAATAGGTGACTAAAGTAGAGTGACGTACCGTTGGTATGTTCCGCGGCATATTTACGACACGCCACTCCACTTATGAAGCCTTAGGATGTACATTTCCTTGTTCAGTAGTATATTCCTTCCTGATCTAGCCTCGTCGGTACCAGTTTGGTTTTGCTGCTACGGTTACCGGCAGGGAGTGCTACGGCTAGAGTTGAGGTCAGCACAAGCTCGTCACGAACGAGGACTGACCAGGGCGAAATTCCGGCGACACACGATTGCAGAGATGTGTCTTTTTACTGTGTTTCCGCGCCACGAGCGTTTGGCGGATCGCCTTTATGAGGTTACTCGGAGGTGCTGATCGACACTAGAGGATTGAGCCACTGACAGAGGCCAGCCAGATTTTGATGACCGTTGGTGTGTTGCTTATTCATGATGGTCGAGGCACTGTTCAGCGTGCAGGTGAGCGAGCTAGTTATTGCTGCGAACGACGAGATATTGCCCCAGATGATGGCGTTAGTGCAGAACGAGTTATACTAAGAGATGATAGAAGGTCGCTAGTCATCGAGGATGAATGACTAGGACTTATGGATCGTTCGTCTACCCCGATGCGAGGTCATCAGATAGATTGATTCCAGCTGGAGACGATTTCGCGCGGAGACGTTGAGAGTCGACAGAGACGATCGAATGTCAGCAACCTATTATTCCAAGTTTTAAGTAGTCGGAAAGACATGCAGGCAATTCTATGGTCCCTCTAGAAGAATGAAACCCTAACTCGACTTAATGACCGTGTGAAAGCCTTTGAACCTTCGGGTTTGCGGCAGTTCTACGGCGCCATTAGTGAGGCTTGGGTTTGCCCTTCTACGGCTGGACCACCGATGCTGTGGTATGTACTCGATACTATTAAACTGTGCCCAAGATGTTGAGCTCTTGGGGGATTATGAGGTTTTGACGACTCGATCGGATGGCTCGACTTAATTCGGATGCTAGGTGGTGAGATGCATTCTTGGGAGACTTTAGATACGAGGATAGTCGTTGGAGCACAATCCATGCAGCCGCGACGAGACGAGTCCAAAGCAGACGACATTAGAGAAAAGTGAAGTAAGAGGTTCATACCAGATCTAGATGAGATGACGTTCCACTCCGCCGACATCAGAGATGCGATGCGCATGCCGAGGCAGAGTACTGGATATACCTTCCAGAAGGAGTCGCGATGGGTATGCAGCCGTTACAGAGCAAGATGCAGATATAGGAAAGGACAATGACTAACAGACAGTTGGCAGAGACAAGACATGGAAGAGACCGTGAGCAGGATTCCTTCCAGGACACTACTGCAGTGATACTCGCACCCAGGATCAGATGTGTCACGTACATTCAGAGAGCCAGAGGCCGACGCCAGTGATATGCTGTCTTACGAGTGGTCGCGATGATTGACCAAGAGATGACCAGAGGAGTGCCAGAACGGAATCATCCCCGTTAGCACACCTGACAGGGCCGATGAGCCGATGGACCGAAAGATTGGTAATTCACAGTGAAGACCTTGACCCAGGAGTGGTCATGGTTACGCACACCAGCAGGACAGAGTTCATGATCATCGACGAGACGTCCCACTAGTGACCGCGACAGTTGGCCGAGATTCTTAGAGAATGCACTTGAGCGGTACTGTTCCGCCATTATTGATTTCGATGTTTTGGGTGATTTATTCACATGATTGATTTTGATGATTGAGTTTCATGATATTTGTCTTCATGGACCATGGTTGCACCTGCTGAGTATTTACGATTTTTGCACGGTTGCTGCACTTGATATCGTTTTCGTGCCTTGGTTCTCATGTTTATGGTTATATGGATCTCATACAGTTGAGCTGATTTGTGCGTATATACGCACACGATTTGGTTTTTGCACTCGGTATAGTTCATATATGTTTGCTGTGCAGTGTTGCGTATGTTGTGCATTTAGATGCCCTGGACTTCGATTTCGATGGTGATGTTCGATAATTGTTTTGTGCACCTTGTGCACCTGATTGGATTTTTGCGTATATTCGGCACTTGATATTGGATTTCATGATTTCGTGCACGATGGATGCACCTGATTTGGATTTTCGCGCATGTTTTGAAGTGTGATTTTGGTGCACACCAGATGCACTAAATCGAGATTTTTCGTGCATGTTAGATGCACCTGATTTTGCTGTCAGGCACACATGCTGCCTACGACAGATGTTTCGTGCACACCCGATGCACTTAGATGTTATTTCTGTGCGCATGTATGGCACATTCATGGATCTTGATTTCCGTGCACACCAGACGCACGCAGCATTCATGTGCATATTTTGGGATTGATTTTGTATAGAGCAGTGCGTTTTTATGATATTGCTATGTATTTTTGTACTGAGCAGGACTGGTCAGAGGACAGTACCTGAATATATTTTTGCATGGATTGATAGTTATTGAAGGGATTTCCAAAAAGCGAGCTATAGCCTCCGTATTTACCTTCGTGTCTGATATGACACGAAATGTTTAAAACAAGGAGACCCTTCTAAATTGTTTCCAAAACGGCGGAACGTACATTTCAAACAAAGGTATATATGTATATAGTTATTTTCTTATGATAGACGTCCGCCACTGTGCAGTGTTATACGCATTGCACAGCGACTTAAAGGGATTTGGCATGCATTTTCTTCAGATACTTACAGATATAGATTCAATATTTACATTTATAGTTTCGAGTTATATCATATTGGTTTTGATTTGGATTTGGCATTGATGTCCTCTCCACGACTCCGATGATCGCGGGATGCTTGGAGGAGTTTTGATTTGAGTTATATACTCATTTTTCAAGCGCATGCGCTGCGCTACGATTTGTTTTATGTATTTACAATTTCGGAGCCCCGACGACTTGATGGGTTTTCTTAGATATTTTAGTATTTGGGGGAGTTTGAATTTAAATTCGGGGACCGAATTTCTTTAAGGGGGGAAGATTGTAACGTTTTGAAAATCGTTTCGGTGGAATTTCGAAAAAAACGGTAAAATAAGGGGGTTTTCTGTAAAAATTCAAAATACAAATATCTTATTATAAAAATTAAATATATATATTCTAGATATGTAATTGCTATTAATTGGTGTTTATTGAGCCGCTGGTGAAATTTCAAATTTTCTGAAAAAAAATATTATTTTATTATTATTTTAAGCCGTCACTAATACATTTAATTAGGGAAAATTACAAATTGGAATGAGTTGAAACAAATTTTGTGCATCATAAAACATTAAATAAAAATTTATCATGTGGTTTTTGGAACGAAATCATTTGCCAAAACGGTTTAGAAATTATTGAAGAAAAAAGGCTTTTTTTTAGCGTAAATGGATGTTTGGGGTATTGTATTTATCATTTTTCACCACCCCACACCCGTACCCACACCCACACACACCCATTTCCTCTACCCCTTTTCTGAATTCAGCAGCCCCCCCACTCATCTCCCCACTTAAAAGTCAAAACAAACAAAGAAAAGAAAAGGACAAATAAAGGAAAAGATGTTAAGTGTTGACTTGAAGTATGGCTTTCTTTGACCCTTTCATTCAACACCTCTCTCTCTCTCCTCATCCCCCCCATTTTGGTCGAAACTTACCTCCCCCCCACTGCAGCAGCTTTCCCCTCTCTTCTCCCTCTCATATCATCACAAAAAAATCCACAAAATGCTTCAAAATTAACACAAAATCAAAGCTAAATTCAAATCCAACACTTACCCATTATTCTTTAGCCCATCTAGCATGGATTTTGGGGCATAGAAGCTAATTTGGGAGGCTATGATGCATGTTAATCTACAAGTCTTGGAGGTATAATCTTATCTAGTGGTTAATTTGTTGGTATTGTTTTCATAAGCTAAATAGTTAAATGTTAATTTGGGTTCTAATTTCAAGTGGAAATTATTAAGTGAGGGTTTGGAAAAATTCTAGATTAGGGTTGTGAATTTAAGTTGGGGTTCTTGTAATTGATCATGGGATAATTGAATAGTTTAACATGTTGTTGTTATGCCAAAACTAATCTAGTTGGTAGTTTATACTTTTGTTAAATTCAAATTTGTATTAATTATGTAATTTGCAAACTAGGTTTTAGTGAAATACATATAAAATTGAGATTTAAAATGTAATTAAGATTTTGATGACTTTATTAGCATTTTAATTTGTTGTTTAGCGACTTTGATCGTGCAAAACCATGCTTAATTGATAAATTGTGAATTTTACCTTGAAAAGTGTTAAAATCGATATTTGTTGCAAACTTGAAATTTGAGTTAATGCTAATTCGTGAGATTAAAAATATGGAGGTGATTTGTATGACCTAATTATGATTTTAAGTGAGCATTTTGGTCATTAGAATCGTCAAAATATTTAGTTTGGGTAAAACATCAAGTTTTGAACCGAAATGGGAATTTATGCTAACTAGGTTTTTGGAAAATAAAACGAATTGTTTAATTTTATGGTTTTGATGAACTAAACCCTATTTCTTATATAATTAGTGAGTTTTGAAATCACGATTGATGTGTTTGGATTTTTCTCGATGGTTTGGCGTTTGTACGCCGACATCGAGGGTTTTGGGGTTGATTTATAAAGGCAACCATAGGTTTTGACCTATGTGGGATTCGTGAGTCGTTTTGGTCATGAGTCGGATTTTAATGCAATACGGTGAATTATGATATGTAGGTACCCCATGCGGAGTTTGAGACGACAAGCAAGCGCGTGGCGACGTCGGCACCGGTGAGCGAGGACCAGGTGAGTAGATCTATATCTACGGGGAGAAGTCGGGTGGATGGCGTATAGCACCCCCGCAGTCCGTAATTAGTACTATGTAGTATATTTTTTATGTGTGATAGTTAGTGTGTTATGGTTAGTTAGGGGTAGAAATAACTAGCGTAGTTCCTAGTTGCGAACCATAGGATAGATTTGCACCCACACGCATACACTTGTGTGTTTCTTATACTTGCACGGTGTTTGATGATATGGGATGACTTTGGAGTTGAGTCGATGATGTGGGCTTTGTGCCGCGAGATCAGTGATTTGATATGATTCGTATTTGGGATACGAAATGTGATTCTTGCGGGTTCGGGATGTGTGTTTACCCCCGCATTCATACTTTGTAGATGATATCAGTTGTACTAGACTTAGATCAATACCCCAGATTATGATATGATAAGTGATATCTGAAATGTGATGAGATAGTGTGATATTGAACCGTACCCAGCTTTTGGGATGCCGTACGACGATTTACCGTACGAGCCAATATTGATGATAGATCCGCGCTCATGACTCGAGGATGTCAGATGATATACTGTATCGTACGCGATACTATTGAGGCGGGATCACCGACTTATATATATTTATATATCGACTCAGATGTTAGGCGGTTTCCTTACCTGTAGTTCAGCTTGTTAGTTCGGCCGTATAGTTTAGTGTAGTTGTTAGATTAGATTAGACTTCTGACCTATTTCAAAAACTAACGAATCGTGGGCATTTTTTTTAAGACAGCTTAAGGGAATCTACGGATATTTCAAAAACGACATATCTTTTCATAAAAACACCGTAGCCCCTATTTTCAAAACTCCACGATTCGTGTTATTTCAAAAGGCACCATTTGTAGGACTTATATTAGATTATTGCAGATTAGTTATCGTTGTGTCTAGTATTCAGCTCCCGCACATTATTGTTGTTCGCTCTGCCTCGCATATTTATTTTGCTGCATATTCCATTATTGATATCATGCTGATAGGACACCAGCACCATTACCGATGATGCGTATGTACCACGTACACTTACTTGCCGGCTCACACACATCTTCATCGGTAATTGCCATGTCACGTACACCTTAGAAAATATATTATTGCTTGACATAGCCTATTAGCGAATAGTTTAGACATTGTAGTTATTACCTGCTACTTCATGCATACTGTTATTCATTGTTATGCCGCATTCATGGATTCTCATGCATATATTCACTATTTTGCATGCTATTGAGGTTTGGATTTGGATTTCTATGAGATTTTCTGGATTTGGAGGAAAACCGCAAAAACACAAATAAACATATTCTCTCTTTTAAAATAAAAAGTGCGGTTTTCCCATGATGTATGAGTCGTCCACCATGAGTTTGCTGATGGATTTGGAAACCCGATTCGAGGAGACGGATGAACCGTTTCGGGTACATGGTGGACCCGGTGCGGTACACCGGGGCAAGAGGAATGTGGTGATGATGTTGAGCCTGGCAGGGGAGTACTACCTACCGGTGATTTTACCCGACGCGTCGGATATCCGGAGGATACCGTCGTGGTCTTGAGATGGATGGTAGGGGCCGGTCCGGACTGACGGTGCCCTAGATATTGAGATTGAGACATTGATATTTCGAGACAGTGAGATTTATGTTTTGTGTCGATGCTAGACACGGTTGATACTGATTTCATTTATGATACCTCACTTTAAAAGTATAAAAATCTCACTAATTTATGAAAACAGTTTCTTCATTTACATGTATTCTGTTTTCATGCATTCATACCTCACTCATATGATATATTGCTACCTGAGGCACTGACACAGGCACATGAAAGTATACTCAGGTTAGATATTACCCTAGTCATTGTTATAGGCTGCCTGTTATACTTATTTTGAGGATATATTATGATCATTGACCTAGGATTGCGTTATTTATGCGATTTCTGTGCGTAGATGTTTTTCTATTCACGAGTTGGCAACTCACCCCCGTTGTGCCCCAGTTTCTTGCAGATTTGCCGTACAGGTTTCCTTACGGCTTGCGGGCTCAGTTTCATCCGGGTGATTTGCTAGTAGGTGGGTTTACTTGTATCATACCCCCATTATATATCTTGTATATCATTATTCTGTTGTATCTAGAAGTTCCATCAACCAAACCTGTATTTATTGAGTTAGAGACCAGTGTTGTTTATTCTTTCGACCTTAGAGTCGCTCGTTATATTTCTGGTGGTTTTGAGTTTCCTTTTGAGTTTTGATCCTCGCCGTTGGCGTTGTATATTATATTGCTTGTGTGGTTGTGACCGTCGATTGACGAAGAGCTAGCTCCCGCTTGGGGATGCCTTTTATTGATTTCGTATACTATTCATGTTGTATCCCGTTTGGGAGCCAGTTTTTACAAAGGAGACTCTGCCGAAATTTTCAGTAAATTTTTGATGTTTTTAGAAACCCGCATAATTCGGCTTATACTATTAAAACTACTTGATTTAAATTGGTTTTTTTCCTACTCTCTACTATTTTTCTTTGTTTGGATTTCTAGGTTTTCGGTTTACTTAGATTACGTACGCCTCGAGACGTTCGTAGTTTAAGTGCCGGTCATGTTCCATACTTTCGGGTCGTGACAATACAGTATATAGTATATATGATATATTATATAGACGTTACTTATGTTTTGCATCCGCACTAGCCCTGCCTTGCTCTATCGTTAGTTACCTAACCTAACGGTGCACGAGGGGACATCCAGACGAATGCGGATGGCATAAGTGTACGTCGTATTTATCTGTGATGTTTAGGTGACTTAAATGATGGGACTTCATTAATGTGATTAATGAAAGAAAAGAAACCTAAGATGTTGTAGAATCAAATTTTAAACAAAACAGGTAGCTGCAGTTCTTGCTTTACATAGCGGTATATATGATATACCCTCGCCTTATTCGATGAGGAAAGGACCGAGATCCTTTCACCGGGAGTGACTCCTTTAGCAATAACTGGCAGATGCTACACACTCGGTTTGACTTTTGATTGCTTCTATAGTTTATGCTTTGCACAGTGATATATATGATATATCCCGCACCTCATTCGACGAGGAAAGGGCCGACGATCCCTTCACCGGGAGTGACCCATTTAGCAAAACTAGAAAAGCCTCAAAATCACACCATTTCAAAACTTCATTTGATTCTACAACGATATCAAGTTCATTACGCAATAGGTTTTCAGAAAAACCTGCGTAGCCCTCCGTCATTTCAGATAAGTACTACTTGGTATTCATGCTGCGGTAGTTTGGCCTCCGTCAAGGCGTAGTGTATGGTAGCTAACTAGTGCTTATCTGCCAGCATATGATGCGATTGGATTAGGGTATTCGTACGGCGTAGTTTGGCCTCCGTCAAGGGTCGTACGGGTGGGTTTAATTCGATCAAGAAATGACGGGTTGAACTTGACTAGCGCCCTGTGGGTAGTTTGGCCTCCGTCAAGGTTACAGGACGCTAGGGGCAAAAGTATTATCGGGAATTTCAAGTGTTGAAATTTGCAATGAGATTGCATACCTTCTATGAGATAGTTGGATCCCGATACCCACTGCGAGTAAAAGTTACTCCTGGGAGAGTTTTACACATTGCAATTAGCGGATCGAGTAGGTGTCTAGAAAGGTGTCAACGGGGTTACGCCTCTGGGAAAACGAGGTTTACATTAATTAGGTTCGTGCGAAACCACGGGGGACCTCTCTCAAAGTACCGACACTGGCCTGGCTGAAAGATTGGCGAACTTGTAGTGTGTAATTAATCCCGGCTAGTCTTTCCTTTTAGGGTTTGAAGGAAGATTTGATAAAAACCAGTGGAAGCCATCCTGATTAGATAAGATAATAACCAATCTGATCTTGCACGAGCTTACGCTAAAGTGTTTTCTTCTCTCTCTCTCCAGGTAGCGACCATGTCATGCCCTAATAAAGATAATAATATGGATGTATTGACCGAACCCGCATGTTATACTGTGCAGGGGAACGTTGAACCCGTTCTATCTTATAAGTGTTATAAGAATGAACAGGAAACAGGAGAATATCTGGATTCTCACACCGCCCAAACGGAGAACATGCATGTTGATGCATCATCTTCGGGTGTGTTTGTCATTGAGAACTGTTTCTCAGTTCACCCTACGTCCTGGGTATTAGATACCGGATCAGGATCCCACATATGTAAGATGTTACATGGGCTGCGGAAAGGTAGAGAACTGGGAAAAGGTGATCATTCCGTTCAAGTTGGGAATGGGACAAATGTTGCAGCCAAAGCAGTTGGCGAATATCACCTAGTATTACCAAGTGGTGATACAATGATTCTAAATGAATGCTATTATATACCGAACATGATGTGCAACATTATATCAGTTTCTTTATTAAGTAAAGAAGGATATAATTTTGTTGTAAAGGATAATGTTATGAACATATTCCTAGATCAAAAGTTGATTGCATCAGGCTCGATGTATAATGGCATATTCATTCTCAATCAAAATACAGTCCTCAATTTACAAAGCACACACAAGAGGAAGAGTTCTGAACTGAACGAATCTTTCTTGTGGCATTGTAGACTGGGTCACATCAATGCGACACGACTAGCTAAGTTGCATAAAGATGGATATTTAAATTCGTTTGAATTTTCATCTTATGACACTTGCCAGTCATGTCTCAATGGTAAGATGACCAAAACTCCGTTTACTGGACACGGAGAAAGAGTTACCGAACTCTTGGGACTAATACATAGTGATGTATGCGGTCCCATGTCTACACATGCCAGGGATGGTTCTTCGTACTTCATTACATTCACTGAAGATCTCTCTAGATTCGGATATGTGTTCCTGATGAAACACAAATCAGAAGCTTTTGAGAAATTTAGAGAATATAAACAAGAAGTAGAGAACCAAACGGGCAAAAGTATTAAGATCCTTCGATCTGATCGAGGAGGAGAATACTTAAGTAACGAATTCAGAGATTATCTAAAAGAGAATGGGATTCTCTCTCAGCTTACTCCTCCTTATACACCACAGCACAACGGTGTATCGGAGCGAAGAAATCGCACCCTATTAGATATGGTGCGCTCTATGATGAGTGCAGCTGAGTTACCTATTTCCTTCTGGGGATATGCAATGGAGACTGCTGCATACCTATTGAATAGAGTTCCAACCAAATCAGTGCCTACCACTCCATATGAGATTTGGAATGGCAAGAGACCATGTCTTAATTTTATTCAGATATGGGGTTGTCCGGCCTATGTTAAAACACAAAATCCGGACAAGCTCGAGGCAAGGTCTGTTCTATGTAAGTTTGTTGGATATCCCAAACATTCGCGAGGGTATATCTTCTACCACTCCGAGGAACAAAAAGTGTTTGTTTCTCGACATGCCACTTTCTTAGAAAAGAGTTTTCTTATGAAACAGACAAGTAGCATTGAGGTAGAACTGGAAGAGGTTCCAGCAACACAAACTGTAACAGAAGACTTGGTAGAACCAGAGGATTCAGTAGAACTTGATGAACCCCAGCCTCTCCGCCGATCTAGTAGGGTATCTCGTCCACCTGAGAGATACTACGGTTTTCTCATTGACGGTGGAAGTAAGGATTGCATCATGGAGGATGATGACCCAACTAGCTTCGAGCAGGCCATCACGAGTAGGGACTCAGTGAAATGGCTGGATGCTATGCGGTCCGAGATGGAATCCATATACACCAACAAAGTATGGACTTTGGAAGTTGCTCCTGAAGGGGTAAAACCCATCGGGAGCAAGTGGATCTTCAAGAAAAAACTTGGTGTAGATGGGAAAGTGGAGACTTTCAAAGCTAGACTTGTAGCAAAGAGTTTTCGTCAAAGACCAGGTGTGGACTATGACGAAACCTTTTCTCCAGTGGCTATGCTTAAATCCATCCGGATCATACTTGCCATCGCTGCATATCATGACTACGAAATCTGGCAAATGGATGTTAAGACCGCCTTTCTAAACGGTGATTTAGAAGAGTGCGTGTACATGACTCAGCCAGAGGGCTTCGTAGATAGTGGGAGCAGCGCGAAGGTGTGCAAGCTACTTAAATCCATTTATGGATTAAAGCAAGCATCGCGGAGTTGGAACATCTGCTTTGACGTCGTTATTAAAGAGTTTGATTTCGTCAAAAACTCAGATGAACCTTGTATCTACAAGAAGGTAGCAGAGAGTAAGGTTGTCTTCCTCGTATTGTACGTGGACGACATACTCTTGATAGGAAATGATATTCCTATGCTGCAATCGGTCAAGCTCTTCTTATCACAAAGATTCTCGATGAAAGATCTTGGTGATGCCTCCTGCATATTGGGAATTAGGATCTATAGAGATAGATCCAAACGGATATTGGGATTGTCCCAATCCAGGTACATTGACACCATACTAAAGAGGTTTAGTATGGAAGAATACAAGCGTGGGAATTTACCCACGATTTCTGGAGTCACTCTCTCCAAAGAGATGTCTCCCAAGACTGATTTGGAGAGAGCTCGCATGCAAGGGATACCCTATGCTTCGGCTGTAGGCTCTATCATGTACGCGATACTATGTACCAGACCCGATGTAGCATACTCACTAAGTGTAGTGAGTAGGTATCAAGCTGATCCTGGAGAGAGTCACTGGACAGCTGTGAAGAGCATTCTCAAGTACTTACGAAGGACTAAAGAGATGCTCTTGGTGTATGGTAACGGAGAACTCCAAGTGGAGTCTTTTACCGATTCGAGCTTCCAGAGTGATAAGGACGACTCTAAGTCGCAGTCGGGATTTGTCTTTACCCTTTACAGAGGGGCGGTTAGCTGGAAGAGTTCCAAGCAGGAAACCGTAGCAGACTCGACGATGGAGGCTGAATACATCGCTGCCAACGATTCTGCCAAAGAGGCTGTCTGGATCAAGAAGTTCATTACTGAACTTGGTGTGGTTCCATCCATTGAGCATCCAATACCTTTGTATTGCGATAACAATGGAGCGGTGGCTTTAGCCAAGGAACCCAGGTCCCATCAGCGATCCAGGCATATTCTGAGGCGATATCACCTGATCCGGGAGATAGTTGATCGCCGGGAGATCGAGGTCAGGAGGGTTGACACGAAGAACAACACGGCGGATCCACTCATGAAGGCCATTCCCCAGATACAGTTTGAGAGACTCTTCGGGATGCTCGGTATGCGATACTACAGCAGCTGGCCCTAGTGCAAGTGGGAGATTGTTAGTTGTATGTATGCCCTAGAGGCCAGTATTGTACAGATGATGTATATTATATTGGATGCTTGGACATATATAGAGATGACTTTCTTGCTCGATATGATAGTATGCTATCTGGTTGCTCTTTATCTTAACATGTACACTTGTCTCTTTAAACTGTCTTATAGTTACATGTTGGTAAAGCCCTTAGGATGTGTACTTGACTACCTGGACTATGATGCAGATCATACTAGTGGGGACATGGTAGTCCATAGGTACATCCTTCAAGGTCCCTAGTCGTGGGTGTATCGAGACGGGGCATCGATATACCAGTGTAGACTAGCGTATACGCTTCTCGACCCATGAGATGGGCGATGGATGATCCCATATCCATTGGTGTTTGACATCAGAGATGGTATACGGGTGCTCAGTGGAGACTGGGTATACTGGACGGACTCGCCGAGAACACCCAGATGGTATTATACCTCACGTCAGATGGCAGTTCTCAGGTGACACTTGTGCAGGTTAGTCTGTAGACCCGAGATCGTCATAGAGTCTTGTGTGATTCCCACTGTGCTTTGATCTCCACCTTACCACGTCCATGAGGGCGTGCAAAACGGTGGTCTTTGGGTACAGTCCCGAGTCACATGGAGGCAATGAGCGATAGGAGGGGTTTCGTCTCTCCCGGTATTGGGGGTTGATGTTGCGCAGTGCTCGATTGGCCGTAACAGGGAAGTCCCTGGCCAGGGCTGATCAGAGATTTGCTGGTAAGTGTTACCAGTAGTTTCTCGACCCGTTATGAGCCTCACATCGGCACGACTTATCGGTTATTGGGGTCTGACGTTTACCACCCCTAGACTTGATATGCGACATATCAAACGAACAGACCGGACTGTACGGTAAGTGTTACTGGTTGGATTCACAGGAGTGTGAGCGGGCTTGCTCGTCGATCTTCTGATCGCTCAATACACGGGTGGCCGTTACGTTTAGCAGACCGCTTGCGGCTTGTGGGTGCTTGATATGATCATCATCTGCTACCGGCGTATTGACGAGTCTTTAGAGTCCTACACAGAGGTTTCCTGGCTCAAGCGAAACGAAATAGAGGCACATATGAGATATGTGCGGGACCGAGAATGATGCGTGTATGTGATACCGTATTTCATTCTCGCGATGACTGTTTCGATTGGTTGTATGCGATATGACCTAGTTATCGAATCATTGATTCGATAAATCGATACATTGAATACTAGTCGGTTATGTGCGACATAACCGGATCATTGAATCAAATGTTGATTTAATGATTTAATGTATAATTATATATATGATATATTACTTTGCATTAACTAGTATTGGTTCATTTTAAATGGATTTTCTCACTTGAAGTTCACAAGTTGTATATGTGATGTACTTTTGTGCACTTGATTGTATCATGTTTGATGATGCATGAAAATTGGCTTTGTGTAAAGAATTGTGCCATGGTTATGATAATGGTTAGGGTTTTGATTTATTCTCTCATTTATTTATCCATTCTTTATTTATTTAAATGGATAAAAGAAAACATAATGGTTTCTTTTTATCATGAAGCTTGTTGAAGCTTCATGAAGCTTTGACTAAAGAAACCATTTTGTCTTCATGCTTAACCCTAACCATTCCCACTAACCATGGTCTACTCTCTACACTTGACCATAGTTAGGATATGATAAGTATTCATTTATTTTCTATTTTTAAAAGAGACTTCATCATATTCTATCTTCATCTTCTCCTTCTTCTTCAAGAAAGAAAACTAGACTCCATTAATGGCATCTTGAGTTCTAAAGTGAGAAATCCAATTCTAAAGTGAACCCACCTCCTATTTCTTCATCCTCTACCTCTTGCCAAGTGGTTTTGGGTGTTTTCTTCATAAGTTTCACGACTTGGTGAAGTCGGAGCTTGATCTAGTGTAGCCTCGACGTAGATCATCTTCGGCATCGAAGCCGACGATCATTCCGCTCATTTCTCCGATGAAGCCGATGCGAGAGTCCGGGATTCGAGATGGACAGCGAGGGGAAGACTACGTGGAGCTAAGGAAGTGGAGAACCGGATCTACAAAGGTTGTAGTTTCTCACTTTTAGTTAAGTCGTTAACTAGTTTAATATTTCGCCTAAAATTCTAGTTGACGATCCGTATTAGGGTTTCTCGGCACCCATAAAAACTAAAATTGGCATGGTTGATGCCTTGTGAGACTTCATTAGCGTGCCTAGGAACCCTACAAGTTAGTCGATATAAGTTTAAACAAAATGATTGTTTTACCTATTCCGCCTCCCCGCATCATGTGGGGTGTCTAACGTCGACTAACAATGGTATCAGAGACTCGCTAAACTATAACTAACTTGTTAGCAAAGTCGTTAGAAATTCGAGAAGGGAACTATAAAACGGGGTTTCTGCCGATTTTAAAACGGAGTCTAAAAATTTTTCAGGGACCCTTAAAAATACAAGCAGGGAATTATAAGATTACTAGAGAAATTTGGGATTGTAACTCAGCTAAACCGCCGCGGAACCGCGGAAGATACAACCGATCCGCCGTGGATCCGTGGCCGAGTTGAAGCCGAGTCAGCCCAAATTTGCCCAGTAACTCTTCTGTGTTGATTTTGTATTTTCTGGGATGTTTTGTTTCTGCTCAGGTTTCAGGTGCACAGAGAATTATTTAGAGTAGAATCATTTGTGTTTGCTTGATCGAAATTCTTAGATGTTTGGCTAACTTGATTATATCTGTGATGTGTTTAATGTGTTCGTAAACCTCCCCTAACTGCTAGTATGTCGGTTAGCAGGGGGTTGCATAATTCTGTAATGGTTTTTACTGGTTTATGTTTATGGATTTATTGGATTGTCGTGAATGGATAGCCGGGGATGTAAGACGAGTGTTTCTTTCATTCAAATGTAATTTGTAAATTGTTGTAATATTCTTTTGCGGGGCACATCCGGGTTGAGGTTGTAGCCACCGTTGTATTATTTCATTTACTGTTTTCTGCTCCTAGGATAGACCCAAGATGGGGTGCACAAACTACCGGGTACTTTGAAGTGTTTAGTGGCCTACTCACGTTGTTGAGGGAGACTGCTTCACTTCGGGTACTTGGCGGGTAGTTTGCCATACCCGTAGGGGTATAGGGTAGGGTTTTGGCTATTCATCGTGACTGTGTAATCCGTCTTTCTTTGCAGGCTCAAAAGGAATGCGGATTCGTAGAAAATCCAATATGTTCATCTGTGATCTGGAATACTTATTATTGCGTCTGACGATGTACAATATCTATATATGATATCTATTAGGCGTCGCTTATGTTTTGCACCTGCGCTAGCCCAGCCTCCGCTCTGTTGTTAGTTAAGTAACCTAACGGGTGAATGACGGGACCCAGTGGCGAATACGGATGGCATAAGAGAACGTTGTATTTTCGTTGTTTTCTGCAATGATAGGTTAATTGATGGGACGCATTATATGTTAGTTATATGTATACCCTAGAGGCCATTACTGTATATACGATGTATATTGTAGTGGATGCTTGGATATATATAGGGAGGACTTTCTTGCTCGACATGATAGTACGCTATCTGGTTGCTCTTTATCTTAACATGTACTCTGATTGTCTCTATTTTACATGTTGATAAATCCCTAAGGATATGTACTCGACTACTGGGACTATGATGAGATCATACTAGTGGGGCCACGGTAGTCGACGAGTACATCCTATAACTGTTCCTAGTCGAGGGTGTATCAAGACAGGGCATCGATACACCAGAGTAGACTAGCGTATACGCATCTTGACCCATATGATGGGCGATGGATGATCCCATATCCATCGATGTTTGACATCAAGGATGGTATACGGGTGCTCAGTGGAGACTGGGTATACTGGACGGACTCGCCGAGAAATCCCAGATGGTATTATACCTCACGTCAGATGGCAGTTCTCTGGTGACACTGGTACAGGTTAGTCTGTAGACCAGAGATCGTCATAGAGTCTTGTGTGATTCCCACTGTGCTTTGATTTCCAGCATACCACGTCCAAGAGAGCGTGCAAAAAGGTGGCTTTTGGGTACAGTCCCGAATCATATGGAGGCAATGAGCGATAAGAGGGGATTGGTCTCTCCCGGTATAGGGAGTTAATATTACGCTGTGTTCGATTGGCTATAACTAGAAATCCCTGGTCAGGATTGCTGAGATTTACTGGTAAGTGTTATCAGTAGTTTCTCGAACTGTTATAGACCTCATATCGACATGACTTATCAAGCTACTGGGGTCTGATGTTTACCACCCCTAGGCGAGATATGCGACATATCAGACGAAGAGACCGGACTGTACGGGAGTTTTACTGATTGGATTCGTAGAAGAATGTACAGGCTTGCTTGTTGATGTTCTGATCGCTCAATACCTGAGTGGCTGTTACGTTTAGCTGACCGCTTACAGTTTGTGGGTGTTTGATATGATCATCACCTATTTCCGGCGTCTTGACGATTCTTTAGAGTCCTATACAGAGGTTTCTTGACTCAGGCAAAACGGAGTAGGAGCACATATATGATATGTGCGGGACCGAGAACAATACGTGTATGTGATACCGTATTAGATTCTCGCGATATGAGATATCGGCCGGGTATATGTGATATAGCGGGGTCATCGGATCAAGTGTTGATTCAATGGACTGATACAGATTATATTAGTCGGTTATTTATGAAATAGCCGGATTATCGGATCAAGTGTTGATTCGATAATTTAATGTATAATTATATATTTGATATACTAAATTACATTAACTAATATAAGCTCACTAAAAGATTCTTTTTCTCACTCGGGTAATACATTTATATATATGCGATATATGTTAATTGTATTATTTTATTTTGTTACAATAAATATTTTATATGTGATATATAATATTGTAACATATTATGGTTATTAATGCAACATGATTAGTGGAGATTAAATATGATTAAGGTTTGATTTGGTTTAATTTTTCTAGAAGCTTTTAGAAGCTTTCTTTTTGTTTTTGCAAAGATATTTTGCAAGATATTTACTTAACCCAACCCACACCCTTTACTATGGTTAGATCTCTACAATGGTCAAGTTTTTTCTTGACTTAACCATGGTTGCATTTGTAATGATATTATCACAATTTATTATTCATCACAAAAGAATTATTCATTGTTCTTTTTCTTCCTTCTTCTTTTGGATGGAAAAGCTTACTAGCTTTTTCATTAATGATGATTTTGAGTGAGATTAAGAAAACAAATGAGAGCTAAAATCCTACTTCATCATCTTAATCTATCCTAACCATTTAGATTAGAGTGTTCACTTCATTTATAAGTGAGAGTTTGTGTTAATGAAAGTTCAAGGTAGATCATCTTTGTTATTGAAGATCCGAAGCAAGCTTGCATGTTTCTCTTCGTGGAGCATCTCTATAGTCCTGGAACATGATGATCACAGTGAAGGAACCTCAACACGGAGGTTTAGAAGTGAAGGACCGGAATACAAAGATTGTAATCTCAAACTCTTAGATGTTAAAGTGTTTAACATGCTTTGTTTCGCCTAATCTCTAGTTTAAAGATCTTGGTTAGGATTGTTCGGCATATCTAAATTTTAAATCGGGTATGGTTGATGCCTTGTAGAACCTTGTGAGTGTGCCTAGTAACCCTGCAGTGGTATCAGAGCCAAGCTAGAGCTTTAGGCAAAGTCTAGGTGAAGTTTACAGTCCGATCGAACCCCGAAACCCCGGTTTAGACCCCTCTCTGGATATTTTCTAAAAATGAGATTTTTTTGCATTAAAAATACTCATAAAAATCAGCAGGGAATTCTAAGGTTTTATGTAAAAGACGAGCCATTAATTCGCTTAAAGCGCCGCGGAACCGCGGCCGTACCATGGCTTGCGCGGCGGTTCCGCGGCACTACAGTGGCATTAGGGTTTGAATTTTGTACAATAATGAACCGTAGGTATTTCCTGATGCTTCTGGGGATTTCTAATATTACTTAAGTGTTGAGTTTTCTGGAGATCTTTTGTATTCGTTGATTCGATCGGATAATTTAACTTCGTTTAACTTTTTCCGGGTAATTTTAGAACGTGTTAAAAAGTTCGAACGGATATCAATAACTCACTTTTTCCCCTGTCGGAAAATTTTTCAAAAGTTGGATTTTTTCTCGAGTTTGAAACTTCCGAAAAATCATCCAAGTAACGCGGTGGACCCTCTAGAAGAACAAAAACCTTAACTCGATTATATGACCGTCTGAACCGCCTCTAAACCTTAGGGTTTGGGGCAGTACGGCGTTGCCACATGTGAGGCGTTGGCTTGACCCTTCTACGGCTGGACCATTGATACTGTGGCATGTGATGGATACTTTTTGAACTCCGCTCAAGTGTTGAGCTATTAGGGAAATTTTGGATGTTTGTTTATTCGATCGGAAAGTTTGACATTGTCTTTTTATCTGGAATATGATACAATATTTGGAATCCACATGCAGTTATGAGATAACTAATTTGAATATTATAAAACTAGCAGTTCAGTCTCAGATGATCGGTTGCCACGGAATTTTGATGTGATCAAAAGTCCGTTGCAATCACGTAGCGTACGCGGATACTCGCCGGGTAAACTTAATAGATAGCCACGCCCCATAGCCCCGACAAAGTAACTGTAGGAGAACCCGTTGCCAAAAGCATCCGTTCGGGTGCTCGCGGCAGCGATGTTTCGCCTTAGTGCACTTCGTCGACGGCATCCAGGGGTGCGGCCGTCTACTAAAGTTTGCGACGAGCATTCGATCAGAATATCGGAAATCTTGTTGAATTGCCCGACTTGATATTGAAAAGAGTTTTCGATAATGAGACTAAAATGCGGGGTTTATAATTGTTAGGCATGCGATGTCTAAGGAATTCATTTGGTTAGGCATGCAATGTCTAAAAAGGTTGCGGATTCCAACTGTTGTAGTTTTACACTTTCTTTTCTGTGACTATGTAGTTGTATCGCCGGTTTTCGTTGCTATACATCAACGACAATCGGTGTATGCATACTTACTTACGTTGATGATATGAGATATTATGAGTTACTGTGATATGTTATATTGGATCGTCGTGTTCTAAATAGCCGGGGGTTTTATGTGAGATGAGAGTTTTTCTTTTTCATTCATGTAAAATTCATTGTATGTAATATTCTTTTATTGGGGCACTTTCGGGCTGAGGATGATGTCACCATTGTATATTATTTACTTTTCCGCATTAGATAGACCCAAGGCAGGGAGCACAAGTAACCGAGTTCTAGGGTCCAGCGGGAGACCATCTCGAGTAGTCGAGACCGGGTCTCCTAACCCTAGAATTGGCAGTGTTGCTTGCCGCTCTCGTAGGGCTCTAGGGATGTGGGTTTGGCTATTCATCACGACCGTGGAATCCTTGTTTTATATAGGCTCGTATTAAAACACGGACCTCCTAGTATATCCAATATTCCATATATGTTCTTCTGCTGCAATTTCTGTGATGAGATCATATTACTGCCTGAGACGAATTTTTATATTATATATATGAGATATATGTTATATTGCAGATTACATTTCAAATGTGATGCTTATGAAGCATAATAAAAATGGGACTTCATTGATGTGATTAATGAACTAAAAGAAACCTAAAGATATTGTAGAAACTTGTTTAAAAACTGATAGCTCTAGTTCTTGCTTTGCATAGCGGTGTTCCTTGTAGAACATCCAGCACCTTATTCGATAAGGAAAGAGCCGAGATCCCTTCACCGGGAGTGACCTCTTTAGCGAAACTAGCAGATGCTACAAACTCAGTTTGTCTTTTGATTGTTTCTATAGTTTTTGCTTTGCATAGTGGTATTTGTGAAATATCCTGCACCTTATTCGATGAGGAAAGAGCCGACGATCCTTTCACCGGGAATGACCTCTTTAGCAAAACTAGAAAATGCCTCAAAAACATTCCATTTAAATTCACTCGATTCTACAACGATATTAAGTTCTTTACGCAAAGGGTTTTCTTAAAAACCTGTCATAGCCCTCCGTCATTTCAGATAAGTACTACTTAGTATTCGTACTGCGGTAGTTTGGTATACGTCAAGGTGTAGTGTACGGTAGCTAACTGGTGCTTATCTGCTAGCATACAATGCGATTGGATTAGGGTATTTGTATGGCGTTGTTTGGCATGCGTCAAGGGTCGTGCGGGTGGGTTTAATTCAATCAAGAAATGTACGGGTTGAACTTGACTAGCGGACTATGGGTTGTTTGGCATGCGTCAAGGTCATAGCACGCTAGGGGTAAAATATTATTGGGAATTTTAAGTGTTGAAATTTGCAATGAGATTGCATACCTTCTATGAGATAGTTGGATCCTGATACCCGTTGCGAGTAAGAGTTACTCCTGGGAGAGTTTTACACATTACAATTAGCCGATCAAGTAGGTGTCTAGAAAGGTGTCAACGGGGTTACGCCCTTGGGAAAACGAGATTTATTTTAATAGGTCCGTGCGAAAGCACGGGGAACCTCCCTCAAAGTACCGGCACTGGCCTAGCTGAAAGATTGGCAAACTTGTAAGGTGTAATTAATCTCGGCTAGTCTTTCCTTTTAGGGTTTGAAGGAAGATTTGACTAAAACAGTAGGAGACATCCTGATTAAATAAATTGATAACCAATCTAATCTTGTAAAAGCGCACGCTGAGTGTTTTCTTCTCTCTCTCTCCTGATTACGACTATGTCACGCCTTAATCAAGATAATAATACGGATGTATTTGACCGAACCCGCTTGTTATACTGCGCTAAGGAACCTTGGTCCCACTCCAACTTATAATTGTTATAAGACAGAGCAGGAAATAGGGGATTACCAGAATTCCCATGCCACCCAAACGAAGAAAGTACATGTTGATGCATCATCTTCGGGTGTGTTCATTACACAGAATTGTTTCTCAATATCCTTTACGTCCTGGGTATTTGATACCGGATCAGGATCCCATATATGTAATTTGTTACATTGGCTACAGATAGGTAGAGAACTAAGAACGGGTGATAAATTTCATGAGATAGAAACGGTGCAAGTGTTGTAGCCAAGTCTGTTGGTAGTTATCACCCTATATTAACAAATACATTGATTCTGAACGAATGTTATTAGATACCGAACCTGATATACAACATCATATCAGTCTCTTTATTAGTAAAGAAGGATATAATTTTGTATTGATAGATAATGTTTTGAACATTTCCTATATCAAGAGTTGATCGGTCCAGGCACGTTATCTAAAAGCATTGACGTTCTAAATCAAACCACGGTTCTTAACATACAGAACACACACAAGAGAAAGAGTTCAGAAATGAACGAATCCTACTTGAGGCATTGTAGACTAGGTCATATCAATGCGACCCGACTAGCTGAAGTTACATAAAGATGCATATTTAAATTATTTTGGATTTACATCTTGTAAAAACTTGCCAGTCATGTCACAAAGATAAGATGACCACAACTCCGTTTATTGGAAACAGAGAAAGAGTTAGTGAACCCTTGGGATTGATACATGCTGATGTATGAAGGTCCCCTGTCAACACATGCCAAGACCGGTTCTTTGTACTTCATTACATTCACTGATTATCTCTCAAGATTCGGACATATGTTACTGTTGAAACACAAGTCTAGAACTTTTGAGAAATTCAATGAATATAAGTTAAAGTAGAGAACCAAAAATTGCGTATAAGTATTATGTCCTTTGATGAGATCAATGAGGAGAATACTTGAGCACGGGATTCCTGGACTATTCTAAAGGAGAATGAGATTCTCTCTCAGCATTACTCCTCCAGATACACCACAACACGTCGGTGTATCGGGGCGGAGCATTTACACCCTATGTGATATGGTGTGCTCTATGATGAGTACTACTGAGTTACCATTTCCTTTTAGGAGTTATGCACTTGAGAAACCGCATACCTATTGAATAGGGTTCCAATCAAATCAGTTGCCTACCACTTCATATGTGATATGGAATGGGAAGAACCCATATCTTAAGTATGTTAAGATTTGGGGTTGTCCAGCCTATGTCTAAAAGCATAATTCGGACAAGCTCAAGGCAAAGTCAGTTCTGTAAAAGTTTGTTGGATATCCCAAGCATTTGCAAGGGAATATCTTCTACCTAACCGAGGAACAAAAGTGTTTTGTTTCTCAGCATGTCACCTTTGTGAAAGGGAATTTCTTGTGAAAAAATTATTGGTCATGAGTTAGAACTGGAAAGAGTTCCAGCTATACAAACTGCAGTTGATAATTTGGTAGAACCAAAGGATTCAATAGTTTCCAACGAACCTCAGCCTCTCCGCCGATCTAGTAGGGTTCCTCACCCACCTGAGAGATACTTCGGTTTTCTTTATGACAGTGGGAGCGAGGATTGCATCATGAGATGATGACCGAACTAGTTTCGAGCTGGCCATCAGGAGTGGGACTCTGTAAGAATGGCTGGATACTTAGCGATCTGAGATGGAATCCTTATACACCAACAAAGTATGGACTTTGGTTGCTTTATCTAACGGGTTAAATCCCCATCAGGAGCAAGTATATCTTGAGAAGATTATTGGTGTACATGGAAAAGTTGAGACTTTCAAAGCTATGCTTAAGTCCATCCAGATCCTACTTGCCACGGCTACATACCATGACTACGATATTTGGCGGTTGGGTGTCATGACTGCTTTTCTAAATGATGATTTGGAAGAGAGCGTCTATAAGTACACAGCCAGAGGGCTTCGTAGATAGTGGGAGCGGCGGAAACGTGAGCAAGATGTTTTATGTGATAAATCAGGCATCGCGGAGTTGGAACGTCTGTTTTGATGTAGTAGTCAAAGAGTTTAATTTCATCAAAATGGTAGATGAATCTTGTATATACAAAAAGGTAGTAAGGAGTATGGTGGTGATCCTCGTAGAGTACATGGATGACATACTCTTGATAGGAAAGGAGTTTCCTATGCTACGCTCGGTCAATCTCCGCTTATCATAAGGATTCTCCATATAGGATCAAAGTGATACCTCTTAAATCCTGGGTTTTGGATCTATGAGATAGATCTAATTGGATGTTAGGATACTCACTAGTTGTAGTGAGATGGTATCAATCAATCCTGGGGAGAATCACTGGAAAGGTTCTAGGGTGATAAGGACGACTGAATGTCAGTCGCAGGCATTGTCTTTACCCTCAGTGGAGAGACGGTATGTTGGAAGAGTTCCAAGCTAGATACCGTGACTTACTAGGCGATTAAAACCAAGATACATCGTTACCAAGGATGCTACCAAATAGACAGTCTGGATATATATATATATATATATATATATATATATAGTTCATGAGATGAACTTCATTCCAACCATTGTGTGACAATAGAGTTGTGGCTTATGCCAAGGAACCCCCGTCCCATCTGAAAGCTAGATATAATTCTTAGGCAGTATCACCTGATCATGGAGATGGTTGATCTCCAGGGAGATCGAGGTTAGGAGAGTAGACATAAAGGACAACAGCGCGGATCAACTCACAAAGGCCTTTTTTCCCAGTAGAGACTTTTATAGGATGGTTAAGTATGAGATACTTCAACCACAGCTAATTGTTGGGAATGTGATACCACAACAGATGGCCCTAGTGCAAGTGGGAGATTGTTAGTTATATGTATGCCCTAGAGGCCATTACTGTATATACGATGTATATTGTAGTGGATGCTTGGACATATATAGGGAGGACTTTCTTGCTCGACATGATAGTACGCTATCTGGTTGCTCTTTATCTTAACATGTACTCTGATTGTCTCTATGTTACATGTTGATAAAGCCTTTAGGATATGTACTCGACTGCTGGGACTATGATGAGATCATACTAGTGGGGCCACGGTAGTCGATGAGTACATCTTATAACTGTTCCTAGTCGAGGGTGTATCGAGACAGGGCATCGATACACTAGAGTAGACTAGCGTATAAGCATCTTGACCCATATGATGGGCGATGGATGATCCCATATCCATCGGTGTTTGACATCAAAGATGGTATACGGGTGCTCAGTGGAGACTGGGTACACTGGACGGACTCGCCGAGAAATCCCAGATGGTATTATACCTCACGTCAGATGGCAGTTCTCTGGTGACGCTGGTACAGGTTAGTCTGTAGACCCGATATCGTCATAGAGTCTTGTGTGATTCCCACTGTACTTTGATTTCTATCATACCACGTCCAAGAGGGCGTACAAAAAGGTGTCTTTTGGGTACAGTCCCGAATCATATGGAGGCAATGAACGATAAGAGGGGATTGGTCTCTCCCGGTATAGGGAGTTGATGTTGCACTGTGTTCGATTGGCTATAACTAGAAATCCCTGGCCAGAGTTGCTGAGATTTACTAGTAAGTGTTATCTGTAGTTTCTCGAACTGTTATAGACCTCATATCGACATGACTTATCAAGCTACTGGGGTCTGACGTTTACCACCCCTAGGCGAGATATGCGATATATCAGACGAAGAGACCGGACTGTACGGGAGTTTTACTAATTGGATTCGCAGGAGAATGTACAAGCTTGCTTGTTGATCTTCTGATCGCTCAATACCTGGGTGGCTGTTACGTTAAGCTGACCGCTTGCAGCTTATGGGTGTTTGATATAATCATCACCTACTGCCGGCATATTGACGATTCTTTAGAGTCCTACACAGAGGTTTCTTGACTCAGGAAAAACGGAGTAGGAGCACATATATGATATGTGCGGGACCGAGAACAATACGTGTATATGATACCGTATTAGATTCTCGCGATATGAGATATCGGCCGGGTATATGTGATATAGCCGGGTCATCGGATCATGTGTTGATTCGATGAACTGATACAGATTATATTAGTCGGTTATTTATGAAATAGCCGGATTATCGGATCAAGTGTTGATTCGATAATTTAATGTATAATTATATATTTGATATATTAAATTACATTAACTAATATAAGCTCACTAAAACATTCTTTTTCTCACTCGGGTAATACATTGATATATATGCGATATATGTTAATTGTATTATTTTATTTTGTTACAATAAATATTATATATGTGATATATAATATTGTAACATATTATGGTTATTAATGCAACATGATTAGTGGAGATTAAACATGATTAAGGTTTGATTTGGGTAAATTTTTCTAGAAGCTTCTAGAAGTTTTCTTTTCGTTTTTGCAAAGATATTTTGAAAGATATTTACTTAACCCAATCCACACCCTTTACTATGGTTAGATCTCTACAATGGTTAAGTCTTTTCTTGACTTAACCATGGTTGCATTTGTAATGATATTATCACAATTCATTATTCATCACAAAAGGATTATTCATTGTTCTTCTTCTTCCTTCTTTTTTTGGATAGAAAAGCTTACTAGCTTTTTCATTAGTGATGATTTTGAGTGAGATTAAGAAAACAAATGAGAGCTAAAATGCTACTTCATCATCTTAATCTATCATAACCATTTAGATTAGGGTGTTCACTTCATTTATAAGTGAGAGCTTGTGTTAATGAAACTTCAAGGTAGATCATCTTTGTTATCGAAGATCCAAAGCAAGCTCGCATCTTTCTCTTCGTGGAGCCTCTCTAGAGTCCGGAAACATGATGACCACAGTGAAGGGACCTCAACACGGAGCTTTAGAAGTGAAGGACCGGACTACAAAGGTTGTAATCCCAAACACTTAGATGTTAAAGTGTTTAACATGCTTTGTTTCGCCTAATCTCTAGCTTAAAGATCTTGGTTAGGGTTGTTCGGCACGTCTAAATTTTAAATCGGGCATGGTTGATGCCTTGTAGAACCTTGTGAGTGTGCCTAGTAACCCTGCATTATATTAATGCAAAGAAAATAAACCAAAGTTGAACCGTTGGAATAGTTTAAAAGAAAACACTCGGTTATTTTAAAACAGAAGATATTTTTTAAATTACGGAGCTTAAGCCACTCGTTTTAAAAGCCACCAGGTTCCTTCGATCATATCAAGTTCACTACGTTCACAGTTTCGCCAAAACCATTCGTAGCCCTCCATCATTTCATTTGGGTATTCAGTAGTATTCAAGCTATGCATTTTGACCAACGCCAAGGCATAGTATTTGGTAGCTGCTGGGTATTCATTTGTTGCATAGATAGATGAGTTAGTTTGGGACAGTCGTATTATCATTTGGCCAACGTCAGGGGTATGTACGGATGGGTTCAAATTAACAAGATAATGATGGGTAGAACTTGACATGTGACTTATGACATTTTGACCAACGCCAAGGTCATAAGAGCATGGGGAAAAAATTTATATCGGGAATTTCTAAAGAAACTAAAATTTGCTAAGAGTTGCATACCATTTGGAGTGTGATAATTCTGGTAGGATTACTTCAGCTTTATCACACGATGATATTTGGATCCCGATCCTACTGTGAGTATCCGCTACTCATCAGAAGATTCGTCACTTAACGATCAATGCTATAAACCAAGTAGGTGTCGAGAAAGGTGTCAGCGGGGCTATGCCCCCATAGAAAAGAGGTTATTTAATTAAGGAACTTCACAAAAGCGTCGTAAAACCTCCCTCGAAGTACCGACACCGGCATGGCTGAACGGTTAAGCAAGTATTGTACGGTGAGAATAGTCCTGACTAGTTCTTCCTTTTTGGTTTAAGGAGGGATTCAAGAAACAGTACGAGCCATCCTGTTTAGACAAAACTAAAAACCACTCTAAACTTGCAAGAGTACCATGCTAAAGTGTTCCCTCTCTCTCTCTCATTGCAGTGACCCAGATCATGACAGACCTTAAGTTACTATTAGATAAAAATATTTTGACAGGGCCAAACTATAAAAATTGGTTCCGGAATGTTAAGATGGTTTTGACTTATGACAAATTGGTGTATGTCCTTACAGCTAAGGGACCTGCAGTCCCTGGTCCAGAATCCAGTATTGCGGATAAGGAAATCCACAAGACCTGGGAGTTAGATTGCGCGAAGGCCAAATGCATCGTGCTTGCCTCTATGAATAATGAACATCAGAGGAGGCACGAGGATATGGATGTTGAATCCATATTTCTCCACACAAAAGATCTGTATGGAGAGCAATCTCGTATAGCTAGATACGAGACCTCAAAGAACTTGTTTCAGTCGAGGCTGGCCGTCGGATCATCTATAGGAGAACATGTCCTAAAGATGATTGGCTATATAGAAGAGCTCCGGACCTCGGGTTGACTTTAGAGAACGAGCTCTATACAGACTTGGTTCTTCAGTCCCTTCCTTCCACCTACGCCCAGTTTATTCTGAATTTCAACATTCATGGAAAAGAAGTTGAACTTCTAGAACTCCTTAACATGTTGAGGAGTGCAGAGGGCACCTTGCAGAAAGCAAGGGAAACACCCACTATGTTTGTTCACGGTGCTTCCTCTTCCAGGTCCAGGGTAAGGGCCAAAAGAAGGAAGATGAAGGCCGCTACCAAACCAAGAGGTGGTGTTGGTAAGGTGGGAGCTAAGGGAAATACAAAGGTTTCGGTGCCAGTAGTGGCAAAGGATGAATGCTTCCACTGTCATAGGAAAGGCCATTGGAAGAAAGATTGCAAAACTTGGATTGCCAAGAACCAGGACCCGAAGCAAGCTGTGGCTTCGACTTCAGGTGTTTTTGTAATTGAAAATTGTCTATCAATCAACTCTACTTCCTGGGATTGGATACCGGATTAGGATATCATATATGCAATTCATTGCAGGTACTGAGAAACCGTAGAGTGCTGAAGGTTGGTGATATGACCCTCCAGGTTGCTAACGGAGCTAGCGTGGGTGCTGTGTCCGTAGGGGATTATCACCTAGGATTGACGAGTAGACATATTTTGGTTTTGCGCAACTGTTTTTGTGTACCTATTTTAACGTGTAATATCATATCAGTATCTTTTTTTATCAAAAGAAGGTTATGATTTCACGTTTGTAAGCGATATTGTTAACATCCACCTTAATCATGGTTTGATTGGGTCCGGTACACTAGATAACGGTATATACGTGCTAAACCAATTTCAGATTTTCAATGTCCAGAACACACTAAAAAGAAAGTCTCCAGATATAAATCAGGCTTTCTTATGGCATTGTAGACTGGGTCACATCAATGAGACAAGGTTAACTAAGTTACATAGAGAAGGATATTTGGATCCGTCCGAATATCAATCTTGTGCAACTTGTCAATCATGTCTCAAAGGAAAGATGGCAAAGACTCTATTCGCTAGACATGGAGTAAGAGCAAGCGAGCTCTTATGACTCATACACAGCGATGTATGTGGTCCAATGTCTATACATGCAAGAGGTGGTTTTTCACATTTCATTACTTTTACGGACGATTACTCTAGGTATGGATTCATTTTCTTAATGAAACATAAATCCGAGGCCTTTGAGAAATTCCAAGAATATAAGAATGAAGTAGAAAACCAAACCGGCAAAAGTATCATGACACTAAGATCTTATCAAGGTGGTGAATACTTAAGTGTCGAGTTCCTAGGTTACCTAAAAGAGAAAGGAATTCTCTCTCAGCTTACTCCTTTATACACTCCACAGCATAACGGTGTATCGGAGAGACGAAACTGAACCCTATTGGATATGGTACGTTCCATGATGAGTAATGCTGAGTTACCGCGATCTTTCTAGGGTTATGCGCTAGAATCAGCAGCATATTTTTTGAACAGGGCTCCTACCAAGACTGTGCCTACCACGCCATATCAGATATGGAGTGGGAAGAAGCCCTATCTTAAGTATCTAAAGATATGGGGATGTCCAGCTTTTGTTAAAAAATAGCATGCGGACAAACTCGAGGCACGATCAGTACAGTGTAAGTTTGTGGGATATCCAAAGAACTCCAAGGGGTATTTCTTCTATTACGCAGAAGAACAAAAGGTCTTTGTTTCTCGTAATGCCCATTTTCTATAACAGTAGTTTTTAGAAAAGGAAACAAGTGGGAGTGCAATAGAACTGGGAGAAATTACAGAACCACAAACTACTACTGAAAGTTTGGTAGAACCAGTAGTTCAAGAAGAACAGGACATTCCCGCACCCCTCCGTAGGAGTAGCAGGCCGTCTCATCCGCCTGAGAGATACTATGGTTTTCTCATAGATGAGGATCGAGAGGATTGCGTCATTGATAATGATGAACCTACTAGCTTCCAGCATGCCATCCAAAGCGGTGACTCGCTAAGATGGCTGGATGCAATGCGGACGAGATAGAGTCCATGTACACCAACAAAGTATGGACTTTAGACTTTGCTCCAGGTGGGGTAAAACCCATAGGATGCAAATGGATCTTCAAGAAAAAGATTGGTGTAGATAGACAGGTGGAAACCTATAAGGCTAGACTTGTTGCAAAGGGTTTTCGTCAAAGACCTGTTTTGGACTATGACGAAACTTTTTCTCCAGTGGTTATTGATTGATCGATTTTCCGTTGTGTTTGTAGAAATTGTAAAGAAATCACAACCAAAAAATATTTTGACCGCAATCAAACTACGGTGTCGGATGTAGTTTGTAGTGAGTGCGGATCGTCCATAGGGATTGCACGATTCACTTGTATTTTGATACGTTTGAAATGAAAAGTTAAGCAACAATAAAAGAAAACATGATTCAAGAATGATTTGTATTCGAGTGTCACTATTCTTTATTCAAGAATCAAGAAACTATAAACAATCAAGAATCGGTGTTTCGATAATATTTCCAATCAACAATCAAGAATATAAGAGAGGCTCGTAGGAATCGATCGGATCTTTAGATGTGATGTAATCTAAAAGGTTTCGTGTTCTTGTCCTTCGAAGAATTGATACTAGATCAATGGTGATCGACGAGAGTTAGGGCTTTCTTGATGAAATTGGGGTTTCATCTCTTAACCCTTGTTCTTTCGAGGATACCATTTATATTCTAGCCTCTAGCAATTTCAAGAAACGATCGGAACTCCCCAATCTCGAGCGATGTCGATCAAGAAAGCATCGCAACGAATTGGGTTGTCGGTTCTTGAACTTGCTAGGGTTTACAAACTCGTGGGATTCAAGAATCGATTGCAAATTTGTTACATCATCATACTAAAGATCGTTTCGACTCCTTAACAAGCGGAGTTTTATTCACACATCACCACAAAGACAATATTCAAGATTTGTAAAGATAACATGATGCGGAATTTAAAGAAAACAAGATAAAAGAATATCACCTTTTTTGATCTCAACAATTTTGATTACATTTGCTTCAAGAACTACAAGAAGAAGAATCTAGATTGTTGATCGGGCGTCGCTCGGCTTCGTGAGTCGTGGATCGGCTTCGGATCGCTTGCTCCGTTGAAATCGGCTCCGCTCCTAAAGGTTGTAAGGCTTCTTGCTTAATGGGTACTCGGGATTCTTGATGTTGGCTTGGAATTAGGGTTAGGGTTTCCTACAAGCTCTCTCACTAAACTTGAGGAGGAAGAAGATGAAGAGAGGAGATAGATTGGGGATAGATTCACTAATTGGATGAATAATTCCCCAGGTTGAATTCATTTTGGATAATGAGCCTAGGGTCTTATTTATAGAGCTCCCAAACCCTAGGTTTAGGTTTGAATTAGAAGTTTCCCTCCCAAAGTTTGTTGAAGAGTTTCTAGAAGGAGTTTGTTAGGAGCTAGCTTAGGGTTTAAGCTAGGGTTTAGGGAAAGTTCTAGAATGATTAGGCTAGTTTAATGAAACTTCAAGTGGTTGCTGATCTGGTAGAAATATCTGGAGTCTTCTGGAAGTTGAAGTGCATTTCTGAGCAGTGGGCCCTGAGTCAGGAGTTTTGCAATAAAAATGAGGAGCTAACACCCTGTAGTCGCCGCGGATCCGCGGCCTAAGCAAGCCCATGCCGCGGATCCGCGGCCAATGTAGAGGCTTGGGCCTTGGTTCTTCTGGTGAAGCTTTGTAATGATGTTTTTAGCTTCCTTTGATATGTTGAATTTCAATTGCTCCTTTGTATTGGTACCAGATTTGAATTTAGTGAGTTTACGAGCGGTGTAATGGTCGAGCAAGCTTCTCTTTTCCTGCACAGACTTCGAAACACGGGTTGCGATATATAGAAAATATGCCATGTAATGCAATGCAGTCAATTTCCTTATAAATGCCGGTTTTAAGGTCGAATACATGTAATCTGATATTTTGCGACCGATTTGCTAATATGTGAATATACCGTACACTTCTATATGAATGCAAATGATGAGGAAATTGCCGGTTAAAATATGCAATATTTTCGACTGATCAAATACCCCCAAACTTAATTTCGATCGTCTCGAGCGAATGTTTTATTAAAAAGAGAAGGAGAAAATAAAGAAAGAGAAAAACTAACTAGCACACTTTCGTAGGCAACACGATTGCACTGAGCATGTGCAACAAGCCTTTAAACCTCTAGGTGTCCCTAGTAGGAGGAGTGTTGTCTCCTGAGGGTTTTCAGCGGATTGCGTCCACAAAATCCAATAAAAGCAAGATCATGAATATTACATTTAAAGAAAAGAATCGTAAAAGAAAAGCTTTGAAAATTAGGGTTTCCAACTAAGCTAGCTTTTCGGTTGTCATGAGCCCTATCTTAATGGTCATGAAAAGATGTTAGAAATCACGTCCTCCCTCAATAAAACATCGTCTTATTCTTCATTCCTATCTGTATTCCAAACATCGATCATATAACCCTGCGTGTGTGTAAAGAACATCCCTATACCCGGAGAATTCAATTCAAGCTATCATACTCTTGCCCATCAGCCTCAGTACTTTTTAATTAATGAATATTTAGATGAGATTGCTCACACACTTTCATGCGACCGTTAATACTTCTTGAGGTACTAACCGACCGATTACTCCTGTGCTTGCTTACTTGGTGTATTTTCCTCGTCTTGCACCACCTCAGGCATAGCAGTGACTCCCAGACCAGTTGGCCTTAGGGCACTAGGTGAAGAAGCACCCTTGCTATACATTTTTCTTGCCTTCGGTGATAACAAAACCAGTGTCCATTTTTCTCACCACTTTATATTTTTTATTCACTTTTTTTTTTCTTTTTATTTCCTTCATACTTTTGGCTTTAAGACAAGAGCATTTCAAGGTATCCTCTACTATCCCAGGCTTCAAGACGTGTGTAAGTGCGAATAGCAGGGTAGCAACGTTCAAAATGTTTGGCTTCCAGAATAGAAACTATTTTTCAGACTTATTTTTATCCTCAGATTAGTGACGTCTTTCATCTTACTAACCCTTGGGACAACGGCTCATAACTACTTATTACTAGTTCGTATAAGAAAACTTCTAATTTTCTTAGTTTTCTAGAATTTTTCTAATCTCATGGATGTAATTTTTCACTATCTAAACTTTCATTATCTTATTTATATACAAAAAAGTGTAAATATTAAAATTATTTTTATATTTGAAAATTTTTAAATTTTTATGGGTTTTAAAATTTTTCAATTTTTATAGATTTTTAAAAGAAATGTTTTGTGCTTATGCAGATGATATGCAAATGATGCAAAAATAAGCACAAACCTCCCCCAAACTTGTTTTCAACAGTGTCCTCACTGTTGCCGAATGCTATACCTACAAAACTGTAAATCTGGGGGGAATTATTAGTGGGGGCAAAAAATATAAGTGAAGAACTTCCCCCAAACTTATCTTTCACTCACCTTCATTCAAAAAAATGATGCAATGATATACTGGACATGAAGGCGAAACGGAGGAATTTTAATCCAAATAAACTGGCTCTTGTAAGAACAAGAGCTCCTCCGTGGGGTCAGTGGAAAAATACGGCTTTAGTCTATGTCCGTTTACTTTGAAAAAGGTGCCGTTTTTAACATTTTCTACTTCTACTGCCCCGTGCGGAAATACAGACCGCACAACAAAAGGTCCCTTCCAACGAGATCGGAGCTTACCCGCATGAAGGTGTAATCGTGAATCATAAAGAAGGACTTGTTGACCAGGTAAAAATGTTTTCCTTACAATGTTTTTATCGTGAAAAACCTTAGTCCTATTCTTTATGATTACAGCATTATCATAAGCTTCATCGCGGAGTTCGCTTAGCTCGTTAAGTTGCAGCTTCCGAAAGTTGCAAGCAAGGTTTAGATCAAAATTTATTTCCTTTATAGCCCACAATGCTTTATGCTCTATCTCGACAGGTAAATGACATGCTTTTCCAAACACTATCCTATATGGAGACATTCCTAGGTCGGTCTTATATGCAGTCCTGAATGCCCAAAGAGCATCCGTCAATTTGGTCGACCAGTCTTTTCTATTCTTAGCAACAGTTTTCTCCAGGATAAGTTTGATTTGTCTGTTTGAGATCTCAGCCTGCCCGCTTGTTTGGGGATGATAGGGTGTAGAAAGACGGTAGTTGATTGAGTATTTTCGCATCAGAGTCTCGAAAGATCTGTTGCAGAAATGTGTCCCATTATCGCTAATGATAGCGCGTGGGTGTCCAAATCGTGAGAAGATATTCTCTTTCAAGAACTTAATGACAACTTTCCTGTCATTAGTGCGACATGGAATGGCTTCTACCCACTTTGAGACATAATCAACCGCCAGCAATATGTACAGATTCCCAAAGGAGTTGGGAAAAGGACCCATAAAATCAATGCCCCAAACATCAAATATTTCAACAACCAAGATGGGTTGCTGAGGCATTTCATTCCTCTGGGATATTCTACTCGTATACTGACATTGTGTACAGGTTTTGCAATAGTCAAATGCGTCCTTGAATAAGGTCGGCCAATAAAATCCACATTGCAAAACCTTTTCCGCTGTCTTTCTAGGACCAAAGTGACCCCCACAAGCCTGATCATGACAAAATGAAAGAACACTCTTGAACTCTTCATTTGGGACGCACCGGCGAATGATCTGATCAGGACAATATTTAAACAAATAAGGTTCATCCCAGTAAAAGTGTTTTACTTGGGAAAGAAAACGATATTTGTCCTGTTTTGACCAATCGCTCGGTATAAGTCCCGTGGCATGATAGTTCACAATATCCCTGAACCATGGTTCAGCGGATATGCTCAAGAGTTGTTCGTCAGGGAATGAATCATTGATCGGCAGGGTCACAGGGGAAGAAACGATGCGTGAAAGGTGGTCAGCTACTACGTTTTCACATCCTTTCTTATCTTTGATAACAAGATCAAATTCTTGTAACAGTAGGATCCAACGTATTAGTCGACCTTTTGCATCTTTCTTCGCCAGAAGATGTTTTAAAGCGGAATGGTCAGTATATACAACTATAGGTGAGCCGATTAAGTAAGGCCTGAATTTTTCTAATGCAAATACAACCGCTAAAAGCTCTTTCTCGGTGGTTGTATAATTGATTTGCGCATCATTCAGGGTCTTACTAGCATAGTAAATCACGTGTGGCATCTTTTCGATGTGCTGTCCTAAGACTGCACCTACTGCAAAATCAGATGCGTCATACATCAGCTCAAAGGGGTAGTCCCAGTTTGGTGATGATAGCACGGGGGCTGAAGTGAGTGAGTGTTTAAGTGAGTCGAAAGCTGTCTCGCAATCCGAGTCGAAATGGAAGGTCGTATCCTTGGCCAGGAGTAGTGTTAAAGGTCTAGCAATTTTGCTAAAATCCTTAATGAATCTCCTATAAAAGCCCGCATGGCCAAGGAAAGAGCGAATATCTTTGACGCTTTTGGGATGAGGGAGGTTTTGAATGACATCTACTTTAGCTCTGTCAACCTCAATGCCTTTCTGTGAAATGACATGTCCAAGGACTATTCCTTCTTGGACCATAAAATGGCATTTTTCCCAGTTTAAAGTCAAGTTCTTCTCTTTGCAACGAGTAAGAACAGCGTCGAGATTCGCTAGGCATTCAGAAAAAGAGTCTCCAAAAATCGAGAAATCGTCCATAAAGATCTCTAAAAAATTCTCTACCATATCAGAGAATATCCCCATCATACACCGCTGAAAGGTAGCGGGAGCATTGCATAACCCAAAGGGCATGCGACTATAAGCAAAGGTACCAAAAGGACAAGTAAAAGTGGTTTTATCTTGATCCTTTTTGGCGATGGGGACCTGATTGTAGCCTGAGTATCCGTCCATAAAACAATAGAACTGTCGTCCCGCTAAGCGTTCCAGCATTTGATCAATAAATGGTAGAGGAAAATGGTCTTTCCTCGTAGCAGCGTTGAGTTTTCTATAATCGATGCATACACGCCACCCAGTTTGGGCGCGTGTTTGAATCAACTCATTCGCTTCATTTGTGATAACTGTGATGCCGGATTTCTTAGGAACGACATGTATAGGACTCACCCACTGGCTATCGGAGATGGGGTATATAATACCACTATCTAAGCATTTGACGATCTCTTTCATGACAGCTTCCTTCATGACGGGATTCAACCATCTCTGTGGTTCTCGGGTCGGTCTGGCATCATCCATCACATGTATATGATGTTCAACTATCAAGGGACTAATCCCTTTGATGTCCGCCATACTCCACCCAAACGCCTCTTTGTTAGATCTCAATACCGATAAAAGTGCATTCTCTTGCTCTGATGCAAGAGAAGCGGAAATGATAACCTGTAATGACTCGTTCTCACCAAGGTATGCATATTTCAGGTGAGAAGGAAAAATTTTGAGATCTAACTCAGGCGGAGAAATGATAGAAGGAAGGGTCATAGATTGATTTTTGGATCTACAAAGAAGCTCAGAGCCTGTGAAAGATACAGACTCGGGTGGAGAAAAGTCAGAAGTGCAGGACTCATGTGTAGGTAAAGTGTCCTCACTAAGATCTTGTGCAAAGTCAAACAGAGATGTGGTAATGTCATCGAGATCAGTAAAGCAAAGATCCTCAGCTCCACAACTATCGGGAGCGATCTCATGGACAGAGCACACATCTAAAATATGAGCAGAGGGTTCTGATGGCTGACTTCCAACTTTATAGATGTTTAGTTCAATGGTCATATTTCCAAATGATAAGTTCATTGAACCATTTCTACAGTTTATAACAGCGTTGGAAGTGGCAAGGAAAGGACGACCTAAAATCACCGGAATTTGGCCCCGGGGGTTTGCTACAGGATGTGTGTCGAGCACAATGAAGTCTACAGGGAAAACAAATTCCCCGACCTTTATCAACACATCCTCTAATTCACCCCTTGGTTTGGTGATAGATCGGTCTGCCATCTGGAGAGTGCAATGAGCAGGTTTTAGCTCTCCAATCCCTAATTGCTCATAGACAGAATAAGAGAGCAGGTTAACACTTGCGCCAAGGTCTAACAGAGCACGATTTATGTTTTTACCCCCAATCGAAATCGATATTGTAGGACAACCTGGGTCCTTTCTTTTCTTTGGAAGCTGGGGTATAAAAGCAGTGCTGATGTTATTAGACATAAAGACCTTCTTCGGCACTTGAGTCTTCCTCTTCCTAGTGCACAAGTCCTTAAGAATCTTCGCATAAGCGGGGACTTGCTGAATCGCATCTAGGAGAGGGATATTGATGTTAACCTGTTTGAACATCTCTAAAATTTTCTCCATATGAGGACTCGTTCTGTTAGCCCTTAGCCGGTTCGGGTAAGGTGCTTTCGCAATAAGCGCGGGGTCCATCACAGGAGAAGGAAAAGGGGGTAGACGAGGTCCCAAAGGAGGTGTGGGGACCGTCTGTGGAGAACTATAAGGATTGGGTGAAGGTGTTGAGCCTAGAGGGAAATGGAGAATAGGCTCGTGCGAAGGTGGTTTGGTAGAAGAAGAAGGATCAGAAGGTGAAGTGTGTGTGTGTGGAAAAGACTCAGCCGGGGTGTTGATATGATTTTCAGTATCATCAATATCTTCCCCGACATTATTATTCAGCACTCTTCCCGATCTCAACGTTGTGATGGCATTTACATTGTAATGCCCAGGATTCTGTAGGGGTTGAGAGGGAAGTTTCCCTTTTTCTCTCGCACTCATTTCGGCTTTTAAGCGTGCGATTTCAGCTTCCATCGATTTGATACTCTCAGCTTGGGACGCTGAGTTTTTCTTTATCTCATTGACGGAAGATCTAACCTCAGTCGAAACCTCCATGAAATTTGATAAAAGTGATTTCATGGTTTGAGTGAATTGAGAGAAATCGTCAGAACAGGGCTGCATAGGATTAGACTGTGCAGGAGTGTTGCCCTGATTTTGGAAATTTTGTGACTGATAGGGGTGCTGAGTGAGTTGAAGGGGTTGCTGTTGTGGTGGAGGAAGAGCCCTTTGAAAATTATTCGTGTTAGGAACCGTGTTTTGAGATTGGTTTTGGTTCCAAGCAAAATTCGGGTGATTCCTCCAACCTTGATTGTACGTGGAAGAATATGGATCGTTTCGAGGTCTTTGAAATGCGGCATTAGAATGCTCATGACCTTGAAACGCAGAGTTTAATGGACATTCTTCCGTTAAATGTGACGGATCAGAACAGCACCCACAAACAGTTTTGGGGAGTGACACTGGGTTTAGGGAGGCTGCTGCAAATTTGTGTTCCATAGCGTCGAGCTTCTTTTGCATTGCTGCCATTTCAGCTCGAACACCTATGGACACATCTATTTGGTGTACGCCACCCCTATTCAATGGTTGTGTTCCACTCTCCCAAATTAGTGATTTTTCAGCGAACTCTTCTAAGTATCGCCAAGCTTCCCCATCATCCTTAGTCATAAATGTGCCTTGACACATGTTTTCAAGGCTCTGTTTAGTGCTAGGGTTACTGCCCTCATATATGATTCGGCAAAGCTCCCATCTCGGGATGCCGTGATGAGGACATTGAACCAATAGATCCTTGAAACGTTCAAAGTATTTTGAGAATGGTTCAGCAGGGAGCTGGGCAAATTGGTTTAGTTCGCTACGGATTCGAGCCGTCTTTTGGATTGGGTAAAATTTCTTAAGGAATGCAGCGACGAATTCTTCCCAATTCGTAATAGAGTGTGCGGTAGTGTTATATAGCCACTTCTCGGCTATATCGCACAAAGTAAATGGAAGAAGTCGTAGACGCATCGCATCCACTGAAAGTTGTGACGTACCCATCATTGCGCATACATTTTCAAATTTGGTAATGAAAACGTAAGCGTCCTCGGTCTCGAGTCCGTGGTATTTGGGTAAAAGATTGATATACTGGGGCTTAATCTCGAAGTTATCCCCATTGGCTGGTGGTGTGGATAAGCAGGTCGAAAGAGGACCTCTATGTGGATAGCATCTTTCCTGGAGAGAAATGTGGGGTGGATTCTGCGCACCAACGGACGGTGGCAGATTAGGGTTAAAGAAGTTTGATGGATTCGGATCCATCGGTGTGGGTGTGGTAGTGGGTAAAGAAAAGGTAAATGGAGAATTATCGACTTCGGAGTCGATAAAAGGTACGCGGACTAAACGGGCACTAGAATCCCGTGTCCAGCCTATCTTGCACTAAAATGGGTTAGTACAAGTGGCAGCGTTGACTTATAATTAGGGGTAATGAATGAATGCGGTGTTTGCTTTGAAAAAGGGACGGATTTTTGAAAAAATGATGCGACAAAACAAATGCAGCACACAACCCTAGAATCTAGTGGTCACCTAGGTCCGGCTCTAGACCGCTCCTAACTGCCAAAAGACAAGTCGCAGGATAGAATCCTCCACTGCCTCTTTGTCCCCCTGTGGCCGGATAAGTGCCAGGTAAGTGGGAAGGTACTCCACTACGTAAGTAGTGGGCCTAATTAAAAACCACTAGCCTTAGACACACTCGCCTTAGGCACCACAAGAAAACGCGGATAAGCAATGAATTACCCACGACCTTCTCTTGTCCTAATTGAGCGCGACAGTCCTTAGAGTCTTCTCTAGATTTCTTTTAATTAATGAGGGTAATGCGGATGCAAGTTTTGCGATTTTCGGGGCCTAGGAAGGGTAATGAAATCCCCACCTAATTTGGATTTGGCCGTGCCCCTTAAATTTCCGTATTAGAATGCAAACAACCAAGAAATCAAAATCACACACAAATTTTTATTTTGCTTTTGCGCGCTGCGATTTATTTGCAAAGAATCCTGCAGCAAATTGTTAGTTGGAACTAAAAGAGGAGAGGGGAGAGAGCAAGAAAGTACCTGAGTGAAAAATTTTGCAGAGAACCCCCTGTAGGACCGCGGATCAGCCGCAAGAACACCCTATGTGCCGCGCTTCCGCGCTTAAGTTGTGGGTTCAGTGGATCAAACTTCTTCAGCTGCTTTCTGTTGCTATCTCCAGCTCTCTGGTATATCCCAAATAATTTTCCAGACTCCCAGTAAGCTCCAGATCACCATGCAATCAATTCACAACACACATATAAGAGTTTGTACGAATTTTGATTTCAAGAAGTAAAATGTAATAATTCTTTCACTTCAAACTAAAAATGTAAATGAATTAGCGCGATCCCCGGCAACGGCGCTATTTTGATTGATCGATTTTCCGTTGTGTTTGTAGAAATTGTAAAGAAATCACAACCAAAAAATATTTTGACCGCAATCAAACTACGGTGTCGGATGTAGTTTGTAGTGAGTGCGGATCGTCCACAGGGATTGCACGATTCACTTGTATTTTGATACGTTTGAAATGAAAAGTTAAGCAACAATAAAAGAAAACATGATTCAAGAATGATTTGTATTCGAGTGTCACTATTCTTTATTCAAGAATCAAGAAACTATAAACAATCAAGAATCGGTGTTTCGATAATATTTCCAATCAACAATCAAGAATATAAGAGAGGCTCGTAGGAATCGATCGGATCTTTAGATGTGATGTAATCTAAAAGGTTTCGTGTTCTTGTCCTTCGAAGAATTGATACTAGATCAATGGTGATCGACGAGAGTTAGGGCTTTCTTGATGAAATTGGGGTTTCATCTCTTAACCCTTGTTCTTTCGAGGATACCATTTATATTCTAGCCTCTAGCAATTTCAAGAAACGATCGGAACTCCCCAATCTCGAGCGATGTCGATCAAGAAAGCATCGCAACGAATTGGGTCGTCGGTTCTTGAACTTGCTAGGGTTTACAAACTCGTGGGATTCAAGAATCGATTGCAAATTTGTTACATCATCATACTAAAGTTCGTTTCGACTCCTTAACAAGCGGAGTTTTATTCACACATCACCACAAAGACAATATTCAAGATTTGTAAAGATAACATGATGCGGAATTTAAAGAAAACAAGATAAAAGAATATCACCTTTTTTGATCTCAACAATTTTGATTACATTTGCTTCAAGAACTACAAGAAGAAGAATCTAGATTGTTGATCGGGCGTCGCTCGGCTTCGTGAGTCGTGGATCGGCTTCGGATCGCTTGCTCCGTTGAAATCGGCTCCGCTCCTAAAGGTTGTAAGGCTTCTTGCTTAATGGGTACTCGGGATTCTTGATGTTGGCTTGGAATTAGGGTTAGGGTTTCCTACAAGCTCTCTCACTAAACTTGAGGAGGAAGAAGATGAAGAGAGGAGATAGATTGGGGATAGATTCACTAATTGGATGAATAATTCCCCAGGTTGAATTCATTTTGGATAATGAGCCTAGGGTCTTATTTATAGAGCTCCCAAACCCTAGGTTTAGGTTTGAATTAGAAGTTTCCCTCCCAAAGTTTGTTGAAGAGTTTCTAGAAGGAGTTTGTTAGGAGCTAGCTTAGGGTTTAAGCTAGGGTTTAGGGAAAGTTCTAGAATGATTAGGCTAGTTTAATGAAACTTCAAGTGGTTGCTGATCTGGTAGAAATATCTGGAGTCTTCTGGAAGTTGAAGTGCATTTCTGAGCAGTGGGCCCTGAGTCAGGAGTTTTGCAATAAAAATGAGGAGCTAACACCCTGTAGTCGCCGCGGATCCGCGGCCTAAGCAAGCCCATGCCGCAGATCCGCGGCCAATGTAGAGGCTTGGGCCTTGGTTCTTCTGGTGAAGCTTTGTAATGATGTTTGTAGCTTCCTTTGATATGTTGAATTTCAATTGCTCCTTTGTATTGGTACCAGATTTGAATTTAGTGAGTTTACGAGTGGTGTAATGGTCGAGCAAGCTTCTCTTTTCCTGCACAGACTTCGAAACACGGGTTGCGATATATAGAAAATATGCCATGTAATGCAATGCAGTCAATTTCCTTATAAATGCCGGTTTTAAGGTCGAATACATGTAATCTGATATTTTGCGACCGATTTGCTAATATGTGAATTATGAATACCGTACACTTCTATATGAATGCAAATGATGAGGAAATTGCCGGTTAAAATATGCAATATTTTCGACTGATCAGTTATGCTCAAATCTATTCGGATCCTTCTTGCCATTGTCGCCTTCCATGATTATGAGATCTGGCAGATGGACGGAAAGACGGCTTTTCTAAATGGTAATTTAGAAGAGTGCGTCTATATGGATCAGCCAGAAGGCTTCAATCAGAGTGGAAGCAGCGGGAAAGTGTGCAAGTTGCTTAACTCCATTTATGGACTAAAGCAGGCATCGCGGAGTTAGAACATCTGTTTTGATGAAACGGTCAAAAAATATGATGTTATCAAAAATCCAGATGAACCATGTATATATAGTAAAATTGTAGCACGAACTGTCATATTCCTCGTCTTGTACGTGGATGACATTCTATTAATAGGAAATGTCATTCCTATGCTACAATCTGTCAAAGGATTCTTGTCACACAGGTTCTCCATGAAAGACCTGGGTGATTCCTCTTACATTCTGGGGATCCAGATCTATCGTGATAGATCTAAGAGGATGTGGACTTTCGCAGTTCAGGTATCTCAACACTATACTGAAAAGATTCAGTATGGAAGATTCTAAGTGCGGTAATTTATCGGCTTGTCACGGAATCACCCTATCCAAAGAGATGTCTCCCAAGACTGATTTAGAAAGGGATCGCATGTCAGTTATACCCTACGCTTCTGCGGTAGGCTCTATAATGTATGCGATGTTGTGTACCAGACCAGATGTAGCTTACGTACTGAGCGTGGTAAGCAGGTATCAGTCAGACCCAGAGGAGAAGCACCGGATAGCAGTAAAGAACATTCTCAAGTACCTGAGAAGGACAAAGGATATGTTCTTGGTTTACGGCGGAAAAAACCTCCAGATCGAGGCTTTTACCAACTCCAGCTTCCAGAGTGACAAGGATGACTCCAAGTCTATGTCAGGTTATCTCTTTACCCTCAATGGAGGGGCGGTGTGCTGGAAGAGTTCCAAGCAGGACACCGTTGCTGACTCGACGATGGAAGCGGAGTATATCGCTGCTTGCGATGCCGCAAAGGAAGCAGTCTGGATGAAGAAGTTCCTAACAGAACTTCAGGTGGTTCCTACCATTGTTGATCCAATACCGCTGTATTGTGACAACAACGGAGTTATAGTTTTAGCGAAGGAACCCAGGTCCCATCAGAAGTCCAGACACATCTTGAGGCGGTATCACCTGATCAATGAGATCATAGATCGCCAGGAGATCGAGGTCCGGAGAGTTCCTATAGAGAAGAACACTGCAGATCCATTCACTAAGGCCTTACCTTAGATTCAGTTCGAGAGGCTACTCGAGATGATAGGTCTTCGATACGCTAGTACATGGCCCTAGTGCAAGTGGGGGATTGTTAGTGTATATGCCCTAGGGGCCATTATTATATCATACTAGCTTGTATATTACTTAATGGAAGCTTGGGATATTCACAGTAATATTAACAGTCTTGCTAAACATGGTAGTATGTACTTGGTTTATTTCTATGTTAATATGTGTATATGTTAGCATATCGAGAATACATACTGATAGAGCCCTTAGGATCTTGCTTGACTACCAGCGTTGTGATGGCAGTCACACTAGTGGGGGCTGGGTAGTCTACAAGTACATCCTTTTTCAGGTCCCTAGTAATAGGACTATCGAGACAGGGCATCGATACTCCGGAGTAGACTAGTGTGTACGCTTCTCATCTCAGTTGGGGAGATGGTCTGTCCCACAGCCATCAGTATGTTGTACTGGAGATAGTATACATGTGCTCATTAGGTTACGGGTACACCGGATAGGACTCGCAGGGAACTGTTGGTTGGTATTAAACCCATCGTCAGTTAACAGTTCCTAGGTGACATGAGTACAGCATAGTTCGCAGACTTGACACTACAGCTTTGCCTCGAGTGTGTTCCTACTGTTCTTAGATTGCTACCCTACCACAGCTCAAAGGAGTCATGCAAATAGGTAGCAGTTGGGTGCAGTCCCAAAGCAGTTGGAGGCAGTGGCGGTTAGATAGGATTCGTCTCTCCCGGTATTGGGAGTTGATATCGCGCTTTGTTTGGAGAGCCATTACGCAAAGTCCCTGGTCATGGCAAACGAGATTTACTGATAGGATTTCCAGTAGCTTCTTAAGGTGTAATGGGCTTCACTGTGACACGACTTATACCGCCTATAGGGGACTGACGCTTGCCGCCCCCTAGGCCCGATATGCGATAGTCTTAGACGAACAGACCAGACTGTATGAAGATTGTCACATCAGGCTCAGTAGGAGTTCGGATGGGTTTCCTCATCGGCCTTCTTATCGACATCTACCTGGGGACCGTTACTTACAGCTAGTGCCGCTTGCGGTCTGTGGTTAAATCCACTGCCAGCGTAGTGTCGAGTCTTTAAAGTCTCACATAGAGAGTTTCCCTATTTCGGGCGAAACGATATAGAGGTCGTATGGTTTTACGACAAGGTTCGGACACATACGTGTTTTTACGCACGTACGATGTTCGGACAGTTTATACTAGCAGGCTTTGGTTTAAGCCAGATTCTAGTATTGGATTATTGGATTTATATAGTCTTAGTATTTCCGTGTTTTCAAGGATGGGAGGGGCATTCTCGTAATTAGTCGAGAAGCTTCTAGAAGATTGATGAGTTGGAGGCTTAGGTGTTATTTGCATTAAATGGATTAGTGACTTATAAGATGAATCATCCAAATGAGTTAATGAAGCATTTATTGCTTAATGACTCATGAGATGATTCATTGTATGTATTAAATGAAGTATGGTTGTTAATATCAAATAAAGATTTATTTGATATTCTTTATGCTTCATCATATATAACAAATGAGACATAATTCATCTATTTCTCACTCTCACCTTCTCTCTCCTCAAGCTCTCTCTCTTCAAAGAACTAACCCTAACCTTTCATGTGTTGCGATCCAAGGGTTAGCAAGACTAATAGATCCCTAATCCTATTCTATATGCTCTGGGTTACTTTGATTAGCACGCATAGCAACCTTGTTACCTCAAGTGAGAGGTTAAGCTTGGAGAAGTAGCTCTCGGGTGGATCTTCTATCACAACGAGGAGGCCGACGAGGAGGTGGTCTACGAGAACAAGAAGGACTTGATTCATTAGGTATAATCATCTTTCATAGTAATTAATCACTTCTATGTTGTTGTTAGTTAGGGTTTAGAAAAGATCCATAAAGTTAGTCGATGTTAGTTTAAACAAAATGATTGTTTTACCTATTCCGCCACCCCGCATCATGTAGGGTGTCTAACATTAACTTACAGGCTACAACGTGCCGTGCACCTGCTGTTTATATATTTTGAAACGGGACCGAGCTCGCGTGCGCCGAATTTCTAAAAACCCTTTCTTTCAAAACACATAGGCGTGTGCGCTTAAGGTCCCAAAAAAAATTGGCACCATTGCCGAGAAGGCGATAGTCATTATGGGTTGTTATTTCAGGTTCAATTGTATATACAAAACTAATTTTAACACAAAATTTTTCAAAACAAAAATCTAACTTTTTGACATTTTGTTCTCTGTCTTTTTTATCTGCTATCACTCTGTAATTCATTGAAAGATTTGGACTAGAAAATGGGACACTTATAGGACAAGGAGAACACGGTACAAATTTGGAGCTCCAACTCCAAAAGTTGGCCGCTATTTTATTCCAAAAAGCCGCAATTTACAGCCCAAACAACTGATTGCTTCAATTTTTTGCTGTCTGATTCTTTGTCCTATTTTTGCTCTATTTTTATACTTTAAATTTCATAATTGTGTGTGCGCAGCATATTGGCCATATATATTACTTTTTCGCTAAATTTTCCGATATTTTCAACATTTCAGTTTTAGACGGACTCATGACCTACGAACGTGCAGAGTAAATTGAACTTTCAAGAAAAAGGATTTAGTGAAGTACAGTGCCAAAGATCCGGCTAGTTTGACCCGTTCAAGAGAACATTCAAGTACTTATGGATCGACTCAAAGGGGGTTTCTTATCTCGAACATTTCGATACGTATTTCTAAACTCCTCTCTCGAATCCCGACACATTCCTATATTATTTCTTTTGCAGGATTCTTTTCAAGTTTGACGCCAATTGCCGAAAGAGAATTAACCTGTATTTGTTGCAGCGCCTAACCCTAAGATGAAAAAGATGTGCTCAATTTTTTGATTTCTTTAATTCTTTTATTGATTGTGCATTTACATCTTAATACAGACTTAAGGGCATGAAAACCCCAACAAGATATGGCAAACGATTTCATCACCTTTTCCATGGCCCACAAATCACAAAACTACATTCTTGCATACCCACAATAATTTTAAAATCGATTAGAACTCTGACTTCAAAGATTCTGCTCCATAGGATAAGTTAATTGTGCTTAGAACATTGCTTAATGTTATATTGTTCATGAGGTGTCTAGGCAAGTGTTCACGGCTCAACCGCCAAAGGAGAAAAGATTATTCTAATTAAGAAACTTCGCGAAAGTGTTATACAACCTCCCCTTATCTCTGCACTTATCTGGCTTCGTGATCAATATATCTTGAGCCCGTTTTTCAATACAGTTTTATTTCAACAATCAGGTTCTTAAGCAGGTTTAGATGACTTAGCAAAACATAGATTGCTAGGGGTGTTATATTATTTGTTTTTGTGATTTTGTGAATTTTTATTAATATGGGTAATATACAGTTCAATTCGATTCTTCCCAATCCAAATTCTTTTGTTTATACACATACTCAATTCTTTTGTTCAAAATGTCAAAAGACTTCCCACATTCTTGAAAACTGTCCTTTCTTAGGAGGGTAACGAACCATTCCAGAATTTTAATATTTTTCCACCTCCTAACACTCTTGATCCCAATCCCACTTCAAATATAGAGTAATCGATTAAAAACTTAGAGAAATAGATTGACAAGATGACTGTTTTAGCAACGTTACCATCACAACCCTTCCTTCCTGAAACAATTAACACATCAATAGAGTATGATAGTGAGATGGATGCTAGTTTGACCGTTTTAGCGAAAGGTTTGGAAATGATATTTGCAGTCGAGAATCAAACAGCTTTGAAGCTATCCATATTCATACAACAATCTAATCAATTATTTCAAGCTCAATCTCAATCATTGGCTAGAATCGACGAACAAGTGAAACATTTAGCTGTAAAGATTTTAGAGAGTGAAAACGATCAATTTGAAACCAATAATACCAATATCTATCATCTAGGAAGTCAACTGAGTGAGACAAATGATCAAACAAATTTTGATGATTTCATAGTTGATGATGAAAATATAATTGACTTGACTGAGTGTTATAAGAACAAGCAAGAAATCCTTCCGATTCAGTCCGACACTAGCCTTCAGGTACCAAATAGGCCTCCTATTACTTGTGATCTTGAGGATGATCTAATTGAAGATGAGATACTTGCATCGACTAATTATAGCGATAAAATTTTAAAGGAAGAAACTTGTGAATTTGACGAGTATGATTTCGAGTTAGGTTTCAATGAAATTCGCAATCAGGAACCCACGACTTTAGAGTGGGAACCTACATTTCTAAATGATATCAACCTACCCATAATTCGGTGTGTTGAGAAAGAACATGAATTAGGAGATGTAAGCTGTATTGATGAGACTATGATTGTGGAGGAGTATAGGGAGGAAGATAACTTTGATAAATATTTTTTCATGCCGAGTAATGGATGGTTTTCAAAATTTGACGACGGAAATCAAGTTTTGAGTAATGGATGGTACACATAGAACATTATCTAAAAGAAAGGACCGTTGAAGAGAGTGCAGTTTTGTTTTACCGATGTAGGAGATTTTCAAATATGAACCATCACCTATGTTGATCTCATCGGCATCACCGTAATCGGTGTAACTATGAAGGGTCCCAACATCGTACGTGACGTGGTGAGAAGCACCAGTGTCCAATTGCCAGGAAGAGGGAGCAGGCTGGTTGATATTTATGTTGTTTGCAATAGGTTGAGAGTGGTTCTGCGACGGATGCTGTGGTGGATTCATTTGCACCGCATTCTCACAAAGGAAGAGGTTGAAATGACTACAGTCTCTGGTGTTGTGACCAGAACCCTTGCAGAAGTTGCGGTATGAGTTGGAACGACTCGAGTTGTTGCTGCAAGCAGAGGAGTGTTGGTGGTTGATGGTGGTGCTGCGAGCGAAGTGGTTGCTGTGGTTGTTGTGATTGTAGGAGGTGCTGCCACGTTGTTGAAGAGGGTGATAGGAAGATCAATTGTGTTGGTTGGCATTGTTGGCGGTTGCAAGAGAAAGGGACACGCTCGTGTCTTCCTTCTTTAGATGATGTTCATAGTCTACGAGCTTTTCATATAGCTCGTCGAAAGTGATGGCGTTATCACGGATTCGGATAGCAGCTGATACTTCTTTGAATTCATATCCGAGGCCAGTGAGTATGTGAAGAACAAGATCTTCTTCAGAGAGAGATGTAAGTTGATGTCGCGCACCCCGTGTGTCCGCGGGGAGGCGGAATATTCAAAAACGATTTTTCAAAGCTCGCAACACCGACTTAAATTCTAGGATAGATGCTAAACCCTAGCTAACACAATACTGTATGAGGTTTAACTACTCGGATAGAAGTTATACCTCACTATACCAAGTCCTTCGGGTCTTCATCGCTGTCATCCACTCGTCGTCAGCTCCAAGGATCGGAACGGATCGCAGCAACCTCGACGGCCTCCCCGAGTCAAAGACGATCCATCCGAGAATCTATAGTCCGAGCTTTCATATCGAATCTGAGATAACTACGGCTTCTAGTTCACTAAACTAGAAGTCCTAGGTGGTGTAGATTGAGAAGATGGAGTGATTTATTGCTTGGAACCCTAAGATTCTCAACACATGAGAGGATTAGGGTTTAGACGAAGAATAAGGTCACTTGAGGAAGAGAGAGTTTTCTAGCTTAACTAAAGAAAAGACTTGGCTCCTTGCTTGTGAATAATAACCACCCTTAATAAAATATCAAGCATCCAAATATAAATATCAAGCATGCTTGATTCAAAATATCTAGTGTAATGATCACACCATGAGTCATGGCATGAATCATGCCATTAGTCACCAAGAGCCATGTGCTATTCTTTTGTCACATAAACACCTCATTTCCTCCACCTAATTGTTTTAATCCATTAAAGAATCAAAACCCTAATTAGGTTACCTTCTTCTAGAAGCTTTCCCAGATAATTACGAAAATGCCCATCATCCGTATATACATACTTGCATCTGTATTCCGAAGAGCATGAATACAAAGAGATGAAACAATCCATCAATATAATACTAAGATCCGGATTAAACCAAAGCCCACTAGTATTATCCGCCCAATCATCACACGCGCACAAGTGCACGTACGTGATCAAAGCTCTGCCATAAAACCATACGGCCTCTACACCTTTTGCCCGGTGCACGGAAGCCCTCTGTCTGGGACTCTAAAGACTCGACACTACGCTAGCAGTGGGTTTAACCACAGGCCGCAAGCGGTACTAGCTGTACGTAACGGTACAAAGGTAAATGTCGATAAGAAGGCCGATGAGCTAACTCTTCCGAACTCCTACTGAGCCTGTATATGACAATCTCCGTATAGTCCAGTCTGTTCGTCTAAGAGTATCGCATATTGGGCCTAGGGGCGGTAATCGTCAGACCCCTAATAGTGCAATAAGTCATGTCAGAGTGTAGCCCAAAACACCCTAAGATCTACTGGAATACCTACCAGTAAATCTCGTTTTCCTTGGCCAAGAACTTTGTGTAATGGCCTTCTGAACACAGTGCGATATCAACCCTCAATAACAGGAAAGACGAATCCTATCTAACCGCCACTGCCTCCAAGTGCTTCGGGACTGCACCCAACTACTACCTGTTTGCACGACTCCTTTGAGCCGTGGAAGGGTAGTAATCAAAGTACAGTGGGAACACACTCGAGACGAAGTAGCAGTGTCAAGTCAACAGACTAAGCTTTACTCATGTCACCTGGGAACTGCTACCCGACGATAGGTATAATACCCACCAACATTCCCCAATGAGTCCTGTCCAGTGTACTCATAACCTAATGAGCACCTGCATACTATCTCCAGTACGACGTACTAATGGCTGTGGGACAGACCATTTCCCCTGCTGGGATGAGAAGCGTATATACTAGTCTACAGTGGAGTATCGATGCCCCGTCTTGATAATCCTATGGTTAGGGACCTGTATAGGATGTGCTTATAGATTACCCAACCCCCACTAGTGTGACTGCCATCACAATGCTGGTAATCAAGCAAAGATCCTAAGGGCTCTACCAATATGTATAAGCGATATACTAAAAGAAACACATGCACATATTGAGGTAGAAATAAACCATGTAGCATATTACCATTTCGAGCAAGACTGTTACTATATCCGTGTATTTCCTAAGCACCCATTAAGTAATATATAATCCAGTATGATACAATAATGGCCTCTATGGTATATATCACTAACAATCTCCCACTTGCACTAAGTCCATAAACTGGCATATCGCAGACCGAAGATCTCGAATAGCCTCTCGAACATTGTCTGAGTGATGGCTTCTGTGAGTGGATCTGCAGTGTTGCTCTCCGTATCTACTCTCCTCACCTCGATCTCCTAGGGATCAACGATCTCCCTGATCAGGTGGTACCGCCTTAAGATATGTCTGGATCTCTGATGGGACTTGGGTTCCTTCCCTAAAGCTGTAGCACCGTTTGTTGTACTAAAGAATTGGAACAACAATGGAAAGAACCACCTGAAGTTCAGTTACGAACTTCCTTATCCAGACTGCCTCTTTTATGGCATCTCATGCAGTGAACTACTCCATTTCCATCGTTGAGTCTGCAACGGTGTCCTGCTTGGAGCTCTTCCAATAGACCGCCCCTCCATTGTGTGTAAAGACATAACCCGATATGGACTTGGAGTCATCCTTATCACTCTGGAAGTTGGAGTCAGCAAAGGCCTCAATTTGGAGGTCGTTTCCGCCATACACCAAGAACAACTCCTTAGTCCTTCTCAGGTGCTTGAGAATGTTCTTTACTGCTATTCAGTGTTTCTCCCCTGGGTTTGACTGATACCGGCTTACCACGCTAGTGTATAAGAAACATCTAGTCTAGAACACAACATCACATACATTATAGAGCCTACTGTAGAAGCGTAGGGTATAATCGACATGCAAGCCCTTTCCAAATTAGTCTTGGGAGATATCTCTTTGGAGAGGGTGATTCCGTGACAAGCCGGTAGACTACCGCACTTTGAATCGTCCATATTAAATATTTTTAGCACGGTTGATTTACCTTGACTTTATAAGACCCACTATCCTCTTTGATCTATCACGATAGATCTGGATCCTCAGAATGTAGTTAGTATCACCTAGGTCTTTGATGGAGAACCTTAGTGACAAGAATCCTATTGATAATTGTAGCATAGTAATGTTATTTCCTATCATGAGAATGTCATCCACGTACTCAACGAGGAATTCCACAGTTCTTGCTACAATCTTATTATAACTGCATGGTTCATCTGGATTTTTGATAAAGTCAAATTCTTTTGACTGTCTCATAAAAAAAGATGTTCCAACTCCGCGATGCCTACTTTAGTCCATAAATAGACATAAGCAACTTGCACAATTTCCCGCTGCTCCCATTCTGATTGAAACCCTCTGGATGATCCATAAAGACGCACTCTTCCAAATAACCATTTAGAAAAGCCGTCTTTACATCCATCTGCCGGATCTCAAAATCTTGGAAGGCAGCAATGGCAAGAAGGATCCGAATGGATTTGAGCATAGCCACTGGAGAAAAGGTTTCATCATTGTCCAAACCAGGTTTTTGATGAAAACCTTTTACAATAAGTCTAACCTTATAAGTGTCAACCTATCTATCTACACCAATCTTTTTTCTGAAGATCCATTTGCAGCCTACGGGTTTTACCCCTTCTGGTGCAATATTCAAAGTGCATACTTTGTTGGTGTATATGGACTCCATTTCGGTCCGCATTGCATCCAGCCATTTTACCGAGTCGTCGCTCTGAATGGCTTGCTGGAAGCTAGTTGGCTTATCATTGTCAATGATGCAATCCTCTCTATCCCCGTCTATGAGAAACCGTAGTATCTCTCGGGCGGATGAGACTGCCTACTAGTCTTGCGGATTGGCGCAGGGATGTCCTGTTCTTTTGAAATCTCTGGTTCTACCATACTTTCATTAATAGTTTGTGGTTCTGGAATTTCTTCCAGTTCTATTACGCTCCCACTAGTCCTTTTTCAAAAAATTGATTTTCTAAAAAGTGGGCATGATGAGAAACAAAAACCCATTTGTTCCTCTGCGTAATAGAAAAGATACCCCCTGGAGTTCTTTGGGTATCCCACAAACCTACACAGTACTGAGCGTGCCTCAAACATGTCCGCATACTGCTTTTTGACAAAAGCTGGATATCTTTATATCTTCAGATACTGAAGATAGGGTTTCTTCCCACTCCATATCTGATATGGTGTGGTAGGCACGGTCTTGGTAGGAACCTTATTCAAAAGATATGCAGCTAATTCTAGTGCATAACCTCAGAAGGATCACGGTAACTCAGCATTACTCATCATAGAACGAACCATACCCAATAGGGTTCGGTTTCGCCTTTCCGATACACAGTTGTGTCGTGGTGTATATGGAGGAGTAAGCTGAGAGAGAATTCCATTCTCTTTTGAGTAACCCAAAAACTCGGCAATTAAGTATTCACCACATCGATCAGATCTCAGTGTCTTAATACTTTTGCTTGTTTGTTTTTCTACATCATTCTTATATTCTCGGAATTTTTCAAAAGGTCTAGATTTATGCTTCATCAAGAAGACAAGTCCCGACCCAGAGAAATCATCCGTAAAAGTAATGAAATAGGAATAACCACTTCGTGCATCTATAGATATTGGACCACACACGTCGCTGTGTATGAGTCATAAGAGCTCGCTCGCTCTTACTCCGTGTCCAGTGAACGAAGTCTTTGTCATCTTTCCTATGAGACAAGATTGACAAGTTGCATAAGACTGATATTCGAACGGGTCCAAATATCCCTCTCTATGTAACTTCGATAACCGTGTTTCATTGATGTGACCAGTCTACAATGCCATAAGAAAGTTTTGTTTAATTCTGGAGACTTTCTTTTAAGTGTGTTCTGGACGTTGAAAACCTGAGCTTGATTTAACACGTATATATTGTCCTCTAGTGTACCTGACCCAATCAAACTTTGATTTAGGTAGATGTGGACCACATCGTTTACTGTAACACCTTAGGATGTGATTAGTGGCTAATTATACTTTAATATATGGTTTTGAATAAAATGTTTACCAAATCTATTTTCAAATATTTTATCCTATTTAATGAATATTTTATTAGATTTTTCCTAGGCTTGCACACACTTGTGCATGACAACTAGGTTTAAAATGGGGTTAGACCATGATTAGCAACCATGGTGGATTAACCCAAATTCCTTAAGCTAATTTTAAAATTTGTATTAAGTTTTTTAGAGTTAATTGTTTTTTTTTAATGGAAATGGTTTGAATTTTTTTGACTTGGTGAGAGAGAGAGAGAAGGAATGGGCTTCATGGCATGAGCCATGCTCATTAAATGAAGAGAGAGAGAGAAGGGGGGTATGACTTGTGTGCTCCCATCTCTCATTCTCACTCTCACTTCTCTTACTCTCACTCACTCACTCACACACACATAGCAGCAGCTCAGCAGCTGCAGCAGCAAAAACAGCAACAACAGCAGCAGCTCAGCAGCTGCAGCAGCAAAAACAGCAACAGCAGCAGCAGCATCTGAAGCAGCAGTAGCAGCATCTGAAGAAGCAGCAGCAGCTCAGCAGCAGCAGCAGCAGCACACCGCCTCTTCTTCTTCCCTTCTTCTTCTCCTTCTCCTGCATCCTAGGATCCCTAGAGATATAATCTTTAAACTTGACTTCTTACTTTTACAAAATATGGTTATTTAAGCTTAAGATTAGTGTTTAATGTGATTTAGTTCTAGTTATGGTGATTTGGGTGAAGATTTGGCCAAGTGATGGTTTTTATGGTTAATGTAGCTTAACTAAGTGTTTTTAAGGCCATCTAAACTAAGTTTTGCTTCAGATTTCACTAAAATACCATTGGGTTTCAATTAGTGCTAAAATTAACGTTTTTAAGTAAATTCTTGGCTTTCTGTGATCTGCTCTTGACCCAGGTACTTCAGGAAAAAGTTGCTGATACTGTAGCATAGTGACCAAGCCAGAGACACACACACACGAAGCACGGGGCCCCTGTCCCCCTTTAGGGCGCAAATTTATTCTGTCTGGCCGCAAATTGCGGTCAGAAGGTGGGTGTGGGTGTTGGGTTTTGGTCTGTAGGAGTCTGCTGTAATTTTAGGGCCAGTGGTATGTGCAATTTTGTATGTTTTCACCTGTATCAGAATCTGGGACGATATATCGTTTTTCTAGCAAGTTTTGATTGCGCGACACGTGCGATACGTGAGTGGGTTCTGTGATCCAGCATATCGCGACGTGTCGGGATAGTTTTAGACGCGTATACACATGATCTAGCGTATCGGACACGCGCGTTTAGTTCGCAACGCGAGTTTCTCGTTTGATTTCGATATCGCGTTTTGCGAAATATTTTGCATATATATGGATTCCTTGTGTAAATTCCCGGTTCACAGGCGGGTCCGTCGGACGCAGTAAAGAAAGGGGAACAGGTGGTCGGCTACGTGTAGCACGCGACCAGGTGAGTAGATTTAACATCTACGGGGAAATCGCCCGTATGGCGTTAAGCGTCAGGGCGTGATAGGATATTTAGTCGTAGATGTTCATATGGACTATTGTAGCATACCTTCTTGTTGCATATAGAATTGATAGTATATAACACTGCACTGTCACTAACGGTTAAAGCTGCACGAGCACTATTTGTATGATACACTCACACCGTTAGTGATTGCCATGACACTTGCACTATAGGATTGCTACGAACTACATATCGATTGATTGCACACATGTACACTGTATATTCACATTAGTACATACCTTCACTGATACATCACTACTTGCGCACATGTACACTGTATATTCACATTAATGCATATCGTACTTGATATATCCATATTAGTGCACATGTACATTGCTACACTCACATTGCGTATATATTCATTTGCACATTCATACCTATATATATACATATGTTAGATACATGGATGATATTGTCATGATTTAAAAACTAAGGGACCGCACGTGGTATTTTCAAAACTGGATCTTTTTAAAAGAGCAGTTTTCCCTTTTTACTCTTAATGCCATACGACACATTGTATGGATTTACGCATTTACTTTGGATTTATGTGATTTCTGGATTTGGGAACCGGGGTATTATTTTTAGAAAATACGCACTGTTTTAAAAACCCGGTTTCCCTTGATATGATATTTCAGTGCGTCCACCATGCGTTTTCTCGGTTCTGAGACGTATGACATGTGAACCCGAATCGAGAAGCTGGACGAGGCTAATTGCGGGTACATGGTGGACCTGGTATGGTACCCCGGGGCAAGAAAGGAATGCTGTGTATACAGACGGTGAGCATGGCAGAGAGACTACTACCTACCGGTGATTGGTTAGATCTGGCGGTTATCCGGAGGATACTGACCAGAGTTGAGAGATGGATACGGGACGACACGTACTGCCGGGGCCAAGGGCCGATTCCGCAGACAGAACACGATACTTGAGGATTTGCTTGTCGATGCTTGGCATGATGATTTGTGATATTTTCGAGTGCCGATGCTAGGCATTCACGATTCCATGAGCTGTACAGGATTTGAGGGCCGATCCAAGTGACGGCACATGAGTTTTATTGGGTTTTGGGTGCATTGATAGACATCGGTTATTCTTCCACGTTGACATTCCGTGTAGATGATATTTATTCCCATGCTAGCATTCACCATTTTGCATCTCATTCTGTAGCTATAGTACCTGACAGAGTATTTTTGCATGATTATTGCATACCCTGCTCATCATATATATATGCTATTAGATTTCCCTTGTTATGCACAATTATTGCATACCCTGCTTATCATATAGAGAGGTTATTAGATCGCACTTGTTGCATGATTATTGCTCATATAGCTCATCATATAGATGTTATCTGTTGGCATAGGTTAGAGTATCGCAGCACGAGCATACTCGCGATTACCTTTATTTGTTATCTACTACTCACGAGTTGGCAACTCACCCCCGCTGTGCCACAGTGTTTGCAGGTTGCCCCTCAGAGTAGTCGCGGCAGGCTGCTTTCTTGCATTTTTTGATACAGATACCACTGCAGTTGGCGTGTTAGCCCTTTCGCTGATAGGTGGGTTTTTGTGCAGTATCTGTTTATTTTCTAGTTGTCTACATTGTTGTATCTAGTACTCTCCATCTAATTTCATGTATTGACTTAGAGACCAGTTGTGAGGACGATGTATATTATTTTATACTCTGGTGTTGAGCTCGTTGTGAGCCGACTTTATTTATGCAGTTTTATATTTCATGTCGTTTTCACTTATATTGCTCATTTCTTCACTACGGCGTCGTATATTTTTATTGTGGTGATTGTTCCGCCGTTGGGCATGATTGCTCCCGTTTGGGATTCTTTATTTTTATTGCACATCATTTTATTCATATATTGTCTTGTACCCGATTTCGGGGCTAGTTTTTACAAAGGAAATGCTGCCAAAATTTTTAAGATAATAACTTGAACTTTAAAGAATTTTTTTCTAAATTACTTAAGGTTTTTTAACGTTTTAACAAATGTTTCTATTAAATGTTTGAAACACTCAATACTTTTTTTGGTGTTGATTTCTGGTTTCGGCTTATTTAGTTGCGTTACGCCTGCAGACGTTACGTGGTTAAGTGCCGTTCACGGGCCAAACTTTGGGTCATGACAAAGTTTGTATCAGAGCGTAGGTTTTACCTTCGGAGTGTAGGATGACCCTGGTTTGATGGAGTAGGTAGCTGAAGCAGAGTGGCGTAGCGTGCGTATGTTCCGCTACATACTCACGACACGGTTCTCCGCCTAAGCGACCTTAGGACTTATTAATTGAAATTCTTTCATGATTGTATATATCCTTATGATTCGGTTTTCGTATCCTCTTCGAATACTACTTCTTTTCAGCCATTAAGCCGCCAAGGACTACGAGGGTGCAGAGAGCGGCCGCGAGAGCCGAGATTAGAGTTGACTCGTCCGAGACGAGGACTAATCCGGGTAGTACACCCATTGTACCAGTGCTGTCTGTTCCACCTCCGACAAACCAGATCGGTAGACTAGCGGCAGAGATGCAGGACTTGCGCTAGACGATGAGCTCATTGGTTGAGACCGTTCGAGCGCAGCGACAGGAGGTTGTCACCCCTGTTATCCAGTTGTTCCTTGCAATCAGCATGCAGCATTCCGTCACCTACATAGCACCAGTAGATGCAGCCCCAGTTTACGAGACACGTCTTCCAGAGACTTTGAGAGTTCCGGAATTGTGGAGGAATCGTACTGGTGTACCAACGTAGAGCAGAGGCTTAGGACGAGGACGGTCGTTCGGCTCTCTTCCCCAGGAGGGTCAGAAGTCAGCGTGTGGATGTTTTCGATGCGGAAGCCTTCAACACTTCGTCAGACATTGTCCCTTAGCACCACGTCAGGGTCATATTCTGAGACGTCATGGACGCAGAGGGTTCGCTCAGAGGGTTCAGTCTAGCAGAAGAGGAGTTCGGCCTGTTGTGGGTAGAGGGTAGACACGAGAGTTTGCTTCTACTCATCGGGACGCGAGGGCGTCCAATGCAGAGTTTTCAGGTATCCTTAATTCGTATGTTCTTTTGATGTATTTGTTTGTTTTTCACACTTGTGCCATGGTTGGGACGAGAGTCGTATTAGATAGATCGGCCGTTTGTTGTGTTAACTTCTGTCAGCGATTCTTTTGTTGCGCGACACGTAATTCGGTCGTGTGCCAATCGGATAGGAGATAAGGATTCGTCTGTCGTTTTGATCCTTCTAGAGATGTTGGATTTGGCGTTCTCCTGGGCACGGACTGGTTAGCTACGTGCAAGGAGTTTGTGTACTACCGTGAGGAAACAGTTAGGTTTTGTTTTCCCCGGCGAGTCAGTTCTTGTTGTGTAGGTGGATAGTTGTGCCGCCTCTCACAGCTTGAATTAAGCCTTTTTCGCTAGTCGGCTTTTGGAGGAGATGTCGTGGATTATTGGCATTCATTCGTGATACCGTAGCCACGGTTGGTTTGTTGGACCGGTTTTCTTTCATGCGAGAGTTTTCCGACGTTGTTCCAGATGAGCCGGCGAAGCTTAAGGAGCTTAAGGATCTACTGCAGAGTTGTTTGTTAGGGGGAGTTTCGTGCGTCTGAGTGTTTCGCATTAGGAAGCTCCTATTTCTGTTCGTCAAGGAGAAAGACGACATATTGAGGTTGTGTACTGATGGATCGTCAGTTGAACCAGCTTACGGTGCGGATAGGTATCTTTTACCTCGCATTGGCGATTTCTTCGATCAGCTCCAGAGTGCGAGACGTGTTCTAAGTTTTTTTGGGATCAGGTCATCATTGTTGCGGGTTCGGAGTGAGGACATTCCGAAGACTTCCTTGTGTGTGCTACGGGCTTTGTGTGTATTGGTGTGTCATTGGATTCACCAATGCCCTAGCAGCATTCGTAGATATGATGAACCGGATTTCTTCAGGACGTTCCTCGACTAGTTATTGTTGTGTTATTTACGACATTCTGGTCTATTTAATATGTCTTGAGGGATTAGAGTAGCACTTGAAAATTTGTTTTGCAGATACTGAGAGAGTCCCAGCAGTTTGCTAGATTCTCGGAGTGTTCCTTCAGGCTTGTTGTGTTGACTCGTAGGTCTTATAGTTACGGGAGACGGATTTGTATGGTTCCGAGGAAGATTGTGGCCGTACAGCTTAGGCCCAGACTTGTGAGCACGACAGAGGTCCGCAGATTTTTAGGCTTAGCAGGTTTTTACCACCGTTTCGTGCAGGATTGCTAGTGTAGCGCTGCACCGTTGACTGAATTGACCGGAATGGAGGTTTCTTTTCTTTGGACTGAGGCGTGTGTGCGGAGTTTCGGCAGTTGAAGATTCAGTTAACAACTGCATCAGTTCTTTCTTTGCTTTTTGGTTCGGTCGACCTTGTGGTTTAACTGTGATGTTTCGTGAGTGGGGCTCGAGTGTGTACTGAGGTAACACTATAGAGTTATCGCTTTTGCTTCCCTACATTTGGAGGAAGTACGAGAAGGATATCCCACTCATGATCTGGAGATGGCCGCGGTGGTTTTGCATTGGAGATTTGGAGACACTATTTGTTCGAGAGTCGTGTCAGATTTTCACGGACCACCAGAACTTAATGTTCATCTTCCTGCAGCGGATTTTGATTGTTGTGATAGTCCTCTGCGGATTTACAGTTCTGGTGCGATCGTTGAGTACAACTTAAGTTCGTCTCTACTGAGGGAACAGCTTACTCATGTCCACGCCTACCATGCATCCACCATGCGTTTTCAGTGCGTCCCTTGATATGATATTTCAGTGCGTCCACCATGCGTTTTCTCGGTTCTGAGACGTATGACATGTGAACCCGAATCGAGAAGCTGGACGAGGCCAATTGCGGGTACATGGTGGACCTGGTATGGTACCCCGGGGCAAGAAAGGAATGCTGTGTATACAGACGGTGAGCCTGGCAGAGAGACTACTACCTACTGGTGATTGGTTAGATCTGGCGGTTATCCGGAGGATACTGACCAGAGTTGAGAGATGGATACGGGACGACACGTACTGCCGAGGCCAAGGGCCGATTCCACAGACAGAACACGATACTTGAGGATTTGCGTGTCGATGCTTGGCACGATGATTTGTGATATTTTCGAGTGCCGATGCTAGGCATTCACGATTCCATGAGCTGTACAGGATTTGAGGGCCGATCCAAGTGACGGCGCATGAGTTTTATTGGGTTTTGGGTGCATTGATAGACATCGGTTATTCTTCCACGTTGACATTCCGTGTAGATGATATTTATTCCCATGCTAGCATTCACCATTTTGCATCTCATCCTGTAGCTATAGTACCTGACAGAGTATTTTTGCATGATTATTGCATACCCTGCTCATCATATATATATGCTATTAGATTTCCCTTGTTATGCACAATTATTGCATACCCTGCTTATCATATAGAGAGGTTATTAGATCGCACTTGTTGCATGATTATTGCTCATATAGCTCATCATATAGATGTTATCTGTTGGCATAGGTTAGAGTATCGCAGCACGTGCATACTTGCGATTACCTTTATATGTTATCTACTACTCACGAGTTGGCAACTCACCCCCGCTGTGCCACAGTGTTTGCAGGTTGCCCCTCAGAGTAGTCGCGGCAGGCTGCTTTCTTGCATTTTTTGATACAGATACCACTGCAGTTGGCGTGTTAGCCCTTTCGCTGATAGGTGGGTTTTTGTGCAGTATCTGTTTATTTTCTAGTTGTCTACATTGTTGTATCTAGTACTCTCCATCTAATTTCATGTATTGACTTAGAGACCAGTTGTGAGGACGATGTATATTATTTTGTACTCTGGTGTTGAGCTCGTTGTGAGCCGACTTTATTTATGCAGTTTTATATTTCATGTCGTTTTCACTTATATTGCTCATTTCTTCGCTACGGCGTCGTATATTTTTATTGTGGTGATTGTTCCGCCGTTGGGCGTGATTGCTCCCGTTTGGGATTCTTTATTTTTATTGTACATCATTTTATTCATATATTGTCTTGTACCCGATTTCGGGGCTAGTTTTTACAAAGGAAATGCTGCCAAAATTTTTAAGATATTAACTTGAACTTTAAAGAATTTTTTTCTAAATTACTTAAGGTTTTTTAACGTTTTAACAAATGTTTCTATTAAATGTTTGAAACACTCAATACTTTTTTTGGTTTTGATTTCTGGTTTCGGCTTATTTAGTTGCGTTACGCCTGTAGACGTTACGTGGTTAAGTGCCGTTCACAGGCCAAACTTTGGGTCATGACAAAGTTTGTATCAGAGCGTAGGTTTTACCTTTGGAGTGTAGGATGACCCTGGTTTGATGGAGTAGGTAGCTGAAGCAGAGTGGCGTAGCGTGCGTAAGTTCCGCTACATACTCACGACACGGTTCTCCGCCTAAGCGACCTTAGGACTTATTGATTGAAATTCTTTCATGATTGTATATATCCTTATGATTCGGTTTTCGTATCCTCTTCGAATACTACTTCTTTTCAGCCATTAAGCCGCCAAGGACTACGAGGGCGCAGAGAGCGGCCGCGAGAGCCGAGATTAGAGTTGACTCGTCCGAGACGAGGACTAATCCGGGTAGTACACCCATTGTACCAGTGCTGTCTGTTCCACCTCCGACAGACCAGATCGCTAGACTAGCGGCAGAGATGCAGGACTTGCGCTAGACGATGAGCTCATTGGTTGAGACCGTTCGAGCGCAGCGACAGGAGGTTGTTACCCCTGTTATCCAGTTGTTCCTTGCGATCAGCATGCAGCATTCCGTCACCTACATAGCACCAGTAGATGCAGCCCCAGTTTACGAGACACGTCTTCCAGAGACTTTGAGAGTTCCGGAATAGTGGAGGAATCGTACTGGTGTACCAACGTAGAGCAGAGGCTTAGGACGAGGACGGTCGTTCGGCTCTCTTCCCCAGGAGGGTCAGAAGTCAGCGTGTGGATGTTTTCGATGCGGAAGCCTTCAACACTTCGTCAGACATTGTCCCTTAGCACCACGTCAGGGTCATATTCTGAGACGTCATGGACGCAGAGGGTTCGCTCAGAGGGTTCATTCTAGCAGAAGAGGAGTTCGGCCTGTTGTGGGTAGAGGGCAGACACGAGAGTTTGCTTCTACTCATCGGGACGCGAGGGCGTCCAATGCAGAGTTTTCAGGTATCCTTAATTCGTATGTTCTTTTGATGTATTTGTTTTTTTTTCACACTTGTGCCGTGGTTGGGACGAGAGTCGTATTAGATAGATCAGCCGTTTGTTATGTTAACTTCTGTCAGCGATTCTTTTGTTGCGCGACACGTAATTCGGTCGTGTGCCAATCGGATAGGAGATAAGGATTCGTCTGTCGTTTTGATCCTTCTAGAGATGTTGGATTTGGCGTTCTCCTGGGCACGGACTGGTTAGCTACGTGCAAGGCGTTTATGGACTACCGTGAGGAAACAGTCAGGTTTTGTTTTCCCCAGCGAGTCAGTTCTTGTTGTGTAGGTGGATAGTTGTGCCGCCTCTCACAGCTTGAATTAAGCCTTTTTCGCTAGTCGGCTTTTGGAGGAGATGTCGTGGATTATTGGCGTTCATTCGTGATACCGTAGCCACGGTTGGTTTGTTGGACCGGTTTTCTTTCGTGCGAGAGTTTTCCGACGTTGTTCCAGATGAGCCGGCGAAGCTTAAGGAGCTTAAGGATCTACTGCAGAGTTGTTTGTTAGGGGGTGTTTTGTGCGTCTGAGTGTTTCGCATTAGGAAGCTCCTATTTCTGTTCGTCAAGGAGAAAGACGACATATTGAGGTTGTGTACTGATGGATCGTCAGTTGAACCAGCTTACGGTGCGGATAGGTATCTTTTACCTCGCATTGGCGATTTCTTCGATCAGCTCCAGAGTGCGAGACGTTTTCTAAGTTTTTTTGGGATCAGGTCATCATTGTTGCTGGTTCGGAGTGAGGACATTCCGAAGACTTCCTTGTGCGTGCTACGGGCTTTGTGTGTATTGGTGTGTCATTGGATTCACCAATGCCCTAGCAGCATTCGTAGATATGATGAACCGGATTTCTTCAGGACGTTCCTCGACTAGTTATTGTTGTGTTATTTACGACATTCTAGTCTATTTAATGTGTCTTGAGGGATTGGAGTAGCACTTGAAGATTTGTTTTGCAGATACTGAGAGAGTCCCAGCAGTTTCCTAGATTCTCGGAATGTTCCTTTAGGCTTGTTGTGTTGACTCCTAGGTCTTATAGTTACGGGAGACGGATTTGTATGGTTCCGAGGAAGATCGTGGCCGTACAGCTTAGGCCCAGACTTGTGAGCACGACGGAGGTCCACAGATTTTTAAGCTTAGCAGGTTTTTACCACCGTTTAGTGCAGGATTGCTAGTGTAGCGCTGCACCGTTGACTGAATTGACCGGAATGGAGGTTTCTTTTCTTTGGACTGAGGCATGTGTGCGGAGTTTCGGCAGTTGATGATTCAGTTAACAACTGCATCAGTTCTTTCTTTGCTTTTTGGTTCGGTCGACCTTGTGGTTTAACTGTGATGTTTCGTGAGTGGGGCTCGAGTGTGTACTGAGGTAACACTATGGAGTTATCGCTTTTGCTTCCCTACATTTGGAGGAAGTACGAGAAGGATATCCCACTCATGATCTGGAGATGGCCACGGTGGTTTTGTGTTGGAGATTTGGAGACACTATTTGTTCGAGAGTCGTGTCAGATTTTCACGGACCACCAGAACTTAATGTACGTCTTCCTGCAGCGGATTTTGATTGTTGTGATAGTCCTCTGCGGATTTACAGTTCTGGTGCGATCGTTGAGTACAGCTTAAGTTCGTCTCTACTGAGGGAACAGCTTACTCATGTCCGCCCCCAACCACTTTTCTTTAATCGCTTTCGCGAGACACTGCCCGCCGACGTTCGTTCGTCAGAGATACTTGAGCCTATTCGGCTGGGTAATGATTCGGAGTCCATGATTTGTGACGAGGGTGTACTAAATTTAGGGACACGTTTGTGTACGTGATATTATTGGGTAGAGACGTGAAATCTCAGAGCAGGCACATCGGTCAACTCTCTGTACTCATTCAAGTTCCACCAACATTTAACGTGACTTGTGAGATAGTTACGGGTGGGCAGGGATATAAAGAGAAGTTTCGGGTTTCGTTTCAAGGTATCTGTCTTGTTGTGTGTTTGGGTTGGGCAACTGAGACCGGCTGGAGAGTTGCAACCTTTAACCGTTCCGAAGTGGGAATGGGAGCAGGTCTCCACGAATTTCATTTTGGTGTCTACCCAGGTTTATTCAGGGTGTGACTCCATTCGGATACTTGTCGTTCGGTTATACTCAGTTTGCTCAGTTGTTCTTTGTTAAGTTTGTGCGTACGTATTAGTTGTTGTCGGCAGTTAGGGATCGTCACTCGCCATTGTTAGGGTTCTCCTTCGATAGCTGTTATCAGGGGACACTCCAATTGGCAACCTTTAGGTTAGGGGTTAGGTCGTGTCAATCATCAGTCTGTTTTTATGACTCTGCGTTGTAGGATTTTTGGACCCCAGCTAGTCTAGAGACTTCGGAGATGATCCAGTTGTTTTAGGTCAGGATGAGAATTGTCCATTTCGGACAGAGGTCATATGCCGACCGAGATGGTCACAGATTCGAGTTCGCAGTGGCAGATCATGTATTCCTACGGATTTTTCCGATAAATGACATGTTGAGTTTTGGGATGCTTATCCCAGAATTGGAGGTCTTTTTAAGATCCTTAAAGCGAGTTAGTTTCGTTACCTTTAATTTGGTACTTCCGCCCAGATTATTGAGTATTCACCCCGTATTTTTTTTGTCGATACTTTGCAATTACTTTTATGACCTTTCTCACATGATTTAGCACCAGACCATTTAGCTTGAGCGCGATCTTTCGTTCACCATGCAGCCAGTCGTGATATTGGACCGGCAGGTGAAGAAACTTAGATCGAAGGTCTTGCCATCAGTGAAGGTGCTTTGGCGGCACCCGAATGGTGAAGAGATCACTTGGGAGGCCGAGGGCGAGATGCGGAAGAAATTCCCTCATCTCTTTGAAGGTATGTATAGCTTTATATTTTTAAATTCGGGGACGAATTTCTTTAAGGGGGGAAGATTGTAACACCTTAAGATGTGATTAGTGGCTAATTATACTTTAATATATGGTTTTGAATAAAATGTTTACCAAATCGATTTTCAAATATTTTATCCTATTTAATGAATATTTTATTAGATTTTTCCTGGGCTTGCACACACTAATGCATGACAACTAGGGTTAAAATAGGGTCAGACCATGATTAGCAACCATGGTGGATTAACCCAAATGCCTTAAGCTAATTTTAAAATTTGTATTAAGTGTTTAGAGTTAATTGTTTTTTTTAATGGAAATGGTTTGAATTTTTTTTTGACTTGGTGAGAGAGAGAGAGAAGGAATGGGCTTCATGGCATGAGCCATGCTCAATAAATGAAGAGAGAGAGGGGGGTATGACTTGTGTGCTCTCATCTCTCATTCTCACTCTCACTTCTCTCACTCTCACTCACTCACTCACTCACTCACAGCAGCAGCTCAGCAGCTGCAGCAGCAAAAACAGCAACAGCAGCAGCATCTGAAGCAGCAGCAGCAGCAGCAGCATCACCAGCAGCAGCAGCACACCCCCTCTTCTTCTTCCCTTCTTCTTCTCCTTCTCCTGTATCCTAGGACCCTAGAGGTATAATCTTTAAACTTGACTTCTTGCATTTACAAAATATGATTATTTAAGCTTAAGATTAGTGTTTAATGTGATTTAGTGCTAGTTATGGTGATTTGGGTGAAGATTTGGCCAAGTGATGGTTTTTATAGTTAGTGTAGCTTAACTAAGTGTTTTTAAGGCCATCAAAACTAAGTTTTGCTTCAGATTTCACTAAAATACCATAGGGTTTCAATTAGTGCTAAAATTAACGTTTTAAAGTAAATTCTTGGCTTTCTGTGATCTGCTCTTGACCCGGGTACTTCAGGAAAAAGTTGCTGATACTGTAGCATAGTGACCAAGCCAGAGACACACACACGAAGCACGAGCCCCCTGTCCTCCTTTAGGCCGCAGATTTATTCTGTCTGACCGCAAATTGTGGCCAGAAAGTGGGTGTGGGTGTTGGGTTTTGGTCTGTAGGAGTCTGCTGTAATTTTAGGGCCAGTGGTATGTGCAATTTTATATGTTTTCACCTGTATCAGAATCTGGGACGATATATCGTTTTTCTAGCAAATTTTGATTGCGCGACACGTGCGATACGTGAGTGGGTTTTGTGATCCAGCGTATCGCGACGTGTCAGGATAGTTTTAGACGTGTATACACATGATCTAGCATATCGGACACGCGCGTTTAGTTCGCGACGCGAGTTTCTCTTTTGATTTCGATATCGCGTTTTGCGAGATATTTTGCTTATATATGGATTCCATGTGTAAATTCCAGGTTCGCAGGCGGGTACGTCGGACGCAGCAAAAAACGGGAAACAGGTGGATGGCTACGTGTAGCACGCGACCAGGTGAGTAGATTTAACATCTGCGGGGAAATCGCCCGTATGGCGTTAAGCGTCAGGACGTTATAGGATATTTAGTCGTAGATGTTCATATGGACTATTGTAGCATACCTTCTTGTTGCATATAGAATTGATAGTATATAACACTGCACTGTCACTAACGGTTAAAACTGCACGAGCACTATTTGTATGATACACTCACACCGTTAGTGATTGCGCACATGTACACTGTATATTCACATTAGTGCATACCTTCACTGATACATCACTACTTGCGCACACGTACACTGTATATTCACATTAGTGCATACCGTCCTTGATATATCCATATTAGTGCACATGTACATTGCTACACTCACATTGCGTATATATTCATTTGCACATTCATACATATATATATACATATGTTAGATACATGGATGATATTGTCATGATTTAAAAACTAGGGGACCGCACATGATATTTTCAAAACTGGATCTTTTTAAAAGAGAGGTTTTCCCTTTTTACTCTTAATGTCATACGACACATTGCATGGATTTACGCATTTACTTTGGATTTATGTGATTTCTGGATTTGGGAACCGGGGTATTATTTTAAGAAAATACGCACTGTTTTAAAAACCCGGTTTCCCTTGATATGATATTTCAGTGCGTCCACCATGCGTTTTCTCGGTTCTGAGACGTGTGACATGTGAACCCGAATCGAGGAGCTGGACGAGGCCGATTACGGGTACATGGTGGACCCGGTATGGTACCACGGGGTAAGAAAGGGATGCTGTGTATACAGACGGTGAGCCTGGCAGAGGGACTACTACCTACCGGCGATTGGTTAGATCTGGCGGTTATCCGGGGGATACTGACCAGAGTTGAGAGATGGATACGGGACGGCACGTACTGCCGGGGCCGAGGGCCGATTCCACAGACAGAGCCCGATACTTGAGGATTTGCGTGTCGATACCTGGCACGATGATTTGTGATATTTTCGAGTGCCGATGCTAGGCATTCACGATTCCATGAGCTGTACAGGATTTGAGGGCCGATCCGAGTGACGGCGCATGAGTTTTATTGGGTTTTGGGTGCATTGATAGACATCGGTTATTCTTCCACGTTGACATTCCGTGTAGATGATATTTATTCCCATGCTAGCATTCACCATTTTGCATCTCATCCTGTAGCTATAGTACCTGACAGAGTATTTTTGCATAATTATTGCATACCCTGCTCATCATATATATATGCTATTAGATTTCCCTTGTTATGCACAATTATTGCATACCCTGCTTATCATATAAAGAGGTTATTAGATCACACTTGTTGCATGATTATTGCTGATATACCTCATCATATAGATGTTATCTGTTGGCATAGGTTAGAGTATCGCAACACGTGCATACTCGCGATTACCTTTATATATTATCTACTACTCATGAGTTGGCAACTCACCCCCGTTGTGCCACAGTGTTTGCAGGTTGCCTCTCAGAGTAGTCGCGGCAGGCTGCTTTCTTGCATCTTTTGATACCGATACCACTGCAGTTGGCGTGTTATCCCTTTTGCTGATAGGTGGGTTTTTGTGCGGTATCTGTTTATTTTCCAGTTGTCTACATTTTTGTATCTAGTACCCTCCATCTACTTTCATGTATTGACTTAGAGACCAGTTGTGAGGACGATATATATTATTTTGTACTCTGGTGTCGAGCTCGTTGTGAGCCGACTTTATTTATGCAGTTTTATATTTCATGTCGTTTTCACTTATATTGCTCATTTCTTCGCTACGGCGTCGTATATTTTTATTGTGGTGATTGTTCCGCCATTGGGCGTGATTGCTCCCGTTTGGGATTCTTTATTTTTATTGTATATCATTTTATTCATATATTGTCTTGTACCCGATTTCGGGGCTAGTTTTTACAAAGGAAATGCTGCCAAAATTTTTAAGATAATAACTTGAACTTTAAAGAATTTTTTTCTAAATTACTTAAGGTTTTCTAATGTTTTAACAAATGTTTCTATTAAATGTTTAAAACACTCAATACTTTTATTGGTTTTGATTTCTGGGATTCGGCTTACTTAGTCGCGTTACGCCTATAGACGTTACGTGGTTAAGTGCCGGTCATGGGCCAAAGTTTGGGTCGTGACATTTACAAACTAGACTAGGTATACACAAACAATTATGTAGAATCAATAACTGCCCACTTGTCAATTCTAGGTGATATACCTTACGGATACAGCGTTCATTCCGTTAGCAACCCTGAGAGTCATATCACATGCCCTGATAACTCTAAGGTTTCTTAAAGTCTGTAATGAATTACAGATAAGAGATCCTGATCCGGTATCTTGTATCCAGAAAGTAGAGTTAATTGACAGACTATTTTCAATCACAAACACACCCGAAGTCGAAGCCACAACATGCTTCGGATCCTGGATTCTGGCTTTCCAAGCCCTGCATCCCTTCTGCCAATGCCCTTTCCCGTAATAATTGGAACAACCTTTGTTTAGCTACTATTAACCCCGAAACTTTTTCCCTGCCCTTTCCCTCTACCTTACTGACACCGCCTATCGGATTTGTAGAGGTCGTCTTCTTCTCACCCTTGGATTTTGCCTTGGATCCAGAAGAGGAAGATTCCCCAATAAACGGAGCAGATGTCTCCCTGGTTTCCTTCAGGGTTCACTCAACTGGAAGTATAACTTTCTTCCTCTGGACGTAAGTAGAAGATAGGGAACGTAGACTTAAGTCAGTACATGACTCATTCTCCAACGTAGTCTCCAGGTCCGTGAGCTATTTTAATACAGCTGATCATTATAGGGACGTGGTCCCCTACAGATGACCCGACAGCCAAATTCGCTTGAAGCAATTACTTCGAGGTCTCATATCTCACGATACGAGATTTCTCTCCATATAAAACATTGTTATGGAGGAAGATAGAAGCTAAGTCCATCTTCTCGTGCTGCCTCTGGTATACACCATCAACTGAGGCCAACACGAGGCACTTGGCATTCGCACAGTCTTTTTCCCTTGTCTTACGGATATCAACATCCGTGACGGTGGAAACTGGACCTGGGACGGCGGGGGCTTGAGTAGTAATGAGGTGGTCCAGCTTGTCATAGGTAATGGACATCTGGACAAAGCTTTGCCAGTCAATATAGTATAACTCGGTTATTTTATTATCTAACTGTAACCTAATCTAGTCACCTGGTCGCTACAATTAGGAGAGAGAGAAGAAAACACTCAGCATGATGCTCTTGCAAATTTATATTGGTTTTTAATTTATCTAAACAGGATGGCTCCCGCTGTTTCTCGAATCTTTCCTCAAACCATAAAAGAAGATTAGTCAGAATTAATCTCACCGTACAATACTTGGTTAACCTTTCAGCCAGGCTAGTGTCAGTACTTCGAGGGAGGTTTTAAAACGCTTTCGTGAAGTTCCTTAATTAAATAACCTCTTTTTCTTGGAGGCGTAGGCCCGCTAACACTGTTCTAGACACCTACTTGGTTTATAGCTTTGATCGTTAAGTGAAAAATCTCCCGAGGAGTACCATATACTCACAGTAGGATCGGGATCCAAATATCATTGTGTGATAATCTTGAGGGAATCCTACCAACATTATCACACTCCAAATGGTATGCAACACTATCAAGTTTCAGTTTCTTTAGAAACTCCCGATGTGGATTTTTGCCCCATTCTTTTATAACCTTGACGAAGGCCAACATATCATAAGTCACATGTCAAGTTCTACCCGTCATTGTCCAGGTTAATTTAAACCCACCCATACATACCCTTGACGAAGGCCAAAATAGTAGTACGACTGTCCCAAACTAATGCATCTAACTATGCTACAGATGAATATCTAGCAGCTACCAAACACTATGCCTTGGCGAAGGTCAAAATACATAGCTTGAATACTACTGAATATTCAACTGAAATGACGGAGGGCTACGAATGGTTTTGGCAAAACCATGAACGTAGTGAACTTGATATAATTGAAGGAACCTGATAGCTTTTAAAAAGAGTGGTTTAAGCTCCGCATTTAAAAGTCTCATGTTTTAAAATAACCGAGTGGTTTTAAAATTTGTTCTAACGATTCAGCTTTGGTTTTGTTTGCTTTGCATTAATATAATGCAGTCCCATCATTAACACCTATCATCACAGAAAAAGAAGAAAATAGCACGTCCACTTATGCCATCCGCATTCGCCACTGGGCCCCGTCTAACACCTTTAGGTTACTTAACAAACGCCTGAGCGGGGGCTGGACTAGCCCGGGTGAAAAACATAAGCAACGTCTACTATATAGCATATATACAATAAGCATTCGTCTGACGCAATAATAGGCATTCCAGATCACAGATGAACATATTGAATATACTAGGAATTCTGCGTTTCGTTTAAACCTGTAACGAAAGACAGATTCCACGGTCGTGATGAATAGACAAACCCCATCCTAGATCCCTACGGGTGCGGCAAACTACCCGCCGAATACCCGAAATGAAGCAACCTCCCTCATCAAAGTGAGTAGGCCACTCGACACTTCAAAATATCCGGTAGTTTGTACACCCCACCTTGGGTCTATCCTAAGAGCATAAAACAATAAAAGAAAATAATACAACGGTGGCAACAACCTCAACCCGGATGTGCCCGCAAAATAATATTATATCACTTTACAATTTTACAACGAATGAAAGAATGAAAATCCCTCATCTCACATCCCCGGCTATTCATCCACGACGATCCAATAAAGTTCATATACAAAAACTAACAAGAACAGCAACACAGATATGTGCAACCCTGACTAATCAACGTATAGCAATTAGTCGACGTTTCCAAACACATATATCACAACTTAAAACTTTACACGATGTTAAAACTATAACTTCGAAACACTCCTTATTGCCACAGTAAAAAGATAACAGTATAACCAAAATTGGCAAAAACAAACAACACCTGAGACCTTAGATCCAAGCAACTAGAGCACAGACCAAAATTCAAAGCATTTCACCACAAAAAAAAGGTGACACCCGTTTTTTTGCTAATGTGGCCGGTCCAATTCCGGTGAAAGTACTTCAATTTTGGTGTGTGGTCATATCACAACAAGTAGAGCACTCTGTAATTGGTTAAAAAAAAATTTAGAGGCTCGGGAAAATTTGACAGAAACTTGGATTTAGATTTCGATGTTTCGGAGTTATTTCGGTTTTGTAGTTTTACACTTCGTCTAAACTGTTAGCTATGGTTTAGTAGGCTCCGATACCACTATAATTCGATATCGCACACCCCGCGTATCCGCGGGGAGGCAAAATATTCAAAAAACGATTTTTCAAAGCTCGGAACACCGACTCAAACTTCAGGATCGATGCTAAACCCTAACTAACACAATACTGTATGAGGTTTCACTACTCGGATAGAAGTTATACCTCACGATACCAAGTCCTTCCGGTCTTCATCGCTGTCCTCCACTCGTCGTCAGCTCCAAGGATCGGAATGGATCGCAGCAACCTCGACGGCCTCCCCGAGTCAAAGACGATCCACCCGAGAGTCTATAGTCCGAGCATTCATCTCGAATCTGAGATAACTACGGCTTATAGTTCGCTAATCTAGAAGTCCTAGGTGGTATAGAGTGAGAAGATGGAGTGATTTGTCTTTTGAAACCCTAGGATTCTCAACACATGAGAGGATTGGGGCTTAGAGGAAGAAGAAGGTCACTTGAGGAAGAGAGAGTGTTCTAGCTTAACTAAAGAAAAGACTTGGCTCCTTACTTGTGAATAATAACCACCCTTAATAAAATATCAAGCATCCAAATATAACTATCAAGCATGCTTGATTCAAAATATCTAGTGTAATGATCACACCATGAGTCATGGCATGAATCATGCCATCAGTCACCAAGAGGCATATATTATTCTTTTGTTAAGTAAACACCTCATTTCCTCCACCTAATTGTTTTAATCCATTAAACAATCACAACCCTAATTAAGTTACCTTCTTTTAGAAGCTTTCTCGGATAATTACGAGAATGTCCCTCATCTGTATATACTTACCCGCATCCGTATTCCGAAGAACACGAATACAAAGAGACGAAAAAATCCATCAATATAATACTAGGATCCGGCTTGAACCAAAGCCCACCAGTATTATCCGTCCGATCATCACACGTGCACAAGTGCACGTACTTGATCAAAGCCCTGCCATAAAACCATACGGCATCTACACCTTTTGCCCGGTGCAGGGAAACCCTCTGTGTGGGACTCTAAAGACTCGACACTACGCTGGCAGTGAGTTTGTTAGTTGTATATATGCCCTAGAGGCCATTGTTGTACATATGATGTATATTATAGTGGATGCTTGGATATATATAGTAAGGACTTTCTTGCTCGATATGATAGTATGCTATCTGGTTTCACTTTATCTTAATATGTTGACTTGTATTGGTTTACTATCTTGCTCTCACATGTTGATAAAGCCCTTAAGATTGCACTTGACTACTGGGACTATGATGAGATTGTAAGGTTCCTAGGCACCCTAATGAGGTCTCACAAGGCATCAACCATGCCAATTTCAAATTTTAGGGGTGCCGAGAAACCCTAATACGGATCGTTGGCTAGAAGTTTAGGCGAAAAAGAACCTAGTTAACAACTTAACTAAATGGTAAACGGAAATACAACCCTTGTAGATCCGGTGCTCCACCTCCATAGCTCCATGATGATGTCTCCTCGCTGTCCAAAACGGATCCCGGGCTCTAGCATCGGTTTCATCGGAGAAAGAGCGGGCTAGGTCATCGACGACGATGCCGAAGATGATCTACGTCGAGGCATCACTAGGTCAAGCTCCACCTTCACCAAGCCATGATAACTTGTGAAGGAAACACCCTATACTACATGGCAACAGGTAGAGGATGAAGAAATAGGAAGTGGGTTCACTTTAGAATTGGATTTCTCACTCTTTTTCATCAATCACCATTGATGAACCAAGCTTCTTCATGTGAAGAAGAAGAAGAAGATGAAGATAATGATATGATAAGTTATTTTGTAAAAGGAAAATAATAAGAATACTTATCATGTCTCAACCATGGTCAAGTGTAGAGAATAAATCATGGTTAATGGGAATTGTTAGGGTTAAGCATGGAGACAAAATGGTCACTTGGTCAAAGCTTCATGAAGGTTTAACTAGAAAACAAATTAAGCCACCATTTTCCTTTATGCTTATTATCTTTTGCAAAATAAATAAATAAATAAATAAGTATGAAAATCAAAACCCTAACCATTTAAATAACCATGGTTCAATCTTTACACAAACTCAAGTAAACATGTATCATCAAACATGATACATACAAGTGCACAAAACTATATCACATATACAATGTGCACAATTCAAGTGAGAAAATCCATTTAAAGTGAACCAATACTAGTTAATGCAAAGTAATATATCAAATATATAATTATACATTAAATCATTAAATCAACACTTGATTTAACGATCCGGTCATATCGCATATAACCGACTAGTATCCTATGTATCGGCTTATCGAATCAACCCTTGATTCGATAACTAGGTTATATCGCATACAACTAATCGATACATTCATCGTGAGAATAGAATACGGTATCACATACACGCATTATTCTCGGTCCCGCACATATCTCATATGCGCTCCTATTTCGTTTCGCTTGAGCCCGGAAACCTCTGTGTAGGACTCTAAAGACTCGTCAATACGCCGGCAGCAGGTGATGATCATATCAAACACCCACAAGCCGCAAGCGGTCTGCTAAACGTAACGGCCACCCGGGTATTGAGCGATCAGAAGATCGACGAGCAAGCCCGCTCACACTCCTGTGAATCCAACCAGTAACACTTACCGTACAGTCCGGTCTCGTCGTCTGATATGTCGCATATCTCGCCTAGGGGTGGTAAACGTCAGACCCCAATAGCTCGATAAGTCGTGTCGATATGAGGTCTATAACAATTCGAGAAACTACTGGTAACACTTACCAGTAAATCTCAGCAACCCTGGCCAGGGATTTCCGGTTATAGCCAATCGAACACAGCGCAACATCAACTCCCTATACCGGGAGAGACGAATCCCCTCCTATCGCTCATTGCCTCCATGTGATTCGGGACTGTACCCAAAAGCCACCGTTTTGCACGCCCTCTTGGACGTGGTAAGATGGAAATCAAAGCACAGTGGGAACCACACAAGACTCTATGACGATCTCGGGTCAACAGACTACTCTGTACCAGTGTCACCAGAGAACTGCCATCTGACGTAAGGTATAATACCATCTGGGAGTTCTCGGCGAGTCCGTCCAGTGTACCCAGTCTCCACTGAGCACCCATATATCATCTCTGATGTCAAACACCAATGGATATGGGATCATCCATCGCTCATCTGTATGGGTCGAGAAGGTATACGCTAGTCTACTCTGGTATATCGATGCCCCGTCTCGATATACCTACGACTAGGGACTTTGAAGGATGTACTTATGGACTACCATGTCCCCACTAGTATGATCCTCATCATAGTCCAGGTAGTCAAGTACTCATCCTAAGGGCTTTACCAACATGTAACAGAGAGACAATCAGTGTACACGTTAAGGTAAAGATCAACCAGATAGCATACTATCATGTCGAGCAAGAAAGTCCTCTCTATATACGTCCAAGCATCCACTACAATATACATCCAATGTACAGTAATGGCCTCTAGGGCATACATATAACTAACAATCTCCCACTTGCACTAGGGCCATCTGTAGCAGTGGTTGCAGTATCTCATACTCAACCATCCCATAATAGTCTCTCTCTGGGAATAGGCCTTCGTGAGTGGATCCGCCGTGTTATCCTCTGAGTCTGCTCTCCTTACCTCAATCACCCTGGAGATCAACCATCTCCATGATCAGGTGATACTGCCTTAGAATATGTCTGGATCACTGATGGGACCGGGGTTCCTGGGCTAAAGCCACACTTCCATTTTCACACAATGGTAGGAACGGAGTTCATCTCATGAACCAATATACACCCAGACAGCCTCTTTGGTAGCATCTTAAGTAGCGATGTATCGAGCCTTTATCGTCTAGTATGCCACGGTATCTAGCTTGGAACTCTTCCAACATACCGTCCCTTTACTGAGGGTAAAGACAATGCCTATGACTGACATTCAGTCGTCTTTATCACCCTGGAACACTTCTAGTGATTCTCCCCAGGATCGATTGATACCTTCTCACTACAACTAGTGAGTATCCTAACATCCATTTAGATCTATCTCATAGATCCAAAAATCCAGGATTTAGGAGGTATCACTTTGATCCCATATGGAGAATCATTGTGATAAGCGGAGATTGACCGAGCGTAGCATAGGAAACTCCTTCCCTATCAAGAGTATGTCATCCACGTACTCTACGAGGATCATCACTATACTCCCTACTACCTTTTTGTTTATACAAGGTTCATCTACCATTTTGATGATGTCAAACTCTTTGACTAACACATCAAAACAGATGTTCCAACTCCGCGATACCTGCTTTATCATATAAAACATCTTGCACACGTTTCCGCTGCTCCCACTGTCTATGTGGCCCTCTGGCTGTGTACTTATAGACGCTCTCTTCCAAAACATCATTTAGAAAAGCTGTCATGACACCCAACCACCAGATATCGTAGTCATGGTATGTAGCCGAGGTAAGTAGGATCTGGATGGACTTAAGCATAGCCACTGGAAAATGTTTCATCATTATCCACGCCTGGTCGATGACGAAAACCTTTAACAACTCTATCTTTGAAAGTCTCAACTTTTCCATCTATACCAAGTAATCTTCTCAAGATATACTTGCTCCTGATGGGGATTTAACCCTTCAGATACAGCAACCAAAGTCCACACTTTGTTGGTGTACATGGATTCCATCTCAGATCGCTAAGCATCCAGCCATTCTTATAGAGTCCCACTCCTGATGGCCAGCTCGAAACTAGTTGGGTCATCATCTCATGATGCAATCCTCGCTCCCACTGTCATAGAGAAACCGAAGTATCTCTCAGGTGGGTGAGGAACCATACTAGATCGGCGGAGAGGCTGAGGTTCGTTGGTTACTAATGAATCCTTCGGTTCTACCAAATCATCAGCTGCAGTTTGTATAGCTGGAACATTTCCAGTTCTACATAACAGTCCTTGCCTCGAGCTTGTCCGGATTTTGCCTTTAGACATAGGCCGGACAACCCCAAATCTTAACTAACTTAAGATATGGGCTCTTCCCTTTCCATATCACATATGAAGTGGTAGGCAACTGATTTGATCAGAACCCTATTCAATAGGTATGCAGCTTCTCAAGTGCATAACTCCCAAAAAGGAAATAGGTCACTCAGTAGTACTCATCATAGAGCACACCTTATCATATAGGGTGTGATTGCTCCGCCCCGATATACTATCGTGCAATGGTGTATACGGAGGAGTAATGCTGAGAGAGAATCTCATTTTCCTTTAGAATAATCCAGGAATTCCGTGCTCAAGTATTCTCCTCCTTGATCACATCAAAGGACATAATACTTATACCCTTATTTTGGTTCTCTACTTCTAACTTATATTCTGTGAATATCTCAAAAGGTTCGGACTTGTGTTTCAACAGGAACATATGTCTGAATCTTGAGAGATTATCAGAGAACGTAATGAAGTATAAAGAACCGGTCTTGGCATGTGTAGACAGGGGACCTTACATATATCAACATGTATCATCCCAAGAGTTTACTAACTCTTTCTCTGCTTCCAGTAAACAGAGCTATGGTTATCGTATCTTTGTGACATGACTGGCAAGTTTCATAAGATGTAAATTCAAACAGATTTAAATATGCATCTAAATGTAACTTCAGCTAGTCAGGTCGCATTGATATGACCTAGTCTACAATGCCTCAAGAAGGATCCGTTCATTTCTGAACTCTTCCTCTTGTGTGTGTTCCTTATACTTAGAACTGTAGTTTGATTTAGAACATCAACGCTTTTAGATAACGTGCCTGATCCGATCAACTTTTGATATAGGAAATGTTCAAAACATTATCCAGCAATACAAAATTTTATCATTTCTTTACTTATAAAGAGACTGATATGATTTTGTATATCAGGTTCGGTATCTAATAACATTCGTTCAGAATCAATGTATTGGTAATACAGGGTGACAGTGACCAACAGACTTGGCTGCAACACTTGCCCCGTTTTCTGTCTCATGAAACTAATCACCCGTTCTGAGTTCTCTACCTATCTATAGCCCTATGTAACAGATTACATATCTGGGATCCTGATTCGGTATCAAATACCCAGGACGTAGAGGATACAGAGAAACAGTTCTTTGTAACGAATACACCCGAAGATGATGCATCAGCATGCACTTTCTTCGTTTGGGCGGCACGGGAAATCTGGTATTCCCCTATTTCCTGCTCTGTCTTATAACAATTATAAGTTGGAGCGGGACCAACGTTCCCCAGCTCAGTATAACAAGCGGGTTCGGTCAATAATCCGTATTATTATCTTGATTAAGGCGTGATATGGTCGCTACCTGGAGAGAGAGAGAAGAAAACACTCAGCGTGCGCACTTTAAAGAATAGATTGGTTATTATTTTATCTAATCAGGATGGCTCCCACTGGTTTTATCAAATCTTCCTTCAAACCCTAAAAGGAAAGACTAGCCGGGATTAATTACACACTACAAGTTCGCCAATCTTTCAGCCAGGCCAGTGTCGGTACTTTGAGGGAGGTCCCCCGTGCTTTCGCACGAACCTAATTACAGTAAACATCGTTTTCCCAGAGGCGTAACCTCGTTGACACCTTTCTAGACACCTACTTGATCGGCTAATTGTAATGTGTAAAACTCTCCCAGGAGTAACAATTACTCGAAGCGGGTATCGGGATCCAACTATCTCATAGAAGGTATGCAATCTCATTGCAAATTTCAACACTTGAAATTCCCGATAATATTTTGCCCCTAGCAGCTATATGACCTTAACATAGTCAACAAATCATAAGTGCTAGTCAAGTTCAACCCGTCATTTCCCGATTGAATTAAACCCACCCGCACGACCCTTAACATAGTCAACAAAGTCGCACGACTACCCTAATCCAATCACATCATATGCTTATGCAGATAAGCACTAATTAGCTACCGCACACTACGCCTTAACATAGTCAACAAACGTAGCACGAATACTAACTAGGACTTATCTGAAATGACGGAGGGCTATGACAGGTTTTTCTGAAAACCTATTGCGTAATGAACTTGATATCGTTGTAGAATCAAATGATTTTGAAAATGGAGTGTTTTTGAGGCTTTTCTAGTTTTGCTAAAGGGGTCACTCCCGGTGAAGGGATCGTCGGCCCTTTCCTCGTCGAATGAGGTGCGGGATATATCATATATATCACTGTGCAAAGCAAAAACTCTTAAAAGCAATCAAAAGACAAACCGAGTGTGTAGCATCTGCCAGTTATTGCTAAAGGAGTCACTCCCGGTGAAGGGATCTCGGTCCTTTCCTCATCGAATAAGGTGCAGGATATATCACATATACCTCTGTGCAAAGCAAGAACTGTAGCTACCTGTTTTAATTTTGAAATTCGATTCTACAACATCATAGGTTTCTTTTCTTTCATTAATCATATTAATGAAGTCCCATCATTTAAAATACCTAAACATCACAGATAAATACGACGTACACTTATGCCATCCGCATTCGCCTCGATGTCCCCTCGTGCACCGTTAGGTTAGGTAACTAACGGCAGAGCAGGGCAGGGCTAGCGCGGGTGTAAAACATAAGTAACGCCTATATAATATATCATATATACTATATAAAGTATCCATCACAGAACATCACATGATCACATCACAGATATCGCAGCAGAAGAATCATATGAAATATTGGATATACTAGGACGTCCGTGTTTTCAATACGAGCCAGTATAAAACACGGATTCCACGGTCGCGATGAATAGCCAAACCCACACCCCTAGACCCCTACGAGTGCGGCAAGCAACCCTACCAATTCTAGGGTTAGGAGACCCGGACTCGACTCCTCGAGTTGGTCTCCCACTGGACCCTAGAACCCGGTCACTTGTGCCCTCCTCCTTGGGTCTATCCTAGTGCGGAAAAGTAAATAATATACAAAAGGTGACATCTTCCGCAACCTGGAAGTGCCCCAATGAAAGAATATTACATACAAGTTTTTACATGAATGAAAATGAAAAACACTCATCTCACATAAAAAACCTCGGCTATTCAAACACGATGATCAAATATAACATATCCAGCAACACATAACATCACATGTCATCAACGTAAGTAAACATGCGTATCCCAATTGTCGTTGACATATAGCAACGAAACCGGCGATATCACATATTACACTTACGGTCACAGAAAAGAAAGTGTAAAACTACAACAGTTGGAATCCGCAATCTGTATAGACATCGCATGCCTAATCAAATGAATACCTTAGACATCGCATGCCTAACAATTATAAACCCCGCATTTTAGTCTTATTATCGAAAACACTTTTCAATATCAAGTCGGGCAATTCAACAAGATTCCCGACATCCTGATCGAATGCTCGTCGCAAACTTCAGTAGGCGGCCGCACCCCCGACGCCGTCGAAGAAGTGCACCAAGGCGGAACACCGCTGCCGCGAGCACCCGAACAGATGCTTTCGGCGACGGGGTTCTCCTACAGTCACTTGGTCGGGGCTATGGAGTGAGGCTGTCTATTAAGTTTACCCGGCGAGTATCCGCGTACTCTACGTGATTGCGACGGACTTTTGATCGCATCAAAATTCCATGGCAACCGATCAAGTGAGACTAAAGTGCTATGTTTATAACATTCATTCAGTTATCTCATAACTTTTGTGAATTCCAATTATTGTATCACATTCCAAATAAGATAGAAAATGTTAAACTTTCCGATCGAACAATCGAACACCCAAGTTTTCCCGAAACAGATCAACACATGAAATAAGTTCAAAAACATTCAGTTCGTGCCTCAGTACCAACGGTCCAGCCGCAGAAGGGTCAAGCCAACGCCTCACATGTGGCACGCCGTACTGCCCCAAACCCGAAGGTTCAAAGGGCAGTTCAAGACGGTCACATAATCGAGTTAAGGTTTGTTGTCTTCTAGAGGGACCATCGCGTTACTTGCACTACTTAGAACGTCTTTAAACCACGGAAAAATCCAATACTTGGAAATTTCCCGACAGGGGAAAAATTGGGTATTTATATCCGGTCGAACTTTTTTAACATATTCAAAAATTATCCGGAAAGCCACATAGACAAAGTCTGACAATCCGATCGAATAATCGATTCCCAAAGCAACCCCAGAAAATTCAACTCTTGAATAAATATTAAAAATTCCCAGAAAAACCAGCACTGTTATGTAAGAATTACTGTGCAAAATTCGATGCCACATAAGACAAAACGGCCGCGGAACCGCCGCACGAACCATGCTCGTGCCGCGGAACCGCGGCGCATTGATGGAATTGGGCACACGAATTTTATAGAAACTCTTAGAAATTCCTGCTGAGTTTTCTGCATATTTTTAATTCTCAAAAATCCACAATTTTCAAAAAAGGACAGAGAGCAATTTGGAGTTAGGGATTTCGATCGATCGGACTTCAAACTACGTCTACGCATCGCCTAAGGCTCTAGCTAGGCTCTGATACCACTGTAGGGTTCCTAGACACCCTAATGAGGTCTCACAAGGCATCAACCATGCCAATTTCAAATTTTAGGGGTGCCGAGAAACCCTAATACGGATCGTTGGCTAGAAGTTTAGGCGAAAAAGAACCTAGTTAACAACTTAACTAAATGGTAAACGGAAATACAACCCTTGTAGATCCGGTGCTCCACCTCCATAGCTCCGTGATGATGTCTCCTCGCTGTCCAAAACGGATCCCGGGCTCTAGCATCGGCTTCATCGGAGAAAGAGCGGGCTAGGTCATCGACGACGATGCCGAAGATGATCTACGTCGAGGCATCACTAGGTCAAGCTCCACCTTCACCACGCCATGATAACTTGTGAAGGAAACACCCTATACTACTTGGCAAGAGGTAGAGGATGAAGAAATAGGAAGTGGGTTCACTTTAGAATTGGATTTCTCACTCTTTTTCATCAATCACCATTGATGAACCAAGCTTCTACATGTGAAGAAGAAGAAGAAGATGAAGATAATGATATGATAAGTTATTTTGTAAAAAGAAAATAATAAGAATACTTATCATGTCTCAACCATGGTCAAGTGTAGAGAATAAATCATGGTTAATGGGAATGGTTAGGGTTAAGCATGGAGACAAAATGGTCACTTGGTCAAAGATTCATGAAGCTTTAACTAGAAAACAAATTAAGCCACCATTTTCCTTTATGCTTATTATCTTTTGCAAAATAAATAAATAAATAAATAAGTATGAAAATCAAAACCCTAACCATTTAAATAACCATGGTTCAATCTTTACACAAACTCAAGTAAACATGTATCATCAAACATGATACATACAAGTGCACAAAACTATATCACATATACAATGTGCACAATTCAAGTGAGAAAATCCATTTAAAGTGAACCAATACTAGTTAATGCAAAGTAATATATCAAATATATAATTATACATTAAATCATTAAATCAACACTTGATTTAACGATCCGGTCATATCGCATATAACCGACTAGTATCCTATGTATCGGCTTATCGAATCAACCCTTGATTCGATAACTAGGTTATATCGCATACAACTAATCGATACATTCATCGCGAGAATAGAATACGGTATCGCATACACGCATTATTCTCAGTCCCGCACATATCTCATATGCGCTCCTATTTCGTTTCGCTTGAGCCAGGAAACCTCTGTTTAGGACTCTAAAGACTCGTCAATACGCCGGCAGCAGGTGATGATCATATCAAACACCCACAAGCCGCAAGCGGTCTGCTAAACGTAACGGCCACCCGGGTATTGAGCGATCAGAAGATCGACTAGCAAGCCCGCTCACACTCCTGTGAATCCAACCAGTAACACTTACCGTACAGTCCGGTCTCGTCGTCTGATATGTCGCATATCTCGCCTAGGGGTGGTAAACGTCAGACCCCAATAGCTCGATAAGTCGTGTCGATATGAGGTCTATAACAATTCGAGAAACTACTGGTAACACTTACCAGTAAATCTCAGCAACCCTGGCCAGGGATTTCCGGTTATAGCCAATCGAACACAGCGCAACATCAACTCCCTATACCGGGAGAGAAGAATCCCCTCCTATCGCTCATTGCCTCCATGTGATTCGGGACTGTACCCAAAAGCCACCGTTTTGCACGCCCTCTTGGACGTGGTAAGATGGAAATCAAAGCACAGTGGGAACCACACAAGACTCTATGACGATCTCGGGTCAACAGACTACTCTGTACCAGTGTCACCAGAGAACTGCCATCTGACGTATGGTATAATACCATCTGTGAGTTCTCGGCGAGTCCGTCCAGTGTACCCAGTCTCCACTGAGCACCCATATATCATCTCTGATGTCAAACACCAATGGATATGGGATCATCCATCGCCCATCTGTATGGGTCGAGAAGGTATACGCTAGTCTACTCTGGTATATCGATGCCCCGTCTCGATATACCTACGACTAGGGACTTTGAAGGATGTACTTATGGACTACCATGTCCCCACTAGTATGATCCTCATCATAGTCCAGGTAGTCAAGTACTCATCCTAAGGGCTTTACCAACATGTAACAGAGAGACAATCAGTGTACACGTTAAGGTAAAGATCAACCAGATAGCATACTATCATGTCGAGCAAGAAAGTCCTCTCTATATACGTCCAAGCATCCACTACAATATACATCCAATGTACAGTAATGGCCTCTAGGGCATACATATAACTAACAGAGATCATACTAGTGGGGCCAGGGTGGTCAAAGAGTACATCCTATAATTGTTCCTAGTCGAGGGTGTATCGAGAAAGGGCATCGATACATCAGAGTAGACTAGCATATACGCATCTTGACCCATATGATAGGCGATGGATGATCCCATATCCATCAGTGTTTGACATCAAAGATGGTGTACGGGTGCTCAGTGGAGACTGGGTACACTGAACGGACTCGCCGAGAACTCCTAGATGGTATTATACCTATCGTCAAATATCAGTTCTCCGGTGACACTGGTACAGGTTAGTCTGTAGATCCGAGATCGTCATAGAGTCTTGTGTGATTCTTACTGTGTTTTGATTTCCACCTTACCACGTCCAAGAGGGCGTGCAAAACGGTAGCTTTTGGATACAGTCCCGAATCACATGGAGGCAATGAGCGATAGGAGGGGTTTCGTTTCTCTCGGTATAGGGAGTTGATGTTGTGTTTTGTTCGATTGGCTATAACTGGAAGTCCCTGGCCAGGGCTGATATAGAGTGCTGCTGGTAAGAGTTATCAGTAGTTTCTCGACCTGTTATGAGCCTCACATCGACAAGACTTATCGGTTACTGGGGTCTGATGTTTACCACCCCTAGACTTGATATACGACATATCAGACGAAGAGACCAGACTGTACGGTAGTGTTACTGATTGGATTCACAGGAGAATGTACAGGCTTGCTTGTTGATCTTCTGATCGCTCAATACCTGGGTGGCCGTTACGTTTAGCTGACCGCTTGCAGCTTGTGGGTGTTTGATATGATCATCACCTACTGCCGGCGTATTGACGATTCTTTAGAGTCCTACACAGAGGTTTCCTGACTCAGGCAAAACGGAGTAGGTGCACATATGTGATATGTGCGGGACCGAGAATAATACGACATGAGATACCGTATTCTATTCTCGAGATATATGATATCGGCCGGATATATGTGATATAGCCGGGTCATCGGATCAAGTGTTGATTCGATGAATCAGTACATGTTATATTAGTCGGTTATATGCAATATAGCCGGATTGTCGGATTAAGAGTTGATTCGATAATTTAATGTATAATTATATATGTGATATATTACATAACGTTAACTAATATAAGCTCTCTTTATAGATTCATTTTCTCACTGGATAATACATTGATATATATACGATATATGTTAATTGTATTATTTTTTTTTGTTACTAAATATATTATATATGAGATATATAATATTGTAACATGTTAGGGTTACAAATGCAACATGGTTGTTGAGTTTAAATCAAATCAGGGTTTGGATTAGGGTTAGCTTTTGGGTTAGCTTTTGGATGAGGTTCATGGATGCTTCATGAAGCTTTGACTTTGTCATTTATCTTTGATATTTTGTGTAGATATTTGTTAACCCAACCTAAACCCTTAACCATAGTTTATTCTCTATATGAGTTAAAGCCTTCATTCTTAACTCATGGTTGCAATTGTAACCACAACAATAATTCATTATTCATCCACAACAATAATTCATTATTCATCACAAAAGGTTTTGCTTCTTCTTCTTCTTCTTCTAGTTCTTGAAAAAGCTTCACTAGCTTTTGTGTTTGTGATGATAAATGGTGAGAAATTGAAAACAAAAGAGATCAAAATTCCTACTTCATCATCCTCATCTATTCTAGCCACTTAGATTAGGGTGTTCACTTCTCTAATTACTTCATTAGTGAAGTGTAAGTTTGGGTTAGAGATTCTTCAAGGTAGATCATCTTAGATCAAGAAGACTTCAAGCAAGATGTATCATTCACCTCTTAGAGCCTCACGAGAGTCGCAGTTCTTGATGACGCAGCGTAGGGACCTCAACACGGAGCTTATGAAGCAAAGGAATGGACTACAAAGGTTGTAATCTTACTCTCTTTACTTCTTTGTATGTGATACAAACTTGTTACCCTAGAAATTCTAGCATGATTCATGGTTTGCTTGCTTTGCACCACTCTAATTTTTAAAGTGGCATGAGTGATGCTACCAAACCCTAGACTAGGTGCAAGGGAAGTCCAACAGTGGTATCAGAGCCAAACTAGAATTCTAGACACGGTGTTAAAACAAATACGAAAACGAAATCGACTCCGAAATACGGTATTATGAAACCCATATTTTGCTCTCTGTAAATTTTGTAAAAAGTCCTTTAAAAAATTTTCAAACAAGTGCAGAATGTTATATGGGAGATCCTAAGAACATGGGGGAAATATGGAGAGAGGGGCTCGGATTTTGGCCGAGCCCCAGGCTAGGGATTCCGGCCTGGCCGGCCCCCCTGCCCCCTCTGGACTCCGTATTCCTCCTGTGCTCTTATCTTCTATATTTGGGGTTTCTAGTATTGTTTGCTTAGCCCAATTTTGATGTGATGATTATTTTGACTCAGGGCTAATTCGTAGTGTTTCGTAGTCATATTATTTAACACTGTAATGGTAACCTTGACTATATTTAGCAGTTCGATCGAACTTCAAACACCACATTTTTGTACCCCGCTGAAATTTCCAAGTGTTGTAATTTTCCGAAGTTGATTATATTCGTAAAATCGTGCAAGTACCCCTATGGACCCCCTAAAAGACTATAATAACCTTAACTCGATTCTATGCCCACGGAACCGCGTTCGAACCTTCGAGTTTTCCGTAGTTCCATGGTGTCATAGGTGAGGCGTTTGAGTGTTTTAATTTTTCTCAAGTGTTGAGCTCACGAGAGTAATTTGTGAGTGTATGTTGATTCGATCGAAATGTTAAACATCATCTTGTTATTCTGTGATTGTGATACAATATGTGGAATTCATATAGTTAGGCATCAAATCCGTAATATGTGATATTTCGGGTTTACGATGTCTAAGGTGTTTATGGATTCCAAATGTTGTAGTTTTTCACTTTCTTTTCTGCGACCGTAAGTGTAGTATGTGGGGTATTGCCGGCTTCGTTGCTATACATCAACAAAAATCGGGATACGCATACTTGCTTACATTGATGATATGAGATATTATGTGTTGCTGTGATATGTTATATTAGATCGGCGTGTTCTGAATAGCCGGGGGTTTTATGTGAAATGAGGGTTTTTATTTTCATTCATGTAAAATTCATTGTATGTAATATTCTTTTATTGGGGCACTTCCGGGATGAGGTTGATGTCACCATTGTATATTATTTACTTTTCCGCATTAGGATAGACCCGAGGAGGGGAGCATAAGTAACTGGGTTCTAGGGTCCAGTGGGAGGCCATCTCGAGAAGTAAAGACCGGGTCTCCTAACCCTGGAATTGACAGCATTACTTGCCGCTCTCGTAGGGGTCTAGGGATATGGGTTTGGCTATTCATCGCGACCGTGGAATCCGTGTTTTATACAGGCTCAATATAAAACGCGGACCTCCTAGCATATCCAATATTTAATATGTTTCTTCTACTGCTGATATACTGTGATGTGATCATATTATATGTGTGAGATGAATGCTTTATTATTGTATATATGATATATAATAAACGTTGCTTATGTTTTGCACCCGCGCTACTCCTGTCCCGGTATGTCGTTAGTTAAGTAACCTGGCGGTTATTAACGAAACATTGCGGCGAATGCGGATGGCATAAGCGTACGTTGTATTTTCGTTTCTTCTGTGATGCTTAGGAAGCATAAATTATGGGATTTATTAATGAGATTAATAAAAGAAAAGAAACCTAAAAGATGTTGTAGAATCAAATTTTCAAAAAGGGTAACTACAGTTTTTGCTTTGCATAGTGGTATATGTGATATACCCTGCACCTTATTCGATGAGGAAAGAGCCAAGATCCTTCACTTGGAGTGACCTCTTTAGCAAAACTGGCAGATGCTACAAACTCACGGTTTAGTTTTTTGACTGCTTCTATAGTTCTTGTTTTGCACAGCGATATTTTTGAAATATCCTGCACCTTATTCGATAATGAATGAGCCGAGATCCTTTCACCGGGAGTGACCTCTTTAGCAAAACTAGAAAAGCCTCAAAAACACTCCTTTTCAAAATCACTTGTTTCTACAACGATATCAAGTTCATTACGCTCATGGTTTTCATAAAAACCTGCGTAGCCCTCCGTCATTTCAGATAAGTACTGCTTAGTATTCGTGTTACGTTTGTTGACTATGTTAAGGCGTGGTGTGCGGTAGCTAATTAGTGCTTATCTGCTAAAACATGAGATGTGATTGGATTAGGGTAGTTGTACGACTTTGTTGACTATGTTAAGGGTCGTACAGATGGGTTTAATTCAATCGGGAAATGACGGGTTGGCTAGCAATTATGATTTGTTGACTATGTCAAGGTCATAAGTTGCTAGGGCCAAAAGCATTATCAGGAATTTCAAGAGTTGAAATTTGCAATGAGATTGCATACCTTCTATGAGATAGATGGATCCTGATACCCACTACGAGTAAGAGTTACTCCTGGGAAAGTTTTACATATGGCAACTAGTAAATCAAGTAGGTGTCTAGAAAGATATTAACGGGGTTATACTTCTGAAAACGAGGTTTATTTTAATTAAGTCCGTGCGAAAGCACGGGGAACCTCCCTCAAAGTAGCAACACTGGCCTGGCTGAAAGATTGGCGAACTTGTAAAGTGTAATTAATCCCGGCTAGTCTTACCTTTTAGAATTTGAAGGAAGATTTGATAAAAACAGTGGGAGCCATCCTGAATAGATAAGATAATAACCAATCTAATCTTGCAAGAGCATACGCTAAAGTGTTTTCTTCTCTCTCTCCAGGTAGCGACCATGTCAGGCCTTAATCAAGATAATAATATGGATATATTGACTGAACCCGCTTATTATACTGAGCAGGGGAATATTGGTCCCGCTCCAACTTATAATTGTTATAAGTCCGAACAGGGAATAGGAGAATATCTGGATTCTCACGCCGCCTAGACAAAAAACAAGCATGCTGATGCATCTTCTTCGGGTGTGTTAGTTATCGAGAACTGTTTCTCAGTTCACTCTACGTCCTGGGTATTAGATACCGGATCGGGATCCTATATATGTAATATGTTACATGGGCTACGGAAAGGTAGGGAACTGGGAGAGGGTGATCATTCCGTAAGAGTAGGGAATGGTGCAAATGTTGCGGCCAAAGCAGTTGGCGAATATCACCTTGTGTTTCCAAATGGTAATACACTGATTCTGAACCAATGCTATTACATTCTGAGCATGATATGCAATATTATATCAGTTTCTTTATTGAGTAAAGAAGGATGTAATCTTGTAGTACAAGATAATGTTATGAACATCTTCCTGAATCAAAAGTTGATACGATCAGGCTCGTTTTTAATGGCATATGCGTTCTCAATTAGACTACAGTATTTAATGTACAAAACACACACAAGAGGAAGAGTTCGGAAATGAACGAATCCTTCTTATGGCATTGTAGACTAGGTCATATCAATGCGACACGACTAGCTAAGTTTCATAAGGATGGATATTTGAATCTGCTCGAACTTTCATCTTATGACACTTGCGAATTATGTCTCAAAGACAAGATGACCAAAACTCCGTTTAGTGAACACGGAGAAAGAGTTACAGAACTCTTGGGACTGATACATAGTGATGAATGTGGTCCCATGTCTACACATGCCAGGAACGGCTCTTCCTACTTCATTATATTCACTGACGATATCTCAAGATACAGACATGTGTTCCTGTTGAAACACAAGTCTGAAACTTTTGAGAAATTCAGAGAATATAAGAACGAAGTAGAGAACCAAACGGGCAAAAGTATTAAGATCCTTCGATCTGATCGAGGAGGAGAATACTTGAGCAATGAGTTCCTAGATTATCCAAAAAAGAATAGGATTCTCTCTCAGCTTACTCCTTCTTATACACCATAGCACAACGGTGTATCGAAGCGGAGGAATCGCACCCTATTAGATATGGTGCGCTCTATGATGAGCACTGCTGAGTTACCTATTTTCTTTTGGGGTTATGCGCTTGAGACAGCGGCATACCTATTGAATCAAGTTCCATCTAAATCTGTACCTACCACACCATATGAGATATGGAGTGGGAAGAGACCATATCTTAAACGAGTTAAGATATGGGGTTGTCCGGCCTATGTCAAAAGGCAAAATCCGAACAAACTCGAGGCACGATCAGTCCTTTGCAAGTTTGTGGGATATCCTAAGAATTCCCAAGGATATATTTTCTACCACGCTGAGGAGCAAAAAGTGTTTGTTTCTCAATATGCCACCTTTTTAGAAAAGGAATTTCTTATAAAAGAAATTAGTGGTGAAGAGGCAGAGCTGGAAGAAGTTCCAGCACCACAAACTATAACTAAAGATTTAGTGGAACCAAATGATTCAGTAGTTCCCAACGAACCCCAGCCTTTCCGCCGATCAAGTAGGGTTCCTCATCCACCTGAGAGATACTACGGTTTTCTCATTGATGGTGGAAGCGAGGATTGCATCATGGAAGATGATGACCCAACTAGTTTCGAGCAGGCCATCACAAGTGGTGACTCTGTGAAGTGGCTGGATGCAATGCGATCTGAGATGGAATCCATGTACACCAACAAAGTATGGACTTTGGAAGTTGCTCCTGAAAGGGTAAAACCCATTGGGAGCAAGTGGATCTTTAAGAAGAAACTTGGTGTAGATGGAAAAGTGGAGATTTTCAAAGCTAGACTTGTTGCAAAGGGTTTTCGTCAACGAACAGGTGTGGATTATGACGAAACCTTTTCTCCAGTGACTATGCTTAAGTCCATCCGGATCTTACTTGCCATTGCTGCATACCATGACTACGAAATCTGGCAAATGGATGTTAAGACCGCCTTTCTAAATGGTGATTTAGAGGAGTGCGTGTACATGACTCAGCCAGAGGGCTTCGTAGATAGTGGGAGCAGCGGAAAGGTATACAAGCTACTTAAATCCATCTACGGGTTGAAGCAGGCATCGCGAAGTTGGAACATCTGTTTTGATGTGGTAGTCAAAGAGTTTGACTTCATCAAAAACGTAGATAAACCTTGTATTTACAAGAAGGTTGCAGAGAGTAAGGTTGTCTTCCTCATATTGTACGTGGATGACATACTCTTGATAGGAAACGATGTTCCTATACTGCATTCGGTCAAGCTCTTCTTATCACATAGATTCTCAATAAAAGATCTAGGTGATGCCTCCTGCATTTTGGGAATCAAGATCTATAGAGATAGATCTAAACGGATACTGGGATTGTCCCAATCCAGGTACATTGACACCATACTAAAGAGGTTTAGTATGGAAGAATCCAAACGTGGGAACCAACCCACGATTTCTGGACTTACTCTCTCCAAAGAGATGTCTCCCAATACTGATTTGGAGAGAGCTCGCATGTAAGGGATACCCTATGCTTCGACAGTAGGCTCTATCATGTACGCGATGCTATGTACCAGACCCGATGTAGCATACTCACTAAGTGTAGTGAGTAAGTATCAAGCATATCCAGGAGAGAGTCACTAGACAGCTGTGAAGAACATTCTCAAGTACTTGAGAAGGACTAAGGAGATGTTCTTGGTGTATGGTAACGGAGAACTCCAGGTGGAGTCCTTTACCGATTCGAGCTTCCAAAGTGATAAGGAAGACTCTAAGTCGCACTCGGGTTTTGTCTTTACCCTAAATAGAGGAGCGGTTTGTTAGAAGAGTTCCAAGCAAGAAACCGTGGCAGACTCGACGATGGAGGCTGAATACATCGCTGCTAACGATGCTGCCATAAAGGCTGTCTGGATGAAGAAGTTCATAACTGAACTTGGTGTGGTTCAGTCCATTAAGCATCCAATACCTTTGTATTGTGATAACAATGGAGCTGTGGCTTTGGCCAAGGAACCCAGGTCCCATCAGAAGTCCAGACATATTCTGAGGCGGTATCACCTGATCCGGGAGATAGCTGATCGCTGCGAGATCGAGGTCAGGAGAGTTGACACGAAGGACAACACTGCGGATCCACTCACGAAGGCCATTCCCCAGATACAATTTGAGAGACTCTTCGGGATGTTGGGTATAAGATACTACAACAGCTAGCCTTAGTGCAAGTGGGAGATTGTTAGTTGTATATATGCCCTAGAGGCCATTGTTGTACATATGATGTATATTATAGTGGATGCTTGGATATGTATAGTAAGGACTTTCTTGCTCGATATGATAGTATGCTATCTGGTTTTACTTTATCTTAACATGTTGACTTGTATTGGTTTACTGTCTTGCTCTCACATGTTGATAAAGCCCTTAGGATATGTACTTGACTACTGGGACTATGATGAGATCATACTAGTGGGGCCAGGGTAGTCAACGAGTACATCCTATAACTGTTCCTAGTCGAGGGTGTATCGAGACAGGGCATCGATACACCAGAGTAGACTAGCGTATACGCATCTTGACCCATATGATGGGCGATGGATGATCCCATATCCATCAATGTTTGACATCAAAGATGGTGTACGGGTGCTCAGTGGAGACTGGGTACACTGGACGGACTCGCCGAGAACTCCTAGATGAAATTATACCTATCGTCAGATAGCAGTTCTCCGGTGATACTGGTACAGGTTAGTCTGTAGACCCGAGATCGTCATAGAGTCCTGTGTGATTCCCACTGTGTTTTGATTTCCACCTTACCACGTCCAAGAGGGCGTGCAAAACGGTGTCTTTTGGGTACAGTCCCGAATCACATGGAGGCAATGAGCGATAGGAGGGGTTTCGTCTCTCCCGGTATAGGGAGTTGATATTGTGCTGTGTTCGATTGGCTATAACTGGAAGTCCCTGGCCAGGGCTGATATGGAGTGCTGCTGGTAAGAGTTATCAGTAGTTTCTCGACCTGTTATGAGCCTCACATCGACCCAACTTATCGGTTACTGGGGTCTGACGTTTACCACCCCTAGACTTGATATGCGACATATCAGACGAAGAGACCGGACTGTACGGTAGTATTACTGATTGGATTCACAGGAAAATGTACAGGCTTGCTTGTTGATCTTCTGATCGCTCAATACCTGGGTGGCTGTTACGTTTACCTGACCGCTTGCAGCTTGTGGGTGTTTGATATGATCATCACCTACTGCCGGCGTATTGACGATTCTTTAGAGTCCTACACAGAGGTTTACTGACTCAGGCAAAATGGAGTAGGAGCACATATATGATATGTGCGGGACCGAGAACAATACGATATGAGATACTGTATTCTATTCTCGTGATATGTGATATTGGCCGGGTATATGTGATATAGCCGGGTCATCGGATCAAGTGTTGATTCGATGAATTGGTACATGTTATATTAGTCGGTTATATGCAATATAGCCGGATTGTCGAATTAAGAGTTGATTCGATAATTTAATGTATATTATATATGTGATATATTACATTAGATTAACTAATATAAGCTCGCTTTATTGATTCATTTTCTTACTGGATAATACATTGATATATATGCGATATATGTTAAATATATTATTTTCATTTGTTACAAAATATATTATATATATGATATATAATATTGTAACATGTTTGGGTTACAAATGCAATATGGTTGTTCAGTTTAAACCAAGTTAGGGTTTGGATTAGGGTTAGCTTTTGGGTTAGCTTTTGAATGAGGTTCATGGATGCTTCATGAAGCTTTTGACTTTGTCATTTAGCTTTGATATTTTGTGTAGATATTTGTTAACCCAATCCAAACCCTTAACCATAGTTTATTCTCTACATGAGTTAAAGCCTTCATTCTTAACTCATGGTTGCAATTGTAACCACAACAATAATTCATTATTCATCACAAAAGGTTTTGCTTCTTCTTCTTCTTCTTCTAGTTCTTGAAAAAGCTTCACTAGATTTTGTGTTTGTGATTATAAATGGTGAGAAATTGAAAATAAAAGAGAGCAAAATTCCTACTTCATCATCCTCATCTATTCTAGCCACTTAGATTAGGGTGTTCACTTCTGTAATTACTTCATTAGTGAAGTGTAAGATTAGGTTAGAGATTCTTCAAGGTAGATCATCTTAGATCAAGAAGACTTCAAGCAAGATGCATCATTCACCTCTTGGAGCCTCACGAGAGTCGGAGTTCTTGATGATCGCAGCGAAGGGACCTCAACACGGAGCTTATGAAGTGATGGAACGGACTACAAACGTTGTAATCCTACTCTCTTTACTTCTTTGTATGTGATACAAACTTGTAACCCTAGAAATTCTAGCATGATTCATGGTTTGCTTGCTTTGCACCTCTCTAATTTTTAAAGTGGCATAAGTGATGCTACCAAACCCTAGACTAGGTGCAAGGGAAGCCCGAGAGGGTTAACCACAGGCTGCAAGCGGTACTAGATGTACGTAACGATCCCTAGATAAATGTCGATAAGAAGGCCGATGAGCTAACTCATCCGAACTCGTACTGAGCCTATATGTGACAATCTTCGTACAGTCCGGTATGTTCGTTTAAGAGTATCGCATATCGGGCCTAGGGACGGTAATCGTCAGACCCCTAATAGTGCAATAAGTTGTGTCGGAGTGTAGCCCAAAACACCCTGAGAAACTACTGGAATATCTACCAGTAAATCTCGCTTGCCTTGGCCAAGGACATTGTGTAATGGCCTTCCGAACACAGCGTAATATCAACCCCGAATACCGGGAGAGACGAATCCTATCTAACCGCCACTGTCTCCAAGTGTTTCAGGACTGCACCCAACTACTACCTGTTTGCACGACTCCTTTGAGCCGTGGTAGGGTAGCAATCAAAGTACAGTGGAAACACACTCGAGGCGAAGTAGCAGTGTCAAGTTGACAGACTAAGTTGTACTCATGTCACCTGAGAACTGCTACGCGACGATAGGTATTATACCCACCAACGGTTCTCGACGAGTCCTGTCCAGTGTGCTCATAACCTAATGAGCACCTGCATACTATCTCCAGTACGACGTATTAATGGCTGTGGGACAGATCATTTCCCTTGCTGGGATGAAAAGCGTATACACTAGTCTACAGTAGAGTATCGATGCCCCGTCTCGATAATCCTAAGACTAAGGACCTGTATAGGATGTGCTTATAGATTACCCAGCCCCCACTAGTGTGACTGCTATCACAACTCTGGTAATAAAGCAAAGATCCTAAGGGCTCTACCGATATGTATAAGTGATATACTAAAAGAAGCACATGCACATATTGAGATAGAAACAAACCATGTAGTATACTACCATTTCGAGCAAGACTGTTACTATATCCGTGTATATCCCAAGCTTCCATTAAGTAATATACAATCCAGTATGATACAATAATGGCCTCTAGGGCATATATCACTAACAAGAGAGTGGTCGGGGAGAGCGAGATCATCGGAGATAGATCTCATCTCTTGTAGGTACTCGCTTATAAATCGCGAGCCGTGCTGATTGTTGATGTGGCGTTCCTTGAGCGACATAACTCATGATTGATATTTGTTCGTAAGGAGAGTGACTAATCGATCCCATGCTTTCTTAGATAAGGAAAACAATGAAGATGTGGGCCTGGATTGTTTTGAGACAACTGCCGAGAATGGCGTTGAGGATGAGTTGATCCTGACGGTACCATTGATGGTAGTCTAGATTTTCAACACACTTGGTGTTGTCATCGACGTCAGTTATGGTCCTCGGAATGGGAGATCTAAAGCCGTCAATGTGACCAAGGAGATCATGGCCGATTGAATTTTAGATCTCTACACAGTGAAATTTGTATGGGTAAGCTTTGTTGGAAAAAGGGAATTTGGAAGTAATGTGTAAGTGTATGGTGCTCGCTTTCCGTGACTACTACGGCTTTGCAGAATCAAAAACATTAAAAAAAATTGGGCACTACATACTTGAAACCCTAGAATTCAAGCCCAAACACTAAACTAAACAACACTAACTAGAGTTTTAACTACTAGGTTAGTGTAACAAGCTTTGTAGATGGTCCTTCGGGTCTTGAAAGGTTCACTCCTCAAGCTCCTAGGGTTGATGGAATGGGCTCTCGAAGTCAAACTCCCACGTCAAAGATGATTCACCCGAGAATGCCGAATCAAGCGATAGCTTCACCGAAGCAACTAATGTTCAAGTCTTGTTAGGAAAAGATACTTATAGGGTGTAGTTTATAATCAAGATGCTCTCTTTTAATCCCTCAAGAACTCTAGTGAGCATGTGAGGAAGAAGAAAAAAGAGATGGAAACTAAAGAAAAATCTATCACAAGATAAACATCAACCTCTCTCATTCTTTCACTTATCTATTCATATACCTTTTAAAATATAAAGTAATAATAAGAAGTGAGTAAGCTTGTGACTCACTAGTGTGAGTCATAAGCCCATACACTTCAAGAAACTAGAAGAGAAAAGGTGTAGAGAATGGCCACCTCATCTAGATACGCATACACACATATACCCGTATTTATAATAAATACGTATACCGTATTTCTACGAAAATACGAATGCCATATTTCTATCGAAAATACAAAATACGCGTATTCATATTTAGAAAGAAATACATGTATTTGTATAAAGACACAAATACCCATATTCATACAAATACTCGTATTCGTATAAATACCGTATTCGTGTTAAAATACAAATACCCAAAAGAGAGCAATATAATACTAATATCAAAATTGGCTATCTTTCAAACCTACCAGTACTACTAAATTGTCCGATTAAAGCACATGTATAAATACACGTGTTCAATCGAACACCCGAGCATATCGAAATACGCAATTACACCGTTTCGTCTGAACCAGGAAACCCTCTGTGTGGGACTCTAAAGACTCGACAATATGCTGGCAGTGGGTTTAACCGCAAGCACGTCAGTGGCACTAGCTGTACGTAATGGCTACCCAAGTATCTGTCGAAAGGAAGATCGACAAGAAAACTCGTCCAAACCCCTGCTGAGCCTATAGATGACATTCTCCGTACAGTTCGGTATGTTCATGTAAGAGTATCGTATATCGGGCCAAGGGGGTAGTAAATGTCAAACTCCTAATAACGCAACAAATTGTGTTGGTGTGGAACCCAATACAGCTTGAGAAATTACTGGTATACCTACCAGTAAATCTCACTTGCCCTGGCCAGTAATCTATAGTATCGACCAACCGTACATAGCATGATATCAACTCCCAATACCGGGAGAGAGAAATCTCTTCTATCACCTACTGCCTCCAAGTGATTCGAGACTGCACCCAACTACTACCGGTTTGAACAACTTTTTAAAACCATAGTAGGGTAGTAATCTAGGTACAGTAGGAACACACTCGAGACTAATAGTGATGTCAAGTCAATGGACTAATCTGTACTCATATCACCAAAGAACTGCTATCCGATGATAGGTATAATACCAACCAGCAGTTCCTAGCGAGTCCGTCCAATGTAACTCATAACCTAATGAGCACCTGTATACTATCTTTGGTACTATATACAAATAGCTGTAGGACATGTCATCTCCCCTGACGGGGATAAGAAACATATACACTATTCTACTATGGAGTATCGATGCCCAGTTTCGATAATCTTATGACTAGGGACAAGTTTAAAGATGTGCTTATAGACTACACAGCCCTTACTAGTGTGACTGCCATCACAATGCTGGTAGTCAAGCAAAGATCCTACGGGCTCTATAAACATGTATTAGCTGCACGTTAAAAGAAACATATACACATGTTAAGATAGATACAAACCGAATAGCATACTATCATATTGAGCAAGACTGTTATATATCTGTATATACCCCAAGCTTCCAAAATGTAATATACAATCCTGTACTATACAATAATGGCCTCTAGGGCATATATCTTTAATAATCTCTAACTTGCACTAAGGCCATGTATTGGTATATCGCAGACCTATCATCTTGAATAGCCTCTAGAACCGCGTCTGAAGGATGGCCTTTGTGAGTGGATCTGTGTTCATATCATAATATTGCAGTTTATATTCCCCAATTCTTATTCGTTTTATAAATAAACAGGTGCTTTTGACGCATGTCTGCTGTATGTTACAGGATATAGGTTCTTGGAGCGAAAACGGTGAAACAGACAAAAGATGATACAAAAAGAGGGACTTTTGACCAACAAGTAGAAGGACCCTAGTCAATGCCTAGACAGAGAACAATTCACAAGTGTACAAGGCAACGCATGGTCCGAAATGTCAAAGGAAACAGTTAAAAGACCACTACAAGTTTCACTGAAGATCTGGAGAAGACCAGAAGCCAAAGGGAGAAAAGAACTATGGAAATATAAAGCCCAATGTATAAAGAACCAGCCCAAAAAATTTGGTCAACTGATCACACCAAAGGGCCGCGGAACCGCGGCCCTACCCCTACATTTGCCGCGGTTCTGCGGCCGCTTAGTGCCCGTGTCGGTGCGGATTTCGGGTGTCGGTGCGTCGGTGCGGGGGTTTGGATTTTACGTGGGCATATCTGTAAAAGCACATGCGCGAGAATCTGCAACCCTAGTTTTTCCTGTTTACTTATAAATTGTAATCTAAAGATTGAAAAACCTATGCCTCTTTTCATTTCACAAATTCAGATCTGTTCTGCATCATTGTTTGGAGAGAGCCATCAATAAAAATTAGTAAGTTACTTTTATTTCTTTGTTTTTATTCTCTTTTAATTTAGAATGTCTTTAAATCCCCTAATGAGCGAGTAATCTCCTCGCTTGTTAGGGTTAGCCTTAGGGAAAGGTTTGAGAGATGAGATCTCTCACCCCTTTCATCCCCTTCACACCTAAGAATTAGAACTCTATGCATGCACGCACGCACCGCTCCCTACGGCACCTAATCCCTCGAGGTAATGGTGACACCGTAGTATAAAGGACCGGTTGCGCGTGTTTTCCATGGAGGTTAGGGTAATTATCGATAAAGGAAGGACAAGAACCAAGAGGAAGAAACATCTTCCCAAAAGATTCTAATCCACTTTATTGATAATTACTATAACATCTAATAGATCTAAAATAAGGCATTGAAAGCGGTGAGGAAACCTTTAATCTCCCAACTTCCCCTAAGCCTAACCCTAGCAAGACTTTAATTTAGATTAATTTAGCTTATTGATAGATCTAGGTTTTTTAGATTTAATAAATCAATCCAAACAACCATTGGAATCAACTCGTAAAAACACATTAAGAAAATTACACATCTCTGTGGATCGACCCATATTCACCGGCTAGCTGCAAAGCGATGCCGTTTCTGATTACGGTTAACAAGTATTTTTGGACTAATCAAATGGCGCCGTTGCTGGGGATGGCGTAAAATTTCTTTTGTGTAATTTCGGGTTGATATAAATCTTAAAAATCATAAAAATCTGAAAATAGAAAAATATACAAAAACATTTTATCAACTTTTATCTGTTTGAAGGGTTTTATTGTTTGAATCTTGCAGGAACAGCGAAGAATCGAGGATCTAAAAATTTACAAAGGGCAAACCAGGAAAAAGCACATCAGAACAGAGGGGAAATTTTATAACAGAGCAGTGCAATTTTTTTCAGAGAGAGATCACCCCAGACGACCGCGCTTCCGCGGCAAAACTGCCCCCCAGACCGCGGTTCCGCCGCTACTTGGCCACGTCAGCACCTGAAAATTTTCTGGTTTGTTTTCTCCCTCTCTCCTCTGCAACCTACAATATATCTTTTGTGAAAATATTCTGCAGGAATTCTTTGCGCTAAAAATCTTCTTTCCCCTTCTAAATAACAGATTTTCTGCAGGTTTCTTTGCGCCGCGCTAAAAAATTGATTGCAAGTGAATTTAATGTTTTGCATAATTTAATCGGACTTTAAGGGGCTAATTGACCAAACTCAGATTGGGTGGGGATTTCATCACCCTTCCCAGGACCCCAGAAAACACTTAAAGCATTTGCATTGACCACAATTAATTAAAAAAATACTAGACTCAGCCCTAAGGACATCGAGCTCAATAGGAAAAGGACTAGTATAGGCATCGACCGTTTATCCTAATCTGACCTTGCGGTGTCTAGGCAAGTGTGTCTAGGCTAGTGGTTATTAATTAGGCCCACTATTGTGGTTCCTTCCCACTTACCTGGCACTTACCTGGCCGCAATTGTCGGTGAAGAGGCGGTTTGAGGTCCTATTTCTAGCCCTAGTTAGGAGTTGTCTAGCAGACCTAGGTGACCCTAGATCTAGGCCTGATTGTGCATGTGTGGTTGATACATTTGTGTCATGAGTTTCTTTTCAAAAACCTCTTTGCAAACATTCTCACATAAAAAAAAAAATCTTTTCAAAACTTGCAACTTGTCGCTAAAGAAAACTTGCAACTCACTTCCACCACTTCTTCTCATTGACATTATCTTACCTCCACATTCTGTTTTTTTCTTTTTTCTGACTACACTACCCCTTTTAGTGTATGTCACTTTGGACTAGGGATACTAACGCCCGATTAGTCCGTGTTTCGTTGGTACCGACCGACGAACCTTTCAACACCGAAGTCGAAATTCCCTCCATTTCCTTACCTCCACCTTCAAATTCTTCTTTCGAAGGTATGTCGGGACACAACCCCAACAATACCTTACCGACGGGAATGATTCCACCTCCGTTAGGTGCGAATAACCCGAATTTTCTGCCTGTTGTAGCGCCCCAACGAATCGCGCTCCAGGATCTCTTCTACCCCGTCTGCACTTCTTTACCTACCTCTCTTTCACCCCCACCGGCAAATGGGGACAATTTTGAAATAAAACCACATTTCATCAATATGCTACCAAAATTTCATGGTTTGGAATCCGAAGATGCATATATCTTTATCAATAAATTCCAAAACGTTTGCGCCATGATGAAAACTACCCAATTAAGTGATGACGCTATAAGGCTAAGGGTCATTCCTTTCACCTTATGTGACTTAGCCGAGAAGTGGCTATACAGCACAGCATCACATTCAATAGAAATTGGGACGAGTTTGTTAAACTTTTCTTAAAAAGTTTTATCCTCATCACAAGACCGCGAGAATTCGTAATGAAATAATACAATTCTCCCAGCTTCCTTCCGAACCATTTTGGAAGTGTTTTGAAAGATTCAAAGACCTACTTGTTCAATGCCCTCATCATGGGATCGAAAGTTGGCAACTTTGCCAAACATTATACGAGAGATTGAACCCGGCAATGAAGCAGTTGCTAGAAACTATTTGTCAAGGTCGCTTTCTAACCAAATATGGTGAGGAAGCATGGCAGTTTCTCGAGGATCTTAGTGAACAAACAATTCAGTGGGAGAGCACAAAGACCACATCATCTTCTTCTATTGGTCAATCTAGGGCAGGCATACATCAAGTAGATATGTCGATTGCTATGAAGGCCGAGATGGCTGTACTTATGAAAAAGCTAGAAGCCATTGAGACCAAAATCTCATCGTCTTCTCCTGCCTCTGCTTTACCCCCACGAACTGTTTGTGCTTGTTGTTCGGATCCATCACACCTTACCGAAGAGTGTCCTTATAATGCACCTATTCAAGGACAAGATCAAGTCAATGCTGCCTTTCAGCAACGACAAAGAAATGATCCTTACTCTTCGACCTATAATCCAGGTTGGAGGAGTCACCCAAATTTCGCTTGGAACCAAAATCAACAATTCCAAGAAAATAACAATTTTCAAAGACCTCCTCCTCCACAACAACAACAAGCACCTTCACAAACTCAAAACCAGCAACCTTTCCAACAACAACCTTATACAAATCAAACGAACAATTTGGTTCAACCAAATGATGATAAGGTTATCTCGCTAGAAAAAAGTCTAAATGCATTTCTCAAGCAATCTACAGAATCCGCAGCAAGATTTGAAAATTATGTTCAGTTTTTGATGCATAACAATGCTTCACACAATCAAAGTATCAAATCTATTGAGGCACAAATTGCACAATTAACTGCTACGTTGAGCGAGAGAGAAAAGGGAAAGCTTCCATCTCAACCATTGCCAAATCCTGGTCACACACAAAACGCATATCACAATCACAATGTAAATGCGGTGACCACGTTGAGATCCGGAAGAGTGTTGTAGAATAATGTGGGTACTAGTAATGACATCCCCACCGGTGGTTCTTCTTCTTCTTCTCCATCGTCATCTTCTCCTTCTTTTCCTCCTTCTTTTTCACCCTCATCTCCTCCGCTAGAGCCTATTCTCCATTCTTCAAAAGGCTCTTCTTCTTCTAATCCGAACGGACCCACACTGGGATCCGTTCCTACTCCACATTCTACTCCACAGACATTTGACTCAACAAATTTTCAAAATGCTCCATTTCCAAACAGGTTGAGTCCCAATAAACTAACTGCACAAATGGAGAAAATTGTGGAGTTATTTAAGCAGGTGAGCATAAATATACCTCTCTTGGATGCAATCCAACAAGTCCCTTCATACGCGAAAATCTTAAAGGGCTTATGCACCTCGAAGAGAAAGTCATCTCAAATACCCAAGAAAGTGCTAGTGGCTAGTGCAGTGAGCAATGCTATTAACCACCCTCAACCCTTACCCCAAAAACGAAAGGACCCCAGCTGTCCTACGATTTCAATCATAATTGGGGATAAGAAAATTAATCGAGCACTTTTAGATCTTGGGTCTAGTGTTAACCTGCTTCCCTACTCCGTGTACGAACAATTAGGGGTTGGAGAGTTGAAACCCACTCGTTGTACTCTCCAAATGGCTGATCGATCAATCACCCATCTAAGGGGTGAGCTAGAGGATGTGTTGATCAAAGTTGGGGAGTTCATATTCCCCGTTGATTTTATTGTTATAGATACATAACCTGTTGCTAACTCACGGAACCAAATTCCGGTGATTCTCGGTTGACCATTTTTGGCCACTTCCAATGCTGTAATAAACTGTCGCAATGGCTCCATGACTCTATCCTTCGGGAAGACGTCTAGTGAGTTCAATATTTATAAGTTAGGAAGTCTACCCCCCGTGCCTAAAACTAGTACACGAGAAGTTTGCTCTATTCACGAAATCACGCAGGAGGACTGCGAGCTTGAAAGATTTCTATTTAATGAAAACAGTTTTGACGCCACTAGTGCGTCCCTCCTTGAGCCTACCACCGTTGACACAACCAATATTGATTATGAATGTTTCACTTTTTTGGATGATGACGACTCACAGCCCGAATATGAGTCTTTTGAATTTTTGGATGAGTTAGTCGAACCATCCGAATCGGTTGTTTGCAGTGATTTCGAACCTGTATTGGAGTCCTTTGAGTTCGAGGTAGATTCCGCAATGATTCTTTCGCCTCCGAAACTCGAACTCATGTCCTTACCGCCTCACCTTAAATATGCTTACATAGGTGAGAATGAGACTTTTCCCATTATAATATCAGCCTCTCTAGCCTTCGAGCAAGAGAACGCTATTTTAAAGGTCTTACAAGATAGGCGGCAAGTTTTCGGTTGGACTATGGCGGACATCGAAGAGATCAGTTCCCTTATAATTGAATATCATATGCATATGGTGGATGATGCTAAGTCAATAGAGGACCCACAGAAACATTTTGGGGGAATTGTGGTGAGTCAACCTCCTCCTTTAGAAGTTGAACCACACCCATTTCTTTTAATAAGCTACGAGAATGCCAATATTCCACTGATTGCTAATCATTCACATTCTCGTTGTGATTCATCACCACCTCCTGTATATTCACCTCCACACCTTCCATTCCACAACTTCTATCTTCCCCAATTCTTTTTGGATCGCTACAACTTATTCTTCCACCAACCGATACTCTTTACTGATAAATTTTTCAACTGGTTGGTGTTGACGTTTGGGTTATGCAAAGTTTGGCAGTAATGTCTTACATTGTTTAAATGAAGTTTGGGGGGGCCTTTCTGTATATATTTGTTTTTTCTTAACAATAAAAAAAATCTTAAATAAATAAACAGGGGAGTCCCGATATTTTGACCCTCTTGGTTTAGTATGACAGTGAGGACACTGTCAAGTTCAAGTTTGGGGGTATGTTCGGTACGTCTTCTTCCTTCGCATTCATTTGCACATATTTTTGCATTTGCATACTTATTTGAAAACCCATAAAAATTTGAAAAAATTATAAAATTATAAAAAATATTGTATTCAATTTTGGCCATATTTGATTTGAGTTTGACAAATAGGTTAACTGGCTAGGAACAACTAGATCTTAGACTTAGTAAATTAAAAACCCTAAAAATAACCTTCCTTAAAATTTAACGGTAGAAAGTATATGCCTTGTAGTTTATTTAGAAATAGGCAAATTTGGATTCACTTCTTGGGCTAAGTCAAAATGAAGGAAGAGTATTGATGTTCTTATTAGAGTATAAGTTTGAAAAATAGTTCCTAGCTTAAGTCTAGATTCTGAAAATGTATACCCTACAATTTGCACAATCAAGCAACTTGAAACTTGGAATAGTAGAAGAGACCTTGAAATGCTCTTGTTTAAAGTCCTTAGTAATAAGAAAATAAAAAAAAATACAAGTGTGAATAAAGAATAAAAAAAATGGACACTGGTTTTTGTGATTACTTAAGGCTGCAAAAATAGAAAAAAAAATATTTAGCGAGGGTGCTTCATCACCTAGTGCCTTAGACCAACTGGTTTGGGAGTCACTGCTAAAACCTTGGGTGTTGCAAAACTAGGAAGTACGCTTTAAAGTGCTAACGCATCTTGTAATCGGTCGTTGGTACCTCAAGAAGTATTAACGGTCGCATGAAGGATGTGTAAACGAAATTCAATTAAAAATTCACCTACTGATAAGTACTTTGGACAACGGACAAGGGCATGATTGCTTGATTTGAATTTCCAAGTGTAGGGGTGATTTATACACACACGTGGGGATATGTGATTAGAGTTTAGATAAGAGAAAGGAATGAAGAATAGAACTTGTATCTTTAGTAGAGTTGATAGAAATTCCTAAGTAGAGATGAAACCCTAGAAGGAAGACTTAAAAGATGCCGAAAGCTAAGTAGGTCTACATAACATATATAATCTTAAGTTAAATAATGAGAAAGTGTGAAGAATATGGATGGATAATTCACAAGTAAAAGATAATAGAATTCCTTGTTAGAAAACCTAATTGGAGAACAAGAGTCGAAAGGCCGAATTGATAGGATTTTGTGGGTGTAATCCGCTGAAAACCCTCAGGAGACAACACTCCTCCTACTAGGGACACCTAGAGGTTTAACGGCTTGTTGCACGTGCTCAGTACAATCGCGTTTCCCTGCGAAAGTGCGGTTAGGATTTTAGTGAATAAAAATAAGTTTGCTCGAGGACGAGCAAAAGATAAGTTTGGGGGTATTTGTTCATATCATAATATTGCAGTTTATATTCCCCAATTCTTATTCGTTTTATAAATAAACAGGTGCTTTTGACGCATGTCTGCTGTATGTTACAGGATATAGGTTCTTGGAGTGAAAACGGTGAAACAGACAAAAGATGATACAAAAAGAGGGACTTTTGACCAACAAGTAGAAAGACCCTAGTCAATGCCTAGACAGAGAACAATTCACAAGTGTACAAGGCAACGCATGGTCCGAAATGTCAAAGGAAACGGTTAAAAGACCACTACAAGTTTCACTGAAGATCTGGAGAAGACCAGAAGCCAAAGGGAGAAAAGAACTATGGAAATATAAAGCCCAATGTATAAAGAACCAGCCCAGAAAATTTGGTCAACTGATCACACCAAAGGGCCGCGGAACCGCGGCCCTACCCCTACATTTGCCGCGGTTCCGCGGCCGCTTAGTGCCCGTGTCGGTGCGGATTTCGGGTGTCGGTGCGTCGGTGCGGGGGTTTGGATTTTACATGGGCATATCTGTAAAAGCACATGCGCGAGAATCTGCAACCCTAGTTTTTCCTGTTTACTTATAAATTGTAATCTAAAGATTGAAAAACCTATGCCTCTTTTCATTTCACAAATTCAGATCTGTTCTGCATCATTGTTTGGAGAGAGCCATCAATAAAAATTAGTAAGTTACTTTTATTTCTTTGTTTTTATTCTCTTTTAATTTAGAATGTCTTTAAATCCCTTAATGAGCGAGTAATCTCCTCACTTGTTAGGGTTAGCCTTAGGGAAAGGTTTGAGAGATGAGATCTCTCACCCCTTTCATGCCCTTCACACCTAAGAATTAGAACTCCATGCATGCACGCACACACCGCTCCCTACGGCACCTAATCCCTCAAGGTAATGGTGACACCGTAGTATAAATGACCGGTTGCGCGTGTTTTCCATGGAGGTTAGGGTAATTATCGATAAAGGAAGGACAAGAACCTAGAGGAAGAAACATCTTCCCAAAAGATTCTAATCCACTTTATTGATAATTACTATAACATCTAATAGATCTAAAATAAGGTATTGAAAGCGGTGAGGAAACCTTTAATCTCCCAACTTCCCCTGAGCCTAACCCTAGCAAGACTTTAATTTAGATTAATTTAGTTTATTGATAGATCTAGGTTTTTTAGATTTAATAAATCAATCCAAACAACCATTGGAATCAACTCGTAAAAACACATTAAGAAAATTACACAGCTTTGTAGATCGACCCGTATTCACCGGCTAGCTGCAAAGCGACGCCGTTTCTGATTACGGTTAACAAGTATTTTTGGACGAATCAATCAACAGTGTTGTGTGGAGAAATGATGTGGTGGTTGTATATTAATGCGTGCAGGGTTCCGATTAGGTATGTGTGCTAGCCACATAGACTTTAATCGGGCGGATGATAATACTAGCCTGCTTGGGATTAAGCCGGATTATTAAATCATGTATTGATTTAATAATTTACATATATATTTCGATATGTATATTCTAGTATTATGTTCGTTGTATTTTTCTATCTCTTGGGTATTCGTATTTCGATATGAATAGAGGGATGTATTTGCGGGGACGAATTCTTTTATTCATACAAGAATACTTCTAGAAGAAAGACACCTCATTTCTGGGATTTTCTTTATAAAGAAATATGAAATGAGATGGAAAAGAAAAATGGTGGGGGTATGGGAAAATGAATTATTAATTCATTTGAAAATACTATTAAAGTATGGTTGTAGTTTAAAAATGGTAAAATTCTTTTTACAAAAGATATGAAGCATTCTTGAATTTGTTAAGAGTTTTATTCATTCTACCATTTAGCTTCTCTCTTTTCCATGGCTCCTCCTTCTTCTTCTTCAACTTCAACTCTCTCATGAGTTGAGAATCATGAAGATAAAGAGAAAGAAAAGTGCTAGAATACTCACACATATCACTAAGCATTCTAGATTAGCAATCTAAGATCTTTAGTTACTTCATTAATGAAATTGAAGCTTGAACTTGTTCCCTCGGGTGGATTATCTTCGGTGAAGGAAGTCCGGCTTGTAAGCACGATCCGAAGCTCTTGAGAGCATGCTAGAGTCCAACCCATTTGGAGCAAATGAAAACACAACAAAGGTTGTGATTTTTATCCTTTTGTGCTTGCTAGTTTAGGTGTTTGGTTAGATTCTTAAGGCTTAAGTTTCTAGTGCCAAGAAAATTATTGTTTTTAAATTCCATATTGGCCGCAGGATAGCAGAAAGGGTACTAGGAACTTTCAATGGTATCAGAGCCACTCAAACACCATAAACTAGATAGATACGACTTTCGAATCCCGCAAGTTTTTGCCCCGCAAAACCAGTAACTTATTTCATGTTATCTTGATGTTTTGACTCTCCGAGAGCACTCGGTTTGGACCAAAAAGTCACGAGGAGGTGCGCGGAGACCTCGGGCATGTCCTGGAGTAACCTAGGGAGGGCCCACTCCCCTGAGACCACCCTAAGTTGGCCTTGGGGGCCCGAGAACTGCCTCACAAGGCGGATTCGGGTCTGCCACCCCCTTTGGCCCTAAGACCACCCTAAGTTGGCCTTGGGGGGGAGACCCAAGAACTGCCTCACACGGCAGATTTGGGTCTGCCACCCCCTTTGGCCATCTTACGGTGGCCTAAGGGGGTGGGTACCTATCATGCCCCGCTTCCCAAAATACGGAATACGAGGGGTTGACAAGGCCAGCCAAGCTCCAACGGTCGAGAAAATATCCCTCCGTAGTCACACTCCGGCTTCTAGCACTATGTGGTAATCAGTAATCAATGCACAGGTAATGAGAAATGCAGTAATCAAATCAAAAGAACTAAGCAGATAGAGATCGAGGAAGTATAGCTCTGGGTCGCTGATCAAGATGTCCGCGATGTCCTCGAGGCACGTCAGGTCCTGGTCCAAGCTAGATCCACTTCTCACTCTGAGCATGCATACTCAGGTCGTCAGAGCGACACGATAGCAATATATATATATATATATAGATACAAATAGAAACTCGTGCAATAATAATTAATATGAAACAGTGATCATGGAATAATGACGTGAACATGAAGTAGCCAATGCAGGTAGCTAGTAGAGCAGGTAAGCAGTAAAGCAGTAAACAGGATGGCAGATATGTTGAATCAGTAAGCAATGCATGTCAATGTCACTAACCCTATCTATCTCTAAGTCTCACTGTACAGGTCACTAAGCCTATCGTCAGTCCAAGTGTGAGAGTCAACCACTCGTGAGTATCCCCCACCCAAGGGTAGGACCCAAGGACAAAGGAACACAGGCCCGAGTCGCTTGCTAATAATCAGTAATATCCCCATATATCTCCAGAGTCGCTGTATGTGCTGGCAATGGGACTCCCGAGGTTCTGTTGAACTCACACTCAAACTACCACACACCCCGTAGTCTACATCAAACGCCAACCATAAACTCAAATACCAGTCGGTCCATGACAAGTCTACGCGAGAACTGGAGACAGGATCTCCATCTAACATGTCTCGAATGATACCCAAGATAAATGGACAGTGTTTGGTGCCTTATCTATGACACCCATATAAGTGCTTCCATAATCGTCCCATACCAATTATTTTCACACTTATACACGTCCCATAGACGTCGACAATGCAATAAATCAATAGGGTCCACTGATTGTGTACGTACGTGTCACTTTCACTTATCCATTCATGCTTAAACACCAACGTACTTGCCACAATCAAACACTAATACCTAACACTGGGTCATACACATGATCACTAGGTTACCGATGTAATGACTTCTACACGATATGATGAGAATACAATAATTACCATAAGAATGGAATACCATCAGTCAGTGTCCCACCACTTGCATAATTCACTATAAGTTATGCGTGCAGAATTAAGCGAAACAATGAAAAAGGGGTAAATAGTATATTGAATTATCTAACCATAAAAATTGGTTTTGAGCCAATCGGATTTTAGGGTTGCTAGTTATGACCATTTCAATTTAAGTGTTCACGGCTGGAAATCCTGCTTCAGAATCGGAAGTCCATTTCGCAACACACCTTAATCCCAGTTGGGATCGTAATTAGGTTACGTTATAGCTGAACAATGTTTAGGGTTATCAGTTAGGTTTTCACCGCAATTGGCGGATCAGTAATATACTATGTCCACAGGGAGTTATGGACAGGTTATGTTCAAGGTATAAAATCTGCCTCTGCAGAATTCAGCAAAATGTATCGACATTGTAAAATTAGTTAAAAATATCAAACAGTTGTGGAATCCAGTGAGACCAGTGGAGTAAGAAAGCTAACTCAATTTTCTACGTAACGATATAGGGTTCCGTGCATTCTCATAATTTAACAGGAATATACAGGGGTTTAGAAATAGGGGTTAACTGGGATTTCCGTTCTGGACTGCAGTCCAGAATCGTAATCCTCCGCAATTATCTCTATCATAGTTCGTTATAATTCAATGATCAACTATAGAATACAGTAGGCTAAACAGTCAGCTTCGATACGAGCCATCTAACGCTAAAATCCAGTTTATACACAATTTATTGTAAATTTTACGGTTTAGCATGTACGAAAGTTTTCGGGTTTTACGACAGAAATCGGGACATCGTTTTACGTGAGCAAACGGCGTCGTATTGTAACCAAAGTCTTCACGGACATTCATTATAACTCGGGCCATCACATGTTATTCGTTGTCGTCAATTTAACGGGGTTTGTAGGTCATGGTTTACGTCGAACACTTATAATAGTATCAGATCGCAATCGAAATGAATTAATGTAGCATGAAGCAAGTATTAAAACTTGCCTGACGACGATCGATGGTCACGAAGGCGATGATGGCGGCAGCCTACAGCGACGGCACGGTTAGCACAGCGACATGCACACGACACGGTAGTAAATGGCCAGGTTTGAGCTTGGCTAGGCTTTGGTGAAGCAGACGGAGCTTGTAGGCGACGGTAACCGGAGGTGACCATCGAGGCCTCGATAATGATAAGCCCGGCAGCAACGACGGTGAGAGGTCACGTACGGGTCCGGCACGGCAGCGAGCTCAGGGGTGAGCCCGGGTCTGTCCTCGGAGCTCGGAGAGGTGGATTCGTCGTGGCAGCGGAGGGCAGCGTTGGTTGGAGTTGCGGGAGTGTAGTGAGCTGAGAAGGGAGGCTGGTGGTAGTGTGATCGGGGTCACCGGGGATGGTCGTGGAAGGGAGCATGGGTAGCCGGAGGCAAAGTCTGCAGCTGGGTCGAAGGAGGAGGTTGTTGTCACAGGGGAAGCTGGCGGTGGCGGTGGAGGGGTTCGTTGACGGTAGCGGCTCGGCGATGTACGGGGGTCTCGTCGTGGTGGTGCGGCGTTCTTCGGCAGTGGGGGAAGCTCCGGTGCGGGAGTATGCAGACGATGGTGCTCGGGTGCTGAGATGGTCGGGGGTTTGGTGGTGGGTCTATGGTGCTTGGTGTAGGTGAGAAGGAGAAGTCGATGGTGAGGCGAGCTCCGGCGTCGACAAGACGCAAGCACGGTTGATGGGTTGGGTTCTTGTCGGTTGTGCAGGGAAGTGAGTCGGGGAAGTAGGTGGAGGAAGAGAGGAGGAGAAGAAAAGGAAGGCGAGGAGGTAGAGACGAGGGTTTGGGTATGGTCGACGACGAAGAGGTGAACGTCGGCGACGAGGACAGGCGAGGGGCGGTGACATAGGAGGTGGGTGCGTGGGTGGAGAAGGGTCTCGGGCTCGAGGTGCGAGGGGGTGAAGGGGGAGAGAGGGACGAGGTCGATGGGGGGAAGTGAGCATGCGCGCCCGGTCGTGGGCAAGGAAGCGGGGACGTGGTCGCGACGGGGAGTGGGGCTTGGGAACGTGTGCGTCGTGGGGGAGAGGAAAATGAGCGGGAAGGGAAACGAGCGTGGGGAGAAAGAAGGAGCGGGTCGGGTCGGGTTCGGGTTCATGGGCCGGGAGGGAATTGAAAAGGAATATAGAAGGAGGGTGGGCCGAGATCAGAGAATTAAAAGAAGGGATAGAGTGCTGGGCTGGGCTGGGTTAAATAAAGAAATTGGGGAAAGGAAGATGGGCCGGGCAAAATAGGATTTAATGAAAAGAAATAGTTTTTTAGGATTTTAGTTTTAGATTGGTAGGTTAAGAAATTATTTTAAATAAAAAATACATACATATATATATATATATATATATATATATATATATAAATTGAAATAAATCTGGATTGAATTCTGAAAAATACGGAAAATCTGTAGAAAAATTTGGGAAAATATCTGGAGACATTATTTATCAAAATACGCTAATTATTTATAGGGACTGGGTATTACATCACACCACCCTTACAAAAATTTCGTCCTCGAAATTTAAAATAAACGATAAGCTATAAACAATATGCGAAAAACCACAGAATCAAATACTACTATATAGCGGTCTACGTAGAAGCAGCTAGATAAAATCAGAATCCTAAATGTATATATACATACGTATATAAAAAGTAACGCAGCTAAAATAATAAGCATAAGGTATAATCATTTATAATAGCAAACTATAAGCACAATACCCGGGAAAATAAGGTAACAATCATAAAATAGTGAAGGATTTGTCGATAGATTAAAATATTTTAGAATAAATGTACCGATCAAACAATCTTAAAATAACTTAGAAAACCCACACGGTGAAAATAAGAGACATAGAACAAAATAATATGCGCGATATATGTTTGCGCTATTGAGAATGTGATGAATAGTAAAGCATTTAAAATAGGTAAAACGGAGGTATTTAATAACACGCCATTTTTGTAAACACAACATAGTGGAAGCTAAATTTAGAATACGATGTCACTGAATGCAATTATGGTAATAGGAGATAGCACAAAATGTATAGGCTAGCCAGGGTAGGGATTACAATGGAGTACGGCCCACTCAAAAGGTCGGACTGTAGTACTTCAAACTTAATGTCGAAGAGACTGGGGTCGGGTCAGCACAGGGCGTAAGGGTGAACAATCATGAATCTCAGGAGGGAAAGAAATGTATTGGGGAGGGAGAACAGTCAAATCATCATGCGACCCAAAAATCGAAAGATTAGCGAACTCAAAAATTTTATTATCATTCCAGACAATTCGAAACAAGGCATTCTCGGAAGATACAAGATGGTCTTAAACTATACATAGATTTATTTGGCCAGAGGAGACAAAAGCTAAATCACGTCAGTCGCGGTTGTGGAAGTTCAGCAGGTTACGGTAGGCTCGCGCGCTCAGATAGGGGCATCCATTTCCATAGCGCCTCGCAGGGATCACCACTGGAGGTTCTCCTACCGCGGGGTCTTGTTCTTCTGGTCCTTCTTCCTCGGCTGGAGCTTCTTCATCGAGATCTGCTTCCACGTGATTCTCTTCTTCTAGTTCTTCTTCCACGGGATTTCCTTCCACTGTATTCTCCTCAAGGTCTTCCTCTCTTGGATTTTCTTCTATCGGGTCTTCCTCGAGATCTTCCTCTATTAGATCTTCTTCGGGGTCCTCTTCTTCGTCTTCAGAGTCGCTAATCATGTCGACTCCTGGGCTGCGACTCCCTCATCCTCGGAATCGCTGTTTCCGAAAATAACCTGCGGCCGTTGTTCTCGTCATCTGAACTCATAAGCATGCGGTCCAAGGAAACGCATGACCGTGTGTCCTCATCTAGAGGCGGCGCTGCTTCAGGGTGGGCCATGGCCTGAAAAGAAAGAGTCATGATTAGACAGTGGAATGCACCAAGAAAATAGCCAAGGATACGGAGCACGAGGAAAATATGCGGTAGGTAAGGACTGAAAAATCAAAATTTAGAATACTGATGCAATAAGTAGTATAAGGAAAATGAATGGAAAGGGGGCGATACATACATCACAACTCAGAATTTTATTGCATTCAACTAAAAGTCCAGCGGATACAAGATCTTAAACGAAAGGAAATATTTACAAAAGAGTGACAGCATTTTTATTGAATGCAGAAAGGTGATAATTCTTCTTTGATTTCTAGACCGCTGCATTCTCGTCGCGCGAGTTGAATCCTGAGCTGGGTCCGTACTATCCTCGAATCTCGAACTACGAAATAACCATCACTTAGCAGGAGTGGAGAGTGTGGACGAATCTCCCCCTTATAGTTCCTTCCTTTTAGGGCAACCATTGATAAGATGTTCGTTGGATCCGCAAATCAGGCACTGCCCTTTGGCGCTGCGACAGTCTCTCTGAAAGTGTCCTGGCTTCTTGCAGTATCCACAACATTGGGTCTTCCGCTGCTTCCGTTGCTGGGGAACAAGTGGGCGCTTCATCTTCACCTCTTTTACCTGTCTGACAGGGATCCCTTTACGATTGGAGGCTTCCGCTGGTGCCTGAGTCATCTGCCTTCTTAATCCTTCAGCTAACAGGTCGTTCGTTCGCTTCTGGGCTTCCTTCAGACTTTGCAGTGCATTCAAAATCTCGACGGTCTGATTCTGGGGAGTGGAGATAGAAGAAAAGTCGTTGGAAGACATGGTCCTGAAACAATAATTTTGAGGACGATATAAGGCACAAGCTATAAGAATCAAAATACAATATGGATTAAGCAAGGAAACAAGAATATCGGGTGAGGTGAAATTCAAACAAGTGGAAATCAGATGTAGAACTCCAAGTCACTCAAACAGAGCACGGTATTGTAACTATGTTGCAGTTCATAATTACAATCACGTAACTCTACTAAGTCACCCAAAACTCTAGCGGATGGATCAAAATCAACGATAACAAGTTTTCAATCTAGACCGAAGGATGTCTTTGATTGTCAAGTCCTGCACGGAAACTGCAATCCCAATCGAAGCAAAACCTGGCTCTGATACCAACAAAACCATGTCATGCCCCGCTTCCCAAAATACGGAATACGAGGGGTTGACAAGGCCAGCCATGCTCCTACGGTCGAGAAAATATCCCTCCGTAGTCACACTTCGGCTTCTAGCACTATGTGGTAATCAGTAATCAATGCACAGGTAATGAGAAATGCAGTAATTAAATCAAAAGAACTAACCAGATGGAGATCGAGGAAGTATAGCTCTAGGTCGCTGATCAAGATGTCTGCGATGTTCTCGAGGCAGGTCAGCTCCTGGTCGAAGCTAGATCCACTTCTCACTCTGAGCACGCATACTCAGGTCGTCAGAGCGACACGATAGCAATATATATATATATATATATATATACAAATGGAAACTCGTGCAATAATAATTAATATGAAACAGTGATCATGGAATAATGACGTGAACATGAAGTAGCCAATGCAGGTAGCTAGTAGAGCAGGTAAGCAGTAAAGCAGTAAACAGGATGGCAGATATGTTGAATCAGTAAGCAATGCATGTCAATGTCACTAACCCTATCTCTCTCTAAGTCTCACTGTACACGTCACTAAGCCTATCGTCAGTCCAAGTGTGAGAGTCAACCACTCGTGAGTATCCCTCACCCAAGGGTAGGACCCAAGGACAAGGGAACATGGGCCCGAGTCGCTCGCTAATAATCAGTAATATCCCCATATATCTCCAGAGTCGTTGTATGTGCCGGCAATGGGACTCCCTAGGTTCTGTTGAACTCACACTTAAACTACCCCACACCATATGTTCTACATCAAACGCCAACCATAAACTCAAATACCAATCGGTCCATGACAAGTCTACGCGAGAACTGGAGACAGGATCTCCAACTAGCATGTCTCGAATGATACCCAAGATAAATGGACAGTGTTTGGTGCCTTATTTATGACACCCATATAAGTGCTTCCATAATCGTCCCATACCAATTATAGTCACACTTATACACGTCCCATAGACGTCGACAATGCAATAAATCAATAGGGTCCACTGATTGTGTACAAGTACATGTCACTTTCACATATCCATTCATGCTTAAACACTAACGTACTTGCCACAATCAAACACTAATACCTAACACTGGGTCATGCACATGATCACTAGGTTACCGATGCAATGACTTCTACACGATATGATGAGAATACAATAATTACCATAAGAATGGAATACCATCAGTCAGTGTCCCACCACTTGCATAATTCACTATAAGTTATGCGTGTAGAATTAAGCGAAATAATAAAAAAGGGGTAAACAATATATTGAGTTATCTAACCATCAAAATTTGTTTCGCGCCAATCGGATTTCAGGGTTGCTAGTTATGACCATTTCAATTTAAGTGTTCACGGCTGGAAATCCGGCTTCAGAATCGGAAGTCCATTTCGTAACACACCTTAATCCCAGTTGGGATCGTAATTAGGCAATGCTATAGTTGAACAATGTTTAGGGTTATCAGTTAGGTTTTCACCTCAATTGGCGGATCAGTAATATACTATGTCGACAGGGAGTTATGGACAGGTTATGTTCGAGGTATAAAATCTGCCTCTGCAGAATTCAGCAAAATGTATCGACATTGTAAAATGAGTTAAAAATATCAAACAGTTGTGGAATCCAGTGAGACCAGTGGAGTAAGAAATCTAACTCAATTTTCTACGTAAATATATAGGGTTCCGTGCATTGTCATATTTGAACAGGAATATACAGGGGTTTAGAAACAGGGGTTAACTGGGATTTCCGTTCTGGACTGCAGTCCAGAATCGTTATCCTCCGCAATTATCTCTATCATAGTTCATTATAATTCAATGATCAACTATAGAATACGGTAGGTTAAACAGTTAGATTCGATACGAGCCATCGAACGCTAAAATCCGGTTTATACACAATTTATTGTATATTTTACGGTTTAGCATGTACGAAAGTTTTCAGGTTTTACGATAGAAATCGGGACATCGTTTTACGTGAGCAAACGGCGTCGTATTGTAACCAAAGTCTTAAGGGACATTCATTATAACTCGGGCCATCACATGTTATTTGTTGTCGTCAATTTAACGGGGTTTGTAGGTCATGGTTTACGTCGAACACTTATAATAGTATCAGATCGCAATCGAAATGAATAAATATAGCATGAAGCAAGTATTAAAACTTGCCTGACGACGATCGATGGTTACGAAGGCGATGATGGCGGCAGCCCGCAGCGACGGCATGGTTAGCACAGCGACATGCACACGACACGGCAGTAAATGGCCAGGTTTGAGCTTGGCTAGGCTTTGGTGAAGCAGACGGAGCTTGTAGGCGACGGTAACCGGAGGTGACCATCGAGGCCTCGACAATGATAAGCCCGGCAGCAACGACGGTGAGAGGTCACGTACGGGTCCGGCACGGCAGCGAGCTCAAGGGTGAGCCCGGGTCTGTCCTCGGAGCTCGGAGAGGTGGAGTCTTCGTGGCAGCGGAGGGCGGCGTTGGTTGGAGTTGCGGGAGTGTAGTGAGCTGAGAAGGGAGGCTGGTGGTAGTGTGCTCGGGGTCACCGGGGATGGTCGTGGCAGGGAGCATGGGTGGCCGGAGACGAAGTCTGCAGCTGGGTCGAAGGAGGAGGTTGCTGTCGCAGGGGAAGCTGGCGGTGGCGGTGGAGGGGTTCGTTGACGGTAGCGGCTCAGCGATGCACGAGGGTCTCGTCGTGGTGGTGCGGCGTTCGTCGGCAGTGGGGGAATCTCCTGTGCGGAAGTATTCAGACGATGGTGCTCGGGTGCTGAGATGGTCAGGGGTCTGGTGTTGGGTCTATGGTGCTTGGTGTAGGCGAGAAGGAGAAGTCGACGGTGAGGCGAGCTTCGGCGTCGACGAGACGCAGGCACGGTTGATGGGTTGGGTTCTCGTCGGTTGTGCAGGGAAGTGAGTCGGGGAAGTAGATGGAAGAAGAGAGGAGGAGAAAAGAAGGAAGGCAAGGAGGTGGAAACGAGAGTGTGGGTATGGTCGACGACGAAGAGGTGAACATCGGGGACGAGGACAAGCGAAGAGCGGTGACAGAGGAGGTGGGTGCGTGGGTGGAGAAGGGTCTCGAGCTCGAGCTGCGAGGGGGTGAAGGGAGAGAGAGGGATGAGGTCGGTGGGGGGAGTGAGCATGCGCGCGCGGTCGTGGGCGAGGAAGCGGGGACGTGGTCGCGACGGGGAGTGAGGCTTGGGAACGTGTGCGTCGTGGGGGAGAGGAAAATGAGCGGGTCGGGTCGGGTTCGGGTTCATGGGCCGGGAGGGAATTAAAAAGGAATATAGAGAGAGTGTGGGCCGAGATCAGAGAATTAAAAGAGGGGATAGAGTGCTGGGCTGGGCTGGGTTAAATAAAGAAATTGGGGAAAGGAAGATGGGCCGAGCAAAATAAGATTTAATGAAAAGAAATAGTTTTCTAGGATTTTAGTTTTAGATTAGTAGGTTAAGAAATTATTTTAAATAACAATTACATATACATATATATATATATATATATATATATATATATATATTGAAATAAATCTGGATTGAATTCTGGAAAATACGGAAAATCTGTAGAAAATTTTGGGAAAATTTCGCCGTACCCTCTATATGCCTCTGGGTCAATGTTATTTATCAAAATACGCTAATTATTTATAGGGACTGGGTATTACCGTACCCTCTATATGCCTCTGGGTCAATGTTAATTTTTTGCCGGGGCCATCCGCGAAATTTCGGATCAATCCAAGCTCATTTTGGCCTCTCGGAGTGGGTTTTAGCATCGAATTTTTGCCAGTTTTTAGCACACTTGATTTTCGATGTTTTGGAAAATTGAAGTGTTGGTTATAAGTGTGTGGTATTCGATTGTCATAGGCTTAGTGATGGTTGCATGTATCATAGTGTTTGGTAAAACGTCATCTAAATGCTATATGTATCAATTAAACGGGGTTACAGAATTGATACTCGCAAGTTTGCAACTTCTATGATGGATATTGCTTGTTGCTTATGGTTGTGTTAGATTTGTCACGATGGATAACCCGGTGTATGTAGTATTAGATGTAATTCTCTATGATATAATGTATATTCATATTACGTGACGGCGGCCGACATATGGACTGTCGTCACTGTGGCTTGTGCATTATTGTTTGGGGCACGTCCAGGTTGCGGACGTAGTCACCGTTGTATATTCAGGTTTTATTACATACACTAGGATTATCCTATGGTGGAGTGCTCGAGTAGCTGGCTTCTAGAAGTCAAAGGGCCTCCATCTCATGGTGTTGAGACTGGTGTGCCTTACTCTAGAATTGGCGGGCTATTCGCCGCACTCATGGGGGGATAGGATTGACCCACGGATGGGTGCCCAAGTTACCGGATTTTGAAAGTGCCGGATAGCCCATTCACTTCGTTGATTAGGGTTGCCTAGCTTCTAAGATTGGCGGGTGGCTTTTCGCACTCATAAGGGTCTAGGGTCTGGTACTACGGACTATCCACATGACCGGGAAAATTGCATTTCACATTTGGCTCTATTGAAATGTACTTTTCCTAGATTATCCGTATTTCCATACTGTGTTTTCTTCTATTGTGATGCTTCTATAATGTTACTTAATATCATGCGTGAGACAATTGTTTGTATATATTATATAAATATCTAGTAGACTCTATATATGTTTTGCATATGCGCTAGTCCTGTCCCAGCCCTGCCGTAAGTTAAGTAACCTTACAGTGAAGAACCAGGACCTTGTGGCGAATGCGGATGGCATATATGTGCATGCCTATTTTCGTTTCTTTCTGTCATGATGTGTTTAATTGAAGGGAATGCATTTATTCTGATTAATGCAAGGAAAACTAACCTAAATGATATTGTCAGAATCAATTTTTAAAACTACTCAGTTTTCTTCGAAACCATAGTTGTATTCTTTCGTTTTGCATAGAGGTATTCGGTTAGGAATATCCTGCACCTCATTCGATAAGAAAAGAGCCTTGATCCCATCACGGGAAGTATGCTCTTAAGCAAAAGTTTATATTACTGGTTTTAAAAACGGAGCCTAAACTACTCCTTTTCAAAACAACTTGAGTTTCCTCAATGATATCAAGTTCATTACATTAAAGGTTTTTCGCCAAAAACCAGCCGTAGTCCTCTGTCATTTCAGATAGGTAGCACCTAGTATTCATGCTATGTTTGTTGGCATCCGTCAAGACATAGTGTGTGGTGGTTATGTGTTACTTTTCTGTAGTATAAAGACAGTCGTACAGCCTTGTTGGCATCCGTCAGGAGAGAGTACAGGTGGGTCTAAATTATTCAGGACAATGATGGATAGAACTTAACTTGCGACTTAGAATTTGTTGCCATCTGTTCGGGTCATAAGTCGCTTGGGGCAAAAAACATATCGGGAGTTTCAAATATAAGGGAAACTTACCAAGTTTGCGCATACCTTCTGGAGTGTGGTTATTTTGGTCGGCTTCCGTCAAGATTATCCCACAATGATAGTTGGGTCCCGATTCCCATTGATGAGTAGTTTACTCCTCGGGTTATCCTGACTAATTCTTCTTTTAGGGTTTGAGGAGAATTCAAGAAAATAGTGGGAACCATCCTGATTAGATAAAATGATTAACCAATATAATCTTCATAGAGTGCACGCTGAGTGTTTCTTTTCTCTTTCTGGTTTGCGACCATGATCCACCTTAAACTATAACTCAACACCTAGATGACCGACTATTTTACCATCCAGTTTTGGATTGACATGATTCAAGACAAAGTCCCTGTTACTCCTACTTTCCCTTTGCTTTTCTCCTAAACACTCTGTATCACTACGGAGATCCATACTATTTGTAAAGACCATCTTGTATAGTTACATACGAATTTGAAGAAACTTGTTTCAGTTCGAGAATGGTCACGAGTTCTGGAGAAATTGAATAGGATTATTCGGTTGTCTTTTATCTTTACGTTCTCATAGATTATGAGGGCTCCTAGTATTAAGAGAGTACACCTATTACGCTTATTGGATAGTCTTCTTCCAAACTTAGGCTGGTGTCGAATGGTAGGGAAAGAACAAAACCAATTAACCTAAGTGTGGTGTACAGTAGGTAAGAAGTAAATATATATAAAGGGATTGTAGTGAGGGCAAGGAAACTTGTGACTGCTGTCATGAATCTGGATAGTGAAAGAGACATTACTAAGAATACTCGGCGACCCCCTCGAAACATTTTTATGTTTTATTTTTTCTGTGTAGTTATTGAAAACTGTTTTCCAAATTAATTCTCACTCCTGGTATGTATGTACGAGATTTGGGTCTCACATCTGTAGAGTATTATATATGCTGAGAAGGAGTAGAATATTGGGAAATGGGTAATTTGATCCTCAATATCAGAATTCGTAGCAATTGGTAATATTGGATTAAATCGCCTGGTTTTTGCCTAACGGCAAATATTTGGTTTTAAATAACCGTTGTTATGCACCAATTTTTAAAATTTAATATCTATATTTTTATTTTATAAAGTGATATAAATTTTGAAAATTATGATCTAAACATTTACCTTTATTAGTTGAGGATAAGGTAAGGTGTATTGAATAATGATATAGACATTCTTAACCAAAATACAGTTTTCAACTTACAACACACGGAATTTGAGTTATTAAACTCAGAGGACTTATACAAATTATTGTATGTTTTCCGATGTCCATTAGGACAAGAGGTTGGTACTCGTACTATATTTTGTTTACTTGTGACTTCTCTAGTTTTAGACACGCATTTTGTTGAAATAAAAGCTCCAAATTTTGAGAAGTTATAGGTAAAAGAATAAAATAGAGAACCATACATTGGAACTATCAGGATTCTTCAAAGTGATCGAATATATAGATACTTATGCTAGGTATTCTATCATAGTAATATTTGAGAACTTACTTCTCTCACAGGTTACTCATCCGTGGGTATGCTCCTTGATGAGTAATACTGTATGGCCTTCTTCCATTAAGGTGATGTGCACTGGACACAGTTGCATAACAATTGAATATTGTTCAATTTAGATTAGTGCCTTTGATTCTATGTGGATATAATATGGATTTATATCTTAACGATATTAAGGTATATGGAGTTTTCCAGCTTATGCTTAAAACCAGAAGATGAACTGAAGGAACGTTTCAGTAATGGCAGTTTGTGGGATATCCCGGGCTTTGAAGAGGGTTAACATTCTACCATTTGTAGGATCGATATTTATATTGTTCTTAACTCGCCACCTTTTTAGTAAATTGAATTCTTTTCAGAAATTATTAGTGGGGGTATAGTAGAACTGGAAGTGATTCCAGAACTACAAATGGTTATTGAAAATTTGGTAGAACCTAAGAATTCAATTGGGTTCGACAATCCATTAGCAACTCCACAGATTTGGTGAGTAACCTCAGCCACCCGAGAGATATTTCGGTCTCCTTAAGAATAGTGACAGGGAGGTTTTGATGACTCAAGCTTGTCACAACTGCTCTCCTAGACTATGAGATCTGGCAGGTGGATGACTATAACGTCGTTCTAAACTAGTTTTAGAAGTGCACGTATATATGACTCTGTTAGAGGGTTGTTGTAGTTTATGGGAGCAGCGGAAACATGGTGGGCCTATAACTTATGTCTATTTATAGACTAAAGCAACTATAACGGAGATAGATCATCTATTTTTTATGTAACAGTTACAGAGTTTGACTTCATCAGAATAGCTGATGGACCTGGTAAGAAGGTAGTAGGGAGTGATGTCCTGGTATTTGGATGATATGCTCCTGATAGGAAGTGATGTTCCTATACTACGATCGGTCAAACTTTGGTTATCAAAAGGTGTTTTCTCCACATAGGATCTGAACAAAATATCACGGATTCTAGTGACTAGATCTATGATTTTAGATTTAGATTTTGGAAGTATCCCAATTCGGGTACTTTGATACTATTCTAAAGTATTTTAGAATGGATGACTCCTGGCGTGGTTGTCTACCCATAGGTGGTGCAGTCACCCTCTTTAAAGAGATGTCTTCTAGCCTGATGAGGAAAGGGATTAGCATGATTGACATATCACTTACTTAGGCAATTGAGTCAATTATGAGATGTCAAGTACCACATTAGATATTGTTTTCGCACTAGCTGCAACAAGCATATATTAATCCAATCCTAGAGAAACATTAGGAAGCAGTTATGAACATAAGTGTGTGTTCTTGGTATATGGTAACGGTAGCCTCCTTAAGGTAGCGGTTATCACTTCAAGCTTTCGAGGTGACCTGAATGACAGAGAGGCTGTCAAAGTTCTTAGTTTGCCCTCTTTTGAGGAGAAGTATGTTGGATAGGTTTCCAAGAAGGATACTGAGGTGGTCATAGCGCTAGGTGTTGATTACATCAGTAACGGATAGAGTCTAAGAAGCTTGTTGGATTTGGAGTTCATGTTATGAACAAAGTCCCATCAGATATCTAGACAAGTTCTAAGAAAGGTATTGCTCATTTCCAGAGGTAATCGTTCTCCGTGAAGTTAAGATATAGAGAGATAAAGATAGAAACATTGGAGCGGATCCACTCACTGAGGCTATTTCTCGAACACGTAAGTTTCTCAAAACTCGTTTTAAGAAACTGATTAGTAAAGAAGTTGGATATTCGGTAGCACACGAGCCGTGAGTATGTGATACCGCAATAATTAGCCTTAAGTGCAAGTGGGAGATTGTTGGATATAGTGCCCTCTAAGTAATTATTATAATTGCAAGTAGGCAATTATGATAATTGAACGAGAACCTATACAGGTAGAACGGTCTTACTCGAGATGATAATATGCTATCTGGTTTGTTTTTATCATTATGTGTATACGTTTTGATAAAGCCCGTAGGATTATTGCTTGACTACCAAAATTATGATGGCGATCATATATATGGGAGCTGGGTTGTCCATAAGCACATTCTTAAATGTCCCTAGTCATGAGAGTATTGAAACTGGGCATCGATACTCCGGAGTAGGCTAGTGTATATGCTTCGAGACCCCAACGAAGGGCGGTGACAAGATCTCACAAGCTATTGGTGTTGAGTCACCTAAGATAGTATACAGGTGCTCACTGGAAGTGAGTACATCGGACAGACTCGTCGAGAACTTCTAGATGGTATTATACCCATCGTAAGATAGAAGTTCTCTTGTAGCATGAGTACAGGTTAGTCCTTTGATCTGGGATTTTCATTCGTCTTGTGTGAGTTCCCACTGTACTTAGATTATTACCCTACCACGACTTAAAGGAGTTGAGCAAACAGGTTTTAGTAGGGTACTGTCCCGATCCATATGGAGGCAGTGAACATTTGTAAGGATTCGTCTCTCCCGGTATTGGGAGTCGATGTCGCGTTGTGATGGGTCAGCCATCACCAAAAATCCTTGGCCAAAGTGTATGAGATTTACTGATATGATATCAGTAGTTTCTCAGTGGGTGATGAGCTTCAGACCGGCATGACTAATCGGATTAGTAAGGGTCTAACGTTATCCACCCTTTGACCCGGTATGCGATTATCTCAGACAAAGAGACTGGACTATATGGAGATTGTCACAGACAGACTGAGTAGGGGTATGAGTTTGCTCGTCAGTCTTCCTTTCGCTCAATACCTGGGTAGCTGTTACATACAGCTAGTGCCGCTGACGTGCTTGTGGTTAAACTCGCTAACGTACTTATGGTTAAACCCACTGCCAGCATATTAATGAGTCTTTAGAGTTCCACATAGAGAGTTTTCCAGGTTCAAGTGAAATGATGTAGTGGCCGTATATTGATACATGCAGGGTTCTGATTAGGTATGTATGCTAGACACACTGATTTTAATCGGGCAGATGATAATACTAGCCGGCTTAGGATTAAGCCAGATTATAAAATTAAGTTTTGATTTAATAATTTACATGTATATATTTCGATATGTATATTCTAGTATTATATTCATTGTATTTTTCTATCTCTTGGGTATTCGTATTTTGATAAGAATACGGGCATGTATTTGCGGGGACGTATTATTGTATTCATACAAGAATACTTCTAGAAGAAGGACACCTCATTTCTAGGATTTCCATTATAAAGAAATTATGAAATGAGATGGAAAAGAGAAATGGTGGAGGGTATGGGCAAATGAATTATTAATTCATTTGCAAATACTATTCAAGCATGGTTGTAGTTGTAAAATGGTAAAATTATTTTTACAAAAGATATGAAGTATACTTGAATTTGTTAAGAGTTTTATTCATTCTACCATTTAGCTTCTCTCTTTTCCATGGATCATCTTTCTTCTTCTTCATCTTCAACACTCTTATGAGTTGAGAATCATAAAGATAAAGAGAAAGAAAAACAATAGAACAGTTACACACATCACTAAGCATCTTATATTAGCAACCTAAGATCTTTAGTTACTTCATTGATGAAGTTGAAGTTTGAACTTGGTTCCCTCGGGTGGATCATCTTTGGCGAAGGCAAACCGGCTTGCAAGCGTGATCCAGAGTTCTTGAGAGCATGTTAGAGTCCAACCTAATTGGAGCAAACGAAGACGCTACAAAGGTTGTGATTTCTATCTTTTTGTGCTTGCTAGTTTAGGTGTTTGGTTAGATTCTTGAGGTTTAAGTTTCTGGTGCAAGAAAAATTTTATTTTTGAATTCCGCATTAGTCGTGGGTTAGCGGCGAGGGTACTAGGAACTTTCACATACAAGACGAGAAATACAACAGTTCTCGCTACAATCTTACTATAATTGCATGGTTCATTTATGTTTTTGATAAAGTCAAATTTTTTAATCGTCTCATTAAAGCAGATGTTCCAACTCCGCTGCTCCCACTCTCTATGAAGCCTTCTGGCTGATCCATATAAACAGACTCTTCCAAATTTTCATTTAGAAAAGCAGTCTTTACGTCCATCTACCAAATTTCATAATCATAGAAGGTAAAAATGGTAAGTAGGATCCAAATGGATTTAAGTATAACCATTGGAGAAAAGGTTTCATCATAGTCCAAGCTAGATCTTCAATGAAAATGTTTTACTACAAGTCTAGCTTTATAGGTTTCAACATGTCCATCTGCACCAATCTTCTTTCTGAAGATCCATTTGCAGCCTACGGGTTTTACCCCTTGAGGTGCAACGTCCAAAGTCCAAACTTTGTTGGTGTATATGGATTCCATATCGGACGGCATTGCATCCATCCACTTTACTGAGTCTCTGCTCGTAATGGCATGCTGGAAACTAGTCAGCTTATCATCATTGATGATATAATCCTCTCTATTCCCATCTAAGAGAAAACCATAGTATCTCTCGGGCGGATGAGAATGCCTACTAAATCTGCGGAGTGGTGCAGGGACGTCCGGTTCTTTTGAAACTTTGGTTTTCACCAAGCTTTCAGTAATAGATTGTGGTTCTGGAATTTCTTTTAGTTCTATTGCGCTCCCACTTATTTCTTTTTCAAGAAATTGAGTCTCCAGAACATGCCGAGAAACAACAACCTTTTATTTCTCTGCGTAACAGAAAAGATATCCCCTAGAATTCCTTGGGTATCTCACAAACTTACACAATACTGATTGTGTCTCGAGTTTATCCGCATGCTACTTTTTAACAAAAATAGGACATCCCTATATCTTAAGATACTTAAGATAGGGATTCTTCTCACTCCACATTTCATATGGAGTAGTAGGCACTGACTTAGTCGGTACTTTGTTCAAAAGATATGCAGCAGATTCTAATTCATAACCCCAGAAGGATTGCAGTAACTCAGCATTACTCATCATGGAACGCACCATATCTAGTAAAGTGTGGTTCCACCTTTTCGTTACACCGTTGTGTTGAGGTGTGTATGGAGGAGTAAGCTGAGAAAGAATTCCATTCTGTTTTAAATATCCCAGTAACTCGGAACTCAAGTATTCACCACCCCGATCAGATCGAAGTGCCTTGATACTTTTACCTGTTTGTTTTTCCACTTCATTCTTGTATTCCTAGAATTTCTCAACGGTCTCGGATTTATATTTCATCAAGAATACATGTTTATACCTTGAGAAATTATCCATAAAAGTAATGAAGTAGGAATAACCACTTCTTCTATGTGTAGACATTGGACCACACACGTCATTGTGTTTGAGTCCCAAAAGCTCAGAAACTCTTACTCCGTGTCCAGTGAACGGAGTTTTTGTCATCTTTCTTTTGATACATGATTGACAAGTTGCATATGATAGATATGCAAATGGATCCAAATATCCTTCTTTATGTAACTTCGTCAACTGTGTTTCATTGATGTGACCCAGTCTACAAGACTACAAGAAAACTTGATTTAATTCAGGAGTCTTTCTTTTGAGTGTGTTCTGAAAATTGAAAACATGATGTTGATTTAATAAGTATATACCATTGTCTAGTGTATCAGACCCAATCAAACCATGATTAAGGTGAATGTTAACAATATCGCTTACAAATGTAAAATCATAACCTTCTTAAGATAGTAAAGATATAGAGATGATATTACATGTCAAATGATTGATCTAAAATTTTGGATCGTGTTTTGAAATGTAATCACAACCAAAGAATTTATAACCGCAATCAATTAACGGTGTCGATTTAGTTCGTTAATAAATACAGATCGTCCACTGAGATGCATGTACTTATTCGATCTTGTTTTAGATGAGTCGAAATGAAAATATAAAAGAAAATTCAAGAAAGTAATTCTACTTTTAATTGAGTTGTCATTTCAAGAAAATCAAGAATTAGAAATCAAGAAAGTGTCCAATATCAATTTGAATTATCAAGAATATGAAGAATAGCTTGTAGGAATCGATTGAATTAGTAGCAATGATGAATACTAAAAATTACGAATCTTATCTATTGATGAATTGTAGCTAGATTGATGACGATGAATGAAGTTAGGGATCTATTGAAGAAACTAGGGTTTCTCCTTCACTATCTTTTGTCTTTTCATTGATCATCATACGGATCTAGCTTTTAGCAAAGAAAATCATCAATTGTTTAATTCCTAATTTGCAACGAAATTAGCAAGAACATGATCTCGATCCAAATTAGGTCATTGACGATTCTTTTTCCTAAAGTTCACAATCCTCATAAGACTTAAGATTAGTATTAGGATTTCATCATCATTAGATCTACCGATTCTCTCGATTCCTTTACAAGCGGAGATTTCACTCATGCATCATGAAAATTAAAGAATCAAGAACAAGAAATTTCATAATGCAAGAATGTAAAGAAATCGAGAATTACAATTATCACCTTTATTAAATCTCCTTCAAATTACACCTCTCAATTTTATTTTACAAGACTAGCTCTTGATCACTCCTTTGAAAGGGAATTTTTCATCGATCTTTGCTCTGCTCGATCTTCGTGAGTCATAGATCGGATGCGGATCTCTTGCTCTTGATGATGATCGGCATTGTGATAAAAGATCTTCGATTGTCGCTTGATTTTTCTCTCAATGGATCTTGATTTGATTGGATTTGGATTGGATCTTAAGTTGTGGCACTCAACTTGAATTGAATTGTAATTATGGCTCAATTATGTAATAATGAGTAACCCCCAAAAATTAGATCTAGATCCCCTTTTATAGCCTCAAATTAAGCTTCCTTCATAAGCTTGGTAGTTATGCAGAGTCTTCCAGAAGAAGCCACGTGTATATGAAGCGTCTTGAAGAAGCTAGGTGGTTATAGAGAAGGTTCTGGAGAATTTTCGACCGCCGACGACTCCACTCGGCCGCGAATTCACGGCGGATCGGGCTGGATCGGCTGCGGTTCCGCGGCCATTTAAGGAGATATTTGCATCATTTTCATTGGGTCTTCTGGTGTTGGTATTTGGGTCTTCTTTTGATATCTGGAATCATTTAATCTCTTCTGAATCTCTGCCAGATTTTAAATTTTTGACTTGCTGCGTTTTATCGGCAAATTAGCGATTCCGGTTCTTTGACCTGAATAATTTTCTGTACAAAATCTTGATAAAAAGTTTTGAGATATACAATATCATGCGTGAAGTAATAAACACACAATTTCCCTCCAGAGTATCGATTATATATATAACACGTGTTATTTGGTATTTTCCAGATGAATTTGTAATCCGTGTTATATTTACAATAAACACCCTTAGATGATTAAGAATAATAGGGAAACTGATGTATTAAGAATGCAATATTTTCGACTGAACAAATTCCCCCAAACTTAATTTTGGTCGTCTTGAGCAAACTTCTTTTCTTCAAGAAAATGAGAAAATTTTATTAAGAAAAACTAACTAGCACACTTTCGTAGGCAAACACGATTGCACTGAGCACGTGCAACAAGCCTTTAAACCTTTAGGAGGAGTGTTGTCTCCTGAGGGTTTTCAGTGGATTGCACCCACAAAATCCTATAATAAAAGGAAGACTGTGAAAGTTACATGTAAAGATAAGAATTATAAAAGAAAGACTTTGAAAATCAGAGTTTCCAACTACACTAGCTTTTCAGTTGTCATGAGCTCTATCTTAATAGTCATGGAAAGATGTTAGAAATCACATCATCCCTCAATAAAATATCTTCTTTATTCTTCATCCCTACCTTTCTTCCAAACACTGATCATATACCCCTACATGTGTGTAAAGAACATCCCTACACTCGGAGAATTCAATTCAAGCTATCATACTCTTGTCCATCTACCTCAGTACTTATTAGTCGGTGAATATTTTCGATGGAATTGCTCACACATTCTTCATGCGACCATTAATACTTCTTGAGGTACTAACAGACCGATTACTCATGTGCTTGCTGATTAGGCGTAAATCGTATTTTCCTCGTCTTGCAACACCTAAGGCTTAGCAGTGACTACCAAACCAGTTGGTCTAAGGCACTAGATGATGAAGCACCTCCTCTATATTTTTTTATTGCTGCCTTAGTGATTACAAAACCAGTGTTCATTTTTCTTCACCATTTTATCTTTTTATTCTCCATTTATTATTTTCTTCATACTTTGGCTTTTAGACAAGAGCATTTCAAGGTATCCTCTACTATCCCGAGTTTCAAGACGTGTGTAAGTGCGTATAGTAGGGTATCAATATTCAAATGTTTGGCTTCCAGAATAGGAACTATTTTTCAGACTTATTTTTATTCTCAGATTAATGACTTCTTTCATCTTACTAACCCTTGGGACAACGGCTCATAACTACTTATTACTAGTTCTGTTTAAGAAAACTTCTAATTTTCATGATTTTCTTAAATTTTTCCAATGTTTTAGATGTAATTTTTCACTTTCTAATCTTTTATTATCTTATTTATGTACACATTTTTTTTATATGTTTTGTGCTTATGCAAAGTATGATGCAAAGTGATGAGTAAATAAGCACAAACCTCCCCCAAACTTGTTTACAACAATGTCCTCACTGTTGTTATCTGTTAAATCTCAAAAAACATATAGGTTTGGGAGGAAAATTTATTAACAGGGTACAAGAATAAATGAACGTGAAAATCCTCCCCCAAACTTATTCTTGGCTCACAATTTTGAGAACAACTTTTATTTTCAAGAACCAAAAATACAACCCCCCCCAACTTGAGTTAAACAATATTAAGCATTTTAAGATGGGGTAAAGTTATTTGGTCAATATAAGACTTTACAAAGGCCAAAAATTAATACCAACCATTCGAATATTTGATCAATGTAACGTATAGGTCGGTGAAAGAACATGTTATATAGAGTCAAGAAGAAGTGGGGAAGAAAGAAGTTGTGTGATGGAAAGGGTTTGAGTTTTAAATTATAGAAATGAAAGAATGAGGATGAATGACAGCGAGAATGTGAATGATTAGGAATGAGTGGAGCATTTGCATTCTCGTATCTTAGAAAAAGGAGTGGTGGCGGTTCAACTTCCTTAGGTGGAGGTTGATTAATCACAAAATCCGTGTCTGTTAGGAATACGAGTTCATCAGCGAAAATTTCTTCAAAACTTTCATCAATATATCGAAGAATAATGTCGCTAAATGTTTCGCTAGAACTCGAAATATCGGATTGTGATTCATCAACACTCGCTAACATTACAGGAACAGAAGAAGAACCTGAGAAAGTAGAAGGTGAAATAGGTAAACAAATTGGTGTATCGAGGATTGCTAAACCGGATGTGGGAGATGTAGGCTGAATTTCGGTCTGCTATTCAGTTATACCATTATTATCAACTTCAAGACGCATTTGAGGTTCAGGAAGATTAATTAAAGGCTCGAGATGATGACCACAAGGAAGTGAAAAGACCTGATGAATTAGTGGGACAAACTTATCCAAAATTTCAGGTACATCAATCAATATATCCCCAACATCAATTTCTTCATTCAAGTGAAGGTTAGAATTCTCAAACACCTCATCAAAAGTATGGTTTTCAATCAATTTAGGTTCAAGAGTGGAAGTGTAGAGATCATAAGGATTTGGCATAGTTTCACTCGAATGGACCCTTCACAGTCGGGTAAATCAAACACTGCAAAGTCACACAACTTCTCATACATTCTATCTTCAGTTGATGAATCATTTGGTGTAGTCGATGAATCTGTAAAACTGGAGTTGTGGATCTCACTTTGGAAAGGGGAGGTTTGATTAGGAAGGGTGTACAGTTCTCTCTTAGTACCCAAATTCTCACTTTGTCCTATGCCCATATTGGACATTGAAAATTTTTTAGCTGGTTCGGAACTAGTTGCTCTTTCATATTTAGCCATGCTTTCCTTCCATTCCTCTCTGATGCGGTTGAATATCACTATATCTTCTTCTAATTTCCGCTCAAGACTAGACTTGGTTTGACAAGGGATTTCAGGATAAGATTGAAATTCTTGTGGATAAGTAAAACTCCTAAATGATTGGTTAGAATGAATGTCTAGAGAAGGTATAAAAGTCGGATAGAATTGATAGGAGTTGAGTGGTTGTGAAACTTGGGCAGGAGTAGGGTCAACATTGTGATAAGAAGAATATTGATATTGGTTGGTGGGTTGGCTATTTTCAATAGACATCATATATGCCGCAAACCGATTATGAAATTCTTCTTTGGAAAGTGGTGGTGATGGTTGATATTGGTTCGGATTAAAACTTTGGGCTTTAGCCCTAGCTATATGCTCAGCAATGGACATGCGTCAAGGGGCATCCTCACTCGGAGTATCAATTGAAACAGATGTAGAATTAGGATACGGATGATAAGACCTGGACTGAGGTGGTCAAATGTTTCTACCCGCTTGTTCTATCAATCTCTTAAGGACATGAGAGAGTCAGATGGTATACCGAAGCGATTACGAAGACAAGAAATATCTGGTTGTGGATAGCAAAGCTCGGCAAGAGTTCGTCTGTTTGGGTCACCCATTATAAGAAGAGAAGAGGGGGGGAAAGGGTCAAAAGGAGAGAAAATAATTGGTTTGTTTTCAAAAAAGACGGATTTATGAAAATTCACACAAAAATGCACAAGCAACCCTATATCTAATGGTCACCTAGGTCAAGTCACTAGACCGCTCCTAGACTTCCAGAAGAAAAATCGCAGGATAAATGCTCTACTGCCTCTTTATCCCTTCTGTGGCAAGGTAAGTGCTAGGTAAGTGGGAGGTTCTCCACTACGTAAGTAACGGGCCAAACCACTTGCCTTAGACACACTTGACTTAGACACCACAAAAGAAATGCGGATAAGTAATAGATTACCCACAATCTCCTTCTGTCCTAATTGAGCGTGACAGTCATTAGAGTCTTGTCTAGATATTTTTTAGTTAATGAGGGTGATGCGGATGCTAGTTTTGTGATTTCCGAGGCTTAGGAGGGTAATGAAATCCCTACCTAATCTGAATTTGGTCTTTACCCCTTAATTTCCGTATTAAAAATATTCACAAAACAACCAATTTCAAGAAACGCAAAAAAAAATTCTATTAGCGCGCTGCGAATTTTTGCAAAGAATCCTGCAGAAAATTATTATTGGACAAGATCAGAGAGAAGAGGAGAGAACAGAGAATATACCACAGAAGTTTGGAACACTGAAAAGCCTAAACGGAGGCGGAACCGCCGCAAAAACCTGCTGTTAGCCGCGGATCCGCAGTGGAATGGAGGAATTAGTGTTTCAAAATTTTCCTGTAGCTTCTTGAACTCCTCTGGAATTTGTAGATCTTCTCTGAATCTTGATCTCACTGCTACAATGATTCCAGATTCCCTCGCAAAAAAATTCAAACTCTAAACGTTAAGCACATGATGCGATTCTTGGATTAAAATTTGATGGAATAATAATTTTTCAACTCAAATTGCAAAAACGAACAAATTACGCATGCATCCCCGGCAACGGCGCCATTTGATTGATCTAATTTTTCGGATCGTATTTTGAAATGTAATCACAGCCAAAGAATTTATAACCGCAATCAATTAACGGTGTCGATGTAGCTCGTTAATGAATACAGATCGTCCACTGAGAAGCATGCACTTATTCGATCTTGTTTTAGATGAGTCGAAATGAAAATATAAAAGAAAATTCAAGAAAGTAATTCTAGATTTAATTGAGTTGTCATTTCAAGAAAATTAAGAATATATTCAATAATTAGAAATCAAGAAAGTGTTCAATATCAACTTGAATTATCAAGAATATGAAGAATAGCTTGTAGGAATCGATTGAATTAGTAGCAATGATGAATACTAAAAATTACGAATCTTATCTATTGATGAATTGTAACTAGATCGATGATGATGAAAGAAGATTAGGGATCTATTGAAGAAACTAGGGTTTCTCCTTCACTATCCCTTGTTTTTTCATTGATCATCATACGGATCTAGCCTTTAGGAAAGAAAATCATCAATTGTTTAATTCCTAATTTGCAATGAAATTAGCAAGAACATGATCTCGATCCAAATTAGGTCATTGACGATTCTTTTTCCTAAAGTTCACAATCCTCATAAGACTTAAGATTAGTATTAGGATTTCATCATCATTAGATCTACCGATTCTCTCGATTCCTTTACAAACGGAGATTTCACTCACGCATAATGAAAATTAAAAAATCAAGAACAAGAAATTTCATAATGTAAGAATGTAAAGAAAACGAGAATTACAATTATCACCTTTATTAAATCTCCTTCAAATTACACCTCTCAATTTGAGTTTACAAGACTAGATCTCGATCGCTCGTTAGAAAGGGAATTTATCGTCGATCTTTGCTCGGCTCGATCTTCGTGAGACATGGATCGGATGCGGATCTCTTGCTCTTGATGATGATCGGCGTTGCGATAAAGGATCTTCGATTGTCGCTTGATTTTGCTCTCAATGGATCTTAATTTGATTGGATTTGGATTGGATCTCAAGTTGTGTCACTCAACTTGAATTGAATTGTAATTGTGGCTCAATTGTGTAATAATGAGTAACCCCCAAAAATTAGATCTAGATCCCCTTTTATAGCCTCAAATTAAGCTTCCTTCATAAGCTTGGTAGTTATGCAGAGCCTTCCAGAAGAAGCCACGTGTATATGAAGCGTCTTGAGGAAGCTAGGCGGTTATAGAGAAGGTTCTGGAGAATTTTCGACCGCCGACGACTCCATTCGGCCGCGGATCCGCGGCGGATCGGGCTGGATCGGCCGCAGTTCTGCGGCCATTTGAGGAGATCTTTGCATCATTTTCATGGGGTCTTCTGGTGTTGGTATTTGGGTCTTCTTTTGATGTCTGGAATCATTTAATCTCTTCTGAATCTCTGCCAGATTTTAAGTCTTTGACTTGTTGCGTTTTATCGGCAAATTGGCGATTCCAGTTCTTTGACCTGAATAATTTTCTGTACGAAATCGTGATAAAATGTGTTGGGATATACAATATCATGTGTGAAGTAATAAACACACAATTTCTCTCCAAAGTATCGATTATATATATATAACACGTGGTATTTGGTATTTTCCAGATGAATTTGTAATCCGTGTTATATTTACAATAAACACCCTTAGATGATTAAGAATAGTAGGGAAATTGATGCATTAAGAATGCAATATTTTCGACTGAATATCAAACTTGGTACACAAAAAGAGTTACATAAAATCAAAATGTTCCCACTTGTCAATCCTATGTGATATTCCCCTACTGAAACAATATCCACGCTTGCTCCGTTAGCAACCCTGGGACTCATATCACCTGCCTTCAAAACTCTATGGCTTCTCAGTGCTTTCAATGATTTATAGATATGAGATCCTGAACCGGTATCCAAAAACCAAGAAGTAGAGTTTATTGACAAACAGTTTTCAATCACAAACACACTTGAAACCGAAACTACAACTTGTTTCGAATCCTGGTTTCTGGCTTTCCATGCCTTGCAATCCTTCTTCCAATGACCTTCCTTGTGACAATAAAAACATTCCTCCTTTGTCACTATTGGCCCCCTAACTTTTGTCTTGCCTTCCCCTGTACCTTAGTGACACTTCCTTTCGGCTTGGTGGGGGCCTTCTTCTCTTTTCCCCTGCTTTCGCTTTAAATCTAAAGGAAGAAGATTCCCCAATAAGCAGAGCGGGTGTCTTCTTGGTTTTTCTTGGTGCTCCCTGCACTCCTCAACATGTTGAAGAGATCTGAAAGTGTAGCTTCCTTTTCTTGAATATTGAAATTCAATATAAACTAGGCATAGATAAAGCAAAGAGACTGTAAAATCAAGTCTGTGTATAACTCATTCTCCAATATGGTTCGAAGGTCCGCGAACTCCTTAATGAAGCTGATCATCTTAAAGACGTGGTCCCCTATTGATGATCCGACAGCCAATCTTGCCTGAAATAATTTCTTTGAGATCCCGTATCTTGCGATACGAGATTGCTCTCCATATAAGTCTTTGGTATGGAGGAATATGGAAGTTAAGTCCATCTTCTCGTGCCGCCTCTGGTGTTCATTATCCACAGAGGCCAACACAAGACACTTCGCTTTTGCACTGTCTATTTCCCAAATCTTACGGATCTCAATATCCACGACGGTGGAATCTGAACCTGCGACGGCGGGGTCTTTAGTAGTAAAGAGGTAGCCCAGCTTGTCATAAGTAATGGCCATCTGGATATTCCTTTGCCAATCTTTATAGTTTGGCCCCGTCAATATATTTTTATCTAATAATAACTTAAGCCCGGTCATCTTGGTCGCTGCAATTAGGAAAGAGAGAGAAGAAACTGGTACTCTTGCAAGTTTAAATTGGTTTTTAGTTTATCTAAATAAGATAGCTCCTATTGTTTCCTCGAATCCTCCTTCAAACTATAAAAGAAGAATTAGTCAGGATTAATCGCACCCTATAATTCTTGCTTTAACCTTTCGGCCAGGCTAGTATCGGTACTTCGAAAGAGGTTGTACAACGCTTTCGCGATATTCCTTAATTAAATAATATCTTTCCCCTGGTGACGTTGCCCCGCTAATACCGTTCTAAACACGTACTTGGTTTATAGCATTGGTTGTTAAGTGAAAAACTCTCCCGAAGAATAATGATAATTACTCACAGTGGGATCGGGAACCAACTATCATTGTGTGATAACTTTGAAGAAATCCTACAAAAATCATCACTTTAGATGGTATGCAAAACTAGCAAGTTTCCTTTCCCTTTGAAACTCCCGATGTGGATTTTTGCCCCAGGCGCATATGACCTTAACGAAGGTCAAAATATCATAAGACGCAAGTCAAGTTATACCCGTCATTGTCCAAGATAAGCTAGACTCATTCGTACAAACCCTTGACGAAGACCAAAATAGCTGTATGCCTGTCCTAGATTAACACATCTATCTATGCTACAGACAGATATCCAAATAGCCACCAATCACTATGCCTTGGCGAAAGTCAAAATACATAACTTGAATACTAGTAGATACCCATCTGAAATGACGGAGAGCTACGGCTGGTTTTGGTGAAAACCGTGAATGTAATGAACTTGATATAGTCGAAAGAACCTGAATAGTTTTTAAAAGGAGTGGTTTAGGCTCTGCATTTAAAAATTGTTTTTAAAGAAAACCGGGTGGTTTTTAAATTGTTCCAACGATTTAAACTTTTGGTTTGTTTTTTTGGACTAATCAAAATTAATGCGGTCCCATTATTTAGCCCTATCATTGCAGAAGAAACGAAAATAGAACGTACGCTTATACCATCCGCATTCGCCACAGGCTTCGGGTTTTCACCGTAAGGTTACTTAACTTACGGCAGGGCGGGGGATGAACTAGCGCGGATCCAAAACTTAAGCAATGTTTATTATATATAATCTATATATAGCCATCTGTCTCACGCAATAATAGTTATCACAGATCATAACAAAAGCAACACGGATGAAAATATTGGATATATTAGGATTTCCAGGTTTCGTTTTAGTCTCTAACAAAAAACGGATTTCACATTCATGATGAATAGCCAAACCCTCACCCTAGACCCCTACGGGTATGGAAAACTACCCGCCAAATCCCCGAAGTGAAGCAACCCCCATCAATGAGATTAGTAGGCTACTTGACATTTCAAAAACCCGATAGTTTGTGCACCCCACCTTGGTCTATCCTAGGTGCAGAAAAATAAAATGAAATAATACAACGGTGGTTACAATCTCAACCCGGATGTGCCTCGCAAAAGAATATTACATCACTTTACAAATACATGAATGAAAGAAAAGAACACTCTTCTCACATCCCCGGCTATTCAACACGATAATCCAATACTTTATATCCACAAACCACAACAACAAGATACAAGATATGTGCAACCCCTACTAATCGATGTACAGCAATTAGTCGACGTTTAGAAACACATATACAAACACAAAGCGAATAAACGATACTAAAATCTCAATTTTGAAGCATTCCGTGAAACCTGAATACAAAGATAACACTATAGGAAATCTGGGCCTAAATTGTGTATCACAAAAATCCTAATTCCAAGTGACTAAACCACTGTACGATGCACGACACAAACGCTCATCACTTGGCCGCAATTTGCGGCTCAAAAGAATAAATTTGCGGCCAAAGTTTTGAGTTGTGGTCTCATGTTTCTACAGCGGTAAACTAGTAGTATAAAGATCTCTCTACTATAGGCAAAATATTTTTCAGAGATAATTTTTTTTTACAGACACTTGGAGTTTGGATTTTCGTTATGGAACTATTTCGGTTTTGAAACTTTAAACTTTGTCTATTCAATTTAGTTAAGTGTTTGGGTAAGCTCTGATATTGATTGATTCAAAGAATATTTATATAACTCCAATCAAAAACGGCGTCGCTTGGTAGCTAGCCGGTGACTACGGGTCGGTCCACAGGGATTTTGTGTATTCTCGATTTGTTCTAACGAGTTAATTCCGATTGGTGTCGGATTGATTAAATCTAAAAACTAAGTTGATATAGATTAAAATCTTGTTAGTGTTAGGTTTAGGTTAAGTTTGGAAAGCCAATATTCCTCACCGCTTTCTATGTCCTATTTAAGATCTATGAGGTGTTATTGTAATAATTAACAAAGTGGATTAGTACCATCGGGAAGAAACGATGTTTCTTCCTCTAGGTTCTTGTCCTTCCTTTCTTAATTCTTACCCTAACCTCCATGGAAAACATGCTCAACCGGTCGTTTATACTACGGTATCACCACTGCCTTGTGGGATAGGGTGCCGTAGGGAGCGGTGTGTGCATGTATGCATGGAGTCCTATAAAAACGTATGATGGGCAAGAAAGGGGTGAGAGATCTTCATCTCTCAAGCCTTCCCTAAATCTAACCCTAACAAGCGAGGAATTTACACACTCATTAGGGAATTGAAAAACATTTTCTAAACTAATTAACTAGGGCAGAGAATAAAATCTAAACTAGGGCAAGAATAGAAAATTATACTAGGGCAGATAATAAAATTAACTAGGGCAAGAATAGAAAACTTACTCTAATTTGATGCACTCTTCATTCTTTACAGAAATTTACAGATCTGAATTTTGATAAAATGAAATGAGGCACAAGAAGAGGCATAACCTAAAACAGGTTTTAGGGTTTCTATTTACAGAACATAGAAACCCTAGGGTTACAATCGCGTCATATCTGTATCTACAATTTTACCCCCTAAGAAACCGAGATAATGCACCGACGCACCGACACGCGCAACACGTGTCGGCACGTGCGACACACGGCCGCGGATCCGTGGCCAAAACCCATGTTTGGCCGCGGTTCCGCGGCCATTTATTGGGCTTGTGGGCTGAAATTTCCTGGGGTTATGTCTGTTGCTGGTGTCTTCTTCTTTCTTCAGTTGGTTTTTCAGAATGTCTTCTAGTTTTTTTCCAGATCTCCACAGTGCATAATGTCGTGGACTTTTACCGTTGCTTCGTGTCGAAGTCTTGAACCTTGTGCTGCCTTTGTGCTTTGTGAACTTGTTTATTAATCTTCGTTTATTCTCCAAACTGTAGGCTTGATCAAGATTCTTTCATTTGTTGGTCGTAGTCTCACTCTTGTATCGTCTTTTCATCTTTTTCACTGTTTTTGTTCTGAGAACCTGTAACCTGCAACTATGAAGCAGACATGGGTCAAAAGCACCTGTTTATTTGTAAAATGAATAAGAATGGGGAATATAATAATGCAATATTATGATATGAACAAATACCCCCAAACTTATCTTTTGCTCGTCCTCGAGCAAACCTAGTTTTATTCTCGAAAAAGACCTAGCCTCACTTTTGCAGGGAAACGCGATTGCACTAAGCTCGTGCAACAAGACGTTAAATCTCTAGGTGTCCCTAATAGGAGGGGTGTTGTCTCCTGAGGGTTTTCAGCGGATACTACCCACAAAATCCTATCAATTTGGCCTATTGACTTTTATTCTCCAATTAAGTTTTCCAACAAGGAATTCTATTATCTTCGACTCAACCCGTATTTTTCACGCTTCCTTATTATTTAACTTAAGATTATATATATTCTTATGAATTTACTTAGCTTTTGGTATCTTTCAAGTTTTCCTTCTAGGGTTCCATCTCAACTTAGGAATTTTTATCATCTCTACTAAAGATATACGTCATATTTTTCATTCCTATCTCTTATCCAAACCCCAATCACATACCCCTACGTGTGTGTGTATATCACCCCTATACTTGGAAATTCAAATCAAGCTTTTATACTCTTATCCATCGTCCAAAGTACTTTTCAATTGGTGAATTTTTAGATGAAATTGCTCACACATTCTTCATGCGACCGTTAATACTTCTTGAGGTACTAACGACCGATTACAAAATGTGGTTGCACTTTAAAGCGTAATTCCTAGTCTTGTAACACCTAAGGCTTTAGCAGTGACTCCCAAACAAGTTAGTCTAAGGCACTAGGTGATAAAGCACCCCCGCTAAATATTTTTTTCTATTTATGCAGCCTTAAGTAATTAAAAAAACTAGTGTTCATTTTTTTATCTCTTTATTCACACTTGTATTTTTATTTTATTTTCCTTCATACTAAGGACTTTAGATAAGAGCATTTCAAAGTCTTCTCTACTATTCCAAGTTTCAAGGTTCGTGTTTGTGCAATTTGTAGGGTATATATTTTCATAATTTAGACTTAAGCTTAGGAATTATTTTTCAGACTTATACTTTAATAAAAATATCAATACTCTTCCTTTGTTTTAACTTAGCCCAAGAAGTGAACTAGAAATTTGCCTATTTCTAAATAAACTACAAAGACATATAATTTCTACCGTTAAATTTTAAGAAAGGTTATTTTTAGAGTTTTTAATTTACGAAATCTAAGATCTAGTTGTTCCAAGCTAGTTGACCTTTATGTCAAACTTAAGTCAATTATGGCCAAAATTGAATGTTTCAATTTTTATAATTTTTTAAATTTTTTTCAATTCTTATGGGTTTTAAAATAGTATGCAAATGCAAAAATGTACACATGAATGTGAAGGAAGAAGGCTTACCGAGCATACCCCCAAACTTAAACTTGACAGTGTCCTCACTGTCAGGCTACACCAAGAGGGTCAAAATTGTCAGAACTCCCCTATTTATTTATTTATAGTTTTTTTTATATAATTTATATAATTTTTATGGGTTTTTTTTTAAAAAAACAAAATATATACAAAAAGGTCCCCCCCAAACTTAAGTGGGACAGTGTTTCCACTGTCTTAAGCGTTAAAATTCAGAGTTAGGGAGGAGAAAAATCAAACTATACAAGGTCTTACACAGACCAAAGGTTAGCACCAACCATTCAAAAATTCTATCGTGATAATGGTAGGGTTGGTGGAAGAATGGAGTGTAGAGAAAGGAGTTGAGAAACACACGAGACCGTATGGGAAGAAGGGTGGAATATGGTCTTGGTGGAGGAGAAGAATGGCGAAAAAGAGAAAGAAGTGTAGTACGAATTTTAGGGTGTAAATCGAGTGAATAAATTAGCGCAATTTGTGATGACCGATGTGTTAAAAGCGATTGTGCTAATCTATCAACCCGTCAAGAAATGGGGTCAAATCCCTCAAGATTCGCAAGAAAACATGGGTACATTGAACCTGGTAAACCATTCATTGAAAATGGAAACACAACGGATTCTTGCGCGGTCGAAACGATAGGAAGGACGAAAGGGAGTGATTTAGGGATAGTCTTATTCTCACCAAAGTAATTTGTCTCGAACTTGAAGGATGCCATCAATGATTCGAAATGACTGTAAGCAACCGAGTCTGATGGTTCAACTAACTCATCTGAAAACTCAAAGGACTCAAACTCGGACGGTGAGTCTTCAAAATCGTCCGAAAAATTGAAGCACTCGTAATCATTATTGTCTGTGAGAACTGTGTCAGATTCAAAGAGGTACGCACTAGTGGCATCCAAACTGCTATGATCGAAGAGAAATCTTTCAAACTCACAGTCCTCAAGCGTGATCTTTTGCGTGGTCGGAACGATGGAAAGAAGGGAGGGTGATTTAGGAAGTATAACAGTTAAAGGTTCAGGAGGATGAATTGGAAAATCCGACACATCAAACAAAAATGGTTCATCCTCAATACTCTCCTCAATACTCTCCTCAATACTATCCTGATAATTCTCCTCAAAAGTTATCCCATCCTTGCAATTATCATCAAAATCAAGACGCATATGATGTTCGGGAGAAACATTTAATGACTCGGGATGATGAATTGGAGATAAAATTTCAGTTAAATTTACGGGTTCATCATCCAAAATATTCCCGGCATCAATATCCTCAATCAAGTGAAAATCAAATTTTTTGGACACCTCATCAAAAGCATGGATATTTATCAATTCAGGTTCTAGATTGGAGGTGTAGAGATCAAAAGGAATGGTGACGGTTTCACTCGAAAGGGGTTCTTCACAATCTGGTAAATCAAACACTACAAAGTCGCACAACTCATTAAAAGTTTTATCTTCAACTGGTGAATCATTTGGGACACTTGTTTGAAAACCGGAGTTGTGGAATTCAATTGGGTATGGGTAGGTTTAATTTGGAAGTGTGTAGAACTCACTCTTTCCACTCAAATTCTCAATCTGTCCAACCGCCTCATCATACACTGGAATTTTTGGAGCTAGTTGGAAACTAGCTACCGGTTCACTAGGTTGTCTTGATGAATTAAGGGTGGCAATGGACGCATCCAAATTCCTCATCTGTCGGTTTGTTGCTGCAATGTACGCTTCCAACGACTGTTCCAGACTAGACATGAGTTGTGAAGGGGTTTCAGTAAAAGATTCAAAATTGTTTGGATACGTGAAACTCCCAAATGGCTGTGTAGAAGCAATGTCTAGGGAAGCTGTGAAAGTCAGGTAGGACTGGTAGGAATTGAATGGTTGGACAGGAGTTGGATCAACATTTGGGTAAAAAGGTGAATGGACTTGTTGATCCCAAGAACTGGAAGTGTTGAAAGGAGTGAAAAATCGGTTACGAGATTGTTCAATATGTTCAGCGATAAACATGGGTCTCGGAGTTACAACAGGACTCGAAAAAGGAGTATCAACGTAAGAATGTGGTGAAGGTTGAAATGGTTGATGTAAAGTGGATTGCGGAGTCGAACTGTTTCTCCTAGACGCTTCTATTCGATCTTTCAAAGAAATTTTGGGCATGGAGGGGTCGTCCGTAATTCGACCAAAACAATTCACGTATGAAGCAATATTTGGTTGAGGGTACCAAAGTTCGGCAAGAGTTTTGTGAGGTGGGGTACCCATGATGTAGGAAAGGGGAAGAAAAAGAATGTGGGGTGCACGGATTTCTTAGCGACAAGTTGCAAGTTTTTTGTAAAAAATTTTCCTTTTTTTTCTTTTTGTGTTTTTTTTTATGTGGAGCTTTTTGCAACAAAGATTTTCGATAAAAGGCTTAGACACATGTTCAATCAACCACAAATGCACAATCAGGCCTGGATCTAGAGTCACCTAGGTCAGCTAGACAGCTTCTAACTGTTCCAAAGGGCAAGAAGTAGGATCTCAAACCGCCCCTTCACCGCCAATTGTGGCTAGGTAAGTGCCAAGTAAGTGGGAGGTTCTCCACCACGTAAGTAGTGGGCCTAATTAAGTAACCACTTCCCTTAGACACACTTGCCTAGACACCACAAAGTCAGGTTAGGATCAATGGTCGATGCCTACAACTATTCCTCTGTCCTATTGAGCGTGAAATCCTTATGGCTGAGTCTAATCTTTTTTAATTAAATGATGGTCAATGCATTATGTCTTATGTGATTTCTGGGGTCCTGGGAAAGGTAATGAAATCCCCACCCAATCTGGATTGGTGTAAAAACCCCTTAAAGTAAATTTTAAAATATGCAAAGCAGTAAACAATCACTTGCAAAAAAAATTTATTTTTAGCGCGGCGCAAAGAATCCTATACAAGATCAATTATTGGAAGGGGGAGAGATTTTTTAGCGCAAAGAATCCTGCAGGCAAATTTTACAGAGGAGATATTGGGGTTGCAGAGAAGATTCAAGGGAGCTTACAGAGGAGTCTCCAAGCGGTGACGTCACCTACAAACCGCGGAAGCGCGGTTGGAGCATGGATATCGCGGCGGAATCGCGGTCTGGTGGACGGTTTAGATCCCAAGATTTTTTCTGTTCCTCTGTTTTGATTCTCCTCTGTTGCTCAGATCTAGGGTTTTCTGTTTTACTCTCTGGATTTTTCCAGATCCGAACTTGTTCATCGATCCTGCAAAATTCAAACGAAAATACCCTTCACAAAATAACAAGATGATAAACTTTTTATATTTTTTTTATTTTTCAGTTTTTATGATTTTTTTAATTTTATATTAACCCGAAATTGCAAAAAAAAAAAATAACACGCCATCCCCGGCAACGGTGCCATTTGATTGATTCAAAGAATATTTATATAACCGCAATCAAGAACGGCGTCGCTTGATAGCTAGCCAGTGAGTATGGGTCGGTCCACAGGAATTTTGTGTATTCTCGATTTGTTCTAACGAGTTAATTCCGATTGGTATCGGATTGATTAAATCTAAAAACTAAGTTGATCTAGATTAAAATCTTGCTAGGGTTAGGTTTAGCTTAAGTTTGGAAAGCCAATATTCCTCACCGCTTTCTATGCCCTATTTAAGATCTATAAGGTGTTATGGTAATAATTAATAAAATGGATTAGTACCATCGGGAAGCAACGATGTTTCTTCCTCTAGGTTCTTGTCCTTCCTTTCTTAATTCTTACCCTAACCTCCATGGAAAACATGCTCAACCGGTTGTTTATACTACGGTATCACCGCTACCTTGTGGGATAGGGTGCCATAGGGAGCGGTGTGTGCATGTATGCATGGAGTCCTATAAAAACGTGTGATAGGCAAGAAAGGGGTGAGAAATCTTCATCTCTCAAGCCTTCCCCAAATCTAACCCTAACAAGCGAGGAATTTACTCACTCATTATGGAATTGAAAAACATTTTCTAAACTAATTAACTAGGGCAGAGAATAAAATCTAAACTAGGGCAAGAATATAAAATTATATTAGGGCAGATAATAAAATTAACTAGGACAAGAATAGAAAACTTACTCTAATTTGACACACTCTTCATTCTTTACAGAAATTTACAGATCTGAATTTTGACAAAATGAAATGAGGCACAAGAAGAGGCATAACCTAAAACAGGTTTTAGGGTTTCTATTTATAGAACATAGAAACCTTAGGATTACAATCGCGTCATATCTGTTTTTATAATTTTACCCCCTAAGAAACCGAGATAATGCACCGACGCACCGACACGCGCAACACGTGCCGGTACGTACGACACACGGCCGCGGATCCGCGGCCAAAACCCATGTTTGGCCGCGGCTCCGCGGCCATTTATTGGGCTTGTGGGCTGAAATTTCCTGGGGTTATGTCTGTTGCTGGTGTCTTCTGCTTTCTTCAGTTGGTTCTTCAGAATGTCTTCTAGTTTTCTTCCAGATCTCCACAGTGCATAATGTCGTGGACTTTTACCGTTGCTTTGTGTCGAAGTCTTGAACCTTGTGGTGCCTTTGTGCTTTGTGAACTTGTTTATTGATCTTCCTTTATTCTCCAAACTGTAGGCTTGATCAAAATTCTTTCATTTGTTGGTCGTAGTCTCACTCTTGTATCGTCTTTTCATCTTTTTCATTGTTTTTGTTCTGAGAACCTGTAACCTGCAACTATGTAGCAGATATGGGTCAAAAGCATCTGTTTATTTGTAAAATGAATAAGAATGGGGAATATAATATTGCAATATTATGATATGAACAGATACTAGTGTAAGTGTATGGTGCTCCTTGCCGTGACTACTACAGCTTTGCGGAATCAAAAACTTTAAAAAAGCTTGAGCACTACACACTTGAAACCTTAGAATACAAGCCCAAAGACTAAACTAAACAACACTAACTAGAGTTTTAATTACTAAGTTAGTGTAACAACCTTTATATACGGTCCTTCGGGTCTTGTAAGAATCACTCCTCAAGCTCCTAGGGTTGATGGAACGAGCTCTCGAAGTCGAACTCCCGCGTCAAAGACGATCCATCCGAGAATGCTGATTCAAGCGATAGATTCATCGAAGCAACTAAAGATCAAGTCTTACTAGAATAAGATATTTAGAGGGTGTAGTTTATAATTAAGATGCTCTTTTTTAATCCCTCAAGAACTCTAGTAAGCATGTGAGGAAGAAGAAGAATGAGATGGCAACTAAAGAAAAATCTATCACAAGATAAACATCAACCTCTCTCATTCTCACACTTATCTTTTCATATACCTTTTAAAACATACAGTAATAATAAGAAGTGAGTAAGCTTGTGACTCACTAGTAACTTCAAGAAATTAGAAGAGAAAAGGTGTAGAGAATGGCCACCTCATCTAGCTACACACACACATATACATGTGTATAATATAATCAAGTATACCTAAACGCATATTTATAATAAATACATATACCGTATTTCTACCAAAATACGAATATCGTATTTCTACCGAAAATATAAAATACACGTATTCATATTTAAAAATAAATACATGTATTTGTATAAAGACACCAATACTTGTATTCATACAAATCCTCGTTTTCGTATAAATACTGTATTCGTATTAAAATACAAATACCCAAAAAGAGCAATATATTACTAGTATCAAAACTGGCTGTCTTTCAAATCTGCTAGTACTACTAAATGGTCTTATTAAAGCACGTGTATAAATACACGTGTTCAATCGAACACCCGAGCGTATCAAAGTACGCAAACTACACCGTTTCGCCTGAGCCGGAAAACCCTATGTGTGGGACTCTAAAAACTCAACAATACCCTGGCAGTGGGTTTAACCACAAGCACGTCAGTGGCACTAGTTGTACGTAACGGATAACCAGGTATCTGTCGAAAGAAAAATCGACAAGAAAACTCGTCTAAACTCTTACTGAGCCTATACGTGACATTCTCCATACAGTCCGGTCTGTTCGTCTAAGAGTATCGCATATCGGGTCTAGGGGTTGGTAAACGTCAGACCCCTAATAGCGTAACAAATCATGTCGGTGTGGAACTAAATACAGCTTGAGAAACTATTGGTGTACTTACCAGTAAATCTCACTTGCTCTGGCCGGGGACCTATAGTATCAGTCAACCGTACACAGTGCGATATTAACTCCCAATACCGGGAGAGAAGAATCCCTTCTATCACCTACAGCCTTCAAGTGCTTCAGGACTGTACCCAACTACTATATGTTTGCACGACTCTTTAAACCCGTGGTAGAGTAGTAATGTAAGTACAGTGGGAGCACACTAGAGACTAATAGTGATGTCAACTCAACAGAGTAACCTGTATTCATGTCACAGAAGAACTGCTATCCGACGATAGGTATAATACCAACCAGCAGTTCCCAGCGAGCCCGTCCAGTGTAACTTATAACCTAATGAGCACATGTATACTATCTTTGGTATCGAATATCAATGGCTGTAGGACAAGCCATCTCCCCTGACGGAGATAAGAATCGTATACACTAGTTTATTCTGGAGTAACAATACCCAGTCTCGATAATCCTACGACTAGGGACAAGTTTAAATATATACTAATAGACTATCCATCCCCCACCAGTGTGACTTCCATCACAACTCTGGTAGTCAAGCAAAGATCCTACATGCTCTATCAACATGTATTAGCGATACATTAAAAAAAACATATACACATGTTAAGATAGATACAAACCAGATAACATACTATCTTATTGAGCAAAACTGTTATATATCTGTGTATATCCCAAACTTCCAAAATGTAATATACAATCTTGCATTATACAATAATGGTCTCTAGGGCATATATCACTAACAATTGGGATTAAGTTTTGAGATGAAGTCGTGGATCAAGATTGAGCTTTTAATCGCAAAGCTCTGATACCATATAGAAAAATATGAAATTAGGGTTTTGGACTTACTTGTATGTATTTTCTTTCACAATGATATATATAATTACAATTACATTGTGAGAAAATAAAATAAATAGAATCTTTTCTGATCATGCTATAACTGGTTTTAGACAGTCTCTGATTTGATTTGTGTTGATTGAGATCCACGACGATTTTCCTTGATTTGAGGAACATCATATATTTCCTTACTCGTATTGTACAGACGTCTGACTCGTTTTCGACAGACGTTTGCGCGCTCTATGGTTTTGCTGAAGACTCATAACCAGACGTTTGAAGCTTCTTCTTCAAACGTATGATCCCGCTCTGTTATTTGGGTAGAAGTATGGCAGACGTCTGCCATGTCGTTCTTCTGACGTCTGGCCCCGCTATGTTATTTGGGTAGACAACATGCAGACGTCTGCCACGTCTTCTGCAAATGTCTGTTGTTGTCTTAGGCATATGTCACTAACAGTATCGGTGTGTGATGGTATAAGAGTAAAGTTGTGATAGAATCCTCATTTGATACAAAAGGATAGAAGCGGGACATTCATCATTCTTGATTTAATACATGGACGGTTGAGCTTTAAAAAAAACAAAGACCAAAAAGATAGAAGTTAGTTTTTTCTTATAATCTCAACCGTTCATGTATCACACCAATGGACGGTTGAGATTATAAGAAAAAACTAATTAACTCCTATATTTTAGGCCCGTTTTTTTTTTTCTTTTCAAATCTCAATCTTCCGTGTATTACACTTACACCATGAACGGTGGATGTCTCGCTTCTACTTTTTTGTGTCAAATTAGGATTCTACCGTAACTTTACTCCTCATGGTTACAACAGACTATCAATTGCATTTCGAACTGCAAAAGATTCTAGTTGTTTTTATGATGGAGTCTGCAAGACTAACTTGTCGTGTCATCTTTAGGCACTATGGATCATGTATAATCCTGAGATTTTCTGGGGTCTCCGAGTGTTGTATATCTGGCATCAAATTCTTTAAATGTAAATGTAAATGAACATAAGACTTAGACATTTGCTTGACATTTAAAACATATTGCAATATTAGTAGCTTTCAAAAATATGATATTATCCAAGAACTAATTAGCTAATGTGATGTTAAATAATTTTTCGTTATTAGTCGGGTATTAATGCTCTTGATCAGGGAATACCTACACTAGTAGAAAAAACGCAATAGCGGGAGAAACATTTACGAGAGACAAATTTTCCACAGTAATGTATACGCTACCAAGCGAATTTTCCTCTTTACTAATATTCTTTCGACAAATTTCTATTTCTAAAGGAGAAAGAATACATTACCCAAGGAAAGCATAAAAATCATAAATTTAATTGGGTCAAAACATAGCAAGGAGATATATTCTTTGGCAATAGCCCAATTAGCAACTTTAGAAATGCCAAAGAAACTTTGCCGAGGGATATTTATACTTCCCCTCGATAATGTATTTTTTCCTCTTTAGAAATAGAAATTTGCCAAAAGAATATTAGCGGAAAATTCGCTTGGTAGTGTACACATTGCCGAGACAAATTTGTCCCTCGTAATGTTTATGTTTTCCTCGTTATTGCAATATGTCTTGAATATGTTTGTTAACACTAGATTATATAAAACTCTGGTTGTGAACTGACCAGCAATCTGCGCAACCAATTTCATGTCTTCGTACGTAGTTGTCACATATCACCAAAATTAATTCATATCCAATTTTAGAAAATATCATTATATATTAAGTATATACAAATCCTTAATCAAAAGACTCCAAATCTAGCTAGCCCATCAAATGTGCAAAAGTCCTATTCTATTTCAAGAGAAACAATTGGTGCATCATATTTCCTTTTTCTCTACTCTTTCCCTCAAGTCAATCTCTATATGCTAGCCTATGCAAGGCATGAATCAAATAATTTACAAAATTCAATAAGACAAAGTCAAAGCATGGGAAGATACCCTTCCCACTAAAATTTTTAAAAAAAATTTATGTAGATTAAAAGTAGGAGCTCAACTTCTAATTAAAACAAGCTTAATTAATTATAAATTAATCAACATTCCCAAGACTTTTTGTAGGGGTTAAACTTCCAAGTAATTAAAAACTAATGTTGCTTGGACTTTATCAAGTGTTTGGTTTGTTTGTAGGGATTTGGATGATACCAAGATTCTTTCTTCTTCTCCTATATACTAATGGCTCAAGTCAAGACCATTTCTTTTGTTCTTTACTTTCTTTGAGGATGTGAATATGATAATTATAGAGACAAGATAAATTTGAAACATGCAAAGCTCTATATATTATACTCATCTCTGTATTGAGTTTGAATTCAAAAGAGGAGGGAAAGGGCTATAGGTTGATGAGGTGGCGGTTGGGGGTTAGGTGAGGGGTTAGGGCCCCACAAAGAAGCATCATCATATCAATCAACAAGAGGGCCTTAATCATGAGCACTAACTCTGCCACTGTTTCCACTGCTAGAAACATGCAAGCTTTATATATCACTCGTGTTCCTGTTTGAACTAATTGTCAAAATTAAGGTCAAGGCTACCCCTTTTTTCTTTGAGAGGTGGGTCCAACATGTCATGGGCCCCACTAGGTGATAATAAAATAGAGAGTGCCCTAGGGTATATAGAGTGCATATTTTTGAAATGATCCTTGTTATGTTTCCATGCATGCAAGTATGGATCGGTATCGTCTATCATTTTTGTCATCAGTATTGAAAAATGAGAGGCCTGACATAATACATGAGATATACCAACAATGAGTATTAAGCCGGCTCGATTGTTCAGCTCTTTCGATCGATTCTATTGTTAATAAAAACTGGAGACAGATTTAGGCCGGTTTAACCAAAATTTGAAATATGGCTAGTTAGGCATCAATAGTTTACCTTTGTTTCCTTAAAAGGAATCTAGACAAGTTATATAAATTCTCCTATTTTCGTTCAATATTCTTCGAACTCATGACCTACCTCTCACAATTATTTATGTTATGTTTGTTGATAACAATGTTTTAAGGCTAAAGTTCAAGAAATCCATTTCACTTTACAAGTTTGGCCTAAAGCTACCATGAAACCTACCGGCATTTACAACCTTTCATTTTTCTCCTTGACCTAATTTTGTTATTTTTTTCATCCAAAACTCATCGCTTGGTTAATATTCATAATCTCCCGATCATCTTGACTCAATTCTCTTCCATGTGTTGTAAATGGTATTTTGGTCCAAGAGCCAGTTACATGTCAAGCACACACAAAGATTCTTTTTTCCCCTCCTCCTTTTGAAGTCAATCCATGAAAGATTTCAAACTTCTGACCTCTCATATTAATGAAGAGAAAATCGATACCAACTGAGCTAAGCCCGGTTGGTACTAGTTGCACCAAAAGGAAGATGCAAATTTTTCAAAAGTCAGCGTAACCGAAAGTGAGGGGTTTTTCTTGCAGTATAGCCCTTTCTAAAATGAGAAGTCCAACAATCTAGTAGACCCCTATTGGATAATTTTTGGGAATTATCATTTTTTTTCAAAATATTTAGTAAAATGGTGTTCCGCAAAAAGTATTCAGTAGAATGGTGTTGGGCTGAAAATTAGGCTGTTTTAGGTATTCTTAATTAAAACCCGCATTTTAAAAATGCGGTTTTAAGATATAAAAAAAACTTATAAAACTCGTAATTTATGTTGGTTAGAGGGAATCTTTATTGGTTGTGGAGGGAAACTTAAACCCTCAGCTTCAAGGTTCGGTTCTTAACTTGTAAGATTTTTGTGAAGATTTTATCTTAAAATCGCATTTTAAAATGCGGTTTTAGTTAACAACAACTAACCGGTTAATCACCAGCCCATCACCATTCTGTTAAATATTTTTGGGGAAACACCATTTCGCAAAATATTTTGAAAAAACTGCTAAATCCCAAAAATTGTCCCCCAATATATATGGAACAATTATCCACTAACTACTAATCCAATCCAAGCTCAAATAACCCAATAAATCTTTACTATTATAACTAGAAATCTCTTGATGATGCCATTAATTTGCAAGAAATAAAAACTAGAAAAAATAATAAAATTTCTATAGCCAAAAGTAAGAATAGAGAATGCCCATCTCATCCAGTCTTTTTATTTCTTCTATGTGAACGAAAGACAAAAATAAGTAAATGAAAAGTCAACAATGCCCTCTCTTCCATATTCATTACACATTCTCTCTCCTGCTTTAAAACCCAAAAGGTGGCATACTTTACAAATTTATAGGGTCCTTATATCTTATAAATTTCTCAATTCTTAAACTACCTAAGAAGCACATTCAATTAATTTAAATTCTCTAGATATTTTGAGAAAATTATATGCAATATTTATGGATAAAAATTCTTACAAAAGGCTTTATTGGAATGTATATATGTTGTTCAAAATATACTCATTTCATAGGGAATCTCAAAGTGGCTCTATTTCATTATATTCCATGTATCGTACGTGCAAAATACTAATCTATATAATGTAACCATTTATCATTTTATCTAATATGGTTTGGTTAAAATTACAAACCACAAACCAAACCTAATTACCAATTCTCTAGAAGCACCTGGAGTTTTGACAATTATTGAATCTAAAAGGTCCCTTCTAATACAAACATAGCAAGTCATAGTGATCAATTAATCATCATTTGTCATGGAAACTACCAAATGCTATCTAGGATAAGCACTATCACTTTTTTGTGAAAACCTTTGAATGGAATTTCGCATAATACTCCACTAATCAAAGTTTAGTAAGACATCTCTTTCTTTATTATTGAAGGAACGAAGGAATGATCACAGACCCACAAGAATATTCAATGCAATTTTGCATAATATTACATTATATATTCATTTTTGGCTAACTATAACATTCACTACTATAAAAGTGCCCAAAAATAACGGGGATTTCGTCACAGTTCAAACCGTGAACATTTTAACGTAACGGTCCTAGAAGAATTGGTCACGATTTGAACCGTGACCAATTGCATAATGTGGCGGGCCTTACAACCCATTGGTGATAAAACCTTAAAATTTCCCCTTTTTTTCCAGGGCTCCTCAATTCCCTCCAACAAAAAAATTTAGCCCCAAATTCTCCCGCCTCAGCCTTCTCACCGCCGCGGCTCGAAGCCCCCTCTCGTCATCGTTCCACACCGCTCAAAGCCCCCTCGTCGTCGATCGTGCCTTCCCTCTCCTCATCGTTCCCAGCCGCTCGATGACCCCTCGCATCGCCGATCTCCTCCCCTCTCATCCCCTCTCGTCGTCGATCGCTTCCTCTTGCGTCGTCGCTGCTGGAGATCAGCTCCGCCGCTCGAAACCCCCGCCGCCGCCGTTCTCGTCGCCCCTAACCGTTCGAAGCCCCGCCGCCGTCCCTTCAGCTGCTCATGGATTTCGTTAAAAGGTTAGTGTTCAATTTAAAATTTTGTTAATTTCAATTTTTATAAATGTTGTTGATTGTTGTTTAATTTAGTTAAATTCTTTGAAATATGTTGTTAATTTTGGTTTTGTTGTTGTTGCTGCTACTTCCATTGGATAGGGTTAGGGTTAGTTTAGGCCAGTTAGGGTTAGGGTTAGGGCTAGGGTCATGGTTAGGGAAAGAGTTAAGGTTAGGATTTATGGTTAGGATTAGTGTTAGGGTTAGAGATATGTAGTTTAGTGAAATTCAACAATAATTAAAGGTATTTTAGTGACAAAGCTATAAAAATTAATGGTATTTTAGTGAAAAAAATAAAATTGAGCAAAGAACATAGCTACCCGTACTTGCCGGCCGAATACAATGATCCGTGCACTTGCTATTTATATATTTTAAAACGAGATCGAGCATGCGTATGCCGAATTTCTAAAAACCCTTTATTTCAAAGCGCGTTGGCGCGCGTGCGTGACATCCCAATATTGACATAACGAGAAATATAAAGCTTGTGTGTGTTGGGATCTAGACATTTATAAGCAGATTGAGATATTGAATAACCTAGAAAAATGCAGAGAGTGGATATAGGCTAAACTTTGAAGGAGGTGTACGGCCTTAGCCCGAGATAGCAGAGATACCCAAAGATTTTGAAACGTCTGTAGTTCGGTGAATGTTGGAAGAGTTTTTCAAATGGAGATTGGAAATTGAGAACCGGTGTAGGAAGACTATTTATAAGATAGAAAGCTATTTGGAAAGCATAACTCCAGTACTGAGAAGGAAGAGAAGCCATATGCAAAAGCGTAAAAGCGGTTTCGACAATATGACGATGACGACGTTCTGATATGCAATTGTGTTGAGGAGTGTGCGGAAGAGTGGTGAGATGAGAGGCACTATGGGAGTTGAGAGTGGATGCAAGAGATGTGTATTCACCGTCATTATCAGAATATATTGATATTAGCGGTAATTGAAAGTATATTTCGACAAGATTTTTGAATTGGAGGGAAATGGCAGCAACATCAGATTTACGTTTCATAGAGTATAGCCAGCAATATTTTGTGTAATAACCGACAAAGATTACAGAGTAACGGAACCATCACATGACAGTTCGGTGGGTCCCCAAACATTAGTATATATTAGCTGCAAAGGTTTAAAAGTACGAAGCGAATTTTTAGAAAAGGGAAGTTTATGACTTTTATTGCAATCATAAGAGTTACATTAAAAATTATTAACGACAGAGACATTAGATAGTAGTTTATTGCTCCGAACAACGGATTGAAGGATTCGAATGGAGGGATGACCAAGACGACAATGCCACTCACTTATTTCTGATTTGGAGGTAGCGTGGATTTGAGCTTTGATGGAATGTGAGATGTAGTAGACATCATTACGGCTATCCCTGTAAAGAAGAGGCGTCCCCGTTGTTGGACATAGTGCCCTCATAGTCAATTATTGGATCACAGGCATGTGATTGCAATGATTGAGGGAGGACCTATGCCGGTAGGATAGTCTTACTCAAGATGATAGTATACTATCTGGTTTATCTTTATCATCGTGTACTGCTTTAGGTGATATTACTGATCACTATTGCGCGTTGATAGAGCCCTTAGGATTCTTGCTTGACGGCCAGCAGTATGATGGCGATCATATACGTGGGAGCTAGAGTCTATAAGCACATCCTTAAAAGGTCCCTAGTCGTGGGAGTTTCGAGACAGGGCATCGATACTCCAGAGTAGACTAGTGTATACAGTCGAGACCCCAACGAGGGGCGGTGGCCGGTCTCACAAGCCACTGGTGTCAGTTGGTTCACCTAAGATGTATACAGGTGCTCATTGGGTTATGAGTACACCGGACAGGACTCGCCGGGAACATGCTAGTTGGTATTATACCTAGCGTCAGATAGCAGTTCCCTGGTGACATGTGTACAGGTTAGTTCATCGACCTGAGATCGTCATTTGTCTCGTGTGAGTTCCCACTGTACTTTGATTACTACCCCACCACAGCTCAAAGGAGTCGTGCAAACAGGTTTTAGTTGGGTACAGTCCCGAGCCACATGGAGGCAGTAAGCGGATTTGCAGGGGTTCGTCTCTCCCGGTATTGGGGGTGAGGTCGCGCTGTGTCTAGGAGAGCCATTACACGAAGTCCTTGGCCAAGGCAGGAGATTTACTGGTAGGTATTCTGGTAGGTATTCTGGTAGGTATTCCAGTAGTATCTCAGGGTGTTCTTGGCTATACTTCGATACGACTTGTACCGCTTTTGGGGGTCTGACTTTTACCAACCCCCTAGGCCCGCCATGCGATACTCATAGACGAACGGACCGGACTGTACGGATATTGTCACTGACAGGCTCAGTACGGTGTCAGGATGAGTTCGCTCATCGACGTCCCTTTTGGTCAATAGCTGGTAGCCCGTTATGTATGGCTAATACCTCTAACGTGCTAGTGGTTAAATCCACAGCCAAAGTATTGACGAGTCTTTAGAGTCCTCCACAGACAGTTTCTCAAGTTTCGGGCGAAATGCTGTAGAGGCCGTATGGATATATGGCAGGGTTCGATCATATACGTGCGGTATTGCACGGATCATGATCGGACGGATAATACTAGCGGGTTTTGGTTTAAGCCGGATCCTAGTATTTTACAGTGTAGATTTTGTCTCATTGCATTTGTATTCGGTCGGAATACAAATGCGGGTATGTATATACAGTCGCGGGGTTTTCCTGTAATTTATTACGGGATCGTTTTTCTGAAGTTTCCAGTTTGTATTTCCGGTTTCGGCCATTTTTCTTTGTTTCTTTCTTTGGCTGAAATTTGTTGGAGGGGGTTATTTGCAATTGTGCAATTTATAATGGAGAAGACTTTTTATGGTTCATGATGGTTCAACCATCATTTGACTTCTTTTGTTGATCATCACTTGACTTTTGTGATGAGATGTATGATGAGTGATGGGTTTTGGAGTGAGACTTTGTGGTGATGATTATTCTTCATCATGACCGTTTTCTCTTGCTTGCATTATTGCTTCCCCCCTTGACTTTTCTCCCTCTTCTCATTCTTTTGATGCTATGGCCAGCCACACAAGATTGGAGGGGGGTGATTCATTTTGTGTGAGGATTTTTTGGATCACTTTCATTGAAAAAGAAAAATCCCAAAGTTCATTCCTCTTTGCTCATTTCCTTCTCCACTACATATGAAAACTTCATACCCCCTTGAGACAAATGATTCTACACTTAGCCTACAGCATTCTTGGACACGTCGGCTTGCCAACTTCGTGTCCGAGTTGCCTCGGTCCAGAGGTGGGAGCCCGTAAAAAGACCCGGCAGTGTGGTGCCCTTTCTGACGAGGAGATGAAGAACGGAGATTCCGCGAGGAGATCGGGATGGAAGCCGAAGACCGAAGGACGCGGATCGCTCGGTATAGCATTCTACCCATTCTCTAGTTAGCTAGCATTAGATTAATGGCCCGATCCGGGTTTAAAGTACGCGGTAGCACCGGTTTAAAAGTTTAAAGTAAAGTTTCGTTTCCGCATTTTGGCCTCGGAATGACGGCCGGGGCGCTGCCGTGCACTTAAATTAGTATCAGAGCCACGCCATTAACCTAGTCTAGCTTGCTCTAACGTGTTTACAAGTTCGATCGAACGGATTTTCCAAAAACCCTATTTTCAAGTCCAGGTTTCTGTCGAATTTTTGCTGTGCTCAAAAAATTATTTGGTACATTGCAAAAATACGTGCAGGGTTTTATAAGAATTCTGTGAAAATTTGGTCAGCTGAAATTACTGTAGCGCGGCGGATCTGCGGCCAAAACCACGTTTTGGCCGCGTATCCGCCGCCGTACTGTGGCCAAACTGCACCAAATTTCTACAGTGGGTTCCTGACATGGAAATAGGGTTTCTGGTATATTCTTTTTGGGCCCAGATTTATTTTGAGTGCTACAGTAGTGCTTGGGGCCCACTTCGGGAAATTTAGTCGATCGAAAATTTTAAACATGTTAGTTCACAGTATTTACATTTTATCTGCGACCGTGAATGTCATTTGATCGGTAAATCTTGTCTAACTGCTATAGCCCTTTTAGACGGATTTGCGAACGTGACATTCACGTTGATGTTCTGTGTTGTATATTTTACTTTCTGGGCTGAGGTCGATGTACCCGTTGTATATTTTACTTTCTGTACTAGGATTACCCCGTGGAGGGGTGCACGGGTAGCCGGGTTCTAGAGGGCAACGGGCCCGCATCTCATGGCGTTGAGACGGAGGGGGCTTTACTCTAGAATTGGCGGGCTATTCGCCGCACTCGTAGGGGGTATAGGTTGACCCAAGGAGGGATGCCCAAGTTACCGGATTCCGTGAAGTGCTGGATGGCCCATTCACGTTGCTGAAGGGGGCTGCCTCGCTTCAGGTTTTGGCGGGTAACTTGCCGCGTCCGTAGGGGTCTAGGATTTCATTGCACAGGCTATCCACACGACCAGGGGAACGTCGGGTTTCAGTAGCGGCTCTATGAAACCCGGGGATCCCAGATATCTGTATTGTTCTGTGATGCTTATTACATTTCTGTGATGTTGCATTTTATCACGCCTTGAGCGAATATTATATATTGATATATATACTAGTAGATGTTGTATATGTTTTGCATCCGCGCTAGTCCAGTCCCCGCTCTGTCGTTAGTTAAGTAACTTAACGGGTGATGACGGGACCCAGTGGCGAATGTGGATGGCATATATGTACATCATTATTTTCGTTCTTTATTGGTTTGATCAATTTATGGGACTGCATTGATTCGGATCAATGCAAGCTATGGAACATTTTTTAAAAAGCTGTTATTGCAAGGACATTCTCTTTTTTTTTGCACAGTGGTATTCGGTTATGAATATCCAGCACCTCAGTCGACGAGGCAAGGGCCGAGATCCCTTCACCGGGAGTGACCCCTTGGACAGAAGTTTGCATCAGGGTAATAACTTCACTATAGTCGATTACTTTTGGTTTGCAACGTGGTATTCAGTTGGAATATCCTGCACCTCATTCTATAGGGAAAGAGCCGAGATCCCTTCACCGGGAGTGACTTTTTTAGCAAAGGTTTTCGTCACTATATTTTTATAAAAAGCTATCCGGTTCCTTCAACGATATCAAGTTCATTACGTTAAAGGTTTTTCGCCAAAAACCATTCGTAGCCCTCCGTCATTTCAGAAAGGTAGCACTTAGTATTCATGCTATGTATGGTGGCCTTCGTCAAGACATAGTGTATCGTAGTTATTTGTTACTTTTCTGCAGCATAGATAGATGCGTTGGTTTGGGACAGTCGTACTACTATTTTGGCCTTCGTCAAGGGCATGTACGGGTGGGTTCAAATTAACTTGGATAATGACGGGTAGAACTTGACATGTGACTTATGATATGTTGGCCTTCGTTAAGGTCATAAGAGTATGGGGTAAAAATCACATCGGGAGTTTCTAAAGAAACTGAAACTTGCTATATATGCGCATACCTTCTGGATTGTGATAACGTGAGTGGATTCCATCACATTATCATGCGATGATAGTTGGATCCCGATTCCCACTGATGAGTTGGTTTACTCCTCGGGTGATCCTGACTAATTCTTTTTTCAGGTTTGGAAGAGAATTTGACGTTACAGTGGGAGGTTTCCTTATTAGATAAAGTGACAACCATTTTGATCTAGGTTAGAGTGCACGCTGAGTGTTTCTTTTCTCTCTCTCTTTGGCAACGACCATGGCCCGACCCTTGACTATGACTCAGTGACCAAAATTAACCGAACCTTCTTAAACTCTGGTTTTTGGATTGTCTGAGTTGCATACCTCATTACCACTCCTACTTTTACCCTTTTCTCCAGGACACCCCGTATTATAACGAACGTCCACTTCCATTGGATAAAACCATCGTATGGTTATATACGAACTCGAAGGAATTTGTTCCAGATTCGAGGATGGTTTCCGGTTCTGGAGAAAATGAATAGGACTATTCAGTTGTCTTTTCCTTTTACCTTCTCTCAGATTGCGAGTGCTCCTTGGATTAGGACAGTACACCTATTACGTAAATTGGATAGTCTTCTTCCAAACCATAGGCAGGTGCCGACCGGTAGGGAATGAAGAAAACCAATTAGCCTAACGATGGTGTACAGAAGGTATTATGTAAAGACAAATAAAGGGATTAGTAAGAGGGCAAAGTAAACTGCGACTGCTATTCACGACCAAACCAAGTATTTCATTACCACTCCCATTTCACCTTTGTATTTCTCCAGAACACTCCGTGTCACTACGAAGATCCACAGTTATTTGGATACTCCATCGTATATATACGAACTCGAAGGGAACTTGTTCCAGTTCGGGGATGGATTCTGGTTCAGGAAAAATAGGAATAAGGTTTATCCAGTTGTCTTTTATCTTCACCTTCTCTCGCATTGCGAGTGCTCCTAGGATTAGGACAATACACCTATTACGCTTATTGGATAGTCTTCTTCCAAACCATAGGCTGGTGCCGAAAGGTAGGGAAGGAAGAAAACCATTTAGCCTAAGAGGGTGTACAGAAAGTAATGAATAAAGACATATAAAGGGATTTGGAGAGATGGCAATGAAATACACGGTTACAGTTGTGAATCTGGATAATGGAAGAGGCGTTACTAGGAATACCAAGATACCCATACGAGATATTTTCATGTTTCAATTTCACTTTGTACTGTTAAAAGAAAACTGATTTCCCAATTAGTCCTTGCTCCAGGGTATGTATTTACCAGGTATTCTCACATCTGTATGGTTTTACAAATGATGAGTGGGAGTAAGTTATTGGGAATTAGGTGATCATCCTCATTATATCGGAATTCGTTGTAATTGGTGGTATTTGAGGAAATCACCTGGGTTGTTTGCCGGACGGCAAATATTTGGTTTTGAATATCCCCTGTTATGCACTAATTTTAAATTGATATATCTGTACATCTATTTTTATAGAGTGAGATATAACTTTTTGAAATTATGTCCATGACATTTAGCTATATCAGTGGATGGTTAGGTAAGGAGCATTAAACAGCGGTGTAATTCTTCATAACCATAGTATAGTTTTCAACCTACGACGCATAGGGAATGAGTTATTAGACTCAAAGGACTTATACAGAGTATTTTATGTTGTCCAGTGTCCATGAGGACAGAGGGGTTGGTACTCATACTATATTCTGTTTACTTGTGACTTCTCTAGTTCTTAGACATGTTTTCGTAGAAATGCAAGGTCTAAGTTTTGAGGAGTTATAGGTATAAGAATAAAGTAGAGAACCAGGTATTGCAAGTATCAGGATTCTTCAACGTGATCGAAGATATAGATACTTGTGTTTGGTATTCAGTTAATAGTAATGATTAAGAGAACTTGCTTCTCTTTCAGGTTACTCATAATTGGAAGCATTCTTAAGTTGAGTAATACTGATCGGCCTCTCTCCATTTAGATGACATGCACTGGAGACAGCTGCATGATTTGAATTTGGTTCAATTAAATCAGTGCCTCTGTTTCTGTATTGGATATAGAACAGTTCGTATCTTGACGATGTTAAGGTACGGGAAGTTGTCTAGCTTATGCTTAAAACCAGACTCTGGATAACTCAAGGCACGTTTCTGTAATGGCTGTTTGTGGGTTGACCCGGGCTATGACGAGGATTGATTTTCTACCATCTGGAAGATCAATAGTGATATTGTTCATGACTCGCCACAGTTTTAATAAAAATGAACTTTTTCAGAAAACAGTAGTGGGAGTATGGTAGAACTGGAAGTGATTCCAGAACCGCAAACGATTACTGAAAATTTGATAAGAACCTAAAGATTCAATCAGGTTTGACATTTCATTGGCCACTCCGCAGATAAAGAGGGTAACCTCAGGCACTCGAGAGGTACTTCGGTATGCTCAAAGATGGTGACAGGGAGGTTCTTGTTTACCCAGACTTACCATTGCTGTTGTCCCAGACTGTGAGACCTGGCAGGAGGATAAATATAGCGTTGTTCTGAACTGGCTTTAGAAGTGCACGTCTATATGACTCTGCCAGAGGGTTGTCGTAGTCAGTGGGAGCAGCGAAAGCATTGGTGGACAAGTAGCTTATGTCTATTTAGAGACTAAAGTAGATGTAGCGGAGATAGATCATCTATTTCTGATATGACAGTCATAGGTTTGACTTCATCATAATAGAGGATGGATCTGTTAAGAAGGTAGTAGGGTGTGATGTCCTGGTATCTGGATGACATACACAGAGTAGGAAGTGATATTCCTATACTACGATCGGCTATACTTTGGTTGTCACACAGTGGTTTCTTCACATAGGAATTGGGTATTATATCATACATTCTGGTTACTAGATCTATGGTTTTAGATCTAGATTTGGGTAGTATCCCAATCTGGGTACTTAGACAGCATTCTTAAGGTATTTTAGAATGGACGACTCCTGGCACGGTAGTGTACCTGCAGGTAATGGAGTCACCCTCTCTAAAGGTGTCTTACAGACTGAAGGGGAGAGGGATGTGCATGATTGGCAGATCACTTGCTTAGGCAATTGAGTCAATTATGAGATATCAGGTACCACACCAGATGTTGTTTTTGTACGAGATGCAATAAGATGATATTGATCCAATCCTGGAGAAACATTCGGAAACAGTTTTAGAACATAAGTGGATGTTCTAGGGATATGATAACGACAGCCACTTTTGGGAGACGGTTATCATTCCAGGCTTCCAAGGTGACCTGAATGACAGAGTGACTGTCAGAGTTATAGTTTTTCCTCTGACGAGGGGCAGTATTTTGGACAATTGGTCCAAGTGGATACTGAGGGAGGAATGGCGCAGGATACTGATTAAATTCAGTTGACGATACAATCTAAGAAGTTTAGATTTGGAGTTCATTTATGAACCAGGTCCCATCAGACATCCAAACATATTCTAAGACAAGGTATTGCTCATTTCGGGAGATAGTTTTCTCCGCGAACTTGAGATAAAAAGAGACGTAGAAAGAAACATCAGGGTGGATCCACTAGCTGAGGCTATTCCTTGAACGCAATAGTTTCGCAAACGAGCTTTGTAAGACTGATTAGTAGAGGAGTTGGGTGTTCGGTATCACACGGGCTGTGAGTATGCGACATCGCAATAATTAGCCTTGAGTGCAAGTGGGAGATTGTTGGACATAGTGCCCTCAGAGTCAATTATTGGATCACAGGCACGTGATTGCAATGATTGAGGGAGGACCTATACCGGTAGGACAGTCTTACTCAAGATGATAGTATGCTATCTGGTTTATCTTTATCATCGTGTACGGCTTTAGGTGACATTATTGATCACTATTGCGCGTTGATAGAGCCCTTAGGATTCTTGCTTGACGGCCAGCAGTATGATGGAGATCATATACGTGGGAGCTGGGGTCTATAAGCACATTCTTAAAAGGTCCCTAGTCGTGGGAGTTTCGAGATAGGGCATCGATACTCCAGAGTAGACTAGTGTATACAGTCGAGACCCCGACGAGGGGCGGTGGCCGGTCTCACAAGCCACTGGTGTCAGTTTGTTCACCTAAGATGTATACAGGTGCTCATTGGGTTATGAGTACACCGGACATGACTCGCCGGGAATATACTAGTTGGTATTATACCTAGCGTCAGATAGCAGTTCCCTGGTGACATGTGTACAAGTTAGTTCATCGACCTGAGATCATCATTTGTCTCGTGTGAGTTCCCACTGTACTTTGATTACTACCCTACCACGGCTCAAAGGAGTCGTGCAAACAGGTTTTAGTTGGGTACAGTCCCGAGCCATATGGAGGCAGTGAGCGGATCTGCAGGGGTTCGTCTCTCCCGGTATTGGGGGTAAGGTCGCGCTGTGTCTAGGAGAGCCATTACACGAAGTCCTTGGCCAAGGCAGGAGATTTACTGGTAGGTATTCCAGTAGTATCTCAGGGTGTTCTGGGCTACACTCCGACACGACTTGTACCGCTTTTGGGGGTCTGACTTTTACCAACCCCCTAGGCCCGCCATGCGATACTCATAGACGAACGGACTGGACTGTACGGATATTGTCACTGACAGGCTCAGTACGGTGTCAGGATGAGTTCGCTCATCGACGTCCCTTTTGGTCAATAGCTGGTAGCCCGTTATGTATGGCTAATATCTCTGACGTGCTAGTGGTTAAATCCACAGCCAAAGTATTGACGAGTCTTTAGAGTTCCCCACAGACAGTTTCTCAAGTTTCAGGCGAAACGCTGTAGAGGTCGTATGGATATATGGTAGGGTTCGATCATATACGTGCGGTATTGCACGGATCATGATCGGACGGATAATTCTAGCGGGCTTTGGTTTAAGTTGGATCCTAGTATTTTACAGTATAGATTTTGTCTTATTGCATTTGTATTCGGTCGGAATACAAATGCGGGTATGTATATACAGTCGCGGGGTTTTCCTGTAATTTATTACGGGATCGTTTTTCTAAAGTTGCCAGTTTGTATTTCCGGTTTCGGCCATTTTCCTTTGTTTCTTTCTTTGGCTGAAATTTGTTGGAGGGGGTTATTTGCAATTGTGCAATTTATAATGGAGAAGACTTTTTATGGTTCATGATGGTTCAACCATCATTTGGCTTCTTTTGTTGATCATCACTTGACTTTTGTGATGAGATGTATGATGAGTGATGGGTTTTGGAGTGAGACTTTGTGGTGATGATTATTCCTCATCATGACCATTTTCTCTTGCTTGCATTATTGCTTCCCCCCCTTGACTTTTCTCCCTCTTCTCATTCTTTTGATGCTATGGCCGGCCACACAAGATGGGGGGTGATTCATTTTGTGTGAGGATTTTTTGGTTCAGTTTCACTGAAAAAGAAAAATCCCAAAGTTCATTCCTCTTGCTCGTTTCCTTCTCCACTACATATGGCAACTTCATACCCCCTTGAGACAAATGATTCTATACTTAGCCTACAGCATTCTTGGACACGTCGGCTTGCCAACTTCGTATCCGAGTTGCCTCGGTCCAGAGGTGGGAGCCCGTAAAAGACCCGGCAGTGTGGTACCCTTTCCGACGAGGAGATGAAGAACGGAGATTCCGCGAGGAGATCGGGATGGAGGCCAAAGACCGAAGGACGCAGATCGCTCGGTATAGCATTCTACCCATTCTCTAGTTAGCTAGCATTAGATTAATGGCCCGATCCGGGTTTAAAGTACGCGGTAGCGCCGGTTTAAAAGTTTAAAGTAAAGTTTCGTTTACGCATTTTGGCCTCGGAATGACTGCCGGGGCACTGCCGTGCACTTACACCCGTGCGAAGATCCTTCACCAAGAAATGGATGGGGGAAAATTCAAGTTAGACTTTATTTGATTTGCAAGATTTGATGATGGAAATCAAGTTTTGAGTAATGGATGGTACACATAGAACATTATCTAAAAGAAATGACAATTGAGAAGAGTGCAGTTTTGTTTTACGGATGTGGGAGATTTTCAAACCTGAACCATCACCTTAGTTGATCTCATCGGGGCCAGCATAATAGGTGTAGCTGTGAAGGGTTCCAATATCGGATGTGACGTGGCGAGAAGCACAGGTGTCCAATAGCCAGGAAGAGGGAGCAAGCCGGTTGACATTTGTGTTGTTTGCAATAGGTTGAGAGTCATTCCACGATGGATGCTGCGGTGGATTGATTTTCACCGTGTTCTCATAAAGGAAGCAGGGGAGATGACGGCAGTCTTTGGTATTGTGACCAGAACACTTGCAGAAGTTGCAGTATGAGTTAGAATGACTCGAGTTGTTGCTGCAAGCGATGGAATATTGGTTGTTGTTGTTGTTGCTGAGAGCAAAGTGGTTGTTGTTGTTGTGATTGTAGAAAGTGCTGCCACGTTATTGAGGAGGGTGATAGGAGAAGCGATTGTGTTGGCTGGCATAGTTGGCGGTTGCAAGAAAGAGAGATGCGCTCATGTCTTCCTTCTGTAGATGATGTTCATAGTCTATGAGCATTTTATAAAGCTCGTTGAAAGTGATGGCGTTATCACGGACTCATATAGCGGCTGATACTTCTTTCAATTTAGATCTGAGGCCAGCGAGTATGTGAAGAACAAGATCATCTTCAGAGAAAGAGTGGTCGGCGAGTACAAGATCATCGGAGATAGATCTCATCTCTTGTAGGTACTCGCTTATAGATCACGAGCCGCGCTGATGTGTTAATCTCGGTTTTAGGGTCGTGACATTCACGGACCACGGCGGAATAAGAAAACAATAATGTTTTCAAACATAAAACCAAAACCTAACCAAAATCATCAAATAGATGCAATTGCAAATATAATGAGAGCAAATTTAAAGTGCTACAACTTTTGTAGCGCGTTAGCCACCTCTCCTTAGATTCCGGATCATCTCCATGAAGCTTGGATCAACCTTGCTCGGTGATCTCTTTGCCAAAGATGATCCAACTAGAGATAAATCCTACACAAGATTTAGCTTTAAATTGATCTCATCAAAATGAAACAACCCACTAATTAAATTTGCTAAGAATGATTAGTGAGAGATGTAGAATAATTAGCTCAATAAATACTTCTCTTTTCCTTTTCCCTTTCTCACTTGAACCATTTCAAGAGAGATGGCCATGGAGATGAGAGTGATGATGTAACACCTTAAAATACGATTAGAGTTAATTAAGCGATATAATGCGAATTTTTAATAAATTTAACTAATAATTATTTTCACATATTTTATTATAATTAATTAATATTTTTATTTAATTATTTTTATACTTGCACACACATCTGCATGTTAATCTAGGGCTAAGAATGTGTTAACTATGCTTTGTTAGCCATGACACTTAACCTTTTGTTTTATGTCATGTTACATATATACATATCTATATTTTTAATAAAAAGTGTCACGCCCCGCTTCCCGGTGTACGGCGAAGCGGACGCGACGAGACCGTTACGTATTTACTCTGAAATAAATACGCTAAGCGAATCTAAGCAATATACAAGAAATGTACACAAGAGACAAATGTAATGAAATAGCAACTTTATTTATTCACATTCTTTTTGTACAATACATGGAAAAGTAAATATATCTGAATGAAAGCAATGCCTAAATAATGGCATAACAGAAATGGAAAGTACCGAAATGAAATGTGTACAAGTGTAACTACAGCTCGGGATCATCAATAAACTGGTCCAAGTCTTCAGTGCTAGGCTCGATCTCTGGAAGGTCCGAATCACCTGACGACATTCAAAGAAGAAAGATAGAGAATGTCGTCAGCGAAAAAATCGCTCGGTAAGTCCCAAAGATAAGAGAGAAGTAGAATAGACAGAAAGTAAGAGAGAGTGTAGCTTTTACAGTTGTATTATATTGTTATATTGATGTATTTAGTGTTAACGCTATTGTTTGTAGCTTGGTACAGAAGAATGTCAGTGTATACGAGAGGAGTCTCTATATGCCAGAGACTAAAGGCAGTGGAAGTACAAGGCTCCGTTAGAAAGCCCGGAACAACGGCGTGGTATTCAGATTAGGTGTCTTAAATCTTGCAGTCTCGTGCCACTTCTAACACCTTCTGTACCAATCTACCCCTTAAACCTCATGATGTCTTATCTGTATTGTAAATTGTATTGCAACTTGTATTGTATTGTAATATAGATTGTATAATAGGATGACTTGTCGAAACCATGATATCCGTAACTGGGTGTAACTAGAGAATCATGAATGTAACTGGAGAATCATGTAAATGGATGCATATCCATGGTTCGGTTCAGTCAATACAGGTTGAATATATCGAATATATGGATTCATGGATTTATATTAAATTGTAGTATTGTAGATTATACTTGAATCATATTCAAGTCAGATTATTTATAATGAGACTCAGTCTGAGTCAGAACAATTAGAAAAGAAATTGAAGTCCTGAATTAAGTTTTGATGTCATCGGTAACCGCTGCACATGGGCGGCAGAATTTGTGTCTTTTTCAAAAACGATTACCGTGTTGATAACATTGTTGTTAAGTTGTCTACCTTAAATAGGCAAGCACCCACTTCTCCGGCTCCCTGAGGCTCAAGAGATTGGTCCCGCTTAAACCTATATTTACTAAGGTTCTTAGGGTAATTTATAGAACTTGAGGGGGTTATATGTAAAAATACTTTTGTATAATTTTCAAAATACATCCCAAGTATTTAATTATCGTCTTTAGAGTTTTTCTTAGATGTAGATTTTATATATGTGACATTTCTAGTGAAAATAGCATAATTTCATAATATAGGGTATTTAATTGTAATATTGAACTTGTATGGAAATTCATAGTAATTTAATGTAAAGTGATTCTTTTGATTTAGAAAGGTTAAAATATTTATATCATATCAAAAATAGGTATTTTGATAATACACACACACACACACACACACACATATTATATAAAATAATTTAAATTTATTATTTTCTAGAAATCTCATTTTCTTAAGATATTCGTATTTTAAATCTCTCGAGACTGAACGCTCCTCGCGGAGGTCTGCATCTCACACTACTAAGCCCCGAGATGTGCGATAATCCGCACCATCCCATTCAGGTTCCCAAAATGGGTTGTAGCGGCGCTTTGCAAAGATTTATAAAATACTTAATCTTATAGAAACGGTTTTAATAGTTAGTGGTATTTATATGTAAAGTTTCGTTTTTCCGTATTCTATATTCCCGAAAGGTATCGTGCTATGTTGCATATGAGTGTTGTGAGGAAATAGGTCATTATCTCGTGATCTAATTAAAGGTATAGAAAGATTGTGATATTTTAATGTCGAAATTAAACTATATGGTATTTTAGTGAAAAGGTACGATAAAAATTGAAATAGAAATCCTTTTGCTATGGAACTTGTTCAATATGACTTGTTAATATTTAATAGTCAACATGTAAGGGTTTAGTATGATTGTATTTAAGAAAAAGTGAGATTTTTAGGAAGAACCGAATCGGAAATCGGATTAACTCCGATTCCGTCGGGTTTTAGAAAAAGAACTTTTTAAAATAGCAAAGGAGAGAGGGAGATGGGACTTATGGGTTTAGATTCAAGAGAAGAGGGAGAGGAATCGGTAGGAGGTGTCGGTGCGTCGTTTCGTCGCCGGGAGCTCCTAGGGTCGTCGTCGGAAGATCGCCGGAGTTTCCCATTTGCTAACTCCACTTGTACACAAAATTCTAGAGAGTTTTCTTGAGTTTGGACAGAATTGTGAGTGAGGGGTGTGTGTATAGGGGTGGTATTTATAGGGTATTGCTAGGGTTAGGGTAGGTGAAACGCTGTATGAAAATTGTATTAAAAAATAGGTTAATAGGGGGGGTTTAATGTCTCTGTTACTGTGCAGAGAAATTAAAGTATACAGGGGTTATTAAAATAAAAAAGTCATAACTTTCATGAAGGCAACTCGGCGATCCGACCGAGTTCGGCCGGCGGCGGCGGGCCAAGTCGGCCGAGTCGCCGGCCCGGGTCGGCCGAGTCGGGCCGGGGCTCGCTACCACGTGTCCTCCATCGCTTGGTGTAGCCCCCGGGTCAGTTTGTTTTATATGTGTAGTAGGTTTTTTACGAGTTATGCACGTGTAGGCTCTTGGACTTCTAAAAATTCAAAACAAAACAATATTAAAAAAATGTGGGGGATGGGATTTGAACTCTGATACTTTGGTTCAGCAGTGCAAGGTCTTACCAATGAACTACAAGCTCCTTCTTACTATTAAAAAGTAAAACAAACTTATATCTTGTGCTCAGACAAAAATACCCCTTTCTGTATTTTTTGAAAAAAATTGTACAGAAAGTTGTACAAAAAGTTTAGGGTTGTTACATTCTACCCTCCTTATAAAAATTTCGTCCTCGAAATTTGTAAAAAGAAAGTGTAACAGATTCAAGAAAAGTTTGGTGACTGGAGTACTGATAGTGTATAACAAGATGGTGCAAGGGTTTTTTTTTAAAATGTGAAAAAGGATTACCAGTGTTACCTTGACTTACTCTCTCGGCTTCTTCGGCTGCTAATGTGAATGTCTGTCGTCGTGGTACATTCCTCCTGGCTGGAGGCACATTCTGTCCTTGGGGCATGTTTCTCTGCCCTCGAGGTATGTCCCTCACTGCTTGTTGGAATTGGCGAGTAGGTTGTGCATGTGGTGGAGCTGGGAATGCTAGATGAGATGCAGGAGCCTGGATAGCTGGCCACTACGGGTAGTTGGTGGGTATGTGAGCTAGGTTGCGTCTATAAGGACAATTTCCAATTCCGTGATTGGACGCGCCACAAACTATACATAGACCTTTTGCATGCCTACAATCCTTCCACAAGTGTCCCTTTCTCCTGCAGTAGTAGCAGAAGTCTGGACTCGACTGGTTATTGATTTCTTAAGTTCTCCTGGATTCGTACGATGGCCTGGAAGAGGCTCCTCCTGCCATTTGAAGGGCATGGTGTTTCAAACCGGCAGATTGAGGTCTGCCCTTCCTCTTTACTACTGCCTCGTAATTTCAGGCAGCCTTCAAACCCAAACCATGGGTTAGGAAATCCCCTGTAGCTAATGCAGCTTGGATTTCCGTGTTCAACCCTTGCTGAAATTTTCTAGCTCTGATCTTAGCAGTCGGTATGAGATGGGCCGCAAACCTGTTACGGTCTTGTGTTAGCTGTGTAGTATGTGATATTTTGAAAATCGAATTTATTGAGACATTTCTTATCAACTGAGTATGGTGAACTCAGCGTCATACTCATCTACTGATTTGGTCCACATTGAACCTTGTTGCAGATGGATGAACTGTTATTCCATATCAAAGCGAGCAGTCTCAGGGAAGTACTTTGCGTCGAACATGTCATGGAAAGTCTTCCATTCTATGGGTTGATCAAGACAGCTTTCTTCCGCCTTCCACCAAACCCGTGTATTGTCCGTGAGCTGCTATTTCGCAACATGGACCCAAGCTATTTCTGGCACTTGTGCTGCGGCCAGATCATCTTCGATACTTTGAGCTCATTCCTCAGCTTCCAGTGGGCTCTCCTTTCCTGCAAACTGTTTGGGGTGCAAAGCCCTGAATTGCTTCACCCCAGGTGCTTCTGCCTCTGGACGGTTCATTAGAAGAGTAGTCTGTTGCTGCTGTCCCTCTAGGAGGCTGCGAATCGCCTCAAGCAGAACCGTCTGCTCGTTGAGCAGAGCAGGGACGACAGGTGTGATTGGTAAAGGAGGTGGAGTGATGTTGAAGTTGGTGCCGGTGTTGTTCGGGGAATCCATAACCTTGAAATGAAAAATTTAGGTTAGGACAGATTCAAAATAAATGAAATGATAAGATTCAAGATACATGAATTGTAAAGAATGTTTTAATTGCTGGTTCTTGTGTTATATTGCTTAGGTTGTTCACGCAGAACAAAACTGCATGATAGTATTCCATACAGCTCTGACTCGCATGGGCCACCAACAAAACCTGTCACGCCCCGCTTCCCGATGTACGGCGAAGGGGACGCGACGAGGTCGCTACGTATTTACTCTGAAGTAAATACGCTAAGCGTATCAAAGAAATATAAAAGAAATGTACACAAGAGACAAATGTAATGAAACAACAACTTTATTTATTCACATTCTTTTTGTACAATGCATGGAAAAGTAAATATATCTGAATAAAAGCAATGCCTAAACAATGGCATAACAGAAATGGAAAGTACTGAAATGAAATGTGTACAAGTGTAACTACAGCTCGGAATCTTCAATAAACTGGTCCAAGTCTTCAGTACTAGGCTCGATCTCTGGAAGGTCCGAATCACCTGACGACATTCATAGAAAAAAGAAAGAGAATGTCGTCAGCGAACAAATCGCTCGGTAAGTCCCAAAGATAAAGGAGAAGTAGAATAGACAGAGAGTAAGAGAGAGAGTGTAGCTTTTATAATTGTATTATATTGTTATATTGTTGTATTTAGTATTAACGCTGTTGTTTGTAGCTTAGTACAGAAGAATATCAGTGTATACGAGAGGAGTCTCTATATACCAGAGACTAAAGGCAGTGGAAGTACAAGGCTCCGTTAGAAAGCCCGGAACAAAGGCGTGATATTCAGGTTAGGTGTCTTAAATCTTGCAGTCTGGTGCCACTTCTAACACCTTCCGTACCAATCTACCCCTTAAACCCCGTGATGTCTTGTTTGCATTGTAAATTGTATTGCTACTTGTATTGTCTTGTAATGTAGATTGTATAATTGGATGACTTGTTGAAATCATGATATCAGTAACTGGGTGTAACTAGAGAATCATGAATGTAACTGGAGAATCATGTAAATGGAAGTATATCTATGTTTTGGTTCAGTCAATACAGGTTGAATTTATCGAATATATGGACTCATGGATTCATATTGAATTGTATTATTGTAGATTATACTTGAATCATATTCAAGTCAGATTATATATAATGAGACTCAGTCTGAGTCAGAACAATTAGAAAAGAAATTGAAGTCCTGAATTAGGTTTTGATGTTATCGGTAACCGCTGCACATGGGCGACATGATTTGTGTCTTTTTCAAAAACGATTACCGTGTTGATAACACCGTTGTTAAGTTGTCTACCTTAAATAGGCAAGCACCCACTTCTCCGGTTCCTTGAGGCTCAAGAGATTGGCCCGCTTAAACCTATATTTATTAGGGTCCTTAGGGTAATTTATAGAACTTGAGGGGGTTATATGTAAAAATACTTTTGTATAATTTTCAAAATACATCCCAAGTATTTAATTATCGTCTTTAGAGTTTTTCTTAGATGTAGATTTTATATATGTGACATTCTAGTGAAAATAGCCTAAGTTCATAATATAGGGTATTTAATTATAATATTGAACTTATATGGAAATTCATAGTATTTTAATGTAAAATGATTGTTTTGATTTAGAAAGGTTGGAATATTTATATCATATCAAAAATAGGTATTTTGATAATATATATATATTTTATATAAAATAATTTAAATTTATTATTTTCTAGAAATCTCATTTTCTTAAGATATTTGTATTTTAAATCTCTCGAGACCGAATACTCCTTGCGGAGGTCTGCATCTCGCACTATTAAGCCCAGGGATGTGCGATAATCCGCACCATCCCAGTCAAGTTCCCCAAAATGGGTTGTAGTGGCGCTTTGCAAAGATTTATAAAATACGTAATCTTATAGAAACGGTTTTAATAGTTAGTGGTATTTATATATAAAGTTTCGTTTTCCCGTATTCTCTGTTCTCGAAAGATATTATGCTATATTGCATATGAGTATTGTGAAGAGGTAGGTCATTACCTCGTGATCTAATTAAAGGTATAGTAAGATTGTGATGTTTTAATGTCAAAATTAAACTACATGGTATTTTAGTAAAAAGGTACGATAAAAATTGAAATAGAAATCCTTTTGATATGGAACTTGTTCAATTTGACTTGTTAATGTTTAATAATCAACATGTAAGGGTTTAGTATGATTGTATTTAAGAAAAAGATAGATTTTTAGGAAGAACCGAATCGGAAATCGGATTAACTCCAATTCCGTCGGGTTTTAGAAAAAGAACTTTTTAGAATAGCAAAGTAGAGAGGGAGATGGGACTTACAGGTTTAGATTCAAGAGAAGAGGGAGAGGAATCGGTAGGAGGTGTCGGTGCATCGTTTCGTTGCCGGGAGCTCCTAGGGTCGTCGTCGGAAGATCGCCGGAGTTTCTCCCATTGCTAACTCCACTTGTACACAATATTCTAGAGAGTTTTCTTGAGAGTTTGGACAGAATTATGAGTGAGGGGTGTGTGTTTAGGAGTGGTATTTATAGGGTAATGCTAGGGTTAGGATAGGTGAAAGGTTGTATGAAAATCGTATTAAAAAATAGATTAATTTGGGGGTTTTAATGTCTCTGTTACTGTGCAGAGAAATTAAAGTATACAAGGGTTATTAGAATACAAGAAGTCAGAACTTTCATGAAGGCAACTCGGCGATCCGATCGAGTTCGGCCGGTGGCGGGCCTAGTCGCCGGCCCGAGTCGGGCCGGGGCTCGCTGCCATGTGTCCCTCGTTGCTTGGTGTAGCCCCTGGGTCAGTTTGTTTTATATGTATAGTAGGGTTTTTACGAGTTATGCACGTGTAGGCTCTTGGACTTCTAAAAATTCAAAACAATATAATATTAAAAATAACGTATTGGATGGGATTTGAACTCTGATGTTTTGGTTCAGCAGTGCAAGGTCTTACCAATGAGCTACAAGCTCCTTCTTGCTATTAAAAAGCAAAACAAACTTATATCTTGTGCTCAGACAAAAATACCCCTTTCTGTATGTAGGGTTCCTAGGCACTCTAATGAAGTCTCACAAGTGATCAAACATGCGCAAATCAAATTTTACAAGTGCCTATAAACCCTAATACGGATCGTTAACTAGATAAATAGGCGAAGCAAGCAAGTAAACGGAAATATAGCTAAAGGAAAGGGGCTACAACCTTTGTAGATCCGGTCCACCACTTCCTAAGATCCGCGATGATCTCCCTCCGCTGTCCAAACTGAATCCCGGACTCTAGCATCGGCTTCATCGGAAAAATGAGCGGAATTGGTCGTCGGCTTCGATGTCGAAGATGATCTACGTCGAAGCTCCACAAGATCAAACTCTCACCTCAACAAGTCATGAAACTTGTGAAGAGAACACCCTATACTACTTGGCAAGAGGTAGAGGATGAAGAAATAGGAAGTGGGTTCACTTTAGAATTGGATTTCTCACTTGTTTTCTCAAGTTGCCATTAATCTAGAAAGCTTTTCTTTTTCTAGCTCTTGAAGAAGAAGAAGAAAGATATGATAAATCTTGTATTTTTAAATGAAAAAGAATTAAATCTTATCATACTTTCAACCTTAGTTAGGTGTAGAGAAAAGACCATGGTTAAAAGGATGGTTAGGGTTAAGCATAAGAACAAAAGAGTGACTTAGTCAAAGTTTCAAGAAACTTCAACTAAAAACAAAACATTCAACCATTCATTTATCCTTTTCTTTTTCCAAAATGAATAAATAAGAAAGATAAATGAATAAATAGTCAAAACCCTAATCATTAACTTAAACCATGGTTTGATTCTTTACACTTAACCAAGTAAGCATGTATCATCAAACATGATACAAACATGTGCACAAAACTATATCGCATATACAATGTGTACAATTCAAGTGAGAAAATCCTTTTAAAGTGAACCAATACCAGTTAATGCAAAGTAATATATCAAATATATAATTATACATTAAATCATTAAATCAACACTTGATTCAATGACCCGGTCATGTCGCATATAACCGGCCAGTATCCAATGTATCGACTTATCGAATCAATCCTTGATTCGATAACTAGGTTATATCGCATATAACCATTCGATACATTCATCGCGAGAATAGAATACGGTATCACATACACGCATTATTCTCGGTCCCGCATATATCTCATATGCGCTCCTATTTCATTTCGCTTGAGCCAGGAAACCTCTGTGTAGGACTCTAAAGACTCGTCAATACGCCGGCAGCAGATGATGATCATATCAAACACCCACAAGCCGCAAGCGGTCTGCTAAACGTAACGGCCACCCGAGTATTGAGCGATCAGAAGATCGACGAGCAAGCCTGCTCACACTCCTGTGAATCCAACCAGTAACACTTACCGTACAGTCCGGTCTGTTCGTCTGATATGTCGCATATCTCGCCTAGGGGTGGTAAACGTCAGACCCCAGTAGCTCGATAAGTCATGCCAACTTGAGGTCCATAACATTCGTGAAACTACTGATAACTCTTACCAGTATATCACTGCAACCCTGGCCAGGGATTTTCTGTTATAGCCAGTCGTGCATTGCGCAACATCAACCCCCAATACCGGGAGAGACGAATCCCCTCCTATCGCTCATTGCCTCCATGTGAATCGGGACTGTACCCAAAAACCACCTGTTTGCACGACTCAGTAGAGCCTTGGTAGGGTGGAAATCAAAGCACAGTGGGAGACACACAAGACTCTATGACGATCTCGGGTCAACAGACTAAGCTGTACCAGTGTCACCAGAGAACTGCCATCTGACGTGAGGTATAATACCATCTGGGAGTTCTCGGCGAGTCCGTTTAGTGTACCCAGTCTCCACTGAGCACCCGCATACCATCTTCGATGTCAAACACCAATGGATATGGGATCATCCATCGCCCATCGCATGGGTCGAGAAGATATGCGCTAGTCTACTCTGGAATATCGATGCCCCGTCTCGATATTCCCACGACTAGGAACAATGAAGGATGTACTCATTGACTATCCAGGCCCCACTAGTATGATCTTCATCATAGTCCTGGAAGTCGAGTACACATCCTAAGGGCTTTATCAACATGTAATCAGAGAGACAGAAAGTATACATGTTAAGATAAGGAGCAACCAGATAGCGTACTATCATGTCGAGCAAGAAAGTCCTACCTATATATGTCCCAGCATCCATTACAATATACATCCAATGTACAGTAATGGCCTCTAGGGCATACATATAACTAACAATCTCCCACTTGCACTAGGGCCATCTGTAGCAGTGGTCGCAGTATCTAATACTCAACCATCCCATATGAGTCTCTCTCTGGGAAAAGGCCTTCGTGAGTGGATCCGCCATGTTGTCCTCTGAGTCTACTCTCCTAACCTCGATCACCTTGGAGATCAGCTATCTCCATGATCAGGTGATGCTGCCTCAGAATATGTCTGGGTCACTGATGGGACCAGGGTTCCAGGGCCAAAGCCACACTTCCATTGTCATACAATGGCAGGAACCTAGTTCATCTTATGAACCAATATACACCCAAACTTCCTCTTTGGTAGTATCTTCAATAGCGATGTTACCAGCCTTTATCGTCTAGTTTGCCACGGTATCTAGCTTGGAACTCTTCCAACATACCGTCCCTTTACTGAGGGTAAAGACAGTGCCTGTGACTGACATTCAGTCGTCTTTATCACCCTGGAACACTTCCAGTGATTCTCCCCAGGATCGATTGATACAATCTCACTATACCTAGTGAGAACCTTAATATCCCTTTAGATCTATCTCATAGGTCCAAATCTCAGGATTTAGGAGGTATCATCTTTATCCTATTTGGAGAATCGTTGTGATAATAGGAGATTGACCGATCGTAGTATAGGAAACTCTTTTCCTATCAAGAGTATGTTGTCTACGTACAATACAAAGATGACCACCCTTTTGTATATACAAGGTTCGTCTACCATTTTGATGAAGTCAAACACTTTGACTATCACATCAAAACAGACGTTCCAACTCCGCGATGCCTGCTTCATTATGTAAAGCAACTTGCACACGTTTCCGCTGCTCCCACTGTTTTACGAAGACCTCTGGCTGTGTTCTTATAGACGTTCTCTTCTAAATCAGTATTTAAAAAAGCAGTCATGGCACCCAACCGCCAGATATCGTAGTCATGGTATGTAGCCGTGGTAAGTAGGATCTGGATAGACTTAAGCATAGCTACTGGAAAAAGGTTTCATCATTATCCACGCCTGGTCGATGACGAAAACCTTTAACAAGTATAGCTTTGAAAGTCTCAACTTTTCCATCTACACCAAGTAATCTTCTCAAGATATACTTGCTCCTGATGGGGATTTAACCCTTCAGATATAGCAGCTAAAGTCCATACTTTGCTGGTGTACATGGATTCCATCTCAGATCACTAAGCATCCAGCCATTCTTATAGAGTCCCTACTCTCGATGGCCTGCTCGAAACTAGTTGGGTCATCATCTCATGATGCAATCCTTGCTCCCACTGTCATCGAGAAACCGAGGTATCTCTCAGGCGGATGAGGAACCCTACTAGATCGGCGGAGAGGCTGAGATTCGTCGGGAACTATAGAATCCTTTGGTTCTGTCAAATCATCAACTGCAGTTTTGTATAGCTGGAACCTTTCCAGTTCTACAGAACTGATCCTGCCTCGATCTTGTCCGGATTTTGCTTTAAACATAGGCCGGACAACCCCAAATCTTAACTCGCTTAAGAGACAGGATCTTCCCACACCATATCTTATATGGAGTGGTAGGCAGTGATTTGATTCAAACCTAATTCAATAGGTATGCAGCTTCTCAAGTGCATAACCCCAAAAGGAAATGGGTAACTCAGTAATACTCATCATAGAGCACACCATATCTAATATTATGCAATTGCTCCGCCCTGATACACCGTTGTGCTGTGGTGTATTCAGAGGAGTAGCACTCAGAGAGAATCTCATTCTCCTTTAGAATAGTCCAGGAATTCTATGCACAAGTATTCTCCTCCCTGATCTTATTATAGGACATAATACTTATACCCGTATTTTGGTTCTCTACTTCTAACTTATATTCTGTGAATATCTCAAAAGGTTCGGACTTATGTTTCAACAGGAACATATGACTGAATCTTGAGAGATTATCAGAGAATATAATGAAGTATAAAGAACCAGTCCTGGCATGTGTAGACAGGAGACTTTACATACATCATCATGTATCAGTCCCAAGAGTTTACTAACTCTTTCTCTGTTTCTAATAAACAGAGCTATGGTCATCTAATCTTTATGACATGACAGGCAATTTTCACAAGATGTAAATTCAAACTGATTTAAATATGCATCTAAAATGTAACTTCAGCCAGTCGGGTCGCATTGATATGACCTAGTCTACAATGCCTCAAGAAGGATTCGTTCATTTCTGAACTCTTCCTCTTGTGTGTGTTCTGTATACTAGGAACTGCAGTTTGATTTAGAACGTCAATGCTTTTAGATAACGTGCCTAAACCGATCAACTTTTGATATAGGAAATGTTCAAAACATTATCCAACAATACAAAATTATATCCTTCTTTACTAATAAAGAGACTGATATGATTTTGTATATCAGGTTCGGTATCTAATAGCATTTGTTCAAAATCAATGTATTCGTAATACAGGGTGACAGTGACCAACAGACTTGGCTGCAACACTTGCCCCATTTTCTGCCTCATGAAACTTATCACCCGTTCTCAGTTTTTCTACCTTTTTGTAGCCCTATGTAACAGATTACATATCTGGGATCCTGATCCGGTATCATATACCCAGGATGCAGAGGATACTGAGAAACAGTTCTTTGTAATGAACACACCCGAAGGAGATGCATCATATGCACTTTCTTCGTTTGGGCGGCATAGGAATTCTGGTATTCCCAAATTTTCTGCTCTGTCTTATAACAATTATAAGTTGGAGCGGGACCAACGTTCCCCAGCTCAGTATAACAAGCGGGTCGGTCAATATTCCATTTTATTATCTTGATTAAGGCGTGATATGGTCGCTACCAGGAGAGAGAGAGAGAATAAAACACTCAGCGTGCGCTCTTGTAAGATCAGATTGGTTATATATTTTATCTAATCAGGATGGCTCCCACTGTTTTTATCAAATCTTCCTTCAAACCCTAAAAGGAAAGACTAGCCGGGATTAATTACACTCTACAAGCTCGCCAATCTTTCAGCCAGGCCAGTGTCGGTACTTTGAGGGAGGTTTCCCGTGCTTTCGCACGGACCTAATTACAGTAAACCTCGTTTTCCCAGAGGCGTAACCCCGTTGACACCTTTCTAGACACCTACTTGATCGGCTAATTGCAAAGTGCAAAACTCTCCCAGGAGTAACAATTACTCGCAGTGGGTATCGGGATCCAACTATCATATAGAAGGTATGCAATCTCATTGCAAATTTCAACACTTGAAACTCCCGATAAAGGTTTTTACCCCTAGCACCTATGACCTTAACTATGGTCAACAAATCATAAGTACTAGTCAAGTTCTACCCGTCATTTCGTGATTAATTAGACCCACCCACATGACCCTTAACTAAGGTCAACAAAGTCACGCGACTGTCCTAACTAATCGCATCATATGCGGTATAGGAAGACATCACTTAGCTACCGCACACTACGTCTCGGCTATGGTCGACAAACGTACCACGAATACTAAGTACTCTACTTCCTAAAATGACGGAGGGTTGCGAATGGTTTTTGTGAAAACCTTTAACGCTTTGAACTTGATCTCGTTGCGGAATCAAATGGTTTTTAAATGGAATGTTTTTCGAAGCTTTTCTAGTTTTGCTAAAGGGGTCACTCCCGGTGAAGGGATCGTCGGCCCTTTTCTCGTCGAATAAGGTGCGGGATATATCATATATATCACTGTGCAAAGCGAAAACTATAGAAGCGATCAAAGACAAACCGAGTGTGTAGCATCTGCCAGTTATTGCTAAAGGAGTCACACCCGGTGAAGGGATCTCGGTCCTTTCCTCATCGAATAAGGTGCATGATGTTCTATAATGAACACCGCGATGCAAAGCAAGAACTGTAGCTACCTGTTTTTATTTTGAAATTCGATTCCACAACATCAATTAGGTTTATTTTCTTTCATTAATCTCATTAATGAATATCCCATCATTTAATTCCACCTAAACATCACAGATAAATATAACGTACGCTTATGCCATCCGCATTCGCCTCGATGTCTCGTCTGCACCGTTAGGTTAGGTAACTAACGCCAGAGCGAGGCAGGGCTAGCGCGGGTGTAAAACATAAGCAACGTCTATATAATATATCATATATACTATATACTATATCTGTCTGAACAGAGCACATAACATCGCATGATCACATCACAGATAACGCAGCAGAAAGAATCATATGAAATATTGGATATACTAGGACGTCCGTGTTTTCAATACGAGCCAGTATAAAACACGGATTCCACGGTCGTGATGAATAGCCAAGCCCACACCCCTAGACCCCTACGAGAGCGGCAATTAACCCTACCAATTCTAGGGTTAGGAGACCCGGACTCGACTCCTCGAGTTGGTCTCCCACTGGACCCCAGAACCTGGTTACTTGTGCTCCCCTCCTTGGGTCTATCCTAATGCGGAAAAGTAAATAATATACATCAATGGTGACAACTTCCGCAACCTGGAAGTGCCCCAATAAAAGAATATTACATACAAGTTTTTACATGAATGAAAATGAAAAACACTCATCTCACATAAAAAAAACCCGGCTATTCAAACACGACGATCCAATATAACATATCCAGCAACACATAACATCACATGTCATCAACGTAAGCAAACATGCGTATCCCAATTGTCGTTGACATATAGCAACGAAACCGGCGATATCACATATTACACTTACGGTCACAGAAAAGAAAGTGTAAAACTACAACAGTTGGAATCCGCAACCACCTCAGACATCGCATGCCTGACCAAATGAAATACTTAGACATCGCATGCCTAACAATTATAAACCCCGTATTTTAGTCTCATTATCGAAAACTCTTTTCAATATCAAGTCGGGCAATTCAACAGGATTCCCGACATTCTGATCGAATGCTCGTCGCAAACTTTAGTAGACGGCCGCACCCCCGAAACTGTCGACGAAGTGCACCAAGGCGGAACACCGCTACCGCGAGCACCCAAACGGATGCTTTCGGCGACGGGGTTCTCCTACAGTCACTTGGTCGAGGCTATGGAGTGAGGCTGTCTATTAAGTTTACCCGGCGAGTATCCGCGTACACTACGTGATTGCGACGAACTTTTGATCACATCAAAATTCCGTGGCAACCGATCAAGTGAGAATAAACTGCTATGTTTATAACATTCATCCAGTCATCTCATAACTATTTGCGAATTCCAAGTATTGTATCACATTCCGGATAAATAGAAAATGCTAAACTTTTCGATCGAACAATCGAACACCCAAGTTTTCCCGATACAGCTCAACACATGAAATAAGTCTAACAACATTCAGTTCGTGCCTCAGTACCAACGGTCCAGCCGTAGAAGGGTCAAGCCAACGCCTCACATGTGGCACGCCGTACTGCCCCAAACCCGAAGGTTCAAAGGGTAGTTCAAGACGGTCACATAATCGAGTTAAGGTTTATTGTCTTCTAGAGGGTCCATCGCGTTACTTGCACTACTTAGAACGTCGTTAAACTACGGAAAAATCCAACAATTGGAAATTTCCCGGCAGGGGAAAAATTGGGTATTTATATCCGGTCGAACTTTTTAACATATTCTAAAAATACCCGGAAAAGCACACCGGCAAAATTAGACAGTCCGATCGAATACACCGAGTCCCCAATACAACTCTGAAAATACAACTCTGGAATAAATATTAAAATATTCCCAGGAAAACCAGCACTAAAAACTAGGAGTTACTGTGAAAAGTCAAACAGATGATGGGACAACTTGGCCGCGGAACCGCCGCACAAGCCATGCTTGTGCCGCGGTTCCGCCGCACTCTTGAGGAATCATGCTCTCGAATTTCACAGTAAGTCTTAGGATTACCTGCTGATTTTTCTGCATATTTTTAATTTCGAAAAAACCACGATTTCAGAAAAAGTCCAGAGAGCAATATTAGGGTTTGGGTTTTGATTCGATCGGAGTTCTAATTCCGTCTGGACTTCGCCTAAGGCTCTAGCTAGGCTCTGATACCACTGTAGGGTTCCTAGGCACTCTAATGAAGTCTCACAAGTGATCAAACATGCGCAAATCAAATTTTACAAGTGCCTATAAACCCTAATACGGATCGTTAACTAGATAAATAGGCGAAGCAAGCAAGTAAACGGAAATATAGCTAAAGGAAAGGGGCTACAACCTTTGTAGATCCGGTCCACCACTTCCTAAGCTCCACGATGATCTCCCTCCGCTGTCCAAACTGAATCCCGGACTCTAGCATCGGCTTCATCGGAAAAATGAGCGGAATTGGTCGTCGGCTTCGATGTCGAAGATGATCTACGTCGAAGCTCCACAAGATCAAACTCTCACCTCAACAAGTCATGAAACTTGTGAAGAGAACACCCTATACTACTTGGCAAGAGGTAGAGGATGAAGAAATAGGATGTGGGTTCACTTTAGAATTGGATTTCTCACTTGTTTTCTCAAGTTGCCATTAATCTAGAAAGCTTTTCTTTTTCTAGCTCTTGAAGAAGAAGAAGAAAGATATGATAAATCTTGTATTTTTAAATGAAAAAGAATTAAATCTTATCATACTTTCAACCTTAGTTAGGTGTAGAGAAAAGACCATGGTTAAAAGGATGGTTAGGGTTAAGCATAAGAACAAAAGAGTGACTTAGTCAAAGTTTCAAGAAACTTCAACTAAAAACAAAACATTCAACCATTCATTTATCCTTTTCTTTTTCCAAAATGAATAAATAAGAAATATAAATGAATAAATAATCAAAACCCTAATCATTAACTTAAACCATGGTTTGATTCTTTACACTTAACCAAGTAAGCATGTATCATCAAACATGTGCACAAAACTATATCGCATATACAATGTGTACAATTCAAGTGAGAAAATCCTTTTAAAGTGAACCAATACCAGTTAATGCAAAGTAATATATCAAATATATAATTATACATTAAATCATTAAATCAACACTTGATTCAATGACCCGGTCATGTCGCATATAACCGGCCAGTATCCAATGTATCGGCTTATCGAATCAATCCTTGATTCGATAACTATGTTATATCGCATATAACCATTCGATACATTCATCGCGAGAATAGAATACGGTATCACATACACGCATTATTCTCGGTCCCGCACATATCTCATATGCGCTCCTATTTCGTTTCGCTTGAGCCAGGAAACCTCTGTGTAGGACTCTAAAGACTCGTCAATACGCCGGCAGCAGATGATGATCATATCAAACACCCACAAGCCGCAAGCGGTCTGCTAAACGTAACGGCCACCCGGGTATTGAGCGATCAGAAGATCGACGAGCAAGCTCGCTCACACTCCTGTGAATCCAACCAGTAACACTTACTGTACAGTCCGGTCTGTTCGTCTGATATGTCGCATATCTCGCCTAGGGGTGGTAAACGTCAGACCCCAGTAGCTCGATAAGTCATGCCAACTTGAGGTCCATAACATTCGTGAAACTACTGATAACTCTTACCAGTATATCATTGCAACCCTGGCCAGGGATTTCCTGTTATGGCCAGTCGTGCATTGCGCAACATCAACCCCCAATACCGGGAGAGACGAATCCCCTCCTATCGCTCATTGCCTCCATGTAAATCGGGACTGTACCCAAAAACCACCTGTTTTCACGACTCAGTAGAGCCGTGGTAGGGTGGAAATCAAAGCACAGTGGGAGACACACAAGTCTCTATGACGATCTCGGGTCAACAGACTAAGCTGTACCAGTGTCACCAGAGAACTGCCATCTGACGTGAGGTATAATACCATCTGGGAGTTCTCGGCGAGTCCGTTCAGTGTACCCAGTCTCCACTGAGCACCCGCATACCATCTTCGATGTCAAACACCAATGGATATGGGATCATCCATCGCCCATCGCATGGGTCGAGAAGATATGCGCTAGTCTACTCTGGAATATCGATGCCCCGTCTCGATATTCCCACGACTAGGAACAATGAAGGATGTACTCATTGACTACCCAGGCCCCACTAGTATGATCTTCATCATAGTCCTGGAAGTCGAGTACACATCCTAAGGGCTTTATCAACATGTAATCAGAGAGACAGAAAGTATACATGTTAAGATAAAGAGCAACCAGATAGCGTACTATCATGTCGAGCAAGAAAGTCCTACCTATATATGTCCCAGCATCCACTACAATATACATCCAATGTACAGTAATGGCCTCTAGGGCATACATATAACTAACACTGTATTTTTTGAAAAAAATTGTACAGAAAGTTTAGGGTTGTTACAAAAAGGTTTTATTTTAATAAGAAAAAGGAAAGGAGAACACAATGATGAGACATGGGAGACATGGGGGACAAGCATGGAGGCATTAAATGAAGAAGAAGAAAGAGTATGGCTCTCATCTTCACCCTCTCACTCTCTCATTTCCTCACAACACTCACACCCTCTCATTTTCTTCTACTTCTTCTTCACCAAAAATCCTCACTTGATCTTATTTTTCTCTACTAACCTTGAGCCTAATCAACATCAAACCTTATTAAAACTTTAACTAAGCATGTTTAACCCTCTTGAGATGTCTTGGAGTTTGCAAGGCTAGGGTTTTTCCTAAGTTATTACTGAGATAATAATCTTAAACCTTTATTTAGGCTTTAAAGAAGGTTTTTGTGTTAATGAGTTTCACTAAAATACCTTAATGTTTTAAATTAGTGTTAATATCGTATTTTTGTTTAAACTTGGGGTCTCTGTTGAATCTGCTATCGACCCAAAATTTATTCTGAGAAGTTGTCATCATAGAGAGGTAGTTTAGAGGCCTAGAACACCCCACCAAAACCTGAGCCTAGTCCCTTAATTCTTGGCCGCAGATATATTCATTCTGGGCGCAATTTGCGGCCAGAGTAGGGTTCCTGTGTGTGGATCTTGGTCGTGGGGTCTCTAGGGAAAAATGTAGGATTGCGGCATGTACAACTTTCTCTAATTCTTTGTGTATAAAAATCAGGGACCGTTTAGCTATAATTCAAGCATTTCAATGATGTGCGATACAGATTTATCCGACTTTCATGTAGGTGTTTCATGTAGTTAACTGCCATAAGAGTGGTCTAGGATGCCACTGCACACGTTTAGCCTGCTAAGATAACCCTTGGTAGCCTGTGGGAGTTAGTTCGTTAGTTTGGCGTTTATGCCTGTGTATTATCGGAAAGTTTACTAATTTCGCGAGTTATGGTTTTGTGTGATGCTAGAATCACAGACGGGGACTTCGGACGCAGCCAGGAAGGGGAAAAAGGTGATTGGATTCACCTAGTTTGAGATTATCAGGTGAGTAGATTTAACATTTATGGAGGAATAGCCTGTATGGCGGTAAGCGCCGAAGGCTAGATTCAAATGATAATATCTTGTACTATATGTTTATATGTTGTTACCTGTCCATGCGTATCATATTGTGCATCCTATTGCATGTTGTAAATTGACATATTATAAATAGGGGCACTGTACCATTACTAACGATTCATGTTGCACGAGCACTGATTCGTATGCCCACACACACCATTGGTAATTGCCATGTCACGCACACTATGGATAAACACATTATACCGCATTCATTATTGACAGCTAGACATTTATTCTTGTACTAATATGCATCATGATTAGCATCCTACATACATTGCTATAATGATATATTATCATATGATGTTTTATGAGATTTCTATTTCATTGATTTGGGAAACTGAAAAGTACATTTTGAAACTTGAGTTATTTAAAAAGGCGATTTTTCCCTTGATATGATATTTCGTGTTCACCATGAGTTTTCTCGGTTCTGAGCTATGAGCATACCCGACTCGAGGAGTGAGGAGGAACCATTTGCGGGTACATGGTGGGCCCGGTAAGGTACCTCGGGGCAAGAATATCGTAGAGAAAGGCGATGAGCCCGGCAGAGGAGCACTGCCTACCGGTGATTGTATGGAAAATCGGCGGATATCCGGAGGATACCATTCGGGGTTATATGATGAGATGGATATAAGGGCCGATTAGAATGACGGCGCCTGAGATATTGGATTTTGGGTGTCGTTGATGGACACTGGATTTCTATGATGAGGACTTATTGATGATGATTCTGCTTTATCCCACACTTAGGATTTTTATGATATACTCTGCACATATAGTTGTTGTACCCCGATGTAGTATCTTGATTATGATTATACGGCATCTCATATTATTGTACATATTCCATCATGACTGCATACGTAGGATTGGTTGTTTATCATGCATACTTGTGATTACCTGTACGATATTATTTACTACTCACGAGTTAGTAACCAACCCTCGTTGTGCCATAGTGTTTTGTTGGGTTGACCGTCAGTGTAGTCGCGGTAGGGCTCCTTATTGCATCTATTTCTGCGGATACCGCTACTTTTGAGCGCGTGATTTGTGTAGGTGGGTTTTTGTGAGTATCCGTATGATTCTACTTGTATATCTTATTTTTTATCTAGTACTCTCCATCTACAACTTTTATGTATTTGACTTAGAGACGAGACTAGAAAATTCGATGTTGTATTTTATGTGACTCTAGGTATCGTGCTCGTGTGAGCCGACTTTTATTTATGTTGCGATGTTTTTTTACTTCTTATTTGCTTATTTCTTCGCCTACGGTGTCGTATATACCTTTTGTGGTTGTGTTCTGCCTTTAGGCGTGAGTTGCTCCCGATTGGGGATGCCTTTTAATATTTTATGTTTTGTATCCGTTTAGGACCAGTTTTTACAAAGGAGATGCTGCCGAATTTTTTTAGAAAATAACTTGAGATTTTTAAAAGAGATGTGATGTTTTTAAACTAATGTTTTACTGATTTACCACTCTATCTTTTCATGTTTTAGATTTCTGAGTTTTTCGGCTTACTTGAATTACGTTACGCCTTTAGACATTGTGTGATTTATGTGCCGGTCGCGTTCCTAAATTAGGTTGTGACAAAGTTGGTATTAGAGCGTTAAGTTTTACCTTTCGGAGTGTAGGATAACCCTTGGTATGATAGAGTAGATAGCTTAAGCAGAGTGACGTAGCGTATGTATGTTCCTCGGCATACTTATGAGTTAGGACATTTTTGCTTGTAATTCCTTTCTTGATTCTATGTATCATTATGATTCGATTTCTATGTTCTTATCGAATCCTGTTTTCTTATTCCAGCCACTATGCCGCCAAAGACTACGAGGGCCCAGAGGGCTGCCGCTAGAGATGAGGTCATGGTGGGCTCGTTTGAGATGAGGACTGACCATGGCGGTACGCCTATTCTTTAGGAGCAGATTGATCCACCATCTCCAAGTCGTATTGCTAGGCTAGAGGCCAGTGTTCAGAACTTATGTCAGATGATTGGATCTTTGGTTAAGATCAGTCGAGCACAGAGATCAGATGTTGTTCCACCTACTACGGGGACCGTGATTGTACCTACTGCTCAGACGATCGTACCTACCGCTACCGAGATGATTGCCGTATCATTATCAGAGTTTTTGAGGTTGAAACCTCTAGTTTTCACTAGCACCGATACAGCAGAGGATCCACAGTTGTTCCTCAACCAGATGGCCAGGATATGTCGTTCTTTGAGATATTCCGATGCGAGATCGGTCGAGTTTGCTAGTTTCCGTCTGGAGGGTCTTACCCAGACATAGTGCGAGTCTATGGAAAGAGGTCGAGCCACAGGTCTTCCTCCTTTGACCTAGGTTGAGTTCACGACGATTTTTCTTGCTCGTTTCCTTCCTCAGAGCGTCAGGGATGCCCGAGCTCACAGCTTTGAGTCTTTGCGCCAGACTCCTGGTATGACAGTGGCCGAGTATGATATCCAATTTACCCAGCTATCCGTATATGCTCCTTATTTAGTGGATACTAAAGAGAAGCGCGTCAAGAGATTCGTGCGAGGCCTTATTACCCAGTTGTTCCTCTCTATTGGCACCCAGCACTTTGATACATATGCAGCCGCGATGGACACAGCCTTACTAGTAGAGGAGCGTATTGCCGAGACTACGGTTAGTCCGGGACCGAAGCGTATTCGTACTGATGTATCAGCTCAGAGGCAGTTTGGCAGAGGCCGCGGTGGATTCTTTGTAGGTCGTGCTGGTAGCCAAAGCTTGAAATGAAGCCAGTTATATAGCTCTTACCCTCAGGATCTGTAGCCGTCATCGGGATGTTTTTGGTGTGGGAGTCTGTATCACCGCATCAGGAATTGTACTGATGTACGCCAGGACGAGGCATCAATTCCATATGTCACATTACCACCTGCACCACCTCGGAGAGCATTGCCTCCTACGCCCGTTATTGCTCTACGCCAGACCGATGCTCAGAGAAGCCATGGTCGTGGCGGTATTGTTCAGAGGGGACGAGGTGGTAGAGACAGAGGACAGCTAGATGCCGGTAGAGGACATGCCCGAGTTTTTGCGTTGAATCCTCAGGATGCGCAGGCGTCGAATGTAGTCGTGACAGGTACTCTTTTGGTGTGTTCTTTCGATGCACGCATATTGTTCAACCCGGGATCTACGCTCTCGTATGTGTCCACACATTTTGTACCGAGGTTAGGCCGAGATTCGTCCTTGTTAGATCAACCGCTTGTCGTGATTACTCCCGTTGGAGTCTTTTGTTACGTGACATATGTTTCGATCGTGTACCATTCGTATTGGAGATAGAGATTCGTCCGTCAATTTGATCCTTCTTGATATGTTGGACTTTGACGTTCTCCTCGGTATGGACTGGTTAGCTACTTGCTATACGTCTGTGGACTGCCGTGAGAAGGCAGTTAGATTCTGTTTTCTGGAAGAGTCAGTTCTTTTTGTGCAGGAGGACCGCAGTGCCGCTTCTCACGGTTTGATTTCTGCCCTTTACGCTAGTCGGCTCTTGAAGAAATGATGTTGGGGATTCTTGGCATATATTCGTGATACTGGAGCCGCAGAGGTTCCGTTGGACCAGGTTCCGATTGTGATAGAGTTTCCTGATGTATTTCCTGATGAGTTACCTGGATTGCCGCCAGAGCGCGATATCGAGTTTTGCATCGATTTAATTCCCGGCACAGAGCCTATTTCTATACCATCTTATCAGATGGCCCCGGCGGAGCTTAAAGAGCTTGAGGATCAGTTGCAATATTTGCTTGACTGGAGACTTATTTGTCCGAGTGTTTCGCTTTGGGGAGCTCCTGTCTTGTTCATTAAGAAGAAGGACGGCAGTATGAGAATGTGCATTGATTATCATCAATTGAACCGGGTTACGGTGCAGAATAGGTATCTTTTACCTCGCATTGACGATTTGTTTGATCAGCTCCAGGGTGCGGGACATTTTTCCAAGATTGACTTGAGGTCAAGTTATCATCAGTTGTGGGTCCGGAATGATGACATTCCGAAGAATGCTTTCGTATGCGCTATGGGATTATGAGTTCTTGGTGATGTTGTTCGAACTTACCAATGCCCCGGCAGTGTTCATGGACTTGATGAAATGGATTTTCAGGCCATTCTTCGACCAGTTCATTATTGTGTTTACTGATGATATTCTGGTCTATTCCAGAAATCGAGAGGAGCATAAGCAGCACTTGAGGATTACGTTGTAGACATTGAGAGGGCACCAGCTGTTTGCTAAATTCTCGAATTGTACTTTCTGGTTGGATAGTGTTGAATTCTTAGGTCATGTGGTTACAGGAGACGGTATACGAGTGGACCCGAAGAAGATCGAGGCCGTACAGCTTTAGCCCAGACCTGTATTAGTGATAGAGGTCCGCAGCTTCTTAGGCTTAGACAGTTATTACCGTCGTTTCATGCAGCATTTCTCGAGTATCGCTGCACCGCTGACCGGACTGACCCGGAAGGGAGTTACTTTTCTTTGGACTGAGACATGAGAGCAATGTTTTCAGCAGTTGAAAGCTCGTTTGACGACTGCACCATCTCTATCTTTACCTTCTAGATCAGGAAGCTATGTTGTTTATTGTGATGCTTCTCGAGTGGGGCTCGGTTGCATATTGATGTAGCATGATAGAGTTTTCGCTTATACTTCTTGGCAGTTGAAGAAGCACGAGCAGAACTATCCCACTCATGATCCAAAGATGGTCGCGGTGGTCTTTGCGCTCAAGATTTGGAGACACTACTTGTACGGAAAGTCGTGTTAGATCTTCACGGACCATAAGAGCTTAAAGTACATCTTCCAGAAGTGGGATCTGAATTTGAGGCAGCGCCGTTGGATGGAGCTTGTAAAGGATTATGATTCTAAAATCCTTTATCACCCGGGCAAGACAAATGTGGTAGCTGATGGTTTGAGTCGTAGGCCCGGAGGTAGCTTGTTCCATTTGAGCGTGATTCAGAGACAGTCTTCTACAGATTGGCAGATCTTGTGCGATAGTAGAGTACAGTCCGAGTTCACTTCCACTGGAAGGCAGCTTGCTCATGTCCGCGCCCGTCCACATCTACTTGATCGTATCTGTGAGGCGCAGTCTGACGATACTCGTTTATCTAAGATTTTAGAGCATGTTCGGTAGGGTAAGGATTCAGAGTTTATGATTGATGACCAGGGTGTGCTACGTTTTTGGACTCGTCTATGTGTACCAGATTCCGAGGGGCTGAGACGTGAGATCCCAGAGCAGGCACATCAGTCAACATACAGTGTTCATCCAGGCTCCACTAAGATGTATTGTGATTTGAGAGATATCTACTGGTGGGAAAGGATAAACAGAGATGTTTCGCACTTCGTTTTGAGGTGCCTGATTTGCCAGCAGGTCAAGGCTGAGCATCAGAGACCGGCAGGAGAGTTGCAGCCTTTGCCTATTCTGGAGTGGAAATGGGAGCAGATCTCTATGAATTTCATTGTGGGTCTATCTAAGTCCAGTCGTGGGTATGACTCTATTTGGGTGATTGTTAACCGGTTGACGAAAACGGCTCACTTCCTTCCAGTGAAGACCACTTTTCGATTTGCTCAGTATGCTCAGCTGTACATTGATGAGATTATGCATTTGCATGGCATTCCAACATGCATTGTATCTGACAGAGGTACCCATTTACCAGCCGTCTTTGGCAGAAACTTCAGGAAGCATTGGGTACCCGATTGAGTTTCAGCACCATTTTATATCCGCAGACCGATGGTCAGTCAGAGCGGACTATACAGACTCTCGAGGATATGCTTCGGGCGTGCGTGCTTGATTTTGGTGGCAGTTGGGGGTCACTTGCCTTTGATAGAGTTCTCCTACAATAACAGTTTTCAGGAGATGATTCAGATGGCACCTTTTGAGGCCTTGTGTGGGAGAAAGTGTCGATCGCCAGTCTGTTGGACCGAACTCAGCGAGAGTAGGATTTTGGGACCACAACTAGTTCAAGATACTACGGAGAAGATCCAGTTGATCCAGGACATGATGAGAGCAGCCCAGTGCAGGCAGAAATCTTATGTCGACCGTCGTCGTCGCAGACTTGAGTTCGCAGTGGGTGATTATGTTTTCTTACGGATTTCTCCGATGAAAGGTGTGATGAGATTCGGGAAGAAAGGGAAGCTTAGTCCCAGATTTGTAGGTCCTTTTGAGATCCTTGAGTGAGTTGGTACTATTGCTTATCGTTTATCACTTCCGCCCAGTTTTCTCGATGTACACCCCGTATTTCATGAATCGATACATCGCAAGTACCTTCATGACCCTTCTCACGTGATTCAGCACCAGACCATCCAGCTGGAGCGCAATCTTTCTTTCACCGAGTAAACGTAGTTATTTTGGATCGGCAGGTGAAAAAACTTCAGTCAAAGGTCTTGCCTCTGGTGAAGGTTCTGTGGCGTGGCCTAAATAGCTAAGAGGTCACATGGGAAGCCGAGAACGAGATGCGAAAGAAATTCTCTCATCTCTTCAAAGGTACGCATAGTAAGGTTTTTAAATTCAGGGACCGAATTTTTTTAAGGGGGGAGATTGTAACACCTTAAAACGCGATTAAAGTTAATTAAGCGATATAATGCATGTTTTTAATAAATTTAACTAATAATTGTTTTCACAGATTTTATTATAATTAATTAATATTTTTATTTAATTATTTTTGTACTTGCACACGCATGTGTATGTTAATGTAGGGTTAAGGATGTGTTAACCATAATTTGTTAGCCATGGCATTTAACCTTTTGTTTTATGTCATGTTATATATATACGTATCTATTTTTTTAGTAGAAAGGTTTTATTTTAATAAGAAAATGGAAAAGTGAACACAATGATGAGGCATGGGAGACATGGGGGACAAGCATTGGAGGCATTAAATGAGGAGAGAGAAAGAGCATGGCTCTCATCTCTCATCCTCACCCTCTCACTCTCTCATTTCCTCACAACACTCACACCCTCTCATTTTCTTCTTCTTCTTCACCAAAAATCCTCACTTGATCTTATTTTTCTCTACTAACCTTGAGCCTAATCAATATCAAACCTCACTAAAACCTTAACTAAGCATGATTAACCCTCTTAAGATGTCTTGGAGCTTTCAAAGCTAGGGTCTTCCCCAAGTTATTGGTGAGGTAATGATCTTAAACCCTAATTTAGGCTCTAAGGAAGGTTTTTTTGTTAATGAGTTTCACTAAAACGCCTTAATGTTTTAAATTAGTGTTAATATCGTATTTTTGTTTAAACTTGGGATCTCTGTTGAATCTGCTATCGACCCAGAATTTATTTTGAGAAGTTGCCATCATAGAGAGGTAGTTTAGAGGCCTGGAACACCCCACCAAAACCTGAGCCCAATCCCCTAATTCTTGGCCACAGATATATTCATTTTGGCCGCAATTTGCAGCCAAAGTAGGGTTTCTGTGTGTGGATCTTAGTCGTGGGGTCTATGGGGAAAGTGTAGGCTTGTGGCATGTGCAACTTTCTCTAATTCTTTGTGTATAAAAAACTGGGACCGTTTAGCTATAATTCAAGCGTTTCGATGATGTGCGATGCGGATTTATCCGATTTTCGTGTAGTTAACTACCATATGAGTGGTCTAGGATGTCGTTGTACACGTTTAGCCTATTAAACTAACCATTGGTAGCCTGTGGGAGTTAGTTCGTTAGTTTGGCATTTGTTTTCATGTGTTATTAGAAAGTTTACTAATTTCGCGAGTTATGGTTTTATGTGATGCTAGGATCACAGGCGGGGACTTCGGACATACCCAGGAAGGGGAAATTAGTGATCGGATTCACTTAGTTCGAGATCATCAGGTGAGTAAATTTAATATCTACGGGGGAATCGCCTGTATGGCGGTAAGTACCGAAGGCTAGATTCAAATGATAATATCTTATACTATATGTTTATATGTTGTGACTTGTCCATGCGTATCATATTGTGCATCCTATTACATGTTGTACATTAACATATCATAAATAGGGGCACTGCACCTTTATTAATGGTTCATATTGCACGAGCACTGATTCATATGCCCACACATACCGTTGGTAATTGCCATGTCACACACACTATAAAAATTGCCGTGGATAAACACATTGTACCGCATTCATTATTGACAGTTAGACATATATTCTTGTACTAGTACGTATCATGATTAGCATCCTACATACATTGCTATAATGATATATTCTCATATGATGTTTTATGAGATTTCTATTTCGTGGACTTGAGAAATCGTAAAGTACATTTTGAAACTTGAGTTATTTAAAAAGACAGTGTTTCCCTTAATATCATATTTCGTGTCCACCATGAGTTTTCTCGGTTCTGAGCTATGATCATACCCGACTCGAGAAGTGAGGAGAAACTGTTTGCGGATACATGGTGGGCCCGGTAAGGTACCTCGAGTCAAGAAGATCATAGAGAAAGGCGATGAGCCCGGCAGGGGAGCACTGCCTACCGGTGATTGTATGGAAACTCGGCAGATATCCAGAGGATACCGTTCCGAGTTATATGATGAGATGGATATGAAGGCCGATCAGAATGACGGCGCCTGAGATATTGGGATTTTGGGTGTCGTTAATAGACACCAGATTTCTATGATAAATACATATTGATGATGACTCTGTTTTATCCCACACTTAGGATTTTTATGATATACTCTATACATATAGTTGTTGTACCCCGATGTAGTACCTTAATTATGATTGTACTGCATCTCATATTATTGTACATATGCCATCATGACTGCATACGTAGGATTGATTGTTTATCGTGCATGCTTGTGATTACCTGTACGATATTATTTACTACTCACGAGTTGGAAACTCACCCCCGTTGTACCACAGTGTTTTACAGGGTTGACCCTCAGTATAGTCATGGCAGGGATCCTTATTGCATCTATTTCTACGGATACCGCTACTTTTGAGCATGTGATTTGTGTAGGTGGGTTTTTGCGAGTATCCATATGATTCTACTTGTATATCTTATTTTGTATCTAGTACTCTTCATCTACCACTTTTATGTATTTGACTGGAATATTCGATATTGTATTTTATGTGATTCTGGGTGTCGTGCTCGTGTGAGCCGGCTTTTATTTATGTTACGATGTTGTTTTACTTTTTATTTTCTTATTTCTTCGCCTACGGTGTCGTTTATACCTGTTGTGGTTGTATTCCGCCTTTATGTATGAGTTGCTCCCGATTGAGGATGCCTTTTTATATTTTATGTTTTGTACCCGTTTGAGACCAGTTTTTACAAAGGAGATGCTGCCAATTTTTTTTGAAAATAACTTAAGATTTTTAAAAGAGATGTGATGTTTTTAAACTAATGTTTTACTGTTTTACCACTCTATTCTTTTCATGGTTTAGATTTTTGGGTTTTTCGGCTTACTTGAATTACGTTACGCGTTTAGACGTTGCGTGATTTAAGTGCCGGTCGCTTTCCTAAATTGGGTCATGACAGATGAGAATGGTTATGGATTCTCAAAAATAAGAACAAATATATCATAGCTTATTTAAATGATTAAAACAAAATGAGTCATCTAAACTCTACACAATTCTAATAAACAACACATTGTTTCATTTAGTTAAATAAGCAAATATCATTTATCCTTATCTTTGAATCCTATATGATTGTTATACACATATCTAATATGTATATACAACCATAACAAATGATATATATATATATATATATATATATATATATATATATATATATATATATAAAGAGAAGGAAAAATAAAATGAGCATGATATTATTTAATATATAGATATATCAATATATAAATATACATTTAATTATTAAATTAACTCTTGATTTAATAATCCGGTTATTTCATATTTATACCGGCTAATATCATTAAACACCTGATTATAATATGTGTATCACATACATGTGCTTAATCGAACTCTCGCAAATATCTTCATATTCACCCTACATCATTTCACCTGTGCTGGGAAACCTTTCTGTGGGACTTTGAAAACTCGAAAATATGATGGTAGTAGATTAGGATCATATCCATAGCCTACAAGCACGTCTGCGGTACTAGCTGCACATAACGACTACCCAGGTATTGATCGAAAGAAGGTCAACGAGTAAACTCATTTGAACCCTGCACTGTCTATCAGTGACATCACCGTACAATCTGGTCTCTTCGTCTAAGAGTATCGTATATCGGGTCTAGGGCTTGGAATCTGTCAGACCCCAATAACTCGATAAGTAGTGCAGAGGACTCATAACAATCCGGAGGTACAATTGATAACACTTATCGGTTTATTTCCACTGCAGTGGCCACCGACTTGTGGTTATAGTCATGTCTGGCACAACACGACATCAACTCTCTATACCGGGAGAGATGAATCCCCTCGACCGCTCACTGCCTCCACGTGCTTCGGGACTATACCCAACAAAAACCTATTTCCACGACTCCTTTGAACCGTGGTAGGGTAGAAGATTAAGTATAGTGGGAGCACACATGAAACACTATGGCGATATCAGGTCCTAAGAACTGCTGAGATCCCGAGCACGACCACTGGGTTTCGGGAGGTATCGACCATGCCGTTTTCAATAAATTGGCATGCTAAAGAACCCTAACCTAAAATCTTAACTAGAGAATTAGACGAAACTAGCATGTAAATATCTTTACATCTAAGTGAACAAAGAATACAACCTTTGTAGACCAGTCATTTACTTCAAAAGCTCCGTGTAGTGGTCCATTCGCTCCAAGTAGCGATCTCCCGGACTCTAGTAAGGCTCCACAAGATAAAATGAACAAACATGCTGGAAGTATTCGAGGCCGAAAATGATCTATGTCGAGGAGACACTAACTCAAGCTAGCTCTTCACTAATTAGGAATTAGTGAAGCAAACAACCTAACCTAAATGGCTAGTCTAGTGTAGGTTGATTAAGTAGGAATTTTGCTCACTTTAGAAATATTTTTCTCACTAATTTTCTTCACCTCCCAAAAAGCTAGAGAGCTTGAGGAAGGAGATAAAGAAAAGCATCCATGGAAAAAAGAAAGTATAGAATGGCAACTATGGGTGAGAAATATCTCATATAACTCTTGTAGAAACTAAACTATGGCTAAACAATAATGGTTAGGTTAATAAATATCTAGAGTGAGACAAAATTAGTGGACTATGTCAAAGGTTAGCACTAAACTTCTCCAAGCTTCTAACCTTGACTAATTTCCAAATAATTTTCTTTTACTCTTAATAAATAAAACCCCACATTATTATTTGTATGGTATGAGTCTCATACACCCATGTAGCATGTAGCAACTAGCATGATACATTAATATATATCACATATATATTAAGTGTATACAAGTGAGAAAAAGAAATGCTTATGTGAGCTAATATTAATTAATGTAAGTTAATATATCAAATATATAATTATATATTAAATTATTAAATCAACACTTGATTTAATAATCCGGCTATATCATATATAACCGACTAATATCATATGTATCAACTTATCGAATCAATACTTGATTCGATAACTCGGCTATATCACATATAACCGACCGATATCACATATCGCGAGAATAGAATGCGGTATCACATACTCGTATTAATCTCAGTCCCACACATATCACATATGTGCTCCTACTTTGTTTCGCCTCAGCCAGGAAACCTCTGTGTAGGACTCTAAAGACTCGTCAATACGCCGGCAGTAGGTGATGATCATATCGAACACCCACAAGCCGTCAGCGGTACTGCTAGACGTAACGGCCACCCGGGTATTGAGCGATCAGAAGATCAACAAGCAAGCCTGCTTATACTCCTGCGAATTCAATAAGTAATACTACCGTACAGTCTGGTCTCTTCGTCAGAAATGTCGCATATCTCAGCCTGGGGGTGGTAAACATCAGATCTCAATAACTTGATAAGTTATGCCGATGTGAGGCCCATAATGGTTCGAGAAACTACTGATAACACTTACCAGTAAATCTCAGCAACCATGGTCAGGGATTTCCTGTTATGTCCAATCGAGCATAGCGCAACATCAATCCCCAATACCGGGAGAGACGAAATCCCCTCTTATCGCTCATTGCCTCCATATGACTCGGGACGGTACCCAAAAACCACCATTTTGCACGTTCTCTTGAACATGGTAAGGTGGAAATCAAAGCACAGTGGGAATCACACAAGACTCTATGACGATCTCGAGTCTACAGACTAACGTGTACCAGTGTCACCAGAGAACTGCTATATGACGATAGGTATAATACCATCTAGGTGTTCTCGGCGAGTCCGTTCAGTGTACCCAGTCTTCATTGAGCACCCGTACACCATCTCTGATGTCAAACACCAATGGATATGGGATCATCCATCGCCCATCACATGGGTCGAGAAGCATATACGCTAGTCTACTCTGGAATATCGATGTCCCGTCTCGATACTCCCACGACTAGGAACAATTGAAGGATGTACTTACCGGCTACCCTGACCCTACCAGTATGACCTGCATCATAATCCTGGTAGTCAAGTACACATCCTAAGGGCTTTATCAACATGTAACAAAGAGACAATAAGTGTACATGTTAAGATAAGAGTAACCAGATAGTATACTATCATGTCGAGCATGAAAGTCCTTCCTATATCTGTCTAAGCATTCACTATAATGTACATCATATGTACAATAATGGCCTCTAGGGTATACATATAATTAACAAGAACTACCCTGTACCCATGTCACCATAAAACTGCTACCTGACATTGGTATATTACCAACTAGGAGTTCTTGATGAGTTTGTCCGGTGTAACTCATCCAATGAGCATCTATATATAATCCTCGGTATCAAACACTAATAGCTATAGGACCAACTATTGCCTTCGAACCGGATCAGGAAACGTACACACTACTCTAAACTAGAGTACCGATACCCAGTTTCGATACTCTTACGACTAGGAACATTTAAGAAAGTGCTTATCGATTACCGAGGACCCACTAGTATGATCTCCATCATCGTCCTAGTAGTCACGCAAAATCCTAAGGGCTTTATCTCATGTATTAACGATACATGATAATGAATAAAATGTATCACATATAAGATAAAGACAAATTAGATAACATACTATCATCTTGAGTAATATTGTTATCTCGTATAGGTCCTTCTTCAATTACAATAATTACCTTGAAGATACCTATATCCAACAATCTCCCGCTTGCACTTAAGGCCAATTATTACGGTATCTCATACCCAACTTCTGTACTAATAGTTTCGCAAACTGTGTTCGAGAACAAACCTCAATGAGTGGACGCGACACAGTGCTTCTCTCTATTTCTCCCTGTATCTCAGCTTTGCGAAGATCAAATATCTCCCGAACTAAGCGATACCTGCCTTAGTATTTGTCTGGAAAGACGATGGGATTATGTTCACAAATGAACAATTATATCCGGAGAATTCTCAGGCAGTACCATTTGCTAATTCACAATCAGCATCTAGAGACACGACTACCTTAGTATCATACTTGAAACTCTTTCTAATATACTGCTCTTCAAAAGAGGGTAAACTTATAACTCACGAAAGACGCTCTGTCTTCTATAAGAAGGTAGAATCAGTAACCACCTCTTTCAGGAGGCTGCCATTACTATACACCAAGAACATCAAATGCTCTTCATTGCTACCCTATGTTTCTCTAGGATTGGACCGATATCCATATCCTATATGAAGAAACACATGTGACCACCATTATTTTACCGATTTGCAGCGTAGGAACATCACTTTCTATCATGAGTATGTTATCCACATACCATATGAGGAATCTGATAACACTCCCTACTACCTTCTTACAAATACCCGGTTCATTTCTTATTTTGATGAAGTCAAACACTTTGATCGTGACATCAAAACAAATGATCCATTTCCGCTATGCCTACTTTAGTTTAAAGATAGAATTAAGCAATTTACACACTTACCGCTGCTCCCACTGACTAAGATAACCGTCTGACAGAGTCATATACATGTACACTTCTAAATCCAATTTAGAAAGACGTTATAGTCATCCATCTGCCAGATATCACAGTCATGAAAAACAATCGTGGCAAGTTATATCCGTATGGACTTAAGCACAGATACTAAAGTAATGGTTTCATCACAGTCCATATCGGGTATTTGATGATAACTTTTTACTACAAGTCTAGCCTTATTAGGTCAATACCCATCCATTTGCACTGATCTTGTAAGATTAACTTGCTTCTAATGGGTTTTACTTTCTAGAGCATCCAACAAAGTTTACACTTTGTTGCAGTGCATGGAGTCCAACTAGATAACTCAATATCCAGCCATCAGTCGGAAGTCATTACTTCCCATGGTCTGCTGATAACTAGTAGGGACATCATCACATGATGCAAGCTTCCTTATCACCATCAACAAGGAAACCGTGGTACCTCTCAGATGGCTGAGGTCACGTACCAAATCTGCGGAGTTGATAAGCTTTGTCAGGGTCAATTGAATCTTCAGGTTATACTAAATTTTTAGTAACCGTATGTAGTTCTGGAATCACTTTCAGTTCTACCATACTCCCACTAATTTCTTTTACAAGAAATTCCTTTTCTTAAAAGGTAGTGTGTCGAGAATAAAAAAAATTGATCTTACAAATGGCAGAATGTTAAACCCTCGTCAATGACTGGGATAACATATAAACTGTCATTACCAAAACGTGTCTTGTGTATATCCGGATTCTGGTTTTAAGCATTGGCCGGACAATTCAACATCTTAACAATCTTCAAATGATAACCCATTCTATATCAGATATAGAATATGAGGCACTGATTTAGGTGGAATCTGTATCAATTGATATGCATTTATTTCTAGTGCATCTCTTAATCGAAAAAGGTGATTCAGCATTACTCATCATGGAGCACACCCTTAGATGAGCAATCTGAGAGAGAATCAAATTCTCGATTATATTACTACGGAATACCTAACATAAATATCCACATCTTTAAACACTTTGAAGAATCTTGATACTTCCAACATTTGGTTCTCTACTTTATTCATATATCTTATGAACGTCTCAAAATCTTTGGGCTTTATATTTCAATAAGAATGCATGTTTAAAATCAGAGAACTCGTAAGAAAACGGAACGAAATATCAGCACCAACCCCTCATCTAAATGGACACCGTTGAACATACATCATTATGTATAATCCTTATGAGTTCATTAACTCATACTCTGTGTGTTGTAATTTGAAAACTCTATATTGGTTAAGAATGTTTCTTTTGTTATCTATATGCACCTTACCCAATCATCTAATGATAAAAGTAAATATTCAAAACATATATTTCAAAATATATATCCTACTTTATCTAATAAATATGCGGATATATGAGTTTATAAAATTGGTGCATTATAACAGATATCAAAACCAAAAGTATGCCGAAGGGCAAAGCCAAATGATTTCCCCAATAGCAACAATTGCTCCGATTTCCAACATTGAGGATCAAATCACTTTTCCAATAATCTAATCATTCTCGGCATGTGTAACAACTTACAGATTTAGGATATTAATCTGGTATCTATATACCCAGGAGTCAAAATTAATTAGAAAACACTTTTCGATTACAATCACATAGAAAACTTGAAACATCAAAATATTTCAAGGGGTGGCCGGGTATTTCTAGTAATACATCTTTCATTGTCCAGGGTCATAACAGTAGTTGTATTTTCCTTTCCTCCTACTTCATCCACTATTTTTGTCTCTCTTTCTTACCTTATTTATACCGAACTTATGTTACTTGGTTTTCTTCTTACCCTTCCATTCAGCTCCAACATCAGGATTGGAAGAAGACTATCTAACAAGCGAAACGGGTATATTCTCCTTATTTAAGGAGATTTCAAACTTAAGATAAGGTGGAAAGAAAAGACAATTGAATTGTATCATATGCAATTCACTTTCTCCAAAAACTGCGGCCATCCTCAGCTACTGAAACAATTTTTTCGAGTTCGTATCTAACTATACGATGGCCTTCCAAGAAATATGGATCTCTGTATCGGATACAGAGTGTTTTGGAGAAAGCAAAACGGGAAGTGGGAGGGGTAAGAATATATGCGATTATATCGTGAAAATAGGGCAATCATGGCATTCTAAAACCGTTGATTATAAAAAAGTTCGGTTAACTTGATTTACGAGTTTTTAGTTTAAGGTCGGTCTTAGGTCACTGCCACAGAGAGAGAGAGAAAAGAAACACTTGTCGTGCATTCTATCCTACATTAGATTAGTTAATCAATTTATTTAATCTGGTCTCCCACTGTTTTGTCGAATTCTCCGTCAAACCCTAAAAGGAGAACTAGCCGGGATCATTTATAGAAAATCTTCCGAATGTAACTTTTACTCACAGTAGAAATCGAGATCCAAAGTATCATGGAGTGGTAACCTTGACGGGGTCAACAAGTCACCCCACACCATAGAAGGTATGCAATCTCTTTCAAGTTTCAACACTTGAAACTCCCGATAATGGTTCTTACCCCTATCGGCTTATGACCTTAACGAGGTCAACAAATCATAAGTCGCTATTCAAATTCAACTCATCATTTCGTAATTAATTTAAACCCATCTGCATGACCCTTAACGAGGTCAACAAAATCGCATGACTGTTCTAACTAATCGCATCATATGCTAGCAGGAAAAAATCACTTAGCTATCGTACACTACGCCTCAACAAGGTCGACAAACGCAGTACGAATACTAAGTACTCTACTTCCTGAAATGATAGTGAGCTACGGCTAGTTTTGAAGAAAACTTTTAACGTGATGAACTTGATCTCATAGTAGGAATCGAGCAGTTTTGCATATTTATAATAACATAAATTTTTTCTCAAGTGCGAACTCCTGGTGAAGAGATCAAGGCTCTTACTTCATCGAATGAGGTGCGGGATATTCCTAACTAAATACTACGATGCAAAATAAAAGAATACGGTTATAACACCACAATATCTGATATTTGGTCCCTACAACGTATTTTAGGTTTATTATTTTTGTATTAATCTGAATCAATGCAATCCCATCATTTAGATAATCTCATTACCTAGTATCTCTTCACACAATCACAGAAAAAGTATGAAAAGAAAATAGAATGCACATATACACCATCCGCATTCACCATGGGACCCCAGGTCTTCACCGTAAGGTTACTTAACTTACGGCAGGGCGGGGGCAGGGCTAGGGAGGGTGTAAAACGTATATAGCATTTATATATATTCTATATATCACATATATCAATATATCATTACACGCATATAATCACATTACAATATACAGGAGAAAACATCACAGGAAGGTAATCATATCATAAGCATGCAATAAACATCACAGAACAGGAATGGTCGGATTACCTAGAAATCCCACGTTTCATTCGGGCCACAAATGAAACGCGCATTCCCAGGTCGCTTGAATAGCCCATGCTTAGCCAAAAAAAAGACCCCTATAAGTGCAGCAAGCTACCAGCCAACCCAAGAAATAAGGCAACCTAACATCATCATCATGAGGAGGCCACCATACACTTTCTCGAATTCGGTGACTTGAACACTCCTCCGTGAGTCAATCTTATACCCTACAAGCGCGGCAAGAAACCCGCCGATTCTAGACACGAGTGACCTAATCCCAACTCCTTGAGATGGCCACCCGCTGCAATCTAGAACCCGACCACTCGTGCGCTTCTCCGTGAGGTAAAAACTATAGCCTATATTATACAACGGCGACAAGGATCACAAACTGATCGTATACCGGCAAATAATAATATATAAAAGGGCGACTACGATCGTATGTCAACCGCTAAGTCCCGAAACAAAGAATATACATAAGGCGGAAATGGCGGCCACAAGTTGGAGCTCGTCCCGAACAAAAGAATATACAAGATGGCTATAAGCATAAATGGAAATAACACTTATCGCAACATCACACTTCCACATGGGGGCTATTCATTTCACGACAATCCAACGCATTCCATCAAACCAACATCACAGACTCACTTGTGCAACCCCGTCGAATTGAACACATCAATTCGTCGGCGTTAAACACCACATATCACCATATACAAATGAATTAACTCGACTAAACACTTTAATCGTGTAATTTCAGAACCATGGCCAATGAATTCAACAATCGGCGGAGTCGCAGACCTGAATTGCCAAAAAATGAAATTCAAGTCCACTCCGCATCCAAAAACCTTTGCATATCTTGCTTAAAATAAGTCGCAAACGATCTAAAAACTGCCTGAGACTCTGGGGGAACCTCAGGCATGACCTATAGGGTCCCGAGGGGCATTAGGTGGGGCCTCTAACCCATAGCTACGAATTTGTGGCCATGATATGGCTGCTGGATCAGCCAGCACCGAGGGGCATTAGGTGGGGCCTTTAACCCATGGCCACGGATTTGTGGCCATGATTTGGCTGCTGGATCAGCCAGCACACAGCCGTGTGCTGGCTGGTCCAAACCACATCCGAGGCCACCTTTCAGTGGTATCGGGTAGTGGGGACCCAGCCAAGCCCCCAGGAACAACCCTAGGGTCGCTCCCGCGCATCCACGGCGCTCTCGGTTCGAATCGTGAGGCCCGGAATGTGAGAATAAGCAAGTATATTCACTGGCTTTCAAACAGTTTTAAAACAACGAGGAATTGGTTTTGAAAAATGGTTATATGAATTCATTTGCAACCAAAAGTAATTACAGTATTTGATTCGGCTCTGATACCACTGTTAGTCTCGGTTCTAGGGTCATGACATTCACGGACTCCGGCGGAATAAGAAAACAATAATTTTTTTCAAATATAGAACCATAACCTAACCAAGATCATTAAATAAATGCAATTGGAAAAATAAAAGAGAGAAAGTTTAGAGTGTTACAACCATTGTAGTGCGTTAGCCACCTCTCCTAAGATTTTGGCTAGTCTCTACGAAACCCAGAACAACCTTGTTCGGTTATCTCCTTACCAAAGATGTTCCACCTTGAGATAACTCCAACACAAGGTTTAGCTTCAAATTGATCTCATCAAAATGAAGCAACCCCTTAATTAAACTTGCTAAGAATGATTAGTAGGAGATGTAGAATAATTAACTCACTAAATTATTCTCTTTTATTTTTCACTTTCTTACTTGAACCATTTCAAGAGTAGATAATCGGAGAGATGAGAGTGATGAGAATGGCTATGGATTCTCAAAAATAAGAACAAATATATCATAGCTTATTTAAATGAATAAAACAAAATGAGTCATCTAAACTCTACACCATTCTAATAAATAACTCATTATTTCATTTAGTTAAATAAGCAAATATCATTTATTCTTATCTTTGAATCCTATGTAATTCTTATACACACATCTAATATGTATATACAACCATGACAAATGAATATATATATATATATATATATATATATATTATTTATATCATATATAAATAATATATAAAGAGAAGGAAAAATAAGTGAGCATGATATTAGTTAATATTGTTGGAGATAGTGCCCTCAGAGTCAATTATTGGATCACAGGCACGTGATTGCAATGATTGAGGGAGGACCTATCCCGGTAGGACAGTCTTACTCGAGATGATAGTATGCTATCTGGTTTATCTTTATCATCGTGTACTGCTTTAGGTGACCTGACATGTCGCTATTACACGTTGATAGAGCCCCTAGGATTCTTGCTTGACTGCCAGCAGTATGATGGCGATCATATACGTGGGAGTTGGTGGTCTATAAGCACATCCTTAAAAGGTCCCTAGTCGTAGGAGTTTCGAGACAGGGCATCGATACTCCGTTAGTAGACTAGTGTATACAGTCGAGACCCCGACGAGGGGCGGTGGCCGGTCTCACAAGCCACTGGTGTCAGTTGGTTCACCTAAGATGTATACAGGTGCTCATTGGGTTATGAGTACACCGGACAGGACTCGCCGGGAACCTGCTAGTTGGTCTTATACCAGATGTCAGATAGCGGTTCCCTGGTGACATGTGTACAGGTTAGTTCATCGACCTGAGATCGTCATTTGTCTCGTGTGAGTTCCCACTGTGCTTTGATTACTACCCTACCACGGCTCAAAGGAGTCGTGCAAACAGGTTTTAGTTGGGTACAGTCCCGAGCCACATGGAGGCAGTGAGCGGATCTGCAGGGGTTCGTCTCTCCCGGTATTGGGGGTGAGGTCGCGCTGTGTCTAGGAGAGCCATTACGCAAAGCCCTCGGCCGAGGCAGGAGATTTACTGGTAGGTATTCCAGTAGTATCTCAGGGCGTTCTGGGCTACGCTCCGACACGACTTGTACCGCTTTTGGGGGTCTGACTTTTACCAACCCCCTAGGCCCGCCATGCGATACTCATAGACGAACGGACCGGACTGTACGGATATTGTCACTGACAGGCTCAGTTGGGTGTCGGGGTGAGCTTCCTCATCGACGTCCCATTTGGTCAATACCTGGTGGCCCGTCACGTATTGGCTTATACCTCTGACGTGCTAGTGGTTAAATCCACAGCCAAGGTATTGACGAGTCTTTAGAGTCCACCACACTCAGTTTCAGTTACTCAAGTTTCGGGCGAAACGCTGTAGAGGCCGTATGGAGATATGGCAGGGTCCGATCAGATACGCGCGGTATTGCACGGATCAGGATCGGACAGTTTTGTACTAGTGGCCGTATAGTAATATGGCAGGGTTTGATCTGATACGTGCGGTATTGCACAGATCAGGATCGAACGGATTTAACTAGCCGGCTTTGGCTTAAGCCGGTCCTAGTCTAGTACAGTGTAGATTTTGTCTCTTTGCATTTGTGTTCAGTGGGAATACAAATGCGGGCATGTATTTGCAGCAGTGGGGTTTTCCTGTAATTTATTACGGGATCGGTTTTCTGAAGTTGCCAGTTTGCATTCCGTTCCGGCCGGTTTTCCTTCATTCCTTCTCGGTCGGACTTTCTTGGTGGAGGGTGTTAATTGCAAGTTCGCAATTAACATTTAGTGGAGGGTTTTCTTGCAAGTTTGCATTATGATGAGACTTGTTTCATCATGAGATGCCTTTCTAGTCTATTCTTTTCTTTTCATTTGATGGTTTGAAGAGGTGAAATGAGAGTGACCATTTTGATAAATTATCATTCATTCTTTTTCCTTTTATTTTGGAGAGGTTTTCTTTTCTCTCTCCAATCTCATTCTAGAGAGAGGGGCCGGCCATTCTAGAGAGAGGAGAGGATCATTTTTCTAGTGGTGGAAAGATATCATCTCATTCTTGCTTGCTCCAAAAAATCATATAACCCTTCTCCAAAGTTCCTTCTTGTTTCCTCCACAAACCATGGCAACCTCAATAACCCCAAGAGACAAGTTCACTACACTATTTCTATAGCAAGCCTTGGACGCGTCGGCTAGCCAACTTCGCGCCCGAGTTGCCTCGGTCAAGAGGCGGGAGCCCGTAAAAGATTCCGGCTACGTGGTGCCCTTTCCGACGAGCGAGGAGGTGACGGAGATTCCGCAAGAGATCGGAGTGGAGATGAAGACCGAAGGACACGGATCGCTTGGTATAACTTCTCACCCCATCTCTAGTTAGCTAGTATAGGTTAATGGTTTCGATCCGGGTATTCTTTGTCCGCAGTAGCGCCGGTTTCCGAGTTAGGAAAAAATATTTATTCCGCATTTTGGCCTCGAGAAAGAGGCCGGGGCGCTGCCGTGGCGCGACAAATATATATATATTTCAATATATAAATATACATTTAATTATTAAATCAACACTTGATTTAATAATCCGGTTATATCATATTGTTCCATTATAAAAAAAAGAGAGTAATAATAATAAATAATAAATAAAAAGCGATGGGAAAATTCCCCTAATGGAGCTGTATGGATTCTCTAGCACCATCCTAGGTTTAGGGTTGTATCACACATGTTATAACAAAAAATTAGAAGGTGATAAACAACTCCAAACATGAATCGAACTAGAAAAATAAAGTAACAAACTATAGTATCACATACTATGAAGTGTCTAACACTAAGTGGGGAGAGAATACAACCTTTGTAGACCTCCTCCTAGACTCCTTAGATCGAGTAGGGTTTGAACCGGTTGGCTTGTGTCCTTTCAAGTCTACGATGATCCACCACTAAGTCACTTTGCACTAAGCTCCAAGCTTCACTTGATCAAGAATGAAGATGAAGCAAACACTCCACACTAGTGGGCTAGACTAAAATGGAATGGTGATATGGGGTTGGATCTCACTACAAAACCTTTTCTTTTTAATTCTTTCTCTTTCTTTTAAAACCCTAATGAGCTTTGAGGAGAGAGAAGAAGAAGGAGATGGCTCAAACTAAACTAAAGAGAATAATATGATAACCCCCTCTAAACTCAAGAGAGTAAGTGAGAGTCATCCATACTAAACTATGGTTACAAAATATCTAGATATTTTGTAACTTGAGTTTAAGAAAACCATGGGTTAAAACCATGGACAAAGAAACCATTGAATTTTGTCAATTCAAGAGAGTTGAATATTCAACCATGATTTTAATCCCATTTTGCTTTTCTCAAATAATCAAAATATCTAAATATCTTACCATGTGAGTCTTCCATTACCACTACCAATGTATCATCAACCATGACACATGTATGCTTGCATGTGTATATGCATATCAACATATACATACACTCATGCATGCAACATAAAGAAATAGGTTTTAATAAATGAGCTAATGAACTTAATATTAAATCAACACTTGATTTAATAATCCGGTCATATCACATACGACCCGTCCAATAGAAAATACCCGATTAAAATATGGTATCCAATACACGCATTTAATCGAGCTCCCGTGCATATCTCATATGCTCCCCCACATCTTTTCGCCTGAGCTAGGAGACCCCTTTGCAGGACTCTAAGACCCGTCAGTATGCTAGTAGTAGGCAGTGATCATATCACATGCCTACAAACCGTCAGTGGCACAAGCTATATGTAATGGCTCCTAGGTATTGAGCGATCAGAAGAAACACAAGAAAACCTGCTAAAACTCCCGTCGAGCCAACTGGTAATACTTACCATACAGTCCTGTCTCTTCGTAAAATATGCTGCATATGTGAGTCTAGGGATGGTATCGTCGACCCCAATAACCCAATAAGTCATGCCGGTATATGGCTCATAACAGATCGAGAAACTACTGATAACACTTATCAGTAAATCTCAGCAGCCCTGGCCAGGGACTTCCTGTTATAGTCAATCATATATGGTGCAACATCAACCCCCAATACCGGGAGAGATAAAACCCCTCCTATCGCTCATTGCCTCCCTGTGCCTCGGGACTATACCCAAAATCCACCTGTTTGTACGGCTCGGTAGAGCCGTGGTAGGGTGAAGACCAAAGTACAGTGGGAGGCACACAAGACTCTATGACGATCTTGGGTCTACAGACTAACCTGTACCGGTGTCACCTGAGAACTGCTATCCGACGATAGATATAATACCACATAAGAGTTCTCGGCGAGTCCGTTCAGTGTACCCAGTCTCACTTAGCACCCGTATACGGTCTTTGGTGTCACCACACCAATGGATATGGGATCATCCATCGCCCATCATATAGGACAAGCAACGTATACGCTAGTCTACTCTGGTAATATCGATGCCCCGTCTCGATACACCCACGACTAGGAACATTTCAAGGATATGCTCATAGGCTACACATGTCCCACTAGTATGATCCGCATCATAATCTCAGCAGTCCTTCATATCCTAAAGGCTATATCAACATATACCAAATGAATGAAAGCACGATCAAATGAACATGTCAAGATAAAAGGTGCAACCATATAGCATACTATCATGTCGAGCAAGAATGTCCCCTGAATACACACACACACACACACATACTATCATATAATGGCCTCTAGGGCATACATATATCCAACAATCTCCCACTTGCACTAAGGACAATTATTGGCGTATCTCATACCCAAGCTCTAAAAAAGTCCCTCATGCTGCGGTAAAGGGAGGGCCTTAGTGAGTGGATCCGGGGTATTATCTTTTGTATCTACTTTTCGAATCTCAATCTCGCGGTGATCAACTATCTCCCGAATCAGATGATATCGCCCGAGGATGTGTCTAGATCGCTGATAGGATGTGGGCTCTTTGGCTAACGCCATAGCCCCATTATTATAACAATACAAAGGTGTTGGATCAATAATGGTCGGAACTACTCCTAGCTCCGAGATGAACTTCCTCATCCAAACGGCTTTCTTGGCAGCATCATTTGCAGCAATATACTCAGCTCCATCGTGGAGTCTGCAACGGTATCCTGTTTGGAACTCTTCCAACACACCGCCCCTCTATTGAGGGTAAAGACAAACCCTGAGATAGATTTGCTTTCATCCTTATCACTCTGGAAGCTCGAATCGGTAAAGGCCTCCATTTGGAGATCCCCGTTACCATACACCAAGAACATTTCTTTAGTCCTTCATAAGTACTTAAGAATGTTCTTCACAGCAGTTTAGTGATTCTCCCCTGGGTTGGATTGATACCTGCTTACTACACCCAGTGCGTAAGCTACATCAGGGCATGTACATAACATCGCATACATTATAGATCCTACAGCAGAAGCATAGGGTATAATGCTCATGCGAGCTCTCTCTTCATCAGTCTTTGGGCAAAAGTCCTTGGAGAGAGTGACTCCATGACTAGCAGGTAAGGAACCCCGCTTGGAGTCTTCCATACTAAACCTCTTTAGGATGGTGTTAATGTACCTGGTTTGGGACAATCCTAATAACCGTTTAGATCTATCCCTATAGATATTCATGCTCAATATGTACGAGGCATCAGCCAGGTCCTTCATGGAGAACCTTTGTGATAAGAACAGTTTGACCGATTGTAGCATAGGAACGTCGTTTCTTATCAGAAGAATGTCATCCACGTACAATACGAGGAATGTGACAGTACTTCCTACAATCTTCTTATAAACACAAGATTTATCTGGATTTTTGACGAAATCAAACTCTTTGATAATATCATCAAAACAGATATTCCAACTCCGTGATGCCTGCTTTAATCCATAAATAGATTTAAGCAACCTACATGCTTTCCCGATGGTCCCACTATCGATGAAGCCCTCTGGCTAATCCATATAAACACACTCTTCTAAATCACCATTTAGAAAAGCCGTTTTAACTTCCATTTGCCAGATTTCATAATCGTAGTGAGCAGCAATAGCAAGTAGATCCGAATGGATTTAAGTAGAAAAGGTTTCGTTATAGTCCAGTCCTGATCTTTGTCGAAATCCTTTCGCTACAAGCCTTGCCTTATAGGTCTCCACCTGCCCATCTACACCGATCTTTCTCTTAAAGATCCATTTGCACCCTACGGGTTTTACCCCAGAGGGTACAACATCCAAAGTCCATACTTTGTTGGTGTACATAGACTCCATTTCGGATCTCATGGCATCCAGCCACTTCATAGAGTCACCACTCGTGATAACTTGCTGAAAACTGGTAGGATCATCATCATCCATGATGCAATCTTCTCCATCACCATAACGAGAAAACCGTAGTATCTCTCCGGTGGGCGAGAAGTCCTACCAGATCTACGGAGTGGTTGAGGTTCATTAGGTTCTGTTGCAACTTCAAGTTCAACCAAGTCGTCATTTATGATTTGTGTCTCTAGAACTTCTTCTAGATCTACCACATTGCCATCAGCATCATTTGGAAAAATCACATTTTCTAAAAACGTGGCATACTGAGAAACAAACACCTTTGGTTCCTCCTTGTGGTAGAAAAGATACCCAAACGAATGTTTCGAATATCCCACAAATATACACTTAACCGATCGTGTCTCGAGTTTGTCTGGATTCTGCTTTTTAACAAATGCCGGACAACCCTAAATCTTAACTTGTTTAAGAGATGGTCTCTTCCCATACCATATCTCATATAGAGTGGTAGACACGGTCTTGGTTGGAACTTTGTTCAACAGAAAAGCTGCAGTCTCCAATGCATGCCCCTAAAAGGAGAAGGGCAACTCAGCATCACTCATCATGGATCGTACCATATCTAATAGGGTTCGATTCCATCGCTCTGACACATTGTTGTGCTGTAGTGTGTAAGGGGGAGTGAGCTGAGAGAGAATCCCATTCTCTTTTAGGAAGTTCGAAAACTCAGTACTAAGATACTCTCCACCTTGATCTGATCGAAGTATCTTGATGCTCATTCCAGTTTGTTTTTCTACTTCAAGTTTGTACTCCTTGAATTTCTCGAAAGCTTCAAACTTATGCTTTAACAAAAACACATGACCGAATCTTGAGAAATCATCAGTAAAAGTTATGGTGTAAGAAAAACCGCCTCCTGCATGTGTAGACATTGGCCCATATATATCACTATGTATGAGGCCCAAGAGCTCAGTAGCTCTTTCTCCGTGTCCAGTAAACGGAGTTTTGGTCATTTTCCCTTTGATATAAAGACTGACAAGTCGCATAAGATTTATACTCAAAAGAATTTAAATATCCATCTTTATGAAACTTGTTTAGTCTTGTTTCATTAATATGACCAAATCTACAATGCCAAAGAAAAGCTTCATTTATATCTGAAAACTTTCTTTTATTTGTGTGTTGTATGTTGAAAACTGTGTGTTGATTCAGGACGTATATCTCGTTATTAACTGTACCATAACCAATCAACTCTTGATTCAGTTTAATGTTCATAATATTATGCTGCAATACAAAATGATATCCTTTATTGTCTAACAAAGAAACGGATATTATATTACAAAGCATGTTTGGTACAAAATAACATGGGTTCAAAACCAATATACAACCCGATGGTAACCGAAGATGATACTCTCCTACTAAAACTGCATATCCATTGGAACCATTTCTAACTCGGAGAGTATGATTACCTGTCTTCAAAACTCTGCTATTTCTCAACCCCTGCACAAAATTGCAGATATGAGAACCCTAACCGGTATCCAATGCCCAGAAAGCAGAGTTTATACAAAAACAGTTTTCGGTTACGAACACACCTGAAGCTGAAGCATTACTATGCTTCTTTTTCTTGAGACCAAGGTACTCAGTACAGTTCCGATTCCAGTGTCCCGTCTTCTTGCAAAAGAAACATTCTCTCTTTCCCGACTCCGCAGCTTTGGATTTGTCTTTCCCCTTTGCCTTTTTTATTCCACCTCTCGGCTTGGTGGATTTCTTCTTGTTCTTTCCCTTGGCCTTGGCTTTTGGGACTGAAGAAGAAGATTATCCAACAAGCAGGGAGGGAGACTTCGCCTTAAGCGTGCTCTCCGCATTTCTCAACATATTGAGAAGTTCGGGTAGTGATTTCTCTATGCTATGCATGTTGAAGTTCACTATAAAAGGAGCAAAGGCAGAAGGGAGAGACTGTAGAACAATATCCGTATATTGCTCATTGTCCATTGTCCATCCGAGGCCCTTAAGCTCTTCAATAAGAGCTATAATCTTCAAAACGTGGTCACCTACTGATGTGCCAGGAGCCATCCACATCTGAAACAGCTTTCGAGATGCTTCGTATCGTAGGATACGAGATTTCTCTCCATACAACTCGTTTGTATGGAGAAAGATGGATTGAACATTCATCTCCTCGTGCTGCTTTTGATGTGTATTGTCCATCGATGCAAGCGCGAAGCATTTGGCGATGGCATAGTCAATATCCCACATTTTGCGGATTTCCTTATCCGCAACAGAAGATTCAAGGCCTGGTTTGGGCGGGGCTATGGCAGTGAGGACATATGATACTTTATCATATGTGAGAGCAATGTTAATGTTCCTCAGCCAATCTTTATAATTCGGTCCGGTAAACTTATTTTTCTCTAATATTAGCTTAAATCCAGTCATGGTTATCTGCCATTAGGAGAGAGAAAAGAATACACTCAGCGAAAGCTCTTACAAAGATTAGATTGGTTTATTATCTTATCTAATCGATATCTCCCACTGCTTTTATCAAATTTTCCTTCAAAGCTTAAAAGGAAAAATTAGCCAGGATTAATTATATTCTACAACTTCGCTAACCGTTCAGTCAGGCCAGTGCCGGTACTTCTGAGGGAGGTTCCCCATGCTTTCGCACGGACCTAATTAAAATAAACCTCATTTTTCCAGAGGCGTAGCCCCGTTGACACCTTTCTAGACACCTAATGAGTTAGCTAATTGTAAAGTGCAAAAATCTCCCGGGAGCAACTATTGCTCACAGTGGGATTGGGATCTGATTAGTCGAAAATATTGCATATTTTAGCCGGCAATTTCCTCATCATTTGCATTCATTTAGAAGTGTACGGTATTCATATTTCACATATTAGCAAAACTGTCGCAAAATACCAGATTACATGTATTAGACCTTAAAACCGGCATTTCTAGGGAAATTGACTGCATTTCATGGCATGGCAGTATTTCTATATATTGCAACCCGTGTTTCGAAGTCTATGCAGGAAAATGAGAAGCTCGCTCAAATTTATACCGCTCAAATATTACGCCAATTCAATGACTTCAGATCTGGTATCAATACAAAAGGGCAAATACAATTTAACACATCAGATTAAGCTCAAAATGGCATCTCAAGACCACAGAAGAAGGCCCAAAGCCCAAGCCCTACAAAGCGCCGCGGATCCGCGGCAGGAGCTTGCTTGCGCCGCGGATCCGCGGTGGGTCCAAGGAATCAGACACTCAATTTTGGTCCAAAATGCTTCCCTATGTCCCTACAGTACAAAAATATACCTCAAGTTCCAGAAGACTCCAGGGGTTTCTGCCAGATCAGCAAACTAGGGTTTCCAAGCTTAATTAATCCTAGCTTAAAGCCTAAGCTAGCTCCTAACAAACTACCTTCTAGATGACTCAACAAACTTTTGGAGGGAACTACAATTTCAAACGTAGACCTAGGGTTTGGGTGATCTATAAATAATACCCTAGGCTCACTTGTAAAAAGAGACTAGATCCTTGACTAATTCATTTTAGCCAATTTAGATCCATTCTATCTCCTTCTTCATCTTCTCCTTCCACAAGTCTAGTGAGAGGGCTTGTGTGAAACCCTAACCCTAATTCCAATCAAAAGCCAAGATCCCGAGTACACATCAAGCAAGAAGCCTTGCAACCTTTTATGAGCGAAGCCGATCTTCAACAGAGCAAGTGGTCAAAGCCGATCCGCGACTCACGGAGCCGAGCGACGCCAGATCGACAATTTAGTTCTTCCTCTTGTAGTTCTTGAGCGACTGTAATCAAATTGTTGATATAAATAAAAGGTGATATTCTTTTATCTTGTTTTCTTTAAATTCTCGCATCATGATATCTTTTCAATTCTTGAATACTTTCTGTGTGATGATGTTTGAGTAAAACTCCGCTCGTCGAGGAGTCTAGACGATCAATAGAATGATGATGTAATATATCTTAAATCGATTCTTGAATCCTACGAGTTTTGTAAACCCTAGCAAGTTCAAGAACCGACAACCCAATTCGTTGCGATGCTTTCTTGATTGATATCACTCGAGATTGGGAAGTTACGATCGTTTCTTGAAATTGCTAGAGGCTAGAATGCGAATGATATCGATGAAAGAACAAGGGTTAAACGATGAAACCCTAGTTTCATCAAGAAAGCCCTAACTCTCGTCGATCATCATCGATCTAGTATCAATCCTTCGAAGGAAAAGAACACGAAAGCTTGAAATTACATCACGTCTATAGATCCGATCGATTCCTACGAGCCTCATTTAGATTCTTGACATTTTGGTTGGAAATATTATCAAAACACCGATTCTTGATTTGTTTATCAGTTTCTTGATTCTTGATTAAACATCGTGACACCTGAATCAATCGATAAATTCTTGAATCATGTTTTCTTTTCTTTTCAATTAACTTTTCGATTCAAACAAATTAAACATAGAAACGAATCGCATAATCCCTGTGGACGATCCGCACTCGCTTACGATCTACAACTGACACCGTAGTTGATTGCGGTCAAATATAATTTTTGGTTGTGATTTTTTTACAATTTTTCTAAATACCGACACAAAGAAACTTATTCTATTCTATTTTCTACATACACAACGGAAAATCATTAAATCAAAATGGCGCCGTTGCCGGGGATCGCGCGCTAATTCGTTTCATATTATAATTTGAATTGAAAGAATTATTCCATTGTTATTTTAAGATCAAAATTCGTGCAAACCCTAAACGATTTGTTGTGCTTCATTGCAAGGGAATCTGGAGCTGTTTGGAAATTGAAGAAAATTTTTGGAAAATACCAGAGAGCAGAGGGAGTCTACAGAAACTCCCTGGTGAATTTTGGTACAGTGTTCCCACACTTCAACGGCGGAAGCGCGGCATAAGGGAGCAATTGCGGCGGAACCGCGGCCCCTTGGAGGGTTCTCTATGCAATTTTTGCTTCAGGTGACTTCTTACCTTCTCCTCTCTCCTCTTTTTAGCTCCAACTAACAATTTTCTGCAGGTTTCTTTGCAAATAATCGCAGCGCCACAAAAGCAAAATTAAATTTGTGCGTGATTTTGATTTCTTGGTTGTTTGCATTCTAAATACGGAAATTAAGGGGCACGACCAAATCCAAATTAGGTGGGGATTTCATTACCCTTCCTAGGCCCCGAAAATCACAAAACTTGCATCCGCATTGACCCACATTAAAAGACTCTAAGGACCGTCGCGCTCACTTAGGACAGAAGAAGGCCGTGGGCAATTCATTGCTTATCCGCGTTTCTCTTGTGGTGCCTAGGAAAGTGTGTCGAAGGCTAGTGGTTACTTAATTAGGCCCACTACTTACGTAGTGGAGAACCTCCCACTTACCTGGCACTTACCTGGCTGCAGGAGGGACAAAGAGGCAGTGGAAGATTCTATCCTGCAACTTCTCTTCTGGCAGTTAGGAGCGGTCTAGAGCCGGACCTAGGTGACCACTAGATTCTAGGGTTTGTGTGCTGCATTTGTTTTGTCACATCATTTTTTCAAAAATCCGTCCCTTTTTCAAAAAGCAAACACCGCATTCATTCATTACCCCTGATTATAAGCCACGCTGCCACTTGTACTTACCCTTTTTAGTGCAAGATAGGCTGGACACGGAATTCTAGTGCCCGTTTAGTCCGCGTACCTCCTATCGACTCCGAAGTCGATATTTCTCCATTTACCTTTCCTTTACCCACTACCACACCCACACCGATGGATCCGAATCCATCAAACTTCTTTAACCCTAATCTGCCACCGTCCGTTGGTGCGCAGAATCTACCCCGCATCTCTCTCCAGGAGAGGTGCTACCCTATTCGAGGTCCTCTTTCGACCTGCTTATCCACACCACCAGCCAATGGGGATAACTTTGAGATTAAGCCCCAGTATATCAATCTTTTACCCAAATTTCACGGACTCGAGACTGAGGACGCTTACGTTTTCATTACCAAATTTGAAAACGTATGCGCAATGATGGGTACGTCACAACTTTCAGTGGATGCAATGCGTCTACGACTTCTTCCATTTACATTGTGCGATATAGCCGAGAAGTGGCTATATAACACTACCGCACACTCTATTACGAATTGGGAAGAATTCGTCGCTGCATTCCTTAAGAAATTTTACCCAATACAAAAGACAGCTCGAATCCGTAGCGAACTGAATCAATTTGCCCAGCTCCCTACTGAACCATTTTCAAAATGCTTTGAACGTTTCAAGGATTTATTGGTTCAGTGTCCTCATCACGGCATCCCGAGATGGGAGCTTTGCTGAATCATTTATGAGGGCATTAACCCAAGCACTAAACAGAGCCTTGAAAACATGTGTCAAGGTACTTTTATGACCAAAGATGATGGGGAAGCTTGGAAGTATTTAGAATAGTTCGCTGAAAAATCACTACAGTGGGAGAGTGGAACCCAACCATTGAATAGGGGTGGCGTACACCAAATAGATGTGTCCATAGGTGTTCGAGCTGAAATGGCAGCAATGCAAAAGAAGCTCGACGCTATGGAACACAAATTTCCAGCAGCCTCCCTAAAACCAATGTCACTCCCCAAAACTGTTTGTGGGTGCTGTTCTGATCCGTCTCATTTAACGGAAGAATGTCCATTAAACTCTGCGTTTCAAGGTCACGAGCATTCTAATGCCGCATTTCAAAGACCTCGAAACGATCCTTATTCTTCCACGTACAATCAGGGTTGGAGGAATCACCATAATTTTGCTTGGAACCAAAACCAATCTCAAAACACGGTTCCAAACACGAATAATTTTCAAAGGGCTCTTCCTCCACCACAACAGCAACCCCTTCAACTCACTCAGCACCCCTATCAGTCACAAAACTTCCAAAATCAGGTCAACACTCCTACACAGTCTAATCCTATGACCTGTTCTGACTAGTTCTCTCAATTCACTCAAACCATGAAATCACTTTTGTCAAATTTCATAGAGGTTTCGGCCGAGGTTAGATCTTCCGTCGGTGAGATAAAGAAAAACTCAGCGTCCCAAGCTGAGAGTATCAGAACGATGGAAGCTGAAATCGCACGACTCAAAGCCGAAATGAGTGCGAGAGAAAAAGGGAAACTTCCCTCTCAACCCCTACAGAATCCTGGGCATTACAATGTAAATGCCATCACAACGTTAAGATCGGGAAGAGTGCTGAACAATCATGTCGGGGAAGGTATTGATGATACTGAAAATCATATCAACACCCCGGCTGAGACCTTTCCACACACACTTCTCCTTCTGATCCTTCTTCTTCTACCACACCATCTTCTCGAGAGCCTATTCTCCATTTCCCACTAGGCTCGACACCTTCTCCCAACCCTTATAGTTCTCCACAGACGGTCCCCACACCTCTTTTGGGACCTCGTCTACCCCCTCTTCCTTCTCCTGTGATGGACCCTGCGCTTATTGCGAAAGCTCCTTACCCGAACCGGTTAAGGGCTAATAGAACAAGTCCTCATATGGAGAAAATAATGGAAATGTTCAAACAGGTTAACATCAATATCCCTCTCCTAGATGCGATTCAGCAAGTCCCCGCATAAACGAAAATTCTTAAGGACTTGTGCACTAGGAAGAGGAAGACTCAAGTGCCGAAGAAGGTCTTCATGTCTAATAATATTAGCACTGCTTTTATACCCCAGCTACCAAAGAAACGAAAGGACCCAGGATGTCCTACAATATCGATTTCGATTGGGGGTAAAAACATAAATCGTGCTCTTTTAGACCTTGGCACAAGTGTTAACCTGCTCCCTTATTCTGTCTATAAGCAATTAGGGATTGGAGAGCTGAAACCTGCTCATTGCACTCTCCAGATGGCAGACCGATCTATCACCAAACCAAGGGGTGAATTAGAGGATGTGTGGATAAAGGTCGGGGAATTTGTTTTCCCTGTAGAGTTCATTGTGCTCGACACACATCCTGTAGCAAACCCCCGGGGCCAAATTCCGGTGATTCTGGGTCGTCCTTTCCTTGCCACTTCCAACGCTGTTATAAACTGTAGAAATGGTTCAATGAACTTATCATTTGGAAATATGACCATTGAACTAAATATCTACAAAGTTGGAAGTCAGCCATCAGAACCCTCTGCTCATATTTTAGATGTGTGCTCTGTCCATGAGATCGCTCCCGATAGTTGTGGAGCTGAGGAACTTTGCTTTACTGATCTCGATGACATTACCACATCTCTGTTTGATTTCACACATGATCTTAGTGAGGACACTTTACCTACACTTGAGTCCTGCACTTCTGACTTTTCTCCACCCGAGTCTGTATCTTTCACAGGCTCTGAGCTTCTTTGTAAATCCAAAAATCACTCAATGATCCCCCCTTCTATCATTTCTCCGCCTGAGTTAGATCTCAAAATTTTACCTTCTCACCTTAAATATGCATATCTAGGTGAGAATGAGTCTTTACCGGTTATCATATCCGCTTCTCTTGCATTAGAGCAAGAGAATGCACTTTTATCGGTATTGAGATCTAACAAAGAGGCGTTTGGTTGGAGTATGGCGGACATCAAAGGGATTAGTCCCTTGATAGTTGAACATCATATACATGTGATGGATGATGCCAGACCGACCCGAGAACCACAGAGACGGTTGAATCCCGTCATGAAGGAAGCGGTCATGAAAGAGATCGTCAAATGCTTAGATAATGGTATTATATACCCCATCTCCGATAGCCAGTGGGTGAGTCCTATACATGTCGTTCCTAAGAAATCCGGCATCACTGTTATAACCAATGAGGCAAATGAGTTGATTCAGACACGTGCCCAAACTGGGTGGCGTGTATGTATCGATTATAGAAAACTCAATGCTGCCACGAAGAAAGACCACTTTCCTCTACCATTCATTGATCAGATGCTGGAACGCTTAGCGGGACGAGAGTATTATTGCTTTATGGACGGATACTCAGGCTACAATCAGGTCCCATCGCCAAAAAGGATCAAGATAAAACCACTTTTACTTGTCCTTTTGGTACCTTTGCTTACAGTCGCATGCCCTTTGGGTTATGCAATGCTCCCGCTACCTTTCAGCGGTGTATGATGGGGATATTCTCCGATATGGTAGAGAATTTTCTGGAGATCTTTATGGACGATTTCTCGATTTTTGGAGACTCTTTTTCTGATTGCCTAGCGAACCTTGACGCTGTTCTTACTCGTTGTAAAGAGAAGAACTTGACTTTGAACTGGGAAAAATGCCATTTTATGGTCCAAGAAGGAATTGTACTTGGACATGTCATTTCACAGAAAGGCATTGAGGTTGACAGAGCTAAGATAGATGTCATTCAAAACCTCCCTCATCCCAAAAGCGTCAAAGATATTCGATCTTTCCTTGGCCACGCGGGCTTTTATAGGAGATTCATAAAGGACTTTAGCAGAATTGCTAGACCTTTAACACTACTCCTGGCCAAGGATACGACCTTCCATTTTGACTCGGACTGCGAGACAGCTTTCGACTCACTTAAACACTCACTCACTTCAGCCCCCGTTTTATCATCACCAAACTGGGACTACCCCTTTGAGCTGATGTGTGACGCATCTGATTTTGCAGTAGGTGCAGTCTTAGGACAGCACATCAATAAGATACCACACGTGATATACTATGCAAGTAAGACCCTGAATGATGCGCAAATCAATTATACAACCATAGAAAAAGAACTCTTAGCGGTTGTATTTGCATTAGAGAAATTCAGGCCTTACTTAATTGGCTCACATATAGTTGTGTATACTGACCATTCCTCTTTAAAACATCTTCTGGCGAAGAAAGATGCAAAAGGTCGACTAATACGTTGGATCCTTCTGTTACAAGAATTCGATCTTGTTATCAAAGATAAGAAAGGATGTGAAAAGGTAGTAGCTGACCATCTTTCGCGCATCATTTCTTCCCCTGTGACCCTGCCGATCAATGATTCGTTCCCTGACGAACAACTCTTGAGCATATCCGCTGAACCATGGTTCAGAGATATTGCGAACTATCATGCCACGGGACTGATACCCAGCGATTGGTCAAAACAGGACAAATACCGTTTTCTATCCCAAGTAAAACACTTTTACTGGGACGAACCTTATTTGTTTAAATATTGTCCTGATCAGATCATTCGCCGGTGTGTCCCGAATGAAGAGTTCAAGAGTGTTCTTTCTTTTTGTCATGATCAGGCCTGTGGGGGTCACTTCGGTCCTAAAAAGACAGCGGAAAAGGGTTTGCAATGTGGATTTTATTGGCCGACCTTATTCAAGGACGCATTTGAGTATTGCAAAACCTGTACACAGTGTCAGTATACGGGTAGAATATCCCGAAGGAATGAAATGCCTCAGCAACCCATCTTGGTTGTTGAAATCTTCGATGTTTGGGGCATTGATTTTATGGGTCCTTTTCCCAACTCCTTTGGGAATCTGTACATACTGCTGGCGGTTGATTATGTCTCCAAATGGGTAGAAGCCATTCCATGTCGCACTAATGACAAGAAAGTTGTCATTAAATTCTTGAAAGAGAATATCTTTTCGCGATTTGGACACCCACGCGCTATCATTAGCGATAATGGGACACATTTCTGCACCAGGTCTTTCGAGACTCTGATGCGAAAATACTCAATCAACCACCGACTTTCTACACCCTATCATCCCCAAACAAGCGGACAGGCTGAAATCTCAAATAGACAAATCAAACTTATCCTGGAGAAAACTGTTGCTAAAAATAGAAAAGACTGGTCGACCAAACTGACAGATGCTCTTTGGGCATTCAGAACTGCATATAAAACCGACCTAGGAATGTCTCCATATAGGATAGTGTTTGGGAAAGCATGTCATTTACCTGTCGAGATAGAGCATAAAGCATTGTGGGCTATAAAAGAAATAAATTTTGATCTAAACCTTGCTTGCAACTTTCGGAAGCTGCAAATTAATGAGCTAAGCGAACTCCGCGATGAAGCTTATGATAACGCTGTAATCACAAAGAATAGGACTAAGGTTTTTCACGATAAAAATATTTTGAGGAAAACATTTTCACCTGGTCAACAAGTCCTTCTTTATGATTCACGATTACACCTTCACGCGGGTAAGCTCCGATCTCGATGGAAGGGACCTTTTGTTGTGCGGTCTGTATACCCGCACGGGGCAGTAGAAGTAGAAAATATTAAAAACGGCACCATTTTCAAAGTAAATGGACATAGACTAAAGCCGTATTTTTCCACTGACCCCACGGAGGAGCTCTTGTTCTTACAAGAGCCAGTTTATTTGGATTAAAATTCCTCCGTCTCACCTTCATATCCAGCATATCATTGCATCATCTTTTCGAATGAAGGTGAGTGAAAAGAGTAAGTTTGGGGGAAGTTCTTCACTTATATATTTTGCCCCCACTAATAATTCCCCCCAGGCTTACAGTTTTTGTAGGTATAGCGATTCGCAACAGTGAGGACACTGTTGAAAACAAGTTTGGGGGAGGTTTGTGCTTATTTTTGCATCATTTGCATATCATCTGCATAAGCACAAAACATTTCTTTAAAAAATCTATAAAAATTGAAAAAAATTTCAAAACCAATAAAAATTTTAAAAATTTCCAAGTATAAATATAATTTTAATATTTACACTTTTTTGTACATAAATAAGATAATGAAAGTTTAGATAGTGAACAATTACATCCATGAGATTAGAAAAATTTAAGAAAACTAAGAAAATTAGAAGTTTTCTTATACGAACTAGTAATAAGTAGTTATGAGCCGTTGTCCTAAGGGTTAGTAAGATGAAGGACGTCACTAATCTGAGGATAAAAATAAGTCTGAAAAATAGTTTCTATTCTGGAAGCCAAACATTTTGAACGTTGCTACCCTGCTATTCGCACTTACACACGTCTTAAAGCCTGGGATAGTAGAGGATACCTTGAAATGCTCTTGTCTTAAAGCCGATGTATGAAGGAAATAAAAAAAAATGAATAAAGAAAATATAAAGTGGTGAGAAAAATGGACACTGGTTTTGTTATCACCAAGGGCAATAAAAAATGTATAGCGAGGGTGCTTCTTCACCTAGTGCCCTAAGGCCAACTGGTCTGGGAGTCACTGCTATACCTGAGGTGGTGCAAGACGAGAAAAATACACCAAATAAGCAAGCACAGGAGTAATCGGTCGGTTAGTACCTTAAGAAGTATTAACGGTCGCATGAAAGTGTGTGAGCAATCTCATCTAAATATTCATTAATTAAAAAGACTGAGGCTGATGGGCAAGAGTATGATAGCTTGAATTGAATTCTCCGGATGTAGGGATGTTTTTACACACACACAGGGTTATATGATCGATGTTTGGAAGAAAGATAGGAATGAAGAATAAGACGATGTTTTATGGAGGGAGGACGTGATTTCTAACATTTTTTCATGACCATTAAGATAGGGCTCATGACAACCGAAAAGCTAGCTTAGTTGAAAACCCTAATTTTCAAAGTCTTTCTTTTACAATTCTTTTCTTTAAATGTAATATTCATGATCTTTCTTTTATTATTGGATTTTGTGGGTGCAATCCGCTGAAAACCCTCAGGAGACAACACTCCTCCTACTAGGGACACCTAGAGGTTTAAAGGCTTGTTGCACGTGCTCAGTGCAATCGTGTTGCCTACGAAAGTGTGCTAGTTAGTTTTTCTCTTTTTTTATTTTCTCCTTCTCTTTTTAATAAAACAGTTCGCTCGAGACGATCGAAATTAAGTTTGGGGGAATTTGATTAGTCGAAAATATTGCATATTTTAGCCGGCAATTTCCTCATCATTTGCATTCATTTAGAAGTGTACGGTATTCATATTTCACATATTAGCAAAACTGTCGCAAAATACCAGATTACATGTATTAGACCTTAAAACCGGCATTTCTAGGGAAATTGACTGCATTTCATGGAATGGCAGTATTTCTATATATTGCAACCCGTGTTTCGAAGTCTATGCAGGAAAATGAGAAGCTCGCTCAAATTTATACCGCTCAAATATTACGCCAATTCAATGACTTCAGATCTGGTATCAATACAAAAGCGCAAATACAATTCAACACATCAGATTAAGCTCAAAATGGCATCTCAAGACCACAGAAGAAGGCCCAAAGCCCAAGCCCTATAAAGCGCCGCGGATCCGCGGCAGGAGCTTGCTTGCGCCGCGGATCCGCGGTGGGTCCAAGGAATCAGACACTGAATTTTGGTCCAAAATGCTTCCCTATGTCCCTACAGTACAAAAATATACCTCAAGTTCCAGAAGACTCCAGGGGTTTCTGCCAGATCAGCAAACTAGGGTTTCCAAGCTTAATTAATCCTAGCTTAAAGCCTAAGCTAGCTCCTAACAAACTACCTTCTAGAAGACTCAACAAACTTTTGGAGGGAACTAAAATTTCAAACCTAGACCTAGGGTTTGGGTGATCTATAAATAAGACCCTAGGCTCACTTGTAAAAAGAGACTAGATCCTTGACTAATTCATTTTAGCCAATTTAGATCCATTCTATCTCCTTCTTCATCTTCTCCTTCCACAAGTCTAGTGAGAGGGCTTGTGTGAAACCCTAACCCTAATTCCAATCAAAAGCCAAGATCCCGAGTACCCATCAAGCAAGAAGCCTTGCAACCTTTTATGAGCGAAGCCGATCTTCAACAGAGCAAGTGGTCAAAGCCGATCCGCGACTCACGGAGCCGAGCGACGCCAGATCGACAATTTAGTTCTTCCTCTTGTAGTTCTTGAGCGACTGTAATCAAATTGTTGATATAAATAAAAGGTGATATTCTTTTATCTTGTTTTCTTTAAATTCTCGCATCATGATATCTTTTCAATTCTTGAATACTTTCTGTGTGATGATGTTTGAGTAAAACTCCGCTCGTCGAGGAGTCGAGACGATCAATAGAATGATGATGTAATATATCTTAAATCGATTCTTGAATCCTACGAGTTTTGTAAACCCTAGCAAGTTCAAGAACCGACAACCCAATTCGTTGCGATGCTTTCTTGATTGATATCGCTCGAGATTGGGAAGCTACGATCGTTTCTTGAAATTGCTAGAGGCTAGAATGCGAATGATATCGATGAAAGAACAAGGGTTAAACGATGAAACCCTAGTTTCATCAAGAAAGCCCTAACTCTCGTCGATCATCATCGATCTAGTATCAATCCTTCGAAGGACAAGAACACGAAAGCTTGAAATTACATCACGTCTATAGATCCGATCGATTCCTACGAGCCTCATTTAGATTCTTGACATTTTGGTTGGAAATATTATCAAAACACCGATTCTTGATTTGTTTATCAGTTTCTTGATTCTTGATTAAACATCGTGACACCTGAATCAATCGATAAATTCTTGAATCATGTTTTCTTTTCTTTTCAATTAACTTTTCGATTCAAACAAATTAAACATAGAAACGAATCGCACAATCCCTGTGGATGATCCGCACTCGCTTACGATGTACAACTGACACCGTAGTTGATTGCGGTCAAATATAATTTTTGGTTGTGATTTCTTTACAATTTTTCTAAATACCGACACAAAGAAACTTATTCTATTCTATTTTCTACATACACAACGGAAAATCATTAAATCAGGATCCTACTATCATATAGAAGGTATGCAATCTCATTGCAAATTTCAACACTTGAAACTCCCGATATGGATTTTACCCCTAGTAACTTATGAGCTTAACTATAGTCAACATATCATAAGTACTAGTCAAATTCTTCCCGTCATTTCGTGATTAATTAGACCCACCCATATGCCCCTTAACTATAGTCAACATAATCATATGAATATCCTAACTAATCGCATCATATGCGGTGTAGGAAGACACCACTTAGCTGCCGTACACTGTGTCTTAACTATAGTCAAAATACGCAGCACGAATACTAAGTACTCCACTTCCTAAAATGACGGAGGGTTGCGAATAGTTTTTAAGAAAACCTTTAACGTTTCGAACATGATATTGTTATAGAATCCAATGGTTTAAAAAAGGAGTGGCTTAAGCTTTGCCTTTTGAAATCTTGCTTTTTCATAAAAAGCCGAGTAGGTTTCAAATTTGATTTTACAACATATTTTTAGGTTTCTTTTTGTTTACATTAATCTTATTAATATAGTCCCATCATTTAAGTCCTTAAACCATTACAGAAAAGAAATGAAAATAGAACGTACGCTTATGCCATCCGCATTCGCCACAATATCCCGTTATATACCGTTAGGTTACTTAACTAACGGCATAGCGGGGCGGGACTAGTATGGATGCAAAACATAAACAATGTTTATTATATATCATATATATAATGCATCATTCGTCTCAGCATATAAAGCGATCATATCACAGAATATCCACAGCAGAAGTACATATATGAAAATACAGGATATATTAGGAGGTCTGTATTTTGTATTTAGCCAACAATAGAAAATACGGATTCCACGATCATGATAAATAGCCAAGCCCACACCCCTAGACCCCTACGAGAGTGGTAAGTGACCCTACCAATTCTAGAGTTTAGGAGACCCGGTCTCGACTCCTCGAGATGGCCTTCCACTGAACCCTAGAACCCGGTCACTTGTGCTCCCCTTCTTGGGTCTATCCTAATGCGGAAAAGTAAATAATATACAACAATGGTGACATCATTCTCAATGTGGAAGTGCCCCAATAAAAGAATATTACATACAATTAATTTTACATGAATTAAAAGAAAAACTCTTATCTCACATAAACCCCCCGGCTATTCATTCACGACGATCCCGTACGTCATATCTCAGTAACACATAATATCACATATCATCAACGTAAGCAAGTATGCTTATCCCAATTGTCGTTGATGTATAGCAACGAAACCGGCGATACACCACATACTACACTTACGGTCGCAGAAAAGAAAGTGAAAAACTACAACAATTGGAATCAACACTTTCTTTAGACATCATAAACCCGGAATATCACATATTCTTGATTTCATGCCTAACAATGCAAATCTCATATTTAAGTCTCAACTATGAAAACACGTTTTCAAAAGAAGCCAGGTAATTCAACAAGATTCTCGATTCTACCGAGACCGAATTATTAGACTTAAACGCAACTAATTACTTTTCACAAAACTAATTAGTGTAGATTCCAATTATTGTATCACCTTCAGAAATATCAAGATAATATTAAACACTTCGATCGAGTCAACAAACACCCACAAATTACCCCGAAAGCTCAACACTTGAACAAAGCTAAAATATCCAAAAATATGCCACAGTGTCTATGGACCAGCCGTAGAAGGGTCAACCCTTGTCTCACCTATGGTGCCACAGGACTACGGAAAACTCTAAGGTTTAACCGCGGTTCCACGGTCATAGAATCGAGTTAGGGTTTTGTTCCTCTAGAGGGTCCATGGGGTTACTTGCACGAACATTCAAATATATTTAACTTGGAAAATTCCAACACTTGGAAATTTTCAGCGAGGGTAATAGGGGGTGATTGATATTCGCTCGAACTGTTAAATATCGTCCAAGTTACCAATACAATGTTAAAATATACGACTACGAAACACTCCGAATAATCCCATAAGCAAAATTAGCATCACATGAAATTTTGGCTTAAACAAACAATACCGGAAATCCCAAAACCAAGACACCAGAGCACAGGAAAAATTCAAGATGATTCGGGGTTAAACGGGCCGGCCTCGTCGGATTTTAGAGCAATGTGCTCAGCCAAAAACCGGTGGGTGACCTCAAATTTGTTCTGTGTTCTCAGTGCATTACCAGTAAGCTTTTGCAGTTGTTTGAAAAATTTTTCGAGCACATTTAAAAATCGACAGAGAAGTTATTTTGAGAGTTTCAGTTTTTGTTCATTTGAAGTTGTTTCGGTTTCGTAATATATTCAACATCGCCTAAGTTTCTAGCTTGGCTTTGATACCACTGTAGGGATTCTCTAGCACTATCCTAGGTTTAGGGTTGCATCACACATGCTATAACAAAAAATTAGAGGGTGCAAAACAATTTCAAACATGAATCGAACTAGAAAAATAGAGTAACAAACTATAGTATCACATACTATAAAGTGTCTAACACTAAGTAGGGAGAGAATACAACCTTTATAGATCTCCTTCTAGACTCCTTGGATCGAGTAGGGTTTGAACCAGTTGGCTTGTGTCCTTCCAAGTCCACGATGATCCACCACGAAGTCCCTTTGCACCAAGCTTCAACCTTCACTTGATCAAGGATGAAGATGAAGCAAACACTCCACACTAGTGGGCTAGACTAAAGTGGAATGGTGATATGGGTTTGGATCTCACTACAAAACCTTTTCTTTTTAATTCTTTCTCTTTTTTTTAAAACCCTAGTGAGTTTTGAGGAGTGAGAGGAAGAAGGAGATAGCTCAAACTAAACTCAAGAGAATAATATGATAACCCTCTCTAAACTCAAGAGAGTAAGTGAGAGTCATCCATGCTAAACCATGGTTACAAAATATCTAGATGTTTTGTAACTTGAGTTTAAGAAAAACCATGGGCTAAAATTATGGGCAAAGAAACTATTGACTTTTGTTAACTCAAAAGAGTTGAGCAGTCAACCATGATTTTAATCCCATTTTTCTTTTCTCAAATAATCAAAATATCTAAATATGTTACCATGTGAGTCTTGCATTTCCACCACCAATGTATCATAAACCATGACACATGTATGCTTGCATGTGTGCATGCATATCAACATATACATACACTCATGCATGCAACATAAAGAAATAGGTTTTAATAAATGAGCTAATGCACTTAATATTAAATCAACAATTGATTTAATAACCCGGTCATATCACATATAGACCGTCCAATAGAAAACGCCCGATTAAAATACGGTATCCAATATACGCATTTAATCGAGCTCCCACGCATATCTCATATGCACCCCTACATCTTTTCGCCTGAGCTAGGAGACCCCTTTGTGGGACTCTAAGACTCGTCAATACGCTAGCAGTAGGCAGTGATCACATCACATGCCCACAAACCGTCAGTAGCACAAGCTGTACGTAACGGTTTCCAGGTATTGAGCGATCAGAAGAAACACAAGCAAACCTGCTAAAACTCCCGTCGAGCCAACTGGTAACACTTACCGTACAGTCCGGTATCTTCGTCAAATATGCTGCATATGTGAGTCTAGGGATGGTATCGTCGACCCCAATAACCCAATAAGTCATGCCGGTATATGGCTCATAACAGATCGAGAAACTACTGATAAAACTTATCAGTAAATCTCAGCATCCCTGGCCAGAGACTTTTTGTTATAGCCAATCGTATATGGTGCAACATCAACCCCCAATACCAGGAGAGACGAAACCCTTCCTATCGCTCATTGCCTCCATGTGCCTCGGGACTGTACCTAAAATCCACCTGTTTGCACGACTCAGTAGAGCCGTGGTAGGATGGAGATAAAAGTACAGTGGGAGGCACACAAGACTCTATGACGATCTCGGGTCTACAGACTAACTTATACCAGTGTCACTTGAGAACTGCTATCCGACGATAGATATAATACCATAGGAGTTCTCGGCGAGTCCGTTCAGTGTACCCAGTCTCACTGAGCACCCGTATACGGTCTTTGGTGTCACCGCACCAATGGATATGGGATCATACATCGCCCATCATATGGGACAAACAACGTATACGCTAGTCTACTCTGGTAATATCGATGCCCCGTCTCGATACACCCACGACTAAGAACATTTCAAGGATATGCTCATAGACTACACATGTCCCACTAGTATGATCCGCATCATAATCTCAGCAGTCGTGCATATCCTAAGGGCTATATCAACATGTACCAAATGAATGAAAGCACGATCAAATGAACATGTCAAGATAAACGGTGCAACCAGATAGCATACTATCATGTCGAGCAAGAATGTCCCCTGAACACACACACACACACACACACACACACACACACACACACACACACACATATCGGTACATGCACTATCATATAATGGCCTCTAGGGCATACATATATCCAACAGGAGCATCACGTGCCCACACATGATACGCCATAGAGCAAAGATTATATTGCGCTTGACAATTAAGGCTGAAATTAAGCCTTACGTGCAAACACGTGAGCATCTATATACAAAGTATATAGGCGCCTTCCTAAAACAAATAATAGGCCAAAAAAGCTCACGTGCCAGCACGTGATGTTCTTTGTTGGGCTTAACTTCGTGGGGGTCATGTGCCACACGTGATATTCCTGGACATCAGTTCATGTGCCAACACGTGATAACTTTTCTCTGGGACTGCTGCATATAAGAAAACCAGTTTAATGCTATGGGGGTCACGTGCTACACGTGAGGGTTCCTAATTACTTTCCAAGCTGATAGAATTAAATTCTAAATAAAAGAGATGAAAACCCTATTTGGGAAATATTTTCTTAGATCTTTCTAAACAAGAAAGATTACGCTCTGTAAAAACATAGCACCGTTGGATTAAAAATCCAATGGTGATTAAAAATCACCAAGCTATAGAATAAGCTCTGTATAGGAAAATATTTCCCCAATTTTTCTAAACGAGAAAGATTACTCTTTGTAAAATAGAGCACTGTTGGATTAAAGATCCAATGGTGATTAAAAATCACCAAGTTATAGAATAAGCTCTGTATGGGAAAATATTTTCCCAATCTTGTTAAAAACAAGAAAAATATCTTCTGTGAAAGAGAAGCCATTGAATCAAAAATCCAACGGTGTATAAAATCCCCAAATCAATTAGGATCTCTCAATGAGAGATTTCCTTAACTAAATTAACAAACTTGTCTCTACTATATAAAAGACCCGAGACTAAAGGGAGGGAGAAGAGGAGACCCCCCATAAGATTTGAGAAACAAAAAAAGAGGAGGAGTTCTCTTTGAAGAAAAGAAACCCTAGGTAAGAAAAAGACTTAGAGATCATTTTATCTCCTCTTACAAGAGTTTAACTCTTCCAAAAAAAAAACTTAGTTCTTTCTCAGGTTGAGGTCTGCAGAAGCAGATCTCTCCACAAGTTGAGAATTTAATTCTTATCAGGGAGATTCATGCAGATTCAAAACTTAGGGGAAAGAACTGAGTTCAAAAGAGTTTAACTCTTACAAAATATATGGAAATTTAATTCCTCTGAAACTAAAGTTTAACCCTTTAAAAAGAATTTAATCCCTGCAAAGAACAAAAGAAGAACTTGATTCCTCAGAACCATAGAAGAACAACCTGGTGATTCATTAGCGTTCAACGCTACATAACAAAGCTCATGTGTTCCCATGTGAGCACCTCTGACGAACAATAAAAGAATGGTTGAGACTGAGTCACGTGTTTCACACGCGAGCACTTAAAAAAAGAACTAGAAGTGCCTCCTAGGGCAGTCATGTGTTCCCACGTAACCCCCGAACAAGCACTTATATAGTAAAGGGAATAGATCCAAAAATAGCACTTATATTTTGAAGGCGCATCACGTGTTCGCACGTGAGCGATCACAGGGTCCAAGTGCTTAGCATTTATAAAAGGAAAGGGGGAATAAATCAAAGACAGTTCCCATTTTTTGGCGCCTCATGTGATCTCAAGTGACCCCCTAATAGTGCTTAGCACTTATAAAAGGAAAGGGGAATAAATCAAAGACAGTTCCCATTTTTGGGTGCCTCACGTGAGAAACTAATAGTGCTTAGCACTTATAAAAGGAAAGGGGAAACACAGTTCCCATTTTTGGGTGCCTCACGTGATCCCACGTGATCCCCAATAGTGCTTAGCACTTATACAAGAAAAAGGGAATAAACCCAAAGAAGCAGTGCTCAATTCTCAGACGCCTCACGTGCCACATGAGCGCATCCCAAGTTTCAGTATTTAACACTACTTTAGAGATTCACTTGGGAGCACGTGAGCGTCGAGTAGATATTAGTGTTTAACACTATGAGATGCCAACATTAGCCCAAATTAGCTTAGTCTCCCGAGACCAAAACCCTTTTGATCACCAATCAACCGAGCCCTCCTATGCTCAGCTCTCTCCAAATCGATCCCAGTCCCAAAGATGACTAATGGTCTCTTAACAGATGGTATCTAAAATGATGTTCATCCCATCTTTTCCTTCAATCTGGAATTTGGTTTAAGGGTACATCTCTCCACACCTCTGATATATGTCGTTGTAATTCTTCAATGTCGTCAGAGAGGTGAGGGTCCCGACAACCAACAGCTCTTTAGCGCACTCTCAAACCCATGAGCACATCCCTGTGGACCGCAACGTCCTTAAACTAGCTATGGACTGCAACGTCCTTAAACTAAACGCTCACCTCAAAAATGGTGATCTGTGGACTGAAATGTTCTTAAACTAACAACGGACCGAAATGTCTTTAAACTACCAACGGACCGCAATGTTCTTAAACTAGCTATGGACCGTAATATTCTTAAACTAGCTGTGGACCGCAGCGTCCTTAAATTAAACTCTCATACCAAAAATGGTGATCTATGGACCGTAACGTCCTTAAACTAAAGCAAAAGAGCCCAAATGCTCTTTTGTTGGGTCAGAATGATCCCAAAATCATGCTGAGTAGATCTTAGTCTAAAATTAGACTAACGTATCCTCAACAAACTTTTAAGTTGATCTTAATCCCAAACGAGATTAACGATCCTTAAATCAAACTAAATCCAAATCTAAGAAAATACGGATTTGGACCAATCCACGCCCTACGGGCGAAATCACAAATTAGTCTCCGTATACAATTCACGGGCAACCAAAAATAAAACAAACATACACGACACGAAGTGACCTTCTAAAGCAGGAGAAAGTGGTTACCGCGATGCGGTAACGTAATTAACTGTAGGGGCTTGCTCCTGCATGGAAGAGCGTCCCCACAATCAAAAACCTCTCGCAAACGAGAGGGAATCTGACGAAGTCTGCTACAACGACCGCAGATGAGAGCGAAAATGAAGATCTCGTGATAACATGTCTCACTCCATCTATAGAACGCACCAGAGATCCAAACTATTCCGTGCCGCCTATCCATATGTTTGTAAGAAGCGACATCGATCAATTGATTGTCAAGGATCAAGATTTTGAGAATCCACCCAATGAGTTTTCAGATAATGTACCACATAAACGTGATAAGTAATGAAGTTAAATTGAATGTTCTAAATTGTATAATGATTATAAATAATCAAATAACATTTAGATATATAAGTAGGATTTGATCATAGGCGCAGGGAAAGGCACTAAATGCCATAAAAGACAGCGTCTACAGAATATTCTGAGTCGATCCATACTCGACGACAAGACTATCTCAGGACCCTCAGCAGGTACGGGAGCCGCAGCAGCGCCTATCCCTAGTAGTGCTCTCCCTATTACCGCCACATCACCTCCCATGGCCCCCGTACTCACACCGCATCACTCTTGACTGTCCCTACTATCCTTCCTAGCGCTCCTCTTACTACCGTTAGATCATCCACAGCGTCGTCGCCTCCCCCTACCCCTATTAGTGCATCAATAGGTCCTTATACCCTAGTTAATCCTGCACATAGTGCGTAGTTTACTAATTTAAAATTTGATACATCATTACAATATAGGTGGATATTGAATTATCTAACAGTTTATTATTTACAGATCCACATTCTACTTGCGGGATGGCGTCTAGCGCCATGCCGGGGACGGCATGTATAATCGTTATTTTTTAAAGTTTTTACATAACAATTATAATTTAAATTTGTCAAATTCAATATTCATAATATAAATATTATAATATTGTGTACGTATACTCATTTTTTCGCAGGCTCGAGCAGTGTTAGGACGAGGGGTCCTACTGGGCCCGACTGCTACAAGCCGTCCAAGGATGTTGGGCCATGAGATCTGTTATTTGACGCGACAGGTGTGCCTATTGGAGAGCACACGACCCAGCGGGGGGATTATGTTGAGCAGGAAATTCGTACTTATTATAAGTACCCGCTCTATATTCGGTGGAATAAGGCCCAGACCGAACGTGCTATGTGGTTTTTTGGGTCGGAGGAGGTATGACATATCCTTTCACACATTTAAATTTCAATCATCTTTATATACATATACATATAATTATTTATTTAATATATTTTAATTTTAGACCAAAAAGAATTACAGATTCGTTGACGAGCCCGGCAAGGATGGCGTGTACAGGCCATTCGATATAGATCGCGCCCTTGCTCATTTTATAGGCAAGTGTCAAGTAATCAAGAGATATCGTCGATGGGAAATAAAGAGTGAATTTTACCTTCCCTGGACCACATCGACGAGTATCAGCGGAGGCACTTGATGGAGGTCATAGCGCTGGAGATCCCGAGAGAGAATTGGCTGCTTCTTATCGCTTATTTTGAACGCAATGATGTACATGTATCAATTTAATTTTTAAGATTTTAACAATATAACATGAAATCATATTCTAAAATATATTATAATATTTATTTTTTTAAGACGATGTCGGTTTAAAATAAGCAGAACCGAAACAACGGCATGCGAGAACGCTCTATCCCGATCTATGGAAAGCGCTCGCAGGCCAATGCTCAGTGGCACTTGGTGAGTATTTCGACGTTTAATTCCATATATTTTCTATATCATTAATTGATTATTAAACTAAATTCTAATTTTATCGCAGCGAAAGAAAAACCCCGCCAACTACAATGAGGCCAAGAGGTGAGCCGCGTTACAAAGGGCACGGACGCGTACATGGTAAGTTTCATATAATCAAGTTGATTACGTATTTGAAGTTAGCATATGTGTGCACACACACATACATATATATATATATACATTCTATACAGATCCAGTTTCAGGTGCAGACGGATGCCTTGGTACTTGGCCCCGGCAACTCGATCACCGCCATTGTCCCTGTTCTGAATTCAATATCCTGCGGGCATCACGGTGGATATGAACATGGGTTTAGTCGCAGGGCCTATCGATTTTTTATAGGCGTTCGACCGCGCATGAATACGCCGTGACCCAGATGCAGGCGGATGTGGTAGCTGCGTCATAGGAGGAGATCCGTTTGCTCCGCGAGCAGGTGAAGCAGCAGTATCAGACGCCGCGGGAGCTACAAGAGACGTGGCATGTGCTACAAGAGTTTAGAATGGAGATCCGAGACATGAGGCAGTTGCACGTCGATTCCGTCCAACATACCATATGGAATGAGTTGGGTGCATTCTTTAGGCCACTAGACGATTGAGATGGATCGTCGTCCCAACGACATTAGTTCTATTTTTTGATTTATTGACACATACATTTGTTCATTAGTGGCATATTGATCATATTGTACGATTTGTTGACACATACATTTTTTAATTTCTTGACACATACATTTGTTAACGTTTCCGTGCGATTTCGGAGCTTATTACTTTGATTATCGTTTATTGCATGAGATTTGAATATATTGCATGAATGAAAATTATATATTACTGGTTGTGATTGAAATTAACGCATGTGGGATGTGGAAAATTTAATTATTTAAAAAAAATATTGTTCACGGTTGTAACCATGACTAAAGACATTTGTTCACGATTACAACCGTGAACAAAAGGCTGCTCCAGATACTGATATCTGTAACAGGTCGGTGTTTTAGGTCATGGTTACAAGTTTTGTTCATGGTTGTAACCGTGACCCAAAACCGGTTTTGTTCATCGTTAGCACCGTAAACAAAAACTTAGGGCCCACCAACTGATTTTTTAATTTTTCACGTTAAGAAATGTTCACGGTTCTAACCGTGAATATTTCTTATTTTGTTCACGGTCAGAACCGTGACCCAATCTTTGGTTACACAGGTTTGGATCATGGTTCACTCACAGTTTAAACCGTGAACTAAATACCTTTTGTTCACGGTTTAAATCATGAACAATGGAATTCCGTATCTTCTTTTTTAAAAATTATTTTAAGATTCTGTTTATTATAGAAATTAAAAACGACAACTAATTAATTTTCTCAATTTACTGCCGTTGCATTTTATTTTTTACTACAAGTTATATCTCTAGTTACATTTGCATTTACCAAATAGTTGGACAAACAAATCTATCTACAACATATGCTAAACTTATAATAAGGATTAAAAAAATGCCAAAGCATTAGCGTAGCTATTTCATTATGAAAATTAATATAAATCTCAAAGTCATATTTTTTCTCCACATGAAAAGTTGAAATGCAGCCCATATCATAGATATATTAATAAAAATAAAGTCCAAGTATATCATAAGCCTAAAAAATTTACCTAGATCCAAAATACGAAAAGCAAAAATACAAAGAGAGTGCAATTGAGATCACAGGGTATCTTTTCCTTTGTGTTTTGGTCCATAAATAGAGCAACCTTGTGATGCTGATTCAAGTAATTAATTGATGGAATCCTATGACAAAATCTTGGCTGTTTACAGAATAAAGAATGACTGGTCATTATGTATGCATTCAACCAATTGCTGCTGTTAGTACCCACTTGGTATACCAGCAGTCATCAATTCACAAGCTGTGCAAATGGAGAGAGAGAGGGGGGGAAGAATTTCGGACAGCTTTGCAGCGTGTGAGACCCGTATTTTTATTCTTCTCTCTCTTATTCGGATTTATACAACCGGCATAGGGAATAATTTTCCCTTGTGAATGATACATCTTCAACTTTGTATCCTCGGTTTCAGGTAGCAGCTGGTCCCAAAAAAAGCGCAGAATAAATAGGGTTAAATTCATTGCCCTATGATTATCATGAGAACATAGTAAAAATGTTTGCTTAATCAAGCAATTAACATACTTAAACAAAACTGTTACCATAATTAGAATATTACAGTTTACTAATTCCAGTAACAAAAAGCCACAACAAATGATTGAATAAATTCCATATATGGCCCTGTTTGGGAATGTTGTCAAGTTTTCTGAACTGTAGTTTCATGAATTTAGCAAAGCCACTCCAAAATCCAAACTTTAGCTTGTTTGGATACAATTTTGGAGTTGAGATAACTGCAGTTATCTCAGCCCAAATGTTGAGATAACTGCAGTTATCTCAGCCCAATTCTAATCAAAGTTTTGTAAACTCCATTTTTTAAGTTTAGGGCTTGCAAACCATGTTTTACATCTCTTTACCTCCACTTAAAAATAAGCTACAGTTATCCTAATTCCATATTCAAAGAGTGCCTGTAAGGCTAGGATTTTGATTGGTATATCTTTAATAAGGCTGGGATCTAAATCGTATCTTTGATAAGACCAGTGATCTTTTTAAATTAAAGGCTGAATTTCACCAAAATATCATAACAATTCTATGTTTTCTAAATAAACATCATTAACCTTATAAATTGCAAATACATATCATGACCTTTTTAATTGAAAATAAATACCACCTCCCGAAAAATCAGTAATTTTCATTTTTCAGTTTAGTATAGTACTATGAATTTCAATTAGAATTGCTCATATGGTATTAAATTGAAAGATAATCCATCGTACATGGTATTTGTTCGCAATTTATAAAGTATATGGTACTTATATTATAAATACTTAAAGGCAGGTAATTTAGTGAGGCTTAGAAAAAATAAACTTAATGAAATACTGTATTTGATGCCGTCTGTTTCATTATTCAAATGTTTAGTGGATACTCACTTTCATGGATACATTAAGATTTCTTTAATTTTATATGAATGGTCACGGATTCCACAAGAATTAACAGTACAGTTTGTAACTCATTAGATTGGCACTTTGTTTGTTTAATTATTTATTTTTTATTTCCAAATAAGTGAAACATTCCAAACTAACACTAAAATCCTGGAGTCTCACAGCTGTTTTTGTCGCAGAAATTGTTGTTTCCATCTCCTCATTCTTGGCAAATCCTTGTAGAGTATGTCAAGAACAAGAAAAGAAAAGAAAAACAAACCCATCAATACATGGAAAACTAATGATTTGGTGATATATTTGACCTATTGAATAATCCTTGTACCCATAAAAAAAATCTTTTTTTTTGGGGAAAAATTGAGTAGTAGCTCACGCCAATAGTTTATCAATAATAGCACAAGAGTCTAAATTAGCTATCTAGGCTGAGATAAATAGAGTAAAGTAACATCAAAAGTTACAAAACTCATACAGTAGACTGAAGTAGTGTTAGATATACCTCACATTAAGACCCCAGAAAATTTCCTATTTTAAAGATGAGGCATTATTACGAAAAACTCGAAAATTTGGTGTTATCAGTAAGGCAGACGTCTGAAACTCATCTCGACAGACGTCAGCCTCCATCTCGTACGCGTGATCTTGTCTTATGTAGACGTCTGTTCCGTTGAGGTTCAGATGGTTGCCAAGCACTCTATTATTTCGATGAGAATACCGGACGTCTGACCTATCCTTGTTCAGACGTCTGGATAGTGCTATGAAGTTTCGTGACTATAAAGACAGACGTCTGCCAATCCTAGACGTCTGTCGTATGTCTGAGCCGGATATTTCCATTGTTTGGAAATTAGTTATTTGTGGAAATTTTTTGTATTATATATATATATATATATATATATATACATACATATATATATATACATACATATATATATATATATATATATATATATATATAATAGTTTATTTTAGACCTAGATCTGATGCCTTTTATTAATTAGTGAGTGTGTGTGTGTGTGTATATATATATATATATATATATATATATATATATATATATATTAATATATTATAGTTTATTTTAGACCTAGATCTGATGCCTTTTATTAATTAGTGAGAAACCATTGATAATTGTGAGAGATGTAGAGTTTAAGAGGGATTTGTATTCTCCATCGATTTGTACTCCTCCGATATTTGATTATTAATAAAATTTCGTCTTCACCTATTCGTTTTGTAGTTAGTATTCATATTTTATCATACCTGTGATTTGATTTTCTTCTCGTTATGGATTGTGTGTTTGCTTTGTGTTTGTTTCGTATACGTAACAAACTGGTATCAGGGTTATTGTTGCATTGCTGTGAGATTTTTTGTTGAACCATTAAGTCTTCAATTTTGCAATTTAGGTTAACGGTGGGTAATGAAAACAATGTTTTCTTCCCTATTTTTTTATATTGTAATTTTGAAGTTTAGGGTTCTTCAGTATTTAATGTATTTTGATCTTACATCATTTTCTCCAACAATCATGAAGTTCGATATTGAGAAATTTGATGGAATGTGAGTTTTACTTTGTGGCAGGTCCGTGTAGTTGCCGTTTTTACTCAAAACAATTTGAAGAAGGCGATTCATGGTAAGGATAAAAAGTCTTCCAGTATGATAGAGAAAGTTTGAGAGGAGATGGATGAAAAGACCCTCACGGCTATCTACTTGTGTCTGACAAACGAAGTTCTACAAGAAGTTTTGGTAGAAAAGATGGTGGCTAATTTATCGAATAAATTGAAGGAGCTATATTTAAGTAAATCTTTCACGAATCGACTTCTGTTGAAGCAGCTCTCTACATACTTCACATGCCAGAAGGTTCTTCAATAAAATCTTACGTTGGTGAGTTTAATACGACCATTATGGATTTTGATAAGATCGATATTAAAATTGATGAGGAAGATCAAGCTCTTCTTTTGTATTCGTTGCCACCCTTTTATAAGCACTTTCGTGACACCATGGTTTATGGACAAGACACGATCTCAATTAAATATGTCAAGAAGAATTTGATGAACAAACAGAAAATCGACAAGGAGTTGACTTCCACCGAAGCAGATGGTTCGTCGTATAGCTTATTTGTTTGAGGGAGAGTGGAGAAAAGAGATCCGAAAGCAAATAAGAAGAAGTCGCTGTCAAAATTCAAGACTAAAAACGTTACCTGCAATTATTGTAAGAAGAATGGGCACTTCAAGGTCGATTGCATTAAACTGCAGAAATAGTAAAAGTAGGAAAACAAATCAAAAAAGGAGTTTTCGGCTGAAGCGGGTATAGCGGAAGGATAAGGAGAGTTGGTGAGTTGTGCTCACTCTACATCTAAGTAAAGAGGAGGAATGCACAAAAAATAAATTTTTAAGCAAGGACAACCAACTTAGCCCAAGTTATCAAAGCATAACCCTAAACCAGCAACTACTAGGAGTTTTATCTACTATGAAAGAAGAGTTATACCTAAGATCCGTGTCCTTTGGGTCTTCATTCCTCTTCTTAAACTCTTTGAAGTCTCCTAGATCAATCTTGATGGCTGGCCTCCTTGGTCCTAGATAATCCACCCGAGAGTTTGTAGTCCAAATTTAGCTTCACTAATGAAGCAACTCAACAACCTAGTTTGCTAATCTAGATTGCTAAGATGATGTAGTGAATATTTAATAGTAGTTTTCTATCTTAAATTATTTGGTTCTCAACACATGAGAATGATAAGAATTTACACAAGATAATGAACTCAAGAAAATGAAAAGAAGAGAGCAAGTGAAGAATCATTTCATCAAAGATGAGAAGAAGAATGGCTATGTCTTTTTACATGATGCATTTTCTTTTCTTTTTAAAAATCACAACCATACTCCAATAGTATTTGCAATAAACACAAATCCATGCTTCATCCATACTTCATGTCATCTCACCATTTCCAACTCATTTTCTATTTTCAACAAAATAGAAAAATACATGATGAGGTGTCATCTTCTAGAGGGTATTTTGTATAAATACAAAATACTTTCTACCGTATATACATACCCGTATTCGTACCAAAATACAAATACCTAAAAGATAGAATAATACTACTAATATAATACTAGTATTAAATCAATATCTGATTTAATAAACTGGCTTAATCCTAAACCCGCTAGTATTAATAACCATCCGATCGAAAACCCTGAATAACACTAGAATATACATATTGAAATATGTATACGTAAATTATTAAATCAATACCTGATTTAATAATCCAGTTTAATCCTAAGCCGGCTAGTATTATCATTCGATCGGAACCCTGCTCAATCGAAATCCTGGACGACACTAGAATATACATATCGAAATGTGTATATGTAAATTATTAAATTAATACCTGATTCAATAATCTGGATTAATCCTAAGCTGGTTAGTATTATCATTCGATCGAAACCCTGCACGTATAAACATACGGCCACCACAACATTTCGCCTGAACCAGAGAAACCCTCTGTGTGGGACTCTAAAGACTCGACAGTACACCGGCAGTGGATTTAACCACAAGCACGTCAGCGGCACTAGCTGTATGTAACGGCTATCAACATACCTGTCGTAAAGGAAGGCCGACGAGCAAGCTCATCCGAACCCCTACTGAGCCTAATTGTGACAATCTCTGTACAGTCCGGTCTCTTCGTCTAAGAGTATCACATACCGGGTCTAGGATATGTTAAACATCAGACCCCTACTGACCCGATAAGTCGTGTTGATTTGGCTCAGGATCAATCCGAGAAACTACTGATCTAGCCATTAGAAAATCTCAACTGCCTTGGTCAAGATCTTGTGGTTCTAGTCAACTGGACACAGTGTGATATCGACTCCCAATACCGGGAGAGACGAATCCCTGACAATCACTCACTGCCGTTATATAGCTTGGGACTTTACCCAACCAAAACCTGTTTGCACGACTCAGAGCCGTGGTGGGGTAGTGATCAAAACAAAGTGGGAACTTACACGGGACAAATGATGATCTCAGGTCCTAAGACTAACCTGTACTCATGTCACCTGAGAACCGCACGCTAGGTATAATATCATCTAGAGGTTCTCGGTGAGTCCGTCCAGTGTACTCACCCCCATTGAAAACCTGTATACAATTTTAGGTGATCACACCAATGGCTGTGGGACCAACCACCGCCCCTCGTCGGGGTCTAGAGACATTTACACAAGTCTACTCTGGAATATCGATGCCCAGTCTCGATATTCCTACGACTTGGGACTTTTAAGGATGTGCTTATGGACTACTGTTCAGTTGATAAAACTGCACTTTTAATATGACATTTTTTGTACTATTTCTATATAAAAAAGGTGTTTATTATAATATATGACACATATGAGGGTTTATCTGTAAAAATACTATTTTCATGTGTTTTTATATTATAATTAATATTATGAAGGAAAAAGTAAGCATATAATATCCATGTAACATCTAGCCCATTTAATATGCTTACCTTATTAAATACCTTTGACCAATTCTCTTAAAACTAAAATATCATGACAAATGGTTAAAAATAATATTTCAATAAAAACAAATTCTACTAAAATTATTTATTGAGATAATTGTGCAGAAATTATTTCAGGACTGGAATCAAGGAAATCCGAATTATCGAGATCAAATCTGCCAAAGATATTCAAGTAAATTGAAGAAACTAATTCTGGCAGAAATGTAGAAAAGATTTTCAAAGTCTAGATACTCAAAACATTACCAAGTGTTACAGATAACAAGCTACAAAAATTAGAGGCCATGATCTCACCAAAAGGGGGCGGATCCGCGGCCAAACCTATCCAATGGCCGCGGTTCCGCCGCGGATTTGAGGAGTTGAGATATGGGATTTTGGTGGTTAAGATCCTAACAACTAGTTTCCATATTAGGAAACTAGGATTTTGGCTCTGTGACTATAAATAAGGACCGAGAGCCTCTTGGAAAGTGATCAAGCTGAAGAGATCACGAAGTCCGCGACAGGCTTACGCATCCAGGCCGATCATCAACAGTTCATCTACCTCCTTAGGAGAGATCGAGAAGCAAAACTAGCATTTTGTAATCATTTTCTAAGGGAACAAAGTGTAAATGAATTTTGTCGATTAATAAAGGTAGTTGTTTTCTTATTCTATCTCTTTGTAGTTTTTAATATGATTTCTCTCTCCATCTCTTCTTCTCCCAACATGCGCGGGTAATTCTTCGCTTGTTAGAATTCATGGGATTAGGGTAAGTTAATGGATGATGAAGATCCTTAAACTCTTTTTAAGTCGTATAAAGTTTATAAACTTTATCAAAAGAATAGTTAACATCCTAATTGGGCGCGCTATCAATTCATTGATAATCGCGACCACGATTAGAGATTAGATTAACTATTGTTTTGGTAAAGGCTAGATATGAACGGAGTTCCATGTCGAGATAGGGGTTAAGAGTGGGAACTCTTTTCCCTCCAGAAACCCTAATCTACATACATCACTGTCGTTCTAGTTTTAAATCTATTAAAGGATAAAAGGAGTAATCTTTAATTAATCATCCATAACTACTAAATCCCAATGAACCCTGCAAGCCCCCTTTTAATATTAAACTTACATCCGTAGTTAATCTAGATCTATATTTTGCATCCGTGTTTAACGTAGATTTAGAAACTATTTCCACTATTCTTTATTCCTCTATTCTTCCTCTTTCTCAACACGCCTAAAGTAAGAATAAAATATTCAACGTTTCCAAGAGCACGACCCGTACTCATCTCGGTCTAGCTACATGCGACACCGTTATTGATTGCGGTTAAGTACTACACATAAATCTAGATCAATCAAATGGCGCCGTTGCCGGGGATGGCGTAGTTATTTTCTTTTTGTAATTTCGGGTTAATATAAAATTGAAAAATCATAAAAACTGAAAAATATAAAAAATATAAAAATTTATCATCTTATTATTTTTTGAAGGGTTTTTGTTTGAATTGTGCAGGATCAAAGAGACAAACAGATTCAGATTTGGAAAAATCCAGAGAGCGAAATAGCAAACAGCAGATCTGAACAAACAGAGGAGGACCGCAACAGAAAACAGAAGAAGTTTGGAGGCCCGAGTCAACCATCGAACCGCGGAACCACCGCTAATTCGTGCTACTTGCCGCGGAACCGCCGCGGTCTGCTGACGTCAGCAGACCAAATCTCCTCTGTAAGCTTTCTTTTCTTCTCTGTGACCCCTTAAACTCCTCTAAAAAAAATTTCCTGCAGGGTTCTTTGCGCAAAAACTTCTCTCCCTTCTCTAATAACTTGATCTTGTGTAGGATTCTTTGCGCCGCAATAAAAAATAAAAAAAAATTTGGCAAGTGTTTGTGTGTTTTACTGCTTTGCATCTTTAAAACTGACTTTAAGGAGCTTTAACACCAATCCAGATTGGGTGGGGATTTCATTACCCTTCCTAGGACCCCAAAAATCACAAAAAACATATTGCATTAACCATCGAATTAATTAAAAAAGATTAGACTCAGCCTATAAGGACTGTAGCGCTCAATAGGACAAAAGAATAGTTGGAAGCATCGATCGTTTATCTAAACCAGACTTTGTGGTGCCTAGGCTAGACAATTGGGGAAAGGAAATTTTAAAAGGCCCGTCTCACGGTGATTCATGAGCGGATCCCTCCTTTCTCTACTTGTGCTTACCTGGCCACAATTGGCGGTGAAAAGGCGATTTGAGGTCCTCACAACTTGCCCTTTGGAACAGTTAGGAGCAGTCTAGTTGACCTAGGAGACCCTAGATCTAGGCTTGATTGTGCATATTGTGATTGCTTGAACGTGTGTCTAAGCTTCTTATAAAAATCTTTTGCAAAAATTCCTTATATATATATAAAAAAACACAAAACAGAAAATTTTTACAAAGACTTGCCAATTTTTTCGCTAGAAATCTATTGCACCCCACTTGCACCCACATTCTTTTTCTTCTCCTTTCTTACATCATGGTACCCCACCTCGCAAAACTCTTGCCGAACTTTGGTATCCTCATCCAAATATTGCTTCCTATGCGAATTGTTTTGGTCGAATTACGCACGACCCCTCCATGTCCAAAATTTCTTTGAAAGATCGAATAGAAGCGTCTAGGAGAAACAGTTCGACTCCGCAATTCACTTTGTATCAACCATTTCAACCTTCACCACCTCCTTACGTTGATACCCCGTTTTCGAGTCCTGTTGTAACTCCGAAACCCATGTCTATTGCTGAACATATTGAACAAGTTCGTAACCGATCTTTCACTCCTTTCAACACTTCCAGTTCTTGGGATCAACAAGTCCATTCACCTTTTTATCCAAATGTTGATCCTACTCCTGTCCAACCATTTAATTCCTACCAGTCCTACCCGACTTTCACACCTTCCCTAGACATTACTTCTACACAGCTATTTGGGAGTTTCACGTATCCAAGCAATTTTGAATCTTTTACTGAAACCTTTTCACAACCCATGTCTAGTCTGGAACAGTCGTTGGAAGCTTATATTGTAGCGACAAACCAAAAGATGAGGAATTTGGATGCGTCCATTGCCGCCCTTATACAACCTAGTGACCCGGTAGCTAGTTTCCAACTTGCTCCAAAAATTCAAATGTATGATGAGGCAGTTGGACAGATTGAGAATTTGAGTGGAGAGAGTGAGCTGTGCACCCTTCCAAATCAAACCTACCCATCACCAGTTGAATCGCACAACTCCGATTTTGAATGTCTATCAAGTGTCCCAAATGATTCACCAGTTGAAAATAAAACGTTTAATGAGTTGTGCGACTTTGTAGTGCTTGATTTGCCAGATTGTGAAGGGTCCCTTTCGAGTGAAACCATCACCAATCCTTTCGACCTCTACACCTCCAATTTAGAACCTGAATTGATAAATATCCATGCTTTTGATGAGGTGTCCGAAAAAATTGATTTTCACTTGATTGAGGATATTGACGCAGGGAATAATTTGGATGATGAACCCGCAAATTTGACTGAATTTTTCTCACCAATTCATCATCCCAAGTCATTAAATGTTTCTCCCGAACTTCATATGCGGCTTGATTTTGATGATAATTGCATGGATGAGATAACTTTTGAGGAAAATTATGAGGATAGTATTGAGGAGAGTATTGAGGATAGTATGGAGGATGAACCAGTCTTGTTGATGAGTCGGATTTTCCAATTCATCCTCCTCAACCTTTAACTGTGACCCTTCCTAAATCACTCCCCTTCGTCCTTTCCATCGTTTCGACCGCGCAAGAACCCGTCCCGCTTCCATTTTCAATGTCTAGTTTACAAAGTTCAACGTACCCATGTTTTCTCGCGAATTTTGAGAGATTTGACCCCATTTCTCGACGGGTTGATAAATTAGCACAATCACTTTTAACACATTGGTCATCACAATTTGTGCTAATTTATTCACTCAATTTACACCCTCAAGTTCGTACTACACTTCTTTCTCTTTTCCGCCATTTTTCTCCTCCACCGAGACCGTATACTACTTCTATTCCCACACGGTCTCGTGCGCTTCTCATTTCTTTTCTCTACACTCCATTCTTTCACCAACCACACCATTATAATGATAAATTTTTTGAATGGTTGGTACTAACCTTTAGTCTGTGTAAGGCCTTGTATAGCTTGATACTGTGTTTTTCTCCCCCTTAACTCTAAACTTTAACGTTTAAACAGTGGAAACACTGTTTCACTTAAGTTTGGAAGGGACCTTTTTTCTGTTAACAATAAAAAAAATAATAAAAAAATAAACAGGGGAATACCTGCCATTTTGACCCTCTTGGTGTAGCCTGACAGTGAGGACACTGTCAAGTTTAAGTTTGGGGGTGTGCTCGGTAAGGTTTCTTCCTTCGCATTCATGTGTATATTTTTACATTTGCATACTTATTTTAAAACCCATAAAAATTGAAAAATTTTAAAAAATTATAAAAATTGAAAAGTTCAATTTTGGACATATTTAACTTAAGTTCAACATGACGGTTGAATAGTAGGGAAAAACTAGATTCTAAACTTAGTAAATTAGAAACCCTAAAAATAACCTTTCTTAAAATTTAACTGTAGAAAACATATGTCCTTGTAGTTTATTTAGAAATAGGCAAATTTTGAGTTCAGTTCTTGGGCTAAGTCAAAATAAGGGAAGGGTATTGAATTTTTATTTGAAGTGTAAGTCTGAAAAATAATTCTGAATCTTAAGTCTAAATTCTGAAAATATATACCCTGCAATTAGCATATACACGCACCTTGAAACTTGGAATAGTAGAGCATACTTTGAAATTCTCTTGTCTAAAATTCTTAGTATGAAGGAAAATAAAATAAAAGTATAAGTGTGAATAAAGAGATAAAAAAAATGAACACTGGTTTTGTAATTACTTAAGGCTGCGTAAAATAAAAAAATATATAGTGAGGGTGCTTTATCACCTAGTGCCTTAGACCAACTAGTTTGGGAGTCACTGCTAAAGCCTTAGGTGTTGCAAGATGAGTAATTACGCCTAAATGCGTGAACACATTTTGTAATCGGTCGTTAGTACCTCAAGAAGTATTAACGGTCGCATGAATGATGTATGAGCAATTTCTTCTAAAATTCACCAACTAAAAGTACTTTGAACGATGGACAAGAGTATGATAGCGTGAATTGAATTTCCAAGTGTAGGGGTGATACATACACACTCGTAGGGGTGTATGATTGGGGTTTGAATGAGAGATAGGAATGAAAGATAGGGCTTATACCTTCAGTAGAGATGATAAAAATTTCTAAGCTGAGATGGAACCTTAGAAGGAAAATTCAAAAGATGCTGAAAGCTTAATAAATTTGCAGAACATATACGATCTTAAGTTAAATGATAAGTGAGTGTGAAAAATATGGGTTGATGATTTCTAAGTTGAAGATAATAGAATTTCTTGCTAGAATACCGAATTGAAGAATGAAAGTCAACATGCCAAATTGATCGGATTTTGTGGGTAGTATCCGCCGAAAACCCTCAGGAGACAACACTCCTCCAACTAGGGACACCTAGAGGTTTAACGGCTTGTTGCACGAGCTCAGTGCAATCGCGTTTCCCTGCGAAAGTGAGGTTAGGCTTTTTCGAGAATAAAACTAGTTTTACTCGGGACGAGCAAAAGATAAGTTTAGGGGTATTTGTTCATATCATAATTTTGTATTATTATATTCCCCATTCTTATTCATTTTACAAATAAATAGGTGCTTTTGATCCATGTCTGCTACATAGCTGCAGGTTACAGGTTCTCGGAACAAAACAGTGAAAATGATGAAAAGACGTTACAAAAGTGAGACTACGACCAACAAACAGAAGAATCTTTATCATGCCGCCTACAGTTTGAGGAACAAACGAAGATCAGCAAACAGTTCGATTGCATAAAGGCAGCACAAGATTCAAGACTTCAACACGAAGCAAACGGTAAAAGTCTACAACATTATGCACTGTGGAAATCTGGAAGAAACTAGAAGATATTCTGAAGAACCAAGTGAAGAAAATAGAAGATAAAAGCAACATAGAGAAACCCTGAAGAACTAGGCCCATAAGCCCACCAAACGGCCGCGGAACCGCGGCCAAACCATACTTATGGCCGTGGATCTGCGGCCGTGCGTCGCACGTGTCGGTGCGTCGGTGCATGTCGGTGGAAGTCGGTGCATTGACCCGGTTTTTCTTAGGATATTTTTGTAATTCTAGATATGGATCAGATGTAAACCCCAAGCTTTCTATTATCTATAAATAGGAAACCTACAGCCTCTTTTGAGGCGTGCCTCTTTTTGGGTGCCTCTTTTGAGATGCCTCTTCCTATGCCTCATTTTAATTCTTAAATTCAGAATTTTAATTCTTGTAATGTTTGAAGAGTGCATCAAATAAAAAGTAAGTCTTTTTCTTTACCTTGCCCTAGTTAATTTTTCTTTCTGCCCTAGTTAATTTTATTTATCTGCCCTAGTTATAACTTTTATTTATTTGTCGTAGTTTAGATAATTAGGTTATTAAAAACAATTATAAAAATGTCTCTTTTTATCAAATCCCTAATGAGTGAGTAGTTCCTCACTTGTTAGGGTTAGGAATGGGAAATGTTTGAGAGATGAAAATCTCTCACCCCTTTCTTGCCCGCCATACAATTTAATAGGACTCTATGCATACATACACACACCGCTCACTATGGCACCCTATCCCACGAGATAGCGGTGATACCGTAGTTAAATACCGGTTGTGTATGTCTTCTATGGAGGTTAGGGTAAGAGTTAAGAAATGACGGACAAGGACCTAGAGGAAGAAACCTAGTTTCTTCCCGATGGTACTAATCCACTTTGTTAACTATTATCTTAACATCTAAATAGACCTTAATTAGGGTATAGAAAGTGGTGATAAATATTGTGTTTCCAAACTTAACCTAAACCTAACCCTACCAAGGTTTTAATCCTAATCAAACTCATTTCAGTTTTTAGTGATAATCAATTCTACAACAATTGGAATTAACTCGTTAGAACAAATAGAAAATACACAAAATCCCTGTGGACCGACCCGTACTCAACCGGCTAGCTACCAAGCGATGCCGGTCTTGATTGCGGTAAATTCTTTGATTTCAAAAATGCATACGCAAAATCTCTACCAATCAACTACCCAACTCGCACAAGTATGATCGGCATCATAACGCTGGTAGTCAAGCAAAATCCTACGGGCTTTATCAACATGCATCCGACATAAGTGATATTGAGTATAACATATGCACATGTTAAGATAAAATCAAACCATAATAGTATACTTCTGAATCGAGTCTTTATCAATATATGTAAGCAATATAAAACAACAAAAGAAAAAAATACACATATTAAGACAAAGACAACTCAAATAATGTACTATATACAATTAAGCAAGATTGTCATATACATACATATCGTTAGCATCCTATACAATACAGGCTTCTAGGGCATACATATCCAACAATCTCCCACTTGCACTAAAGCCTGTAATTGGTGTACCGAATACCAAATGTCTGCTCTAAGGCCAGTTGTTGGCATACCGCATATCCAACATCTCAAAAAGTCGCTCGAACTGCGATTGAGGGAGGATCTTGGTAAATGGATCCGCCGTGTTGTCTTTCGTATTTACTCTCCGAACCTTGATTTCCCGGCGATCTACAATCTCCCTGATCAGGTGATACCGCCTCAAGATGTGTTTGGATTTCTGATGGGACCGTGGTTCCTTCGCTAAAGCTATAGCCCTATTGTTATCGTAATAGAAAGGTAATAGATTCACAATGGATGGAACCACCTCAAGTTCAGCAATGAACTTCTTGTTAGGAATATGTATGCCCTAGAGGCCATTATTGTACATTGATGTATATTATAGTGGATGCTTGGACATATATATAGAGAACTTTCTTACTCGATATGATAGTATGCTATCTGGTTACTCTTTATCTTAACATGATGACTGGTATTCTTATACTGTCTTTCTCTTACATGTTGATAAAGCCCTTAAGATATGTGCTTGACTACCAGGACTATGATGCAGATCATACTACTGGGACCAGGGTAGTCCAAAAGCACATCCTTAAATTGTTCCTAGTCGAGAGGATATCGAGATAGGGCATCGATATTCCAGAGTATACTAGTGTGTACGTTTCTTGACTCTGTATGGGGGCGATGGTTGATCCCATAGCCATTGGTGTTTGGCATCAAAGATTGTACACATCATTAGAGAATGGGTACACCGAACAGGACTCGTCGAGAACTCCTAAATGGTTATATACCTAACGTCAGATAGCAGTTCTCTGGTGACACTGGTACATGTTAATCTGTAACAACCCTAACTTTCTGTACGAATTTTTTTTCAAAATACAGAAAGGCACACTTAAGCCTGAACACGAGTTATAAGTTTGTTTTGCATTAGAACAGCAAGAAGGAGCTTATAGCTCATTGGTAAGACCGTGCACTACTGAGCTAAAGCACCAGAGTTCAAATCTCATCAACCACACATTCTTTTTATTTAAAATTCTTTTAATTTTTTAGAAGCCTAAGAGTTTGCATGTGCACTACACGAAATAGGGTAAGTTACAGAATAATCAAACATGTGCAATAGGCTAGTTGAAGTGTCATGGACACGTGGCCCCAATCCAGACCCTAACCCTTCTGATCCGACCGGCGAGATCAAGCCATGGCCCGGCGCCGCCGGTCCAACCATGCCCAAACCCGATTTTTTTTGGATCCCTGCAACCCTTGGACTCCCCTCTTTAACCTCCATCTGTTTGTTTTTCCTGCATTTTCCAGAGAATTAAAATTTAGCATTACTCGATGTTTTAATGCATTTTAATTCTCAAATTTATCACCCCTAAATCTTAATTTGTCCTATAAATACTCACTCCATTTTACAACCCTTCACACTGAAAATTCTATATAAAAACCATACAAAATTCCCAATTCTTTTAGTATACAAATGGAGATAACGAAGGGCGAAACTCCGACAAAGTTCCGGTAACGATACAAGAAGATTCCGGCGACGAAACGACACCCCGAATCTCTTTTTAGGACTCCTCTCTCTCCTCTAGTCCAACAAACCAGTAAGTCCCTCTTTCTCTTTTTTTCTCTATTCTAAAAACTTTCAAAACTAAAACCCGACGGAAGCGGAGTTAGTCCGACTTCCGATTCGGTTTTCTTTAAAAACTACACTTTTCTTTAACAAGATAAAACCATATTCTCATATGTTGATTATTAAACATTAACAAACTCAAAAAAAAAACAAGTTTCATATCAAAATAATTATTTTTGTGACATTTATCGCACTTTTACATAAAAATACCACAAACTATTCATTTCGACCTTTTAACCTTAATTCTTGCTATACCTTTAGATAGTTCACGAGATAATGACCTACCTCATCACAACACACATATCAATCATAGCACGATGAATTTTGGGAAAATAGAATACGGGAAATACGACTTTGCAAATAAATACCTTTAACTTATAAAACCGATTTTCTTTAAAAAGTGTATTTAACTTTCCATGAAATTGCGCCTCTACAACCCACTTTTGGGGACCCCATTCAGGATGGTGTGGATTATCACACATTCTCGAGCTTAGTAGAGTGAGATGGAGACCTCCAAAAGGAGCATTCGATCTCGATTGATTTTTATATATTTTTCTTTAGAAAATGAGATTTTTACAAGAAAATAAATAAATTTATTTTCGTTAAATATGTATATATAAATATTACCAAAATACTTATTTTATATATATATATATATATTATTCTATGTTTCCAAAACTCAAGAAAAGAATTCCAATATTACATGAAACTATCATGATAATTCAAACAATATCCATATTACAAATAAATACCATATATTATGAAATTAGGTTTAACTCACTAGAAATTTCACTTGTATAAAAATATACATCTATGAAAACTCTAAAGACGATAATTAAATGTTTGAGGTGTATTTTGAAAATTATACAAAATTATTTTTACATAAACCCCCCTCAAGATATACTAAATTACAATAAGGACCTTAGTAACATAGGTTTAAGCGGGACCAGTCTCTTGAGCCTCATAGAGCCGGAGATATGGGTGCTTTCCTATTTAAGGTAGACAACCTAACAAACGGTGTTATCAACACGGTAATTGTCTTGGAAAAATACACAAATCCTACCGTCCTTGTGCAGCATTTACCGATAACATCAGAACAATCAGGATTTCAAGTTCTTTAAAAAGTGTCTGACTCAGACTGAGTCTCAATATGACTAATCTGACTTGAATGTGATTCAAGTACAATCTACAATACAAAAATTCAACATGAATCCGTCTATTCAATCTATATCAATCTATATTGACTGAACCGAACTATGGATATATTCCATCTACATGTTCATCCATTATATCCGTTCTATTTACTGATATCATGGTTTTGTCAAGTCATCCATCAATATAAAACAAGACAATACAATACAAACAATACAATCAAGACATCGCGGGGTTTATAAGGGGTAGATTGGTACGAAAGATGTCAGAAGTGACACGAGACTGCAACCATAAGACACCTAACCTAAATCTCCATTGCCGTTGTACCATGGCCGAACGGTTCCTTGTGCTCCGTATATCTTAGTCTTCGGGTTAGTGAGACTCCTCTCGTATACACTGGTCTCTTCTGTACCAAGCTACAAACAACAGCGTTAACAATATAATACTACTTTAAAAGTTACATTCTCTTTATGTCTATTCTGTCTCTACTTACTCTTGAGGCTTACCGAGCGATTTGTTCGCTGACGACATTCTCCTTCTTCTTCTTTGGAATGTCGTCAGGTGTTTCACACTCACTGGAGATCGAGCCCAGCAGCGAGGACTTGGATCAGTTTACTGAAGACCCGGAGTTTTAGATTCACCTGCACATTACATTTCATTTTCATTTCTGTTATGCCATTGTTTAGGCATTGCTTTCATTCCATGTATTTACCTTTCAGATGTATTGTAAAAAGAATGTTAATAAATAAAGTTGATGTTTCATTTACATCTTATCTCTTGTGTATATTTTATTTTATATTGCTTAGATACGCTCAGCGTGTTTACTTCTGAGTAGATACATCGCGTGACTCGTCGATCGTCCTCTACCCGTACACTGGGAATCGGGATGTTACAGGTTTTGTTGGTGGCCCATGTAGTTCAGCACTGTATGGAACCCTACCATGCATGTCTGTTCTGCGTGGACAACATAAGCAATATAACACAAGAACCAGCAACTGAAAATATTCTTTACAATTCATATTCCTTGAATCTTCCAATTTCACATATTTTAAATCTATCCTAACCCAAATTTTTATTTCATGGTTATGGATTCCCCAAACAACACCAGCACCAACTTCAACAACACTCCACCACCCATACCAATTACACCTGCCATAGCTGCTCCGATCAATAAGCAGATGGTACTGCTTGAGGCGATCCACAGCCTCCTGGAGGCACAGCAGCAGCAGACTGCTATCTTGATGAACCGTCCCGAGGCAGAAGCACCTGGGGTGAAGCAATTCAGGGCCTTGCAGCCTAAGCAATTCTCAGGAAAAGAGAGCTCTCTAGAAGCTAAGGAATGAGCTCAGAACATTGAAGATGACCTAGCAGCAGCGCAAGTGCCAGAGGTCACTTGGGTTCGAGTTGCAATGCTGCAGCTCACTGACAATGCACGTGTCTAGTGGAAGGCGGATGAAAGCCTTCTCACCCAACCGATCGAATGGAGGACTTTTCGCGATATGTTCGACGCAAAATACTTCCCCGAGACTGCTAGATTCGATATGGAACAACAGTCCATTCACTTACAATATGGGTCAATATGGACCAAATTAGTGGATGAGTACGATACTGAGTTTACCATGCTCAGTTGATAAGATACATCTCAATATTTCGATTTTAAAATATCATATACTATACAGCTAACACCATACCTTAACAGATTTGCGGCATACCTGATACAGACGGATGAGATCAGAGCCCGACAATTTCAACAAGGGTTAGATCTGGAGATCCAAGCTGCATTAGCTACAGGGGATTTCCCAACCCATGATTTGTCTTTGAAAGCAGCCTGTCGATATGAGGCAGTGGTAAAGAGGAAGGGCAGACCTCAATCTGCCGGAGTTAAGCGCCTTGCCACTCAGATGGCAGGAGGAGCCTCTTCAAGGCCAACTGTTGAACCTAGGAGACTAGAAGAAACCAATAACCAGCCAAGTCCATATTTTTGCTTCTATTGCAAGAGGGAAGGACACTTATGGAAGGACTGTAGGCGCGCAAAAAGTCTGTGCTTAGTTTGTGGCGCATCCAATCACGGAATTGGAAACTGTCCTTATAAACGCAACCCAGCTCACAGACCCACCAACTATCCGCAGCGGCCAGCTATCCAGGCTCCTGCACCTCGTCTTGCACTCCCAGCTCCACCACCTGCACAGCCTAATCGCCAATTCTATCAGGCACTGAGGAACATGCCTCGAGGGCAGAGAAATATGCCCTAAGGACAGAGGAATATGCCTCCAACTAGGAGGAATGGATCATGGTGTCAGGCTTTCCTTTTAGCAGCCGAAGAAGCAGAGGCTGTAGACCAAGATAACACTGGTAATTATCTTCAACCTTTTCAAACCCTTGTACCACTTTGTTATACTTCTATCTCCAAACTTTTCTTGAATCTGTTACACTTTCTTTTTACAAATTTCGAGGATGAAATTTTTATAAGGAGGGTAGAATGTAACAACCCTAACTATCTGTATGATTTTTTTTCAAAATACAGAAAGGTACACCTAAAGCCTGAACATGAGTTATAAGTTTGTTTTGCTTTAGAACAGCAAGAAGGAGCTTGTAGCTCATTGGTAAGACCTTGCACTGCTGAGCAAAGCACCAGAGTTCAAATCCCATCAGCCACACATTCTTTTTATTTAAAATTCTTTTAATCTTTTAGAAGTCCAAGAGTTTGCACGTGCACTACACGTAATAGGGTAAGTTACAGAATAATCAAACATGTGCAATAGGCTAGTTGAAGCGTCATGGACACGTGTCCGCAATCCAGACCCTAGCCCCTCGGATCCGACCGACGAGATCAAGCCATGGCCCAGCGCCGCTGGTCCAACCAAGCCCAAACCCGATTTTTTTTGGATCCCTGCAACCCTTGGACTCCCCTCTTTAACCCCTATCTGTTTGTTTTCCCTGCATTTTCCAGAGAATTAAAATTTAGCAATACTCGATGTTTTAATGCATTTTAATTCTCAAATTTATCACCCCCTAAACCCTAATTTTTCCTATAAATACCCACTCCATTTTACATCACTTCACACTGAAAATTCTATACAAATACCATACAAAATTCCCAAGTCTTTTAGTATACAAGTGGAGATAATGAAGGGCGAAACTCCGACAAAGTTCCGGCAACGATACAAGAAGATTTCGGCGACGAAACGACGCCCCGAATATCTTTTTAGGACCCCTCTCTCTCCTTTAGTCCAACAAACCAGTAATTCCCTCTTTCTCTTCTTTTCTCTATTCTAAAAACTTTCAAAACTAAAACCCGACGGAAGCGGAGTTAGTCTGACTTCCGATTCGGTTTTCTTTACAAACTACACTTTTCTTTAACAAGATAAAACCATATTCTCATATGTTGATTATTAAACATTAACAAACTAAAAAAAAAACAACAAGTTTCATATCAAAATAATCATTTTTGTGACATTTATCGCACTTTTACATAAAAATACCACAAACTATTCATTTTGACCTTTTAACCTTAATTCTTGCTATACCTTTAGATAGTTCACGAGATAATGACCTACCTCATCACAACACACATATCAATCATAGCACGATGAATTTTGGGAAAATAGAATACGGGAAATACGACTTTGCAAATAAATACCTTTAACTTATAAAACCGTTTTTCTTTAAAAAGTGTATTTAACTTTCCATGAAATTGCGCCTCTACAACCCACTTTTGGGGAACCCATTTGGAATGGTGTGGATTATCGCACATTCTCGGGCTTAGTAGAGTGAGATGCAGACCTCCAAAAGGAGCATTCGATCTCGAATGATTTTTATACATTTTTCTTTAGAAAATGAGAATTTTACAAGAAAATAAATAAATTTATTTTCGTTAAATATGTATATATAAATATTACCAAAATACTTATTATATATATATATATATATATTATTCCATGTTTCCAAAACTCAAGAAAAGAATTCCAATATTACATGAAACTACCATGATAATTCAAACAATATCCATATTACAAATAAATACCATATATTATGAGATTAGGTTTAACTCACTAGAAATTTCACTTGTATAAAAATATACATCTATGAGAACTCTAAAGACGAAAATTAAATACTTGAGGTGTATTTTGAAAATTATACAAATTTATTTTTACATAAACCCCCCTCAAGATATACTAAATTACAATAAGGACCTTAGTAACATAGGTTTAAGCGGGACCAGTCTCTTGAGCCTCATGGAGCCGGAGATATGGGTGCTTTCCTATTTAAGGTAGACAACTTAATAAACGGTGTTATCAACATGGTAATTGTCTTGGAAAAAGACATAAATCCTGCTGTCCATGTGCAGCAGTTACCGATAACATCAGAACAATCAGGATTTCAAGTTCTTTAAAAAGTGTCTGACTCAGACTGAGTCTCAATATAACTAATCTGACTTGAGTGTGATTCAAGTACAATTTACAATACAAAAATTCAACATGAATCCGTCTATTCAATCTATATCAATCTATATTGACTGAACCGAACCATGGATATATTCCATCTATATGTTCATCCATTATATCCGTTCCATTTACTGATATCATGGTTTCGTCAAGTCATCCATCTATATAAAACAAGACAATACAATACAAACAATACAATCAAGACATCGCGGAGTTTATAAGGGGTAGATTGGTACGAAAGATGTTAGAAGTGGCACGAGACTGCAACCATAAGACACCTAACCTGAATCTCCATTGCCGTTGTACCGTGGCTGAATGGTTCCTTGTACTCTGTATACCTTAGTCTTTGAGTTAGTGAGACTCCTTTCGTATACACTGGTCTCTTCTGTACCAAGCTACAAACAACAGCGTTAACAATATAATACTACTTTAAAAGTTACATTCTCTTTATGTCTATTCTGTCTCTACTTACTCTTGGGGCTTACCGAGCGATTTGTTCGCTGACGACATTCTCCTTCTTCTTCTTTGGAATGTCGTCAGGTGTTTCACACTCCCTGGAGATCGAGCCCTGCAGCGAGGACTTGGATCAGTTTACTGAAGACCAGAAGTTTTAGATTCACTTGCACATTACATTTCATTTTCATTTCTGTTATGCCATTGTTTAGGCATTGCTTTCATTCCATGTATTTACCTTTCAGATGTATTGTAAAATGAATGTTAATAAATAAAGTTGATGTTTCATTTACATCTTGTCTCTTGTGTATATTTTATTTTATATTGCTTAGATACGCTCAGCGTGTTAACTTCTGAGTAGATACATCGCGTGACTCGTCGATCGTCCTCTACCCGTACACTGGGAATCAGGGTGTTACAGGTTTTGTTGGTGGCCCATGTAGTTCAGCACTGTATGGAACCCTACCATGCAGGTCTGTTCTGCGTGGAAAACATAAGCAATATAACACAAGAACCAGCAACTGAAAACATTCTTTACAATTCATATTCCTTGAATCTTCCAATTTCATATATTTTGAATCCATCATAACCCAATTTTTTATTTCATGGTTATGGATTCCCCAAACAACACCAGCACCAACTTCAACAACACTCCACTACCCATACCAATTACACCTACCATAGCTGCTCCGATCAATAAGCAGATGGTACTGCTTGAGGCGATCCGCAGCCTCCTGGAGGGACAGCAGCAGCAGACTGCTATCTTGATGAACTGTCCCAAGGCAGAAGCACCTGGGGTGAAGCAATTCAGGGCCTTGCAGCCTAAGCAATTCTCAGGAAAACAGAGCCCTCTTGAAGCTGAGGAATGGGCTCAGAATATTGAAGATGACCTGGCAGCAGCACAAGTGCCAGAGGTCACTTGGGTTCGAGTTGCAAAGCTGCAGCTCACTGACAATGCACGTGTCTAGTGGAAGGCGGATGAAAGCCGTCTCACCCAACCGACCGAATGGAGGACTTTTCGCGATATGTTGACGCAAAATACTTCCCCGAGACTGCTAGATTCGATATGGAACAACAGTCCATTCACTTACAATATGGGTCAATGTGGACCAAATCAGTGGATGAGTACGATACTGAGTTTACCATGCTCAGTCGATAAGATACGTCTCAATATTTCGATTTTAAAATATCACATACTACACAGCTAACACCATACCTTAACAGATTTGCGGCACACCTGATACCGACGGATGAGATCAGAGCCCGAAAATTTCAACAAGGATTAGATCCGGAGATCCAAGCTGCATTAGCTATAGGGAATTTCCCAACCCATGATTTGGCTTTGAAAACTGCCCGTCGATATGAGGCAGTGGTAAAGTGGAAGGGCAGACCTCAATCTGCCGGAGTTAAGCGCCTTGCCACTCAGATGGCAGGAGGAGCCTCTTCAAGGCCAACTGTTGAACCTAGGAGACTGGAAGAAACCAATAACCAGCCAAGTCCATATTTTTGCTTCTATTGAAAGAGGGAAGGACACTTATGGAAGGACTGTAGGCGCGCAAAAGGTCTGTGCTTAGTTTGTGGCACATCCAATCATGGAATTGGAAACTGTCCTTATAGAGCAACCCAGCTCACACACCCACCAACTATCCGCAGCGGCCAGCTATCCAGGCTCCTGCACCTCGTCTTGCACTCCCAGCTCCACTACCTGCACAGCCTAATCGCCAATTCTATCAGGCACTGAGGAACATGCCTCGAGGGCAGAGAAACATGCCCCAAGGACAGAGGAATGTGCCTCCAACTAGGAGGAATGGACCATGATGTCAGGCTTTCCTTTTAGCAGCCGAAGAAGCAGAGGCTGTAGACCAAGGTAACACTGGTAATTATCTTCAACCTTTTCAAACCCTTGTATCACTTTGTTATACTTCTATCACCAAACTTTCCTTGAATCTGTTACACTTTCTTTTTACAAATTTCGAGGATGAAATTTTTATAAGGAGGGTAGAATGTAACAAGCCTAACTATCTGTAAGATTTTTTTTTTCCGAAATACAGAAAGGCACACCTAAAGCCTGAACACAAGTTATAAGTTTGTTTTGCTTTAGAACAGCAAGAAGGAGTTTGCAGCTCATTGGTAAGACCTTGCACTGTTGAGCAAAGTACCAGAGTTCAAATCCCATCAGCCATACATTCTTTTTATTTAAATTTTTTTTAATCTTTTAGAAGCCCAAGAGTTTACACGTGCACTACACGTAATAGGATAAGTTACAGAATAATCAAACATATGCAATAGGCTAGTTGAAGCGTCATGGACACGTGTCCCCAATCCAGACCCTAGCCCCTCGGATCCGACCTGCAAGATCAAGCCATGGCCCAGCGTCGCCGGTCCAACCAAGCCCAAACCCGATTTTTTTTGGATCCCTGCAACCCTTGGACTCCCATCTTTAACCCCTATCTATTTGTTTTCCCTGCATTTTCCAGAGAATTAAAATTTAGCAATACTCGATATTTTAATGCATTTTAATTCTCAAATTTATCACCCCCTAAACCTTAATTTTTCCTATAAATACCCACTCCATTTTACATCCCTTCACACTGAAAATTCTATATAAAATTCCCAAGTCTTTTAGTATACTAGTGGAGATAACGAAGGGCGAAGTTCCGACGAAGTTCCGACAACGATACAAGAAGATTCCGGCGACGAAACGACGCCGCAAAGCTCTTTTTAGGACCCCCCACTCTCTCCTCTAGTCCAAAAAACCAGTAAGTCCCTCTTTCTCTTCTTTTCTCTATTCTAAAAATTTTCAAAATTAAAACCCGACGAAAGCAGAGTTAGTCCGACTTTCGATTCGGTTTTCTTTAAAAACTACACTTTTCTATAACAAGATAAAACTATATTCTTATATGTTGATTATTAAACATTAAAAAACTCAAAAAAATAAGTTTCATATCAAAATAATCATTTTTGTGACATTTATCGTATTTTTACATAAAAATACCACAAACTATTCATTTCGACCTTTTAACCTTAATTCTTGCTATACCATTAGATAGTTCACGAGGTAATGACCTACCTCATCACAACACACATATATATCATAGCACGATGAATTTCGGGACAATAGAATATGGGAAATACGACTTTGTAATTAAATACCTTTAATTTAAAAAACCGTTTTTCTTTAAAAAATGTATTTAACTTTCGATGCAATTGCGCCTCTACAACCCACTTTTGGGGACCTCGTTCGGGATGGTGTGGATTATCGCACATCCTCAGGCGTAGTAGAGTGAGATGCAGACCTCCGAAAGGAGCATTCGATCTCGATGAATTTTTATACATTTTTCTTTAGAAAATGAGATTTTTACAAGAAAATAAATAAATTTATTTTCGTTAAATATGTATATATAAATATTACCAAAATACTTATTATATATATATATATATATATATATATTATTCCATGTTTCCAAAACTCAAGAAAAGAATTCCAATATTACATGAAACTACCATGATAATTCAAACAATATCCATATTACAAATAAATACCATATATTATGAAATTAGGTTTAACTCACTAAAAATTTCACTTGTATAAGAATATACATCTATGAAAACTCTAAAGACGATAATTAAATGCTTGAGGTGTATTTTGAAAATTATACAAAATTATTTTTACATAAAACCCCTTTAAGTTATACTAAATTATAATAAGGACCTTAGTAAACATAGGTTTAAGCGGGACCGGTATCTTGAGCCTCATAGAGCCGGAGATATGGGTGATTTCCTATTTAAGGTAGACAACCAAACAAACGGTGTTATTATCACGGTAATTGTCTTGGAAAAAGACACAAATCCTGTCGTCCATGTGCAGCAGTTACCGATAACATCAGAATAATCAGTATTTCAAGTTCTTTAAAAAGTTTCTGACTCAGACTGAGTCTCAATATAACTAATCTGACTTGAATGTGATTCAAGTATAGTCTACAATACAGCAATTCAACATGAATCCGTCTATTCAATCTATATCAATCTATATTGACTAAACCGAACCATGGATATGTTCCGTCTACATGTTCATCCATTATATTCATTCCATTTACTGATATCATGGTTTTGGCAAGTCATCTATCTATATAAAATAAGACAATACAATACAAACAATACAATCAATAAATCGCGGGGTTTATAAGGGGTAAATTGGTATGGAAATTGTTAAAAGTGATACGAGACTGCAACCATAAGACACTTAACCCGAATCTCTATTGCCGTTGTACCGTGGCTGAATGGTTCCTTGTACTCCGTATAGCTTAGTCTCCGGGTTAGTGAGACTCCTCTCGTATACACTGGCCTCTTCTGTACCAAACTACAAACAACAGCGTTAACAATATAATACAACTTTAAAAGTTACATTCTCATTATGTCTATTCCATCTCTACTTACCCTTGGGACTTACCGAGCGATTTGTTCGCTGACGACATTCTCCTTCTTCTTCTTTGGAATGTCGTCAGGTGTTTCGGACTTAGTGGAGATCGAGCCCAGCAGCGAGGACTTGGATCAGTTTACTGAAGATCCGGAGTTTTAGATTCACTTGTACATTACATTTCATTTTCATTTCTGTTATTCCATTGTTTAGGCATTGCTTTCATTCCATGTATTTACGTTTCAGATGTATTGTACAAAGAATGTTAATAAATAAAGTTGATGCTTCATTTACATCTTATCTCTTGTGTATATTTTATTTTATATTGCTTAGATACGCTCAGCGTATTTACTTCTGAGTAGATACGTCGCGTGACCCGTCGCGTCCTCTGCCCGTACACTAGGATGTGGGACGTGAAAGTTAGTATGTAGACCCGAGATCGTCATAGTGTCTTGTGTGATTCCCACTGTGCTTTGATTTCCTCCCTACAATGGCTTAAAAGAGTTGTGCAAACAGGTTGATTTTGGGTACAGTCCCGAATTATATAGAGGTGGTGAGTGATAGAAGGGGTTTCGTCTCTCCCGGTATAAGGAGTTGATGTTGCGCTATGCTCTATTCGTTATAACTACAAAATCCCTGGCCAGAGTTGCTGAGATTTACTGATAAGAGTTATTAGTAGTTTCTCGAACTGTTATGAGCCACACATTGGATTGACTTATCAAATTACTGGGGTCTGACTTTTACCACCCCTAAACTTCATACGCGACATATCAGATGAAGAGACCGTACTGTACGGTAAGTGTTACCTATAGACTTCATGGGAGTTTGGACAATCTTGCTTGTTGATCTTCTGATCGCTCAATACCCGGATAGCCGTTACATCTAGCTAGTACCGCTGACAGCTTATTGTAAGTCTATGTCACGCACCCCACAAACTTGCGGGGAGGCGGAATATATGAAAAACGATTATCAGGGCTTCGTAACACGGACTTGAGCGCATGAATCGTATCTAAACCATTGCTAACTATATACTAGAGGTTTAACTACTCGGATTCGAAGTTATACCTCACGTTACTTGTCCTTCGGGTCTTCATCGCGGTCCTCCACTCCTCATAGACTCCTTGGAACATCGGCACCTCAACGGCCTCCTCGAGTCAAAGACGATCCACCCGAAAGCTCCTACGCCAAGCTTAATCTCTAACTTGAGATAACTAGGTTGCTTAAAGTGCTAATCTAAGCTACCTAGGGGATATAGAGTGAGGTTATGGATGTATTAGTCTAGCTAACCCTTGATCTCAACACATGAAAGGTTAGGGTTAGGGTTTGAAGAGAGAGTGAGCTTGAGGAGAGAGAAGGTGAAGATGATGAATGAAATGAGATAATGATCTATCATAATATATATGAAGCATTATTATTTATCCAAAAATGAAATAATAGAATTAACAACTATGCTTCATAAATATCTATGAGTGATTCATCTCCATGAGTCATTAAGCATTTATGATGCATTAATCACATGGATGAATCACACAAATGAGTCACTAATCTCATTTAATGCAATGCCACCTTACCCCCCCAAGTCACCACTCTTCTAGAAGCTTCCCGACAAATTACGAGAACGCTCCTCCAATCCGTGAAAACACGGAAAAACTTTAGACTGTATAAATCCTATAACCCGATACTAGAATCTGGCTTAAACCAAAGCCGGCTAGTAAAAGATGTCCGAAAAGACGTACGTGCGTAAACACACGTACGCGTCCGAACCCTTGTCGTAAAACTATACGACCTCTATATCGTTTCGCCTGGAGCAGGGAAACTCTCTGTGTGGGACTCTAAAGACTCAACACTATGCTGGCAGTGGGTTTAACCACAGACCGCAAGCGGCAGTAGCTGTACGTAACGGTCCCCAGGTAGATGTCGACAAGAAGGCCGATGAGGAAAATCATCCGAACTCCCACTGAGCCTGATGCGACAATCTTCGTACAGTCCGGTCTGTTCGTCTAAGACTATCGCATATCAAGCCTAGGGGGCGGCAAGCGTCAGTCCCCTAATAGCTGTATAAGTCGTGTCGGAGCGAAGCCCATTACACCCTGAGAAAACTACTGGAACCTACCAGTAAATCTCGCTTGCCCTGGCCAGGGACTTTGCGTAATGGCTCTCTGACACAGCGCGATATCAACTCCCAATACCGGGAGAGACGAATCCTATCTAACCGCCACTGCCTCCAAGTGCTCGGGACTGCACCCAACTGCTACCTGTTTGCACGACTCCTTTGAGCCGTGGTAGGGTAGCAATCTAAGAACAGTAGGACACACTCGAGGCGAAGTAGCAGTGTCAAGTCTGCGGACTATGCTGTACTCATGTCACCTGGGAACTGTTAACTGACGATGGGTATAATACCAACCAATCAGTTCCCCTGCGAGTCCTGTCCGGTGTACCCGTAACCTAACGAGCACCTGTATACTATCTCCAGTACGACGTACTGATGGCTGTGGGACAGACCATCTCCCCAACTAGGATGAGAAGCGTACACACTTAGTCTACTCCGGAATATCGATGCCCTATCTCGATAATCCAACGACCAGGGACCTGTATAGGATGTTACTTAAAGACTACCCAGCCCCCACTAGTGTGACTGCCATCACAACGCTGGTAATCAAGCAAAGATCCTATGGGCTCTACTAATATGTATAAGTGCTACGTTACAAGAAACATATGCACATATTAAAGTAGACACAAACCAAGTAGCATACTACCATTTTTAGCAAGACTGTTATATACAACTGTGAATATCCCAAGCTTCCATTAAGTAATATACAACCTAGTATGATACAATAATGGCCCCTAGGGCATATACACTTACAATCTCCCACTTGCACTAGGGCCATGAGCTGGCATATCGTAGACCTATCATCTCGAATAGCCTCTCGAACTGCGTCTGAGGAAGGGCCTTTGTGAATGGATCGGCAATGTTATTCTCCATCTTTACTCTCTTCATCTCGATCTCCCGGCGATCTACGATCTCCCTGATCAGGTGATACCGCCTTAAGATGTGTCTGGACTTCTGATGGGACCTGGGTTCCTTCGCTAAAGCTATAGCGCCGTTGTTGTCACAATACAAAGGTATTGGATCAACACTGGTAGGAACCATCTGAAGTTCTGTGAGGAACTTCTTCATCCAGACAGCTTCTTTTGCGGCATCGCAAGCAGCTATGTACTCTGCTTCCATCGTTGAGTCAGCAACGGTCTCCTGTTTGGAACTCTTCCAACAGACTGCCCCTCCATTGAGGGTAAAGACATAACCCGACATGGACTTGGAGTCATCTTTGTCACTCTGGAAGCCGGAGTCGGCAAAGGCCTCAATCTGGAGGTCTTTTCCGCCATACACCAAGAACATATCTTTAGTCCTCCTCAGGTACTTGAGGATGTTCTTTACTGCTATCCAGTGCTTCTCCCCTTGGTTTGCCTGATACCGGCTTACAACGCTCAATGCGTATGCTACATCTGGTCTGGTACATAACATCGCATACATTATAGAGCCTACCGCAGAAGCGTAGGGTATAATCGACATGCGATCCCTTTCCAAATCAGTCTTGGGAGACATCTCTTTGGAGAGGGTGATTCCGTGACAAGCCGGTAGATTACCACGCTTAGAATCATCCATACTGAATCTCTTCCCTATGGTGTCTATGTACCTAGACTGCGAAAGTCCCAACATCCTCTTTGATCTATCATGATAGATCCGAATCCCCAGAATGTAGGTGGCATCACCCAGGTCTTTCATGGAGAATTTATATGACAAGAATCTTTTGATTGACTGTAACATAGGAATATCATTTCCTATTAGGAGAATGTCATCCACGTACAAGACGAGGAATACTACAGCTCTCCCTACAATCTTACTGTATATGCAAGGTTCATCTGGATTTTTGATAAAGTCAAATTCTTTGACAGCATCATCAAAACAGATGTTCCAACTCCGCGATGCCTGCTTTAGTCCATAAATGGACTTAAGCAGCTTGCATACTTTACCGGTGCTCCCACTCTGAATGAATCCTTCTGGTTGATCCATATAGACGCTTTCTTCTAAATTACCATTTAGAAAGGCCGTCTTTACGTCCATCTGCCAGATTTCATAATCGTGGAAGGCAGCAATAGCAAGAAGGACCCGAATAGATTTAAGCATAGCCACTGGAGAAAAGGTTTCATCATAGTCCAAACCAGGTCTTTGACGGAAACCCTTTGCAACAAGTCTAGCTTTATAGGTTTCAACCTGTCTATCTACACCAATCTTCTTTTTGAAGATCCATTTGCATCCTACGGGTTTTACCCCTTCTGAAGCAGTGTCCAAAGTCCATACTTTGTTAGTGTACTGGACTCCATTTCGGTCCGCATTGCATCCAGCCATTTTACTGAGTCACCGCTCTGAATGGCTTGCTGGAAGCTAGTAGGCTCATCATAGTCAATAGTGTAATCCTCTCTATCCCCGTCTATGAGAAAACCGTAGTATCTCTCGGGCGGATGAGATTTCCTACTACTCCTGTGGAGTGGCGTCGGGATGTCCGGTTCTTCTGAAACCTCTGGTTCTACCAAGCTTTCAGTAATAGCTTGTGGTTCTGGAATTTCTTCCAGTTCTATTGCGCTCCCACTTATCTGATTTTCTAAAAACTCAGTTCCCAAGAAGCGAGCATTATGAGAAAAAAAATCTTTTGTTCCTCTGCGTAATAGAAATAATATCCTTTGGAGTTCTTTGGATATCCCACAAACTTATACTGTACTGATCGTGCCTCTAGCTTGTCCGCATGCTGCTTCTTTACAAAAGATGGACATCCCCATATCTTAATATGTTTAAGATAGGGTTTCTTTCCACACCACATCTGATATGGTGAAGTAGGCACAGTCTTAGTTGGAACTCGGTTTAAAAGGTATGCAGCTGATTCTAGTGCATATCCCCAGAATGATCGCGGTAACTCAGCGTTACTCATCATGGAACGAACCATATCCAATAGGGTTCGATTCCTCCTTTCTGATACACCGTTATGTTGTGGCGTGTATGGAAGAGTAAGCTGAGAGAGAATTCCATTCTCTTTTAAGTAACCCAGGAATTCGACACTTAAGTATTCACCACCTCGATCAGATCTTAGTGTCTTTATACTCTTACCTGTTTGTTTTTCCACTTCATTCTTGTATTCTTGGAATTTCTCAAAGGCCTCGGATTTATGCTTCATTAAGAAGACATATCCATACCTAGAGAAATCATCCGTAAAAGTAATGAAGTAGGAATAACCACATCGCGCATGTGTAGACATTAGACCACACACGTCACTGTGTACGAGTCCTAAGAGCTCGCTTGCTCTTACTCCGTGTCCAGTGAACGGAGTCTTTGTCATCTTTCCTTTGAGACAAGATTCACAAGTAGCATAAGATTGATATTCGAACGGATTCAAATATCCTTCTCTATGTAACTTAGTCAACCTTCTCTCATTGATGTGACCTAGTCTACAATGCCATAAGAAAGCCTGATTTATTTCTGGAGACTTTCTTTTAAGTGTGTTCTGGACATTGAAAACCTGAGCTTGATTCAATACATATATACCGTCATCTAATATACCAGACCCAATCAGAACTTGATTTAGGTGGATGTGAACTACATCGCTTACGAATGTAAAGTCATATCCCTCTCTTGAAAGTAAGGATACTGATATGATATTACAAGTCAAACTAGGTACATACAGACAGTTACGTAGAATTAATATCTGCCCACTTGTCAAACCTAGACGATATTCTCCCACGGATTCAGCGTCCACGCTCATTCCGTTTGCAATTCTGAGAGACAAATCACCTACCCTTATAACTTTACGGTTTCTCAAAGCATGTAATGAATTACAGATATGAGATCCTGCTCCGGTATCTAGTACCCAGGAAGTAGAGTTAATTGAAAAACAGTTCTTAATTACAAACACACTTGAAGCTGAAGCCATAACATGCTTCAAATCCTGGCTACTGGCTTTGCTAGCCCTGCAATCATTCTGCCAATGTTCATTCCTGTAACAATAGGAACGTCCCTCTTTTACTATATCCAGTCTCGAAACTTTTTCCCTTCTCTTTCCTTCTATTTCCCTGGTTTCCTTCAGGGTAGGAGGCAGAGACTGTAGAATCAGGTCAGTATCTGACCCGTTCTCCAACGTGGTCTTCAGGTCCGTGAGCTCATCAATATAGCTAGTCATTGTAAGGATGTTGTCCCCTACAGATGAACCGTCAGCTAACCTCGCTTGAATTAATTCGTTCGAGATTTCATATCTTGTGATATGAGATTCCTCTCCATATAAATCTTTGTTATGGAGAAAGATGAAAACTAAGTCCATCTTCTCGTGCTTCTTCTGGTATACACCATCAACTGAAGCTAACATAAGGCACTTAGCTTTCGCTTTATCTTTTTCCCTTGTCTGACGGATATCTATATCCGCGACAGTGGAAACTGGATCTGGGACGGCGGGATCTTGAGTAGTGATAGGGTGGTCCAGCTTGTCATAGGCAATGGACATCTGGACAAACCTTTGCCAGTCATATAAGTCAGATTCAGTCAATTTGTTATCTAGATGTAACCTATGTGTGGTCACAAGGTCGCTGCAATTTAAGAGAGAGAAGAAAATACTATTAGCATGATGCTCTTGCAAGTTTAGAATGGTTTAATTTATCTAAGCAGGATGGCTCCCACTGTTTCTCGAATCCCTCCTCAAACCATAAAAGAAGAATTAGCCAGGACTATTCTCACCGTACAATTCTTGCTTAACCGTTCAGCCAGGTCAGTGTCAATACTTCTAGGGAGGTTTTCCAACGCTTTCGCGAAGTTCCTTAATTAAATAACCTCTTTTTTCTGGGGGCGTAACCCCGCTGACACCTTTCTAGGCACCTACTTGGTTTATAGCATTGATCGTTAAGTGACGAATCTCCTGATAAGTATATACTCACAGTAGGATCGGGATCCAAAATATCATCGCATGATAATGTTGAAGGAAGCCTACCAACATTCATCAAACTCCAAAATGGTATGCTCTTTCTGCAAATTTCAGTTTCTTTAGAAATTCCCGATGTGGATTTTTGCCCCATGCTCTTATGACCTTGACTTTGGCCAAACAAATCATAAGTCACATGTCAAGTTCTATCCGTCATTGTCCAGGTTAATTTGAACCCATCCGTACATACCCTTGACTTTGGCCAAACAAGGCAGTACGACTGTCCCAAACCAACGCATCTATCTATGCTACATATGAATATCCAACAGCTACATATGAATATCCAACAGCTACAAAACACTGTGCCTTGACTTTGGCCAAACAAACACAGCTTGAATACTATTGACTATCCATATGAAATGACGGAGGGCTACGACTGGTTTTGGCTAAACCGTGAACGTAGTGAACTTGATATAATCGAAGGAACCTGATACTTTTTTAAAAGGAGTGGTCAAAACTCCGCAATTAAAAATTTCTGCTCTTTTAAAATAACCGAGTGGTTTCTTTTAAATTTGTTCCAACGACTTAACTTTGGTTTATTTTCTTTGCATTATAATAATGCGTCCCATCATTTATCCTATCATTGCAGAAAACAACGAAAATACCACGTCCTCTTATGCCATCCGCATTCCCCACGGGGTCCCGTCATCACCCGTTAGGTTACTTAACTAACGACAGAGCGGGGGCTGGGCTAGTGCGGGTGTAAAACATAAGTGACGTCTAATAGCTATTATATATAGATATTGTACATTCGCCAGACGCAATAATAAGCATTCCAGATCACAGATGAACTTTATTGGATTTATTAGCAATCCGCATTTGCTTTGAGCCTGCAATAAAAGACGGATTACACAGTTGTGATGAATAGCCATTACCCCACCCTAGACCCCTACGGGTACGGCAAACTACCCGCCAAGTACCCGAAGTGAAGCGGTCTCCCTCAACAACGTGAGTAGGCCACTAAACACTTCGACGTACCCGGTAGTTTGTGTACCCCACCTTGGGTCTATCTTAGGAGCAAAAACAGTAAAAAGAAATAATACAACGGTGGCTACAACCGCAACCTGGATGTGCCCCGCAAAAGAATATTACATCAAATTACATTTACATTGAATGAATGAATATTAAACACATCTCAAACCCCGGCTAATCATCACAACAGTCCAACACAGTTCATATACACAAACAGTAAACATTTCAGAAATGTGCAACCCCCAGCCAACCGACATACTAGCAGTTAGGGGAGGTTTACGAACACATTAAACATTACAGATAAAAACCCGATTAGCAAATATCTTAGAACATCGATCGATAACCATATTCCGTGTTTACCCCAAAAGCAAACCAGCAAAGAAGCAACCTGGGTAGAAACAGAACATACAGGAAAACAGAAAACCATAAAATAGGAATTACTGAGCAAATACGAGTCAACTCGGAGTTGACTCGGCGGCGGATCCGCGGCACAAGCACTCTATTGCCGCGGATCCGCGGCCATTTTGCCGAGTTACTGGCTCGTATTTTCCCAGTATTCTTAAAATACCCTGCTGTGAATTTTAAGGTATGTCAAATAATTTTTTAGACACTTTTAAAATTAACAGAAACTTGGGATTTCCGGGGTTTCGTTTTCGCGTTTTCTGACGATCGAAGTTCTAATCAGTTGCTAACAAGCTAGTAATGGTTTAGTTGTCTCTGATACCACTATAAGTCCATGCACGCACCCCACAAACTTGCGGGGAGGCGGAATATATGAAAAACGATTATCAAAGCTTCGTAACACGGACTTGAGCGCATAAATCGTATCTAAACCATTGCTAACTATATACTAGAGGTTTAACTACTCGGATTCGAAATTATACCTCATGTTACTTGTCCTTCGGGTTTTCATCACGGTCCTCCACTCCTCGTAGACTCCTTGGAACATCGGCACCTCAACGGCCTCCTCGAGTCAAAGACGATCCACCCGAAAGCTCCTACGCCAAGTTTAATCTCTAACTTGAGATAACTAGGTTACTTAAAGTGCTAATCTAAGCTACCTAGGGGATATAGAGTGAGGTTATGGATGTATTAGTCTAGCTAACCCTTGATCTCAACACATGAAAGGTTAGGGTTAGGGTTTGAAGAGAGAGTGAGCTTGAGGAGAGAGAAGGTGAAGATGATGAATGAAATGAGATAATGATCTATCATAATATATATGAAGCATTATTATTTATCCAAAAATGAAATAATAGAATTAACAACCATGCTTCATAAATATCTATGAGTGATTCATCTCCATGAGTCATTAAGCATTTATGATGCATTAATAACATGGATGAATCACACAAATGAGTCACTAATCTCATTTAATGCAATGCCACCTTACCCCCCCCCCCAAGTCACCACTCTTCTAGAAGCTTCACGACAAATTACGAGAACGCCTCTGCAATCCGTGAAAACACGGAAAAACTTTAGACTGTATTAATCCTATAACCCGATACTAGAATCTGGCTTAAACCAAAGCCGGCTAGTAAAAACTGTCCGAAAAGTCGTACGTGCGTAAACACACGTACGCGTCCGAACCCTTGTCGTAAAACCATACGACCTATATATCGTTTCGCCTGGAGCAGGGAAACTCTCTGTGTGGGACTCTAAAGACTCGACACTACGCTGGCAGTGGGTTTAACCACAGACCGCAGGCGGCACTAGCTGTACGTAACGGTCCCCAGGTAGATGTCGACAAGAAGGCCGATGAGGAAAATCATTCAAACTCCCACTGAGCCTGATGTGACAATCTTCGTACAGTCCGGTCTGTTCGTCTAAGACTATCGCATATCAAGCCTAGGGGGCGGCAAGCGTCAGTCCTCTAATAGCTGTATAAGTCGTGTCGGAGCGAAGCCCATTACACCCTGAGAAAACTACTGGAACCTACCAGTAAATCTCGCTTGCCCTGGCCAGGGACTTTGCGTAATGGTTCTCTGACACAGCGCGATATCAACTCCCATTACTGGGAGAGACGAATCCTATCTAACCGCCACTGCGTCCAAGTGCTCGGGACTGCACCCAACTGCTACATGTTTGCACGACTTCTTTGAGCCGTGGTAGGGTAGCAATCTAAGAACAGTGGGACACACTCGAGGCGAAGTAGCAGTGTCAAGTCTGCGGACTATGCTGTACTCTTGTCACCTGGGAACTGTTAACTGACGATGGGTATAATACCAACCAATCAGTTCCCCTGCGAGTCCTGTCCGGTGTACCCGTAACCTAACGAGCACCTGTATACTATCTCCAGTACGACGTACTGATGGCTGTAGGACAGACCATCTCCCCAACTGGGATGAGAAGCGTACACACTTAGTCTACTCCGGAATATCGATGCCCTATCTCGATAATCCAACGACCAGGGACCTGTATAGGATGTTGCTTACAGACTACCCAGCCCCCACTAGTGTGACAGCCATCACAACGCTGGTAATCAAGCAAAGATTCTATGGGCTCTACTAATATGTATAAGTGATACGTTACAAGAAACATATGCACATATTAAAGTAGACACAAACCAAGTAGCATACTACCATTTTTAGCAAGACTGTTATATACAACTGTGAATATCCCAAGCTTCCATTAAGTAATATACAACCTAGTATGATACAATAATGGCCCCTAGGGCATATACACTAACACTTATAGGTGACTGAAGTGATCATCACTTACTGCTGGCGTATTGAAGAGTCTTTAGAGTCCCACATAGAAGTTTCCTGGTTCAAACGAAACGAAGTAGGACACATATGTTGATATGTGCAGGGGCTAAATTAAATACGAGGATATGATACCGTATTCTAATCTGACGGTTATTTGTTATCGGTTAGGTTATATGTGATATAACCGGATTATCGAATTAAGTGTTGATTTTATAATGTGATATACAGATAAATGATATTAGTTGGTTATATGTGATATAACGTGATTATTAAATCAAGTGTTGATTTAATAATTTGATATATTTTTATATTTGATATAATTATATGTTAACTAATATTATTAGCTCACTAATTGCTTTATCAATATATATATATATATATATATATATATTTGATATATAAATATATATATTATTAAATGAAGCATGGTTGAAATTTCTATTATTGGAAAATAGAAAATGAGGTGTAAATTGTGGTATGGTTTAAGGCATAGCTTTTATCATTTTATATTGGTCTTGACTCACTATTCAAGCATGATTGCAATTTTATTATTGCAATTTATTTCCATGCTTGAATAAGTGAGTAGCCATTCATTCATTCTACACACCTGGTGATTTTTGCCTTAGTCATTTCTTGAGCTCTTGCTCTCCTCAATTTTTCTCACCTCATCTCCAAGCTCAAAAACCCTAATATGTGATGTGAATCATTGAGCTTGTGAGAACTCTAGTGAGCCTTAAATTCCCTACTTCACCATCCTACACTAAACTAGCACTTTGGTATGACGCGTTTCCTTCACTAATAGGAGATTAGTGAAGAGGTAGCTTGAGCTAGAGGGATTTCGGGTGGATCGTCTTTGGCGTGAAGATCATGAAGGAGGCTCGTTCAAACTTAAAGTGGAGCCTATTGGAGTCGCGTAGACCACAACCCGGAGCATTTGAAGAGAAGGACACGGTCTACAAGGTTGTTACCTCCTTCCCTTCTCTATGTTTGTGATATCATCATAGTTTAACCCTAATATTCTAGTTAAGATCTTAGTTAATGTTCGTTAGCACTCGAAATTTTTAAAATTGCATGTGTGATGCCCGTTTAAACCAAGTCGCGGTGCTACCAAACACTTTCACTTCTTCATCCAGACCACTTCTTTTGTGGCATCGTTAGAAGCAATGTATTCAGCCTGCATCGTCGAGTCTGCGACGGTGTCCTGTTTGGAGCTCTTCCAACAGACCGTCCTTCCGTTGAGGGTAAACACAAAATCCAAGACATACTTGCTGTCATCCTTGTCACTCTGAAAGCTTGAGTCAGAGAAGGACTCGACCTATAGGTCTCCATTACCGTAAACTAAGAACATCTCCTTAATCCTTCTCAAGTACTTGAGAATGTTCTTCACACCTGTCCAATAATTCTCACCTGGGTTCGACTGATACCGGCTCACCATGCTAAGCGCGTAAGCTACATCTGGTCTGGTATATAGCATTGCATACATTATAGATTCTACCACCGAAGCGTAGGGTATAGTGCTTATGTGAACTATTTCCTCATCATTCTTGGGAGACATTTCTTTGGAGAGGGTGTTTCAATGCAATACGGGTATATTACCTTACTTGGAATCTTCCATACTGAATCTCTTCAGTATGGTCTCTATATACCTGGACTTTGAAAGTCTCAACAATCTCTTGGATCAATCTCTGTTGATCTTTATTCCTAGAATGTACGAGGCATCACCCTGGACCTTTCTGGAGAACTTTTATGACAAGAACAGCTTGACCGACTGCAGCATAGGAATGTCATTTCCTATCAAGAGAATATCATCGATGTACAAGACGAGAAATACGACAGTTCTCTTTACAATTTTCTTGTAGATACATGACTCATCTTCGTTTTTGATGAAGTCAAATTTCTTAACTATCTCATCAAAATAGATGTTCCAGCTCCGCGACACCTGCTTTAATCTATAAATGGATTTAAGCAATTTGCATACGTTTTTGTTGCTCCCACTGTCTATGAATTCCTCCGGCTGATCCATATAAACGCACTCTTCTAAACTTCCATTTAGAAAAGTCGTTTTAACGTCCATCTGCCAGATATCATAGTCATGGTAGGCAGCAGTGGCAAGTATGATCCGAATGGATTTTAGCATTGCCACTGGAGAAAAAGTTTCTTCATAGTCTACTACTAGTCTTTGACGAAAACTTTTTGCAACAAGATTAGCCTTATAGGTTTCCACCTGTCCATCTGCACCAATCTTATTTTTTAAAATCCACTTGCATCCAATAGATTTTACCCCAGGAGGAGCAATATCCAAAATCCAAACTTTGTTGGTGTATATGGACTCCATTTCGGATTGCATAGCATCAAGCCATTTTACAGAGTCCCTACTGTTAATGGCCTGCTCGAAATTAGTAGGATCATCTTCTTCCAAGATGCAATCCTTTCGATCCCCATCTATGAGAAAACCGTAGTATCTCTCGGGCGGACGAGAAATCCTACTAGATCTGTAGAGTGGAGGAAGTTCGTCCGGTATTATGGAATCCTGTGGTTCCACCAAATGTTCAGTTTCAGCTTGTGGTTTCATAATTTCTTCCTGTTCTATCATGCTTCCACTAATTTCTTTTGCAAGAAACTGCCATTCTAAAAATTTAGCATGCTGAGCAACAAACACTTTCTGTTTCTTGGTGTGGTAGAACAGATATCCATAACCATTCTTTGGATATCCCACAAACTTACATAAAGCTGACCGTGCCTCCAGTTTATCCGGATTATGCTTTTTAATGTAAGCCGGACAACCCCATATCTTAAATCTTTTAAGATATGGCATTTTACCATTCCATATTTCGAATGGTGTCTTAGGTACGGATTTGGATGGAACATCATTCAATAGATATGCAGTCGTCTCAAGCGTATATCCCCAGAATGAAAAAGGTAACTCGGCATTACTCATTATGGAGCGCACCATATCCAATAGGGTACGGTTCCTCCGCTCCGATACACCATTGTGCCGTGGTGTATACGGAGGAGTAAGCTGAAAGTGAATGCCGTTATCTTTTAGAATGTCCCGGAATTCCGTACTCAAGTACTTCTCTCCTCGATTAGATCGAAGGATCTTGATACTTTTTCCTGTTTGGTTCTCTACTTCACTTTTATATTCTTTGAATTTCTCAAAAGTTTCAGATTTGTGTTTCTTGAGAAATACATATCCGAACCTAGAGAGATCATCAGTGAATGTAATGAAGTACGAGAACCCACCCCTTACATGTATAGACATCAGTCCATATACATCAGTGTGTACGAGTCCCAAGAGCTCTATAGCTCTTTCTCCGTGTCCGGTGAACGGAGATTTGGTCATCTTTTCTTTGAGACAGGACTGGCAAATTTCATAAGATGAAAATTCGAGCGAATTCAGAAATCCATCCTTATACAACTTGGCTAGTCTTTTCTCATTGATATGACCAAGTCTACAATGCCATAAGTAGGCTTCATTCGTATCTGAACTCTTCCTCTTGCATGTATTTTGTACATTGAAAACTATGTTTTGATTGAGAACGTAAATACCATTACAAAGTGTACCTTCTGCAACCAATACCTGATTAAGGTAAATGTTCATGATATTTCTATCTAGAACAAAGTTGTATCCACCTTCATCAAGTAAAGAAACTGATATGATGTTGTAGAGCATGAAAGGTACATAGTAACAATTGTTCAAAATCATAGTATTTCCGCTTGGTAATAATAAATGATATTCACCGACGGCAATAATATCAACTTGTGCTCCGTTCCCTACTCTGAGGGACATATCACCCGGTCCAACCATTCTACTTTTTCTCAGTCTTTATAATAAATTACAGATATAAGATCCGGACCCGGTATCTAGTACTCAGGAGGTAGGTTTGACCGAAAAACAGTTTTCAATAACAAATACACCCGAAAAAGATGCATTAGAATGCTTCTCCTTCAATAGGGTTATCTGGAATTCCTTACAGTTCCCCTTCCCTTGTTCATACCCGTGACAGTTGTCACAAGTTAGAGACAAACCGACGTTCCCCAGCCCTGTGTAACAAGCTAGTTCGGTCAAGATAAACATTTTATTATCTTGATTAGGGTGTGACATGTTTGCTACCTGAAGAGAGAAAAGAAACACTCAGCGTGCACTCTTGCAAGATTAGATTGGTTATTAGTTTATCTAATCATGATGGCTCCCACTGTTTCCTCGAATTTTCCTTCAAACCTTAAAAGGAGAACTAGTCAGGATCATTCGTACCTTATAAATTCGCTAACCATTCAGCCAGGTGAGTGTTGATACTCCGAGGGAGGTTCTCCGTGTTCTCGCACGAACCTAATTAAAATAAATATCATTTCCGCAGAGGTATAGCCCCGTTAACATTTTTCTAGACACCTAATAGGTTAGATAATTATGAAGTGAAAAATATCTTCCAAGAGTAATCCTACTCATCAGTGGGATCGGGATCCAACTATCATCGCGTAATAACCTAGATGGAAGCCACTCTAGTTATCACATTTCAGAAGGTATACAACACCAGCAAGTTTCCTGTATATTTGAAACTCCCGATTTGGTTTTTGCCTCTGACGGCTTATGATCTTGACTAGATCAACATATTATAAACCGCTAGTTAAGTTCAAGTCATCATTATCCTAGATTAATTTAGAACCACTCGCATATACCCTTGACTAGGTCAAAATGGTTATGTGGCTGTCCTAAATAATCGCAACACTTGCAACAAATAAGCACCACTCAGCTACCGAACACTACGCCTTGACTAGGTTAAAACACGCAACACGAATACTAAGTAACTGTAACGTTTTAGAAATCTTTTTGCGAATTTTCCGTTTTTAGGTAAAATAAACTGTATTTTCCGTAAAACGTAGAAGCGATCTTTTTGCAGTATAGAATGCACTGCACCTAGTTTAGCTAGGAAATTGCTAGTTTGTGGGTTTTTGTAAGCCACTGGTAATTTTTGTGCATTTTAATATTTTTCCCTAATTAAAATATTATTTTAATGCTTTATTTATACACTTTATTAGTAGTAATTACTTTTTGGTTTGGATTTATTATTACTAATGTAAATCTATCCTAAGTTAATCACTAGATTAAGCTTAATTCTTTCTCACCTAAAATATCTAGATATTTATGTGAATTAAATGGAAATTTTAATTAAATTTTTAAAGATGACATAAAGCTTTTTTGTTTTATTATGCAATTATTGTTATTTTCTTCTAGAATTTGCTATACAATTCCGAACCTCATCATCTTTTCCTCCATAGCTGGCCACTTCATTCCTTGGCTGCCCATTTATTTTCTCACCTCATTTCAACAATTTAAAGCCAAAATAAATCATCAAAAATGCTAAATAATTCATACAAACTTAAATACAAATCATTTCCCTTTATTCTTCTTCATAAAATATGCTTGGATCTTCATCAAGTTAGCATTTTGGAGGTTATTTTCGATGATCCTGTTGCAAGATTTTGAATCAAGTGGAGATATAATTTCTAACCCTAAGCTCAAGTTCTTGTTTTAATACATTATGTTGGCTTAATAGTTGTTAATTAAAATTTTCATTTGCATGTTTAGAAAATTCTGGAAAAGGGTTTTTGTTAATCAAGTTAAGGTTTTGATTAGTAAAAAGGTTAAATAGTAAGTTAAGCTTGATGAAAACTTAACCTAGTTGCTAGTTTGTTAAATGATATTTTCTTAATTGTATAATTAAGCTAATTAGCAAACTAAACTTTTACTAAACCTAATTAAGTGAGGTTTAAATTCTAATAAAGGTATGAGTGGTTTAATCATGCTATATTATGATGTTTGTGATTTCTAGTTTTGATAAAATTTGTAGTTTTGAGCTAAAATGTTATATGTTACTTACTAGATTTCGGTAAGTTTTGGCGTGGGTTTGTTTTGACGTTGCGACATTATTTATATTAGATTCTGCGTTTATTAGTGTGTTGTGAATGCGCGATCGGTACGATCAGGATCTAGGCTTGAAAGTTGTGTCGTTTAGCGTTCCTAGCTCGGATTGTACCGATGTCGTTCGTGTCTTTGTGTAGCTTTTGCTCTTGAGTTGGTTTCGTAGTGTTGCTACGCGCTTTAGCCACTAGACGAAATACTTGAGAGTATATTTGGAGTTGGTGTGTCGGTCAAACGTAGTTGGTACGTGTTATTGGTCGATTGCTAATATATACTTGTTATATGCTTTCAGGATCGCAGGCGGGGACTTCGGGCACTGCGAAGAAGGAAAAGCAAGTGGTTGTCTTTACTTAGCCAGGATTGTTGTGAGTAGATTTAAAATCTACAGAGGAATCGCCCGCATGGCGTTATGCGTCTAGGCTAGATTAAATGATATGACTATTAGTTAGATGTATACGGATATTGATTGTGCATGTGTACCTTTGTTGCATATCTCATTTCCTATTATGCATGGACTTAGTATTAATGAGACACAACACCATTATTGACGGTTAATATTTCACAAGTACTAATTATATGCTACATACACACCGTCGATAATTGCCATGACACGCACAACACCTATACATATGTGATATTGTATTGTTTAGGGACATTGAGACATGATCCTTATTTTCCTTCGTGCATATGACATATAGCATACCTGTATACTTACATGCTTACACATATGCCTTGACATACTTACATGCTAGTTACCCATATACCTATATGGTATTATACTATTACACATATGAGACATAGCTATATGTACATCTTGCATACATAATTATACATATACCTGGAGTGTATTACATCATTATTGATAGGTAGATAAACATATCTTGCTATGCCAACATATTTATGCATACCTGGCTATAGCTACATGTTCACCTATATTTGATATTGTATGGACTAGGAGAAATTAGGAACCGCATGATATATATATTAGCTTGTTATAGTTAAATAGAGGTTTTCCTTTATATACTCATATTACTGTTTCATGTTCCATATATTACATTCATGGATTTCATATGATGTTCTCTGATATTTTTACTGCTAAGTATATATAACAGTAGAATGGGACGCTGTTATATATATATATATATATATATATATATATATATATATATATATATATATATATATATTAGTGGAATGGGACGCTAATATATATGTATTGATTCATGCAGTTATACTTATTCATTACTTGATGTTTTCTGGATTTGAGAACCGTGGTTGTTTCATGAAATTATGCATTATTTGAAGAACCCGGTTTCTCTTGATATGATATTTCAGCTTCCACTATAAGATATCTCGGTTCTGAGTTTATATATACCCCAAGCGAAGAGGTTTCGTGGGCCGTGTACGGGTACATAGCGGAACCCAGTTAGTTCCCCGGGGCAAGAATATCGACGGTACATGCCGATGAGCCTGGCTGGGGGTGTGTGCCAACCGGTGACAGTATTTGAACTCGACGGATATCTGGGGGATACCGATAGAGGTTATGTACGCACATGCCCTTGTCGATTGCGGGTGGTGGACACTCAGGTTCCATAGGATGTACGTACATGACGTAGGAGGGCCAGTCCAAGGACACGTCGCCTCAGAGATGAGTATTTATGTGTCGATGTTAGACACTTGTTTTCATGATATTTTTGGGTGTCGATATTGGACACTCAGGTTACATGATATATACTCGATATTAGATACCGGTTATATGAGACTTACTTGAGGTTAGATAGTGGTTATATGAGACGTACTTAAGGTTGGATACTGGTTATATATATGATCTTACAGGATATAAGAGCCAATTTGGGGGCTGATTTGAGGAAATTTGGGATTTAGATTGCCTTGTTGGACTTTGGTCCTGCCACGAGGTCAGGATTCTGTGAGGATGACATATTTTATTCCATACTCCTCATTTATTTGATATGCATTGATTCATGTATTAGTAGTATATGATAGAGTACCTTTCATACTGTTGTATACATATTGCCATTTATTGCTTTCAGCTTGCATGCATTAGATTCGCGCTATATGTGTATACTTGTGATTACCTGCATATGTTATTTACTATTCACGAGTTGGCAACTCAGCCCCGTTGTGCCACAGTGTTTTGCAGGTAGTCCCTCAGGGCAGTCGCGGCAGGCTTTTCATCTTTCGTATCATCTTTTGCAGCGGATACCGTTTCGGCTGACTGTGCGCAGTTTTGCTATAGGTGGGTTTTGCGGCTATCCAATGTTGTTTATTGTTATCTTTGTACCCTATACTCTCCATCTACCACTTTCATGTATGACTTAGAGACTTGATGTGAGGACGATATTGTATGTTATTTTGTGACTTGGAGGTCTTTTATGCAGTTTTACTTATATCGTCTTTTATTTTCTTCGCTACGGCGTCATATATCTGTTGTGGTGGTTGTTTTCCGCCTTTGGGCATGGATTTGCTCCCGGTTGGGGATGCTTTACTTATATTTAAGTTGTACCCATTTTTAGGGTTAGTTTTTACAAAGGAGGTGCTGCCAAAATTTTTAAGAAAGTAAGTTGGACTTTAAAGAATTTGTACTTAAGATTTTCAAAAGTTTTAACAATGTTCTTATCACTTACTACTTTTGATGGTTTAGATTGCTGGGTTTTAGGCATACTTAATTACGTTACGCCTGTAGACGTTGCGTAGTTTTATGGCCGTCACGTGCCAAATTTCGGGTCGTGACAAAATTGGTATTAGAGCGCTAGGTTTTACCTTTCGGAGTGTAGGATGACCTTGGTATGATGGAGTAGGTAGTTTAAGCATAGTAACGTAGTGTGTGTATGTCCACGGCATACTCATGACACGGTACTCCGCCTAAAATGACCTAAGTACTAATTGCTTGAAATTCATTCCTTGATGATACATATCCTTGTGATTCGATATCCATGTTCATATCGAATCCTATTTCCATTTATAGCCTTTGCCGCCGATGACCATGAGGACTTAGAGTGATGCAGCGAGAGCCGAGGTCAGAGGTGACTCGTGTGGGACGAGGAATGACCAGGATGGCATGCTCGTTGCACATGAGCAGATGGATCCGCCTTCGATAGATCGTATCGATAGGCTTGAGGCAGAGATGCAGGACTTGTGCCAGACGATGAGGTCTTTGGTTGAGGCCAGTCGAGCACAGCGACAAGAGGTTGCCACCCCTATTACCTAGTTATTCCTTACGATCAGCACACAGCTTTGTGTTACTTATACAACACCAGTGGACGCAGCCCTATTTGACGAGGAGCATCTTTCCGAGACTTTAGAAGTTCGAGGACAGAGGAGGGCTCGTGCAGGTGTGTCGGCCCCGAGACAGAGGTTCAGTCGCCGTGACAGGTTTCGTGCACGTCGCGGGAGTAGCAGAGGCTTGGGACGAGGAGAGTCGTGTTAGCTAGATCAGCCATTTGTTGTGTTAATTTTTGTCGGCAATTCTTTTATTGTGCGACACGTGTTTCGGTCGTGTGCCAATCGGATAGGAGATAGAGATTCATCCGTCGTTTTGATCCTGCTTGAGATGTAGGACTTTGACGTTCTCCTGGGCATGGACTGGTTAGCTATGTGCTAGGCGTCTGTGGACTGCCGTGAGAAAACAGTCAGGATTTGTTTTCCCGGTGAGTCAGTTTTTGTTGTGCATGAGGACAGTAGTGCCACCCTCACAGCTTGAATTCAGCCTTTTTCGCAGTCGGCTTTAGAGGAGAGGATGTCAAGGATTCTTGGCTTTCATTCGTGATACCGGAGCCACAGTGGGTTTGTTGGACCGGGTTCCTATCGTGCAGGAGTTTCCGACTTTGTTCTAGATGAGCCGGCGGAGTTTAGGGAGCTTAAGGATCAGCTGCAGAGTTGCTAGATAGGGGGACATGTACATCCAAGTGTTTCGCTTTAGGGAGCTCCTATTCTGTTTGTCAAGAGAAGGATGGCAGTTTGAGATTGTGTATTGATTGATCGTCAATTGAACCGAGTTACGGTGCAGATAGGTATCTTTTATCTTGCATTAACGATTTGTTCGATCAGTTCCAGAGTACGAGACATTTTCTAAGTTTGTTTGGGATCGGGTCATCATTTGTTGCGGGTTCCAAGTGATGACATTCCAAAGACTGCTTTGTGTGCGCTACGGACAGCATGAGTTCTTGGTGGTGTCGTTGGACTCACTAATGCCCTAACAACATTCAAGGATGTGATGAACCATATTTCTTCAGGCCGTTCCTCGATCAGTTGATTGTTGTGTTATTGATGACATTCCGGTCTATTCCAATGTGTCGTGAGGAACTTGAGCAGCACTTGAGGATTTGCTTTACAGACATTGGGAGAGCCCCAGCGGTTTGCTAAATTCTCGGAGTTTCCTTCAGGCTTGATTGTGTTGACTTCCTAAGGTCTTGTGGTTATGGGCGACTTTGTTGTTCACTGTAATGTTTTGCGAGTGGGGCTCAATTGTGAACTGATGTGGCACTATTGAGTTATCGCTCATGCTTCCCGACGGTTGGAGAAAGTACGAGCAGGATATCCCACTCATGATCTGGAGATGACCGCGGTGGTTTTGCGTTGAAGATTTGGGGACACTACTTATACGGAGAGTCGTGTCAGATTTTCACGGACTACCAGAGCTTAGTGTACATCTTCCTGCAGCGGGTTTTGATTGAGACAGTCTTCTGCAGATTTACAGTTCTTATGCGATCGTTGAGTATAGTTTAAGTTCGCCTCTACTGAGGGGACATCTTGCTCATGTCCGCGCTCGTCCACTTTTACTTAATCGTTTTCGTGAGGCACAACCCACCGATGCTCGTTGTCTGTGATACTTGAGCATGTTCGGCAGGGTAAAAATTCGGAGTCCTTGATTTGTGACTAGGGTGTGCTACGTTTATGGACGCGTTGTGTATACCTGATACTGATGGGTAGAGACGCGAAATCCTAGAGCAGGCACATCAGTCAGCTTTCTGTGTTCAGTCAAGTCCACCAATATGTAGCGTGACTTGTGAGATAGTTACGGGTGGGCAGGGATGAAGAGTGAAGTTTCAGATTTTGTTTCGAGGTGTCTGACGTGTTGTGAGCTAAGGTTGAGCATTCGGAGACCGGCAGGAGAGTTGCAACCTTTAACCATTCCGGAGTAGGAATAGGAGCAGATCTCCATGATTTCGTTGTGGTGTCTACCCAAGTTTAGTCAGGGTGTGACTCCATTTGGGTGTTTATTGTCCGGTTATGCTCAGTTTGCTCTGTTGTTCTTCGGTAAGTTTGTACGTTTGCACGGAGTTCCTTCATGCGTTGTATCCAATAGAGGCACTCAGTTCGCTAGCCGTCTTTGGCAGAAGCTTTAGGAAGCGTTGGGTACTGGTTGAGCTTTAGCTCCGCTTTTCCATCCGTAAACCGATGGTTTGTGAGAGCGGACTATACAGACTCTGGAGGATATGCTTGTGCGTACGTACTTTTTATTTGTTGGCAGTTAGGATCATCACTTGCCATTGATATGGTTCTCCTTCGATAGCTGTTATTAAGAGACACTCCAATTGGCAACCTTCTGGCCTTGTGTGGTTGGTTGTGTTGATCTCCAGTCTGTTTTACTGACTCTGCGAGAGTAGGATTTTTGGACCCCAGCTAGTTATGAGACTACGGAGAAGATCCAGTTGATTCAGGTAAGGAAGAGCAGCCCAGTATAAACAGGAGTCTTATGCCGGCAGTAGTTGTCGCAGAATTGAGTTCGCAGTGGGAGATCAGGTATTCTTACGGATTTTTCCGATGAAATGGCGTGTTGAGTTTTGGGAAGCTTATTCCCAGAATTGTAGGTCCTTTTGAGATCCTTGAAGAGAGTTAGTACCGTTGCCTATAATATGGCACTTCCGCCCAGATTTTTGAGTATTCACACCGTATTCCTTGTGTTGATACTTCGCAATTACCTTCATGACTTTTCTCAGATGATTCAGCACCAGACTATTTAGCTTGGACACGATCTTTCGTTTACCAGCAGCCGATAGTTATAGTGGATCAGCAGGTAGAGGAATCTCGGTCAAGGGTCTTGCCATCTGTGAGGGTTCTTTGGCGTAGCCATCTAGTGAGATGATCACTTGAGTGGCTGCGAGCGAGATGCGGAACACTTTCCCCCATCTCTTTGAAGGTACGCGTAGATGAATTTTAAATTCGGGGACCAAATTTTTTTAAGGGGGGAAAATTGTAATGTTTTAGAAATCGTTTTGCGAATTTTCCGCTTTTAGGTAAAATAATCTGTATTTTCCGTAAAAACCTAGAAGCGATCTTTTTGCAGTATAGAATGCACTGCACCTAGTTTAGCTAGGAAATTGCTAGTTTGCTTGTTTTTGTAAACCACTGGTAATTTTTGTGCATTTTAATATTTTCCCCTAATTAAAAAATTATTTTAATACTTTATTTGTGCACTTTATTAGTGGTAATTACTTTTTGGTTTGGGTTAATTACTACTAATGCGAATCTATGCTAAGTTAATCACTAGATTAAGCTTAATTCTTTCTCACCTAAAATATCTAGATATTTATGTGAATTAAATGGAAATTTTAATTAAATGTTTAAAGATGACATAAAGCTTTTTTGTTTTATTATGCAATTATTGTTATTTTCTTCTAGAATTTTCTACACAATTCCAAATCTCATCCTCTTTTCCTCCATGGCCGGCCACTTCATTCCTTGGCTGCCCATTTATTTTCTCACCTCATTTCAACAATTTCAAGCCAAAATAAATCATCAAAAATCCTAAATAATTCATACAAACTCAAATACAAATCATTTCCCTTCATTCTTCTTCACAAAACATGCTTGGATCTTCATCAAGTTAGTATTTTGGAGGTTATTTTTAATGATCTTGTTGCAAGTTTTTGAATCAAGTGGAGGTATAATTTCTAACCCAAAGCTCAAGTTCTTGTTTTAATACATTATGTTAGCTTAATAGTTGTTAATTAAAGCTTTCATTTGCATGTTTAGAAAATTCTAGAAAAGGGTTTTTGTTAATCAAGTTAAGGTTTTGATTAGTAAAAAGGTTTACTAGTAAGTTAAGCTTGATGAAAACTTAAGCTAATTGCTAGTTTGTTAAATGATATTTTCCTAATTGTATAATTAAGCTAATTAGCAAACTAAAGTTTTACTAAACCTAATTAAGTGAGGTTTAAATTCTAGTAAAGGTATGAGTGGTTTAATCATGTTATATTATGATATTTGTGATTTCTAATTTTGGTAAAACTTGTAGTTTTGAGCTAAAATGTTTTATGTTGCTTACTAGATTTCGGTATGTTTTGGCGTGAGTTTCTTTTGACGTTGCTACGTTATTTATATTAGATTCCACGTTTATTAGTGTGTTATGAATGCGCGATCGGTACGATTAGAGTCTAGGATTGAAGGTTGTGTCGTTTAGCGTTGCTAGCTTGGGTTGTGCCGATGTCGTTCGTGTCTTTGTGTATCTTTTGCTCTTGAGTTGGTTTCGTAGTGTTGCTACGCGCGTTAGCCATTAGACGAAACACTTGAGAGTATCTTTGGAGTTGGTGCGTCGGTCAAACGTAGTTGGTACGTGTTATTGGTCGATTGCTAATATATACTTGTTATATTGTTATATGCTTTCAGGATCGCAGGCGGGGACTTCGGGCGCTGCGAAGAAGGAAAAGCGAGTGGTTGGATTTATTTAGCCAGAATTGTTGTGAGTAGATTTAACATTTACAGGGGAATCGCCCGCATGGCGTTATGCGTCTGGGCTAGATTAAATAATATGACTATTAGTTAGATGTATACGGATATTGATTGTGCTTGTGTACCTTTGTTGCATATCTCATTTCCTATTGTGCATGGACTTAGTATTAATAAGACACAACACCATTATTGATGGTTCATGTTTCACGAGCACTAATTATATGCTACACACACACCGTCGATAATTGCCATGACACGAACAACACCTATACATATGTGATATTGTATTGTTTAGGGACATTGAGACATGATCCTTATTTTCCTTCGTGCATATGACATATAGCATACCTGTATACCTATATGCTTACACATATGTCTTGACATGTTTACATGCTAGTTACCCATATACCTATATGGTATTGTGCCATTAGTGATAGGTATATACACATATGAGACATAGCTACACGTACATCTTGCATATATACTTATACATATACCTGGAGGGTATTACATCATTATTGATAGGTAGATACATATATCTTACTTTGCCAACATGGTTAAGCATAGCTGGCTATAGCTACATGTTCACCTTTATTTGATGTTGTATGGACTTGGAGAAATTAGGAACCGCATGATATATATATATTAACATGTTGCAGTTAAATAACGGTTTTTCCTTTATATGCTCATATTACTGTTTCATGTTGCATATATTACATTCATGGATTTCATATGACGTTCTCTGATATTTTTACTCCTAAGTATATATAACAGTGGAATGGGACGCTGTTATATATATATATATATATATATATATATTAGTGGAATGGGACGCTAATATATATGTATTGATTCATGCAGTTATACTTATTCATTAGTTGATGTTTTCTGGATTTGAGGACCGTGGTTGTTTCATGAAATTATGCATTATTTGAAAAACCCGGTTTCTCTTGATATAATATTTCAGCTTCCACCATGATATTTCTCGGTTCTGAGCTTATATATATCCCATGCGAGGAGGTGTCGTGGGACGTGTGCGGGTACATGGTGGAACCAGGTTGGTTTCCCGATGCAAGAAGATCGACGGTACATGCCGATGAGCCTGGCTGGGGGTGTGTGCCAACCGGTGACAGTATTTGAACTCGACGGATATCTGGGGGATACCGATCGAGGTTATGTATGCACATACCATTGTCGATTGCGGGTGGTGGACACTCAGGTTCCATAGGATGTATGTACATGACGTAGGAGGGCCAGTCCCAGGTGACGGCGCCTCAGAGATGAGTATTTATGTGTCGATGCTAGACACTTGTTTTCATGATATTTTCGGGTATCGATATTGGACACTCAGGTTACATGATACATACTCGATATTAGATACCGGTTATATTAGACTTACTTTAGGTTGGATACTGGTTATATGAGACTTACTTGAGGTTGGATCATGGTTATATATATGATCTTACAGGATATGAGAGCCAATTTGTGGGCTGATTTGAGGAAATTTTGGATTTAGATTGTCTTGATGGACTTTGGTCCTGCCACGAGGTCAGGATTTTGTGAGAATGACATGTTTTATTCCATACTTCTTATTTATTTGATATGCATTGATTCATGTATTAGTAGTACCTGATAGGGTACCTTTCATATTGTTGCATACATATTGCCATTTATTACTTTCAGCTTGCATGCATTAGATTCGCGCTGTACGTGCATACTTGCGATTACCTGCATATGTTATTTACTATTCATGAGTTGGCAACTCACCCCCGTTGTGCCACAGTGTTTTGCAGGTAGTCCCTCAGGGTAGTCGCGGCCGGCTTTTCATCTTTCGTATCATATTTTGCAGCGGATACCGTTTCGGCTGACTGTGCACAGTTTTGCTATAGGTGGGTTTTGCGGCTATCCGATATTGTTTATTGTTATCTTTGTACCATATACTCTCCATCTACCACTTTCATATATGACTTAGAGACTTGATGTGAGGACGATATTGTATGTTATTTTGTGACTTGGAGGTCTTTTATGCAGTTTTACTTATATCGTCTTTTATTTTCTTCGCTATGGCGTCGTATATCTGTTGTGGTGGTTGTTTTCCATCTTTGGGAGTGGATTTGCTCCCGGTTGGGGATGCTTTACTTATATTCATGTTGTACCCATTTTTGGGGTTAGTTTTTACAAAGGAGGTGCTGCCAAATTTTTTAAGAAAGTAAGTTGGACTTTAAAGAATTTGTACTTGAAATTTTCAATAGTTTTAACAATGTTCTTATCACTTACTACTTTTGATGGTTTAGATTGCTGGGTTTTCGTCTTACTTAATTACGTTACGCCTGTAGACGTTTCGTAGTTTAAGGACCGTCACGTGCCAAATTTCGGGTCGTGACAGTAACACTTGTAAGAAATGACGGAGGTCTACGACTGGTTTTTGGTGAAAAACCTTTAACTTAATGAACTTGATATCGTTGAAAGAATCGAGCAGATTTGAAAAGGAGTTGTTTAAGCTCCACTTTTAAAAACTAGTGGTTTTGAAGAAAACCGAGTAATCTATAGTAATTTAAACTTCTGCTCAAGAGTTCACTCCCCGTAATGGGATCTAGGCTCTTGCCTCCTCCAATGAGGTGCTGAATATTCTTAACTAAATACCACTATGCAAAGCAAAAGAGCACGACTACAGTTTTCGAAATTTTTTCCAACATCTTATAGGTTTCTTTTTCTTGCATTAATGAAAATCAATACGGTCCCATCAATTAATTCCTATCACACCAGAAAAAACGAAAATAAAATGTACGTATATGCCATCCGCATTCGCCACGGGGCCCCGTCATGCACCGTTAGGTTACTTAACTACCGGCAGAGTGGGGGCTGAACTAGCGCGGATGCAAAACATATACATCATCTACTAGTATGTATGTGTGTGTGTGTGTGTATAACCATTCGTCCCAAGGCATGATAAGCAACATCACAGAACATCAATAAGCAACATAGAATAACGGATAATTTAGAAGCCCTGGGTTTCATTTTAGCTGTAATTGAAACCCGACGTTTCTCGGTCGTGTGGATAGCCAGTACAATGTAAAGACAAGACCCTTACGAGTGCGGCAAGTTACTCGCCAATCCCGGAAGTGAGGCAACCCCAATCAACAAAGTGAATGGGCTACCCAACATTTCATAGAATCCGGTAACTTGAGCACCCCTCCGTGGATCATCCTATACCCCCTACAAGTGCGTCGAATAGCCCGCCAATTCTAGAGTAAAGCCCCATCCGTCTCCACGCCTTGAGATGCGAGCCCGTTTCCCTCTAGAACCCGGCTATTCGAGCACTCCTCCATGGGGTAATCCTATTACAGAAAAGAAAAATATATATACAAACGGTGACATCGATCTCAACCCGGTCGTGTCCCAATAAAAAGTATACAAACTGGAAGAAACGACAGTCCACATGTCGGACGCTCGTCCCGTAATAATGAATATACAAATGAATCAACATTGTACAACAACCATTGCACTATAGGCTATCCAGCACGACAATCCATCCATAACATCAGTGCAACACAGAACATCAACGCAAACATCATGTTCGTAAACCCGTCTGATTGTGCATATAGCAATCAGCCGGATTATACCGCGGTATGATATTCACGGTCTCAGAAACATATGCTCAGAAAAACAAAATTTTAAAATCTCGATCGATTAAAACTTTCCGCATTGACCCCAACTATAATCCAGTACACATACACATCTGGACCAAAACTAAATATTCTAAAAATCGTATTTTCATGTATTAATTCCCCAGAAAAAATTTGGAGCACTGTAGCCAAAATTAGACGGCGGTTTAGTGGCAAAATGGTGCATTTGGTTTCTATTTCACTGTCGAATTTTGGGTTTAGGTGCCCAAATTTTTTCCTTAGCTCTAATTTTTCCCACACATAATTTTAATGCAACCTGAAATTTTTTTTGAACAGCTTTAAAATTTGAACAGCAAGCAGTGATTTGGAAATATGATTCGGAAAGTTCCGTCGATCGAAACTCTAAATTAGTGCAAACTAGCCTATTTAAGATTTATGGAGTGGCCCTGATGCCATATTAGTGAGTTATGCTGACTCTACATCGAAGTAGAGAGACAGAATGCACAAAAATTAAATTTTAAAGTAAGCACAACCAACTTAACCCAAGTGATCAAACCATAACCCTAAACTAGCAACTACTGGGAGTTTTATCTACTATGAAAGAAGAGTTATATCTAAGATCCGTATCTTTCAGGTCTTCACTCATCTTCTTAAGTTCCTTGAGGTCTCTTAGATCAACCTTGATGGCCGGCTTTCTCGGTCCTGGATGATCCACCCGAGAGTTTGTGGTCCAAGCTTAGCTTCATTAATGAAACAATTCAACAACCTAGTTTGTTAATCTAGGTTTCTAAAATGATGTAGTGAATGTTTAGTAGTAATTTTCTATCTCAAATCATTTGGTTCTCAACACATGAGAATGATAAGGATTTGCACAAGAGAATGAACTCAAGAAGATGAAGAGAAGAGAGCAAGTGAAGAATCACTTCATCAAAGATGAGAAGAAGAATGGATAAGTATTTTTACATGAAGCATTTTCTTTTCTTTTTAAAAATCACAACCATGCTGCAATAGTATTTGCAATAAATACAAAGCCGTGCTTCATGTCATCTCACCCTTTCCAACTCATTTTCTATTTTCAACAAAATAGAAAAAATGCATGATGATGTGTCATCTTTTAGATGGTATTTTGTATAAATACAAAATACTTTCTACCGTATATACATACCCGTATTTGTACTAAAATACGAATATCCAAGAGATTGAATAATACTATTAATATAATAGTAGCATCAAATCAATATCTGATTTAATAAACTGGCTTAATCCTAAGCCTGCTAGTATTAACAACCGTCTGATCAAAAACCCTGGATAACACTAGAATATACGTATCAAAATATGTATACGTAAATTATTAAATCAATATCTGATTTAATAATCTGGCTTAATCCTAAACCAGGTAGTATTATCATTCGATCGGAACCCTTCTCGATTGAAATCCTAGACGACACTAGAATATACATATCGAAATGTGTATATGTAAATTATTAAATCAATACCTGATTAAATAATCCGGTTTAATCCTAAGCCGGCCAGTATTATCATTCGATCGAAACTCTGCACGTATAAATATACGGCCACCACATCGTTTCGCCTGAACCAAAGAAACCCTTTGTGTGGGACTCTAAAGACTCGACAGTACGCTGGCAGTGGGTTTAACCACAAGCACGTCAGCGGCACTAGCTGTATGTAACGGCTACGCAGGTACCTGTCGAAAAGGAAGGCCGACGAGAGAGCTCATCTGGACCCCTACTGAGCCTATCCGTGACAATCTCCATACAATCCGGTCTCTTCGTCTAAGAGTATCGCATACCGGGTCTACAGGATAGTAAATGTCAGACCCCTATTGAACCGATAAGTCGTATCGATTTGGCTCAGGACCAATCCGAGAAACTACTGATCTAACCATCAGTAAATCTTAACTGCCTTGGCCAGGTCTTATGGTTCTAGCCAACCGGACATAGTGCGATATCGACTCCCAATACCGGGAGAGACGAATCCCTGAGAATCATTCACAGCCGTCATGTTGCTCGGGAATATACCCAACCAAAACCTGTTTGCAAGACTCGGTAGAGCCGTGGTAGGGTAGTGATCAAAGTATAGTGGGAACTCACACAAGACAAATGATGATCTCAGGTCCTAAGACTAATCTGTACTCATGTCACTTGAGAACCGCTATCTGACGATAGGTATAAAACCATCTAGAGGTTCTCGGGGAGTCCGTCTCGGCGAGTCCAGTGTACTCACCCTCAGTGAGCATCTGTATACAATTTTAGGTGATCACACCAATGGCTGTGGGACCAACCACCGTCCCTCGTCAGGGTCTAGAGACATATACACAAGTCTACTATGGAATATCGATGCCCGATCTCGATATTCCTACGACTTGGGACCTTTAAGGATATGCTTATGGACTACCCAACTCCCACAAGTATGATCGCCATCATAACGCTGGTGATCAAGCAAAATCCTACGGGTTTTATCAACATGTATCCGACACATGTGATATCGAGTATAACATATGCACATGTTAAGATAAAGTCAAACCATAATAGTATACTATTGTATCGAGTTTTTATCAATATGTGTAAGCAATATAAAACAATAAGATAAAGAAATACACATATTAAGACAAAGATAACTCAAAAATATACTATATACAATTAATCAAGATTGGTATGTACATACATATCCCTAGCATCCTATACAATACAGGCCTCTAGGGCATACATATCCAACAAGGAAATTTTTTTGTGGTCCTTGACAACACACAGCGATCCAAGGACAAGTAGATCATAGATTCAGGCTGTTCTTACTACATGTGTCCCAATAGGGATTTGTTCACTACGTACGATTCCGTTGATAGCGGAGTGGTTTCGATGGGCAATAATAGTTCGTGTCAAGGTATTGGTAAAGGGACAATCCAAGTCAATGTTTGACGGTGTTGTGAGAACATTTGCGGAAATTAGGCACATACCTGACTTAAAGAAGAATCTCATCCCTTTAAGTGCACTCGACAACAAGGGTTATAAGTTTTCCGCTGAAGGTAGAGTTGTTATTATTTTTGTTAGCTATAGTGCCATCAAGGCAATTATCGTAGTCGTAGGCAGGTGATTGTGATGATTGAGAGATGACCTATACCGATAGAACAGTCTTACTCGAGATGATAGTATACTATCTGGTTTGTCTTTATCATCACTATTGCATGTTGATAGAGCCCATAGGATTCTTGCTTGACTACCAGTATTATGATGGCGATCATATATGTGGGAGCTGAGGGTCTATAAGCAAATCCTTAAATGTCCCTAGTCGTGGGAGTTTCGAGACTGGGCATCGATACTCCGGTGTAGACTAGTGTATACTGATTGAGACTCTGACGAGGGGCAGTGGCCAGGTCTCACAAGCCATTGGTGTTAGTTTGTTCACCTAAGATAGTATACAGGTGCTCATTGGGTTATGAGTACATTGGACGGACTCGCCGGGAACCTGCTAGTTGGTATTATACCAATTGTCAGATAGCAGTTCTCAGGTGACATGTATACAGGTTAGTCTGTCGACCTAAGATCGTCATTTGTCTCGTGTGAGTTCCCACTGTGGTTTGATTACTACCCTACCACGGCTCAAAGGAGTCGTGCAAATAGGTTTTAGTTGGGTACAGTCCCAAGCCACATGGAGGCAGTGAGCGGATCGTCGGTGAGTCGTCTCTCCCGGTATTGGGGGTTGATGTCGCGTTGTGCACGGATGGCCATCACAAGAAATCCTCGGACGGGGTGGACGAGAATTACCGATCTAGCATCGATAGTTTCTCAAGAGGTGATGGGTTTCATACCGACACTAATTATCGCGTTATTAGGGGTCTGACTTTATCCACCCTCTAGACCCGATATGCGATACTCTTAGATGAACAGACCAAACTGTGCGGATATTGTCACTGTCAGGCTCAGTAGGGGTTTGGATGAGTTTGCTCGTCGGCTTTCCTTTCGCTCAATACCTGGACGTACAGCTAGTGCCGCTGATGTGCTTGTGGTTAAACCCATTGCCAGCGTATTAACGAGTCTTTACAGTTCCACACAGAGGGTTTTCACGGTTCAGGCGATATGGTGTAGATGACGTATGTTGGTACATACAGGTGTCCGATTAAATATGTGTACAGGCTGCACAGACTTTAATCGGACGGTTGATAATACTAGCGGCTTAGGATTAAGCCAGTTTATTAAATCAGGTTTTGATTTAATAATTTATATATATGTATTTATATATATGTATTCTAGTATTATTGTTCACTATTCATTTTCTCTCTTAGCTATTCGTATTTTTGTACGAATACGCCATAAGTATTTCGATACGTATACGGGGAGCTATTCCGTATTTATACGGAATAGCTTCTAGAAGATGGCCACCTCATTATTGATTTTCTTTTTAGAAAATCAATTATGAAAATGAGGTGGAGGGGTGAGTTGGCATGAGTATGGGCTTGAGCATGTAGAGAGGTATGACATGCATTTGTTTATTGAAAAATTAAGATGAGATATTTTCTTTAGTGTGTGTGCATGATTGAGAGAGAGGGGGGCTGCCATCACACTTGCGGGCTTGCTCATTATTCTTTTCTTCATTTGCATTATTTCTCATTCTCACTCTCACTTGGATACTTAGCACTTTCTTTAGTTGCTCATGCCACATATTTCCTCACCTCCTCTTGATCTTCTATGGTTGCTCATGGAGAATTTGTGATGAGAGAAAAATTATAGTGACACATTTCTACACCTCCACTTTCCATTGCTAGCAACCTTGGAGCGTCGGTTGCCTCGCTTGGCGAGGCTGAAGCTTGCACCATTTCCCTCAGATGGATTATCGTAGATGAAGGAAGACTGGCAACCAAACTCGATCCGCAACCTCTAGAAGATTGGGATGAAGGTTGAAGACCAAAGGACACGGATCAACTCGGTATAACCACTCCTAACTCTTTATATTTCTTTGGTAGTATAGGGTATAGGGTAGATCCGGGCATCGGGTCATGGTAGCGCCAGTTTAGAAAATTTTTGTTCCGCATTTAGCCACGGTTTGATGGCCGGGACGCTGCCGTTACCCAACATGGTATCAGAGCCAACCCGTAAACCCCTTACTAACAGTTTTAGACGATATTAAAGTATCAAAACCGAAATAACCTCGAAACAGTGCATTGCATATTCCAGTTTCTGTCAATTTTTAAAGTCTTCAAAAAAAAAAATTTAGCAACTGCAGAAGACTGCTATGGTGACCACTAGACTACACCGCAAATACGAGCCAGTTTCACTCGTATTGATCTGGCCACATTTGCAAAATTTCCGAGCTGGCCGGTCCTGCTTTTGAGTTAGGGTTTCGTATTTTGGGTGTGTGTTATTCTCTGGAATATTGGTGCAGTGGTATTGCTTGTTTTGCCTATTTTGGATATTATGTTATCTTTTCTTCAGGGGAAATTCTGGGTGTTTCGAAGTCGATAATTTAACACTGTTTAAATTTTTATGGTACATACATTACTATCTGCGACCGTGAATGTCATTCGAGTGGTATAACTCGTCTAATTGCTATATGTTCTTTTAGACGAGTTTGCGAACGTGATATTCACGTTGATGTTCTGTGTTGTGCTGTGTTATGGTTGGATCGTGGTGGTGGATAGCTTGGGTGCAATGATACTACAGTTTAGTTTCATTTGTACATTTGATATTGCGGGCCGAGCGTCCGACATGTTGACTACCGTCACAACCCATTTGTATATTATTTGTTTAGGGCACGACTGGGTTGAGCTCGATATCACCCTTGTACATATTTTTTTCTTTTTGTACTAGGATTATCCCACGGTGGAGTGTACGAATAGCCGGGTTCCAGAGGGCAACGGGTCCGCATCTCATGGCGTTGAGATGGAGGGGACCTTACTCTAGAATTAGCGGGCTATTCGCCGCACTCGTAGGGGGTACAGGTTGACCCACAGAGGGGTGCTCAAGTTACCGGATTCCTTGAAGTGCCGGGTAACCCATTCACTTTAATGAAGAGGGTTGCCTCACTTCTGGTTTTGGTGGATAACTTGTCTCGCTCGTAAGGTTCTAGGTTTTCATTGCACAGGCTATCCACATGACCGAGGAACGTCGGGTTTCATTTGCGGCTCAAATGAAACCCGGGGCTCCAAGATTATCCACCATTCTGTGTTGCTTCTGTGATGCTTCTTATATCATGCCTGGGACGAATGTTATAGATATATTTACATATACTAGTAGATGTTGTATATGTTTTGCACCCGCGCTAGTCCAGTCCCCGCTCTGTCGTTAGTTAAGTAACCTGACGAGTGATGACGGGACCCAGTGGCGAATGCGGATGGTATATACGTATATCATATTTTCGTTCTTTTCTGGTGTGATTAATTGATGGGAATGCGTTGATTTTGATCAATGCAAGGATAAAACAAACCTATATATGATGTTGTTGGAACCAAGTTTTTAAAAAAACTGACATTATAGACTTTTCCTTTTGCTTTGCACAGTGGTATTCGGTTATGAATATCCAGCACCTCATTCGACGAGGCAAGGGCCGAGATCCTTCATCAGGAGTTACCCCTTGAGTAAAAGTTGGAGTCAATGTAATAACTTTACTATAGTCGATTCTTTTGCTTTGCATCGTGGTATTCAGTTTGGAATATCCTGTACCTCATTCGACGAGGAAAGTGCCGAGATCCCTTCACACGGAGTGACCTCTTTAGCAAAAGTTTTCGTCACTATATATTTGTAAAAGCACTCGGTTCCATCAACAATATCAAGTTCATTACGTTAAACGTTTTTCGCCAAAAACCTGCCGTAGCCCTCCGTCATTTCTTACAAGTATTGCTTATTATTCGTGCTGCGTTTGTTGACTGTGTCAAGGCGTAGTGTGCGGTAGCTAAGTAGTGCTTGTTTGTGACATATTAATGCGATTAGTTAGGACAGTCGTGCGGCCTTGTTGACTGTATCAAGGGATCGTACGGGTGGGTTTAATGCAATCCTGGATAATGACGGGTTGAGCTTGACTAGGACTCTTTGATTTGTTGACTGTGTCAAGGTCACTTGGGTCCTAGGGGTAAAAACACACATCGGGAGTTTCAAACATATAGGAAACTTGCCAGGCTTGCACATACCATCTGGAGTGTAGCAACTTGAGTGGATTCCATCAAGTTATCATGCGATGATAGTTAGATTCCGATTCCCATTGATAAGTAGGATTACTCCTCGGGTGATTTTAGATAATCCTGACTAATTCTCCTTTTGGGGTTAGAGGAGAATTCGAGGAGACAGTGGGAGCCATCCTGATTAGATAAAGTAATTAACCATTCTGATTTAGGTTAGAGTGCACGCTGGGTGTTTCTTTTCTCTCTCTTTTTGGCAGCGACCATGGCCCGACCCTAGACTAAAACTCATGAACCAAGTTAACCGAACCTTCTTAAAACACTTTGGTTTTTGGAATGTCGCGGTGTCGCATATATCATTGCCACCTCTATGTCACCTTTGTGTTTCTACAGAACACCCCGTATCACTACGAAGATCCGCGCTTATTGGATAAATCCATCGTATAGTTACATACGAACTCGAAGGAATTTGTTCCAGATTCGAGGATAGATTCTGGTTCTGGAGAGATTGAATATGATTATTCGGTTGTCTTTTCCCTTTACCTTCTCTCAGCTTGTAAGGGCTCCTAGGATTAGGAGATGGTACACCTATTGAGCTTATTGAATAGTCTTCCTCCATACCATAGACAGGTGCCGAAAGGTGGGAAAGGAAGAAAACCAATTAGCCTAAAGGTGGTGTACAGAAGGTAATAAGTAAAGATATATAAAGGGATTAGAATAACGGCAAAGAAAATTGCGACTGCTATCATTCACGACAAAACCGTGTATGCCCCTGCCACTACCACATCCACTTTGGATTTCTCCAGAACATTTCGTATCACTACGAACGCCCATAATGCTTGGACATGCTATCGTATAGTTACATACGAACTCGAAGGAATTCGTTCTAGATTCGAGGATGGTTTCCTGTTCAGGAGAAATAGAATAGGATTATTCAGATGTCTTTTCCCATTACCTTCTCTCAAGTTGTGAGGGCTCCTAGCATAAGGAGTGTACACCTATTACGCTTATTGGATAGTCTTCATCCAAACCTTAGGCTGGTGTCGAAGGGTAGGGAAGGAAGAAAACCAATTAGCCTAAAAAAGGTGTACAGAAGGTAATAACTAAAGACATAATAAAGGGATTGTAGTGAGAGCAGGTAAGTATATGGTTACAGTCATGAATTAGGATAGTGGATGAGGCATTACTAGGAATACCTGGTTACCTTTTTCGAAATATTTTCATGTTTCAGTTTCATTGTACGATATTAATTGAAAACTTTTTTCCAATTGAAATCTAACTCCAGGATATGTATTTACCAGATCAGTTTCTCACATCTGTATGTTATTACAGATAGTGAGTGGGAGTAAGATATTAGGAATTGGGTGATTAGATCCTCTGTATATCGGAATTCGTTGTAATTGGTGATATTTGAGGAAATCACTTGGGTTTTGCCTGACGGCGAATATTTGGTTTTGAATATCCGTTGTTATACACCAATTTCAAACTGATATATCTGTACGTTTATTTTATAAAGTGAGATATAACATTTTGAAATTATGTCTATGACATTTACCTATATCAGTTGGTGATTAGGTAAGGTGCATCCAACAGCGGTGTAATTCTTCTTAACCATACTACAGTTTTCAACCTACGACGCATAGGGTTTGAGTTATTAAACTCAGTGGACTTATACATAGTATTGTATGTTGTCTTGTGTCCATTAGGACAAAGAGGTTGGCACTCGTACCATATTCTGTTTACCCATGACTTCTCCAGTTCTAGACAAGTATTTCATTGAAATGCAAGGTTCAGATATTGAGAAGTTATAGGTATAAGAATAAAGTAGAGAACCATTTGTTGAAAGTATCAGGATTCTTTGAGGTAGTCGAAGATGTAGATACTTGTGTTTGGTATTCCGCTGATAGTAATGGCTTTTGTGAACTTTCTTCTCTTTCAGGTTACTCATATATGGATGCGCTCTTAGATGAGTAATGCTGATTAGCCTCTTTCCATTTGGTTGATATGCACTGGAGACAGCTGCATGATTTTGAATCTGGTTCCAATTAAATTAGTGCTTTTGTTTCTATATTGGATATATATATAGAATCAATTTATATCTTAACGATGTTAAGGTATAGAGAGTTGTCCGGCTGTTGCTTAAAACCAGAATCCGGATAAACTCAAAACATGTTTCAGTAATAGCAGTTTGTGGGTTATCCCGGGCCTTGACGAGGGTTAACTTTCTACCATCTGAAAGATCAATAGTGATATTGTTCTTGACTCGCCACAGTTTTAGTAAAATGGACTTTTTCAGAAAACAAAAGTAGGAATATGGTAGAACTGGAAGTGATTCCAGAACCACAAACGATCACTGAAGATTTAATAGAACCTGAGGATTCAATTGGATTTGACATTCCATTAGCCACTCCGCAGATATGGTGGGTAACCTCAGGCACCATAGAGGTACTTCGGTCTTCTCAGAGATGGTGACATGGAGGTTTTTGTTTACCCAGACTTGCCATTGCTGCTGTTCTAGACTATGAGACCCGGTAGGAGGATGAATATAGCGTCGTTCTAAACTAGCTTTAGAAGTGCACGTGTATATGACTCTGCCAGAGGGTTGCTTTAGTCAGTAGGAGCAGCGGAAGCATAGAAGGAAAGTAGCTTATGTCTATTTCTAGACTAAAGCAGGTATAGTGGAAATAGATCATCTATTTTTGATGTAACGGTCATAGGTCTTGACTTCATCAGAATAGGAGATGGATCTGTTAAGAAGGTAGTAGAGTGTGATGTCCTAGTATATGGATGACATGCACTTTATAGGAAGTGAAATTCCTATACTACGATCGGTTATACTGTGGTTGTCACACGGTTGTTTCTCCCCAAAGGACATGGATATCATATCAGGGTGTCTGGTTACTAGATCTATGGTTTTAGATCTAGATTTTGGAAGTGTCCCAATTTGGGTACTTGATACTATTCTAAAGTGTTTTAGAATGGATGACTCCTGGCATGATGGTGTACCTGCAGGTGATGGAGTCACCCTCTCTAAAGGTGTCTTACAGACTAAAGGGGGCAGGGATTTGCATGATTACCATATCACTTGCTTAGGCAATTGAGTTAATCATGAAATGTCAAGTACCACACCAGATGTTGTTTTTGCACTAGCTGCAATAAACATATATTAATCCAATCCTAGAGAAACATTGGGAAGCAGTTATGAACATAAGTGGATGTTCTTGGCATATGGTAATGGCAACCTCTTTCAGCAGACGGTTATCATTTCAGGCTTCCAAGGTGACTTGAATGACAGAGTGACTGTCAGAGTTTTATTTTCCCGTCTTCTGAGGGACAGTATATTGGACAGGTGGTCCAAGCGGATACTGAGGAAAGCATGGCGTAAGATACTGATTAAATTCAGTGGATGATACAGTCTAAGAAGTTTGCTGGATTTGGAGTTCAATTGTGAACTGGGTCCCATCAGATATCCAGACAAATTCTAAGACAAGGTATTGCTTATTTCGAGAGTTGGTTATTCATCGTGAAATTGAGATATAGAGAGATAAAGATAGAAACACTGAAGCGGATCTACTCACTGAGGCTATTTCTCGAACACAATAGTTTCACTAACGAGTTTTGCGAAACTTCTTAGTAGACAAGTTGGGTGTTCGGTATCACACAAGTTGTGAGTATGCGACACCGCAATAATTGGCCTTAAGTGCAAGTGGGAGATTGTTGGCTATAGTTCCCTTAAGACAATTATCGTAGTCGCAGGCAGGTGATTATGATGATTAAGGGAGGACCTATACCGGTAGAACAGTCTTACTCGAGATGATAGTATACTATCTGGTTTTTCTTTATCATCACTTTATTACGGGGCAGCTCATGATGTTCATATCGATCTATTATGCGCCTCTACATCTAGCATTAGGTAGACCTCTTATCGAGCGAGGGTTACGAAATAAATCAGATTGATTTTTTGATCAAAAATGTGAAATCTTCGGTTGATAGAGCCCATAGGATTCTTGGTTGACTACCAGTATTATGATGAAGATCATATATGTGGGAGCTGGGGGTCTATAAGCAAATCCTTAAATGTCCCTAATTGTGGGAGTTTCTGAAGGGTTCCTAGGCACGCTAATGAAGTCTCACAAGGCATCAACCATGCCAATTTCAAATTTTATGGGTGCCGAGAAACCCTAATACGGATCGTTGACTAGAAGTTTAGGCGAAATACGAAACTAGTTAACATCTTAACTAAAGGAGAGAGGCTACAACCTTTGTAGATCCGGTTCTCCACTTCCTTAGCTCCATGTAGGCGTCCTCTCGCTGTCCATCTCGAATCATGGACTCAATCGTCGGCTTCATCGGAGAAATGGGCGGACTAGGTCGTCGGCTTCGTGCCGAAGATGATCTACGTCGAGGCATCACAAGTTCAAGCTCCAACTTCACCAAGTTGTAAAACTTGTGAAGAAAACACCCTATACTACTTGGCAAGAGGTAGAGGGTGAAGAAATAGGAGGTGGGTTCACTTTAGAATTGGATTTCTCTCACTTTTGCTCAAGTTGTCATTGATGGACTTAAGCTTTTCTTGAAGAAGAAGATGATGAAGAAGAAGCAAGAATATGATAATTGTTCTAAATGAAAAAGAAATTGAAAACTTATCATAATCTTAACCATAGTTAAGTGTAGAGAATGAACTAGGGTTAGTTCAAATGGTTAGGGTTAAGCATGAGACAAGAATGGTGACTAAGTCAAAGCTTCATGAAGCTTCAAAAAGAAACAAAGAAAGCCACCATTCTCATCTTTATCTTTTCCCAATAAATAAATAAACAAATAAATAAATAAATGAAAAAGCAAAACCCTAATCATCAACTTAACCATGATTTAATTCTATACACTTAACCAAATGAGCAAGCATCATCAAACATGATACAAACATGTGCACAAAAGTATATCACATATACAACTTGCACATCAAGTGAGAAAATCCATTTAAAGTGAACTAATACTAGCTAATGCAAAGTAATATATCAAATATATAATTATATATTAAATCATTAAATCAACACTTGATTTAACGATCCGGTCATTTCGCATATAACCGACTAGTATCCTATGTATCGGCTTATCGAATCAATCCTTGATTCGATATCTAGGTTATATAGAATATAACCAATCGATACATCCATCGCGAGAATGAAATACGGTATCACATACACGCATTATTCTCGGTCCTGCACATATCTCATATGCGCTCCTATTTCGTTTCGCTTGAGCCAGGAAACCTCTGTATAGGACTCTAAAGACTCGTCAATACGCCGGCAGCAGATGATGATGTAGGGTTCCTAGGCATACTATAGAGGTCTCACAAGGCATCAACCATGCCAATTTAAAATTTTATGGGTGCCGAGAAACCCTAATACGGATCGTAGACTAGATGTATAGGCGAAATAGGAAACTAGTTAACACTTTAACTAAAGATTAGAAGCTACAACCTTTGTAGATCCGGTTATCCACTTCCTTAGCTCCACATAGACGTCCTCTCGCTGTCCTAGTCGGATCTTGGACTCTCGCATCGGCTTCATCGAAGAAACGAGCGGAATAGGTCGTCGGCTTCGTGCCGAAGATGATCTACGTCGAGGTTGCACAAGTTCAAGCTCCAACTTCACCAAGTTGTGAAACTTGTGAAGAAAACACCCAAAACAACTTGGCAAGAGGTAGAGGGTGAAGAAATAGGAGGTGGGTTCACTTTAGAATTGGATCTCTCTCACTTTAGCTCAAGTTGCCATTGATGGACCTTAAGCTTTTCTTGAAGAAGAAGATGATCAAGAAGAAGAAAGAATATGATATGTATTTGAAAATGAAAAAGAAAACAATACTTATCATATCCTAACTAAGGTTAAGTGTAGAGAATATACCATGGTTACTTGAGAGGGTTAGGGTTAAGCATGAAGACAAGAATGGTTGCATAAGTCAAAGCTTCATGAAGCTTCAACTAGAAACAAAAGAAGCCACCATCTTTATCTAAATCATTTCCAAATAAATAAACAAATAAATAAATGAAAAATCAAAACCCTAATCATCTCTTAACCATGGTTTAATCCTTTACACTTAACCAAATGATCAAGTATCATCAAACATGATACAAAAAAGTGCACAAAATCATATCACATATACAATGTGCATCAAGTGAGAAAAATCCGTTTAAAGTGAACCAATACTAGTTAATGTAATGCAATATATCAAATATATAATTATACATTAAATCATTAAATCAACATTTGATTCAATGATCCGGTCATGTCGCACATAACCGACTAGAATCCAATGTATCGATTTATCGAATCAATGATTCGATAACTAGGTCATATCGAATATAACCAATCGAAACATATATCGCGAGAATGAAATGCGGTATCACATACTCGCATTATTCTCGGTCCTGCACATATCTCATATGCGCTCCTATTTCGTTTCGCTTGAGCCAGGAAACCTCTGTGTAGGACTCTAAAGACTCGTCAATACGCCGGTAGCAGATGATGATCATATCAAGCATCCACAAGCCGCAAGCGGTCTGCTAAACGTAACGGCCATCCGGGTATTGAGCGATCAGAAGATCGACGAGCTAGCCCGCTCACACTCCTGTGAATCCAACCAGTAACACTTACCGTACAGTCCGGTCTGTTCGTCTGATATGTCGCATATCAAGTCTAGGGATGGTAAACGTCAGACCCCAATAACCGATAAGTCGTGCCGATATGAGGCTCATAACGGGTCGAGAAACTACTGGTAACACTTACCAGCAAATCTCTAATCAGCCCTGGCCAGGGACTTCCCTGTTACGGCCAATCGAGCACAGCGCAACATCAACCCCCAATACCGGGAGAGACGAAACCCCTCCTATCGCTCATTGCCTCCATGTGACTCGGGACTGTACCCAAAGACCACCGTTTTGCACGCCCTCATGGACGTGGTAAGGTGGAGATCAAAGCACAGTGGGAATCACACAAGACTCTATGACGATCTCGGGTCTTCAGACTAACCTGTACAAGTGTCACCTGAGAACTGCCATCTGACGTGAGGTATAATACCATCTGGGAGTTCTCGGCGAGTCCGTCCAGTGTACCCAGTCTCCACTGAGCACCCGTATATCATCTCTGATGTCAAACACCAATGGATATGGGATCATCCATCGCCCATCTCATGGGTCGAGAAGCGTATACGCTAGTCTACACTGGTATATCGATGCCCTGTCTCGATACACCCACGACTAGGGACCTTGAAGGATGTACTTATGGACTACCATGTCCCCACTAGTATGATCTATGATAACTATAAGACAGTTTAAAGAGACAAGTGTACATGTTAAGATAAAGAGTAACCAGATAGCATACTATCATATCGAGCAAGAAAGTCATCTCTATATATGTCCAAGCATCCAATATAATATACATCATCTGTACAATACTGGCCTCTAGGGCATACATACAACTAACAGATGATCATATCAATCACCCACAAGCCGTAAGCGGTCTGCTAAACGTAACGGCCATCTAGGTATTGAACGATCAGAAGATCGACGAGCTAGCCCACTCACAGTCCTGTGAATCCAACCCGTAACACTTACCGTACAGTCCGGTCTGTTCGTCTGATATGTCGCATATCAAGTCTAGGAGTGGTAAACGTCAGACCCCAATAACCGATAAGTCGTGCCGATGTGAGGTTCATAACGGGTCGAGAAACTACTGGTAACACTTACCAGCACATCTCTGATCAGCCCTGGCCAGGGACTTCCCTGTTACGGCCAATCGAGCACAGCGCAACATCAACCCCCAATACCGGGAGAGACGAAACCCCTCCTATCGCTCATTGCCTCCATATGACTCGGGACTGTGCCCAAAGACCACCGTTTTGCACGCCCTCATGGACGTGGTAAGGTGGAGATCAAAGCACAGTGGGAATCACACAAGACTCTATGACGATCTCGGGTCTACAGACTAACCTGCATAAGTGTCACCTGAGAACTGCCATCTGACGTGAGGTATAATACCATCTGGGAGTTCTCGGCGAGTCCGTCCAGTGTACCCAGTCTCCACTGAGCACCCGTATACCATCTCTAATGTCAAACACCAATGGATATGGGATCATCCATCGCCCATCTCATGGGTCAAGAGGCGTATACGCTAGTCTACACTGGTATATCGATGCCCCGTCTCGATACACCCACGACTAGGGACCTTGAAGGATGTACTTATGGACTACAATGTCCCCACTAGTATGATCTGCATCATAGTCCAGGTAGTCAAGTACACATCCTAAGGGCTTTACCAACATGTAACTATAAGACAGTTTAAAGAGACAAGTGTACATGTTAAGATAAAGGGTAACCAGATAGCATACTATCATATCGAGCAAGAAAGTCATCTCTATATATATGTCCAAGCATCCAATATAATATACATCATCTGTACAATACTGGCCTCTAGGGCATACATACAACTAACAACACTAGGGCCAGCTGCTGCAGTATCGCATACCGAGCATCCCGAAGAGTCTCTCAAACTGTATCTGGGGAATGGTCTTCGTGAGTGGATCCGCCGTGTTATTCTTCGTGTCAACCCTCCTGACCTCGATCTCTCGGCGATCAACTATCTCCCGGATCAGGTGATACCGCCTCAGAATATGCCTGGATCGCTGATGGGACCTAGGTTCCTTGGCCAAAGCCACCGCTCCATTGTTATCGCAATACAAAGGTATTGGATGCTCAATGGATGGAACCACTCCAAGTTCAGTAATGAACTTCTTGATCCAGACAGCCTCTTTAGCAGCATCGTTGGCAGCGATGTATTCAGCCTCCATCGTCGAGTCTGCCACGGTTTCCTGCTTGGAACTCTTCCAGCTAACCGCCCCTCCGTAAAGGGTAAAGACAAATCCCGACTGCGACTTAGAGTCGTCCTTATCACTCTGGAAGCTCGAATCGGTAAAGGACTCCACTTGGAGTTCTCCGTTACCATACACCAAGAGCATCTCTTTAGTCCTTCGTAAGTACTTGAGAATGCTCTTCACAGCTGTCCAATGACTCTCTCCAGGATCAGCTTGATACCTGCTCACTACACTCAGTGAGTATGCTACATCGGGTCTGGTACATAGCATCGCGTACATGATAGAGCCTACAGCCGAAGCATAGGGTATCCCTTGCATGCGAGCTCTCTCCAAATCAGTCTTGGGAGACATCTCTTTGGAGAGAGTGACTCCAGAGATCGTGGGCAAGTTCCCACGCTTAAATTCTTCCATACTAAACCTCTTTAGTATGGTGTCGATATACCTGGATTGGGACAATCCCAAAATCCATTTGGATCTATCTCTATAGATCCTAATTCCCAATATGCAGGAGGCATCACCAAGATCTTTCATTGAGAATCTTTGTGATAAGAAGAGCTTGACCGATTGCAGCATAGGAATATCATTTCCTATCAAGAGTATGTCGTCCACGTACAATACGAGGAAGACAACCTTACTCTCTGCCACCTTCTTGTAGATACAAGGTTCATCTGGGTTTTTGACGAAATCAAACTCTTTGATAACGACGTCAAAGCAGATGTTCCAACTCCGCGATGCTTGCTTTAATCCATAAATGGATTTAAGCAGCTTGCACACCTTCCCGCTGCTCCCACTGTCTACGAAGCCCTCTGGCTGAGTCATGTACACGCACTCTTCTAAATCACCATTTAGAAAGGCGGTCTTAACATCCATTTGCCAGATTTTGTAATCATGATATGCAGCGATGGCAAGCATGATCCGGATGGATTTAAGCATAGCCACTGGAGAAAAGGTTTCTTCATAGTCCACACCTGGTCTTTGACGAAAACCCTTTGCAACAAGTCTAGCTTTGAAAGTCTCCACTTTCCCATCTACACCAAGTTTCTTCTTGAAGATCCACTTGCTCCCAATGGGTTTTACCCCTTCAGGAGAAACTTCCAAAGTCCATACTTTGTTGGTGTACATGGATTCCATCTCGGACCGCATAGCATCCAGCCATTTCACTGAGTCCCTACTCGTGATGGCCTGCTCGAAGCTAGTTGGGTCATCATCCTCCATGATGCAATCCTCGCTCCCACCATCCATGAGAAAACCGAAGTATCTCTCAGGTGGGCGAGGAACCCTACTAGATCGGTGGAGAGGCTGAGGTTCATCGGGAGCTACTGAATCTTCTGGTTCCACTAAATCTTCAGTTACGGTTTGTGTATCTGGAACCTCTTCCAGCTCTACCACTTTGCCACTAATTTCTTTTTCAAGGAATTCCTTTTCTAAAAAGGTGGCATGTTGAGCAACAAACACTTTTTGTTCCTCACTGTGGTAGAAAAAATACCCATATGAGTTCTTTGGATATCCCACAAACTTGCAAAGAACTGACCGTGCCTCGAGCTTGTCCGGATTTTGTCTTTTGACATAGACTGGACAACCCCATATCTTAACTCGTTTAAGATATGGCCTCTTCCCACTCCATATCTCATATGGTGTGGTAGGTACAGATTTAGATGGAACTTGATTCAATAGGTATGCTGCTGTCTCCAGCGCATATCCCCAGAAGGAAATAGGTAACTCAGCTGTGCTCATCATAGAGCGCACCATATCTAATAGGGTGCGATTCCTCCGTTCTGATACACCGTTGTGCTGTGGTGTATATGGAGGAGTCAGCTGAGAGAGAATCCCATTCTCTTTTAGGAAGTCCAGGAATTCATTGCTCAAGTATTCACCTCCTCGATCAGATCGAAGGATTTTAATACTTTTTCCGGTTTGGTTCTCGACTTCTTGTTTATATTCTCTAAATTTCTCAAAAGCTTCTGATTTGTGTTTCATCAGGAACACATATCCGAATCTAGAGAGATCGTCAGTGAATGTAATGAAGTACGAAGAACCATCCCTGGCATGTGTAGACATGGGACCGCATACATCACTATGTATTAGTCCCAAGAGTTCGGTAACTCTTTCTCCGTGTCCCGTAAACGGAGTTTTGGTCATCTTGCCTTTGAGACATGACTGGAAAGTGTCATAAGATGAAAATTCGAATGGTTTCAAATATCCATCCTTATGCAACTTAGCCAGTCGTGTCATATTGATGTGACCCAGTCTACAATGCCACAAGAAGGATTCGTTCAGTTCTGAACTCTTCCTCTTGTGTGTGTTTGTTATGCTCAGAACTGTTGATTGATTTAGAACATAAATGCCATTGCACAACGTGCCTGATCCAACCAACTTTTGGTTACGGAAAATATTCATAACATTATCCTATAATACAAAATTATATCCCTCTTTACTTAACAAAGAAACCGATATAATATTGCATATCAGGTTCGGCATGTAATAGCATTCGTTCAGAACCATTGTATTACCGGTTGGTAATACAAGGTGATATTCCCCGACAGTCTTAGCTGCAACAATTGCACCATTTCCAACTCTAATGTCTTTATCACCTTCTCCAAGTTCTCTACCTTTTCTGAGCCCATGTAACTGATTACATATATGGGATCCTAACCCGGTATCTAATACCCAGGACGTAGAGCAAATGGAGAAACAGTTCTCTGTAATGAACACACCCGAAGAAAATGCATCAACATGTACTTTCTTCATTCGGGTGGCATGGGAATCCTGGTATTCCCCTATATCCTGTTCATTCCTATAACTCTTATAGGAAAGAACGGAACCAACGTTCCCCAGCACAGTATAACATGCGGGTTCGGTCAATACATCCATATTATTATCTTGATTAGGGCATGAAATGGTCGCTACCTGGAGAGAGAGAGAAGAAAACACTTTACCGTATGCTCTTGCAAGATCAGATTGGTTATTATCTTATCTAATCAGGATGGCTCCCACTGGTTTTTATCAAATCTTCCTTCAAACCCAAAAAGGAAAGACTAGCCGGGATTAATTACACACTACAGGTTCGTCAATCTTTCAGCCAGGCCAGTGTCGGTACTTTGAGGGAGGTCCCCCGTGCTTTCGCACGAACCTAATTAATGTAAACCTCGTTTTCCCAGAGGCGTAACCTCGTTGACACCTTTCTAGACACCTACTTGATCGGCTAATTGTAATGTGCAAAACTCTCCCAGGAGTAACTCTTACTCGCAGTAGGTATTGGGATCCAACTATCTCATAGAAGGTATGCAATCTCATTGCAAATTTCAACACTTGAAATTCCCGATAATATTTTTGCCCCAAACGATCTATGACCTTGACAAGGTCAACAAACCATAGACCGCAAGTCAAGTTCAACCCGTCATTTCTTGATTGAATTAAACCCACCCGCACGACCCTTGACAAGGTCAACAAGGCCGTACGACTACCCTAACTCAATCTGCATCATATGCATAAGCAGATAAATACTGGTTAGGTACCGCACACTGCGCCTTGACAAGGTCAACAAACGCAGCACGAATACTAAACAGGACTTATCTGAAATGACGGAGGGCTACGACAGGTTTTTTTTGAAAACCTATTGCGTAATTAACTTGATATCGTTGTAGAATCAAATGAAGTTTTTGAAATGGAATGATTTTGAGGCTTTTCTAGTTTTGCTAAAGGGGTCACTCCATGTGAAGGGATCGTCGGCCCTTTCCTCGTCGAATGAGGTGCGGGATATATCATATATATCACTATGCAAAGCAGAAACTATAGAAGTTATCAAAAGACAAACCGAGTGTGTAGCATCTGCCAGTTATTACTAAAGGAGTCACTCCCGGTGAAGGGATCTCGGTCCTTTCCTTATCGAATAAGGTGCAGGGTATATCATATATACCGCTATGCAAAGCAAGAACTGTAGCTACCTGTTTTGTTTAAAATTTGATTCTACAACATCTTAGGTTTCTTTTCTTTCATTAATCACATTAATGAAGTCCCATCATTTATGTCACCTAAACATCACAGATAAATACGACGTACACTTATGCCACCCGCATTCGCCTCGATGTCCCCTCGTGCACCGTTAGGTTAGGTAACTAACGACAGAGCAGGGCAGGGCTAGTGCGGGTGCAAAACATAAGTAATATCTATATAATATATCATATATACTATATACTGTATCTATCACAGAACATCACATGATCACATCACAGATATCGCAGCAGAAAATATCATATGAAATATTGGATATACTAGGACGTCCGTGTTTTCAATACGAGCCAGTATAAAACACGGATTCCACGGTCGTGATGAATAGCCAATCCCACACCCCTAGATCCCTACGAGAGCGGCAAGCAACCCTACCAATTCTAGGGTTAGGAGACCGGGACTCGACTCCTCGAGATGGTCTCCCACTGAACCCTAGAACCCAGTTACTTGTGCTCCCCTCCTTGGGTCTATCCTAATGCGGAAAAGTAAATAATATACAAAGGGTGACATCTTCCGCTACCTGGAAGTGTCCCAATAAAAGAATATTACATACAAGTTTTTACATGAATGAAAATGAAAAACACTCATCTCACATAAAAACCCCCGGCTATTCAAACACGACGATCCAATATAATATATCCAGCAACACATAACATCACATGTCATCAACGTAAGTAAATATGCGCATCCCAATTGTCGTTGACATATAGCAACGAAACCGGCGATATCACATATTACACTTACGGTCACAGAAAAGAAAGCGTAAAACTACAACAGTTGGAATCCGCAACCTCTTTAAACATCGCATGCCTAATCAAATGAAATACTTAGACATCACATGCCTAACAGTTATAAACCCCGCATTTTAGTCTCATTATCGAGAACTCTTTTCAATATCAAATGAAACTAAACCGCTAGATTTATAACATTCATTCAGTTATCTCATAACTGTTTGTGAATTCCAATTATTGTATCCCATTCCGGATAAATAGAAAATATTAAACTTTCCGATCGAACATTCGAACACCCAAGTTTTCCCGAAACCGTTCAACACATGAAATAGGTTCAAAGACATTCACTTCATGCCTCAGTACCAACGGTCCAGCTGTAGAAGGGTCAAGCCAACGCTTCATATGTGGCACGCCGTACTGCCCCAAACCCTAAGGTTCAAAGGGCAGTTCAAGACGGTCACATAATCGAGTTAAGGTTTGTTGTCTTCTAGAGGGACCATCGCGTTACTTAAACCACAGAAATTATCCAACACTTGGAAATTTTCTGGCAGGGGAAAAGTTGGGTATTTATATCAGGTCGAACTTTTTAACATATTCAAAAATTATCCGGAAAAACACATAGACAAAACTTGATAATCTGATCGAATCTTCGATTCCCAATGCAACCCCAGAACACTCAACTCTTGAGTCAATTTAAAAATTCCCAGAAAACTCAGCACTGTGAAATAGGAATTACTGTGCAAAGGAGGAGGGCTGACGTCATCATCACGCCGCGGAACCGCCGCAGAAGCATGGTTCCGCCGCACACTATACTGTTCATTTGAAAAATTTTGCACCGTAATTCTTAGAATTCCCTGCTGAATTTTTTAAGCATTTTTAATCTATAAAAATCCCAGTTTTTGAAAAAAGTCCAGAGAGCACATCGGGAATTAGGGTTTCGGTTCGATCGGGTTTCAAACGTCGTCTACACATCGCCTAAGGCTCTAGCTAGGCTCTGATACCACTGAAGGGTTCCTAAGCACGCTAATGAAGTCTCACAAGGCATCAACCATGCCAATTTCAAATTTTATGGGTGCCGAGAAACCCTAATACAGATCGTTGACTAGAAGTTTAGGCGAAATACGAAACTAGTTAACATCTTAACTAAAGGAGAGAGGCTACAACCTTTGTAGATCCGGTTCTCCACTTCCTTAGCTCCACGTAGGCGTCCTCTCGCTGTCCATCTCGAATCATGGACTCAATCGTCGGCTTCATCGGAGAAATGGGCGGACTAGGTCGTCGGCTTCGTGCCGAAGATGATCTACGTCGAGGCATCACAAGTTCAAGCTCCAACTTCACCAAGTTGTGAAACTTGTGAAGAAAACACCCTATACTACTTGGCAAGAGGTAGAGGGTGAAGAAATAGGAGGTGGGTTCACTTTAGAATTGGATTTCTCTGACTTTTGCTCAAGTTGCCATTGATGGACATAAGCTTTTCTTGAAGAAGAAGATGATGAAGAAGAAGCAAGAATATGATAATTGTTCTAAATGAAAAAGAAATTGAAAACTTATCATAATCTTAACCATAGTTAAGTGTAGAGAATGAACTAGGGTTAGTTCAAATGGTTAGGGTTAAGCATGAGACAAGAATGGTGACTAAGTTAAAGCTTCATGAAGCTTCAAAAAGAAACAAAGAAAGCCACCATTCTCATCTTTATCTTTTCCCAATAAATAAATAAACAAATAAATAAATAAATGAAAAAGCAAAACCCTAATCATCAACTTAACCATGATTTAATTCTATACACTTAACCAAATGAGCAAGCATCATCAAACATGATACACACATGTGCACAAAAGTATATCACATATACAACTTGCACATCAAGTGAGAAAATCCATTTAAAGTGAACTAATACTAGCTAATGCAAAGTAATATATCAAATATATAATTATACATTAAATCATTAAATCAACACTTGATTTAACGATCCGGTCATATCGCATATAACCGACTAGTATCCTATGTATCGGCTTATCGAATCAATCCTTGATTCGATATCTTGGTTATATCGAATATAACCAATCGATACATCCATCGCGAGAATGAAATACGGTATCACATACACGCATTATTCTCGGTCCTGCACATATCTCATATGCGCTCCTATTTCGTTTCGCTTGAGCCAGGAAACCTCTGTGTAGGACTCTAAAGACTCGTCAATACGCCGGCAGTAGATGATGATCATATCAATCACCCACAAGCCGCAAGCGGTCTGCTAAACGTAACGGCCATCCGGGTATTGAACGATCAGAAGATCGACGAGCTAGCCCGCTCACACTCCTGTGAATCCAACCCGTAACACTTACCGTACAGTCCGGTCTGTTCGTCTGATATGTCGCATATCAAGTCTAGGGGTGGTAAACGTCAGACCCCAATAACCGATAAGTCGTGCCGATGTGAGGCTCATAACGGGTCGAGAAACTACTGGTAACACTTACCAGCACATCTCTGATCAGCCCTGGCCAGGGACTTCCCTGTTACGGCCAATCGAGCACAGCGCAACATCAACCCCCAATACCGGGAGAGACGAAACCCCTCCTATCGCTCATTGCCTCCATGTGACTCGGGACTGTGCCCAAAGACCACCGTTTTGCACGCCCTCATGGACGTGGTAAGGTGGAGATCAAAGCACAGTGGGAATCACACAAGACTCTATGACGATCTCGGGTCTACAGACTAACCTGCACAAGTGTCACCTGAGAACTGCCATCTGACGTGAGGTATAATACCATCTGGGAGTTCTCGGCGAGTCCGTCCAGTGTACCCAGTCTCCACTGAGCACCCGTATACCATCTCTAATGTCAAACACCAATGGATATGGGATCATCCATCGCCCATCTCATGGGTCAAGAGGCGTATACGCTAGTCTACACTGGTATATCGATGCCCCGTCTCGATACACCCACGACTAGGGACCTTGAAGGATGTACTTATGGACTACAATGTCCCCACTAGTATGATCTGCATCATAGTCCAGGTAGTCAAGTACACATCCTAAGGGCTTTACCAACATGTAACTATAAGACAGTTTAAAGAGACAAGTGTACATGTTAAGATAAAGGGTAACCAGATAGCATACTATCATATCGAGCAAGAAAGTCATCTCTATATATATGTCCAAGCATCCAATATAATATACATCATCTGTACAATACTGGCCTCTAGGGCATACATACAACTAACAGTTTTAAGACTGGGTATTGATACTCCAGTATGGACTAGTGTATACTGATCGAGACTCCGACAAGGGGCGGTGGCCAGGTCTCACAAGCCATTGGTGTTAGTTTGTTCACCAAAGATAGTATACAGGTGCTCATTGAGTTATGAGTACACTGGACGGACTCGTCGGGAACCTACTATTTGGTATTATACCTATTGTCAGATAGCAGTTCCCAGGTAAGATGTGTACAGGTTAGTCTGTTGACCTGAGATCGTCATTTGTCTCGTGTGAGTTCCTACTGTGGTTTGATTACTACCCTACCACGGTTCAAAGGAGTCGTGCAAGCAGGTTTTAGTTGGGTACAGTCCTGAGCCACATGGAAGCAGTGAGCGGATCGTCGGTGATTCGTCTCTCCCGGTATTGGGGGTTGATGTCTCGTTGTGCACGGATGGCCATCACCAGAAATCCTCAGACGAGGTGGACGAGAATTACCGATCTAGCATCGATAGTTTCTCAGGAGGTGATGGGTTTCATACCGACACTAATTATCGCGTTATTAGGGGTCTGACTTTATCTATCCCTTAGACTCGATATGCGATACTCTTATACGAACAGACCAGACTGTGCGGATATTGTCATTGTCAGGCTCAGTAGGGGGTTTGGATGAGTTTGCTCGTCGGCTTTCCTTTCGCTCAATACCTGGGTAGCCGTTACGTACAGCTTGTGCCACTGACGTGCTTGTGGTTAAACTCACTGCCAGTGTATTGACGAGTCTTTAGAGTCCCACACAGAGGGTTTTCATGGTTCAGGCGATATGGTGTAGATGACGTATGTTGGTACATACAGGTGTCCGATTAAATATGTGTATAGGCTGCACAGACTTTAATCGGACGGTTGATAATACTAGCGGCTTAGGATTAAGCCGGTTTATTAAATCAGGTTTTTATTTAATAATTTTTATATATGTATTTATATATATGTATTCTAGTATTATTGTTCACTATTCATTTTCTCTCTTAGCTATTCGTATTTTTGTACAAATACGCCTATATGTATTTCGATACGTATACCGGGAGCTATTCCGTATTTATATGGAATAGCTTCTAGAAGATGGCCACCTCATTATTGATTTTCTTTTTAGAAAATCAATTATGGAAATGAGGTGGAGGGGTGGGTTGGCATGAGCATGGGATTGACCATGTAGAGAGGTATGGCATGTATTTGTTTATTGAAAAATTGAGATGAGATATTTTCTTTAGTGTGTGTGCATGATTGAGAGAGAGGGGGGCTACTATCACACTTAGGGGCTTGCTCATTATTCCTTTCTTCACTAGCATTATTTCTCACTCTCACTCTCACTTGGAGACTTAGCATTTTTTTTAGTTGCTCATGCCACATGTTTTCTCACTTCCTCTTGATCTTCTATGGTTGCTCATGGAGCATTTGTGATGAGAGAAAAATTATAGTGACACATTTCTACATCTCCACTCTCCATTGCTAGCAACCTTGGAGAGTCGGTTGTCTCGCTTAGCGAGGCTGAAATTTGCGCCGTTTCCCTCTGGTGGATCATCGTAGATGAAGGAAGACCGTCAACCAAACTCGATCCGCAACCTCTAGGAGCTTGGGACGAAGGTTGAAGACCGAAGGACACGGATCAACTCATTATAACCACTCCTAACTCTTTATATTGCTTGCTAGTATAGGGTTTTGGGTAGATCCGGACATCAGGTCATGGTAGCGCCAGTTTAGAAAATTTATGTTCCGCATTTGGCCACAGTTTGATGGCCGGGACGCTGCCGTTACCCAACAATTTTGATTGAGCAGTTTGTGGAATGCGAGGCAAGGTGGAGATTTGTTAGATGTGTCTCACATTTAAATTTCTGAAGATTTCCTATTTTGAAGATCCAACATTATCATGAAGAACTCGAAAATTTGGTGTTATCAGTAAGGCAGATGTCTGAAACTCATCTCGATAGAGGCCTGCCTCCACCTCGTACGCGTGATCTTCCTTTATGCATACGTCTGCCCCGTTGAGATTCAGACGTCTGCCAAGCGTTCTATTATTTTGATGAGAATACCAGATGTCTGACCCATCCTTATTCAGACGTCTGGATAGCGCTCTGAAGTTTCGTGACTATAAAAACAGACGTCTGCCAATCTCTTGTGCAGACGTCTACCGTATGTCTGGATCAGATATTTCTTTTATTTGGAAATTAGTTATTTGTGGAAATATTTTGCATGCTATATATATAATAGCTTATTTTAGACATAGATCTGATGCCTTTTAATAATTAGTGAAAACCCATTGATAATTGTGAGAGATTGAGGGTTTGAGAGGGATTTTTATTTTCCATTGATTTGTACTCCTCTGATATTTGATTATTAATAAAGTTTCGCCGTCGTTTATTTATTTTGTGGTTAGTATTCATATTTCTATGATACCCGTGGTTTGATTTTCTTCTCGGTATCGATTGTGCGCTTGCTTTCTGTTTATCTCGTATACGCAACAAGTAGTTTCGCGTACTTCTCGACTTCCCTTTCACCTGTTAGCCGTTGTTGCTGCTCCAGAGAAACACAATATTTAATTATATATTGCATACGAATAATTCTTTATCATTCAGATTTTCGAGTTCCTTATGTTTCACCAGTATTAGCTAATCCTTTTACTTAGCAAGAGAATGTGGGTTCAATTCCCGTTATAATTGTACCTTCGTTTTAATTATGTCAAGTATGAATCTTATTGTGTTTTTGATTTTTTTGGAATCAATGAAAGATGACTTGACAATAGAAAATTTTAAGCAAAATTTACCTTACCGCATATAATGCTCCCTCTCAGCAAAATTCCTGAATCCGCCGCTAGGTAAAACTAATAGGCTTCCTGAATCCGCCGTTAGGTAAAACTAATATATATATATATATATATATATATATATATATATATATAGTTACAGTATAATTTTGAGCTGCATGCAGAAAGCTACAAAGTGGGTACAATTGGAACATATGGCAGCTTTTGCAGTTGCTTGTATTGTTCCATAAAATAGAATAAAACTTTGTGATGCCAGTTCATGTTTTTGTGCTTGATATGGAGTAAGCAAGGATTTACTGTAAACATACAACAAATGTTGGATGTTTACGAAATAAAGAATAATTGTTGATAATGTATGGATGCAACGTATGCCTTACTATCATTAATTAGTACCTTTTTCAGTAAAAAGAAGACATCCATTGACAAGTTGTGCTCCCTTGTGCATGATACATCTCCACCTCTTTCTTCCTCGCTTTCGGTTGGAGATGAAGAGGGCCAACAACAAGAACGGCATAATATGATAATTGAATTCATTTACGTTATGAGTTTGTATTAGAGTAATTCATATGGAATTTGTTGGGTTGTGTCTCATATCTGGTTGCGTAGCTAGATGTGGCCGATGAATCAGTTGGGTTCACCAGGCAATTTAGGCTAGACTATCTATTGGTTTGCGCTACCAATAAGTGGTGAATAGAACAGGAGTTTGAGCACTGATGTAACTGCAGTAAAACTAAAGGATCCTTAAAACAAAGCAGCATTTCTAATACACCTCCAAATTTATCCATCTTCATAAGACTTCTTCACCAACAACAATATGAAAAGGTAATTACAACAGCAATAAAAATGATCCTTTATCTTCAGGGGTCATCTACAGTTAAGATACTACAAGTTACAATCCATTTTATTTGTAAGCAAGAACATTTATCTCAAGTTAGGGTGGGCTAATGAACAACCGATTACATCAAAAAGAAAAAAAATTCAATATAATACTCGCACCCACGCAAGTGCGTGCGCGCAGAGTTGCTTGTTTCTATCAGAGATGCGGATGTGCCTCTCTTGTTGTTGAGAAGATATGGAAGGTAGTTCAAGGTCTGGCTATGTCATATCATAATTATTCGAGTTAATTGCACAAAGCCGCATGTAATTAACCCCATGTAACACTTATACCACCTCAAGAGACTAATTACTGTAAACAACTCTTTTGTTCATCGGAAAGAACCTAAAAAAACACTACTATTCAACTCCAAACAAGACAAAGACAAGTTTTAGAGTTAATTTACACAATCATTTTTCTCCTACATGCATTGCTTGAGAGAAACTAGCAAAGGGCATCAAGGCAGTCTAAGGCGTAGATGTGCTTAATAAGTCATTTGAGGGGGGTACATAAGTGTCATTCTTATTAAGACAGATTTTCAACGGTCATCTCCAACAGAGATCATCATCCAAATCGACTCTTTTCCATCAATTATATCTCTTTCTAAATGGATGTGCATTGCTTCATATATAAGCGGTGCACACTTCCAAGCTTAAAGCACACAAAACAGTTCTTCTTTTGTCCGATGACGGGGAAGGAGGTCATGATTTTGGATTACTACTGCTATTTGAGTGCAACAGATGTAACAGAACACAGTAGGCAGGTTGTTCTATTCTATCTTGTAAGAAAATCGCGTTAAACATCACACCATGGTATTGCCAGTACTTGGCACTATATTGCAGAGAGGTATCTTCGACGGTGATCAGCGATTCTTGAACATACCGATTAATGCAGAGTTAATCAAGCAATCAAAATACACACAAAGATCTTGTAGTAACCAGAACATCACTTCCTGATTACGGAAACCATGATTTCATAAATTCTGGATGCTGATACACATTGGATCTCTGATGAGTTTGTCTGGTATTCTCGACCCTCGTGTGTGTGAGACGGCTCAAAATGGGTTGAGCCGGCTCACAAGCCATTTGGAATTAGTATTTGTACTCTGGATGCAAGAGACGGCTCAGGATAATCTTAAGCCGACTCAATTCGTCTCGGGCCGAATTCTGATGTGTTTTGGAAAGATTTTTTTAGGGATTAATTAGTAAAGTTTGTTTGAAAAGTTATTTGAAGATTTAATGAGATCTTAATTGGTATTCTAATAGAAATAGATTTAGAGATTCTATGCCTATAAATATAGATTGATTAGGATATTTTGCTTAGAATAAATAAAAGAGAAAAAGAAGAAAAGTTGAAGAGAAGTTTTTTTGCAGGAAGAGAGATTTTGTAATTCGTACTCAAGTTGAATAAAGAAGAAAAGTTGGAAGATTTTCTTGTGTTTGATTGTGCTTTCTGTAATTATTTCTTCTTTTTAAAGATCTTGATTTGTTTTCTAAATTGTTTGGAACCTAAAATTCATAACAATCTCAGATGTCAAATGATGCATCAATGATATCGCTCTAATGCTTAATCAAGATTTATTCCCCCAGCACATACAATAAATGATAAATCACCATACATAAGATTGATTTTAAATTTTTATTTATTTACAATGGATAATCTTTGGACCAGAAAGAGCCATCTTGGATTGTGATCGATCCACAAAACTTGGTGACAGTAAATAATCCAATACTATCGATATGGCTATATGTGTTACTGGTACATCATAGTTGTCCATGCTTCCCCTTCGTACATAACAGTAGTCCATCATGTTCAATGCTTTCAAATAGCCAATTAGCCGACAAAACTGAATGGTTCTGTTGAAGGAATCAACACTTGATAGGATGAACACAACTATTACTGGCACAGAGCAACTTAGGTAATTAACTTAAGCAAATGATGAACTAATTAAGCCAGTTGAGTTTGTAAGTTCATAGTGCTCCAACTTCTAGTAACAAGTAAAGAAATAACTAAAGATCAAGGTTCGCTAAGCCTTGGTGCTTAGAGGTGTAGTATTAGTGTAAAGAGGCTCTCTTTCTTTTTCCTTACTCAACTCTAGAATGCAAACGAGGAAGAACTCAAGAAGAATAAATGGCGAGCAAAGAGATTATTGTGAGAGCCATATCCCATCCTTTCCAAACTTATTTCATATATTGATGGAGGCGTGAATCTCCTTCAGATGTTACGGCGGCGATGGAGGGCTGGGGTTGGATCTGAAGGCTGTCACTCCTGAAGCGTGTGGATCTCAATGGGTTTGAGATTATGGTTGCCGAGCTACCTGCTAGGAAGTCCCGGGGTGGTTGTACCACCGAGGACCCTCCGACGGCCAAGTTAGACTGGAGATCCGAGCAGAGTAACGGCTTAGTGGAGTAAAAAATGGCTTATTTGAACCGTCTGAAGAAGGGGTTTATATAGCGGTGGCAGCAGGCGGGGCAGGCGTGAGAATCACGCCGGCCGTTACGCTCCCGACATCACGTCCGCATGATAAGCGGGACCTCCCATTAATGGCGAGATAGGCTCGTTAATGGGGGATCGTGGTGGCGTAGAACGTGGGATGTGGCTGGCGGAGATCTCACGTATGGCGAGATTCGCGGGATGGCGGTTACGCGTGCAAGTGGTGCTGTCGGTCGGTCGATGAGACCGAGGAAGATGACCTCGGCGGGAGAGCTCGTGGAGGAGCGGGAGAGCCGAGGTATCTTGGTTCTGCTCAAGCCCGGAAGCGAGCTGAGAGGGCCGAAGAGGCTCGAGCCTGTGATAGCTCGGAGACGAGCTGTGAGGCCGAGGAGGCCAATTGTGCTGGGGGCTTGGAGGTGAGCCAGCGTTTGCTTGTAGGACGAGCACAGGAGTGGTCTGGTCAGCCACTGTAGGTCCTTTCTTGTGAGCCCTGGGACACGTCATCTGCCACGTGTCTTGATTTGAGAGACCACCGATATCGAGCATCATCATTAGCTCTCCACTCTCATCATTAGGTCCCTTTTTTGCGGCATCATTAGCAACGATGTACTCAGCCTCTATCGTCCCTATTTGGAGCTCTTCCAACAGACCGCCCCTCCGTTGAGGGTAAAAACATAACCCGACATGGATTTAGAGTCATCTTTATCACTTTAGAAGCTAGAGTCTGTGAAGGCCTCGATCTGAAGGTCTCCATTGCCGTATACTAAAAACAATTCCTTAGTCTTTCTCAGGTACTTGAGAATGTTCTTTACGGTTATCCAGTGCTTCTCCCCTGGGTTTGACTGATATCGGCTTACCACGCTGAGTGCGTAAGCTACATCTGGTCTGGTACATAATATCGCATACATTATAGATCTTACCGTAAAAACGTAGGGTATAATGCACATGTGAGCCCTCTCTTCATCAGTCTTCAGAGACATCTCTTTGGAGAGGGTGATCCCATGACAAGCGGGTAAATTACCGTGCTTGGAATCTTCCATACTAAATTTCTTTAGTATTGTGTCAATGTACCTGGAATGTAAAAGTCGCAATATTCTCTTAGATCTATCACGATATATCTTAATTTACAGAATGTACGAGGCATTACCCGGGTCTTTCATGGAGAACTTCTATAACAAGAAACTTTTGACCGTGTAGTATAGAAATGTCATTTCCTATTAAGATAATGCCATCCATATATAAAACGAGGAATACCACACTTCTCGCTATAATTTTCATATAAATATATGCTTCATTTACATTTTTGATAAAGTCAAATTTATTGACCGTCTCATCAAAGCAGATGTTCCAACTCCGTGATGCCTGCTTTAATTCATAAATGGATTTAAGCAACTTGCACACCCTTCCACTGCTCCCACTCTTTATGAAGCCCTCTGGCTTGTCCATATGAACACACTCTTCCAAACTTCCATTCAGAAAAGCGGTCTTTACATCCATTTGCCAGATCTTATAATTATGGAAGGCAGCAATGGAAAGTAGGATCCGAATGGATTTAAGCATAGCTACTGGAGAAAAGGTTTTGTAATAGTCCAAATCTGGTTTTTGAAGAAAACCTTTTGCTACAAGTCTAGCTTTATAGGTTTTAACCTTTCCATCCGCACCAATCTTCCTTTTGAAGATCCATTTACAGCCTACGGGTTTTACTCTTGAAGGTGCAACGTCCAAAGTCCAAACTTTGTTGATGTACATGGATTCCATCTCGGATCTCATATCATCCAGCCACTTCACCGAATCTCTATTCGTAATGGCCTGCTGAAAACTAATAGGCTCATCATCATCGATGATGCAATCCTTTCGATCTCCGTCTATGAGAAAACCATAGTATCTCTCAGGAGGATGAGACTGACTACTAGATCTGCGAAATGGTGTAGGTACATCCAGTTCTATTGAATTCTCGGGTTTCACTAAGATTTCAGTAATAGTTTGTGGTTCTGTAATTTCTTCCAGTTTTATCGCGTTCCTACTAATTTCTTTTTCAAGAAATAGAGTTTCCATAAAGTGGGCATGTTGAGAAACAAAAACCTTTTGTTCTCTAGCGTAATAGAAAAAATACCCTTAGAATTCTTTGGGTATCCCACAAACTTGCACAATACTGAGCGTATTTCGAGATTGTCCGGATGATTCTTTTTGACAAAAGGTGGACACCCCCATATTTTAAGATACTTAAGACAGGATTTCTGTAACGACTCTGAAATCACTGTACAGAAATTTTCTTGTTATTATATAGAAAAGAGTATTACAGCCTGCGTTAGAGTTAAAAGTTATTTTTGTAAATAAAAGCAACAAGCAACTTGTAGCTCACTGGTAAAGCCCATGCACTGCTGTAACATATCCTGTGCATTCGATTCCCATCAGACCCAATTATTTTATTAGATTTTTCTTTTTAATTTTTTGGAAGCACAAGAGTTGCACGTGCAATATACGGAGAAATGAAAAGTTTCAAAAAAATCAAACATGCGCAATGAGGTGTATACACCTTATTATACATGTGGCACGAATCTCGAGGCAATGCCTTAAGATCCGACCGCCCAAACCCATTAATGGGTCGGCGCCGATGGTCGATCTTGCTCCAATTTGCTTCATACTTTGCACACACACCCCTTCGACTCCCCTTAACTCTCCTGCACTGTTTGATTTCCTGAAATCAAATAGAGACCCTTCATTTCAAAATTTAACACCTTTTTAATACTTTTTAATCCAAAAATTTCAATTCCCAATCCCTAATTCTCCAGTATAAATACCACCACATGCCCTATCTCCCCTCTATTCTGAAAATTTCTAGCAAAATTATCTCAAAAGTTCCTAAGTGCAAGTGGAGTCAAGTGGAGTTAGCAACCAAGCTCTTTTCGTCAAAGATCGAAGCCGTTTGCAAAGCTCCCGTGACGCCACGAAGCCCCCTCCGTTCTTCCTTACCCTTTTCTCGGTATTACCAAGCCGTAAGTCCCTTCATCTCTATTCATTTCCATCTCAAAATATTTTTTAAAAAAAATTGACAAAAGTGGAGTTAGCTCCGATGTATTCTTCTTCTTAACATTTGTAAGCCATGTGATAAGTAAACAAGATCAAACTAACATCCTATAATAATCTTAACCTTGTTTCCCATCATTTAGTTTTTAGTTTAACCAAAATTTCATGTGAACCGTTTCATTAAAATACCATGAACTTTAGTATCACCCTCTTTTCGATAATTGTTAAAACAATATCTTTAGGAAAACTTCACGGGGTAACGACCAACCCCACACGCACACTTTGGTTTCATAGCACGATATCTATATATATGTATGGTTGGTTCAAAGAAATGATTTTCATTAAAATACCACATCTTTTCAAAAACGGGTTTCTTTTAAAACGGTATTTTGTAATTCTCGGCAAATACGTCTCTGCAACCCTCGTTAGGGGACCCGCTTATAGATGATGTGGATTATCGCACATCTTTGGGATAATAGAGCGAGATGCAGAACTCCTCACGGAGTATTCGATCTCGAAAGAAAATAAAATACGGTTTTTAAGAAACGCGAATTTTCTAAACAAAACTAATTTTTGAAAAAATTATATAAAGATTATAAATCTGTATTTTCAATAAAAACATATTATGAAACTATATTTTTTAAAATGAAAGATTAAAATGTTAATAAAATACTATCAAGTTACCAATAAGGGCTAATTTTTAATAAAATACCATAAACTTTTAAAAGCTAGGTTTTTATCATTAAAATACCCCCAATAATTAAAATACATACCCATGAAAACCCTAAAACTTGTAAATCACCCTCGAGGTTATTTTTAAAATAATATTAATAAATATTTTTCATAAAACCCCCTCAAGATATGTTGGCTATAGTGCTCTCAAGTCAATTATTGGATCGCAGGCACGTGATTGCAATAATTGAGGGAGGACCCATACTGGTAGAACAGTCTTATTCGAGATTATAGTATGCTATCTGGTTTGTCTTTATCATCGTGTACATGCTTCAGGTGACATTTCAGATCACTATTATATGTTGATAGAGCCCATAGGATTCATGCTTGACTACCAGCAGTATGATGGCGATCATATACGTGAGAGTTGGGTGGTCTATAAGCACATCCTTAAAATGACCCTAGTCATGGGAGTTTCGAGATTGGGCATCTATACTCCAAGAGTAGACTAGTGTATACGGATCGAGACCCCTATGAGGGATGGCGGCCGGTCTCACAAGCCATTGGTGTTAGTTGGTTCACCTAAGATGTATACATGTGCTCATTAGGTTATGAGTACACCGGACGGACTCGCCGGAACATGCTAGCTGGTATTATACCTATTGTCAGATAGCAGTACCCTAGTGATATGTGTACAGCTTAGTCTATCGACCTGAGATCATCATTTGTCTTGTGTCAGTTCCTATTGTGCTTTGATTACTACCCTACCACGGCTCAAAGGAGTCGTGCAAACAGGTTTTAGTTTGGTACTGTCCCGAGCCACATGGAGGCAGTGAGCGAATCATCAGGGGATTTGTCTCTCCCGGTATTGGGGGTTGATGTCGCGGTGTGCATGGGTGGCCATCACCAGAAATCCTTGTCCAAGGTAGTCAAGAATTACGGATCTAGGATCGGTAGTTTCTCAAGTGGTGATAGGTTTTATACTGACACTGAATGTCAAGTTATTAGAGGTCTGACTTTATCCACCTCGTAGACTAGATATGTGATACTCATAGACGAACGGACCGGACTGTATGGATATTGTCACTGTCAGGCTCAGTAGGGTTTCAGATGAGTTTTCTCATCGGCCTCCCTTTTGCTCAATACCTAGATAGCCGTTACATATAGCTAGTGCCACTGACGTGCTTGTGGTTAAACCCACTACCAGCGTATTGACGAGTCTTTAGAGTCCCACACAGAGGGTTTCCCTGCTTCAGGCGAAACGTTGTAGAGGCCGTATGGTTTTATGGCAGGGTTCGATTACATACATGTACTTGTGCATGGATGATGTTCGGACGGATAATACTAGTGGGCTTTGGTTTAAGCCGGATCCTAGTATTATATTGTTGGATTATTTTTGTCTCGTTGTATTCATATTCTTTTGGAATGCGGATGCGGGTATGTATATATGGATGATGGGTATTCTTGTAATTCGTTACAAGTTTACTTTATAAGATGCCATTTCTTTTTCTTTATCAAACATTTAGTATAAATGTTTATGGTTTGGGAAAGTGTGAGTCATGGTTTGCATTAACTCATGCATGTGCACTTGGTGATTCATGGTGACATGCATAGGTTTTTGTTTTGGCTAAGATATTTGTAGTGAGGGTTGTGAGATATTTTGAGTGTGAGGAAGATCTTTTCTTGGTATGGTTTTTCTTTAGTTGCTCACAATAAAATAACTCTCACAACACTCACTAAAAAGCAGTCACTATTTTTCTTCACCTTCCAAAGCTTTCCTTCACACTTCTTCTCCCATGGCATCTTCTTCAACCTCCACCCTACATGTCTTATGTGTTGAGAAACCTAGGGTGTATTGAGACAAAGTAATCACAAACTCTCTCTACTTCATCTTGGCAATCTAGGTTTGCAAACTAGATACCCGAGTTGCTTCCGTTTTGAGGTCGGAGCCCGTATTACTAACTCTCGACGTGGATCGTCTTCAATGGGGGGAGACTGGAGATCAAACATGATCGAGGAAGCCGCGAAGAGCTTAGGGCAGAGGTTGAAGACCGAAGGACACGGATCATTCGGTATAACCTCTCTAAACTCCTTTACATATAGCTGGTGTAGGCTTAATGGTACGATCCATATATTAGGGTTCTGTTAGCGCCGGTTTCTAAAAGTTTTTGTTCCGCATTTGGTCACGGATTGATGGCTGGGGCGCTGGCGTAACCCAACATGGTATCAGAGCCAACCCATTAACCGCATACTAGTTGATTTAGACAATATTAAAGTATCGAAACCGAAACAACTCCGAATCAATACAAACGATATTCTAGTTTCTGTCAAATTTTATTTAGTCTTCTAAAAATATTTAAGCAACTGCTGAAGGCTATTTTAGTGATAACTAGAAAACCCTAAAAATACGAGCCCAAAAGACCAAAATTGGCCCGGTGAAACTTGCAAAATCCCGGGTGTGGCCAGTTTCGTTAAAGTATTTGGACTTGGAATTTTTTGTGTTTTCTGGTCTCTGGAATATTGGTTCAGTGGTATTGCTTGTTTAGCCCAGTTTGGATATGGATTTATCTTATGGTTTGGGGGCTATTTGGGGTGTTTCGAAGTCGATATTTCTAACACCGTTTAAACTTTTACAGTACATGCATTACTATCTGCGATCGTAAATGTCATTAGAGCGGTACAACTTGTCTAATTACTATAATTCTTTTAGACGGGTTTGCGAACGTGACATTCACGTTGATTTTCTGTGTTGTGCTGTGTTGTGGTGGAATCGTCGTGGTGGATAGCTTGGGTGCAATGTTAGTACAGTTTAGTTTCATTTATACATTTGATATCGCGGGACGAGCGTCCAACATGTAGACTGCTGTCATTGCCTGCTTGTATATTATTTGTTTGGGGCTCGACTGGGTTGGGGTCGATGTCATCGTTGTACATTTTTTTCTGTACTAAGATTACCCCGCGATGGAGTGCACGGATAGACGGGTTCTGGAGGGCAACGAGCCCGTATCTCATGGCGTTGAGACAGAGGGGGCCTCACTCTAGAATTGGTGGGTTATTCGCCGCACTCGTAGGGGGTATAGGTTAACCCAAGGAGGGGTGCTCAAGTTACCGGATTCCGTGAAGTGCCGGGTAGCTCATTCACTTTGATGAAGGGGATTGCCTCACTTCTGATTTTGGCGGGTAACTTGCCACACTCGTAGGGGTCTAAGTTTTCATTGCACAGGTTATCCACACGACCAGAGGAACGTCGGGTTTCACTTGCGGCTCAAAGGAAACCCGGGGCTACCAGATTATATGTATTATTCTGTGATGCTTATCACTTATCTGTGATGTTACATATATCATGCCTGGAATGATTAATCTATATTGTTATATATACTATTGTTAGTTATATGTATGCCCTAGAGGCCATTACTGTACATAGGATGTATATTGTAGTGGATGTTGGGACATATATAGGGAGGACTTTCTTGCTCGACATGATAGTATGCTATCTGGTTGATCTTTACCTTAACGTGTATACTGTTTGTCTCTCTGTTACATGTTGGTAAAGCCCTTAGGATGTGTGCTTGACTACCTGTACTATGATGCTGATCATACTAGTGGGGACATGGTAGTCCATAAGTACATCCTTCAAAGTCCTTAGTCGTGGGTGTATCGAGACGGGGCATCGATATACCAGAGTAGACTAGCGTATACCTTCTCGACCCATACAGATGGGCGATGGATGATCCCATATCCATTGGTGTTTGACATCAGAGATGATATACGGGTGCTCAGTAGAGACTGGGTACACTGGACGGACTCGCCGAGAACTCCCAGATGGTATTATACCTCACGTCAGATGGTAGTTCTCTGGTGACACTGGTACAGAGTAGTCTGTTGACCCGAGATCGTCATAGAGTCTTGTGTGGTTCCCACTGTGCTTTGATTTCCATCTTACCACGTCCAAGAGGGCGTGCAAAACGGTGGTTTTTGGGTACAGTCCCGAGTCACATGGAGGCAATGAGCGATAGGAGGGGATTCGTCTCTCCCGGTATAGGGAGTTGATGTTGCGCTGTGTTCGATTGGCTATAACCGAAAATCCCTGGCCAGGGTTGCTGAGATTTACTGGTAAGTGTTACCAGTAGTTTCTCGAATTGTTATAGACCTCATATCGACACGACTTATCGAGCTATTGGGGTCTGACGTTTACCACCCCTAGGCGAGATATGCGACAGATCAGACGGACAGACCGGACTGTGCGGTAGTGTTACTGGTTGGATTCACAGGAGTATGAGCGGGCTTGCTCGTCGATCTTCTGATCGCTCAATACCCGGGTGGCCGTTACGTTTAGCAGACCGCTTGCGGCTTGTGGGTGCTTGATATGATCATCACCTGCTGCCGGCATATTGACGAGTCTTTAGAGTCCTACACAGAGGTTTCCTGGCTCAAGCGAAACGAAATAGGAGCGCATATGAGATATGTGCGGGACCGAGAATAATGCGTGTATGTGATACCGTATTCCATTCTCGCGATGAATGTATCGAAAGGTTGTATACGATATAACCTAGTTATCGAATCAAGGGTTGATTCGATAAGCCGATACATTGTATACTAGCCGGTTATATGCGATATAACCGGATCATTGAATCAAGTGTTGATTTAATGATTTAATGTATAATTATATATTTGATATATTACTTTGCATTAACAAGTATTGGTTCACTTTAAATGGATTTACTCACTTGGTTTGTACACATTGTATATGTGATATACTTTTGTGCACAAGATTGTATCATATTTGATGATACTTGCTCTTTTGGGTTTGTGTAAAGATTAAACCATGTTTAGTGAATGGTTAGGGTTACTTTTCTCTTATTTATTTATCCATTTATTATTGTTTTGGAAAAGATAAAGAGAAAAAGAAATGGTGGCTTAGTTTGTCTTTTCTTTGAAGCTTCTTGAAGCTTTGAAAAGTCTACCATTCTTGTCTCTTCTTTAACCCTAACCACTCTTCTAAACCTTGGTTAAATCTCTACACTAAATCATGGTTGAAGTTATGATAAGTATTCTTTTTATTTTATTTTTAAAAAAAAAAAATAACTTATCATATCTTCATCATCTTCTTCATCTTCTTCTTCCATGAAGAAAGCTTGCTACTCCAATGGCAAGTGATGAAAACTAGTGAGAAATCCAAAACTAAAGTCTACCCACTTCCTATTTCTTCATCCTCTACCTCTTGCCAAGTAGTAGAGTGTGTTTCCTTCACAAGTTTTCATGGCTTGGTGAAGGTGGAGCTTGATCTAGCGATGCCTCGACGTAGATTATCTTCGGCATGGACATCGACGACCTAGCTCGCCATTTCTCCGACGAAGCCGACGCTAGAGCCCGGGAATTCATTTGGACAGCGGAGAGGACTTCGTTGCGGAGCTATGGAGGTGGAGCACCGGATCTACAAAGGTTGTATTTCCGTTTACTTGTAGTTAAGTGTTAACTAGTTTTTTGTTTCCCCTAGATATCTAGCCAACGATCCGAAGTCGGGTTTCTCGGCACCGTTAAAATTTAGAAATTGGCATGGTTGATGCCTTGTGAGACCTCATTAGGGTGCCTAGGAACCCTACAGTGGTATCAGAGCCTAGCTAGAGCCTTAGGCGAAGTCTAGACGGAATTTGAAACCCGATCGAACCGAAACCCGACCCAAAAAAATTGCTCTCTGTCCTTTTTTCAAAAACTGGGATTTTTCCAAATTAAAAATATGCAGAAAACTCAGCAGAGAATTCTAAGAATTACGGCGCAAAATTGGGGTCATGAACAGTGCAATCTGCGGCGGAACCGCGGCAGAAGCCTGCCTTAGGCGGCGGTTCCGCGGCAGATTGATGACGTCAGCCCTAACTGTTTGCGTAGTAATTCATTGTTTCAGGTGCTGAGTTCTCTGGGTATTTTTAAAATTTATTCAAGAGTTGAATTTTCTGAAGTTGTTTTGGGGATTCGGAGTGTTGATCGGTGTATCAAATTTTGTCTGTGTGGCTTTCCGGATAAATTTTAGAATATGTTAAAAAGTTCGACCGGATATAAATACCCAATTTTTCTCCTGTCGGGAAATTTCCAAGTGTTGGATTTTTCCGTAGTTTAACGACGTTCTAAGTAGTGCAAGTAACTCGATGGACCCTCTAGAAGACAACAAACCTTAACTCGATTATGTGACCGTCTTGAACTGCCCTTTGAACCTTCGGGTTTGGGGCAGTACGGCGTGCCACATGTGAGGCGTTGGCTTGACCCTTCTACGGCTGGACCGTTGGTACTGAGGCACGAACTGAATGTTGTTAGACTTATTTCATGTGTTGACCTATTTCGGGAAAACTTGGGTGTTCGAATATTCAATCGGAAAGTTTAACATTTTCTGTTTATCCGGAATGGGGTACAATAATTGGAATTCGCAAGTAGTTTTGTGATAACTGAATGAATGTTATAAACATAGCAGTTTAGTCTCACTTGATCGGTTGCCACGGAATTTTGATGTGATCAAAAGTCCGTCGCAATCACGTAGCGTACGCGGATACTCGCCGGATAAACTTAATAGACAGCCTCACTCCATATCCCCGACCAAGTGACTGTAGGAGAACCCCGTCGCCGAAAGCATCCGTTCGGGTGCTCGCGGTAGCGGTGTTCCGCCTTGGTGCACTTCGTCGACGGTATCAGGGGTGCGGCCGCCTACTAAAGTTTGCGACGAGCATTCGATCAGTTTTTCGGGAATCTTGTTGAATTGCCCGACTTGATATTGAAAAGTGTTTTCGATAATGAGACTAAAATCCGGGGTTTATAATTGTTAGGCATGCGATGTCTAAGAAATTCATTTGGTCAGGCATGCGATGTCTGAGGAGGTTGCGGATTCCAACTGTTGTAGTTTTACACTTTCTTTTCTGTGACCGTAAGTGTAATATGTGATATCGCCGATTTCGTTGCTATATGTCAACGACAATTGGGATGCGCATATTTACTTACGTTGATGACATGTGATGTTATGTGTTGCTGGATATGTTGTATTGGATCGTCGTGTTTGAATAGCCGGGGGGTTTTTATGTGAGATGAGTGTTTTTCATTTTCATTCATGTAAAAACTTGTATGTAATATTCTTTTATTGGGGCGCTTCCAGGTTGCGGAAGTTGTCACCGTTGATGTATATTATTTACTTTTCCGCACTAGGATAGACCCAAGGAGGAGAGCACAAGTAATCGGGTTCTGAAGTCCAGTGGGAGACCAACTCGAGGAGTCGAGTCTGGGTCTCCTAACTCTAGAATTGGTAGGGTTGCTTGCCGCTCTCGTAGGGGTCTAGGGGTGTGGGTTTGGCTATTCATTGCGACCGTGGAATCCGTGTTTTATACTGGCTCGTATTGAAAACACGGACGTCCTAGTATATCCAATATTTCATATGTTTCTTCTGCTGCGATATCTGTGATGTGATCATGTGATGTTCTATGATAGATACAGTATATAGTATATATGATATATTATATAGACGTTACTTATGTTTTACACCCGTGCTAGCCCTGCCCTGCTCTGTCGTTAGTTACCTAACCTAACGGTGCATGAGGGGACATCGAGGCGAATGCGGATGGCATAAGTGTATGTCGTATTTATCTGTAATGTTTAGGTACTTAAATGATGGGACTTCATTAATGTGATTAATGAAATAAAAGAAACCTAAGATGTTGTAGAATCGAATTTCAAAATAAAACAGGTAGCTACAGTTCTTGCTTTGCACAGCGGTATATATGATATATCCTGCACCTTATTCGATGAGGAAAGGACCGAGATCCCTTCACCGGGAGTGACTCCTTTAGCAATAACTGGCAGATGCTACACACTCGGTTTGTCATTTGATTGCTTTTAAGTGTTTTTGCTTTGCACAGTGATATATGTGATATATCCCGCACCTCATTCGACGAGGAAAGGACCGACGATCCCTTCACCGGGAGTGACTCCTTTAGCAAAACTAGAAAAGCCTCAAAGACACTCCATTTCAAAATCATTTGATTCTACAACGATATCAAGTTCATTACGCAAAGGGTTTTCTGAAAAACCCGTCGTAGCCCTCCGTCATTTCAGATAAGTACTGGTTAGTATTCGTGCTACGTTTGTTGACCTTAGCCAAGGCATAGTGTGCGGTAGCTGATTAGTGCTTATCTGTATAAGCATATGATGCGATTGAGTTAGGGTAGTCGTGCGACTTTGTTGACCTTAGCCAAGGGTCGTGCGGGTGGGTTTAATTCAATCGGGAAATGATGGGTTGAACTTGGCTAGCACTTATGATTTGTTGACCTTAGCCAAGGTCATAAGCTGCTAGGGGCAAAATATTATCGGGAATTTCAAAAGTTGAAATTTGCAATGAGATTGCATACCTTCTATGAGATAGTTGGATCCCGATACCCGCTGCGAGTAAGAGTTACTCCTGGGAGAGTTTTATACATTACAATTAGCCGATCAAGTAGGTGTCTAGAAAGGTGTTAACGAGGTTACGCCTCTGGGAAAACGAGGTTTAAAGTAATTAGGTTCGTGCGAAAGCACGGGGGACCTCCCTCAAAGTACCGACACTGGCCTGGCTGAAAGATTGGCGAACTTGTAGTGTGTAATTAATCCCGGCTAGTCTTTCCTTTTAAGGTTTGAAGGAAGATTTGATAAAAAGCAGTGGGAGCCATCCTGATTAGATAAAATAATAACCAATCTATTCTTGCAAGAGCGCACGCTGAGTGTTTTCTTCTCTCTCTCTCCAGGTAGCGACCATATCACGCCTTAATCAAGATAATAATACGGATTTTTGACCGAACCCGCTTGTTATACTGAGCTGGGGAACGTTGGTCCCGCTCCAACTTATAATTGTTATAAGACAGAGCAGGAAATTGGGGATTACCAGAATTCCCGTGCCGCCCAAACGAAGAGAGTGCATGCTGATGCATCATCTTCGGGTGTGTTCATTACAAAAACTGTTTCTCTGTATCCTCTACGTTCTGGGTATGTGATACCAGATCAGGATCCCAGATATGTAATCTGTTACATAGGGCTACAGATAGGTAGAGAACTGAGAACGGGTGATAAGTTTCATGAGGCAGAAAACGGGGCAAGTGTTGCAGCCAAGTCTGTCGGTCACTGTCACCCTGTATTACAAATACATTGATTATGAACGAATGCTGTTAGATACCGAACCTGATATACAAAATCATATCAGTCTCTTTATTAGTAAAGAAATGATAAAATTTTGTATTGTTGGATAATGTTTTGAACATTTCCTATATCAAAAGTTGATCGGTTCAGGCACGTTATCTAAAAGCATTAATGTTCTAAATCAAACTACAGTTTTTTAGTATACAGAACACACACAAGAGGAAGAGTTCAGAACTGAACGAATCCTTCTTGAGGCATTGTAGACTAGGTCATATCAATGCGACCCGACTAGCTGATGTTACATGTAGATGTATATTTAAATCAGTTTGAATTTACATCTTATGAAACTTGCCAGTCATGTCACAAAGATATAATGACACCAGCTCTGTTTATTGGAAACAGAGAAAGAGTTAGTAAACTCTTGGGATGATAAATGTTGATGTATGTAGGTCCCCTGTCTACACATGCCAAGACTGGTTCTTTGTACTTCGTTACATTCTCTGATAATCTCTCAAGATTCAGTCATATGTTCCTGTTGAAACACAAGTCCGAACCTTTTGAGATATTCACAGAATATAAGTTAGAAGTAGAAAACCAAAATACGGGTATAAGTATTATGTCCTTTGATGTGATCAAGGAGGAGAATACTTGAGCACGGAAATACTGGACTATTCTAAAGGAGAATGAGATTCTCTCTCAGCATTACTCCTCTGTATACACCATAGCACGATGGTATATCAGGGCGGAGCAATCACACCTTATATGATAAGGTGTGCTCTATGATGAGTACTACTGAGTTACCTATTTCCTTTTGGGTGTAATGCACTTGAGAAGCTGCATACCTATTGAATAGGGTTCAAATCAAATCAGTTGCCTACCACTCCATATGAGATATGATATGGAAAGAGCCCATGTCTTAAGCTAGTTAAGATTTGGGGTTGACCGGCCTATGTCTAAAAGCAAAATCCGGACAAGCTCGAGGCAAGGTCTGTAATATAGAACTGGAAAGGTTCCAGCTATACAAACTACAGCAGATGATTTGGTACAACCAAAGGATTCAGTAGATACCAACGAACCTCAGCCTCTCCGCCGATCTAGTAGGGTTCCTCACCCACCTGATAGATACTTCGGTTTCTCTATGACAGTGGGAGCGAGGATTGCATCATGAGATGATGACCCAACTAGTTTCGAGCTGGCCATCAGGAGTGGGACTCTGTAAGAATGGCTGGATGCTTAGTGATCTGAGATGGAATCCTTATACACCAACAAAGTATGGACTTTGGTTGCAATATCTGAAGGGTTAAATCCCCATCAGGAGCAAGTATATCTTGAGAAGATTACTTGGTGTAGATGGAAAAGTTGAGACTTTCAAAGCTAGACTTGTTAAAGCTTTTCGTCATTGACCAGGCGTGGATAATGATGAAACCTTTTCAAGTGGCTATGCTTAAGTCCATCCAGATCCTACTTGCCACGGCTACATACCATGACTACGATATCTGGTGGTTGGGTGTCATGATAGCTTTTCTAAATGATGTTTAGAAGAGAGCGTCTATAAGTACACAGCCAGAGGGCCTCGTAGACAGTGGGTGCAGCGGAAACGTGTGCAAGATGCTTTATAGGATAAAGCAGGCATCGCGGAGTTGGAACATCTGTTTTGATGGATTAGTCAAAGAAGTTGACATCATCGAAATGGTAGATGAACCTTGTATATACAAAAAGGTAGTAGGGAGTATGGTGATGATCCTCGTAGAGTACGTGGATGACATACTCTTGATAAGAAAGGAGTTTCTTATGCTACGCTCGATCAATCTCCGCTTATCACAATGATTCTCTATATAGGATCAAAGTGATACCTACTAAATCCTACGTTTTGGATCTATGAGATAGATCTAAATGGATGTTAGGATTCTCACTAGTTATAGTGAGAAGGTATCAATCGACTCTGGGGAGAATCACTGGAATGGTTCCAGGGTGATAAAGACGACTGAGTGTCAGTCATAGGCATAGTCTATTCCCTCAAAAGGGACGGTATGTTGGAAGAGTTCCAAGCTAGATACCGTGACATACTAGACGATAAAGGCAGGATACATCGCTACTTAAGATGCTACCAAAGAGGCTGTTTGGGTGTATATTGGTTCATGAGATGAACTACGTTCCTACCATTGTGAGACAATGGAGTTGTGGCTTATGCCGAGGAACGCCGGTCCCATCAGTGATCCAGACATATTCTAAGGCAATATCACCTGATCATGGAGATGGTTGATCTCCAGGGGATCGAGGTCAGGAGAGTAGACTCAGAGGACAACACAGCGGATCCACTCACAAAGGCCTGTTCCCAGAGAGAGACTTTTATGGGATGGTTGAGTATGAGATACTACAACCACTGCTACAGATGGCCCTAGTGCAAGTGGGAGATTGTTAGTTATATGTATGCCCTAGAGGCCATTACTGTACATAGGATGTATATTGTAGTGGATGCTGGGACATATATAGGGAGGACTTTCTTGCTCGACATGATAGTATGCTATCTGGTTGATCTTTACCTTAACGTGTATACTGTTTGTCTCTCTGTTACATGTTGGTAAAGCCCTTAGGATGTGTGCTTGACTACCTGTACTATGATGCGGATCATACTAGTGGGGACATGGTAGTCCATAAGTACATCCTTCAAAGTCCCTAGTCGTGGGTGTATCGAGACGGGGCATCGATATACCAGAGTAGACTAGCGTATACCTTCTCGACCCATACAGATGGGCGATGGATGATCCCATATCCATTGGTGTTTGACATCAGAGATGATATACGGGTGCTCAGTAGAGACTGGGTACACTGGACGGACTCGCCGAGAACTCCCAGATGGTATTATACCTCACGTCAGATGGTAGTTCTCTGGTGACACTGGTACAGAGTAGTCTGTTGACCCGAGATCGTCATAGAGTCTTGTGTGGTTCCCACTGTGCTTTGATTTCTATCTTACCACGTCCAAGAGGGCGTGCAAAACGGTGGTTTTTGGGTACAGTTCCGAGTCATATGGAGGCAATGAGCGATAGGAGGGGATTCGTCTCTCCCGGTATAAGGAGTTGATGTTGCGCTGTGTTCGATTGGCTATAACCGAAAATCCCTGGCCAGGGTTGCTGAGATTTACTGGTAAGTGTTACCAGTAGTTTCTCGAATTGTTATAGACCTCATATCGACACGACTTATCGAGCTATTGGGGTCTGACGTTTACCACCCCTAGGCGAGATATGCGACAGATCAGACGGACAGACCGGACTGTGCGGTAGTGTTACTGGTTGGATTCACAGGAGTATGAGCGGGCTTGCTCGTCGATCTTCTGATCGCTCAATACCCGGGTGGCCGTTACGTTTAGCAGACCGCTTGCGGCTTGTGGGTGCTTGATATGATCATCACCTGCTGCCGGCGTATTGACGAGTCTTTAGAGTCCTACACAGAGGTTTCCTGGCTCAAACGAAACGAAATAGGAGCGCATATGAGATATGTGCGGGACCGAGAATAATGCGTGTATGTGATACCGTATTCCATTCTCGCGATGAATGTATCGAAAGGTTGTATGCGATATAACCTAGTTATCGAATCAAGGGTTGATTCGATAAGCCGATACATTGTATACTAGCCGGTTATATGCGATATAACCGGATCATTGAATCAAGTGTTGATTTAATGATTTAATGTATAATTATATATTTGATATATTACTTTGCATTAACAAGTATTGGTTCACTTTAAATGGATTTACTCACTTGGTTTGTACACATTGTATATGTGATATACTTTTGTGCACAAGATTGTATCATATTTGATGATACTTGCTCTTTTGGGTTTGTGTAAAGATTAAACCATGTTTAGTGAATGGTTAGGGTTACTTTTCTCTTATTTATTTATCCATTTATTATTGTTTTGGAAAAGATAAAGAGAAAAAGAAATGGTGGCTTAGTTTGTCTTTTCTTTGAAGCTTCTTGAAGCTTTGAAAAGTCTACCATTCTTGTCTCTTCTTTAACCCTAACCACTCTTCTAAACCTTGGTTAAATCTCTACACTAAACCATGGTTGAAGTTATGATAAGTATTCTTTTTATTTTATTTTTTATTTTTTAAAATAACTTATCATATCTTCATCATCTTCTTCATCTTCTTCTTCCATGAAGAAAGCTTGCTACTCCAATGGCAAGTGATGAAAACTAGTGAGAAATCCAAAACTAAAGTCTACCCACTTCCTATTTCTTCATCCTCTACCTCTTGCCAAGTAGTAGAGTGTGTTTCCTTCACAAGTTTTCATGGCTTGGTGAAGGTGGAGCTTGATCTAGCGATGCCTCGACGTAGATCATCTTCGGCATGGACATCGACGACCTAGCTCGCCATTTCTCCGACGAAGCCGACGCTAGAGCCCGGGAATTCATTTGGACAGCGGAGAGGACTTCGTTGCGGAGCTATGGAGGTGGAGCACCGGATCTACAAAGGTTGTATTTCCGTTTACTTGTAGTTAAGTGTTAACTAGTTTTTTGTTTCCCCTAGATATCTAGCCAACGATCCGAAGTCGGGTTTCTCGGCACCGTTAAAATTTAGAAATTGGCATGGTTGATGCCTTGTGAGACCTCATTAGGGTGCCTAGGAACCCTACAACTATTAGATATTGTATATGTTTTGCACCTGTGCTAGTCCAGCCCCCGCTCTGTCGTTAGTTAAGTAACCTAATGGGCGATGACGGGCCCAGTGGCGAATGCAGATAGCATTTACGTTGTCACGACCCGAAAGAGCACGTGACTGGCCCTTGAACCATATGAAGTCTATAGGACTCCATCTGATCCAAGTAAGCCAAAAGCCCAGAAATCTAAAACCATTTTTGAGAATAAGTAAAGAAAACTGGTTTAAAGAAGTAAAGAAAAACATGTTTGAAATCAAGGTTTTTAAATAACTAAGCCGAATGTGCATTTGAAAACCGTACAGTCTTTTCTAAAATTTTCGGCAGAGTTTCTCTTGTAAAACTGGCCCCGAATGGGGTACAACATGAATAACAATATATAAAATGATAAAGGCATCCCCAAGCGGGAGCTAGCTCTTCGTCAATCGACGGTCACAACCACACGATGATATGATAATATACAACGCCAAGTGGCGAGGATCAAAATCAAGGAAAGCTCAAAAAGCAGCAAGAAAACCGCAATACTACTAAGCGCGACTCTAAGGTCGAATAATACCACACTGTCTCTAAGTCTGAAAGAATATACAAGTTTTTGGTTGATGGACAATTTCTAGATACAATGAAATACATGAATAAAATGGTGATTCTTGATGCGAAAGAATCCACCTACCAAAGCAAATCACCCGCAAGAAGGTAGTGTGCCAGAAATGCCGCAATGAAACCTGTACGGCAGAACCTGCAAGGACTGTGGCACAACGGGGGTGAGTTGCCAACTCGTGAATAGAAATATCTACAAGCAGAAACCGAATGCAAGACATAAACCTAAGCCAACGATCAGTAATACAATCCACAAGAGTGCATCTGAGTGTAATAAGGTGGCAAGGTAACATCTAATCATGTATGTAGTGCCAGGTACTCAGGTAATAACATGTCATCAGTGTAAGGTATGCCTGCATGAGGTAGGTATGATGAAATATCAATGATATCAATACACATATATTAGCGTCCCATACCACTAATATTGGTGTAAGGGTATATATAACAGCGCCCTCATACCCTGTTATATATACAAATGAAGTATGACAAGTGTAAATCCAGTCTGTATATGATCCATGTCTGTATATATGTGGAACCCGTCCACCTGTCACCCACTGACAGTAAGCATCATGTATGCAAGTATGAGGATATAAACAATATCATGGAAAACATCATGAAACCCGTGCCAAGCATCGACACGTAAATCCTCATCCATATGGGGCTCCGTCTGCGGTATCGGCCCTCGGCCCCGGCAGCACGAGTCAACCCATGTCCATCTCTGGGCTCCAGGCGGTATCCCCCGGATATCCGCCGAGCTCAAATACAATCACCGGTAGGTACTCGCCCGCCTCCAGGCTCAATCGGCATAACCCATCGATCATCTCGCCGAGGGGAACCATACCGGGCCCACCACGAACCCGCAAACGGATCATCACTCCTCGAATCGGGTTTCAAGCACACGTCTCAGCACCGAGAAAACGCGTGGTGGACGCACCCAAATATCATATCACGAGGTACCGGGTTTTCATAAAAGAACATCTTTTCTTAAATAATCCCACGGTCCTCAAAATCAGAAATCACATGAAAATCCACATCAAGAAGTAAATCCAATGCAATGTGCTATGCAATCAATCCATGATGTATGCGACATGTAAAGAGAGATAATCATATCGGAAATCATGCAACATGGAATAGTAATGTACATATGTCGGGAGGAACCGCTCCTTTAGAATGAATCAGTTTAAAGAATATCTTGCGGTCCTCAATCTCAATCAAGTCAGAATCATCTATGTTTGTGTACAGGTACATGTGTACAATATGCCAAGCAGTAATCATATCATGAATGCAACAGTACTACAGTGTAGTGGCATGGCAATTATCGATGATGAAGTGTGTGAGCCGGCAAATAGTGTACGTGAAACATACGCATCATCGATAATGGTGCTGGTGTCCTAACAGCATGATAATAATATAACAATGAACATATGCCAGCAATGCGAATAGCAGGAAAATGCAGATATCTAGTAGTCAACACCACAGTGAAGTATCTACTATGCAAACTACATCTAAGTATCCGGTCAATCAGGAAGGGTAGGTGTGGAAACCACCTAAATCTGAGTCGATACATGTATAAAAGTATATAGTCGGTGATCTCGCCTCAATGTCATATCATAAGATATCCTCGAGTTATGAGTGCGGATCTATCATCAATATCGGCTCGTACGGTAAATCATCGTACGGCATCCCCATAGCTGGGTAGGGATCAGTATCTCACTGTCTCATCACATAACAGATATCACCATCGTCAGATCATATAGTCTGGAGTACTACTCTATGTCTAGTACAAAACGGTAACCTCAGTAAGTATGCATGCGGGGGTAAACACATATCCCAAGCCCGCAAGAATCACAAGTCATATCCCACATATGAATCGTATAAAATCACCGATCCCAGGGCACCCAGCCCACATCATCGACTCATCTCCAAAGTCATCACATATCATCAATCACAGTGCAAGTACAAGTGATAAGCAAGGGTGTGTGTAGGTGTAATTCTACCCTAGGGTTCGCGACTATGAACTACACTAGTCACTTCTAACCCTACATTATCCACAATACACCTAATATCACAATAAACTACATAGTAATCTATCTACGGACTGCGGGGGTGCTATACGCCATCCACCCGACTTCCCCCTGTAGATATAATCTACTCACCTTGCATCACCAATTGCGGACGTCACCACGTATTTGCTTGTCGTCCCGAAGTCTTCATGGGTACCTACACATCAAAATATCGTATATGCGCATTAAAACCAAATCCAATCTAAAACGGCGCATGAAATCCAAAACGATACGATAAGGGGCCTATAGGTGAGAACCTATGGCACGCCTTCAAAACCATCAATAAATCCTCTACATCGTCGTATAAACGACAATTAGTCGAGGCAAAACGCATTCCACCATTTCAGAATCAAAAATACGGAATACGGAAACACGAATCCAAAATAGCAACTTAGGATATATGTCCCAGATTTCACCCTAGATAGAATCTGTCAAAACTAGAAGTACCCTGGGTCAACACTAGAGGAACAGGGGCTGTGCACAGAAAACGAGGAGAATGGCTAAGTATGCTAAGTCAAAGTCCACCTCTCTCTCTCACCTACCCTCATCATTATATTTTCCTTTCCTTTTAAAATCCAAACCTTCTCACATCAATAGTAATCCCAAAAGAAAACCATGGCTAGAAAAATGCACAAGTGTAGAAAAAGTGATACGTGTAAGTTTTGCACAAAATTGCCAAAAAAAAACCCGATTAGCGATTTTAATCGCGATTAGCACTAAATTATTGTCAAACTAATCACAAAAACTTAAAAATGCCATAATCCACTAATTTACCCTATTTTATAATTTTCCATAATTTTTCATAATTTTTTCTAACATTTTTCCTATTTATTTGCATTTAATATTAAAATAATCAATAAAATAATATTAAATTATAAAAATTCCCAAAATTAATATTTTATATTTTTGAAAATGTTACAATCTACCCCACTTAAAGAAATTCGGTCCCCGAATTTTAAATTTAAACCCCCAGATACAAAAACATCTCAGTAATAAACCAAAGTCGTCGGGGCTCCGAAATCATCAACACATAGAACGTCACAGCGCAATGCATGCGCAAGGGTACTGAGAAGATAACTCGAAAACAAAACTCCGTCAAGCATCCCGCAATCATCGGAGTCAATGTAAAAAAAAAACACAATGTCAAATCCAATACAAAACCGATATGATATGGATCGGAACTACACATGTAGACATCCAATCTAAACATAACACCATCCTGTGCGTCTGGTGCGCACTGAAATCAAAAAAAAAAATCCATATATGTGCTAAACAGGTGCACAAAACAACATCCAAGTGCAACGGGTGTGCACGAAGCATCTGTCATGGGCATCGTATGTGCCTGACAGCAAAATAAATCAGGTGCATGTGACATGCACGAAGAATCCCGATTTAGCGCATCTGGCGTGCACCAAAATCGTATCTAAAAACATGCGCCCAACATGCGCGAAAATCCAAACCGGTGCATTCATCGTGCACGAATGAAAATCTAAACCCTGCGCACTCAACATGCACGGAAATCACGAAATCCAATAGCAAACACCGAACAGGCGTAAAGCACATCGCCAGCACGGAGTGCAAAAATCAACCATCAAAATCCGGGTCAAAATCAACGATATAATGCGGCTCAAACCAAAATCAGGGTACCGCAAGGAAAATCTCACAACCGTGTGCATCAGCGTGCACGAATCAAAGCCTAACACTAAAATGCATGAAAACTCTGCGCAAAATATATAAATATCCAGTGGGTGCATGAAACCAATATCATGAAACTCAGTCACCAAAACTAGATCGTGCAGATAGAACGCCCAAAATACCGAAATCCAAAATGACGGATACGTGATAATCGAATCACAAAATCACAAATCATAAATACCGTCTTCGGTAGTTTCTCCTTCAAGGTCGAGAAGGAGTCAGTGTAATCCACTGCTAGCAGCGCAGGATATCTACCTGCCTCTTGCTCACGGTCTGGCGTCTTCTGACTCTCTAGGTCCTTATCTTCTCTGCGGATTACCTATCACGCGGTCAATCGGCTCATCGGCCCTGTCAGGTGTGCTAACGGGGACGATTCCGTTCTGGCACTTTTCTGGTCACCTCTCGGTCAAACCTCACGACCACTCGTAAGGCAGCATATCACTGACGTCGGTCTCTGGCTATCTGAATGCACGTCACACATCTGATCCTGGGTGCAAACATCATTGCAGCAATGTCCTGGAAGGAATCCTGCTCAAGGTCTCTTCCAATCATGCCTATGCCGATCTGTACAGAGGCTGGCTCTCTTGTACTATCTCTTCTCGCTGGAAAGACATCTGTGTCCTCAGCACAACATTTCTCGGAAATTGGTCACATCCCAACGTTTCTGTAAGCATATCAGGTCTCTAGTTTCGACGGGAAGCAATGACAGCTCGTCAGTATCTCACACGAACCTCTGGTTCCACTTGTCTCCATCGTCGTCCACTATGACGTCACGCCAAGCTACTATACACTGCACTGCTCTCGGCCACGGTCAATCTGAAGTCTCTCACACGGACTCGAAATCGCGTACTCTGTAGCTTCATCATTCTGTAGCAGATGTCAGGCCGAACTGGTCCTCGGAAACACGTCCCAACCATCGGAGGAATACTCATCACTCGTCCGTCCTTGATCCATTCGCAACGCATCTGGGTAAGTTCCTTTATCCGAACTTGGTCAACTACCTCGTCGACAATGCCGAACTCTGGCCTGCTGGGTGTGCGCAACACGACCACTCCTGGTCTAGGTCTTCTCGTATCGTACTCCAGAAAGGTCTTGCCGAGGTTCCTTTCTCAAATCTCAATCCTGCCGAAATGCCCGGAAGTCATCATCCAATGCTGAAGCTAAAGCTTATTCCGGAACGGCTGCATACCTATCGCGCTTCTTTCTGGAAGGTATATCCATATACCACGCCTCTGGGTGCGTATAACATCTCTGATGTCGGCGGAGTGGGACGTCATCTCGTCGAAATATCTTGCGAACTCTTTTCTTCACTCTGCATCAGTGTCGACTGATTCGGACTCGTCTCATCATGGCTGCACGAACTGCGCTCCGACGGCTATGCTCGCACCTGGAGTCTCCCAAGCAGTGTCCCATCACGATATCCGAAAGATGTCGAACCATCCGATCGACTCGTTAGATCCTCATAATCCCCCAAGAGCTCACATCTCGGGTACAGTTTAATAGTATCGAGTACATGCCACAGCGTCGGTGGTCCAGCCGTAGAAGGGCAAACCCAAGCCTCACTAATGGCGCCGCGGAACCGCCGTAAACCCTAAGGTTCCAAGGCTGTCACACGGTCATTAAGTCGAGTTAGGGTTTCATTCTTCTAGAGGGTCCATAGAATCACCTGCATGTCTTTCCGTATACTTTAAACTTGGAAAATAGGCTCCTGACATTCGATCGTCTCAATCGACTCTCAACGAATCTGCGTGAAGTCGTCTCTAGCTGGAATCAATCCACCTGATGACCTCGCATCGGGGTAAGCGAACTCACCACGCGTCCTAGTCATCCATCCTCGGTGACTAGCAACTCGCTATCATCTCTCTAAGAACATGCTCATGCTGCAGTAGCTCCAATCATCTGGGCGATATCTCATCATTTGCAGCAACAACTGGCTCATATGCCTGTACGCCGAACAACGCCTCAATCCTCCAGGAAAGGCAATACATAAGCGGTCATCTCTGAATCAGCCTGCTCTAGATCTGAGTAAGACTCTCCACACTGGAAATCTTCAACTCAACTGGGCCCGCTCTGGCGCAAAATCGGACGAATCACCTTCGTCTCTCAAATCGGGTAGACTAGCTATCATCTGTCGCATAACTGCCTGAAAGCTCCGGCAATCTCAGCTCGTAAGCTCCGAAAGCAACACCCTGTCAATCTCAGCGACAGCTGGTCCATCTGTCTGCACGGTAGGCGACATCACCATCTCTGAGGTATGCTGTACATCAACAGTCCTCTCTCAACTGGCAGCTCTAACAAAGGCCCGATCATCCGGTGCAAGACCAAGCACTCGCCTCCACTAGAGGTCACAATCACCAACACTAACTCGAGACGTTCCCATGTCACCAGAAAACACAAAGGTCGGCCCTCGTACCAAACGAGCTCACACCGGCCGTAACCCTAGCAGCAGCCCAAACTGCGCTCAAACACGGTGACAGGAATCTCAATCGAGTATCAAAGAGAGCACATCAGTGGCAAGAAGGGAAACAACAGATCCAAAGTGGATACATGATCATAGGAAGGAACAGTATCAATGAAGGTATGATCATGAAACTAATAGAATCGGGGATCTCAAATGGATGAATAATCCTGGATATAAAGAGAATCACTGATCTCGAAAGTATGTACATCCTAAGGTTCCTTAAGCGGAGTGGCGTGTCGTAAGTATGCCGCGGAACATACCAACGGTACGTCACTCTACTTTAGTCACCAAATCCATCAACCAAGGGTCATCCTAAAACGACGAAAGTTCGGGTTTACACCCCCTCGACCAAGTCTAAGTTCCGTAAGGTCAAGCCTAAGTTCCGTATATAAACAACTCCCTAGGCTCCACATAGTCAAACTTAGACTCGAACCAAGGTCAACCTAGCGCTCTGATACCAACTTTGTCACGACCCGAAAGAGCACGTGACTGGCCCTTGAACCATATGAAGTCTATAGGACTCCATCTGATCCAAGTAAGCCAAAAGCCCAGAAATCTAAAACCATTTTTGAGAATAAGTAAAGAAAACTGGTTTAAAGAAGTAAAGAAAAACATGTTTGAAATCAAGGTTTTTAAATAACTAAGCCGAATGTGCATTTGAAAACCGTACAGTCTTTTCTAAAATTTTCGGCAGAGTTTCTCTTGTAAAACTGGCCCCGAATGGGGTACAACATGAATAACAATATATAAAATGATAAAGGCATCCCCAAGCGGGAGCTAGCTCTTCGTCAATCGACGGTCACAACCACACGATGATATGATAATATACAACGCCAAGTGGCGAGGATCAAAATCAAGGAAAGCTCAAAAAGCAGCAAGAAAACCGCAATACTACTAAGCGCGACTCTAAGGTCGAATAATACCACACTGTCTCTAAGTCTGAAAGAATATACAAGTTTTTGGTTGATGGACAATTTCTAGATACAATGAAATACATGAATAAAATGGTGATTCTTGATGCGAAAGAATCCACCTACCAAAGCAAATCACCCGCAAGAAGGTAGTGTGCCAGAAATGCCGCAATGAAACCTGTACGGCAGAACCTGCAAGGACTGTGGCACAACGGGGGTGAGTTGCCAACTCGTGAATAGAAATATCTACAAGCAGAAACCGAATGCAAGACATAAACCTAAGCCAACGATCAGTAATACAATCCACAAGAGTGCATCTGAGTGTAATAAGGTGGCAAGGTAACATCTAATCATGTATGTAGTGCCAGGTACTCAGGTAATAACATGTCATCAGTGTAAGGTATGCCTGCATGAGGTAGGTATGATGAAATATCAATGATATCAATACACATATATTAGCGTCCCATACCACTAATATTGGTGTAAGGGTATATATAACAGCGCCCTCATACCCTGTTATATATACAAATGAAGTATGACAAGTGTAAATCCAGTCTGTATATGATCCATGTCTGTATATATGTGGAACCCGTCCACCTGTCACCCACTGACAGTAAGCATCATGTATGCAAGTATGAGGATATAAACAATATCATGGAAAACATCATGAAACCCGTGCCAAGCATCGACACGTAAATCCTCATCCATATGGGGCTCCGTCTGCGGTATCGGCCCTCGGCCCCGGCAGCACGAGTCAACCCATGTCCATCTCTGGGCTCCAGGCGGTATCCCCCGGATATCCGCCGAGCTCAAATACAATCACCGGTAGGTACTCGCCCGCCTCCAGGCTCAATCGGCATAACCCATCGATCATCTCGCCGAGGGGAACCATACCGGGCCCACCACGAACCCGCAAACGGATCATCACTCCTCGAATCGGGTTTCAAGCACACGTCTCAGCACCGAGAAAACGCGTGGTGGACGCACCCAAATATCATATCACGAGGTACCGGGTTTTCATAAAAGAACATCTTTTCTTAAATAATCCCACGGTCCTCAAAATCAGAAATCACATGAAAATCCACATCAAGAAGTAAATCCAATGCAATGTGCTATGCAATCAATCCATGATGTATGCGACATGTAAAGAGAGATAATCATATCGGAAATCATGCAACATGGAATAGTAATGTACATATGTCGGGAGGAACCGCTCCTTTAGAATGAATCAGTTTAAAGAATATCTTGCGGTCCTCAATCTCAATCAAGTCAGAATCATCTATGTTTGTGTACAGGTACATGTGTACAATATGCCAAGCAGTAATCATATCATGAATGCAACAGTACTACAGTGTAGTGGCATGGCAATTATCGATGATGAAGTGTGTGAGCCGGCAAATAGTGTACGTGAAACATACGCATCATCGATAATGGTGCTGGTGTCCTAACAGCATGATAATAATATAACAATGAACATATGCCAGCAATGCGAATAGCAGGAAAATGCAGATATCTAGTAGTCAACACCACAGTGAAGTATCTACTATGCAAACTACATCTAAGTATCCGGTCAATCAGGAAGGGTAGGTGTGGAAACCACCTAAATCTGAGTCGATACATGTATAAAAGTATATAGTCGGTGATCTCGCCTCAATGTCATATCATAAGATATCCTCGAGTTATGAGTGCGGATCTATCATCAATATCGGCTCGTACGGTAAATCATCGTACGGCATCCCCATAGCTGGGTAGGGATCAGTATCTCACTGTCTCATCACATAACAGATATCACCATCGTCAGATCATATAGTCTGGAGTACTACTCTATGTCTAGTACAAAACGGTAACCTCAGTAAGTATGCATGCGGGGGTAAACACATATCCCAAGCCCGCAAGAATCACAAGTCATATCCCACATATGAATCGTATAAAATCACCGATCCCAGGGCACCCAGCCCACATCATCGACTCATCTCCAAAGTCATCACATATCATCAATCACAGTGCAAGTACAAGTGATAAGCAAGGGTGTGTGTAGGTGTAATTCTACCCTAGGGTTCGCGACTATGAACTACACTAGTCACTTCTAACCCTACATTATCCACAATACACCTAATATCACAATAAACTACATAGTAATCTATCTACGGACTGCGGGGGTGCTATACGCCATCCACCCGACTTCCCCCTGTAGATATAATCTACTCACCTTGCATCACCAATTGCGGACGTCACCACGTATTTGCTTGTCGTCCCGAAGTCTTCATGGGTACCTACACATCAAAATATCGTATATGCGCATTAAAACCAAATCCAATCTAAAACGGCGCATGAAATCCAAAACGATACGATAAGGGGCCTATAGGTGAGAACCTATGGCACGCCTTCAAAACCATCAATAAATCCTCTACATCGTCGTATAAACGACAATTAGTCGAGGCAAAACGCATTCCACCATTTCAGAATCAAAAATACGGAATACGGAAACACGAATCCAAAATAGCAACTTAGGATATATGTCCCAGATTTCACCCTAGATAGAATCTGTCAAAACTAGAAGTACCCTGGGTCAACACTAGAGGAACAGGGGCTGTGCACAGAAAACGAGGAGAATGGCTAAGTATGCTAAGTCAAAGTCCACCTCTCTCTCTCACCTACCCTCATCATTATATTTTCCTTTCCTTTTAAAATCCAAACCTTCTCACATCAATAGTAATCCCAAAAGAAAACCATGGCTAGAAAAATGCACAAGTGTAGAAAAAGTGATACGTGTAAGTTTTGCACAAAATTGCCAAAAAAAAAACCCGATTAGCGATTTTAATCGCGATTAGCACTAAATTATTGTCAAACTAATCACAAAAACTTAAAAATGCCATAATCCACTAATTTACCCTATTTTATAATTTTCCATAATTTTTCATAATTTTTTCTAACATTTTTCCTATTTATTTGCATTTAATATTAAAATAATCAATAAAATAATATTAAATTATAAAAATTCCCAAAATTAATATTTTATATTTTTGAAAATGTTACATACGTACACCTTATTTTCAATCTTTTCTGGTGTGATTAATTGATGGGACTGCGTTGATTCAGATCAATGCAAGAAAAACAGACCTATATGATGTTGTTGGAACAATTTTCAAAAAGCTGTTATTACAAGGACGTTTTCTTTTGTTTTGCACAGCGGTATTCGGTTATGAATATTCAGCACCTCATTCGATGAGGCAAGAGCCGAGATCCCTTCACTTGGAGTGACCTCTTGGGCAGAAGTTTGCATTAGGGTAATAAGTTCACTATAGTCGATTACTTTTTTGCTTTGCGTCGAGGTATTCAGTTGGAATATCCTGCACCTCATTCTACGAGGAAAGAGCCGAGATCTCTTCACCGGGAATGACCTCTTTAGCAAAGATTTTCGCCACTATATATTTGTAAAAAGCTATCCGGTTTCTTCAAAGATATCAAGTTCATTACGTTAATGGTTTTTCACCAAAATCCATTCGTAGCCTTCCGTCATTTCAGACGGATAGCACTTAGTATTCATGCTATATTTGTTGATCTTCGTTAAGGCATAGTGTATGGTAGCTATTTGTTACTTTTTTGCTGTATAGACAGATGCGTTGGTTTGAGACAGTCGTACTATTATGTTGGCCTTCATCAAGGGTATGTACAGGTGAGTTCAAACTAACATGGACAATGACGGGTAGAACTTGACATGTGACTTATGATATGTTGGCCTTCGTCAAGGTCATAAGAGCATGGGGTAAATCATATCGGGAGTTTCAAACATACAGGTAACTTTCCATACATGCGCATACCTTCTGGAGTGTGATAACTTGAGTAGATTCCATCAGGTTATCATGCAATGATAGTTGGATCCCGATTCCCACTGATGAGTTAGTTTACTCCTCGGGTGATTTTAGATGATCTCGACTAATTCTTCTTTCAGGATTGGAGGAGAATTTGAGGATACAGTGGGAGACATCCTGATTAGATAAAGTAATTATCCATCCTGATCTAGGTTAGAGTGCACGCTGAGTGTTTCTTTTCTCTCTCTCTTTTTGGCAGCGACCATAGCCCGACCCTAGACTAGAACTCATAAACCAAGTTAACCGAACCTTCTTAAAACACATTGGTTTTTGGATTGTCAGAGTTGCATACTTCATTGTCACTCCTACTTTTACCCTTTGCTTTTCCCCAGAACATTCCGTATCACTACGAAGATCCACATTTAATGGATATGACCATTGTATATTTACATACGAACTCGAAGAAACTTGTTTCAGATTCGAGAATGGATTCCGATTCTGGAGAATTTGAATAGGACTATTCAGTTGTCTTTTCCTTTTACCTTCTCTCAGGTTGTGAGCGTTCCTAGGATTAGGAGAGGGTACACCTATTGTGCTTATTGGATAGTCTTCTTCTAAACCATAGGCAGGTGCTGAAAGGTGGGGAAGGAAGAAAACCAATTAGCCTAAGTGTGGTGTACAGAAGGTAATAAGTAAAGGCAAATAAAGGGATTAAAAAGAGGGCAAAGTAAATTGCGACTGTTATCATTTACGACCAAACCGCGTATATCATCGCCACTCCTATTTCACCTTTGAATTTCTCCAAAACACCCCGTATCACTATGAAGATCCACATTTATTGGATAATCCATCGTAAAGTTATATACGAACGAAGGAACTCATTCCAGTTCGAGAATGGATTCTGGTTCAGGAGAAATAGAATAAGGATTATTCAGTTGTCTTTTATCTTTACCTTCTTACAGGTTGTGAGGGCTCTTTGGATTAGGAGAGTACACCTATTATGCTTATTGGATAGTCTTCTTCCAAACCATAGGCTGGTGCCGAACGATAGGGAAGGAAGAAAAGCATTTAGCCTAAGGGTGGTGTACAGAAGTTAATGAGTAAAGACAAATAAAGAGATTTGGAGAGATGGCAAGGAAATATATGGTTACAGTCATGATCTGGTTAATGCAAGAGGCATTACTAGGAATACCCGGCTACCCCTTTGAAACTTTTTCATGTTTCAGTTTTATTGTGCGTTGTTAATTGAAAACTGATTTCCCAATTAGATCCTTGCTCCAGGATATGTATTTACCAGGTTTGATTCTCACATCTGTATGGTTTTACAAATGATGAGTGAGAGTAATTTATTGGGAATTAGGTGATTATATCCTTATTATATCGGAATTTGTTGTAATTTGTGATATTTGAGAAAATCACCTAGGGTTTTTCCTGATGGCAAATATACGGTTTTGAATATCCGTTGTTATGCACCAATTTCAAACTGATATATATGTACGTTTATTTTATAAAATGAGATATAACCTTTTGAAATTATATCCATGACATTTACCTAAATCAATTGATGATTGGGTAAGGAGTATTAAACAGTAGTGTAATTCTTCTTAACCATAGTACAGTTTTCAATCTACGATGCACAGGGTTTGAGTTATTCAACTCAGGAGACTTATACAAAGTATTGTATGTTGTCCAGTGTCCATTAGGACAAAGGGGATGGTACTCATACTATATTCTGTTTACTTGTGACTTCTCCAGTTTTAGACAAGTATTTCGTAGGAATACAAGGTCCAAGTTTTGAGAAGTTAAAGGTACAAGAATAAAGTAGAGAACCATGTGTTGCAAGTATCAGGATTCTTCAAGGTGATCGAAGATGTAGATACTTGTATTTGGTATTCAGTTGATAGTAATGCTTTTGAGAACTTGCTTCTTTTAGGTTACTCATATTTGGATTCACTCCTAGTTGAGTAATGATGATCGGCCTCCTTCCATTTAGTTGACATGCACTGGAGACAACTGCATGATTTGAATCTGGTTCCAATTAAATTAGTGCCTCTGTTTCTATATTGTATATAGAATGGTTCATATCTTAACGATGTTAAGGCATATGGAGTTGTCCGGCTTATGCTTAAAACCAGACTCTGGATAACTCAAGGCACGTTTCTGTAATGGCAGTTTATGGGTTATCCCGGGGTATGACGAGGGTTAACTTTCTACTATCTGGAAGATCAATAGTGATATTGTTCTTGACTCCCCACAGTTTTAGTAAAATGGACTTTTTCAGAAAACAGTAGTGGGAGTAGTATGTTAGAACTGGAAGTGATTCCAGAACCACAAACGATTACTGAAAATTTAATAGAACCTAAAAATTCAATCGGGTTTGACATTCCATTAGCCACTCCGCAGATATGGTGGGTAACCTCAGGCATCAGAGAGGTACTTCGGTATCCTCAAAAACGGTGACAGAGAAGTTCTTGTTTACCCAGACTTGCTATTACTGTCGTTCTTGACTATGAGACCCGGCAAGAGGATGAGTATAGCGTCGTTCTAAACTAGCTTTAGAAATGCACGTGTATATGACTCTGCCAGAGGGTTGTTATAGTCAGTGGGAGTAGCGGAAGTATAGTGGACAAGTAGCCTGTGTTTATTTATAGACTAAAGCAAGGATAGCAAAAATTGATCATCTATTTTTGATGTGACAGTCATAGGCTTTGACTTCATCAGAATATGAGATGGATCTGTTAAGAAGGTATTAGGGTGTGATGTCCTGGTATTTGGATGACATGCACTTTGTAAGAAGTGAAATTCCTATACTACGATCGGTTATACTGTAGTTGTCACGCAGTGGTTTCTCCACATAGGATAAGGATATTATATCAGGTATTCTGTTTACTAGATCTATGGTTTTAGATCTAGATTTGGGTAGTTTCCCAATCTGGGTACTTCGACACTTTTAGAATGGACGACTCCTGGCATGGTGGTGTACCTACAGGTGATGGAGTCGCCCTCTCTAAAGGTGTCTTATAGACTAAAGTGGAGAGGGATGTGCATGATTGGCATATCACTTTCTTAGGCAATTGAGTCAATCATGAGATGTCTAGTACCACACCAGATATTGTTTTTGCACTAGATGCAATAAGTTTATATATTAATCCAATCCTGGAGAAACGTTCGGAAGCAGTTTATGAACATAAGTGGATGTTCTAGGGATTTGGTAATGGCAGCCTCTTTCGGGAGACGTTTGTCATTCCAGGCTTCCAAGGTAACCTGGATGACATAATGACTATCAGAGTTATAGTTTTCCCTCTTAACGAGGGGTGGTTGTTTGGACAGGTGGTCCAAGCGGATACTGAGGGAGGCATAGCGCAGGATACTGATTAAATTCTGTGGACGATACAGTCTAAGAAGTTTGCTGGATTTGGAGTTCATTTATGAACCGGGTCCCATCAGATATCCAGACATATTCTAAGACAGGTATTGCTCATTTCGGGATATGGCTTTCTCCGCGAACTTGAGATAAAGAGAGACATAGAAAGAAATATTAGAGCGGATCCACTCACTAAGGTTATTTCTCGAACACAATAGTTTTACAAACGAGTTTTGTGAAACTGATTAGTAGAGAAGTTGGGTGTTCGGTATCACACGGGCAATGAGTATGAGACGCCGCAATAATTAACCTTAAGTGCAAATGGGAGATTGTTGGCTATAGTGCCCTCAAGTCAACTATTGGATCGTAGGCACGTGATTGCAATGATTGAGGGATGACCTATACCGGTAGAACAGTCTTACTCGAGATGATAGTATGCTATCTGGTCTGTCTTTATCATCATGTATATGCTTCAGGTGACATTTCAGATCACTATTACATGTTAATAGAGCCCATAGGATTCATGCTTGACTACCAGCAGTATGATGGTGATCATATACGTGAGAGTTGGGTGGTCTATAAGCACATCCTTAAGATGTCCCTAGTCGTGGGAGTTTCGAGATTAGGCATCGATACTCTAAGAGTAGACTAGTGTATATGGATCGAGACCCCGAAGAGGGGCGGTGGCCGGTCTCACAAGCCATTGGTGTTAGTTGGTTCGCCTAAGATGTATACAGGTGCTCACTAGGTTATGAGTACACCGGACGGACTCGCCGGGAACATACTAGTTGGTATTATACCTATTGTCAAATAGCTGTTCCCTGGTGACATGTGTACATGTTAGTCTATCGACCTGAGATCATCATTTGTCTTGTGTGAGTTCCCACTGTGCTTTGATTACTACCTTACCATGGCTTAAAGGAGTCGTGCAAATAGGTTTTAGTTGGGTACAGTCCCGAGTCATATGGAGGCAGTGAGCGGATCATCAGGGGATTCGTCTCTCCCGGTATTAGGGGTTGATGTCGCGGTGTGCATGGGTGGCCATCACCAGAAATTCTTGGCCAAGGTAGTCGAGAATTACTGATCTAGGATCGGTAGTTCCTCAGGCGGTGATAGGTTTCATACCGATACTGAATGACAAGTTATTAGGGGTCTGATTTTATCCACCCCTAGACTCGATATACGATACTCATAGACAAACGGACCGGACTGTACGGATATTGTCACTGTTAAGCTCAGTAGGATTTCAGGATGAGTTTGCTAGTCGACCTCCCTTTCTCTCAATACCTAGGTAGTCGTTACGTACTGTTGGGGTAAAAATTTACACCCCGGTTGACCAAGTCAAAATCAAAGTCAACCCCAAGCCAAGTGGGCCCAAGCCCAGATCCAGTGGGCCCATGCCCGGGTCGAGCCCGAACATGAAGCGGCCGGCCTCCCCCACGCCAAGATAAAATTTTTGTAATAAATAATTTTGTTGCATTTTCTTTTATTTTATTTTCGGATAAATGTAAGAAAAATAGGCATAAAGCCAAATTTTTGTAAATCCCATGGCTTATGTGCAAAAAGAAATGGCACATGAGCCATGGGATAGGCAAAATGCCATTTTGTGAAGCCCAAGGGGCTATGTGTAAAATGTATGGCCTATAAAGGCAAAGATAATGAAATATCCCAACAACTTTTTTCTCTCTCTCAAAACAAAAAAAGTCAGAGAGCTGAGCTCTTTCTTCCATCTTCAAGGTTCCAAAACCTTCTTCTTTCTCTTGAATTAAATCAAGAGTTTTACTCTTCCTTTTTCAAAACAAATTAGTTTTTCACCACAAAACCCACAAAGGGAAACTTGGATCTATCATTAGATCTGAAAAAGAAGAGATTTTGAGATTTCACATCTCTTGATCTTCAAGATCCAGCAAGAAACAGGAGGAAGAAGAACATCGTTCACTAAACCCAAAAAAAAAACACACACACTCAGGAGTCCAACTCCTCTCTGATTTCTCTTCTGAGAAATTTGTTTTAGCAGCGCGCAGCGCAAGTGCGCAAAGCGCCCGCGTGCCGACACGTGGCGCGCGCGCTTGCGCACCTGCGCGCTTGCGCAAGCGCGCAAAGCGCCCGCGTGCCGACACGTGGCGAGCTTGCGCACCTGCGCGCAGCGCTCATGCGCAAAGCGCCCACGTGCCGACACGTGGCGCGCTTGCGCCTGAGCGCACAGCACCTAAGCGCACAGCGCCCAAGGTGCTGCCCCACGCATCCTTTGGATGCCCTTTTCCCCTTTATTTATATATACATGTATATATATACATATGTATACAAATGTACACATACACATACTCCGCCACACTCTCACCCTCAAAAAAAATTTCGGGCCGGGGCGCTGCCCCGAACCCCGCAAGGGGGCTGCTAGCCCTCTTGACCCCCAGCCCGCTATCCGGGTAGCAGGACCCCCGTAAAAACTCTGCGTGGCTCCCGATATATCCAAAACCCTCCTTTCAAAACAGAACACACGTACACTGCACATTGAGTTCGCATGCTCTGTTTAACCCGTTAATCGGAGGTTCCCTCGCCTCAAAGGCGAGGGGTAATTAACGGCAGCTTAGTCCGCGGCTGCCGGAGATTCGGATCCCCACAATCATTAAACCCCCGCCTACCCTAGGCAGGGGGAATCTGTAGTACGCCTGACAAGCGTGCGCGTATTCCCATCTCAATGGGGTGACGAAAAACACCCTACAGATTCTGGCACGCCCGGTGGGACCAATCTCTCCTCCCATATTTCGGGTTAAACGTTCATGCGAACTCAATCAATATACATATCGATTGCCTATACTGAAATAATGTTTTCTTTTCTGTGCAGCAATCAACCTTCGACGGCAATGTCTCCCCGGACGAATTCAGCTTCCAACGTGACTCCGATTCCGTACGTGGTCAAGATCAACGCTCGTGTGGTTCTCCCCGCAAGCCTCAGTCGACAGTGGGAGGAACCGCCCCGCCAGTTTGGCTCCGTCATCATCTACCCTGCCGGAAGCGCTCATCTGGCGGAGATCCCGGCGGAACAGGCAGCCAAGCCAGTCTCGAGGGGCAAGAGGCCGAATGTCGTGGTCGCCAAGGCACCACAACCGAAACTCAAGACGGTGTGTGAACGATTCTCTGGTGCTCCAGCGGGGGGCAAGAACTCCGGTACAAAGGGCAACATCCAATGTTGCGGACGAGCTCACGCGATTACTCTAACAAATGCACAATCGAGCATATCTCCAAGGCCTTCCATCGCCCGGTCTGCGACGTCTTCCCAAAGAGTTGAAGTCTGCCAGGTGCTTAGAACAGAAAAGTTAAGGCAGAAGCGGCTCAGGTATCGAGCCAACAAGAGGGCCAAGGCTTCGGCCAAATGGAACCATGTGAAGTTCCAAGTGCAGGGTTTCCCCGCGACGACGGCTGAGTCGGACGTAAGAATCAGCAATTCCTTCGAGCCTCTGAAGTGGGTTCAGAAAAACGCCATGACCGCCAGAATCAAGAAGACAGCGGTCCGAACAGTGCCACAAAGAGACGTGTCCCGGCCCCAACGGAAGAAGTATGACACTGTCTCATCAAGAGTCTATCAAGCACTCTATGCCGCACGAAAGCAGCGGGGAAAACCCAGAAAAGATGCGCCAGCACCATTTAAGAACCTGGTTAGGCCAGCCGCCTTCAATCGACTACCAGCTACCGAAACAAGGGGGTCAAGACAGCAATCCATGAAATCAGCTGCCAATGATAGAAAGACGGCCGGATATATCATCCATACAGTCTATATGGCGGGCGGGCGCCCTAGCGACAACCTTCGCAGCAAAAGCAAGGACGGGGCCACCATATCCCAAGCCCAATCTAGCCTGAATGTGGTTGCCGCCGCCCAAGAACAGCCGCCCCCGCTGGATGAAGAAAACCCTCTCGATGAGGATGATAGGCAGAAAGACCCCTCGATCCATGCAGAGTCAAGCTCGGACAGCGAGGAAGAGCCAACTTTCCGCCCCAGGACTGCGGAGCAAGAGTTGCTTCAAGAGCTTCGAAAACAGCTCAGGAGCAAAGATAAAGAGATGGCCAAGCTCTACTCGAAGATTGACGACTTAACGAACGTGGTGGTGCAGCTTACGGCTCAAATTGCTCGAGCGCCTCCTAATCAAGCACAAGCCGCTACTAATCAGCCGGGTGATGACAACCCGAGGCAGCCAATGCCTGTTCCTTCGGGTCCAAGACTGATCGAGCCACATGAAAGCCGGCCACACTCCGCTTCTGGGGACGCCTTGGCCCCAGATAGCGCTATCCCGCTAACACAGGATCGGATAATGGATTGGGTCACCAGCAAGGTTAAAACATTGGTGGCCGAAGCCGAAGCTCAAAAAGAAATCGGCAGTAGTGGGCGGCCATATCCCGCGCAGTACGATCTGATTGAGTTCCCAAGCGGCTACGTCATTCCTAAGTTCGGAAGATTTGATGGAACGGGGAATGCAAATCAGCACGTCGCCCACTTCAAAGCATCGTGCGGAAATACAGGGGGCAATGACGCGCTCCTTCTTCGTCAGTTTGTCAACAGCCTGACCGGCGTCGCTTTCGACTGGTACGCGAGCATACCAGACGGGTCCGTCATTACCTTTGCCCAAATGGAGTCTCTGTTCTGGCAAAGATTCATGAGTGTCAGTGATAAAATCTCCATTGCCGACCTTGTGAGGACCAAGCCGGGGAAGAATGAAAGCAACACTGACTTTATCGCTCGATGGTGTAATCTCACAGTCAAGTGCGAACCGCCGCTGGAGCAGGACCAGTCCGTCAGCCTTCTCATTGGGAACCTCAGCAACTGGATGGTCCCATTCTTATGTACGGCGGGCCTCAAGACATTTCAGGAGCTAACCAAGAAAGTCCAAATGCTGGAACGCTCAAAGCAAGAGTCTCCGCCGGACTCTCAGAGAGACAAAACTTGGAAAAGCAAGCGGGACGACAGCCGTAGAAGCGGGGGTTCCAGCAGTACCAATGTTTTCAATGCGTCCGACAATGAAGAAAAGCGAAGGGCGGCCGAATCCAAAACTAACCGGTCTCGAAAGCCATTGCTGGGAGGAGATGGGCCTTCCCTAGAGGAGAAAAAGAACAAGATTTACTCTTTCAGAAGGGACAAGGTCCGTAAGATATTTAAAGATGCCTTGAACAACGGCCTCCAATTGCCGGAGTCGAAAAGTCCCCAAGAAGCAAAAATGACCGACAATCCCCTGTATTTCCCGTACCACCGAGTAGTGAGCCATGCGATCGAGGATTGCTATATCTTCAAAGATTGGGTCGAGAAGCAGTACAAGGCTGGAGAGATCGAACTGTCCAAAAGTGTGTTGGTGAACAATCAAGTTGCGACCACCAACTTTATACAGACAGAAACTGAAGCCTTCTGGGAGCAGACAGCCGAACCCGCTGCCCCGACAAACGAAACCGACTCATCGCAGCCTCCGTGGAGTACGCACATATCTGATAAGATGAAGAAGATGCTAAAGCTACTTCAGAAAGAGCCCAAGATGGAATGGGAAGGATAGAAGAAGCCTACCAGTCCAGCTGCCAATGCGGCTCCATCAGGCTCAAAATCCAAGAAGCTCAAGAAGAAGAAAAGTGCAGCTCGGCGCGAAAAAGAGCCTGCAGGGAGATCGACCATTCAAAAATATATCGATTCCCTCGAAGAATATGAACAAAAGGAAAGAACATTGATTCAATTGAAGGAGTTCTTCCCTGTACAAGCGGCTGAAATTCTGGAGGAGTTAGAAGAAGACTCCAATGAAGAGATCCCAGTAGTGACCTGCTATGCCATCCATCTTGGCAGCGACTCGGAAGAGGAGCTCTGTTTTCCCGAAGAGGACGAAGAGCTCGCCACAACGGCCAATCAAATCCAGCTCAGAAGCGGCAGGGCTCTACCGCCAAATCAGGGCAACGCCCCAAAAGGGAAGGAAAAACAAGTCGCTAATGAAGAAGATGGCAGAGAACCGGCCGATGAAAACATAAGTCCTTTCTCGGTGGACTATAATGTCTTGGCACATCTCCGGAAGCTTCCGTCTCTCCTGAGCATCTACGACGCCTTGGTCCTATCTAAGGAGCTTAGAGATGTTCTCATCCATGCTCTACAAAACCCCGAGCGGTATCAGGCTCACTTTGCGAAATTAATATGAAGGAAGCCCAGCATGCTTTGCATGCCGCCGCAGTCACATTTAAGGATGAAGACTTGCTACTGGGAACGGCTGAGCATAATCGGCCGCTTTACGTGACCGGGTATAGCGACGGAGATCGAATTAATCGCATATTGATTGATCCGGGGTCCTCAGTGAACATCATGAACTTGCGAACTCTGAAGAGTTTGTCAATGGACGTCCGACACCTGTCAAGGGAAAGGATTGTCATTCAAGGCTTCAACCAAAATTGCCAGCAAGTTCTGGGGTCTATAGCTTTGCCAATCAAATTCGGGGAGCTGCAAACTGAAGCTAAGATATACGTGATCGACGCCGACACGTCTTATAAGATTCTCCTGGGGCGGCCGTGGCTCCATGATTACGGCATCATTCCGTCAACTCTCCATCAATGCATGAAGTATACTAAAAATGGCGAAGAAAGACGCATTGACGGAGACATCCAGCCGTTCGGTGTGCATGAAGTCCGATATGAAGATTCTCGGTACTTTATGAACCACCAAAATGCTAAGCCACAACTGACTGAGGATAGACCGGCCCCAAGACTCAAAAGCAAATCTGCGCCGGCTATCACTTTCAAAAGCAAAAATACCCAAGTGCGCCCGCATTTCGGCAGCGACACTGATGAGTCCGACGTTGGAAGCCCGTCCTTCCACAAAACTCGCCCTCATTTCGGCAGCGATACGGACGAATCTGTCACTGAAGCCCCATCTAGCAGTAAAGTCCGTCCTCATCTTGGCAGCGACACTGAAGAGTCAGAGGAGGAGGACCTGTCGTGCAACAGCGGTGCAGATTGGACCCCCACGCAACAAGCGAAACTACGAGAGACCTTCGAAGTTGCAGAAGGATCCCTAGCCGTTACAAGGGTACCAGAGCAAATGTGCAAAGAGCTCGATGCATTATCAATCTCCACCGTGGACCAGCTAAAAACTTTCTACGTTCCCGGGAGGAAAAGTGGACAGAAGGGCATCTTGTTTTATGGGTCAAACCCCGTTGCGCACCCGGACGATTTGTCTGTTGCGTGCCTTCTATATGAGAGAGGCATAAGAGCCGTCCTCAATCCCAGATACTATGCGCCCGAGATGCGGGAATACTTTAAGAAGTGCGGATGCCGGTTATATCAAACGGAGTCCGAAGCAAAGTTTTACGAAGGCCTATGGCATCTGCCCCAGGTCCGAGCACTCATCAATGGACGAATTCCAGATAGACGGGGCATAAGCTACATTCAACCTGATTCCAAAGCGTGCTACATGATCCATGTTGGTGAGGCCAGCGAAAGATCAAATGATGACGACGAGATAGCCGAGCCAGAAGAAGCTCTTCAAGAGCTCGAAGATGGCGGACAAGCAACCTTTGACGAGCTAACCGAGATTGACTTAGGAACGCCCGATAATCCAAGGCCGACCTACATCAGCTCGCTCTTGTCAGAGGAAATGAAAGCGCAGATAATTGCCCTGCTGCATGAGTTCGTCGACTGCTTCGCGTGGACATACAAAGAAATGCCTGGCCTTTCCCCTGAAGTGGCCGTACATAAGTTGGCCATATCTCCTGATGCTAAGCCAGTCAAACAAGCTCCTCGAAGAATGAGAAGGGAACTAGAAGAAAAGGTCATCGAGGAAACTAAGAAGCTCATCGATGCCGGCTTCATCAGGGAAGAGAAATATGCAGACTGGATCGCATGCATAGTCCCAGTGAAGAAGAAAAATGGGCAGATCCGAGTTTGTGTCGACTTCAGGGACCTCAACAAGGCATGTCCTAAAGATGACTTCCCGCTACCGGTCATGGAAATGATGATCGATGACACCTCAAATTACGAGTTGTTCACCTTCATGGATGGCTCGTCTGGATACAATCAGATCAAGATGTCGCCTGAGGATGAGAAGCACACAGCATTTCGAACCCCGATCGGAATATATTGCTACAAGGTGATGCCGTTCGGATTGAAGAACGCAGGTGCTACATATCAAAGGGCAATGACTAATATCTTTGATGACCTAATCCATAAAGTCGTCGAATGCTATGTTGATGATCTGGTCGTCAAAACTAAAGCCAAGGCCGACCACATCCAAGATCTTAGGACCGTTCTCACCAGACTGAGGGAATACGATCTGAAGATGAATCCTCTGAAATGTGCTTTTGGAGTGTCATCGGGAAAATTCCTGGGTTTTATAGTCCGGCATCGAGGGATCGAAGTTGACCCATCAAAGATAAAGGCCATCATGGAGATGCCCCGTCCGAAAAGTCTGACGCAGCTAAGATCTTTCCAAGGCAAGCTTGCTTATATACGGAGGTTTATCTCAAATTTATCGGGGAAATGTAGGCCCTTCTCGAAGCTCATGAAGAAAGGAGCTCCTTTTATCTGGGATGCTGAATGTCAAGCAGCGTTCGAAAGCATCAAACGGTACTTGTTGCACCCTCCAGTGCTGGCCGCTCCCATTCCAAATAAACCGCTGATTCTCTACACTGCCGCGCTGGATGAGTCACTCGGTGCGCTCCTTGCCCAGAATAATGAGGAGGGAAAAGAAAATGCCCTCTACTACCTCAGTCGAACTCTAGTCGGGGCGGAACACAACTATTCCCCAATCGAGAAGCAATGCCTGGCTCTGATATTTGCTGTGAAGAAGCGAGGCACTATTTGCTCGCTCATAGGGTTATGCTGATCTCCAAGGTCGACCCGCTCAAACACTTGATGACCAAAGCAAGCCTAGCAGGCAGAATGGCAAGATGGGCTGTCATGCTACTTGAGTTTGACATAGTTTATACCCCTCAGAAAGCAGTAAAAGGGCAAGCACTTGCAGACTTTCTCGCCGCTCATTCCATACCAGAAGGGTCGCCGCTAAATTGTGAGTTACCCGATGAACAAGTGCTGCACCTCGAGGAAGATGAGCCATGTTGGAAGCTCTACTTCGATGGAGCCTCGTCAATAAGGACCTCCAGTAAATCAAGCGTCCCGGAGATAAAAGCAGGGATAGGATTGGTGTTCATCACACCATCAATGGGAACCCTACGGCGTTCTTTTGCTCTCACCGAGCCTCGGACAAACAATGAAGATGAGTATGAAGCTCTGATAGCTGGTTTGGAGCTTGCCGTAGAAATGGAAATCCGTCGGCTACGGGTTTACGGTGACTCCCAGCTTGTCGTCAACCAAGTAAGCGGCGATTATAAAATATACAAACCTGAGTTAGCTCGGTACAGAGGCCGAGTGGTGGAACTCATGAAACGGTTCACTCATATTGAACTAATGAGAGTCCCTAGAGCGTTGAACGGAAAGGCTGATGTACTCGCTCGCTTGGCCAAGGAGCTGGCTGATCCTGACATGGGCGAAATTCTAATCACAGTCAGGAGCCGGCAAATTCTACCCCCAGTCTCTCTACGAGAAGAGGAAAGCGTGGAACAGAAGAGCAGTCCTGCGGAAGAAGCTTCGATCATCCAAGACGAGCCCGATTGGAGAGAACCCTTTATAGAGTACCTCCGATACGACAAGCTGCCCGAAGAAAGATCTGCGCGGATTCAGCTGAAGAAAAGAGCTCTCCGATACGTGTTTGTAAATGACACGTTATACCGCAGGTCATATGACCAACTCTGGCTCAGGTGCCTGTCATCGGCCGAAGCCCAAAAAGTCATGAAAGAAGTTCACTCAGGCGTTTGCGGTGCTCACCAATCTGGCCCCAAGATGCGACTGCAAATTAAACGGCTTGGGCATTACTGGCCCACCATGATACGGGATTGCGGAGAGCATGCAAAGAAATGTTATATCTGCCAAATTCACGGTGATTTTATTCACAAGCATCCCAATCCATTGCATCCTACAGTGGCGTCGTGGCCCTTCGAAGTCTGGGGCACCGACATTGTTGGTCCAATTGATCCTCCGTCATCCAAAGGCCACCGGTTCATACTGGCTGCGACAGACTACTTCTCCAGATGGGCTGAAGCTGTCCCGCTAAAAGAAGTCAAGACAAAAGATATTCTGACATTCTTCCAGCATAATATTCTATACCGCTTCGGTACACCAAGAAGAATCATTTCTGACAACGGGCCTTCTTTCAAGAGCTTCAATGTCTCAAGGTTCGCTACCCAGCATAAGATAGACTGGAGATATTCCTCCATCTATAATCCAAGAGCCAATGGGCTAGCCGAAGCCTTCAATAAGACCTTATGCAAGCTCCTGAGGAAAAATGCTTCAGCCAACAAGAGAGACTGGAATCTCAAACTTCATGAGGCGCTGTGGGCATATCGTATCACTCACCGTACTCCAACACAGTCCACTCCATACTCATTGCTTTTCGGAGTGGAGGCGGTCCTCCCCCTCGAAGTAGAAGTTCCGAGCTTAAGAATGGCCGTTCAACATGAGTTGACGGAAGAGGAAAACGTGCTCCTTTGACTTGAAGAGCTTGATGCCCTCGAAGAAAAAAGGCTCGCGGTGCAGCAAAGTCTGGAGTTATACCGAGCCCAAATGTCACGGGCCTATGACAAGATAACTCGTCTCCGCGCTTTCAAGAAAGGTGAATTAGTGTTGGTCCTCAAAAGACCGATCATCCTCAATCGACATGCCAAGGGAAAATTCGAGCCAAACTGGGAAGGACCATACGTCATCGAGAAAGTGTTCGATGGAGGATCCTACCAACTAATAAGTGCCGAGGGAGAAAGGCCCATGCCACCCATCAATGGCCGATATCTCAAGAAATACTACACATGAATGCTCCAAGTCGCAGGCGAATTGAGCACATCATCCCTACGGTCTGGATCAGACATCCTGCAAAACCGTATACAATCCACGGGCGTAAATGACCCCTATTTCTCCCAAATCCTGCCGGTGAGACTACTTTTAAAGTCCCACCAGTGGCAAAAAAAAAGAAAAAGAAAAAAAAAAGAGAAGAAGAAATAAACGGTATGTCCACAAGCAAAACGGGCACGGATGAAAACCCGAAAGGGCTCCGTGAGTAAAAACAGCAGGACTACCGGCGAGTCTGTGAAAACCCGAAAGGGCACAAACTCGTGAAAAGAGATGAAATACACTCACAAAGTCCTCTCGACCTTGTGAGGAGAAAACCCCTGCGTGAGATCCTTACGACTCACAAAGGAGCAACACACTTAGGAATCCTCACGATTCCTAAGGAGAAAATACACCTGCGGGATCCGTACGACTCGTAGGGAGAAAATGCTTTTATGGGACCCTCACGGCCCATAAAATTGAAAAGTCTTGGGTGGTAGGGACCCAAACCTATCTCCTAAGCCATCGTTCCCCAACGGGCAACGGCAAATGATGAGTCGCTCCTGGCATTTCGCTTCAGTGTTAGCGGTGCTGATGCCGACCAAAAAACCCAAATCCCAAGTCCTCCCAAGGCAAATGATGAGTTGCTCCTGGCATTATTCCAGTGCAGCAATGCTGATGCCAAACAAGATCCAAATTCCAAGTCCCCAAACGGCGAATGATGAGTCGCTCCTGGTATCATATTCCAGTGTAGCGATGCAGACGCCAACCAAATTCCAAATCCCATACCCCAACGGCGAATGATGAGTCGCTCCTGGTACCACATTCCAGTGCAGCGATGCAGACGCCAACAAATCCCTGAAATCTTTCTGGCCCAACGGTCTGGATCATACATCCTGCAAAACCGTATACAATCCACGGGCGTAAAACAATCCCAATCTCTCCTAAGTCTTACCGGTGAGACCACATTCAAAGTCCCACTAAAAAAAAAAAAAGAAAAAAAAAAGAAAAAAGAAAAAAAAGGGTATGTCCACAAGCAAAATGGGCACGGAGGAAAACCCGAAAGGGCTCCGTGAGTAAAAACAGCAGGACTGCCGACGAGTTTGTGAAAACCTGAAAGGGCGCAAACTCGTGAAAAGAAGATGAAATGCACTCTCAAAGTCCTCTCGACTTTGAGAGGAGAAAATTCCCGCGTGGGAGCCTTGCGACTCACAAAGGAGCAACACACTTAGGAGTCCCCACGACTCCTATGGAGAAAATACGCCTACGAGATCCTTTCGACTCGTAGGGAGAAAATGCTTTTATGGGACCCTCACGGCCCATAAAATTGAAAAGTCTTAGGTGATAGGGATCTAAACCTGCCTCCTAAGCCATCAATTCTCAAATTCTCTCGGGGCAAATGATGAGTTGCTCCTGGCATTATTCCAGTACAGCAATGCAGATGCCAAACAAAAACCAAAATTCCAAAATCCTCTCCATGACAGATGATGGTTCGCTCCTGGTACCATATTCCAGTATAGCGATGCTGATGTCAACCCAAATCAAAATCAACAAGTCAACTTCCACTCGACACCGTAAGAAGCGGAGCAAGTCAAGTCTACCCCTGACACTGCAAGAAGCAGAGCAAGTCAAATCAAGCATCGACCGTCCAAGTCGCAAAAAGGGCAGCATCGACCGTCCACGTCGCTAAAAGGGCAGCACCGACCGTCCACGTCGCTAAAAGGGCAGCACCGACCGTCCACGTCGCTAAAAGGGCAGCACCGACCGTCCAAGTCGCTAAAAGGGCAGCACCGACCGTCCAAGTCGCTAAAAGGGCAGCACCGACCGTCCAAGTCGCTAAAAGGGCAGCATCGACCGTCCACGTCGCTAAAAGGACAGCACCGACCGTCCAAGTCGCTAAAAGGGCAGCACCGACCGTCCAAGTCGCTAAAAGGGCAGCATCGACCGTCCACGTCGCTAAAAGGGCAGCACCGACCGTCCAAGTCGCAAAAAGGGCATCACCGACCGTCCACGTCGCTAAAAGGGCAGAACCGACCGTCCAAGTCGCTAAAAGGGCAGCACCGACCGTCCACGTCGCTAAAAGGGCAGCACCGACCGTCCAAGTCGCTAAAAGGGCAGCACCGACCGTCCAAGTCGCTAAAAGGGCAGCATCGACTGTCCACGTCGCTAAAAGGGCAGCACCGACCGTCCAAGTCGCTAAAAGGGCAGCACTGACCGTCCAAGTCGCTAAAAGGGCAGCATCGACCGTCCACGTCGCTAAAAGGGCAGCACCGACCGTCCAAGTCGCAAAAAGGGCATCACCGACCGTCCACGTCGCTAAAAGGGCAGAACCGACCGTCCAAGTCGCTAAAAGGGCAGCACCGACCGTCCACGTCGCTAAAAGGGCAGCACCGACCGTCCACGTCGCTAAAAGGGCAGCACCGACCGTCCAAGTCGCTAAAAGGGCAGCATCGACCGTTCACGTCGCTAAAAGGGCAGCACCGACCGTCCAAGTCGCAAAAATGGCAGAACCGACCGTCCACATCGCTAAAAGGGCAGCACCGACCGTCCAAGTCGCAAAAATGGCAGCACCGACCGTCCAAGTCGCAAAAAGGGCAGAACCGACCGTCCAAGTCGCAAAAAGGGCAGAACCGACCGTCCACGTCGCTAAAAGGGCAGCACCGACCGTCCACGTCGCTAAAAGGGCAGTATCGACCGTCCAAGTCGCTAAAAGGGCAGCACCGACCGTCCAAGTCGCAACAAGGGCAGCGCAGGATTCCTACAAAGCGGGAACCAGATAACTCCGGGCCAGGGAAAACGTCTATCACGGACACTCCGTCTCGGAGACATGTCAAGCAACGACCGTCCATGTCGTAAAAAAAAAGGGCAGTGCCAGCTTCCCAAAAAGCCAGAACCAAATCAAGTCGCCTCCACGTGAAAGAAGATCCATCAATTTCATGCACACGACCCACATATGTGGTGTGCATTTATTGATGGGGGGCAATTTGTTGGGGTAAAAATTTACACCCCGGTTGACCAAGTCAAAATCAAAGTCAACCCCAAGCCAAGTGGGCCCAAGCCCAGATCCAGTGGGCCCATGCCCGGGTCGAGCCCGAACATGAAGCGGCCGGCCTCCCCCACGCCAAGATAAAATTTTTGTAATAAATAATTTTGTTGCATTTTCTTTTATTTTATTTTCGGATAAATGTAAGAAAAATAGGCATAAAGCTAAATTTTTGTAAAGCCCATGGCTTATGTGCAAAAAGAAATGGCACATGTGCCATGGGATAGGCAAAATGCCATTTTGTGAAGCCCAAGGGGCTATGTGTAAAATGTATGGCCTATAAAGGCAAAGATAATGAAATATCCCAACAACTTTTTTCTCTCTCTCAAAACAAAAAAAGTCAGAGAGCTGAGCTCTTTCTTCCATCTTCAAGGTTCCAAAACCTTCTTCTTTCTCTTGAATTAAATCAAGAGTTTTACTCTTCCTTTTTCAAAACAAATTAGTTTTTCACCACAAAACCCACAAAGGGAAACTTGGATCTATCATTAGATCTGAAAAAGAAGAGATTTTGAGATTTCACATCTCTTGATCTTCAAGATCCAGCAAGCAACAGGAGGAAGAAGAACATCGTTCACTAAACCCAAAAAAAAAAAAACACACACTCAGGAGTCCAACTCCTCTCTGATTTCTCTTCTGAGAAATTTGTTTTAGCAGCGCGCAGCGCAAGTGCGCAAAGCGCCCGCGTGCCGCACGTGGCGCGCGCGCTTGCGCACCTGCGCGCTTGCGCAAGGGCGCAAAGCGCCCGCGTGCCGACACGTGGCGCGCGCGCTTGCGCACCTGCGCGCTTGCGCAAGTGCGCAAAGCGCCCGCGTGCCGACACGTGGCGAGCTTGCGCACCTGCGCGCAGCGCTCATGCGCAAAGCGCCCACGTGCCGACACGTGGCGCGCTTGCGCCTGAGCGCACAGCACCTAAGCGTACAGCGCCCAAGGTGCTGCCCCACGCATCCTTTGGATGCCCTTTTCCCCTTTATTTATATATACATATGTATACAAATGTACACATACACATACTCCGCCACACTCTCCCCCTCAAAAAATTTTTCAGGCCGGGGCGCTGCTAGCCCCCTTGACCCCCAGCCCGCTATCCGGGTAGCGGGACCCCCGTAAAAACTCTGCGTGGCTCCCGATATATCCAAAAACCCCTTTCAAAACAGAACACACGTACATTGCACATTGAGTTCGCATGCCCTGTTTAACCCGTTAATCGGAGGTTCCCTCGCCCCAAAGGCGAGGGGTAATTAACGGCAGTTTAGTCTGCGGCTGCCGGAGATTCGGATCCACACAATCATTAAACCCCCGCCTACCCTAGGCAGGGGGAATCTGTAGTACGCCTGACAAGCGTGCGCGTATTCCCATCTCAATGGGGTGACGAAAAACACCCTACACGTACAGCTAGTGCCACTGACGTGCTTGTGGTTAAACCCACTGCCAGCGTATTGACGAGTCTTTAGAGTCCCACACAGAGGGTTTCCCTACTTCGGGCGACACGTTGTAGAGGCCGTATGGTTTTATGGAAGGGTTCGATCACATACGTGTACTTGTGCACGGATGATGTTCGGACGGATAATACTAGTGGGCTTTGGTTTAAGTCGGATCCTAGTATTATATTGTTGGATTATTTTCGTCTCGTTGTATTCATATTCTTTTGGAATGTGGATGCGGGTATGTATATACGGATGAGGGGTATTCTTGTAATTCGTTACAAGTTTACTTTATAAGATGCCATTTCTTTTTCTTTATTAAACATTTAGTTTAAATGTTTATGGTTTGGGAAAGTGTGAGTCATGGTTTGCATTAACTCATGCATGTGCACTTGGTGATTCATGGTGACATGCATAGGTTTTTGTTTTGGCTAAGATATTTGTAGTGAGGGTTGTGAGATATTTTGAGTGTGGGGAAGATCTTTTCATGGTATGGTTTTTCTTTAGTTGCTCACAACAAAATAACTCTCACAACATTCACTAAAAAGCAGCCACTATTTTTCTTCACTTGCCAAAGCTTTCCTTCACACGTTTTCTCCCATGGAATCTTCTTCAACCTCTACCCTACATGTCTCATGTGTTGAGAAACCTAGGGTGTATTGAGATAAAGTAATCACAAACTCTTTTTATTTCATCTTGGCTATCTAGGTTAGCAAACTAGATACCCGAGTTACTTCGGTTTTGAGGTCGGAGCCCGTATTACTCACCCTCGATGTGGATCGTCTTCGATGGGGGGAGACCAAAGATCAAACATGATCGAGGAAGCCGCGAGGAGCTTGGGACAGAGGTTGAAGACCGAAGGACACGGATCATTCGGTATAACCTCTCTAAACTCCTTTACATATAGCTAGTGTAGGGTTAATGGTATGATCCATAGATTAGGGTTCCGTTAGCGTCGGTTTCTAAAAGTTTTTGTTCCGCATTTTGCCACGGAATGATGGCCGGGGGGCTGGCGTAACCCAACAAGATATGCAAACAATACTTTAAGGACTATAGAATTAACATAGGCTTAAGCGGTATCATCTCTCTTGAGCCCCTGAGAGCCGGAGAAAGTGAGTGCTTGCCTATTCAGATTAGATAATTTAATGGAGTTATCAATGGCAATTGTCTTAGAAAAAGACACAAATCCTTCCGTCCATATGCAGCAGTTGTCGATTATTCCCGAACCTAAGAAATTCAAGAGTTAAATCCATTCACATGTTTTTGACTCCAACAGAAATCTACATTCGACCCAAAATCCAAAATCAAACATGAACTTGTATACTTGGTCATGAACATGAATACTCTAATTCAAATATCAAACTCAAAATTGCATACTTGACTCCACTTAACCGAACCATGGTTATAAGTTGACATGAATACTTGAACATGCTTACATCCTGAACATGAACCTAAACATTTTATATCCATGGATTTGGCCAAAACCTGTAATCTTAATCTATACAATACAATACGGGGAGATAATAGGGGTAGATTGGTACGGAACATATATCATAGCATGAGAGGTCACTTTAAAAGACATTTACATGAATTCACGTGTCGTTGTCCCGTGGGTTATGACGGGGCCTTGTACTATATGTTACCATAGTCCACAGGGTAAGATAGACTCCCCTCGTATACATGAATACCTTATTTATCAAACTATAAATAATCACATTAGAATAACTATCATATACCTGTAGATGATCATATGCAATTTTATATTTCCTTTGTTCTTTTAGTTCCTATTCACATGATATACTATTCTCTCTTGTTTCTTTTGGGACTTACCGAGCGCTAGTTCGTTGACGACATTCCTCTATGTTTTTCTTTCCTAGGAATGTTCGTCAAAAGGACCTAACTCTGAGGAGATATAGCCGAGCTAGGAGGACTTGGACCAGTCTACAGCTCAGCCTGACTACCTGTTCTTCCTGCACTTACTTTCTGTATTCCATTGTTTAGGCATTGTTTGTTTATTGTATCTTTTATTTTCAGACAGTTGTATATAAAGTTGAATGTAAATAAAGTTGTTTCATTTCATTACTCTTGTCATTCTTGTTCATGGTTATTTTGCTTAATTATGCTCAACGTATTTATTTCATAGTAAATACGTTGCAGGCTTGCCACGTCACCGTTCCGTATTTTGGGAAGCGGGGCGTGACATATTTTGTTGGCGGCCCATGCAGGTCGGTTCTGCATGAAGTCTTATGCAATATATCACAAGAATTATAAGAATCAGTAACTATACAATTCTTGCATTTCAAATTTCTTGAATCTATCCTAACTTTTCATTTTCTATCAAGGTGATGGATTCTCCTAACAATACCAGTACCAATGTCAATAGAAACACACCGCCACTTACCTTAGCACCTCCCCCTAGAGTTGCTGCTCCAATCAACGAACAAACGATGCTTCTAGAAACCATCAAAAGTCTTCTGGAAGGCTAACAGCAGCAGACTGCTAGTCTCATTAACCGCCCGGAAGCCGAAATATCTGGAGTAAAACAATTCCGTGTGTTGCATCCCAGGAATTTTTCAGGGAAAGAAAGTCCTTTTGAGGCTGAAAAATGGGTCCAGAGTATAGAGGACGACCTTGCCGTAGCACAGGTACGAGACATAGTTTGGGTTCGTGTGACCAAGCTCCAGCTCACCGACAACACAAGAGTCTGGTGGAAAGCCAAGGAAAGCCGTCTCACACAACCCATAGAGTGGAAGACGTTCCGCGATCTGTTCGATGCGAAGTTCTTCCCCGAGACTGCCCATTTTGAGATGGAACAACAGTTTATCCACCTACAACAAGGCTCTATGTGGGTAAAATCAGTGGATGAATATGATGCCGAATTCATCATGCTTACCAGGTAAAGAATTCATATCAAATTCTGTTCCATAAAACACATCACTATCCTGACATCATCATCTTATCAGGTTCGCGGTACACTTGATCTCGACCGATGAGATTCGGGCTAGACGATTCCAACAGGGCTTAGACCGGGAGATTCAGGCGGCATTAGCCACAGACGACTACCCAACTCATGAACTCACCCTGAAGGCAGCACGTAGTTATGAAGCTATGGTCAAGAAGAAGGGTAAACCCTAAACGGCCGGAATCAAACGCCCTGCTACACAAATGACAGGAGGAGCCTCTTCTAGGCCGACTCCCAATAGGCCAGGAGGATCATTTAACCGATCCAGTCTAAATTTCTGTTTCTATTGCAAGATAACTGGACACTTGGCGAAAGACGACAGGCGTGCAAATGGCCTGTGTTTAATTTGTTGCGCATCTACTCACGCTATAGGAGTATGCCCATATCATATTAACACAGCACCAACACCCAGACCCGCAATCACAACCCCGTAGAAGCCAGCCATTCAGGCTCCTGCACCTCGACTAACTCTTCCTGCACCAGCTCCACGTGGACCTCCTGCACAGCCTTATCGTCAATTCCACAGGCACAGAGAAAAGTGCCCCAAGGATAGAGGAATGTGCCTCTGGCAAGGAGGAATGTACCGAGACGACAGGCTTTTACAATGACGGTCGAGGAGGTCGAAGCCACAGGACAAGTCATCACTGGTAATTCCCCCATCCTTTCAACCTTTCAATCCTTGTGTATCACTATACTTTTCCTATATCTAAACACAATCTCACATAACTTAGATACTATACTAGTAGCTGTTAGTAATATGTATGCCCTAGAGGCCATTACTGTACATGCGATGTATATTGTAATGGATGCTTGGACATATATAGGAAGGACTTTCTTGTTCGACATGATATTATGTTATTTGGTTGCACTTTATCTTAACATGTAAACAAATACTGTTTTGTGATCAAATGTTGATAAAGCCCTTAGGATGAGTACTTGACTACCAGGACTATGATGTAGATCATACTAGTGGGGACTGGGTAGTCGATAAGTACATCCTTCAAATGTTCCTAGTCATGGGAGTATCGAGACAGGGCATCGATACTCTAGAGTAGACTAGCGTATGTGCTTCTTGACCCATATGATGGGCGATGGATGATCCCATATCTATTGGTGTTTGACATCAGAGAAGGTATACGGGTGCTCAGTGGAGACTGGGTACACTGGACGGACTCACCGAGAACTCCAAGATGGTATTATACCTATCATCGGATAGCAGTTCTCTGGTGACACTTGTACAGGTTAGTCTGTAGACTTGAGATCGTCATAGAGCCTTGTGTGATTTCCACTGTGCTTTGATTTCCACCTTACCACGGTCAAGAGATCGTGCAAAACGGTGGCTTTTAGGTACAATCCTGAATCACATAGAGGCAATGAGCGATAGGAGGGGTTTCGTCTCTCCCGGTATTGGGGGTTGATGTTGCGCTGTGTTCGATTGGCCATAACAGGAAATCCCTGGACAGGGTTGCTGAGATTTACTGGTAAGTGTTATCAGTAGTTTCTCAAACCGTTATGGACCTTGCATCGGCATGACTTATCAGGCTATTGGGGTCTGACGTTATACCACCCCCAGGTTGTGATATGCGACATATCAGACGAAGAGACCGGACTGTACGGTAGTGTTACTGAATGGATTCGCAGGAGTTATAGCAGGCTTGCTTGTTGATCTTCTGATCGCTCAATACCCGGGTGTCCGTTACGTTTAGCAGACTGCTTGCGGCTTGTGGGTGTTCGATATGATCATCACCCACTGCCGGCGTATTGACGAGTCTTTAGAGTCCTACATAGAGGTTTCCTGGTTCATGCGAAACGGAGTAGGAGCACATATATAATATGTGCGGGACCGAGATTAATACGAGTATGTGATACCGTATTCTATTCTCGCGATATGTGATATCGGCCGGTTATATGTGATATAGCCGGGTTATCGGATCAAGTGTTAATTCGATGAAATAATATATATATATATATATATATATATTATATCCTCACTTAAATATTTATTATTCTCATTTATGATGCATTTAATATATATGTGATATATGCTTATTGTATTGTTTTCTTTTGTTGCATAAATATTATATATGTGATATATAATATTGTGACATGTTAGGTTATACATGCAACATGTATGTATGAGACTAACACCATGTTAGGGTTAATTTTAGGGTTAATATTTATTCTTAAGTAATTACAAATTAGTGGAGATATTTTGATGGTTGGAAGCTTGGAGAAGCTTTAAGATAACTATTGACTTAGTCCACTCTTTTGTTTTCCTTAAGATATTTATCAATTCAACCATTAACCATACACAATGGTTAATTCTCTACAAGGGTTAGATATATGATATACTCACCGATGGTTGCATTTCTAACCTTATGAGTTCATTCATCTTCTTCTTCTTCATCAAGTGAGAAAAGCTTGCTAGCTTTTTAAAAAGTGATGGAAACTTGTGAGAAAAATATATCTAAAGTGAGCCCACTTCCTACTTCATCATCCTTTACTATTATCCATTTAGTTCAGGGTGTTTGCTTCACCAATCTACACAATTAGTGAAGAGATAGCATGAGCTAGTGTATCCTCGACGTAGATCATCTTCAGCCTCGAAGACTTCGAAGAAAGCTTGTTTCGTACATCTTGTGGAGCCTCTCTATAGTCCGGGAGTACGTGATCGCAGCGAATGGACTACTACACGGAGCTATTGAAGTGAAGGACCGGTCTACAAAGGTTGTATTTCTTGTTCACTTAGATGTAAAGAGTTTACATATCATGTTTAACTCTATGTCTCTAGTTAAGACCTTGGTTAGGATTTGTTTAGCACCCCAAAAATTTCAAAGTAGCATGATTGATGCTTGCCAAAACCTTGCTAAGGTGCTAAGCTATCCCTACAGTAGTATCACAGACAAGCTCGAGCATTAGGCGTTGTCTAGACGAAGTTTGAATTCCGATCGAACTCCGAAACCCCGATAAATCCCACTTTCTGGAAAAATTTTCAAAAGTTGAAATTTTTCATATTAAAAATACTCAAAAAATAATGCAGGGAATTCTAAGGATTACTGTGAAGTACGAAGCCATAATTCACTCAAGAGACCGCGGAACCGCGGCCAAACCATGCGTTTGGCAACGGTTCCGTGGCCAACTTTGGGAGTTAGGGGCTAATACTTCATGGGTTTATTCCTGGGTACTTTTTCATGCTTCTGGGAATTTTTAATTCTACTCAAGTGTTGAGCTTTCTGGGAAATATTAGGAACTCGTTGATTCGATCGGAAATTTTAAGTTCGTTTAATTTTTTTCCGGGTAATTTAGAACGTGTTAAAAGGTTCGAACGGATATCAATAACTCACTTTTTCCCCTGTCGGAAAACTTTCAAGTGTTGAATTTTTCCTGAGTTTAAAACTTTCAAAAATTCATGCAAGCAAATCTGTGGACCCTCTAGAAGAACATAACTTTAACTCAATTATGTGACCGTCAAAACCGCCACTGAACCATATGGTTTGCGGTAGTTTAGCGTTGCCACATGTGAGACGTTGTTTTGACCCTTCTACGGCTGGTTCATAGCGGCTGTGACATGTTCTGGGACTTTTTTGAACTCCGCTCAAGTGTTGAGCTATTTGGGAAATCTTGGGTGTTTGTTTATTCGATCGGAAAGTTTAACATTATCTATTTATCTGGAATGTGATACAATATGTGGAATTCATTTGGTTAGGCATGAAATCCAATGTATGTGATATATTGGGTTTATGATGTCTAAAGTGATTATGGATTCCAAATGTTGTAGTTTTTCACTTTCTTTTCTGCGACCGTAAGTGTAATATGTGGTGTATCGCCGGCTTCGGTGCTATATGTCAACGACAACTGGGATACGCATATTTACTTACGTTGATGACATGTGATGTTATGTATTGTTGTAATATGTTATATTGGATCGTCGCGTTTTGAATAGCCGGGGGTTTTATGTGAGATGAGAGTTTTTCATTTTCATTCATGTGAAAGCTTGTGTGTAATATTCTTTTATTGGAGCACTTCCGGGTTGAGGATGATGTCACCATTGTATATTATTTACTTTTCTGCATTAGGATAGACCCAAGACGGGGAGCACAAGTAACCGGGTTCTACGGTCCAGTGGGAGACCATCTCGAGAAGTCGAGACTGGGTCTCCTAACTCTAGAATTGGTAGGGTTGCTTGCCGCTCTCGTAGGGGTCTAGTGATGTGGGTTTGGCTATTCATCGCGACCGTGGAATCCGTGTTTTATACTGGCTTAAATTAAAACACGGAATTCCTAGTATATCCAATATTTCATATGTGATTCTTCTGCTGCTGATATTCTGTGATGTGATCATTTTATATGCGTGAGACGGATGCTTATACTATATATATATATATGATATATAAATATTATTGCTTTCGTTTCTTCTGTGATGCTTAGGAAGCATAAATAATGGGACTTCATTAATAAGATTAATGAAATAAAAAGAAACCTAAAGTTGTTGTAGAAACTTGTTTAAAAACACGGTTTGTCTTTTGATTGCTTTTATAGTTTTTGCTTTGCATAGTGGTATTTATGAAATATCCTGCACCTTATTCGATAAGGAAAGAGCTGAGATCCCTTCACCGGGAGTGACCTCTATAGTAAAACTAGTAAAAGCCTCAAAAACACTCCTTTTAAAAATTTACTTGATTCTACAACGATATCAAGTTCATTACGTTCATGGTTTTTTTAAAAACCTGCGTAGCCTTCCGTCATTTTAGGAAATAGAGTACTTAGTATTCGTGCTGCGTATGTCGACCATAGCCGAGGCGTAGTGTACGGTAGCTAAGTGATGTCTTTCTTATACAGCATATGATGCGATTAGTTAGGACAGTCACATGATTATGTCGACCATAGCCGAGGGTCATGTGGGTGGGTCTAATTAACCACGAAATGACGGATAGAACTTTACCAGTGCTTATGATATGTTGACCATAACCAAGGTCATAGGTGCTAGGGGTAAAAAGTATTATCGGGAATTTCAAGTGTTGAAATTTGCAATGAGATTGCATACCTTTTATGAGATAGTTGGATCCCGATACCCACTGCGAGTAAGAGTTACTCCTAGGAGAGTTTTACACATTACAATTAGCCGATCAAGTAGGTGTCTAGAAAGGTGTTAATAGGGTTACGCCCCTGGGAAAACAAGGTTTATTTTAATTAGGTCCGTGCGAAAGCACGGGGAACCTCCCTCAAAGTACCGTGTTCATATCAGATTTTTGCATTTTTATACCGCCCAATTTTTATCATATTGCTTATCGGTAGGTACTCTTGAGCCGTGTTTGCTAGTCAATTGCAGGATACAGGTTCTCGGCTCTAAACGATGAAATTCATGGAAAAGCATGACAAAATCCGGATTCCTGCCAACCACAGATAAAACACGGGTCTCCGCTCTCTATCCGTATGTTGCCGCACACCAGTTTAAGAGACAAAATGACAAATCAATTGTCATCTTCATGCACAAAGCACAATGGCAACACCAAGTCCAAGAAATCTATGCGGAGCTCAAGAAAATCATGACAAAAAGATCCATATCCAATCACCTTTTGATCAACAGAAATTCTGGAAAAATCATGAAGAAATTCTGAGAAAAATCATATACCAGACTAATGGGCACAGCAAAACAGGAAAAGCCACCAAAAATGAAGAACCAAGTCCTCTAAAGTGTCGCGGTTCCGCGGCATTAGCAGGCTTAGGCCGCAGAACCGCGGCCTTACGGTGTCGGCAGCGTGTCATCTTTCAGGGGTACTTTGGACTTTTCATGAAGAGGCAGAATTTTGCCCTAGGTTTCCAGTTTCCTGCCTATAAATAGTCCAGAACCTGCCAAAGCCAAGGGTGCTTAATCTTGTATTTAGATTTTATGTTATATGTTGTTGTTCTTCTTCCTCCTCTCATCTCTTCTCCATTAAAAAACTTGTAGTGAGCTTTTGTGAGTGAAGAATGAATAAAGGAGTTCTTGTTCTTACCATGACTGTCTTTTTATTTTGTTAACTATTATTGCTTGTAATTTTCATTCGCTAATTTAGTTGTTGTTATTTGTGTTTGTTTCTTTCTTGTTCTCTTTTCCTTTATCCTTAAACAACCATGATGCTTACGCTTGATCCTTACCGAGGTGAGGTCGCAAATAGCTAGTTGTAATCTTCTAATCTCTTTCTTTCCATCTTACTCATTTGTTTTATTTTTCGTTCTTCTTGTAATGGGTGAGTAGTTCCATACTTGTTAGGGTTGGATAAGGGAAGTTTGAGAGAAGGAAATCTCTCTCACTCTTTCCTTGCCCAACATCTTAAATCAAACTCCCGTTAATTGAACCACAATCCGCTCCCTACGGCACCCTATCCTACATGATAGCGGTGATTCCGTAGTGAGACCGGTTATGGTTGAATTAACCGGAGGTTAAGGCTAAGAGCCAAGAACGGACGGACAAGCACCAAAAGGAAGACTTATGCGTTGGAAAGCCTAGCTTATACTCGCAAGTTCCTTCCTAGTCGTGCTAATCCCCGTTGTTGCTGATTACCGTAACACTGACATTAAGAGTGGCAAAGAAAGAAGTGAGCGACTCCTAACTCAAACTAACCTAATCCTAACCCTAACAAGCTCTCTTTACATATCATTTTAACACTTAGTTAATCACAAACAAATCTGGACTTTTGGACTTAACTCGTTTAAGCACATAGAAAAAGATTCCCATCTCCCTGCGGACGACCCGTACTCAACCAGCTAGCTACAAGCGAAACCGTCTTGATTGCGGTAATTAACTAAACTTGAATACGCAAAAACTCCAACAATCAAATGGCGCCGTTGCCGGGGAGACGGTAGTTTATTTCCTTGTGTAATTTCGGGTTAATTTGTGAATATAAATATAACCGAAAAACAAAAAAATATATATACATTGTAAAAAAAACCATCTTGTTATTTTTTAGCTTTTGTGCAAGTGTGCAGGATAAAACGAAGTTCAAGTTCAGTGCCAAAGACGTGGGAAGTTAGACCCATATCTTTGTGGCTACACCGCGGGTGAACAAGATGGAAAAGACGGTCTATTGAAAGATTCTGGAGCAGATCCAGTAAGCAAATCAAGATTCAGGAACTCCAGACAAGAAGAGGACAGCCACAGCAGCACACACAAAAATTTCAGAGTCCCAACTCCACTATCTTGCCGTGGAACCGCGGCATAAGCTGGCTTAGGCCGCGGAACTGCGGCCACTTGGTGGAGTCAGGGTGCCAAAATCCCTGTGAGTCCTTCTTCTTTCTTCCTCACTCCTCTGAACTCCACTGAACTGTGTTTTCTGCAGCATTCTTTGCGCAAACTCTCTCCTCCCTTCCAATAAATTGTTTTTGTGCAGGATTCTTTGCGCCGCGCTAAAAAATAAAAATTGATTGCAGTTGATTTGTTACTGCTTTGCAATTATTAATACGGACTTAAGGGGCTTGAAACCAATTCAGATTGGGTGGAGATTTCATCACCCTTCTCAGGACCCCAGAAATCACAAAAGGATATGCATTGACCATTGTTAAATAAAAAATACTAGACTCAGCCCTAAGGACTTCGCGCTCAATAGGACAGAGGACTAGTTACAGGCATCGGCCGTTTATCCTATCCTGACTTTTGCGGTGTCTAGGCAAGTGTGTCCAAGGCAAGTGGTTACTTAATTAGGACCACTACTTATGTAGTGGGGATCCTCCCACTTACCTGGCACTTATCTGGCCACGATTGTTGGAGAAGAGGCGGTTTGAGGTCCTATTTCTAGCCCTTTGGAACAGTTAGGAGCTGTCTAGCTGACCTAGGTGACCCTAGATCTAGGTGTGATTGTGCATATCTTGTTTGTGATTGCTTGAAGCCGTAAATCCGTACATATTTCTGTAAATCTCTTTCTAAAAAAAAAAAGGAAAAAATCAAAAACTTTTATAAAAACTTGCCCTTTGTCGCCAGAATCCATTTTTTTCACCCACCACCCATCGTATTTCTCCATTGACGTTTTCTTACCCTCACCTTCTCCGCTTTGACTATACTAAACTCGTTTAGTGTATGTCCGCTTGGACTCGGGACACAAGCGCCCGCCTAGTCCGCGTTACGTTAGTCGCTACCGACTACGCGATCGACTCAGACGTCGAAACTCCGTCCACGCCTTTTTCATCCTTACCTTTGCCGGCCAACTCCGACGTTGACCGGAATTCTGTTCATACATCCTCACCTTCACCATCACCAACCTCTTCTTCCGCGATGTCAGGATTTAATCCAAACATCTCTTTGACTACCCCAGGATTGACTCCACCTCCTATGGAGACGAATAACCCACCACCGCCTGTTGTAGCGCCGCAGCGAATCGCGCTCCAGGATCGTTTCTTTCCCACCCGTTCTGCACTTCCCACCTGTCTTTCTCTCCCACCGGCCAATGGGGATAATTTTGAAATTAGGCCCCACTTCATTAACATGCTCCCGAAATTTCATGGGCTTGAATCTGAAGATGCCTATATCTTCATCAACAAATTTCAAAACGTGTATGCCATGATGAAAACCACCCAGCTGTCGGACGATGCTATACGGCTACGGGTCATTCCGTTCACTTTATGCGATCTTGCTGAAAAATGGCTGTATAGCACCGCTTCCCACTCCATAACCAGTTGGGACGAGTTTGTTAAAGCGTTTCTCAAAAAATTCTATCCGAATCATAAAACCGCAAGGATCCGTAACGAAATCAACCAATTCTCTAAGCTTCCTACTGAACCCTTCTGGAAGTGCTTTGACCGGTATAAAGACCTTCTTGTTCAGTGCCCTCACCATGGTATCAAAAAATGGCAACTTTGCCAAACCTTATACGAGGGCCTGAACCCAGCAACCAAGCAGTTGTTGGAAACCATTTGTCAGGGCCACTTCCTATCAAAATCTGACGAGGAAGCGTGGCAATTCTTCGACGACCTTGCGGAACAAACGCTACAATGGGAGAGCACCAGACCGACTTCTTCTTCTTCTACCTCCACTTCTACCGGTCAGTCTAGGGTAGGAATTCACCAACTTGATGTCTCTATTGCGATGAAAGCTGAAATGGCTGCAATAGCGAGAAAACTTGAAGCGATAGAGAGCAAATTTTCTTCTCCTGCTCCTGCCCCTGTTCTTCCCCTTCGTACCATTTGTGCTTGTTGTTCCGATCCTTCTCACTTAACCGAAGAGTGTCCTTACAATCCACCATCACAAGGACAGGATCAGGTTAATGCTGCATTTCAGCAAAGACCGAGGAATGATCCATACTCTTCCACCTACAATCCCGGTTGGAGGAACCACCCCAATTTCGTCTGGAATCAGAATCAGCATCAATTCCAAGGCAACAATTTCCAAAGGCCCCCTCCGCCGCAACAACAAGCGCAACAACAAACTCAACATCAATTTCAGCAGCCCTTCCAACCCCAACCTTTTCAAAATCAGACGAACAACTTTGCACCCAACAATTCTTTTCCCCAAAACAACTTTGTTCCGTCAAACAACGATAAGGTTTTCTCGCTCGAACGAAGTCTGGTGGCGTTCGTTAAACAATCGACACAATCCACCGCCAACATCCAGTCTTCCATTCAGTCCTTGGTGCAATACACTGCCGCTCACGGGCAAAGCATCAAAACCATCGAAGCCCAGATAGCACAACTGAATGCGGCCTTAAGCGAGCAAGAGAAGGGGAAGCTCCCATCCCAGCCACTCCCTAATCCCGGTCACCCACATAATGTACATGTTTCTCTTGAACAACAGAACCATAATATGAGTGTCGTGACCACATTGAGATCGGGAAGGATGCTGCAAAACAACATTGGCACACGAATCGACGATGACACCCCGGCCGCTTCTTCTTCTTCTTCTCCTTCCTCGTCTTCTGAGCCTATTCTTCATTCTTCAAAAGGCTCTTCTTCTTCTTCTGCTCTGAACGGACCCACTTCTCACTCCACGAAAACACCAGCTCTGGGATTCGTTCCAACTCCACAATCTCCTCCACAAGTATTGGACTCAACCACTTTTAAAAACGTTCCATTTCCAAACCGGTTGAGGTCCAATAAACAAAATCCATAAATGGAGAAGATTCTGGAGTTATTTAAGCAGGTTAACATTAACATTCCTCTTTTAGATGCTGTCCAACAAGTCCCGTCCTACGCGAAAATCTTAAAGGACTTGTGCACAAAAAAGAGGAAGTCTCAGGTACCCAAGAAAGTTTTCTTGGCTAGTGCTGTGAGTGATGCTCTTACCCAATCTTTACCACAAAAACGGAAGGACCCTGACTGTCCTACAATTTCTATTACCATTGGGGATAAGAACATCAACCGCGCACTATTAGATCTTGGTGCCAGTGTTAACCTGCTTCCGTACTCAGTATACGAGCAATTAGGCGTAGGAGTGCTGAAACCCACACACTGTACTCTCCAAATGGCCGACCGATCGATCACCCATCCTAGGGATGAGCTAGAGGATGTGTTAATCAAAGTCGGGGACTTCATATTCCCCGTTGACTTCATTGTATTAGACACACAGCCTATAACTAACCCCCGGAATCAAATTCCGGTGATACTCGGTCGCCCATTTCTTGCAACCTCAAATGCTGTGATCAATTGTCGCAATGGTTCGATGAACCTCTCTTTTGGAAACATGACAATTGAACTCAATATTTTTAGGTTGGGGAATCAACCCTCCGAACCTAATGCTCATATACTGGATGTTTGCTCAATCCAGGATATCACCCCTGAAGAGTGTGAATTCGAGGAGTTTTTGTTCGATCACGATAACCTTAACGCCACTAGTGTGTTCCTCTTCGAACCTGCTGCTGTTTCTGCACCCGACAACGACTACGAGTGTTTCACGTTCTCGAACGATCTTAGCCGCTCACAACCCGAGTTTGAATCCTTCGAATTTCCAGATGAGTTACCTGAACCATCCAACTCGGTCGCTTACACTCGTTTTGAACCTTTGCTGGAATCTTTTGAATTCGAGACCTTTTCACCAATCTTGCCTTCAATCGTTTCACCTCCAACGCTCGAACTCAAGCCTTTTCCGTCTCACCTTAAGTACACTTACTTGGGTGAGAACGAGACTCTCCCTGTTATCATCTCGGCTTCTCTAGCTCCAGAGCAAGAGAAAGCCCTTCTTGCGGTCTTGCACAGCAATAGGCAAGCTTTTGGCTGGTCCATGGCGGACATCAAGGGGATTAGTCCCCTGATCGTTGAACATCGCATTCATCTGATGGATAATGCCAAACCAGCCAGAGATCCTCAAAGGCGACTCAACCCAGTCATGAAGGAGGCTGTGAAAAAGGAAATCGTGAAGTGTCTGGATAGTGGTATCATTTACCCTATCTCTGATAGCCAGTGGGTTAGCCCCATTCACGTTGTCCCTAAGAAATCAGGTATAACGGTCATCACTAACGAGGCGAACGAGTTAATCCCTACTCGCACCCAAACTGGGTGGCGAGTATGCATCGATTACAGAAAACTCAACGCCGCAACGCGGAAGGACCACTTTCCGCTACCTTTCATTGACCAAATGCTTGAACGATTGGCCGGACACGAGTGCTACTGCTTTCTTGATGGCTACTCCGGCTATAATCAGATTCCCATCACCGAAAAAGACCAGGACAAGACCATATTCACTTGTCCTTTCGGCACGTTTGCATATTGTCGCATGCCCTTTGGGTTATGCAATGCGCCCGCTACCTTCCAGCGGTGTATGATGGGAATCTTCTCAGACATGGTGGAAAAATTTCTGGAGATCTTCATGGACGATTTCTCCATCTTCGGCGATTCCTTCAACGAGTGTTTGCTGCATCTCGATACTGTCCTTACCCTATGTAAGGACAAGAACCTCACTTTGAATTGGGAGAAGTGCCACTTCATGGTGCGCGAAGGTATTGTCTTAGGACATATCATCTCACAAAATGGCATAGAGGTTGACAAAGCAAAAATTGAGGTTATTTCAAATCTACCTCCTCCCAGATGCGTCCGAGACATCCGAGCCTTCCTTGGCCATGCCGGTTTCTATAGACGGTTCATCAAGGACTTTAGCAAGATTGCTAGGCCCTTGACTCTTTTGCTGGCCAAGGACACGCCATTCGACTTCAACTCGAGCTGTGTGACTGCATTCGAGTCATTAAAAAGCTCACTCACTTCTGCTCCCGTTCTTTCTTCACCTGACTGGACGCACCCATTTGAGATTATGTGCGATACATCCGACTTTGCCATTGGTGCTGTCCTTGGACAACACATCAACAAGATGCCGCACGTAATCTATTATGCTAGCCGAACCCTGAACGACGCCCAACTTAATTATACAACAACTGAGAAGGAATTCTTGGCTGTTGTATTTGCTTTAGAAAAGTTCAGGCCCTACCTCATCGGCTCTCCAGTCATTGTCTACACAGACCATTCTGCTCTGCGCCATCTTTTTGCGAAGAAAGATGCAAAATCTCGGCTGATACGTTGGATCCTCTTGCTTCAAGAGTTTGACCTTGTCATTAAGGACAAAAGAGGATGTGAAAACGTAGTCGCCGACCATCTCTCACGACTTCCTTCTTCGCCTTCGCTTCAAATTTCGATCAACGACGTTTTCCCGGATGAACAGCTCTTGACAGTATCTTGCGAACCCTGGTTCGCAGATAATGTGAACAATTTGGCCATAGGATTACTACCGACTGAATGGTCAAGTCAGGACAGACTTCACTTCTTATCCCAAGTAAAACACTTTTACTCGGACGAACCCTATTTGTTTAAGTACTGTCCCGACCAGATTATTCGTCGGTGTGTCCCTGACGATGAATTCAAGAGTGTGCTGTCATTTTGCCACGATCAAGCATGTGGCGGGCATTTTGGCCCCAGAAAGACAGCTGAGAAGATCTTGCAATGTGGTTTCTACTGGCCACAACTCTTCAAAGACGCTCATGACTATTGCAAGACTTGCTCCCGGTGCCAACACTTGGGCCGGATATCCCGGAGGAACGAGATGCCGCTCCAACCAATCTTGGTTGTGGAGATTTTTGACGTTTGGGGGATAGATTTCATAGGGCCGTTTCCCAGCTCTTTCGGGGACTTGTACATCCTTCTCGCTGTTGATTACGTCTCTAAGTGGGTTGAGGCTGTGCCCAGCCGGACTAACGACAACAAGGTTGTCGTTAGGTTTCTTAAATAAAACATTTTCTCCCGGTTTGGGCACCCCCGAGCGATCATTAGCGACAATGGAACTCATTTCTGCATTAAGACTTTCGAGGCCTTGATGCGGAAATATTCCATTAATCATAAGCTATCTATGCCCTACCACCCCCAAACTTATGGGCAAGCCGAAGTTTCAAATCGGCAAATCAAGCAGATACTGGAGAAGACGGTTTCTAAGAACCGTAAGGATTGGTCGCTGAAACTCACTGATGCCCTTTGGGCATTTCGAACCGCTTATAAGACCGATCTTGGCATGTCTCCCTATCGGCTTGTGTACGGAAAGTCTTTCCACCTACCTGTCGAAATAGAGCATCGCGCATTTTGGGCGATAAAAGAACTGAATCTGTCTCTCGAAGATGTGGGCAGCCATCGGAAGCTGCAGTTGAATGAATTGAGTGAGCTTAGGGATGAGGCTTACGATAACGCGGTTGTCGTTAAGAATCGAACGAAGGTGTTTCACGACAAACACCTTTTGCGCAAAACTTTCGTACCTGGTCAACAGGTACTGCTTTACGACACCAGACTACACTTCCATCCAGGAAAGCTCAGATCTCGCTGGAAAGGACCGTATTTTGTGCGGAATGTGTATCCGCATGGCGCTGTGGATTTGGAGAATCCAAAGGACGGTTCATTTTTCAAAGTGAACGGACACCGACTAAAACCGTACCTTAGCGCCGAACCAACAGAGGAGCTCCTGGTCTTACAGGAGCCGGTTTACCCTGCATAATCTTCCTCTGCCTACCACCAAACTTCGGTTATCCAGCCAAGAACAGTGGACACTGTTCCAAATAAGTTTGGGGGTATGTATATACCATTTTGTATATATTTGTGAATATTCTTTTCCATTTTTGCTATTTTTCTTTTCTTTAAAAACAAGAAAAAAAAATTGTGTATATCTAACCGACAATTTTGACCTTTCAAAAGATCTCTTCATGCAATGACAGCGAGGACACTGTCCAGTTTAAGTTTGGGGGTACGCTCGGTACGCATTTCTTACCTTCGTATTCATATGTATATTTTGCATTAAAATCCATAAAATCCATAAAAATCAGAATATTTTCTAAAAACATAAAAACTTTTTGTCAAGTTAGTTAGTGGGAGGACTCTGATTCAACATTTCGACGGTTTTGTTTGATAAGATAAGAATAACTAAATCTTATTTTTAGATTTTGAAAACCTGAAAGATAACTCTCCTTTGAAGTTAACTATAGCTGATATACGTCTTTACATCACACTACACGTGTCGTGAGTTTTTGGAAATTAGATGACAAGTCTTTTATGTCTAAAAACTTTTAAATGGATAAATGATTTTCTGAGGATCAAATAGGTTTGTTCTGAAATAAGTAATATCAAGAATAGTTTATGAAGTGAAGTGAAAATGAAGGAATATTATTGATGCCTTAATTGGAACTAAATCTGAAAAATAACCCATCTGAAACTTGATTGGAATGATTACACACCTAACCCACTAAACACGTCTTTTATCCAAAAAAAATTTAATTGAACTGCTGGTTATATCTCCGTTCGTATGGAATCATCATGATTTTCACGCCAAATTGTCTTTTGTTTTTGGACCTAGGTAACTTGAGTAATTAAGTCCGCTGGGGTGTTTCTACACCTAATGCCCTAAAGCCAACTAGTTTGGGTGCATTGGCCCAAAGCTCGTTAAGAAGCCTAGAAAGTCCAGATTAAAACAAAGTCAAGCAAGTGTTCTCTCCGAGTTAAAATTCCTAACGGTTCTTTGTGTGAGAATAATCTTGACAAAGACAGGATTTTATAAAAAATATTTCTAACGGAGATATGAAGGTTTTATTCTATGATAAAGACTATTGCACGTTCACAGAGGTGTGTATGAAATGAAAACAAGAAAAAGGTGGAGTGAAAAATAAGACCTAGTTTCCTGTTAAGGAAGATAGAAATTCTGAAGTTGAAACCTTACTGGAAAACGAAAATTGAAAAATGCTTAACTCTTTATAAAACTTATGTGATCCTCTTAAAATTTTTATCTGGGCTTTATTGTGTGACATGATGACTTAAATCGATCCTTCTGGAAACTTAACGACACTATTTGCACTGCACGTAAAGACATATAAAATCTGTAGTTAAATAAGAAGCGAGGTGTGAAAAATAAGGGTTCGATAGTCTAGACTTAGGATAATAGAATTGTTATTTTCTGAAACAAAACTTTAGGGTTTGAATCATAGTTATTTTGCAAAACTAGCTTGACCGGATTTTGTGGGTAGTATCCGCTGAAAACCCTCAGGAGACAACACTCCTCCTATTAGGGACACCTAGAGATTTAACGGCTTGTTGCACATGCTCAGTGCAATCGCGTTCCCTGCGAAAGTGAGGTTAGGAAATTTTTGTGAATAAATTGGCTTTGCTCGGGACGAGCAAATGATAAGTTTGGGGGTATTTGTTCATATCAGATTTTTGCATTTTTATACCTTCCAATTTTTATCATATTGCTTATCGGTAGATATTCTTGAGCCGTGTTTGCTAGTCAATTGCAGGATACAGGTTCTCGGCTCTAAACGATGAAATTCATGGAAAAGCACGACAAAATCCGGATTCCTGCCAACCACAGATAAAACACGGGTCTCCGCTCTCTATCCGTATGTTGCCGCACACCAGTTTAAGAGACAAAATGGCAAATCAATTGTCATCTTCATGCACAAAGCACAATGGCAACACCAAGTCCAAGAAATCTATGCGGAGCTCAAGAAAATCATGACAAAAAGATCCATATCCAATCACCTTTTGATCAACAAAAATTCTGGAAAAATCGTGAAGAAATTCTGAGAAAAATCATATACCAGACTAATGGGCACAGCAAAACAGGAAAAGCCACCAAAAATGAAGAACCAAGTCCTTTAAAGTGCCGCGGTTCCGCGGCATTAGCAGGCTTAGGCCGCGGAACTGCGGCCGTACGGTGTCGGCAGCGTGTCATCTTTCAGGGGTACTTTGGACTTTTCATGAAGAGGCAGAATTTTGCCCTAGGTTTCCAGTTTCCTGCCTATAAATAGTCCAGAACCTGCCAAAGCCAAGGGTGCTTAATCTTGTATTTAGATTTTAGGTTATATGTTGTTGTTCTTCTTCCTCCTCTCATCTCTTCTCCATTAAAAAACTTGTAGTGAGCTTTTGTGAGTGAAGAATGAATAAAGGAGTTTTTGTTATTACCGTGCTTGTCTTTTTATTTTGTTAACTATTATTGCTTGTAATTTTCATTCGCTAATTTAGTTGTTGTTATTTGTGTTTGTTTCTTTCTTGTTCTCTTTTCCTTTATTCTTAAACAACCATGATGCTTACGCTTGATCCTTGCCGAGGTGAGGTCACAAATAGCTAATTGTAATCTTCTAATCTCTTTTTGTCCATCTTCCTCCTTTGTTTTATTTTTCGTTCTTCTTGTAATGGGTGAGTAGTTCCATACTTGTTAGGGTAGGATAAGGGAAGTTTGAGAGAAGGAAATCTCTCTCACTCTTTCCTTGCCCAACATCTTAAATCGAACTCCCGTTAATTGAACCACAATCCGCTCCCTACGGCACCCTATCCTACATGATAGCGGTGATTCCGTAGTGAGACCGGTTGTTGTTGAATTAACCGGAGGTTAAGGCTAAGAGCCAAGAACGGACAGACAAGCACCAAAAGGAAGACTTATGCGTTGGAAAGCCTAGCTTATACTCGCAAGTTCCTTCCTAGTCGTGCTAATCCCCGTTGTTGCCGATTACCGTAACACCGACATTAAGAGTGGCAAAGAAAGAAGTGAGCGACTCCTAACTCAAACTAACCTAATCCTAACCCTAACAAGCTCTCTTTACATATCATTTTAACACTTAGTTAATCACAAACAAATTTGGACTTTTGGACTTAACTCGTTAAAGCACATAGAAAAAGATTCCCATCTCCCTGCGGACGACCCGTACTCAACCGGCTAGCTACAAGCGAAATCGTCTTGATTGCGTTAATTAACTAAACTTGAACACGGAAAAACTCCAACAATCTACTGGCCTGGCCGAAAGATTGACGAACTTGTAGGGTGTAATTAATCCCGGCTAATCTTACCTTTTAGGGTTTGAAGGTAGATTTGACTAAAACAATGGGAGCCATCCTGATTAGATATATTAATAACCAATCTAATCTTGCAAAAGAGCACGCAGAGTGTTTTTTTCTTCTCTCGCTCTCCAGGTTGCAAACATGTCATGCCTTAATCAAGATAATAATATGGATGCATTGACCGAACCTGCTTATTATACTGAGTTAGGGAATGTTGGTTCCGCTCTATCTTATAACTGTTATAAATCCGAGCAGGAAATAGGGGAATATCCAGATTCCCATACCACCCAATCGAAGAAAGTGCATGATGATGCATATTCTTCGGGTGTCCTTATTTCCGAGAACTGTTTCTCAGTATCCTCTACGTCCTGGGTATGTGATACCGGATCAGGATCCCGCATATGTAATATGTTACATGGGCTACAGAAAGGTAGAGAACTGAGAAAAGGTGATATGTCTCTAAGTGTTAGATAATGGTGTAATTGTTGCAGCCAAATCAGTTGGCAAATATCACCTTGTATTAATACATTGATTCTGAACGAATGTTATTACATACCGAACCTGATATATATCATTACATCAGATTCTTTATTAAGTTAAAGAAGGATATAATTCTGTATAAAAGGAAAATATTGTGAACATTTTCCTAAATCAAGAGTTGATTCGATCAGGCACGTTATATAATAGCATATATATTCTAAATCAAAACACAGTTCAAAGTATATAGAACACAGACAAGAGGAGCAGTTCAGGAATGAACGAATCCTTCTTGAGATATTGTAGACTAGGTCATATCAATGTGACACGACCAGCTAAGTTACATAAGGATGAATATAAGAATCTGTTCGAATTTTCATCTTATGCTACTTACCAGTCTTGTCTCAAAGATAAAATGACCAATACTCCGTCTACTGAAAACAAAGAAAGAGTTAGTGAACTTTTGGGATAGATACATGATGATGTATATGGTCTCATGTCTACAAATGCCAAGGTTGGTTCTTTTGAGTACCAAACGGGTAAAAGTATTAAAGTCCTACGATGTGATCAAGGAGGCGAATACTTATGTATGGAGTTCCTGGAGTTTCTAAAAAGAGAATGTGATTCTCTCTCAGCTTACTCCTTCGTATACACCACAGCACAACGGTATATCGGGGTGGAGGTATCGCACCCTATGAGATATGGTGCGCTCTATGATGAGTACAGCTGAGTTACCTGTTTTCTTTTTGGTGTTATGCACTTGAGAAGCTGCATACCTATTGAATGGGTTCCATCCAAATCAGGGCCTACCACTATATATGAGATATGGTATGGGAAGAGACAATGTCTTAAACGAGTTAAGATATGGGGTTTTCCGGTATATATTGAAAAGCAAAATCCGGACAAGCTCAAGGCAAGGTCAGTTGTGTAAGTTTGTCGGGATATCCCAAACATTAGTAAAGGAATATCTTCTACCTAACTGAGGAGCAAAATGTGTTTTGTTTCTCAGCATGCCACATTTTTAGAAAAGGAATTTCTTATGAAGAAATTAAGTGGTCATGAGGTAGAACTGGAAGGAGTTCCAGCTAAACAAACTAACAGTTGATGTTTTGATGAAACCAAAGGATTCAATAGTCTCCATTGAACCTTAGCCTCTCCGCAAATCTGGCAGGGTTCCTCATCCACTTGAGAGATACTACAGTTTTCTCCGTAACAGTGGGAGCGAGGATTGCATCATGAGATGATGGCCTAACCGGGTTCAGGAAGCTGTAACGTCTGTTTTAATATGATAGTCAAAGAGTTTAACTTCATCAAAATGGTAGATGAACCTTGTATATACAAGAAGGTTGTAGAGAGTAAGGTTGTCTTCCACGTATTGTACGTAGATGACATACTCTTGATAGGAAATGGTTTCCTATGCTACACTCGGTCAAAGCTCCTCTTATCATGTGGATTCTCAAAGAAGATCTGGATGATACCTACTACATCTTATTGATTATGATCTATGATGATAGATCTAAATGGATGTTGGGAGTGTCCCAAAATCCAGGTACATAAACACCATACTAAAAGAGTTTAGTATGGACGATTCTAAGCGTGGTGGTTCGCCCACTTACTCTTGGATCACTCTCTCCAAAAGATGTCTCCCGAGACGGATTTGAAGTGCGCTCGCGTGCAAGTGATACCCTATGCTTCGGCAGTAGGTTCTATCAGAGTATGCGATGTTATGTACCATACTAGATGTAGATGACCCACTAGATGTAGTGATCATGAATCAATTGGATCTTGGGAGAATCACTGGAAAGCTGTGGAGGACATTCTTAAGTACTTGAGAAGCACTAAAAGAAAGTTCTTGGTTCCAGCTTCAAGAGTGATAAGTTCGACTAAGAGTCAGTCACAGGCATTATCTTTACCCTCCATATAGGAACGGTATGTTGGAAGAGTTCCAAGCTAGATACCGTGACATACTAGACGATAAAGGCTGAATACATTGCTACCAACGATATAACCAAAGTGGCTGTCTGGACATTTCTTGTTCATAAGATGAACAAAATTCCTACCATTGAGCGTCCAATAACTGTTATTGTGACAACAATGGAGTTGTGGCGTAGGCCTAGGAACGCAGGTCCCATCAGTGTTCCAGACATATTTTGAGGCAAGTATCACCTGATTAGAGATATGGTTGATCTCCAAAGGATCGAGCTTAGGAGAGTAGACCAGAAGGTTGACATAGCGGATCCACTCACAAAGGCCTTATCCCTAGAGAGACTTCTCTACAATGGTTAAGTGTGGGATACTACAACCTCTGCTATATTGTTGGGTATTGGATACTACAACAGATGGTCTTAGTGCAAGTAGGAGATTATTAGTAATATGTATGCCCTAGAGGCCATTACTGTACATATGATGTATATTGTAGTGGATGCTTAGACATATATAGGAAGGACTTTCTTGCTCGACATGATAGTATGTTATCTGGTGGCACTTTTTCTTAACATGTAAACAAATACTGTTTTGTGATCACATGTTGATAAAGCCCTTAGGATGAGTACTTGACTACCAGGACTATGATGTAGATCATACTAGTGGGGACTGGGTAGTCGATAAGTACATCCTTCAAATGTTCCTAGTCGTGGGAGTATCGAGACAGGGCATCAATACTCCAGAGTAGACTAGCATATGAGCTTCTTGACCTATATGATAGGCGATGGATGATCCCATATCTATTGGTGTTTGACATCAGAGAAGGTATACGGGTGCTCAGTGGAGACTGGGTACACTGGATGGATTCGCCGAGAACTCCTAGATGGTATTATACCTATCATCGGATAGCAGTTCTCTGGTGACACCGGTACAGGTTAGTCTGTAACCTGAGATCGTCATAGAGCCTTGTATGATTTCCACTGTGCTTTGATTTCCACCTTACCACGGTCAAGAGATCGTGCAAAACGGTGGCTTTTAGGTACATTCCCGAATCACATAGAGGCAATGAGCGATAGGAGGGGTTTCGTCTCTCCCGGTATTGGGGGTTGATGTTGCGCTGTGCTCGATTGGCCATAACAGGAAATCCCTGGCCAGGGTTGCTGAGATTTACTGGTAAGTGTTATCAGTAGTTTCTCGAACCGTTATGGACCTTGCATCGGCATGACTTATCAGGCTATTGGGATCTGACGTTATACCACCCCCAGGCTATGATATGCGACATATCAGACGAAGAGACCGAACTGTACAGTAGTGCTACTGAATGGATTCACAGGAGTTATAGCAGGCTTGCTTGTTGATCTTCTGATCGCTCAATACCCGGGTGGCCGTTACGTTTAGCAGACCGCTTGCGGCTTGTGGGTGTTTGATATGATCATCACCTACTGCCGGCGTATTGACGAGTTTTTAGAGTCCTACATAGAGGTTTCCTGATTCATACGAAATGGAGTAGGAGCATATATGTGATATGTACGGGACCGAGATTAATACTAGTATGTGATACCGTATTCTATTCTCGCGATATGTGATATCGGCCAGTTATATGTGATATAGCCGGGTTATCGGATCAAGTGTTGATTCGATGAAATAATATATATATATATATATATATTATATGCTCACCTAAATATTTATTATTCTCACTTATGATGCATTTAATATATATGTGATATATGCTTATTGTATTGTTTTCTTTTGTTACATAAATATTATATATGTGATATATAATATTGTGACATGTTAGGTTATACATGCAACATGTATGTATGAGACTAACACCATGTTAGGGTTAATGTTAGGGTTAATATTTATTCTTAAGTAATTACAAATTAGTGGAGATATTTTGATGGTTGGAAGCTTGGAGAAGCTTTAAGATAACCATTGACTTAGTCCACTCTTTTGTTTTCCTTAAGATATTTATTAACTCTACCATTAACCATACACAATGGTTAACTCTCTACAAGGGTTAGATATATGATATACTCACCCATGGTTGCATTTCTAACCTTATGAGTTCATTCATCTTCTTCTTCTTCATCAAATGAGAAAAGCTTGCTAGTGTAGGTTTCCTAGGCACACTCAAGAGGTTCCACAAGGCATTTACCATGCCAAATTCAAAAATTTATGTGCCAAGAAACCCTAATGCAAGATCGTTAACTAGAGGATAGGCGAAACTACTAGCTAGCAAACAACTTTACTAATAAGTGAAAGGGATTACAACCTTTGTAGATCCGGTCCTCCACTTCTAAAGCTCCGTGATGACGTCCCTCCGCTGCGATCATCGGAATCCCAGACTCTAGCGATGGTTTCGTCGGAGAAATGATCGGGCTAGGTCGTTGACTTCGATGCCGAAGATGATCTACGTCGAGGCGACTCAAACTCAAGCTCCATCTTCACTTGGTGATGAACCTTGTGAAGAAAACACTCTGTACAACATGGCAAGTGGTAGAGGATGAAGAAATAGGAAGTGGGTTCACTTTGGATTTGGATTTCTCACTTGATTTCATCATTTGAAATTTTTCTAGAAAGCTTTTCTTTTCTTCATGAAGAAGAAGAAGAAGAAGGAAAGAAAAATGAATTATTTCAAAAAGAAAATTCAAGTGATGTCTATCATATTGCAACCATGGGTGAAGTTAACACATGTAAAGAATAAACTAGGGTTTAGGTGTAATGGTTAGGTTAAGGCATAAAACAAAATGGCTAGACTTTTCAAAGCTTCATGAAGCTTCAAGCATAAAACAAGAAAGCCACCATTTTATTTTTGCAAAAAAATAAATGAATAAAATAAATAAATAAGCTAAAACCCTAACCATTAACTTAAACATGGTTTAAAGCAAACACACACCCAAGTTTGCATGTATCATCAATCATGATACAAACTAGTGCACAAAAATATATCACATATTGATTGTTAGGGATTCTGCGTGTTCAAGTTTTAGTTAATTACCGCAATCAAGACGGTTTCGCTCGTAGCTAGCCGGTTGAGTACGGGTCGTCCGCAGGGAGATGGGAATCTTTTTCTATGTGCTTTAACGAGTTAAGTCCAGTTTTTCAGATTTTGTTGTGATTAATTAAGTGGTAAAATGATATGTAAAGAGAGCTTGTTAGGGTTAGGATTAGGTTAGTTTGAGTTAGGAGTCTCCCACATCTTTCGTTGCCCCTCTTAATCTCGGTGTTACGGTAATCGGCAACAACGGGGATTAGCACGACTGGGAAGGAACTTGCGAGTATAAGCTAGGCTTTCCAACGCATAAGTTCTTCCTTTTGGTGCTTGTCCGTCCGTTCTTGGCTCTTAGCCATAACCTCCGGTTAATTCAACCACAACCGGTCTCACTACGGAATCACCGCTATCATGTAGGATAGGGTGCCGTAAGGAGCGGATTGTGGTTCAATTAACGGGAGTCGAATTAAGCTGTTGGGCAAGGAAAGAGCGAGAGAGATTTCCTTCTCTCAAACTTCCCTTATCCTATCCTAACAAGTATGAAACTACTCACACATCATGATACGGAAAAATAAAACAAAACAAAAGAGAAGGATAGAAAGAAAGAGATTAGAAGATAACAACTAGCTATTTGCGACCTCACCTTGGCGAGGATCAAGCGTAAGCATCATGGTTGTTTTAAGGATAAAGAAAAAGAGAAGAGAAAGAAAGAACAAGAAATAACAACAACTAGTTAACAAATTAAAATTACAAGCAATTATAAAAGAATAAGACAAGATATAATAGCAAACGGTTCTCCTTTATTCATCATTCTTCACTCAAAAGCTCACTACAAGTTTTAATGGAGAAGAGATGAGAAGTGGAAGAAGAACATGTATTCTAAAACCTAGAGAAAAAATACAAGATTATGGACCCTTTCCTTCACAAAGTTCTGGGCTATTTATAGGCTAAAAATTGAAAACCTAGGGCAACCACCAGAATACAAATAAAAAGACAAAAACACTCCTGGAAAAGTTTTGTCTGCCGCCACCATACGGCCGCGGATCCGCGGCCTAAGCATGCTTAGGCCGCGTTTCCGCGGCCTAATGGAGGAGTTGGCTCCTCGAATTTTGTGAGCCCCCCTGGTCTGATGTTTTCTGTGGTTTGGCATATGTGTTTTCTGAAAATACTTCCACATTTCTTCCAGATTTTCTGTTGAGGGAAAGGTGTTTTGAAGTGGACTTTTTGTCATGATTTCCTCGAGCTCCGCGTAGATTTCTTGGATCTTGTGCTGCCATTGAGCCTTGTGCATGAAAACGACATTGATTTGACATTTTGTCTTCTTAAACTGGTATCTAGCAACATACGGATGAAGAGCGGAGACCGTGTTTTCTCAGTGGTTGGCAGGAACCCGGATTTTGTCGTGTTTTCCATGAATTTCACCGTTTTAGAACCGAGAACCTGTATCCTGCAATTGACTAGCAAACACGGCTCAAGAGTATCTACCGATAAGCAATGTGATAAAAATTGGGCGGTATAAAAATGCAAAAATCTGATATGAACAAATACCCCCAAACTTATCATTTGCTCGTCCCGAGCAAAGCCAATTTATTCACAAAAAATTTCCTAACCTCACTTTCGTAGGGAACGCGATTGCACTGAGCATGTGCAACAAGCCGTTAAACCTCTAGGTGTCCCTAGTAGGAGGAGTGTTGTCTCCTGAGGGTTTTCAGCGGATACTACCCACAAAATCCGGTCAAGTTGGTTTTGTAAAATAACTAAGATTCAAATCCTAAAGTTTTGTTTCAGAAAATAACAATTCTATTATCCTAAGTCTACACTATCGAACCTTTATTTTTCACACCTCGCTTTTTATTTAACTACAGATTTTATATGTCTTTACGTGCTGTGCAAATAGTGTCGTTAAGTTCCAGAAGGATCGATTAAAGTCATCATGTCGCACAATAAAGCCCAGATAACGATTTTAAAAGGATCACATAAGTTTTATAAAGAGTTAAATATTTTTCAAGTTTCGTTTTCCAGTAAAGTTTCAACTTCAGAATTTCTATCTTCCCTAACAGGAAACTAGGTCTTATTCTTCACTCCACCTTTTTCTTGTTTTCATTTCATACACACCTCTGTGAACGTGCAATAGTCTTTATCATAGAATAAAACCTTCATATCTCCGCTAAAATTTTTATAAAAGACTGTCTTTTATCAAGATTATTCTCACACAAAGAACCGTTAGGAATTTTAACTCGGAGAGAACACTTCCTTGACTTTGTTTTAATCTGGACTTTCTAGGCTTCTTAGCGAGCTTTGGGCCAATGCATCCAAACCAGTTGGTTTTAGGGCATTAGGTGTAGAAACACCCCAGCGGACTTAATTACTCAAGTTACCTAGGTCCAAAAACAAAAGACAGTTTGGCGTGAAAATCAGATGATTTAATACGAACGGAGATATAACCGGCAGTTCAGTTATTTTTTAGATAAAAGACGTGTTTAGTGGGTTTTGGTGTGTAATCATTCCAATCAAGTTCCAGATGGGTTATTTTTCAGACTTAGTTCCAATTAAGGCATCAATAACATTCCTTCATATTCACTCACTTCATAAACTATTCTTGATATTACTTATTTCCGAACAAACCTATTTGATCCTCAGAAAATCATTTATCCGTTTAAAAGTTTTTAGACATAAAAAGACTTGTCATCTAATTTCCAAAAACTCACGACACGTGTAGTGTGATGTAAAGACGTATATCAGCTATAGTTAACTTTAAAGGAGGGTTATCTTTCAGGTTTTCAAAATCTAAACATAAGATTTAGTTATTCTTATTTTATCAAACAAAACCGTCGAAATGTTGAATCAGAGTCCTCCCACTAGCTAACTTGACAGAAAAGTTTTTATGTTTTTAGCAAATTTTCAGATTTTTATGGATTTTATGGATTTTAATATGCAGATGCAAAATATACATATGAATGCGAAGGTAAGAAATGCGTACCGAGCGTATCCCCAAACTTAAACTGGACAGTGTCCTCACTGTCATTGCATGAAGAGATCATTTGAAGGGTCAAAAAAAGTCGGTTAGCGATACACAATTTTTATTTGTTTTTGTTTTTAAAGAAAAGAAAAAGAAAAAGAATATCCACAAATATACAAAATGGTTTATACATACCCCCAAACTTATTTGGAACAGTGTCCACTGTTCTTGGCTGGATAACCGAAGTTTGGAGGTAGGCAGAGGAAGATCAGGTAGGGTAAACCGGCTCCTGGAAGAACAGGAGCTCCTCTGTTGGTTCGGCGCTAAGGTACGGTTTTAGTCGGTGTCCGTTCACTTTGAAAAATGAACCATCCTTTGGATTTTCCAAATCCACAGCGCCCTGCGGATACACATTCCGCACAAAATATGGCCCTTTCTAGCGAGATCTGAGCTTTCCTGGATGGAAGTGAAGTCGGGTGTCGTAAAGCAGTACCTGCTGACCAGGTACGAAGGTTTTGCGCAAAAGGTGTTTATCGTGAAACACCTTCGTTCGATTCTTAACGACAACCGCGTTATCGTAAGCCTCATCCCTAAGCTCGCTCAGTTCGTTCAGTTGCAGCTTCCGATGGCTGCCCGCATCTTCGAGAGACAGATTCAACTCCTTTATCGCCCAAAATGCGCGATGCTCTATTTCGACAGGTAGGTGGCAGGCTTTTCCGTACACAAGCCGATAGGGAGACATGCCAAGGTCAGTCTTATAAGCGGTTCGAAATGCCCAAAGGGCATCAGTGAGTTTCAGCGACCAATCCTTACGGTTCTTGGAAACCGTCTTCTCCAGTATCTGCTTGATTTGCCGATTTAAAACTTCGGCCTGCCCACAGGTTTGGGGGTGGTAGGGCGTAGAGAGCTTATGATTAATGCAGTATTTCCGCATCAAGGCCTCAAAAGTCTTATTGCCGAAATGACTTCCGTTGTCGCTAATGATCGCCCGGGGGTGCCCAAACCGGGAGAAAATGTTTTCTTTAAGGAACCTAACGACAACCTTGTTATCGTTAGTCCGGCTGGGCACAGCCTCGACCCATTTAGAGACGTAATCAACAGCGAGAAGGATGTACAAGTTCCCAAAAGAGCTGGGAAACGGCCCCATGAAATCTATCCCCCAAACATCGAAAATCTCCACAACCAAGATCGGTTGGAGCGGCATCTCGTTCCTCCGGGATATCCGGCCCAAGTGTTGGCACCGGGAGCAAGTCTTGCAATAGTCATGAGCGTCTTTGAAGAGTTGTGGCCAGTAGAAACCACATTGCAAGATCTTCTCAGCTGTCTTTCTGGGGCCAAAATGCCCGCCACACGCTTGATCGTGGCAAAATGACAGCACACTCTTGAATTCCTCGTCAGGGACACACCGACGAATAATCTGGTCGGGACAGTACTTGAACAAATAGGGTTCGTCCTAGTAAAAGTGTTTTACTTAGGATAAGAAGCGAAGTTTGTCCTGACTTGACCATTCAGTCGGTAGTAATCCCGTGGCCAAATAGTTCACAATATCTGCGAAACAGGGTTCGCAAGATACTGTCAAGAGCTGCTCATCCGGGAAAACGTCGTTGATCGGAATCGGAAGCGAAGGCGAAGAAGGAAGTCGTGAGAGATGGTCGGCAACCACGTTTTCACATCCTCGTTTGTCCTTAATGACAAGGTCAAACTCTTGAAGCAAGAGGATGCAACGGATTAACCGAGATTTTGCATCTTTCTTCGCAAAAAGATGGCGCAGAGAAGAATGGTCGGTGTAGACAATGACTGGAGAGCCGATGAGGTAGGGCCTGAACTTTTCTAAAGAAAATACAACAGCTAAGAATTCCTTCTCAGTTGTTGTATAATTGAGTTGGGCGTCGTTCAGGGTTCGGCTCGCATAATAGATTACGTGCGGCATCTTATTGATGTGTTGTCCAAGGACAGCACCAATGGCAAAGTCGGATGCGTCGCACATAATCTCAAATGGGTGCGTCCAGTCAGGTGAAGAAAGAACGGGAGCAGAAGTGAGTGAGCTTTTCAATGACTCGAATGCAGTCACACAGCTCGAGTTCAAGTCGAATGGCATATCCTTGGCCAGTAAAAGAGTCAAGGGCCTAGCAATCTTGCTAAAGTCCTTGATGAACCGTCTATAGAAACCGGCATGGCCAAGGAAGGCTCGGATATCTCTGACGCATCGGGGAGGAGGTAGATTGGAAATGACCTCAATCTTTGCTTTGTCAACCTCTATGCCATTTTGCGAGATGATATGTCCTAAGACAATACCTTCGCGCACCATGAAGTGGCATTTCTCCTAATTCAAAGTGAGATTCTTGTCCTTACATCGGGTAAGGACAGCGTCAAGATGCAGCAAACACTCGTTGAAGGAATCGCCGAAGATGGAGAAATCATCCATGAAGATCTCCAGAAATTTTTCCACCATGTCTGAGAAGATTCCCATCATACACCGCTGGAAGGTAGCGGGCGCATTGCATAACCCAAAGGGCATGCGTCGATATGCAAACGTGCCGAAAGGACAAGTGAAAGTGGTCTTGTCCTGGTCTTTTTCGGCGATGGGAATTTGATTATAGCCGGAGTAGCCATCAAGAAAACAGTAGTACTCGTGTCCGGCCAATCGTTCAAGCATCTGGTCAATGAAAGGTAGCGGAAAGTGGTCTTTCCGCGTTGTGTTCATAACAGAATACTGCATTTTATACCGCCCATTCTTATGCTCGTGTGTTTATAGGTAGGTGCTTTTAATCAGTGTTTGCTACATAATTGCAGAATACAGGTTCTCGGCTCTGAACAATGAATATCATGGAAAAGTACGACAAATTCCGGATTACTGCCAACAACAGATAAAACACGGTCTCCGCTCTCTATCCGTGTGTTGCCACATACCAGTTAAGGGACAAGATGGCAAATCAATTGTCATGTCATGCACAAAACTCTAGGTCAACACAAGATCCAAGATATCTACGCGGAGCTCGAGAAAATCATGGCAAAAGATCCACATCACATCACCTTTTTGTTGTGCTAGAATTCTGGAAATATTGTGAAGAGATTCTGAGAAAAGTCATATACCACACTGAAGAGGACAACAAACCATGGACCCCGACCAAAGCCCACAGCCCAACACCACTAAAGGGCCGCGGATCCGCGGCCAATAGGGGGTATTGGCCGCGGATCAGCGGCCATGTGGGGTCTTTATTCTGTCGTTTTTCATGGGCACTTTGGGTACTTCATTTTATGTCAGAATTTGCCCCTAGGGTTTCATTTCCCTGCCTATAAATACAGCAGATCTGAGCCAAGCAAAGGGTCCAATTTCATGTCATTCTTTGTTCCACTTTAGTTTAGTTTTAGTTCTTTTTCTTCTTCTTCTTCATTCCTCTTCCATGAAATTGTAGTGAGAGCTTTTTGTGGATATGAATAAAGATGAAGGTTTTTGTATCATTCTTTTTTCTTAGCTTCCCCCTTGAGCTCTCTACCTTAACTTGATCTTGCAACCTCTTAAGTGAGCTTGCAAGTTTAAGCTTTGGTCATTGGTCTCAAGGGGTTGTATCATTTCGTATTTTCTTATGGAATTAGTGCTTCATTTCATATGCGTTCTTTACCCTTCTCTTGATCTTGCAACCTCTTGATTGAGCTTGCAAGATTAAGGGTTGGCTATTGATCACATGCTTGTCTTGAGTTCTAGTTCTTGTTCTTTTTATTGCTTATTTATTACTTGCTTTTTATTACCTTGCTTTACTTTCTTGCAATTTATATTTCATGCACTTTAATTACTTGTAATCTTTTCTTTTCTCTTTTCTTTGTTCTTTTCTTTTGTTCTTTGTTGTTCATTTTGTGAATGTTGTAATTATCATTGTTAAGAAGAAATACGATATTATAAGTTAAAGATTTTCTTTTCTCATTTCCTTTTCCCGTTATTTTCCATTGAACTCTGCCCAAACCATACGCAAGCGCTCCGTTAGGCACCCTACCCTAACAAGGTAACGGTGATTCCTAACCGCGACCGGTTGCGTTCGGTTTGGCCGGAGGCGAAAGCAAGAGACAAGAACGGAAGGAAAAGGGTAAACAAGCCGGATTCCACGAATACCGCGCTTAAATCCCCTAATCCACGTTGTTGCCGATTGCTCTAGCTTCAATTGGTCAAGACTCGGCTCAAAGGTTTTGAGTACGGATTTCTTTAGCTTACAATTTCGTATCTCTTTCTTAACAACTTCATACTTGCAAATAAATACACATAGGTTAGTCTTGAACAAACATACACAAATTCTTTATTGACTCGTCTAAGACAAGAAAGGAAATACAACCATCTCCCTGTGGATCGACCCGTGCTCAACCGGCTAGCTGCATAGCAACACCGTCTTGATTGCGGTTAACTTTAATTCTCTCAATCAAATGGCGCCGTTGCCGGGGAGACGGTAGCGTATTTTCTTTCTTGTTATTCGGGTTAATATTCTTTTTGTATATATTTATATAAAAAAAAAATAATTTTTTTTTTGTCTTTTTGATCATTTTTGTGGGCAAGAGTGCAGATTTTTACGGATTTGCAAACTGCGATTGTAGGGAGCAAAGTGTACGTTCAAAGCTAAGGTGATTGCAAAGTACAGTGCCAAAGATCCGGGTAGTTTGACCCGCGCAAGCGAACTTTTCAAGCTTACCGGATTTGATTCAACGGGGGTTTCCTAACCCAAAACTTAACGGTACGTACTTTACTAACACCTTCTTCTCAAATCCGACGCATCCAATATACTATTCTTTGCAGGATTCTTTGCAAGTTCGCTAGCAAACGCTAAAAATTGACTAACCCGTATTTGTTGCAGTGCCGCGCTTAAACTAAAAAACGATTGTTTGATTCTTTATAGAATTTTTATTGAATTGCGCATTGCATCAATTAATACGGACTTAAGGGCAAGCGAACCCCACAACATACGGTAAAGGATTTCATCACCTTTTCCGTGGCCCACAAATCACGAACTTGAGCATAACGTTTACCCGCACAAATTTTAAAAGAAATTAGACTTTAAGCCTTAAGGACTTCGCGCTCACTAGGAGAAGTTAACTGTGTTTAGAACCTTGCTTAACGGTATATTGTTTACGGGGTGTCTAGGAAAGTGTTAACGGCGAAACCGCCAAAAGAGAAAGGGTTATTTAATTAAGGAACTTCGCGAAAGCGTTGGAAAACCTCCCCTTATCTCTGCACTTACCTGGCCTCGTGATCAGTGTATCTTGAGCCTATTTCTCGACACAGTTTTACTTCAACAATCAAGTTCTGGAGCAGGTCTAGTTGACCTAGGTGAACCCTAGAACGATTAGGTGTGTGGTATTTTTGTGTCGTGATTGTTTTTGTCAATATTCTTTTTGTGTGTATATTTCATTCTTCTGTTAATATATAAACTAAAAAAAAAATTAAAAAAAAAATATCACATTCTTTTTCCCCTCCTTTTCTCTGCCTTTCTTTCTTTCTCTTTTCATATCATGGGTACTCCACCTCGCAAAACTCTTGCCGAACTTTGGTACCCACAACCAGAAATTACTTCTTACGGTTCTTGCTTTGGCCGAACTTCGAACGACCCCTCCATACCCAAAATTTCTTTGAAAGATCGGATAGACGCGTCTAGGACGAACAACTGGACCCCGCAATCCACTTCATATCAACCATTTCAAACATTCACCCCTTCTTGCGTTGATACCCCTTTTGAAAGTCCAGTTGTAGCCACAAGACCTATGTCTCTTGCTGAACGTATTGAACAATCCCGTAGCCGATCTTTCACTCCTTTCACCACTTCAAATTCTTGGGATCAACAATTCCATTCATATTCTTATCCAAATGTTGATCCTGCTCCTGTCCAGCCATTCAATTCCTACCAATCCTACCCTACTTTCGCACCTTCCCTAGACATTGCATCAGAACCGCCATTTGGGAGTTTTCAGTATCCAAACAACTTTGAATCTTTTCCTGAAACCCCTTCACAACCAATGTCTAGTCTAGAACAGTCCTTGGAAGACTTTAGGGTAGCGTCAAGCCAACATATGATGGATTTGAATGCGTCCATGGCCACTCTCATACAACCTAGTGACCCGGTAGCTAGTTTTCAACTAGCTCCAACTTTTTCAATGTATGATGAGGCGGCAGGACAGGCTGTGAATTTGAGTGGAGAGAGTGAGATGTACCCCCTTCCAAATCAAACCTACCCGTCCCAAATTGAATCCCACAACTCCTGTTTTGAAAGTCTATCGAGTTTCCCACATGATTTATCAATTGAAGATAGAATGATGAATGAGTTGTGCGACTTCGTAGTGTTTGATTTGCCCGATTGTGAAGGGTCCTTTCCAAGTGAAACCATATCTAATCCTTTTGACCTCTACACTTATATCTTAGAACCAGAATCGATTAATATCCATGCTTTTGATGAGGTGTTAGAGAATTTTGATTTTCACTTGATTGAGGATATTGACGCTAGGGATATTTTGGATGATGAACCCGTAGATTTGGCTGAGTTTGTCTCTTCAAATCATCATCCCGAGTCATTAAATGTTTTTCCCGAACCCCATATGCGTCTGGACTTTGAAGAGAAGAGCATGGATGTGCTAAATTTTGAGGAGAATATTGAAGATAGTTTTGAGGATGAACCAGTTTTGCTTGATGAGTCGGATTTTCCAATTCATCTTGTTCCTTCCACTGACTGTGTACACCCTCCAGAACCCTTAACCGATACCCTTCCTCAACCACTTCCCTCCATCCTTTCCATCGTTCCGACCTTGCAAGAACCCGTACCATTTTCACTTCCTGTGTCTGGTTTACCAAGTTCGGCGTACCCATGGTTTCTCACGAATCTTGAGGGATTTGACCCCATTTCTCGACGGGTAAATATATTAGCACAATCGCTTTTTACACATCGCTCATCACAAATTGTGCTAATCTATTTACTCCATTTGCACCCTCAAGTTCGTGTTCCACTTCTTTTTCCCTTCCGCCATTCTTCTTCCTCTCATATACCGAGACCATATCCCGCTTCTCTCCGCATATGGTCTCGCGTATTCTCCATCTCTTTTCTCTACGCCTTCTTCCACCGACCGGTACATTATAGCGATAAGATCTTTGAATGGTTGGTGTTAACTTTTGGCCTGTGTAAGGCCTTGTATAGCTTGATACTGTTCTCTTTCCCCCCTAACCCTGAATTTCAACGCTTAACAGTGGAAACACTGTTCTACTTAAGTTTGGGGGGGAACCCTTTTTTGTATATATTTTTTGTTTTCCTTTTTGTTTTGTATATAATTTGTTTTTGAGGGAGCGCCGACAATTTTGACCCTCTTGGTGTAGCCTGACAGTGAGGGCACTGTCAAGTTTAAGTTTGGGGGTGTGCTCGGTAAGCTTTCTTCCTTCGCATTCATTTGTATATTTTGCATTTGCATACCTTATTAAAAACCCACAAAAATCGAAAATTTTTCCAAAAATATAAAAACTTTGTCGTCAAGTTAGCTAATAGGGTAACTTAGATCTTTATTCCGAAAGTTTAGTTGATATGATAGAAATAACTAAATTCGAGGCTTAGGGATCGAAAACCCTAAAAATAACCCTCATTCTGTCTAACTTTGGTAAGTATACGTCCTTACAGTTTTTTTTGAGAAATAGGTAATCTTGAGTTCAGTTCTTGAGTTAAGTCAAGATGAAGGGAAAGTATTGATGTTTTACTGAAGGATAAGTCTGAAAAATAGTTTCTTTTCTCGAGTTCAAATTTAGAAAGTATATACCCTACAAACTGCACTTACACGCACCTTGAAACTTGGGATAGTAGAGGATACCTTGAAATACTCTTGCCTGAAAGCCTAGTATGAAAGAAAAAACGGTATTTAAAGCTAAACACCAAAAGAGCATGTTGAAAAATATATCCGGTCTTGAAAAAGAAAAAGAAAAAAAAAAGAAAAAGAAAAATAGAATAAAGTCAAGACCTGGAGACTGCTATTTACGCTTTAAGCTCACACATTCAGTAATCGGCCGTTAGTGCCTCAAGAAGCATTAATAGTCGCATGAAAGGTGTGTGAGCAAATCCGTCCATCCTTAATGAAAAGAAGTAGTATTTGGTATTAGGGTAAGGGTATTATAGCTTGAATTGAATTCTTGAGTGTAGGGGTGCAAATATACACACACGTAGGGGTATACGATCGATGTTTGGACAAAAGATAGAAATAAAGAATAAGACTTGTGTTTTCTGTAAAGTTGATAAAAATCCCTGATTTGAGGCCGCACTTTAGAAGGAAAACTCAGGAGAACCAACATCTTTCTAAACTTTTTTGGAACGTATATGATCTAAGGTTAAATAGATAGGAGGTGTGAAGCATTAGGGTTGGATATTTCTAACTTAGGATAATAGAGTTTCTAACGTAAATACTAAACTGTAAGAGTAGAATCATTGTTAACTTATGAAACTAGCTTGACGGGATTTTGTGGGTAGTATCCGCTGAAAACCCTCAGGAGACAACACTCCTCCTACTAAGGACACCTAGAGGTTTAACGGCTTGTTGCACATGCTCAGTGCAATCGCGTTCCCTGCGAAAGTGCGGTTAGGATTTTATTTTTATGAATAATTGGTTTTGCTCGGGACGAGCAAAAGTTAAGTTTGGGGGTATTTGTTCATAACAGAATACTGCATTTTATACCGCCCATTCTTATGCTCGTGTGTTTATAGGTAGGTGCTTTTAATCAGTGTTTGCTACATAATTGCAGAATACAGGTTCTCGGCTCTGAACAATGAATATCATGGAAAAGTACGACAAATTCCGGATTACTGCCAACAACAGATAAAACACGGTCTCCGCTCTCTATCCGTGTGTTGCCACATACCAGTTAAGGGACAAGATGGCAAATCAATTGTCATGTCATGCACAAAACTCTAGGTCAACACAAGATCCAAGAAATCTATGCGGAGCTCGAGGAAATCATGGCAAAAGATCCACATCACATCACCTTTTTGTTGTGCTAGAATTCTGGAAATATTGTGAAGAGATTCTGAGAAAAGTCATATACCACACTGAAGAGGACAACAAACCATAGACCCCGACCAAAGCCCACAGCCCAACACCACTAAAGGGCCGCGGATCCGCGGCCAATAGGGGGTATTGGCCGCGGATCAGCGGCCATGTGGGGTCTTCATTCTGTCGTTTTTCATGGGCACTTTGGGTACTTCATTTTATGTCAGAATTTGCCTCTAGGGTTTCATTTCCCTGCCTATAAATACAGCAGATCTGAGCCAAGCAAAGGGTCCAATTTCATGTCATTCTTTGTTCCACTTTAGTTTAGTTTTAGTTCTTTTTCTTCTTCTTCTTCATTCCTCTTCCATGAAATTGTAGTGAGAGCTTTTTGTGGATATGAATAAAGATGAAGGTTTTTGTATCATTCTTTTTTCTTAGCTTCCCCCTTGAGCTCTCTACCTTAACTTGATCTTGCAACCTCTTAAGTGAGCTTGCAAGTTTAAGCTTTGGTCATTGGTCTCAAGGGGTTGTATCATTTCGTATTTTCTTATGGAATTAGTGCTTCATTTCACATGCGTTCTTTACCCTTCTCTTGATCTTGCAACCTCTTGATTGAGCTTGCAAGATTAAGGGTTGGCTATTGATCACATGCTTGTCTTGAGTTCTAGTTCTTGTTCTTTTTATTGCTTATTTATTACTTGCTTTTTATTACCTTGCTTTACTTTCTTGCAATTTATATTTCATGCACTTTAATTACTTGTAATCTTTTCTTTTCTCTTTTCTTTGTTCTTTTCTTTTGTTCTTTGTTGTTCATTTTGTGAATGTTGTAATTATCATTGTTAAGAAGAAATACGATATTATAAGTTAAAGATTTTCTTTTCTGATTTCCTTTTCCCGTTATTTTCCATTGAACTCCGCCCAAACCATACGCAAGCGCTCCGTTAGGCACCCTACCCTAACAAGGTAACGGTGATTCCTAACCGCGACCGGTTGCGTTCGGTTTGGCCGGAGGCGAAAGCAAGAGACAAGAACGGAAGGACAAGGGTAAACAAGCCGGATTCCATGAATACCGCGCTTAAATCCCCTAATCCACGTTGTTGCCGATTGCTCTAGCTTCAATTGGTCAAGACTCGGCTCAAAGGTTTTGAGTACGGATTTCTTTAGCTTACAATTTCGTATCTCTTTCTTAACAACTTCATACTTGCAAATAAATACACATAGGTTAGTCTTGAACAAACATACACAAATTCTTTATTGACTCGTCTAAGACAAGAAAGGAAATACAACCATCTCCCTGTGGATCGACCCGTGCTCAACCGGCTAGCTGCATAGCGACACCGTCTTGATTGCGGTTAACTTTAATTCTCTCAATCACGTTGCGGCGTTGAGTTTTCTGTAATCGATGCATACTCGCCACCCAGTTTGGGTGCGAGTAGGGATTAACTCATTTGCCTCGTTGGTTATGACCGTGATGCCCGACTTCTTGAGGACAACATGAATGGGGCTAACCCACTGGCTATCAGAGATAGGGTAAATGATACCACTATCTAGACATTTTACGATCTCCTTCTTCACAGCCTCTTTCATGACTGGATTGAGACGTCGTTGTGGATCCCGGGCTGGTTTGGCATCATCCATCAGATGAATGTGATGCTCAACGATCAGGGGACTAATCCCCTTGATGTCCGCCATGGACCAGCCAAAAGCTTGCCTGTTGCTATGCAAGACCGCGAGAAGGGCTTTCTCTTGCTCTGGAGCTAGAGAAGCCGAAATGATGACAGGGAGGGTCTCGTTCTCACCTAAGTAAGCATACTTAAGGTGAGACGGCAAAGGCTTGAGTTCGAGCGTTGGAGGTGAAACGATGGAAGGCAAGATTGGTGCAAAGGTCTCGAACTCAAAGGACTCCAGCAACGGTTCAAAATGAGTGTAAGCGACCGAGTCGGATGGTTCAGGTAACTCATCCAGAAATTCGAAGGATTCAAACTCGGGTTGCGAGCGGCTAAGATCGTTCAAGAACGTGAAACACTCGTAGTCGTTGTCGGGCGCGGAAACAGCAGCAGGTTCGAAAAGAAACGCACTAGTGGCGTCAAGATTATCGTGATCAAACAGAAACTCCTCGAATTCACACTCTTCAGGGGTGATCTCCTGGATCGAGCAGACGTCCAGTATATGAGCATTAGGTTCGGCGGGCTGATTCCCCAACCTAAAAATGTTGAGTTCAATCGTCTTGTTTCCAAAAGAGAGGTTCATCGAACCATTGCGACAATTGATCACAGCATTTGAGGTTGCAAGAAATGGGCGACCGAGTATCACCGGAATTTGATTCTGGGGGTTAGCTACAGGCTGTGTGTCTAATACAATGAAGTCAACGGGGAATATGAAGTCCCCGACTTTTATTAACACATCCTCTAGCTCACCCCTAGGATGGGTGATCGATCGGTCAGCCATTTGGAGAGTGCAGTGCGTGGGTTTCAGCTCTCCGACGCCTAATTGCTCGTATACTGAATACGGAAGCAGGTTAACACTGGCACCAAGATCTAATAGTGCGCGGTTGATGTTCTTATCCCCAATAGTAATAGAAATCGTAGGACAGCCAGGGTCCTTCCGTTTTTGTGGTAAAGATTGGGTAAGGGCATCACTCACAGCACTCGCCAAGAAAACTTTCTTGGGTACCTGAGACTTCCTCTTTTTCGTGCACAAGTCCTTTAAGATTTTCGCGTAGGACGGTACTTGTTGGACAGCATCTAAAAGAGGAATGTTAATGTTAACCTGCTTAAATAACTCCAGAATCTTCTCCATTTGAGGATTTTGTTTATTAGACCTCAACCGGTTTGGAAATGGAACATTTTGAAAATTGGTTGAGTCTAATACTGGAGGAGGAGATTGTGGAGTTGGAACGGATCCCAGAACAGGTGTTTTCGTGGAGTGAGAAGTAGGTCCATTCAAAGCAGAAGAAGAGGAAGGAGAGCCTTGTGAAGAACGGAGAATTGGCTCAGAAGACGAAGAAGCAGGAGACGAAGAAGAAGAAGAAGAAGAAGTAGCGGCCGGGGTGTCATCGTTGATCCGTTTGCCAATGTTGTTTTGCAGCATCCTTCCCGATCTCAGTGTGGTCACGGCACTCACATTATGGTTTTGTTGTTCAAGAGCAACATGTGCATTATGTGGGTGACCGGGATTTGGGAGTGGCTGGGACGGGAGCTTCCCCTTTTCTCGCTCGCTTAAGGCCGCATTCAGCTGTGCAATCTGGGCCTCGATGGTCTTGATGCTTTGCCCGTGAGCGGCAGTGTGTTGCACTAAGGACTGAATGGAAGACTGGATGTTTGCGGTGGATTGAGTCGATTGTTTGACGAACGCCTCCAGACTTCGTTCGAGCGAGGAAACCTTATCGTTGTTTGACGGAACAAAGTTGTTTGGTGGAAAAGAATTGTTGGGTGCAAAGTTGTTCGTCTGATTTTGAAAAGGTTGGGGTTGGAAGGGCTGCTGATACTGAGTTTGTTGTTGCGCTTGTTGTTGCGGCGGAGGGGCCCTTTGGAAATTGTTGCCTTGGAATTGATTCTGATTCCAGGCGAAATTGGGATGGTTCCTCCAACCGGGATTGTAGGTGGAAGAGTATGGATCATTCCTCGGTCTTTGCTGGAATGCAGCATTAACCTGATCCTGTCCTTGCGAGGGTGGATTGTAAGGACACTCTTCGGTCAAGTGAGAAGGATCGGAACAACAAGCGCAAATGGTACGAAGGGGGAGAACAGGGGCAGGAGAAGAAAATTTGCTCTCTATCGCTTCAAGCTTTCTTGTTATTGCCGCCATTTTAGCTTTCATCGCAATAGAGACATCAAGTTGGTGAATTCCTACCCTAGACTGACCGGTAGAAATGGAGGTAGAAGAAGAAGAAGTCGGTCTGGTGCTCTCCCATTGTAGCGTTTGCTCCGCAAGGTCGTCAAAGAATTGCCACGCTTCCTCGTCAGATTTCGATAGGAAGTGGCCCTGACAGATGGTTTCCAACAACTGCTTCGTTGCTGGGTTCAGGCCCTCGTATAAGGTTTGGCAAAGTTGCCATTTCTCTATACCGTGGTGAGGACACTGAACAAGAAGGTCTTTGTACCGGTCAAAGCACTTCCAGAAGGGTTCAGAAGGAAGCTGAGAGAATTGGTTGATTTCATTTCGAATCCTTGCGGTTTTATGATTCGGATAAAATTTCTTGAGAAACGCTTTTACAAACTCGTCCCAACTGGTTATGGAGTGGGAAGCGGTGCTATACAGCCATTTTTCAGCAAGATCGCATAAAGTGAACGGAATGACCCGTAGACGTATAGCATCGTCCGACAGTTGGGTGGTTTTCATCATGGCACAGACGTTTTGAAATTTATTGATGAAGATATAGGCATCTTCAGATTCAAGCCCATGAAATCGTGGAAGCATGTTGATGAAGTGGGGCTTAATTTCAAAGTTGTCCCCTTTGGCCGGTGGAAGAGAAAGGCAGGTGGGAAGTGCAGAACGGGTGGGATAGAAACGATCATAGAGCGCGATTCGCGGTGGCGCTACAACAGGCGGGTGTGGTGGGTTATTGGTCTCCGTAGGAGGTGGAGCCAATCCAGGGGTGGTCAAAGAGATGTTCGGATTAAATCCTGACATCGTGGAAGAAGAGGTTGGTGAAGGTGAAGGTGAAGATGTATGAACAGAATTCCGGTCAACGTCGGAGTTGGCCGGCAAAGGAAGGGGTGAAAGAGGAGTGGACGGAGTATCGACGTCTGAGTCGATCGCGTAGTCGGTAGAGACTAACGTAACGCGGACTTGACGGGCGCTAGTGTCCCGAGTCCAAGCGGACATACACTAAACGAGTTTAGTATAGTCAAAGCGGAGAAGGTGAGGGTAAGAAAACGTCAATGGAGAAAGGCGATGGGTGGTGGGTGAAAAGTGGATTTGGCGACAAAGGGCAAGTTTTTATAAAAGTTTTTGATTTTTTTTCCTTTTTTTTTATTTTTAGAAAGAGATTTACAGAAATATGTACGGATTTACGGCTTAAGTAATCACAAACAAGATATGCACAATCACACCTAGATCTAGGGTCACCTAGGTCTGCTAGACCTGCTCCAGAACTTGATTGTCGAAGTAAACTGTGTCGAGAAATGGGCTTAAAAATACACTGATCACGAGGCCAGGTAAGTGCAGAGATAAGGGGAGGTTTTCCAACGCTTTCGTGAAGTTCCTTAATTAAGTAACCCTTTCTCTTTTGGCGGTTGCGCCGTTAACACTTTCCTAGACACCCCGTAAACAATATATCGTTAAGCGAGGTTCTAAACACGGTTTAACTTCTCCTAATGAGCGTGAAGTCCTTAGGGCTGCAGTCTAGTATTTTTTAATTACAATGGACAATGCATATGCTTTTGTGATTTTTGGGGTCCTGGGAAGGGTGATGAAATCCCCACCCAATCTGAATTGGTTTCAAGCCCCTTAAGTCCGTATTAAAGAATGCAAAGCGGTAACAAATCAACTGCAAACAATTTTTATTTTTTTAGCGCGGCGCAAAGAATCCTGCATAAGAACAGTTTATTGGAAGGGGGAAGAGAATTTGCGCAAAGAAATATGCAGAAAACACAGTTTATTGGAGTCCAGAGGAGTGGGAGAGAAGTCAGAAAAACTCACAAAAAATTTGAAACCCTGAAGGCCCTAAATGGCCGCGGTTCCGCGGCCAAACACCTGATTAGGCCGCGGTTCCGCGGCGGAACAGAGAGGTTGGGTGTCCAATTTTTTCCTGTGTGCTGTTCTGGGAGTCTTCTGCTTGTCTGGATGTTTTGAATATTGATTTGCTCACTGGAACAGCTCCAGATTTTTATAGTAGACCGTTTGCTTCGTTTCGATCCGTCGCGGTGTAACCGCGAGATGTGGGTCTATCTTCCCACGTCTTTGGCACTGTACTTGAATTTCAAATATCCCACGTCTTTGGCACTGAACTCGAATTCCGTATTATCCTGCACACTTGCACAAAAACTAATCAAAAATAACAAAATGGTTTTTTACAATGTATATATTTTTTTTCGTTTTTTTTGGTTATATTTATACTTACAAATTAACCCGAAATTACACAAAGAAATAAACTACCGTCTCCCCGGCAGCGGCGCCATTTGATTGTTAGGGATTCTGCGTGTTCAAGTTTTAGTTAATTACCGCAATCAAGACGGTTTCGCTCGTAGCTAGCCGGTTGAGTACGGGTCGTCCGCAGGGAGATGGGAATCTTTTTCTATGTGCTTTAACGAGTTAAGTCCAGTTTTTCAGATTTTGTTGTGATTAATTAAGTGGTAAAATGATATGTAAAGAGAGCTTGTTAGGGTTAGGATTAGGTTAGTTTGAGTTAGGAGTCTCCCACATCTTTCGTTGCCCCTCTTAATCTTGGTGTTACGGTAATCGGCAACAACGGGGATTAGCACGACTAGGAAGGAACTTGCGAGTATAAGCTAGGCTTTCCAACGTATAAGTTCTTCCTTTTGGTGCTTGTCCGTCCATTCTTGGCTCTTAGCCATAACCACCGGTTAATTCAACCACAACCGGTCTCACTACGGAATCACCGCTATCATGTAGGATAGGGTGCCGTAAGGAGCGGATTGTGGTTCAATTAACGGGAGTCGAATTAAGCTGTTGGGCAAGGAAAGAGTGAGAGAGATTTCCTTCTCTTAAACTTCCCTTATCCTACCCTAACAAGTATGAAACTACTCACACATCATGATACGGAAAAATAAAACAAAACAAAAGAGGAGGATAGAAAGAAAGAGATTAGAAGATAACAACTAGCTATTTGCGACCTCACCTTGGCGAGGATCAAGCGTAAGCATCATGGTTGTTTTAAGGATAAAGAAAAAGAGAAGAGAAAGAAAGAACAAGAAATAACAACAACTAGTTAACAAATTAAAATTACAAGCAATTATAAAAGAACAAGACAAGATATAATAGCAAACGGTTCTTCTTTATTCATCATTCTTCACTCAAAAGCTCACTACAAGTTTTAATGGAGAAGAGATGAGAAGAGGAAGAAGAACATGTATTCTAAAACCTAGAGAAAAAATACAAGATTATGGACCCTTTCCTTCACAAAGTTCTGGGCTATTTATAGGCTAAAAATTGAAAACCTAGGGCAACCACCAGAATACAAATAAAAAGACAAAAACACCCCTGGAAAAGTTTTGTCTGCCGCCACCATACGGCCGCGGATCCGCGGCCTAAGCATGCTTAGGCCGCGTTTCCGCGGCCTAATGGAGGAGTTGGCTCCTCGAATTTTGTGGGCCCCCCTGGTCTGATGTTGTCTGTGGTTTGGCATATGTGTTTTCTGAAAATACTTCCACATTTCTTCCAGATTTTCTGTTGAGGGAAAGGTGTTTTGAAGTGGACTTTTTGTCATGATTTCCTCGAGCTCCGCGTAGATTTCTTGGATCTTGTGCTGCCATTGAGCCTTGTGCATGAAAACGACATTGATTTGACATTTTTTCTTCTTAAACTGGTATCTGGCAACATACGGATGAAGAGCGGAGACCGTGTTATCTCAGTGGTTGGCAGGAACCCGGATTTTGTCGTGTTTTCCATGAATTTCACCGTTTTAGAACCGAGAACCTGTATCCTGCAATTGACTAGCAAACACGGCTCAAGAGTATCTACCGATAAGCAATGTGATAAAAATTGGGCGGTATAAAAATGCAAAAATCTGATATGAACACATATACAACTTGTGCACATCAAGTGAGAAAATCAATCTTAAGTGAACAAATACTAGTTAATGTAAAGTAATATATCAAATATATAATTATACATTAAATCATTAAATCAACACTTGATTTAATGATCCGGTCATACTGCATATAACCGACTAATATCAAGTGTATCAATATATCGAATCAACATTTGATTCGGTAACCCGGCTATATCTTATATAACCGTCCGATGATACAAATCGCGAGAATAGAATTCAGTATCACATACTGGTATTATTCTCGGTCCCGCACATATCTCATATGCGCTCCTATTTCGTTTCGCTTGAGCCAGGAAACCTCTGTGTAGGACTCTAAAGACTCGTCAATACGCCGGCAGCAGGTGATGATCATATCAAATACCCACAAGCCGCAAGCGGTCTGCTAAACGTAACGGCCACCGGGTATTGAGCGATCAGAAGATCAACGAGCAAGCCCGCTCACACTCCTGTGAATCCAACCAGTAACACTTACCGTACAGTCCGGTCTGTTCGTCTGATATGTCGCATATCTCGCCTAGGGGTGGTAAACATCAGACCCTAGTAGCTTGATAAGTCATGCCGATGTAAGGTCCAAAACAAGCATGAAACTACTGATAACTCTTACCAGTAAATCACTGCAACCCTGGCCAGAGATTTCCAGTTATGGCCAGTCGAGCATAGCGCAACATCAACCCCCAATACCGGGAGAGACGAATCCCCTCCTATCGCTCATTGCCTCCATGTGAATCGGGACTGTACCCAAAAACCACCTGTTTGCATGACTCAGTAGAGCCGTGGTAGGGTGGAAATCAAAGCACAGTAGGAGACACACAAGACTCTATGACGATCTCGGGTCAACAGACTAAGCTGTACCAGTGTCACCAGAGAACTGCCATCTGACGTGAGGTATAATACCATCTGGGAGTTCTCGGCGAGTCCGTTCAGTGTACCCAGTCTCCACTGAGCACCCGCATACCATCTCTGATGTCAAACACCAATGAATATGGGATCATCCATCACCCATCACATGGGTCGAGAAGATATACGCTAGTCTACTCTGGAATATCGATGCCCCGTCTCGATATTCTCACGACTAGGAACATTGAAGGATGTACTCATAGACTACCCAGGCCACACTAGTATGATCTACATCATAGTCCTGGAAGTCGAGTACACATCCTAAGGGCTTTATCAACATGTAACAGAGAGACAGAAAGTATACATGTTAAGATAAAGAGAAACCAGATAGCGTACTATCATGTCGAGCGAGAAAGTCTTACCTATATATGTCCCAGCATCCACTACAATATACATCCTATGTACAGTAATGGCCTCTAGGGTATACATATAACTAACAATTCCCACTTGCACTAGGGCCATCTGTAGCAGTGGTTGCAGTATCTAATACTCAACCATCCCATAAAAGTCTCTCTTTGGGAAAAGGCCTTTGTGAGTGGATCCGCCGTGTTTTCCTCTGAGTCTACTCTCCTAACCTTGATCACCCTGGAGATCAACTATCTCCATGATCAGGTGATGCTGCCTAAGAATATGTTTGGGTCACTGATGGGACCAGGGTTCCTGGGCCAAAGCCACACTTCCATTGTCACACAATGGTAGGAACCTAGTTCATCTTATGAACCAATATATACCCAAACTGCCTCTTTGGTAGTATCTTTAATAGCGATGTTACCAGCATTTATCGTCTAGTTTGCCACGGTATCCAGCTTGGAACTCTTCCAACATACCGTCTCTTCACTGAGGGTAAAGACAATGCCTGCGACTGACATTCAGTCATCCTTATCACCCTGGAACCTTTCCAGTGATTCTCCCCAGGATCGATTAATATTGTATCACTAAACCCAGTGAGAACCCTAACATCCATTTAGATCTATCTCATAGATCCAAATCCCTGGATTTAGGAGTATCACCTTCATCCTATTGGAGAATCCTTGTGATAAGAGGAGATTGACCGTGTGTAGTATAGGAAACTCCTTCCCTATCAAGAGTATGTCATCTACGTACTCTACGAGGATCACCACCATACTCCCTACTACCTTTTTGTATATATAAGGTTCATCTACTATTTTGATGAAGTCAGACTATTTGATTACTACATCAAAACAGATGTTCTAACTCCGCGATACCTGCTTTATCCTGCAAAGTAACTTGCACACGTTTCCGCTGCTCCCACTATTTACGAAGCCTTCTGGCTGTGTACTTATAGACGTTCTCTTCTAAATCATTATTTAGAAAAGCAGTCATGGCACCCAACCACCAGATATCGTAGTCATGGTATGTAGCAATGGCAAGTAGGATCAGGATGGACTTAAGCATAGCCACTGGAAAAGGTTTCATCATTATCCACGCCTGGTTGATGACGAAAACCTTTAACAAGTCTATTTTTGAAAGTCTCAACTTTTCCATCTACACCAAGTAATCTTCTCAAGATATACTTACTCCTGATAGGGATTTAACGCTTCAGATATAGCAACCAAAGTCCATACTTTGTTGGTGTACATGGATTCCATCTCAGATCGCTAAGCATCCAGCCATTCTTACAGAGTCCCTACTCTCGATGGCCAGCTCGAAACTAGTTAGGTCATCATCTCATGATGCAATCCTCGCTCCCACTGTCATCGAGAAACCGAAGTATCTCTCAGGCGGATGAGGAACCCTACCAGATCGGCGGAGAGGCGGAGGTTCGTCGGGGACTATTGAATCCTTTGGTTCTGTCAAATCATCAGCTGCAGTTTTGTATAGCTGGAACCTTTCCAGTTCTACAGAACTGACCTTACCTCGATCTTGTCCGGATTTTGCTTTTGACATAGGCCGGACAATCCCAAATCTTAACTTACTTAAGAGATAAGCTCTTCCCATACCATATCTTATATGGAATGGTAGGCACTGATTTGATTCGAACCCAATTCAATAGGTATGCAGCTTCTCAAGTGCATAACCCCCTAAAAAGAAACAGGTAACTCAGTAATACTCATCATAGAGCACACCATATCATATAGGGTGCAAATGCTCCGCCCTGATACACCGTTGTGCTTTGGTATATTCAGAGGAGAAATACAGAGAGAGAATCTCATTCTCCTTTTGAATAGTCCAGGAATTCTATGCACAAGTATTCTCCTCCCTGATCTTATCATGGGACATAATACTTATACCCGGTTTTTGGTTCTCTACTTCTAACTTATATTTTGTGAATATCTCAAAAGCTTCGGACTTATGTTTCAACAGGAACATATGGCTGAATCTTGAGAGATCATCAGAGAATGTAATGAAGTGCAAAGAACCGGTCCTGGCATGTGTAGACAGGGGACCTTACATACATCATCATGTATCAGTCCCAAGAGTTTACTAACTCTTTCTCTGTTTCCAATAAACAGAGCTATGGTCATCTTATCTTTATGACATGACTGGCAAGTTTCACAAGATATAAATTCAAACTGATTTAAATATGCATCTAGAATGTAACTTAAGCTAGTCGGGTCACATTGATATGACCTAGTCTACAATACCTCAAGAAGGAATCGTTCATTTCTGAACTCTTCTTCTTGTGTGTTTTCTGTATACTAGGAACTGTAGTTTGATCTAGAACGTCAATGCTTTTAGATAACGTGCCTGAACGGATCAACTTTTGATATATTCAAAACAATTTCAACAATACAAAATTATATCCTTCTTTAATAAATAAAGAGATTGATATGATTTTGTATATCAGGTTCGGTATCTAATAGCATTTGTTCAGAATCAATGTATTTGGAATACAGGGTGACAGTGACCAACAGACTTGGCTGCAACACTTGCCCCGTTTTCTGTCTCATGAAACTTATCACCCATTCTCAGTTCTCTACCTTTTGTAGCCCATGTAACAAATTACATATGTGGGATCCTGATCAGGTATCTAATACCTAGGACGTAGAGGATACAGAGAAACAGCTCTTTGTAATGAACACACCCGAAGGAGATGCATCTCATGCACTTTCTTCGTTTGGGCGGCATGGGAATCCTGGTATTCCCCTATTTCATGCTCTGTCTTATAACAATTATAAGTTGGAGCAGGACCAACGTTCCCCAGCTCAGTATAACAAGCGGGTTCGGTCAATACATCCGTATTATTATCTTGATTAAGGTGTGATATGGTCGCTACCTGGAGAGAGAGAGAAGAAAACACTCAGCGTATGCTCTTGCAAGATCAGATTGGTTATTATTTTATCTAATCAGGATGGCTCCCACCATTTTTATCAAATCTTCCTTCAAACCCTAAAAGTAAAGACTAGCCGGGATTAATTACACTCTACAAGTTCGCCAATCTTTCAGTCAGGCCAGTGTCGGTACTTTGAGGGAGGTTCCCCGTGCTTTCGCACGGACCTAATTAAAGTAAACCTCGTTTTCCCAGGGACGTAACCCCGCTGACACCTTTCTAGACACCTACTTGATCGGCTAATTGTAAAGTGCAAAACTCTCCCAGGAGTAACAATTACTCGCAGTGGGTATCTATATCCAACTATCATATAGAAGGTATACAATCTCATTGCAAATTTCAACACTTGAAACTCCCGATAAAGGTTTTTATCCCTAGCACTTATGACCTTAACTATGGTCAACAAATCATAAGCACTAGTCAAGTTCTACCCGTCATTTCGTGACTAATTAGACCCACCCACATGAACCTTAACTAAGGTCAATAAAGTCACGCGACTGTCCTAACTAATCGCATCATATGCGGTGTAGGAAGACATCACTTAGCTACCGTACACTGTGCCTTGACTATGGTCAATAAACATAGCACGAATACTAAGTACTCTATTTCCTAAAATGACGGAGGGTTGCGGATGGTTTTTAGGAAAACCATTAACGCTTTGAACTTGATCTCGTTGCGGAATCAAATGGTTTTTAAATAGAGTGTTTTTGAGGCTTTTCTAGTATTGCTAAAGGGGTCACTCCCGGTGAAGGGATCGTCGGCCCTTTCCTCATCGAATAAGGTGCAGGATATATCATATATACCGCTGTGCAAAGCAAAAACTATAGAAGCAATCAAAAGACAAACTGAGAGTTGTAGCATCTGCCAGTTATTGCTAAAGGGGTCACTCCCGGTGAAGGGATCGTCGACCCTTTCCTCATCGAATAAGGTGCAAGATATATCATATATACCGCTGTGCAAAGCAAGAACTGTAGCTACCTGTTTTATTTTTGAAATTCGATTCCACAACATCTTTTAGGTTTATTTTCTTTCATTAATCACATTAATGAATGTCCCATCATTTAAGTCCACCTAAACATCACAGATAAATATAACGTACGCTTATGCCATCCGCATTCGCCTCGATGTCCTGTCTGCACCGTTAGGTTAGGTAACTAACGCCAGAACGAGGCAGGGCTAGCGCGGGTGTAAAACATAAGCAACGTCTATATAATATATCATATATATTATATACAATATCTATCTGAACATATCACATGATCACATCACAGATAACGCAGCAGAAAATATCATATGAAATATTTGATATACTAGGACGTCCGTGTTTTATTTTGAGCCTGTATAAAACACGGATTCCACGGTCATGATGAATAGTCAATCCCACACCCCTAGACCCCTATGAGAGCGGCAAGCAACCCTACCAATTCTAGGGTTAGGAGACCCGGACTCGACTCCTCGAGATGGTCTCCTACTGGACCCTAGAACCCGGTTACTTGTGTTCCCCTCCTTGGGTCTATCCTAATGCGGAAAGGTAAATAATATACATCAACGGCGACATCTTCCGCAACCTGGAAGTGCCCCAATAAAAGAATATTACATACAAGTTTTTATATGAATGAAAATGGAAAAACACTCATCTCACATTAAAAAAACCCGGCTATTCAAACGCGACGATCCAATATAACATATCCAGCAACACATAACATCACATGTCATCAACGTAAGTAAATATGCCCATCCCAATTGTCGTTGACATATAGCAACGAAACCGGCGATATCATATATTACACTTACGGTCGCAGAAAAGAAAGTGTAAAACTACAACAGTTGGAATCCGCAACCTTCTTAGACATCGCATGCCTAATCAAATGAATTTCTTAGACATCGCATGCCTAACAATTATAAACCCCGCATTTTAGTCTCATTATCGAAAACACTTTTCAATATCAAGTCGGGCAATTCAACAAGATTCCCGACATCCAGAACGAATGCTCGTCGCAAACTTTAGTAGATGGCCACACCCCCGATACCGTCGACGAAGTGCACTAAGGCGGAACACCGCTGCCGCGAGCACCCAAACGGATGCTTTTTGGCGACGGGGTTCTCCTACAGTCACTTGGTCGGGGCTATGGGGTGTAGCTGTCTATTAAGTTTACCGGCGAGTATCCGCGCACGCAACGTGATTGCGACGGACTTTTGATCACATCAAAATCCCGTGGCAACCGATCAAGTAAGACTAAACTGCTATGTTTATAACATCCATTCAGTTATCTCATAACTACTTGTGAATTCCAAATATTGTATCACATTCCAGATAAATAGAAAATGTTAAACTTTCCGATCGAACAATCAAACATCCAAGTTTTCCCGAAACAACTCAACACATGAAATAAGTTTAAAAACATTCACTTCATGCCACAGTACCGACGGTCCAGCCGTAGAAGGGTCAAGCCAACGCCTCACATGTGGCACGCCGTACTGCCCCAAACCCTAAGGTTCAAAGGGCAGTTCAAGACGGTCACATAATCGAGTTAAGGTTTGTTGTCTTCTAGAGGGTCCATCGAGTTACTTGCACTACTTAGAACATTCTTAAACTTCGGAAAAATCCAAGACTTGGAAATTTTCCGGTAGGGGAAAAAGTGGGTATTTATATCCGGTCGAACTTTTTAACATTTTCTAAAATACCCGGAAAAACTCATAGACGAAGTTAAACTTTCCGGTCGAATCTACGAACTCCCAATACAACCCAGAAAACTCAACTCTTGAGTATAAATTAAAAAATGCCCAGAAAACACAGGAATCAAATAAGGAGTTACTGTGCAAAATACATAGGATAAAGTGTCTATTCGGCCGCGGAACCGCCGTACGAGCCATGCTTATGCCGTGGTTCCGCGGCGCTTTCATCGATTTAAGCGCACGTGCTTCACAGTAACTCCTCAAAAACCCTGCTGAATTTGTTGGCTATTTTTAATTAGGAAAAAACCACAGTTTCAGAAAATGTACAGAGAGGGGTCTTGGTTAGGGTTTCGGGACTCGATCGGATTTCTAACATCGTCTACACTTTGCCTAAGACTCTAGCTAGGCTCTGATACTACTGTAGGGTTCCTAGGCACACTCAAGAGGTTCCACAAGGCATCTACCATGCTAAATTCAAAAATTTATGTGCCGAGAAACCCTAATGCAAGATCGTTAACAAGAGGATAGGCGAAACTATTAGCTAGCAAACAACTTTACTAATAAGTGAAAGAGATTACAAGCTTTGTAGATCCGGTCCTCCAGTTCTAAAGCTCCGTGATGACGTCCCTTCGCTGCGATCATCGGAATCCCGGACTCTAGCGATGGTTTCGTCGGAGAAATGATCAGGTTAGGTCGTTGACTTCGATGCCGAAGATGATCTACGTCGAGGTGACTCAAACTCAAGCTCCATCTTCACTTGGTGATGAACTTTGTGAAGAAAACACCCTATACAACATGGCAAGTGGTAGATGATGAAGAAATAGGAAGTGGGTTCACTTTGGATTTGGATTTCTCACTTGATTTCATCACTTGAAATTTTTCTAGAAAGCTTTTCTTTTCTTCATGAAGAAGAAGAAGAAGAAGGAAAGAAAAATGAATTATTTCAAAAAGAAAATTCAAGTGATGTCTATCATATTGCAACCATGGGTGAAGTTAACACATGTAGAGAATAAACTAGGGTTTAGGTGTAATGGTTAGGTTAAGGCATAAAACAAAATGGCTAGACTTTTCAAAGCTTCATGAAGCTTCAAGCATAAAACAAGAAAGCCACCATTTCATTTTTGCAAAAAAATAAATGAATAAAATAAATAAATAAGCTAAAACCCTAACCATTAATCTAAACATGGTTTAAAGCAAACACACACCCAAGTTTGCATGTCTCATCAATCATGATACAAACTAGTGCACAAAAATATATCACATATACAACTTGTGCACATCAAGTGAGAAAATCAATCTTAAGTGAACAAATACTAGTTAATGTAAAGTAATATATCAAATATATAATTATACATTAAATCATTAAATCAACACTTGATTTAATGATCCGGTCATACTGCATATAACCGACTAATATCAAGTGTATCAATATATCGAATCAACATTTGATTCGGTAACCCGGCTATATCTTATATAACCGTCCGATGATACAAATCGCGAGAATAGAATTCAGTATCACATACTGGTATTATTCTCGGTCCCGCACATATCTCATATGCGCTCCTATTTCGTTTCGCTTGAGCCAGGAAACCTCTGTGTAGGACTCTAAAGACGCGTCAATACGCCGGCAGCAGGTGATGATCATATCAAATACCCACAAGCCGCAAGCGGTCTGCTAAACGTAACGGCCACCCGGGTATTGAGCGATCAGAAGATCAACGAGCAAGCCCGCTTACACTCCTATGAATCCAACCAGTAACACTTACCGTACAGTCCGGTCTGTTCGTCTGATATGTCGCATATCTCGCCTAGGGGTGGTAAACGTCAGACCCCAGTAGCTTGATAAGTCATGCCGATGTAAGGTCCACAACAAGCGTGAAACTACTGATAACTCTTACCAGTAAATCACTGCAACCCTGGCCAGGGATTTCCAGTTATGGCCAGTCGAGCATAGCGCAATATCAACCCCCAATACCGGAAGAGACGAATCCCCTCCTATCGCTCATTGCCTCCATGTGAATCGGGATTGTACCCAAAAACCACCTGTTTGCACGACTCAGTAGAGCCGTGGTAGGGTTGAAATCAAAGCACAGTGGGAGACACACAAGACTCTATGACGATCTCGGGTCAACAGACTAAGCTGTACCAGTGTCACCAGAGAAGTGCCATCTGACGTGAGGTATAATATCATCTGGGAGTTCTCGGCGAGTCCGTTCAGTGTACCCAGTCTCCACTGAGCACCCGCATACCATCTCTGATGTCAAACACCAATGAATATGGGATCATCCATCGTCCATCATATGGGTCGAGAAGATATACGCTAGTCTACTCTGGATTATCGATGCCCCGTCTCCATATTCCCACGACTAGGAACATTGAAGGATGTACTCATGGACTACCCAGGCCCCACTAGTATGATCTACATCATAGTCCTGGAAGTCGAGTACACATCCTAAGGGCTTTATCAACATGTAACAGAGAGACAGAAAGTATACATGTTAAGATAAAGAGCAACCAGATAGCATACTATCATGTCGAGCGAGAAAGTCCTACCTATATATGTCCCAGCATCCACTACAATATACATCCTATGTACAGTAATGGCCTCTAGGGCATACATATAACTAACAGCTAGCTTTTTAAAAAGTGATGGAAACTTGTGAGAAAAATATTTCTAAAGTGAGCCCACTTCCTACTTAATCATCCTCTACTATTAGCCATTTAGTTTAGGGTGTTTGCTTCACCAATCTACACAATTAGTGAAGAGATAGCATGAGCTAGTGTCTTCTCAACGTAGATCATCTTCAGCCTCAAAGACTTCGAAGCAAGCTTGTTCCGTACATCTTATGGAGCCTCTCTAGAGTCCGGGAGTACGTGATCGCAGCGAAGGGACTACTACACGGAGCTACTTAAGTGAAGGACCGGTCTACAAAGGTTGTATTCCTTGTTCACTTAGATGTAAAGAGTTTACATATCATGTTTAACCCTAAGTCTCTAGTTAAGATCTTAGTTAGGGTTTGTTTAGCACCCTAAAAATTTCAAAGTAGCATGATTGATGCTTGCCAAAACCTTACTAAGGTGCTAAGCTATCCCTACAGTTGCCACCCTTCCCACACTCGCACTTTCAACACTGGAGCTTCACATTGCTTCATGTCACAACGATTCGTGAGAACGCACGCGATTCCTGTGAAGCCACTCATTTCAAGCTCGAATGTCAGTTCTGGGAATGGAGTCTTGAAGGAAACTTTGGGGTATGATCAGTGCCCAATTGTTGTTTGCGGTCGAGAATTCTATGGAAATTTTAAAGTACTGGACATACCAAATTTCGATATTGTGTTGGGAATGGATTGGCTGGGAGTATTCTATGCTACTATTGACTGCCGTTAAAGGAGGGTAGTATTTGAGATACCAGATCACCCAGTCTTCTATTTCAAAAGTGAAGATAGAACCTTGGAGCAAAGAAGCTACCGTGCTGTTGGGTTACCTCAACGCCGGAGCCATCGAACGTGGCGGTTTGCGGAACAAAAATTTTCTTACTAGTTTAAAAACGACGCTAAGTTAACCAAATGAAAACGTGGATCTTTCCATAAACCTATCTAGCAAAACTAAATGAGATGAACTAACTACTATGAAGGAAGTCTCACCAAACGATCCAAGTCCTTCGGTCTTCTTTCCTCTTCGTTAGCTCCAAGTGGCCTCCTTGAACATGATTGATCTTCTTTGTTGGCTCCTTTGGTTCTCCGCGATCGATCTAGCTCTCCGGTCCTCCTTTGTCCTAGATGATCCACCCGAGGGATATGATCCATGGCTTTAGCTCCCACTATATGTCAAGTGGAGTAACTAGAGAACTTGGGTTGGTAAACCAAGTAGTCTAGGATGTAGTGTGATGATCTAAGTGTTTTACTATTTCTTTCTTGCCTCTTCACTTATTTCTCAACTCATGAGAGGGTAGTGAAGAGGAAGATGATGAAGGTGGAGGAAGCTCAAGAGGAGGGAGGAGGGTGAAGCAAAAATGGGAGCTCAAGAGGAGGGAGGAGGCATGTGAGAGAAAATCAACACCAAGGTTTTGTGTATCAGTTTCTTTCAATAAACAAGTGTAGCCATGCTTCAATAGTAACTACAAATGAATAAAGAATTCATTTGTAAACTATTGAAGCCATGCCACTCAGCATGCCTCCCTCTCCTTAATTTTCACCTCATTTCCATTTATCAATAAATGGAAAAGTCCATGATGAGGTGTCCACCTTCTAGAAGGTAATCTGTAATAAAATACGGATTACAGTCTGCTGTATATACATACCTACATTCGGATAAAAACACGAATGCCCAAAGAGATAGAATAACAAGAAGAACGTAATACTAGAATATACATATCGAAATATATATATGTAAACTATTAAATCAATACCTGATTTAATAATCCGGCTCAAACCCGAGCCGGCTAGTATTACCAACTGTCCGATCGAAAGTCCGAGTACAAAGTACATCAATCGATCGAGACCCTGCACGTATCCAATACGGCTACTATATCATTTCTCCTTAACCAGGAAAACCCTCTATGTGGGACTCTAAAGACTCGACAGTATGCCGGCAGTGAGTTACTGGATAAATCCATAACCATAAGCACGTCAGCGGCACTAGCTGTACGTAACGGCTACCCAGGTACCTATCGAAAAGGAAGGCCTACGAGCAAACTCATCCGGAACCCTACCGAGCCTATCTGTGACAATCTCCGTACAGTCCGATCTCTTCGTCTGAGAGTATCAGATACTGGGTCTGGGGGGTGGTAAACGTCACACCCTGATAACCTGGTAATTCGTGCTAATGCGGCTCAGGACCAATCCGGGAAACTACCGATCGGCCTATCAGTAAATCCCAACTGCCTTGGCCAAGATCTTATGGTCCTGACCAATCAAACATAATGCGATATCGACTCCCAATACTGGGAGAGACGAATCTCCGACAATCGCTCACCGCCTCCATGTGACTCGGGACTGTACCTAACTAAAACCTGTTTGCACGACTCAGTAGAGCCGTGGTAGGGTAGTGTTCAAAGCACAGTGGGAACTCACACGATAGAAATGATGATCTTAGGTCTAAAGACTAACCTGTACTCATATCACCTGAGAACTTCCATCTGATGATAGGTATAGTACCATCTGGAAGTCCTCGGCGAGTCCGTCCGGTGTACTCACCCCCAGTAAGCATCTGTATACGATCTTAGGTCTAAAGACCAATGGTTGCGGGACCAAATCAACGCCCCTCGTCGGGGTCTAGAAACGTATACACTAGTCTACTCTGGAATATCGATACCCAGTCTCGATACTCCCACGACTAGGGACCATTTAAGGATGAGCGTAAGTATGATCGCCATCACAACGCAGGTAATCTAGCAATGATCCTATAGGCTTTATCTATATGTATAAAAGATATGTAATAGCAAGTAAAACATGCATATGTTAAGATAAAGACAAACCAGATAGCATACTATCATATCGAGCAATACTGTTCTGTACATATATATGTCCAAGCATCCATATGTATACATATATAATAATGGCCTCTAGGGCATACATATCCAACAATCTTCCACTTGCACTAAGGCCATATATTGGCGTACCGAGTATCCAACGGCTGCTCTAAAGCCAGCTGTTGGCATACCGCATACCCAACATCTCAAAAAGTCTCTTGAACTATGCTTGGGGAAGGGCTTTGGTGAATGGATTCGCAGTGTTGTCTTTTGTATCCACTCTCCCGACCTCGATCTCCTGGCGATATACAATCTCCCTGATCAGGTGATACCGCCTTAAGATGTGCCTGGATTTCTGATCGGACCGTGGTTCTTTCGCTAAATCTATAGCCCCATTGTTATTGCAATACAAAGGAATTGGGTCAACAATAGACGGAACTACCTAAAGTTCACTAATAAACTTCTTCATCCAGACTTCCTCTTTTGCTGCATCACTCGCAGCAATGTATTCAGCCTCCATCGTCGAGTCTGGAACGGTATCCTGTTTGGAACTGTTCCAACACACCACCCCTCCATTGAGGGTAAACACAAAACCCGAGACAGACTTGCTGTCATCCTTATCATTCTGGAAGCTTGAATCGGTAAGGACTTGATCTTTAGGTCTCCATTACCGTAAACCAAGAACATCTCCTTAGTCCTTCTCAGGTATTTGAGAATGTTCTTTACTGCTGTCTAGTGGTCCTCACCTGGGTTTGACTGATACCGGCTCACCACGCTTAGCGCATAAGCTACATCTGGCCTTGTACATAGCATCACATGCATTATAGATCCTACCGCCGAAGCGTAGGGTATAGTGTTCATGCGAACACTCTCCTCGTCAGTCTTGGGAGACATCTCCTTGGAGAGGGTGATTTCGTGCAATGCGGGTATGTTACCGCGCTTGGAATCTTCCATACTAAATCTCTTTACTACGGTCTCTATATACCTGGACTGTGAAAGTCCCAGTAATCTCTTTGATCTATCTCTGTAGATCTTAATCCCCAGAATGTACGAGGCATCACCCAGGTCTTTCATGGAGAACCTTTGTGATAAAAATAGCTTGACCGATTGTAGCATAGGAATGCCATTTCCTATCAAAAGAATGCCGTCCACGTACAAGACTAGGAACACGACAGTTCGGCCTACAATCTTCTTATATATACAAGGCTCGTCCTCATTCTTGATGAAGTCAAATTCTTTGACTGTTTCATCAAAACAAATGTTCCAGCTCCGCGATGCCTGATTTAATCCATAAATGGATTTAAACAACTTGCACACCTTCCCGCTGCTCCCACTGTCTACAAAAACCTTCTGGCTGATCCATATAAATGCACTCTTCCAAACTTCCGTTTAGAAATGTCGTTTTTACGTCCATCTGCCAGATCTCATAGTCATGGAAGGCAGAAATGGCAGGTAGGATCCAAATGGATTTGAGAATAGCCACTGGAGAAAAAGTTTCGTCATAATCCACACCTGGTCTTTGACGAAAACCTTTCGCAACAAATCTAGCTTTATAGGTTTCCACCTGCCTATCTACACCAAATTTCCTTTTGTAGATCCATTTGCATCCAGCAGGTTTTACCCTAGGTGGAGCAATATCCAAAGTCCACACTTTATTGGTGTACATGGATTCCATTTCAGATCGCACAGAATCCAGCCACTTATCAGATTCCCTACTGATAATGGCCTGCCTGAAACTAGTAGGATCATCTTCTTCCAAGATACAATCCTATCGATCCCCGTCTATGAGAAAACTGTAGTATCTCTCGGGCGGATGAGAAATCCTACTAGATCTGCAGAGTGGCTGAGGTTCGTCGGGTATTACTGAATCTAAGGGTTCTACCAAATCTTCTATTACAGTTTGTGGCTCCTGAATTTCTTCTAATTCCACCGTACTACCACTAATTTCTTTTGCAAGAAATTCCCTTTCTAAAAAGGTAGTGTGGCGAGATACTAACACATTCTGTTTCTCAGTGTGGTAGAATAAATACCCCTTAGAATGCTTAGGGTATCCCACAAACTTGCACAATACAGACCTTGCCTCGAGTTTATCTGGATTCTGCTTTTTAACAAAAGCAGGACACCCCTATATCTTAATGTAATTAAGACATCGTGTCTTCCCACTCCATATTTCATATGGGATGGTAGGCACTGATTTGGACGGTGCTCTATTCAATATGAATGCAGCTGATTCCTATCGCTCATTGCCTCCATATGATTCGGGACTATACCCAAAAGCAACCGTTTTGCACGTTCTCATGAACGTGGTAAGGTGGAAATCAAAGCACGGTAGGAATCACACAAGACTCTATGACGATCTCGGGTCTACAGAGTAACATGTACCAGTATCACCAGAGAACTGTTATCTGACGATAGGTATAATACCATCTAGGAGTTCTCAGCGAGTTCGTTCAGTGTACGCAGTTTCCACTGAGCACCCGTACACCATCTTTGATGTCAAACACCGATGGATGTGGGATCATCCATCGCCCATCATATGGGTCAAGATGCGTATACGCTAGTCTACTCTGGAGTATCGATGCCCTGTCTCGATACACCCTCGACTAGGAACAATTATAGGATGTATTCTTGGACTACCCTGGCCCCACTAGTATGACCTGCATCATAGTCTTAGTAGTCGAGTACATATTCTAAGGGCTTTATCAACATGTGAGAGAAAGACAGTAAACCAATACAAGTCAACATGTTTAGACAAAGTGAAACCAAATAGCATACTATCATATCGAGCAAGAAAGTCCTCTCTATATATATCCACGTATCCACTATAATATACATCATATGTATAACAATGGCCTCTAGAGCATATACATAACTAACAAATAACGTATTCGTGTTAAAATACAAATACCCAAAAGAGAGTAATATAATGCTAGTTCCATATCTGGCTATCTTTCAAACCTACTAATATTACCAAAATGTCCGATTAAAGCACGTGTATAAAATACATGTGTTTTATCGAACACCCAAGCGTATCAAAATACGCATACTGCACCGTTTCGCCTGAACTGGGAAACCCACTGTGTGGGATTTTAAGGACTCGATAATACATTGGCGGTGAGTTTAACCACAAGTACGTCAGCGGCACCAGCTGTACGTAACGTCTACCTAGGTATCTGTCGAAAAGAAGGCTGACAAGCAAACTCGTCTGTATCCCTACTGAGACTATCTGTGACAATCTACATACTGTCATGTCTGTTCGTCCGAGAGTATCGCATATCAAGTTTAGGGGGTGGAAAACGTCAGACCCTTAATAACCTGATAAGTCGTGTCGATGTGGTTCAAGACCATCCGAGAAACTACTAGTCTATCTATCAGTAAATCTCAACTGTCTTGGCCAGGGTCTTATGGTTTTGGCCAACCGTACATATCGCGACATCTACTACCTATGCCGGGAGAGTCGAAACCCTGACAATCGCTCACTGCCTCCATATGGCTTGGGACTGTATCTAACTAAAACCTGTTTGCACGACTCCTTTAAGCCGTGGTAAGATAGTAATCAAAACACAGTGGAAACTCGTACGAGAAAAATGACACATGTTGTAACATTTCAGAAAAATAAAATATTATTTTTGGGAATTTATATAATTAAATAATAAATATTATGAATATTTTAATGATGCGGTATAATTATATACCGATAAATTGGGAAATATTTGAAAATTATGTTAATTATTGAAATTTAAAGAGATTATGAGAATGGAGCATTCATAGATTTTTATATAATTAATTATATTCCATTTTTATGCTAATCGCGATTAAATATCACTAATCGTGCATTAAAGCTTGTTTTGTGCATGTGACATTCACCAAGTCATTTTCACATTTGCTATATTTTTCTACCATGGCTTTTCTTTTTCAAGCTTGGATTTGTTTTAAAATGAAATGAAAAGAAGAGAAACGGAAAACAAAAGAAAAGAAAAAGAAAAAGGAATAAAGAAAAAGGTATGGGTATGAGAGAGAAGAGAGAAAGATGAGGGGTCAAATTTGACCATGGTATTTTCTTCTTCATTTCTTCCTCCATCATTTTCCTCTTCTTCTTTCTCCTTCATGGCTGCCCTCTCCTCCACCTCCTCTAAACCCTCACTAACACCCTCAATCCCACATCAAAACATCATCTTCCCTTCACTAAAAACATGCACAAGCTCATTACAAGCATTTTGGACCAAGAAAGCTAGGATTTTGAGTACTTGGGACAACTCAAGAAAATTCTTGAGTTGCCAAATGAGGTAATTCCTTCACACTTAGTATAGTATTTCACTTCCTTTGGCTTCCATATTAGTTTAGAATCGTTTTAGTGAGGTTTTGTGATGTTTGAAAATTCCTAGAAGTGGTTTGAGGGATTCTTGAATTGAGATAGTATAATTGAGGTTAATAGAGGCCATACAACTCCTTTAGTGTTAAAATTCTGGACAAAACCAGAGATTAAATCCCCAAACCCAAAACTTAGAAACCCCGATATCGGAAGATTATGGGAATTTTGATGGTAATTAGAGAACTGCTACGACCCGGAGCACCTGAAAAATATTTAGCGATTACTGAGATGTGTTCAGGTGATTTGGAGTGTACCCTGAAGACACGAGACCCAACCCCTTCACTCTGGCCGCCAATTAATTCCTTCTGGACGCAAATTGCAGCTAGGACTTGGTCTCTGGGCCTCGTGTTTGTTCTGTGGCTCCTATATCAGTAAATTAGACCCTCCACATATGCAAAATTAGCTAATTTCACCTGGGGTAAAATCTGGAAGTGTTTTTCATAGTTTCTGATTTCGTTTTGCGGTTTTTAATGAATTGGGATTTGGTATTTGATATTGTGTCCCATCGTCTGACGTTTGTACGTCAACGATGAGGGTTGTTTGGTTATTCTTGCACGTGTAGACCATAGGTTTTAACCTATGTGTGATACGCGTGCCGTTTTGGTTTTCGTTCGTGATTTCAATTTACAATACTATGTGTGATATGTAGGTACCCCCACGTGGACTTCGGATGATGAAGAAGAGGTTGGCGACATCGACTTCGGTATGTAAGGATCAAGGTGAGTAGATATATATCTACAGGGAAGTCGGGTGGATGGCGTATAGCACCCCCGCAGTTTCGTAGTGTAGCAAGGATATGTTTTATATTTATATTCTTTTATATGAAATTTGGATAATTAGCAAGTACGATTTTAGAAGATCATGGGTTACTTTTTAGTGTATTTGGATGATAGTGTCGTTCGCTAGTTTTTAGTCGTGTAACCCTAGAATAAGGTACGCGTGCACACACATATGCATACATTTGATTTACTTGTACGTATATGGGGATATATATATGTATGTATGTATGTATGTGAGTGTGTATATATATATATATATACATGGATAATGAGGATAGTATATGGTAGATGAGTCGATATGTTTGGACATGATGCCATGAGATCGGTGATGTGACTTGGTTCATATCATGAGATACGACATAATAATATAGCGGATATTTAGGCGATATGTTTTCATACACATATATATATATATGTTGATGGTATCAATATGTACTAGACTTTAGATCAGTACCCCCAGTTTATGATATGTGATGATGATATTATATGGATTTTGTGTTATATGTGATATTCGACCCGTACCCAGATTTGGGATACCGTACGATGGATTTACTGTATGTAATATAATTATGATGATAGATCCACACTCTTGACTCGAGAATGTCATATTATATATATTGTATCATACGTGATACTGTTGAGGCGGGATCACCGACTACTATATATATATATATTGTATCGTACGTGATACTATTGAGGCGGGATCACCGACTACTATATATATATATATGTATGTATGTATATGTATGTATATGTATCTATATATATGTATATATATGTATATGTATATATATATATATATATATATATATATCGACTCAGACTTAAGTGGTTTTGCTTACCCTTTCGATTAGTTTGTTAGTTTAGTCCTGTAGTTTACTTAGTAGATGTTAGACTGGGCTCGAGTCATACTTATTTCCAAAACTAACGCATTGTGAGTATTTTAAAGACAGACCAAAGGATACTACGGATATTTCAAAGGATGTACCTTTTCTTAAAAGCACCGTAGCCCCTATTTTCTAAACACCACGATTCGTGTTATTTCAATGCCAAACTGTATGACTCGTGTATATTAATGTAGATTCTTTATTGTTGCGTTTATTATTCATTTTCTGCATATTCTTGCTATTCGCATTGCATTGCATGCTTAAATGTGTTTTTATTGTTATATTGAACCCATGTTATCAGGACACCGGCACCATTACCGATGATACGTATGTTTACGAACACTTGCATGCCGGCTCATACACATCATCATCGGTAATTGCCATGTTACGTACACTGTAGAGAACATTACCATACTGATATCGCTTGTTAACTGATAGTTTCGATATGTCATTACTATGTTAGTTAAGTACAGCATTTATTACTGTGATATTTCATGGATGTGTATATTCATTTGTTATACATTATTATGGGGCATTATGCCAACATTCACTGTTTATTGATATCGTGATTTTGAGATTTCGGATTTCCATGAGATTTATGGATTTGGAGAAACCGCAAGAATTTTATAAACTCATTATCATTTTCAAAAGATAGAAATTGCGGTTTTTCTTATGTTATGATGTGAGATATTCCACTATGAGTTTTCTCGGCTCTTGAGAGATATCATACATCCGATTCGAGGAGGAGAAGAAACCGTTTGCGGGTGCATGGTGGATCCGGTGTGTGTCACGACCCGCAGGGTACGGAACGTGACTGGCACTTAAATTTACGAAACGTCTCAAGACGCCCGTAAAATAAGTAAGCCAAAGCCCAGAACCCAAAACCAAATAAGCAAAAGAGTGAAGGAAAACCAATCAATTGAAAGCGAGTTTATCAAATAAGTCATATCAAACCTTTTTAAAAACGATATCAATTTTTTTCCGAAAATTTCGGCAGAGTCTCCTTTGTAAATACTGGCCCCCAAAATGGGTACAACAAGAATATATATAAATCCAACAAATAAGGCATCCCCAAGCGAGAGCTAGCTCTTCGCCACAAGGCGGTCACAAATCCCACGCAATATAAAACAACAACATGCAAGATAATCATAAAGAAGCATGAGAAAAACAGCATGTCGACTCAAGTGAGCTCGACCCCAAAATACAGCATAAAAAGTCCACAAATCTCACAGTCTCATCTCTAGGTCAATATACAACAATACTGGTAGATAAAGTAGATGGAGTACTCTAGATATAAGAATATACAAGATGGTACAAAAATAATAATACAACCCACCTACGAGCAAAAACCTCGAGTCCTGGCAAGAAAGGCAAAAGAAGCGGTGCGCCCGCCGCTACTGTGCTGACGGAGCGGACCTGCAAAAGACTGTGGCACAACGGGGGTGAGTTGCCAACTCGTGAGTAATAAATAACATCTATAGAGGCTATCGCAAGTAGGCACACAAGCATCCTAGAATCTATAATACAGGTATGGCAGGACATAATAGCAGGTATGTATGCAATATGAATATACTAGCAGGGATGAATGCAATGTGAATCAACTCGTGATCTGAATGTGTAAGTATAAGAATCATGTTTTTCCTTTAGGAATCTCTTTTGAAATACCAGCACAATCCCAATAGAATCAACAAGAACCTGTGTCCAGCAACGACACCTCAAAACTATCACAAATCTCATATATTCATGTCACAGTATCTCTGGCCTCAGCCATCCGGCTGACCCATCTCAATATCACTATCTCATCATCTCGCGGCCACGGTCGGTATCCTCTGGATATCCGTCGTGCCAAACAGTCACCGGTAGATAATCCGTCCCCTGCCAGGATCATCGTCAGCAACACGAGCTTCTTGCCCCGGGGTACCTTACCGGGCCCACCATGTACCCGAGACGGTTCATCCAACTCCTCGAAACGGGTCTCGAAAACCACAGCAAACTCATGATGGACGACACTTACATCACTAGAAAACCGCAATTTACACATTTTAAAAATATAATAAGTTTAGAAATTTTGCGGCTTTCCCCCGAAATCCAGAAATATCATAAAATCTCAAGAAATCCTCATAAATGCATATGCTAATGATAATGAATGCATATGGTATCAATAATCAAGTTACGATGTATGATTGATAGACTAGGCATGAACAAATAACATGATGAGGTACATGCACATGATTAGCAATCTTATGATTTCATTTTAAGGAATTAAAGGCAATAGCACAGGTTTAAGCATCAATTAGAGTAAAAGGTTTCAAATTATAGGTTATCTAGTGTGGTGGCATGGAAATTACCAGGGCGTGTGTGTAAGCATGAATAGTGCTCGTGCTGCATATAAAAACCCTGGCAATGGTGCAGATGTCCTATAGAATGGGTTCGCATATGTAGGTCAAATAAGGCATGGATGTAGTTACTAATATCACTAAAAACTTAACTACTTAAACTATCGGGAGACTTGCGCCATCCAAACGATAGTCCCCCGTAGATGTTAAATCTACTCACCGGAATCCCTAGCTAGCCACGTCCAATCACCGCTTTCCCCTTTCGTGCCGCGTCTGACGTCTCCGCGACCGAACCTGGAATTTACATCAATACCAAAGATAGGTTACATATCAAGAACGACGTAAATCCCAAACGAAAATACTAACATTCACAAGCTAGGTACAACGTGCACAAGGTGCGCGGAACACACGCGAAAATCGCAAAAAAAAAAACCTAACTAAAATCGTCGATTTGGTCGCCCGGCAAAGCTAAAACCCGATCACTCAAAAATCCGCACTCACACATCCTAAAAGTCATAGTATATGCCAAAAAAAATCATCAAGATATCGCAATTAATTCATCACAATATTTTTATAAAAACCTAGTAAGCCAGAAATTTGCAATTTGGTGCAAATATCGAAAATTAGCGATAAAGTTAACACAATCCAACACAAACATCCAAACTAACCCACTAGATAGCCACTACACTAATTTTAAACCATTTACAAAGCATCAAACCATAATTCCAACACAACAATCATGCTTCAATCTATTTCCATACACAAACCCCTTTCTTGATTTTTGTAATTAGCAATTACAATGAAAATTTCACACAAGATAAACTTAGATTAGCATAATATGAAGCCACTTAAGCAAAGTAACCTCATAGATTAGGTTAGCAAAACAACTAGATAACAAAATAGATTTAATTAACCCACTAAAGATTTCTAAAACCCTAGTTTAATTTCAAACCATGAACTAGAAAAAACTAGATTAGGATTAACACTAATTTAACATTTCAAAGTTCAATTTTAGCATAATACAACTAACAATTAACCATAGATTAGAAATTATACCTCCCAAGCCTAAACCCTTGGTTGCTCTAACCACTCAAGACACCTCTTTTCTCCAAGATTTGAACAAATTTAGGTTTGAGAGGAGGTGGAAAAAGGGTTTGCTTTGAATTTGTGAAAGAAATTTTGGATTTTGATGGAATTTTGTGATAAAAATGAAGCAAAAAGGGAATGAGAATTGGGGAATTTTCTTGGGCTGTTGCTGCAGGATTTCTGAGCTTTTGAGGAGTGGGGAGAGGTGTGGGGGAGTTGGGGAAAGGTGTAGAGAAAGTTTCCAAGTCAAAAGACCAAGTCAACCAACAAAACCCATACCCAATTTAATATATTAAAACCCTTATCATATCATTTTGTTCAAATGAGATGGGGAAATTTTTTTGTGGGCTTGCTGCTGAGGTGGGGCCGGCCAAGAGGGTGTGAGGATGAGTGTGAGAGAGTGCACAAAAATTTTTATGCAAAAAGACCCCCACAAGCTCAAAATTGCAAGTTTTAGCTTAAATTCAATAAATTTCGTTTTCCATAATAAAAATTAGTTAAAACTTGAAATAAAATACTAAAAAATTATGTTACAACTAGATTTTAATTAACATGATTTTAAAGATTAAAATTAGCCCAAAGAAATTTGTATTTATCGCTAATTTAATGTATTTTCTTACCGGCTTAAAATAATATTAAAAAATTGAAAAATAAGGAAAAAATTTTAAATGACCAAAAATTAATAAGTAACTCATTAGCTACTAAAAACTAGAAATTACCTATCCAAATTAGGTATAATTAGTTCTAAACTGCAAAATAACAAAAAAGACGGTTTACGGAAAAATACCGAATTTTCACCGATTTTCAGGAAAACACCAAAACGACTTTTCAAGGTGCTACAGTGTGGTACCCCGGGGCAAGATGGTCGCAGATGATGGCGTTGAGCCTGGCAGGGGAGCACTACCGACCGGTGATTTTATTATGACTCGACGGATATCCGGAGGATACCGATAGGAGTTTAGACCAGTCCGGATTGCCGGAGTCTGAGGTATTGAGATTTGATATTACGGGCCAGTCCGGATTGCCGGAGTCTGAGATATTGAGATAGCGAGATATATATTTTGTGTCGATACTAGACACTGATTTTCTGTTGATTTCATTAATGATTTATATATACAGAAATCTCACTAAATTAAGAAAACTGTTTTCTCATTCATGATATATTCTGTTTTCATTTTATTGCATCCATACATCATATATGTATTATGTTGCCACCTGAGGCATTGACACGGGCACTTGGTATTACACTTATGTATAGATATTTACCCTTACCATTATTATATACTTCAGGCTTTATTATATTGAGAATATATATTATCGTATGACTTAGGATTGAGTCATACATGCGATTTCTGCTCGGTGATATTTTCTACCCACGAGTTGGCAACTCGCCCCCATTGTGCCACAGTTTCTTGCAGGTTTTGCCGTACATGTTTTCTTGGCAGCTTTGCTGGCACACTGCTTCTTTCCGAGTGATTGCTTTAGTAGATGGGTTCACTCGCATCGTGACCACCCTTATATTTTATTTACATTCTGTTGTGTCTAGTAAACTCCATCAACCAGATTTGTATTAAATTTTAGACTTAGAAGACCAGTGTATATTCTTTCGACCTTAGAGTCGCGCGCTGTATTATTATGGTTTTCTTGATGATATTGGTTTCCTTTTGAGTTTTGATTTTCGCCCTTCGGCGTTGTATATTATATTGCTTGCGTGGTTGTGACCGCTAATTGGCGAAGAGCTAGCTCCTGTTTGGGGATGCTTCTATTCATATTATTCATATTTGTACCCGTTTGGGGCCAGTATTTACAAAGGAGACTCTGCCGAAATTTTCGAAAAAGACTTGATGTTTTAAAAAGGTTTACTACGACTTTTCAAAGTGATTATTTGCAACTTTAAAATAAGTTTTCCTACACTTTCTTCTTTCAAATGGTTTAGATTTCTAGGATTTTTGGCTTACTTGAATTAGATGGGGTCCTATATATTTTATATGATTCAAGTGCCAGTCACATGCTATTTCGGGTCGTGACATATGTATACTATCTTCGGTGTCATACACCAATGGCCGTGGGACCAACTATTTCCCCTGACGGGAATAAGAAACATATATACTAGTCTAGTCTGGAGTATCAATGCCCAGTCTCGATAATCCTACGATTAGGGACAATTTTAAGGAGGTGCTTCTAGACTACCTAGCCCCCACTAGTATGATTACCATCACAACGCTGCTGGTCAAGCAAAAATCCTACAGCCTCTATCAACATGTATCAGCAATATGTAAAAAGGAATATATACACATATTAAGATAAATTCAAATAAGATAGTATACTATCATATCGAGCAAGACTGACGAATACATGTATATATTCCAAGTTTTCAAAATGTAATATACAATCCTGTATAATATAATAATTGCTTCTAGGGCATATATACCTAACAGAGTTCATGGGTTTTTCATGGTTATGAACTCATACATATGAAGCATAGACGCCGTACTTATGGACACAACTAATCAAAATTTTATCAAGGATAAAGTTTTCTTCATTTATTTTTGGTTTAATTTCCAGAAAATACCAAAAATTTAAAAGTTGTGGCAAGCAACTGCCAAATTCTTTTAAATTTACAGAAAACTATCAAAGTGTACGCACATTCTTAAGCTTTCTTAAACTAGTTTAGTTGCTTATTGAATATTTAGTAAACAAGTTTGGTAATATATTGAATATATGCTAAAATGTATTGTAGTTTATTGAACATTTACTAAATAAGTTTGGTAATTTATTATTTTATTAATTTGGCAAGTTTCTGTAAACTTGATAGTTATATGTAATTTTTAAAGAATTTGATAGTTACTTGCTACAAGTTCTAAGTTTTTGGTATTTTTTAGGAATTAAACCTTTAGTTTTAGTAGTGCCTTGGAATTTGAAGTGGAAATGATAAAAGGAGTATGTTCCACGTGTTGATAAAGAGTTTATATACTATCGGATATGCTAAAAGTTGTGATCGATGCAGAGTATGAATCCATATCATCTATTCGTTTTGTTAATAATGCTGAATGATGGGTTTCACATGATCCTTATTGTGTACGGAACAGTGTCATAGAAAAGAATATTACAACGCATAAGCTTGTATGAAATATAAGTAGACATGAATAACTGGAGTCATCCTCTTGCCGCTTCGGATTTTATCTTGCCTAGCTTGGTCAGCTGGTTTGTTACTAATAAAAACTTGAGCCATAAAGTTGGACTCGTTTACCTAACAAGCTGAATTGGCTAAGCTGTCATGTTAGAATTTAGATATCAATAGTTTAGGTTTGGTTTGTTGATAATTATAGTTCCTTAGAATTATAAATCCAGCAACAAATTTATCACACACACACAAAAAAAATCCAACAACAAGAGTGCATTAATTGTGTCCAACCTCAAATAGCCCAATGGATGAATAAATATAAACATTATCCATTTACCTAATCGGGGTGGGTTAAAATATAAACCAAAACGAAACCAAGTTGCCGATTCTCGCAGGTAATGGGCATTTTGGACAAAGCTACATTAAGTATTGCCCAAAGAGGAATAAACTCCGTGCACCCACATGAGTCATTGTTTATATATATATATATATATATATTTATTTATTTATTTATTGATCAGTAATAATACAAAGCAAGCTATAATTGTAATAATTGATTGCAAAATTCTTTAAGATGAAGCCCTAGATCAAAGACCCGATATGAGAAGCCCAAGGCAAGCCCACGGAAGAGAGTCAAGATTGTTCTCGTGAGAATGCGGGGTTTGCAGACATGTGTCGCCTCACAGTTGGTGCAAGGAATCAATTTGCATCCTCATGATGGCAGCAACTTTTGGGTTTATTATTTGGATTAATGCTAAAGTTAAATTCAACCTTATATCTACTCCTAAATTCCCCTATGTTTTGTGAATTAATCTACAAATCCACATAGCCTTTAATTTTTTTAAGTCTGCGGCTAATAAAAAGAGCCGAGAGAGAGAAATAGAGAGATGTTTGTGGGAGATTGCTTTGTATTTGGATGAGATCAAGAGAGCAGAAATTATCTCTTGTAATTCTTCGTTGAATAGTGAAAATAATTCGTCGTCGGTTTGCAGAAATAGATGTAAGTGTGCATCGAAACTGAGTAATATTTTGTGTCCTTTACTTGATGTGTTTTTCCTTTATTACTTATTGGTTTTGCGTAATTGTTGTGTTTGATTTTTTTTATTAGTTCCGATTCACACGTATCGATCATCCGCTGCATACTTTGGTATCTATTTTCATAACAAGTGGTATCAGTGCTTTTGTTACGGTGTTTCGGATTATTGGGAAGATAACTTCTACACATTATAAAATCGATAAGTTTGACGGAATGAACAATTTCAGTATTTGGAGATTGAAAATGACGGCGAGTCTAAAACAATAAGGAGTTCATAAGATGATTTTCAAGAAAGAGAATATTTCTTCGACGACCATAGATATTCAGAAAGAAAATATGGAGGATAAGACTTTCAGTTCGATACAGCTGAGCTTGGCTGACGTGATTCTATACGAGATTGCACAAGAGATAACAGCAGTAGGTTTATGGATCCTTGTACATGAAGAAATTTTAAACAAATCGTCTCTATCTCAAGCAGGGTGTATACACATTGAAGATGAAAAAAGGTATATCAGTCAAAAACTATCTAGACGAACTCAACCAAATTATTATGGACTTGCTCAACATAGATTTGAAGATTGAAGACGAGAATCAAGCTATGATCCTGCTTTGCACTTTAACTTCTTATTATAACCAATTCGTGAAATCGATGGTGTACGGCATAGATAAAATTTCTTTAGAAAACGTTAAAACAGGCCTACACAGTGAGGTGTTGAGAGAGAAAGTATTGGGTGATAAAGGTGGTCATGACGATCTGATGGTATCTAAAGGCCGTTTTGAAAAGCAGTCACATGGTGATTCCAAGAATAGAGCGAGCTCTAAATCGAGTTATCGCACTAATGACAAATGCAATTATTATAAGGTGAAAGGCCTTTAGAAAATAGATTGTCAGAAGTTCAAGGAGGATATTAAGGAGTTTTTTAGTACCACAGTTATCATAGATAATTCAGATGATGGCAGCGATTGTTCCATATTATCAGTTTGTGCAGTCGGCGGTGTACATGATGATGGAACTCATGCACCCTAGCAAGCAATTTTAAACAAAGCAAAATAAGGTTTATTAAAAAAAATCTAGAGAGCGTTAGTTTCAAATACTAAGGATACATGCTAAAATTATGAACTTGTAATATAGGAGTTTCCATACAAGCTTAGAAGTAACAAATTTTGTAACATCTTCAAGTGCACCAAAAATGTGGTTGGACTCCTTGTAGGCTTCTAGATGGTTCATGGTACAAGCTTGTAAGTTGATCTTTTTCATCATAGATGGATCCATCTTCAGAGCTTCCTACTTTGGCTTCAACTTCAACTAAAAGTGACTAGGAAATCAAGTTTGCTAATCTAAAAATCCTAGTGATGTAGTGATGATGCTCAATATTGGCGATCTCTAAGATCAGGACACGTGGCAAATGACGTGTCTCAGAACTCAGAAGAAAGGGCCCACAGGGGCCGACCAGGCCACCCTGTACCCGACCTGCAATCACAAGCTGGCCTTCCTTGGGGCCACCTGCAAACTGGCCTCCTCCGCCTCTCAGCTCGCCCCGAGCTGCCGCAAGACCAAAACTCCTCGGCCTTCTCGCTTGTCCCCGAGCCCCCCCAGCCGAGACCGTCTCCCTTGGTCCTCCGACCGGCTCCACCGCTCACAGACGTAACCACCGCTCCGCGATTCTCGCCATGCGCGGATTCTCCGCCAGCAACATCCTACGTTCCACGCCCCCGTGATCTCCATTAATGGGCGATCCGCTCTCTACGCGGGCATGACATCGGGAGCGTAACTGCTGGCGAGATTCTCGCGCCTGCTGCTGCGTGCCATCAACGTTATATAAGCCCCCATCACAGAGGGGTCGAGTGAGTGATCATTTACTCTACTAAGCCGTTACTCTGCTCGGATCTCATCACTAACTTGATCGTCGGAGGGTCCTTGGTGGTACCAAACCACCCCGGGACTTCTTTGCAGGTACTTGGCGTCAAACTCCTCATACCACCTCTTTCACCAAAAACCATTAAGACCCACACGCAACAGAAGATCACCATCAAAATCCGCCGGGGGATCAACGGTAGACAACATCTGACGGAGACCTGAAAAGGACCTCCATCAGTTGGCGCCGTTTGTGGGAAACACAAACTCCACAAAAACAAAGTTGGCCTTCCGATCTCCGCCCGCATGGCGAGCAACCATCCTGAAGGTTCCGGCACCAGCCGTCTCCTTCCCCTCACCGAAGGCGTGGACGAGCCTCCTCCAGCGACCATCATCAACGCCCTCGCCAGCCGAATAGATTGGCTACAGTCCCTCATGGAGGCGCTCGTCTGCGTCCAAGCGGCCGGGCCCGGGCCCCAGATCGCCGCCTCACCGCCTCCAGAGGGCTCTGCCCCCATCTGGACGGCTGACCACCAGCGGCCTGTGACTCCTGGCCACCGATCTCTTAAGCCGGTACCCCTCGAGACCCGCTGGGCGCCCTACGGCTCCACACCGAGGTCCCCCGCCAGAAAGCCTCGCCTCGAGCCTCCTCGGGACCCTTATCCCCCTGAGGAGATGTCAGTCACCTCGCCTATCCACAGGCATGGTCGACAACACCACCCTCGGCAGGGCCGCACAGAAGGGGTTCACCTCGGCGGCTTAAGAACCACCTCGCCCAAGGATCTGAGGCACCTCATTGAGAGGAACCGGGGCCGCTCCCAGACGCAGGCCACCCGCAGCGGAGGCCAGGGATCCTAAGGCGCCGATTCCTCGGGATACCACGGTCGGCTTGACGCCCTCGAGAAGAAAATCGAAGGCATGCGCCGGGAGGTTCACCTCTCGAGCGACGGGGCTAAGTACGCCTCCGATTCGCTCATAAAGCCGTTCACCGAGGAATTGCTCGTCGTCCATGTCTTCTCGCGCAACAAGCCCCCAAAGGTCTCTCTGTTCAACGGGAAAACCGACCCGAAGGACCATTTGGACGCTTTCACCGTGGGGATGAGCTTTCAGGACCACTCCGACGCCGCCCCGTGCAGGGCCTTCCCGACTACCCTTATCCGCGCAGGTTGGGACTGGTTCCGGGCGCTCGAGCCTCGCTCGATCTTGACCTTCGAAGAGCTGGCTACTCAATTCCTCGGCCATTTCGTTGGGAACCGTCGACAAAAGCGCACGGTCGACTACCTCTTCACGGTTAAGAGTGGGGACAAGGAAACATTCAAGGCCTACATTACCTATTTCTACAACGCCCTTCTCGAGGAATCCGAGCACCGGGACGACACCGTCATCACGGCGCTTAGATCTGGTCTGAGGCACAAGGAGTGGTTACGCTCCTTTGCGTTTGCGCAACCCAAGACTATGGCTGAGGTCAAGGCGCGGACCGAGCGCGAGGTTCAACTGGCATCCGAGGTGAACGTTAACCTCCCCCGAGCAGAACGATCCGACCAGAAGAAGAGGGCTCGGGAAGAAAGGCCGGAGCGTCAGCAACCCTACCACCCGAAGTTCCAGGAGTATACCCCCATCGACGTCTCCCTCGCAGTATTGCTAGAGGAGGCCCAGAACGAGGGGTTCTTCAAGTTCCCTCCGATCCCGCGTCATGCTGCGAAGCGAACCCGGGGCCCTTACTGCGCTTTCCACCGGACACTGGGCCATGCCACGGAGGATTGCAAACAACTCAGGGACTACATCGAAGAGCTCATCCGATCGGGACACCTTGCCGCATATTTGAAGGACAAACGGCAGGCCGACCGCGAGCAGGAGCAGCATCGCCCTCCCGCTGACCTGACCATCGGTCAGATCATGCTCGTTTCGACGGACGGTCAGCACGGAACTCAGGGAGCCCCGCACCCTACGCCAAGCGCGGAGGCCCACAGTCCTCCGGGGAGCTTGGACCAAGCCAATAAGATCATCTACTAACCTGTACCTTTTCTTTAGGCCAATGTGAACCCTTCTTAGGATCTATTGTTAATTTAATAAAGATCAATGGAACATTGCGAAAAAAAAGAAAAACCTTGTTTATTCAAAAGGTATTATGGGCTCCTTAGCCATACACGCATAAAGAAAAGGAAATTACAACAGTGGGGGAAGGGGGTGCAGCGAGCACTGCTCGTGGTACTCGGTAAAGATCTCCACCAGCCGGGGCCTAGCCAGGTCCAACCTCTGTCCCCGGTTTCCCCCGCGCGCGTCGATCCCAAGCCTCAGCTCGTAGCATTCACGGATGAGCGCCTCTGAGCGGGCCAGCCGGTTCGCGGAGATCAGGCCGAAGCGCCTCAGAGACCGCAGCTTGCCCACGGATTCGTCATAGAACTGCTCGGACAAGGGGTTGTAAAGCCCCGGCGATGCCCTCCAGATGGAGTACATCAGCAGCTGCAGCAGGGAGGAGCGTCGGGGGAGTAGCCGGCCGAAATGGTCCTCAATGCTCCTATAGACCAGCTGCACTGTATCCTCGGTGCAGTACTAGTCGTAAAGGTACACGTCTTCGAAGTGGATGATGTCGGGGATGGTAAACGGGATGTCTTGCAATTTCGACGACCTGCTTATGAAGGATGGAAGGACCAGTACTCCTTCAGCCTTATATAGCCCACTGCGCAGCTCAACAGTCGTCCGTTTTCACCCAGAAGGTCGATGCCACGTGGCGGTCATCGAGCCTTCTCTGGTAGAATCGAAGCGACGCGCCCCTAGCGCTTCGCCTCCCCCCGCATTCAACGTACATGCTACGCGCACTGTTGCAACGACCGTTCATATTCCCCATGCTTACAGCTGGACGGTCGGGCTACACCTCACCAAGATTCGACCCAGCAGCTACCCTGCTCGGTCACCCCTGACGGGTAGCTTCCCTACCGCAACGCCAGGGATCAGAAAGCCTTCCCAGAGGTAGTCGAGACCGAGGATCCTTCGCTCAGCTATCCCCAGCGGGCAGCTTCCTTGCCACAACGCCGGGGATTAAAAAGCCCTCCCAGAGGCGGTCGAGCCCGAGGATCCCTCACTCGGCTATCCTTCAGGACAAAAGCCCTCGCTAAGAGGCACCAGGCAGTAACCCTGCCCGGCCAAGGGTCCTTGGTAGGCTTCTACAGCCCCTCCCGCGCTAAGGACCAAAGTCCTCCAAGAGGCAGTCGAGTCCTTGCTCGGCTATTCCCGGCTGGTAGCTTCCTACCACAACTGACAGGGATCAAAGTCCTCGCCAAGAGGCACTGGGCAGTAACCCTGCTTGGTCCCCATCCTGATGGATCAAAGCTCTCGCAAGAGGCAACCGAACAGCTACCCTGCTCGGTCAACTCCGGCTGGTAGCTCTCTACCCACGACGCCAGGGATCGAAGGCCCTCACAAGAGGCACCAGAGCGGCTACCCCGCTCGTCCATCCCAGGCTGGTAGTTGCCTACCCACGACGCCAGAGGTCAAAGCCCTCGCCAAGAGGCAACCGCGCAGCTTCACTGCCCGATCACCCTTAGTAGGCTTCTTACAGCCCCTCCAGCACTAAGGACTAAAGTCCTTCCAGAGGCCGTCGAGTCTTTGCTCGGCTATCCCCAGCGGGCAGCTTCCCTGCCACAACACCGGGATCAAAAAGCCCTCCCAGAGGCAGCCGAGTCTTTGCTCGGCTATCCCCGGCTGGTAGCTTCCTACCACAACCGACAGGGATCAAAGCCCTCGCTAGGAGGCAACCGCACAACTTCACTGCCCGGTCATCCATGGTGGGCTTCATACAGCCCCTCCAACGCTAAGGTTCGAAGCCCTCATAAGAGGCAACCGAGCAGCTATCCTGCTCGGTCGTCCTTGGCGGGTAGATTCCCTACCGCAACGCCAGGGATCAGAAAGCCCTCGCAAGAAGCAACCGAGCGGCTACCCTGCTCAGTCACCCCCGGCTGGTGGTCGATGCTCGCGTTGACAGAGGTTAAAAGATGGCACCCCCCACAGAGCCACTGAGTAGGCGCCCACTCACGCTCGACTCAAGTACGGTGAACGGCGCTCTGCCCGTCACCCGCAGAGGATCCGAGACCCCAGTGAGGGGCATCAGATCTATCCAGGTCAAAGAAATCTCCCCTCGACTTTGGGGCCTATGGGGATACCTCCTCGGCGGCGCTTGGCATGCTCGTCGGCGAGTGATCGAAATCATCCCGACGGGCGATTGCTAGGCAAGCGGCAAACCTGACATGAAAACACAACGGTGCAAGCAGAGATATCCTACGAGCATTCTTCACAAACAGATGGTGGAGCACGATTCGATGAAGCCAAAGAAAATTTTTATTACTACCAAAGACAAAAGCTTTACAAAGGGTATTTTTTGGGGCTCCCCAGCCTTACAAAATTCAAAAACAAAATAAAAGGAGGAAGACGGGGGCTCTACACCTCGAGGCCAGGCACGACCTCGAGGTCCTCGACCTCCACCACGTGACGCGTGGGTTCCTCGGTGGCTTCCTCGCCAGGAACCTCTTCCCCCTGTTCATCGGCGTCTACGAGGGGGAACTCAGCCCGGAGATCTCCGTCGGCAAACTCCTGCATCCGGGCTTTAACGGCATCGAGGGCGTCGTACCAAATACGGGTCATAGCCACGGCCAAGTCGTCATAGAAGTCTCTCGACGTCTTATAGCCCTCCACCGCCCTCGATTCAGCCGACTTGGCCGCCTCGGCCGTCGCTCCCAGCTCCTTTCGGAGGGTCTTCACCGTCCTCTTCAGGTTGCCGGCGAGCACCTGGGCGTCCTCGAGCTTGACCTCGGCAATCACAGCGGCCTTGCGGTGCCGGGCTACCTCCCGTTTCCCGGCCTCCACCTCGCCTTCCAAAGCGGCGACCCTCACCGTCATCACCTCCAGGTCCCGCCTGGAGCTCTCTTGCAGCGAGGTGAGCCGACCCGCAGCCTCCAGCGCTGGGGCTACCACCTCGACTTCCATGCGCAGGGCGAGGGCTACGTGCTGGAGAACCTGGGAGACACGGAAAAGATCAGAAAGATGAAGGAGGCATTGAATCTCACAATAAGCCAAAAACTTACCTGCACGGACTCCTGGGCGATGGACGCCAGCTGAGCCCAGAAGGTCTACCTGGGGACTCTACCCCCTGCCGAGGTCTCTATCTCATGCAGAAGGCTATCCGCGACGGACAGCCCCGATGACACTACAAACCGGAGGCCCCCTTCCTCTACCACGGTCGGTGAGGACTGGCCCCGGGAAAGTCCTCGGGAGCTCCTCTTGAGCGGCTCCGAGGGAGAGCCGATCTCCTCTTCCGAGGCCAGGTCCTCCAGAATTAGGGCCCGCTTCCGGCCAAACACTCTGCTGGGACCCGGGGCGGGATCCGCCCCCGAGCGCTCGTGGGGCACCACCACCGGAGCAGTAGAAGCTGGGGCGGGCTTCGTGCGAGAAGAGCTGGCGCCCCCAGCCTTCGTAGCCTTCCTCAGCTGGCGCATGGAGGTTTTGAGCAAGTCGAAGTCCATGGATCCTGCACAAAACAAATACCCAACGAATCAGTGACACGAGCAAAACACAAGCCAAAAAAGCAAGCCTAACTTACCGACGAACTCGACGGGGCTAGGCCAGGCCCAGCTCAGGACCCTCTTAGACAGCAGTACGTCTGGTCGGAGGATGGGCTCCCATGACGCCACTCTCACCGCGGCGGGGAAATCGGACTGGTTCCCCGGCAAACATTTTTCCCTCGACCACTTAGTAGGCACGGGCCAGTCCTCGCCCTCGGGAGGGGAAACGAAGAAAAATTTCTTTTTCCAATCATGAATAGAAAAGGGTAAGGCCATGACCCCGGTCCCGTCAGCGCCCCCCGGCCGCTTCCTGAAAGAGAGATAAACCCATCTCGGGTCGCCCGCTCGACTACCAGGGTGACTTTTTAAGACAAGAGAAGAATCGAGAAGTGAATGTAGGGTTCCTAGGCACACTAATGAGGTCTCACAAGGCATCAACCATGCCAATTTCAAAAAATTTCGGTGCCGAGAAACCCTAATGCGATCGCTGACTAGAGTTTTAGGCGAAACAAGCAACTAGTTAACAACTTAACTAAGAGTGAAGGAAAATACAACCTTTGTAGATCCGGTCCTCCACCTCCATAGCTCCGTGATGATGTCCCCTCGCTGCGATCATCGGATCCCGGGCTCTAACGTCGGCTTCATCGGAGAAATGGGCGGGCTAGGTCGTCGACTTCGATGCCGAAGATGATCTACGTCGAGGCAACACAAGATCAAGCTCCAACTTCACCAAGCCATGAAACTTGTGAAGAAAACACCCTATACTACTTGGCAAGTGGTAGAGGATGAAGAAATAGGAAGTGGGTTCACTTTAGAATTGGATTTCTCACTCTTTTTCTCATTTCACCATTGAAGCTAGCAAGCTTCTTTCTTCTTGAAGAAGAAGAAGAAGATGATAATATGATAAGCATTAATCAATAATAGAAAATAAGTGATTCTTATCATATTAGCAACCATGGTTATGTGTAGAGAGTAAACTAAGGTTAGGTGAATGGTTAGGTTAGGCATGAAACAAAAATGGTAGACTATTTCAAAGCTTCATGAAGCTTCAATGTAAAACAAAGCAAGCCACCATTTCTCTTTTTGCCAAAATAAATAAATACATAAATGAATAAATAAATTAAAACCCTAACCATTTACTTAACCAAGGTTTAAACTAAACATACACCCAAACATGCATGTATCATCAAACATGATACAATCAAGTGCACAAAAAAATATATCACATATACAATGTGCACTTCAAGTGAGAAAATCCATTTTAAATGAACCAATACTAGTTAATGCAAAGTAATATATCAAATATATAATTATGCATTAAATCATTAAATCAACGCTTGATTTAACGATCCGGTCATATCGCATATGTCCGACTAATATCCAATGTATCGACTTATCGAATCAATCCTTGATTCGATAACTAGGTTATATCACATACAACCAATCGATATATTCATCGCGAGAATAGAATACGGTATCACATACACGCATTATTCTCGGTCCCGCACATATCTCATATGCTCTCCTATTTCATTTCGCTTGAGCCAGAAAACCTCTGTGTAGGACTCTAAAGACTCGTCAATACGCCGGCAGCAGGTGATGATCATATCAAACACCCACAAGCCGCAAGCGGTCTGCTAAACGTAACGGCCACCCGGGTATTGAGCGATCAGAAGATCGACGAGCAAGCCCGCTCACACTCCTGTGAATCCAACCAGTAACACTTATCGTACAGTCCGGTCTCGTCGTCTGATATGTCGCATATCTCGCCTAGGGGTGGTAAACGTCAGACCCTAATAGCTCCATAAGTCATGTCGATATGAGGTCTATAACAGTTCGAGAAACTACTGGTAACACTTACCAGTAAATCTCAGCAACCCTGGCCAGGGATTTCCGGTTATAGCCAATCGAACACAGCGCAACATCAACTGCCTATACCGGGAGAGACGAATCCCCTCCTATCGCTCATTGCCTCCATGTGATTCGGGACTGTACCCAAAAACCACCGTTTTGCACGCCCTCTTAGACGTGGTAAGCTGGAAATTAAAGCACAGTGGGAATCACACAAGACTCTATGACGATCTCGGGTCAACAGACTACTCTGTACCAGTGTCACCAGAGAACTGCCATCTGACGTAAGGTATAATACCATCTGGGAGTTCTCGGCGAGTCCGTCCAGTGTACCCAGTCTCCACTGAGCACCCGTATATCATCTCTGATGTCAAACACCAATGGATATGGGATCATCCATCGCCCATCTGTATAGGTCGAGAAGGTACACGCTAGTCTACTCTGGTATATCGATGCCCCGTCTCGATACACCCACGACTAGGGACTTTGAAGGATGTACTTATGGACTACCATGTCCCCACTAGTATGATCCGCCTCATAGTCAAGGTAGTCAAGTACACATCCTAAGGGCTTTACCAACATGTAACAGAGAGACAATCAGTGTACACGTTAAGGTAAAGAGCAACCAGATAGCATACTATCATGTCGAGCAAGAAAGTACTCCCTATTATGTCCAAGCATCCACTACAATATACATCCTATGTATAGTAATGGCCTCTAGGGTATACATATAACTAACAGGGAACGGCTGAAGGGAACCGCCTGTAACTTCAGGCGGATCAAGAACCCGAGGAGGATCCTCTACGAGTTCGGCACTAACTGGTTGGGGGCCAAACCGAAAAAATTCAGTGCAGCGACGACCTCGGGAGAGAAGGGCAGGCGTATTCCGCCCCAAAAAGCTTCCAAGTACAGGGCGATTTCCCTACCCCGTACTTGATCCGCCCTCTCTCCCTCCTTGGCCAGTCGGAGCGTGTAGCGCGAGGGGGTGTGGAAGCGAACCCGAGTATTGGTGAGCTCGTCCTCATGCCTCACCCAGCACGAGGAGCCAGGGGCCACATCTGCCGCCTCCTCCCTGGGGGCTGCCCCCGCCTCACGATCCCGGGGAGAGGATCCAACCCCTGCTCCCCAGGGGGACTCAGACGCAACTAAGGGAACCCTAGAACCTACTCCTACAACATCTTCTGACTCTACAAAGGAAGACATCTAACCTTGGAAAAAGGAATCTTCAGGGGCCGAATGCGGGAGAAAGGAGACGAGCGCAGAGCAACCATGACATTAGAGAGGGAAATATGAAGGAGTAAGGGCCCAAGGGCAGACCCCATCCCTGTTTATTGCTACAAGCGGCCTCATCCAACGGCGTCCGTCATCTCCCGCCGAAACGACTCCTCGCGCCCAGCGGCTCCGATCTCTCCACGTGTCGATCCTGCGCTGGACCGCGTCCCATCAGACGCCACAGGCCTGCATACGCCGCGTCAGCCAATTGAAGCTTGACGCGTGGACCGTCGCTTCAGTGGCGAAGTGCACGAACCGGCGTACCTTCTTTAAATGCAAAGATCTCGCCCTGACTCGCTAACAGAAAAGACAACTGACGGCTCGAGGTCTCGTCCCGACAAAAGCCATGGGAAGGAGCCCGCCTCGGGAGGCCTAGCAATCCACTCCTGACCCGACCCGCTAGCTGGTCGGGACAAGAGTGGGGGGCTAATGATGATGCTCAATATTGGCGATCTCCAAGATCAGGACACATGGCAAATGACGTGTCCCAGAACTCAGAAGAAAGGGCCCACAGGGGCCGACCAGGCCACCCTATACCCGACCTGCAATCACAAGCTGGCTTTCCTCGGGGCCCCCTACAAACTGGCCTCCTCGGCCCCTCAGCTTGCCCCGAGCTCCCGCAAGACCAAGACTCCTCGGCTTTCTCGCTCGTTCCCGAGCCTCCCAGCCGAGGCCGTCTCCCTTGGTCCTCCGACCGGCTCCACCGCTCGCAGGCGTAACCGCCGCTCCTCGAATCTTGTCATGTGCGGATTCTCCGCCAGCAACATCCCACGTTCCATGCCCCCGCGATCCCCATTAATGGGCGATTCGTTCTCTACACGGGCGTGACGTCGGGAGCGTAACTGCTGGCGAGATTCTCGCGCCTGCTGCTGCGTGCCATCAACGTTATATAAGCCCCCATCACAGAGGGGTCGAGTGAGCGATCCTTTACTCTACTAAGCCGTTACTCTGCTCGGATCTCATCACTAACTTGATCGTCGGAGGGTCCTTGGTGGTACCAAACCATCCCGGGACTTCTTTGTAGGTACTCAGCGCCAAACTCCTCATACCACCTTTTTCACGAAAGCCCATTCAGACCCACACGCAACAGAAGATCACCATCAAAATCCACCGGGAGATCAACTGATGACAACATCTGACGGAGACCTGAAAAGGACCTCCATCATGTAGTTTCCTTCACTATAATTTAATCTCTCAATTTAATTTCCTTTTTCTTTTTCTCCCTTTCTTTTTCAATAGGACGAAGATGGGAGCTATGAGAGTGAAGGGAGAGAAGAGCTAAAATGTTATCAAACATTTCTAATGGTTGATAACCTTTTATCATAAGATAAAATGATCTCAACCATTAGATCTCCATCACTCCTCCACTTGTCCACCCTCTTCGCTCCGCTCCACATGTTTACTATATAAAAGTGTCTAGGGATATACTAATTCTATGGAACAACTTAAAGAAAAGAGAACAAAATAAAAAGAAAGAAAAAAATGCTATGTATAAATATTTATATATATATATATATATATATATATTTATATATATATATATATATATATATATATATATATATATATAGAGAGAGAGAGAGAGAGAGAGAGAATAATGGGGGAAAGATGCCATAGAAGGGAATTTCCTCCTATTGCGTCAAAAAAATACACCCTCCTTCATTTTTTCCGCCGATCGGCACCCACCATCTTCATCGTTATTATCTAAGATGTGGGTACACCAAATTTCATGTGATTCTACAATTTTTTCACCGTTGATTTAGTAATGTAAAGTTCTATTGTCGGTAAACCGATAATTTTGAACCCACTAAATCAACAGTGAAAAAGTTGTAGAATCACATGAAATTTGGTGTACCCACATCTTAGATGATAACGATGAAGATGGTGGGTGCCGATCGTCGGAAAAAACAAAAGAGGGTGTATTTTTTCGACGCCATAGGAGGAAATTCCCTCCTATGGCCTCTTTCCTCCATTAACCTCATATAATAATAATAATAATAATAATAATAATAATAATAATTTTCCTATGTATTTAAAATACATAAAAGAGAGATATATTAATAGTGACAAAATACTAGCAAATACATATATCCAATACATGTATTATAATATTAAATTCAAATTAGATTTAATATCCGTCTTTTCAAAACACCGGCTAGTATTTTGACCGTTTGATTACCGTCAATGTATCCAATATGCTAGTTTTAATCGGACTGCTACACTGTAACATTTCAGAAAATATAAAATATTATTTTTAGAATTTAATATTAAAATAATATATTTTCCGAAAACTGGCCGAATTGCGAAATCGGATTTTCGAAAAAGGGTATAAATATATACCGATAATTGTGAAATAAATGAAAATTAAAATGATTTATTCATTTAAAAAATATATTTAAAGTATTTGGTATTTTTAAAATTTATTATATGCAGTTTGGATAAAAACCCGATTAGTGCACTGCTAATCGCGATTAGGCCAAATCCGTGTTTTTATAGTTTTTCATGGTTAGTGCACCATGACATGTTCATTTGTGTTGTTTTATGTTATGGTTGGTTTTTGGATGAGAAAAGAAAAGAAAAGAAAAGATGAATGATTGAGGAGAGAGAGAGAGGGGACATAATGATGTTATGAGAGCATGCTACGAGAGAGAATGAGAGTGGGAAAGAGAGAGAGAGAGAGGGGGGGAGAGTGCTGCCCCTTTCATTTTCCCCCCACCATTTTCTTCGCCTTCTTCACCTCAAGCTCTCTCCTCTACCCTCATTACCCATCTCAAACCCTTCCTTAAAACCTTAAACCCCTTTCACAAAAAATGATCACCTCCTCACTCTCATTTCAATGGACCAAGCAAAGTAGGATTTTGATGACTTTGGTCGAGCTAGGATTTTCTTGAGTTTCCTAAACGAGGTATAAATTCTTCCCTTTAGTTTAGTTTTAGTTTTCTTGCATTCTTGTGTAGTTTAGAGCTTGATTGTGTGTGGAATTGTGATCTTAGAAATACCAAGAGAAGGGTTTGAGTGTTTGTTTGGAATTGGTGATGTATAGTGGCTGCCTACAGACCTTAGGGTGGATTTGTATGGCCTAGGATAGGGAACACGAACTTAGAACCTTTCCGACATCGGTTAAATTGACAGTTTGATATAGTATTATGGAATCTGGAGTAACCCGGGGGCACTAAAATTAATTTAGCAAAGACAGGGAGGTAAGCAGGTGATTGTGAGTGTACCAATGAAACCCTAGCCCGAACCCCCAAACCCAGGCCATAGATTTATTCTTCCTGACCGCAATTTGCAGCCAGGGTCGGGTGGAACCCCTTCGTGTTTGGTCCATGTCTTGTTCTCCAGTAAACTAGACCCTGTATATGTGCAACTTTGGCTAGTTTGACCTGAGTCAAAATTTGGGGCACATTAGTGTGATTTTGGATATGTTTTCCGTATTTTGAGATGCTCATTTTTGATATTTGGATTCGTATTTGGTTGTTGGATGTTTGTACATAACCAACAAGGGCTGTTTGGTTGATTTTGTACGCGTAAGCTATAGGTTCTAACTTATGAGAAATGCGCGTGCCGTATTGGATTTTAGAACTTGATTTTAATAGCGTTGCGATATGTATTGTTATTATAGATACCTTCGCGTGGATTTCGAGGCAACGGAGCCTGGTGTTATCGACTTCGGCAAGCGAAGACCAAGGTGAGTGGATCTATATCCACGGGGGAAGTCGGGTGGATGGTGTATAGCACCCCCGCAAAGTTTTGGTGGAAACCGATTCGTAGCATATGGTTAAGAAAACCTAGATTTGGAAACTAGGATTAGAGTTAAAAGATTGTTAGTGAAACCATATTATAAACTAAGGATAATTAGAAGTGATATGATACGACTAGTATGTGATAACGGGACTTGAGGATGAGATTCGATGATATTGCCGTTTAGGGTACTATAGGACTAGATAGTCGACGTAGATGTGTCATCCGAACCATACCTATTTCCAAACTGAAGAATCGTATGCATTTTTAAACAGATACCTTGAGAGATGTTACGGATTTTCAAATGATATCTTTTCCTTAAAAACACCGTAGCCCTACTTTCAAAACTACAATTCACATCTTTCAAAAACTGTTTGTATGGTTCGGGTGTGTATGTTAGATTAGATACTTATGCTTATAGTAAAAGTAGAATGTATTTGTAAAATTGACTTGATGAGGGATATAAATGCGATGAAAAGAATATATGATGCGATATGATGATTTGATGATATGTTGGTATACAGATGCGAGTCGATTGAGATGATTTATACCCTGCCGGTCCTCTGATATGAGATTATTGCGGATGTGACCTAAGACATAGGTATATAAAGATATTTATATATGTTGTGAATCGTGAGTGATAGCCATACGAGACGTTAGGTCCGTACCCTCCTCGTCTTATAGGATGATTGGATCCCTGATAACTTAATGTCGCCGTACGATGATTTTCTATACGTGATGAGTTTGACTTGAGGTTTGATCCATACCCTTGACTAGAGGATGCCGTACGATGGTGTATACCGTACGGGATGTTGTGAGGCTAGATGCCGATTGATTGATTCACTGACTCGATCATGTTAGATAGGTATACCCGTCAGCATTTGCATATGATTTACCTTATGCTGCATTCATATTATTCTCATTGCATTGCTTATACCTGTGCTAGTACACCTGCACCATTATCGATGATGCATATGTTACACTACACAGATTTGCTGGCTCACACACTTCATCATCGATAATTGCCATGTCACTACACAGTAGGGTTGCTGTATCATGATATACATATTGTACATCATACTTGCGTACATACATATTGTACACCTATACTTGCGGACATACACATTTGTACGTCCATACTTGTGTATATACACATGTGCACCTTTATACGGTATTGTATTCGATTTTGGAGATTTGGGGACCACATGTACTATTTTAAAAACTGGATCTATTTGAAAGAGCGGTTTTCCTTTAATATGTCATATCACTGTTCCATTTTTCATGATATACGGATATATTTACATTTCTGTTATATGTCGCATACATCATGCTTTACGCTTTTACGTATTGAGATATGCTGTTTTCATGAGATTTCTGGATTGGAGAACCGTAGCTATTTTAAAAAAAAGCATGTACTATTTTAAAAACTCGGTTTCTCTTGATATGATATTTCAGTGCGTCCACTATGTGTTTTCTCGGTTCTGAGAGTGGCATATAAAACCCATTTGAGGACGGTAGGCACCGTCTGCGGGTACATGGTAGACCCGGTGAGGTACTCCGGGGCAAGAAGACTCGTACTGTTAGACGGTGAGCCTGGCAGGAGAGCACTACCCACCGATGATAGTATTTGGGCTCGGCGGATATCCGGAGGATACCTACCGGAGTCGAGAGATGATATGGGCCGATCCGGACTGACGGGGCCCTAGAGATATGAGAATTTGCGTGTCGATGCTGGACACGGGTTTCATGATGTTTCGAGTGTCGTTGCTGGACACTCAGATTCCATGATTTTGAGGTGTCGCGAGGGACACATGTTGATTTATATTCTCATATTTTCATGCATATGCTTTTATGATATTTACATGCATGATGTTGTTGTGTCAGTGGTTGACACATGGACGAGATCCACATGCATACATACATTGATTATATGGGTGGAGGAGATCCACATGCATACATGCATTGATTATACTGTTGGATATTATCCACAAGCTTATAGGCATTGACTACCTTGTTGGCACATATACAGACCCGGTCACCCTAGATATCATAGTATTACCTTTATGATATAATTGACTTACGAGTCGTTGTTTATTCGATTTCTACTTGTAGATGTTTTTCTACTCACGAGTTGGCAACTCACCCCCGTTGTGCCACAGTTCTTGCAGGTTGACCGCACGGATCAATAGCTGCATCGCTGGCACATAGGTTCTTTTGGGTGTTCTGCATTGGTAGGTGGGGCATTTTTATCGTACCCACTCTTGTATTTATATTTCATATTGTATCTAGTCAACTCCATCAATCAAAATTTGTATTTGTGTATGTAACGAGACTTAGTAGGATTGTGGTTGCGAGACTTAGAGCGAGGGGTTTTCCGCTACTTGTGGTTTTTATGTCTTGCTTTTCTTTATCTTTGTGGTGATCTTCGCCGTTGGGCATCGTATACTTATATATATTATCTTGTGTGGTTGTGATCCGCCGTTTGGCGAAGAGCTAGCTCCCGCTTGGGGATGCCTTTATCATTATCTTGTATATGCGGTTTTGGATCAAAATATACAAAGGAGGTGCTGCCCAAGTTTTTAAAAAAAGACGAAACATGTTTTTAAACTTGGATAATCCACTTGCATTTTTCATGTTCCTATTCTATGCATTAAGAAAACTTGGTTTCATTATACCCTTATTTCAAAACTTCACCTCCTTTATTTTTCTTAAAAGGTTTAGATTTCTGGGTTTCAGCTTACTTGAATTACGTTACGCCTTTAGACGTTGCGTGATTTAAGTGCTGGTCACGAGCTAATATTTCGGGTCGCGACAAAGTTGGTATCAGAGCGTTAGGTTTAACCTTTGTTCGAGTCTATGTTTGACTATGCGGAGTCTAGGGCGGTTATGTATTTCGAAACCTAGGCTTGACCTTACAGAACCTAAACTTGAACAGGGGGGGTATTAGACCTGAACTTTCGTTTCATAGGCTGACCCTGATTGATGGAGTAGGTATCTTGAGTAGAGTGACTGTTTCCCCCAATTAGAACGAAACTCTATTTCTAAGACTGAAAAGTAAAGCACCGCTTCATGAAAGAGGCTAAACACCAAAGGCAATTTATCCTTGCAAGAATCACATGCAAATTAAATCATACGATGCACAAGCACAACAGAGAACTAAAATAAAAAGAACCCTTAACAGATAATGAAGTACTTGATTAAAAAGAAAGATACTTGTTCATTATTATTATTATTACATTTAAAAAAGATCACCAAATATGGGATCGGAAAGACAAGGGTTCACAAAAATAAGAAGAAGATTCTCCAGTTCCCTTTCTGTCTTCTCCACCACGTTGAAGCGTCGGTCCTCCCGAGAAGTAGACGCCCAACGATCATCGCCATATTCGTTAGAAAAGGTGGCGATGACAACCCGGCGAGCCCGTATCTGGCTCAGCAAGTGAAAAGAACAGCCCCTCAGGACTTTGGTGATCAAGTGCGCTTCAAAGAAGAACTCAATCTTATCCTCGGCAGCGTCAAGCATTGCCGAGGAAATCTCTACTGGAGGAAGAGGAAGATCGGCGAGCACCGAGGCAAGGATCATCCGGAGCCAAATGAAGTGCGGAGGAAGAGGAGACCCCACACGAGTCAAAAGCTCGTACATTGCAGCATCGCACTGCTCGTCCGTAAAAGAAGGGTCCACCAAGCGCGCAGCAAAATGGGGAACGATGTCCCGGATCTGCACTTCCCATGGTTGTCGGCGGGCATAAGGGCGGTTGCAAGCCATGATCGAAGAAGTTCTCTGAAGATGAGAAAAGAAAAGGCTCGGCCTTGAGTTATATATAGACCCAAGCACAGAAAATTCTGTGCACAGTGGAATTATTTCCAAGACCCGAGAAATCAAAATTTCGGGGAAATACAAGTTTGACTTGAAAAGAGGAGATGAAAAGATATCTCAGGTGAAGCAACGCTTCATCTTCCCCCAATCAGAACAAAGCTTTTCTTTGAAAATTTAAACTTTAATAAATGAAGCAACGCTTCAGATCCTCTACGCTACGCGCAAAGCGCCACGTGTCAGAAGTTGATGCGTCAGCACAGCGCCCGAGGCAGTGCGTCCAATCAGAGCAAGGCTCTTTAAAAAATAAAAGTAAAGGAAGCAACGCTTCAGTTGCGCAAGTGCTGCGCGGCACGTGTCTGCGCGGCTGCGCAAGCGCTGCGCTGCGCGGCACGTGTCTGCGCGGCTGCGCAAGCACAGCTGCGCAAGCGCTGCGCTGCACGACGCGTGTCAAGCACAGCTGCGCAAGCGCAAGCGCTGCGCTGTACGACGCGTGTCTGCGCAGTTGCGCAAGCACAGCTACGCAAGCGCAGCGCTGCGCGACACGTGTCATACGCAGAGGCGTTTGCGCAAAACAGAATTAAAATTCTAAAGAAATCTTTTCTGTTCTTCTTAAAATAAGAAGGTTTTCTTCTGTAAAACAGAGGCTTTTGGATCAAAGATCCAACGGTGGGGAAAATTCCCCAAATCACTCAGAGAAAGATCTCTTTAACAAATTTAACTAGTTTATGAGCACTATAAAAAGGATCTCAGACCTCAATTCAAAGGTATCAACATTTTTGGGAGAAATCAAGAACTTCAAACAGAGAGAACTTTGAAGAATTAGAGAGAATTTCTCAAGAACAAGAGAAAAAGGTAAAAACTTTTAGAAAAAGAGAAAATTCTCTTAAAAACAGATCATTGATCTAAGAACAAGATCAATGATCTTCAAGAAAAAAGAAAAATAAACAATAACAGTGCCTTGCACTTTTTTATGAACCACTGGTTCTTTGAAAACAAAAAAAAACCTTGTTTTCTTTGATCTAAAATTGATCCAAAAGAATAAGAACAGTGCCCAGCACTTGCTAAAACTGCACTATTGCGCAAGCCGCCAGGAAGCGCCATGTGTCAGCAGTGCAACAACGCAGCGCACTGACGCAGCGCACTGCGCTGTTGCGCTTGCGCTCATCATAGCATGACACGTGCCACTTCCACATGCGCTTGCGCTCTTTAATTTGCGCAAAGCGCCTGACAAGCCATGTGGGGCACTGTCAGAGTATTTAATGCTCTGTATTATTAAGAAAAAGGACAGAGCCCAATTAAAAGGCCTAACAGGCCTAAAAAAAAATACTATGCATTTTAAAAAGGGCAGAGCCCAAACAAAATAGATGCTCTGCATCATTTATAAAAGGGCAGAGCCCAACCAAAACAAAGAAAAATAATGCAGTGAAGGGGCAAGGCCCTAGCACAGGTCCAATAGGCCAAAGACAAAAGAATATTGAAACTGGACTTAGCCCAGTCGTGGCCATAAGTCCTCAAATTAAATTGACTGAGCACGGCTGCTCCCTAAATCAATTTACATCCGGTTCGAGGGTACATCTCCGAACTCCTCTGACAGTTCTCGTTGTAATCCTTCAACGACGTCAGAGAGGTGACGGGTCCCAACGACCACACAAAAACACTGGACTGCGGGGTCCTTAAACTCGTGGACCGAGACGGCCTTAAACTAATATCGGACCGAGACGTCCTTAAACTAATATCGGACCGAGACGTCCTTAAACTAAAAGACCACCACGTCCTTAAACTGGCGACGGACCACTACGTCCTTAAACTGGCGACGGACCACTATGTCCCTAAACTGGAATATGGACCACCACGTCCCTAAACTGGAACACGGACCACTACGTTCCTAAACTGGAACAATAGAGCCTCCAAACGCTCTTTTGCCGGACCTAAGCGGTCCCGTTTAAGTTGATCTTAGCCCTAAATACGGCTAACGTATTCTTAAACATTCAAATGGACTATAAAACTCCAAATCAACTTTGGTTCAAGGGTACATCTCTGAACTCCTCTGACACCTATCGTTGTAATTCTTCAACGACATCAGAGAGGTGACGAGTCCTGACGGCCATATAATAAAGGGATCACCACGTTAAGTTGATCTTAGTCTCAAACAGGACTAACGTATCCTTAACGAACGTTTAAGTTGATCTTAGCCGCAATACGGCTAACGTATCCTTAAACTAAAAACACTAAACCCAAATCTAAGTAAATACGGATTTGGACTAATCCACGTCCTACGGGCGACGGCATTACTCAGTCTCCGTATACAATCCACGGGCAACCACAGACAAAAAAAACACACACGACACGAAGTGAAATTCTGGAGAAGGAGAAAGTTGTTACCACGATGCGGTAGCGTAATTAACTGCAGGGGCTTGCGCCTGCAGGGAAGAGCGTCCCCACAATCAAAAAACCCCTCTAGCGAGGGGGAATCTGACGAAGTCTGCTATATCGACCGCATCCGTCTAAACCTCCGATACACGGTGCCATAAATCAACTTGGCATCTTCGGAGAGGTAGACGGATAAAACCATATAGCATCTGCCCCGAATCTCAGGCAAGACGTCCTCACGTCTCGGCCGCCGTTCGGAGGGGAACAGATTCTGGCACGCCCGGTGGGACCTTTTCCTCTTTCCACTCCACACTTCGTGTGTCGTCTTCGCGAACCAATCGCGGTTTGTTAACGGTTGCCTTTGAATTTCAAGTTTACTAAGATTTGGTCTCTTGCTCGTTGCAGAAGAGAAGTCAAGCATCGATGGCCTCAACTTGTTCGAAGTGCTCCAACTGCAGTTGCAGCTCGCGTCCGGCCTCTACTAGGGGCATAACTTACGGGCCCCAAGCGGCCTCTTTGTTCACCATGCCCGTGGAGCAGATTACTCAAGCCACCACTGGGCTGTTTTTTGGAACTATGCTTCCGCCAACAAGCTTCAGCACCCCCGTGCCCATACAAGAAGCTTCTAAGAAGTCTGTCTTCGATCGACTTTCAGTTACTACGGCCCCTCTCAACGAGTCGCCCAACACCGGTGCCTCGGTCTTCTCCAGACTGGGCCAAAACTCCTGTGAGCCCACGATGAAGCTTGCAGTCCCGGAAAGGGTTATTCCAAAAAGAGTAGCCAAACCTGCTCCTGAAGTCGTCAAGGCGGCTTCTTCTGCTGAGAGATCGGTCTTTGCAAGGTTGACCGTCCCCATTCCTACTCCTGCTCTTGCGGCTCAAGAGACATCAGTCTTCAATAGGCTGACGCCGGCAACAGCCCCATACCTGAACAGGGGGCAAGAAGGAGCTGTTTCTGTCTCTGAGCTAATACCGACGACTCGTCGCGCCCGACGACGCCACTGGCGCCGGATAAGGAGAGCCGGGGGCAACTCCCCTTCTGGGATGACTCTGCCAACACCGACGGTGGAAGTTAACGCTGCTGTTCCAACCGGGAACAGCTTTGAGCTGTTGAATAGGGTACGCAGAAACTCGCCAGCTGCGGTCCTTAAAAGATCTCCTCCACCGGTAGAGATCGCCGTGGAAGCAGAAAAGCCAGAGCAGCCTATTCAATCGCTGTCCTCCAAGATCTATAAGACATGGCGACGAGTCCGAGAATCTGTCATTGATCTTAACTTCTCTCGCCAACAGAAGAAGTCGAAAGGTCGGTAAGAAGAAAATCCCCCAGTCAAGCAACGAAAGGTGACGACCGCTTGGGTGCCCAAAGCAACGGCCCCTTCAACTACTACGGCTCATAAGAGAAGGAGGCCAGAGAGAGTCCCTACACCTGCGGTAAATACCAAAAGAGGTGAACCCAAACGCCCTAGGTCTGGGGGCATTGTAGTTCATACCGTCTGTATGGCGTCTGGTAAAGAGGACAGCCGCATATCAACAGGTCATAGACCGCATACGCGGTCAGTGACCAAAGCTCAGGAGCAACAGCAAAAGCTCCAGGAGATGATGAATGCGATGGCCGTGCTTTAGGGGCCAAAAGAAAACCCTGAAACGTCCTCGGATGAACGCCAGGAAGAAGAAACTGTAGGGGTTCCTAGGCACACTAAGGAGGTCTCACAAGGCATCAACCATGCCAATTTCAAATTTTACGGGTGCCGAGAAACCCTAATACGGATCGTTAACTAGATGTCTAGGCGAAAAGAGAAACAAGTTAACAACTTAACTACAAGAACGGAAATACAACCTTTGTAGATCCGGTCCTCCACCTCCATAGCTCCGCAATGAAGTCTCCTCGCTGTCCAAATCGAGTCCCGGGCTCTAGCGTCGGCTTCATCGGAGAAATGGACGGGCTAGGTCGTCGACTACGATGCCGAAGATGATCTACGTCGAGGCAACACTAGATCAAGCTCCCACTTCACCAAGTCATAAAACTTGTGAAGAAAACACCCTATACTACTTGGCAAGAGGTAGAGGATGAAGAAATAGGAAGTGGGTTCACTTTAGAATTGGATTTCTCACTCTTTTTCATCAATCACCATTGATGGTCAAGCTTTTTCTTCTTGTAAAGAAGAAGAAGAAAAAGAAGATAATGATATGATAAGTTAATTCAAAAAGAAAAGAATATGAATACTTATCATATACAAACCATGGTTTAGTGTAGAGATTTTACTAAGGTTAGATGGAGTGGTTAGGGTTAAGCATGAGACAAAATGGTCACTTAGTCAAAGCTTCATGAAGCTTCAAGATGCAAACAAAGAAAGCCACCATTTTTCTCATTATGCCATTTAATTTCCAAAAAGAATAAATAAATATGTAAATGAATAAGAAAAGAAAACCCTAACCATTTATATAACCATGGTTTAATCTTTACACAAACCCAAGTTAACATGTATCATCAAACATGATACAATCAAGTGCACAAAAGTATATCACATATACAACTTGTGCAATGCAAGTGAGAAAATCCATTTAAAGTGAACCAATACTAGTTAATGCAAAGTAATATATCAAATATATAATTATACATTAAATCATTAAATCAACACTTGATTTAACGATCCGGTCATATCGCATATGACCGACTAATATCCAATGTATCGACTTATCGAATCAATCCTTGATTCGATAACTAGGTTATATCGCATACAACCATTCGATACATACATCGCGAGAATGAAATACGGTATCACATACATGCATTATTCTCGGTCCCGCACATATCTCATATGTGCTCCTATTTCGTTTCGCTTGAGCCAGGAAACCTCTGTGTAGGACTCTAAAGACTCGTCAATACGCCGGCAGCAGGTGATGATCATATCAAACACCCACAAGCCGCAAGCGGTCTGCTAAACGTAACGGCCACCCGGGTATTGAGCGATCAGAAGATCGACGAGCAAGCTCGCTCATACTCCTGTGAATCCAACCAGTAACACTTACCGTACAGTCCGGTCTGATCGTCTGATATGTCGCATATCTCGCCTAGGGGTGGTAAACGTCAGACCCCAATAGCTCGATAAGTCGTGTCGATATGAGGTCTATAACAATTCGAGAAACTACTGGTAACACTTACCAGTAAATCTCAGCAACCCTGGCCAGGGATTTCCGGTTATAGCCAATCGAACACAGCGCAACATCAACTCCCTAAACCGGGAGAGACGAATCCCCTCCTATCGCTCATTGCCTCCATGTGACTCGGGACTGTACCCAAAAACCACCATTTTGCACGCCCTCTTGGACGTGGTAAGATGGAAATCAAAGCACAGTGGGAACCACACAAGACTCTATGACGATCTCGGGTCAACAGACTACTCTGTACCAGTGTCACCAGAGAACTGCCATCTGACGTAAGGTATAATACCATCTGGGAGTTCTCGACGAGTCCGTCCAGTGTACCCAGTCTCTACTGAGCACCCGTATATCATCTCTGATGTCAAACACCAATGGATATGGGATCATCCATCGCCCATCTGTATGGGTCGAGAAGGTATACGCTAGTCTACTCTGGTATATCGATGCCCCGTCTCGATACACCCACGACTAGGGACCTTGAAGGATGTACTTATAGACTACCATGTCCCCACTAGTATGATCCGCATCATAGTCCAGGTAGTCAAGTACACATCCTAAGGGCTTTACCAACATGTAACAGAGAGACAATCAGTATACACGTTAAGGTAAAGTGTAACCAGATAGCATACTATCATGTCGAGCAAGAAAGTTCTCCCTATATATGTCCAAGCATCCACTACAATATACATCCAATGTACAGTAATGGCCTCTAGGGCATACATATAACTAACAGAAACCGACGCCGAATTCGTTCGTCGAATATTGGAGAAGAAGGACAAAGCCTGCTGAACAAGCAGCCAACATACAGCGTATGGGCCTCCTCTTCCAAGACATGATAGGGATGATGATACAAAAAGATCCTCCTGCTGAAGATCCCCCGATCATCCTTGAAAACGATAGGGGAGAGACGTCGAATCCTCCGCCAGCTCTGTCAGCAGCTAAAGAAGAGACAATCTCCAAAGCCGATCTGGACGAATACATAGCTCAGCAGATCCGGGTCCATCAAGTGACAGAAGCAGCGGGTCAGGTCGTAAAAACGGGGCGGCCATATCCAAGTTGGTACGACCAAATCAAGTACCCATCCGGTTACACAATTCCTAAGTTCCATATCTACAAGGGGACAGGCAATCCTCACCAGCACGTTGCCCAGTTCAGGGCACTCTGTGGCAACACCGGCGGTGACGACAAGCTGTTGCTTCGCCAGTTTGTTGGAAGCCTATCAGATACGGCGTTCGAGTGGTACTCTGAGCTCCCGAACGACTCTATTAAGACCTTCGCAGAGATGGAGCTACTGTTTACTCAGCGTTTTGCAAACGCCAGTGAACGTACCCCGATGACGGCACTGATTAACGCCAGGGTAAAGCCAGGCGAGACGTGGGTTCAGTACGCTATACGATGGAGGAACTTATGGTCGAAATGCGAGCAGCGCATTGAAGAAGCTCCCGCAGTGGGTATGTGTTAGTTATTTGTATGCCCTAGAGGCCAGTATTGTACAGATGATGTATATTATATTGGATGCTTGGACATATATAGAGATGACATTCTTGCTCGATATGATAGTATACTATCTGGTTGCTCTTTATCTTAACATGTATACTAGTCTTTTTAAACTGTCTTATAGTTACATGTTGGTAAAGCCCTTAGGATGTGTACTTGACTACCTGGACTATGATGCGGATCATACTAGTGAGGACATGGTAGTCTATAGTTACATCCTTCAAGGTCCCTAGTCATGGGTGTATCGAGACGGGGCATCGATATACCAGTGTAGACTAGCGTATACGCTTCTCGACCCATGAGATGGGCGATGGATGATCCCATATCCATTGATGTTTGAATTCAGAGATGGTATACGGATGCTCAGTGGAGACTGGGTACACTGGACGGACTCGCCGAGAACTCCCAGATGGCATTATACCTCACGTCAGATGGCAGTTCTCAGGTGACACTTGTGCAGGTTAGTCTGTAGACCCGAGATCGTCATAGAGTCTTGTGTGATTCCCACTGTGCTTTGATCTCCACCTTACCACGTCTATGAGGGCGTGCAAAACGGTGGTTTTTGGGTACAGTCCCGAGTCACATGGAGGCAATGAGCGATAGGAGGGGTTTTGTCTCTCCCGGTATTGGGGGTTGATGTTGCGCTGTGCTCGATTGGCCGTAACAGGGAAGTACCTGGCCAGGGCTGATCAGAGATTTGCTCGTAAGTGTTACCAGTAGTTTTTCGACCCGTTATGAGCCTCACATCGGCACGACTTATCGGTTATTGGGGTCTGACGTTTACCACCCCTAGACTTGATATGCGATATATCAGACGAACAGACCGGACTGTACGGTAAGTGTTACTTGTTGGATTCACAGGAGTGTGAGCGGGCTTGCTCGTCGATCTTCTGATCGCTCAATACCCGGGTGGCCGTTACGTTTGGCAGACCGCTTGCGGCTTGTGGGTGCTTGATATGATCATCACCTGCTGCCGGCGTATTGACGAGTCTTTAGAGTCCTACACAGAGGTTTCCTGGATCAAGCGAAACGAAATAGGAGCGCATATGAGATATGTGCGGGACCGAGAATAATGCGTGTATGTGATACCGTATTTCATTCTCGCGATGAATGTTTCGATTGGTTGTATGCGATATAACCTAGTTATCGAATCGAAGATTGATTCGATAAGTCGATAAATTGGATACTAGTCGGTTATGTGCGACATGACCGGATCATTGAATCAAGTGTTGATTTAATGATTTAATGTATAATTATATATTTGATATATTACTTTGTATTAACTAGTATTGGTTCACTTTAAAAGGATTTTCTCACTTGATGTGCACATTGTATATGTGATATATTTTTGTGTGCACTTGATTGTATCATGTTTGATGATACATGCTAACTTGAGTTTGTGTAAAGATTAAACCATGGTTATATGAATGGTTAGGGTTTTGTTTACTTATTCATTTATTAATTTTGATTATTTATTTTGGAAAAGAAAATGGAAATGGTGGCTTTCTTTGTTTCTTTCATGAAGCTTCATGAAGGGTTGAAAGCTTGACCATTTTTGTTTTATTCCCTTAACCTAACCATTCACCTAACCCTAGTTTACTCTCTACACTTGACCATGGTTAGTATATGATAAGTATTCATATTATTTTCATTAAAAAAGTGAGACTTATCATATTCTATCATCTTCTTCTTCTTCTTCAAGAAGAAAACTTGCCACCATTAATGGTATCTTGAGAAAAAGAGTGAGAAATCCAATTCTAAAGTGAACCCACCTTCTATTTCTTCATCCTCTACCTCTTGCCAAGTAGTATAGGGTGTTTTCTTCACAAGTTTCACAACTTGGTGAAGTTGGAGCTTGATCTTGAGTTGCCTCGACGTAGATCTTCTTCGGCATCGAAGTCGACAACCTAGTCCGCACATTTCTCCGATGAAGCCGATGCTAGAGTCCGAGATCCGATATGGACAGCGAGGGGATGTCTACATGGAGCTAAGGAAGTGGAGAACCGGATCTACAAAGGTTGTAGCCTCTTTCTTTTAGTTAAATTGGTAACTAGTTTCACTTTTCGCCTAAACTCTAGTCAATGAATCCGTATTAGGGTTTCTCGGCACTTGTAAAAATTTGAAATTGGCATGGTTGATGCCTTGTGAGACCTCTTTAGTGTGCCTAGGAACCCTACAGTGGTATCAGAGCCTAGCTAGAGCCTCAGGCGGTGTGTAGACGACGTTTGAAATCCAAACGAACATCGAAACCATAATCAAAAATGCTCTCTGGACATTTTTTAAAAACTGGGTTTTTTCCAGATTAAAAATTCTTAAAAAATTCAGCTGGAAGTTCTAAGAATTACGGTGCAAAAATTACCAAAAGATACGTCTAAAGCGCCGCGGAACCGCGGCAGAAGCCTGGCTTCTGCGGCGGTTCCGCGGCCATCTGATGACGTGAGCCTTCCAATTTTGCACAGTAATTTGTTTCTTGAGGTGCTGAGTTTTCTGGGATTTTTTAATCTGAACTCAAGAGTTGAGTTTTCTGGGGTGTTTTGGAGCTTCGAAGATTCGATCGGATTATCAAATTTTGTCTATGTGTTTTTCCGGATAATTTTAGAATATGTTAAAAAGTTCGACCGGATGTAAATACCCAATCTTTCCCATGCCGGGAAATTTCCAATTGTTGGACTTTTCCGTAGTTTAATGACGTTCTAAGTAGTGCAAGTAATGCGATGGTCCCTCCAGAAGACAACAAACCTTAACTCGATTATGTGACCGTCTTGAACTGCCCTTTGAACCTTAGGGTTTGGGGCAGTACGACGTGCCACATGTGAGGCGTTGGCTTGACCCTTCTACGGCTGGACCGTTGGTACTGAGGCATGAAGTGAATGTCTTTGAACTTATTTCATGTGTTGAACGGTTTCGGGAAAACTTGGGTGTTCGACTGTTCGATCGGAATGTTTAATATTTTCTATTTATCCGGAATGGGATACAATAATTGGAATTCACAAACAGTTATGAGATAACTGAATGAATGTTATAAATCTAGCGGTTTAGTCTCACTTGATATTGAAAATAGTTTTCGATAATGAGACTAAAATGCGGGGTTCATAATTGTTAGGCATGTGATGTCTATGTATTTCATTTGATTAGGCATACGATGTCTAAAGAGGTTGCGGATTCCAACTGTTGTAGTTTTACACTTTCTTTTCTGTGACCGTAAGTGTAATATGTGATATCGCCGGTTTCGTTGCTATATGTCAACGACAATTGGGATGCGCATATTTACTTACGTTGATGTCTTGTGATGTTATGTGTTGCTGGATATGTTATATTGGATCGTCGTGTTTGAGTAGCCGGGGTTTTTTTTTATGTGAGATGAGTGTTTTTCATTTTCATTCATGTAAAAAAAAAATGTATGTAATATTCTTTTATTGGGGCACTTCCAGGTTGCGGAAGATGTCACCGTTGATGTATATTATTTACTTTTCCGCATTAGAATAGACCCAAGGAGGGGAGCACAAGTAACCGGGTTCTACGGTCCAGTGGGAGACCATCTCGAGGAGTCGAGTCCGGGTCTCCTAACCCTAGAATTGGTAGGGTTGCTTGCCGCTCTCGTAGGGGTCTAGGGGTGTGGGATTGGCTATTCATCACGACCGTGGAATCCGTGTTTTATACTGGCTCGTATTAAAAACACGGACGTCCTAGTATATCCAATATTTCATATGATATTTTCTGCTGCGATATCTGTGATGTGATCATTTGATATGTTCTGATGGATACTGTATATAGTATATATGATATATTATATAGACGTTACTTATGTTTTGCACCCGCACTAGCCCTGCCCTGCTCTGTCGTTAGTTACCTAACCTAACGGTGCACGAGCGGACATCGAGGCAAATGCGGATGGCATAAGTGTACGTCGTATTTATCTGTGATGCTTAGGTGACTTAAATGACGGGACTTCATTAATGTGATTAATGAAAGAAAAGAAACCTAAAAGATGTTGTAGAATCAAATTTTAAATAAAAAAGGGTAGCTACAGTTTTGCTTTGCATAGTGGTATATATGATATACCCTGCACCTTATTCGATGAGGAAAGGGCCGAGATCCCTTCACCGGGAGTGACCCCTTAGCAATAACTGGCAGATGCTACACACTCGGTTTGCTTTTGATTGTTTTTGGAGTTTTGCTTTGCACAGCGATATATATGATATATCCCGCACCTGATTCGACGAGGAAAGGGCCGACGATCCCTTCACCGGGAGTGACCCCTTTAGCAAAACTAGAAAAGCCTCAAAATCACTCCATTTCAAAACTTCATTCGATTATACAACGATATCAAGTTCATTACGCAATAGGTTTTCAGAAAAACCTGTCGTAGCCCTCCGTCATTTCAGATAAGAACTGTTTAGTATTCGTGCTGCGTTTGTTGGCCTTTGTCAAGGCGTAGTGTGCGGTAGCTGAATAGTGCTTATCTGCTTGTGCATGTGATACAGATTGTTTCAGGATAGTCGTACGACCTTGTTGGCCTTTGTCAAGGGTCGTGCGGGTGGGTTTGATTCAATTAAGAAATGACGGGTTGAACTTGACTAGCATCCTATGATTTGTTGGCCTTTGTCAAGGTCATAGGACGCTAGGGGCAAAATATTATCGGGAATTTCAAGTGTTGAAATTTGCAATGAGATTGCATACCTTCTATGAGATAGTTGGATCCCGATACCCACTGCGAGTAAGAGTTACTCCTGGGAGAGTTTTACACATTACAATTAGCCGATCAAGCAGGTGTCTAGAAAGGTGTCAACGAGGTTACGCCTCTGGGAAAACGAGGTTTACTTTAATTAGGTCCGTGCGAAAGCACGGGGAACCTCCCTCAAAGTACCGACACTGGCCTGGCTGAAAGATCAGCGAAGTTGTAAGGTGTAATTAATCCCGGCTAGTCTTTCCTTTTAGGGTTTGAAGGAAGATTTGATAAAAACCAGTGGGAGCCATCCTGATTAGATAAGATAATAACCAATCTGATCTTGCAAGAGCATACGCTAAAGTGTTTTCTTCTCTCTCTCTCCAGGTAGCGACCATTTCATGACCTAATCAAGATAATAATATGGATGTATTGACCGAACCCGCATGTTATACTGTGCTGGGGAACGTTGGTTCCGTTCTTTCTTATAAGAGTTATAGGACTGAACATGATATAGGGGAATACCAGGATTCCCATGCCACCCGATTGAAGAAAGTACATGTTGATGCATTTTCTTCGGGTGTGTTCGTTACAGAGAACCGTTTCTCCATTTGCCCTACGTCTTGGGTATTAGATACCGGGTCAGGATCCCATATATGTAATCAGTTACATGGGCTAAGGAAAGGTAGAGAACTTGGAGAAGGTGATAAAGACATTAAAGTTGGAAATGGTGCAATTGTTGCAGCGAAGACTGTCGGGGAATATCACCTTGCATTACCAACTGGTAATACATTGGTTCTGAACGAATGCTATTACATGCCGAACCTGATATGCAACATTATATCGGTCTCTTTGTTGAGTAAAGAGGGATATAATTTTGTATTACAGGACAATGTTATGAACATTTTCCGTAACCAAAAGTTGGTTGGATCAGGCACGTTGTGCAATGGCATTTATGTTCTAAATCAATCAACAGTTCTGAGCATAACAAACACACACAAGAGGAAGAGTTCAGAACTGAACGAATCCTTCTTATGGCATTGTAGACTGGGTCACATCAATGCGACATGACTGGCTAAGTTGCATAAGGATGGATATTTGAATCCGTTTGAATTTTCATCTTATGACACTTGCCAGTCATGTCTCAAATGAAAGATGACCAAAACTCCGTTTACAGGACACGGAGATAGAGTTACCGAACTCTTGGGACTGATACATAGTGATGTATGCGGTCCCATGTCTACACATGCCAGGGATGGTTCTTCGTACTTCATTACATTCACTGACGATCTCTCTAGATTCGGATATGTGTTCCTGATGAAACACAAATCAGAAGCTTTTGAGAAATTTAGAGAATATAAACAAGAAGTCAAGAACCAAACCGGAAAAAGTATTAAAATCCTTCGATCTGATCGAGGAGGTGAATACTTAAGCAATGAATTCCTGGACTTCCTAAAAGAGAATGGGATTCTCTCTCAGCTGACTCCTCCATATACACCACAGCACAACGGTGTATCAGAACGGAGGAACCGCACCCTATTAGATATGGTGCGCTCTATGATGAGCACAGCTGAGTTACCTATTTCCTTTTGGGGATATGCGCTGGAAACAGCAGCATACCTATTGAATCAAGTTCCAACTAAATCTGTACCTACCACACCATATGAGATATGGAGTGGGAAGAGACCATGTCTTAAACGAGTTAAGATATGGGGTTGCCCGGCCTATGTCAAAAGGCAAAATCCGGACAAACTCGAGGCACGGTCAGTTCTATGCAAGTTTGTGGGATGTCCCAAACATTCATATGGATATCTTTTCTACCATGCAGAGGAACAAAAAGTGTTTGTTTCTCGACATGCCACCTTTTTGGAAAAAGAATTTCTTGCAAAAGAAATTAGTGGGGATAAGGTAGAACTGGAAGAAATTCCGGCTACACAAACTCAAACTGAAGATTTAGTGGAACCAGAGGATTCAATAGCTCCAAATAAACCTCAGCCTCTCCGCCGATCTAGTAGGGTTCCTCGCCCACCTGAGCGATACTACGGTTTTCTCATGGATGGTGGGAGCGAGGATTGCATCATGGAGGATGATGACCCAACTAGTTTCGAGCAGGCCATCACGAGTAGGGACTCAGTGAAATGGCTGGATGCTATGCGGTCCGAGATGGAATCCATGTACACCAACAAAGTATGGACTTTGGAAGTTGCTCCTGAAGGGGTAAAACCCATTGGGAGCAAGTGGATCTTCAAGAAAAAACTTGGTGTAGATGGGAAAGTGGAGACTTTCAAAGATAGACTTGTTGCAAAAGGTTTTCGTCAAAGACCAGGTGTGGACTATGACGAAACCTTTTCTCCAGTGGCTATGCTTAAATCCATCCGGATCATGCTTTCCATCGCTGCGTATCATGACTATGAAATCTGGCAAATGGATGTTAAGACCGCTTTTCTAAATGGTGATTTAGAAGAGTGCGTATACATGACTCAGCCAGAGGGCTTCGTAGACAGTGGGAGCAGCGGGAAGGTGTGCAAGCTGCTTAAATCCATTTATGGATTAAAGCAAGCATCGCGGAGTTGGAACATCTGCTTTGACATCGTTATCAAAGAGTTTGATTTCGTCAAAAACCCAGATGAACCTTGTATCTACAAGAAGGTGGCAGAGAGTAAGGTTGTCTTCCTCGTATTGTACGTGGACGACATACTCTTGATAGGAAATGATATTCCTATGCTGCAATCGGTCAAGCTCTTCTTATCACAAAGATTCTCGATGAAAGATCTTGGTGATGCCTCCTGCATATTGGGAATTAGGATCTATAGGGATAGATCCAAACGGATATTGGGATTGTCCCAATCCAGGTACATTGACACCATACTAAAGAGGTTTAGTATGGAAGAATCCAAGTGTGGGAACTTGCCCACGATCTCTGGAGTCACTCTCTCCAAAGAGATGTCTCCCAAGACTGATTTGGAGAGAGCTCGCATGCAAGGGATACCCTATGCTTCGGCTGTAGGCTCTATCATGTACGCGATGCTATGTACCAGACCTGATGTAGCATACTCACTAAGTGTAGTGAGCAGGTATTAAGCTGATCCTGGAGAGAGTCACTGGACAGCTGTGAAGAGCATTCTCAAGTACTTGCAAAGGACTAAAGAGATTCTCTTGGTGTATGGTAACGGAGAACTCCAAGTGGAGTCCTTTACCGATTCGAGCTTCCAGAGTGATAAGGACGACTCTAAGTCGCAGTCGGGATTTGTCTTTACCCTTTACGGAGGGGCGGTTAGCTGGAAGAGTTCCAAGCAGGAACCGTGGCAGACTCGACGATGGAGGCTGAATACATCGCTGCCAACGATGCTGCTAAAGAGGCTGTCTGGATCAAGAAGTTCATTACTGAACTTGGTGTGGTTCCATCCATTGAGCATACAATACCTTTGTATTGCGATAACAATGGAGCGGTGGCTTTGGCCAAGGAACCCAGGTCCTATCAGTGATCCAGGCATATTCTGAGGCGGTATCACCTGATCCGGGAGATAGTTGATCTCCGGGAGATCGAGGTCAGGAGGGTTGACACGAAGAACAACACAGCGGATCCACTCACGAAGGCCATTCTCCAAATACAGTTTGAGAGACTCTTCGGGATGTTCGGTATGCGATACTACAGCAGCTGGCCTTAGTGCAAGTAGGAGATTGTTAGTTGTATGTATGCCCTAGAGGCCAGTATTGTACAGATGATGTATATTATATTGGATGCTTGGACATATATAGAGATGACTTTCTTGCTCGATATGATAGTATGCTATCTGGTTGCTCTTTATCTTAACATGTATACTAGTCTTTTTAAACTGTCTTATAGTTACATGTTGGTAAAGCCCTTAGGATGTGTACTTGACTACCTGGACTATGATGCGGATCATACTAGTGAGGACATGGTAGTCTATAGGTACATCCTTTAAGGTCCCTAGTCGTGGGTGTATCGAGACGGGGCATCGATATACCAGTGTAGACTAGCGTATACGCTTCTCGACCCATGAGATGGGCGATGGATGATCCCATATCCATTGATGTTTGACTTCAGAGATGGTATACGGGTGCTCAGTGGAGACTGGGTACACTGGACGGACTCGCCGAGAACTCCCAGATGGCATTATACCTCACGTCAGATGGCAGTTCTCAGATGACACTTGTGCAGGTTAGTCTGTAGAACCGAGATCATCATAGAGTCTTGTGTGATTCCCACTGTGCTTTGATCTCCACCTTACCACTTCCATGAGGGCATGCAAAACGGTGGTTTTTGGGTACAGTCCCGAGTCACATGGAGGCAATGAGCGATAGGAGGGGTTTCGTCTCTTCCGGTATTGGGGGTTGATGTTGCGCTGTGCTCGATTGGCCGTAACAGGAAAGTCCCTGGCCAGGGCTGATCAGAGATTTGCTCGTAAGTGTTACCAGTAGTTTCTCGACCCGTTATGAGCCTCACATCGGCACGACTTATCGGTTATTGGGGTCTGACGTTTACCACCCCTAGACTTGATATGCGACATATCAGACGAACAGACCGGACTGTACGGTAAGTGTTACTGGTTGGATTCACAGGAGTGTGAGCGGGCTTGCTCTTCGATCTTCTGATCGCTCAATACTCGGGTGGCCGTTACGTTTGGCAGATCGCTTGCGGCTTGTGGGTGCTTGATATGATCATCACCTGCTGCCGGCGTATTGACGAGTCTTTAGAGTCCTACACAGAGGTTTCCTGGCTCAAGCGAAACGAAATAGGAGCGCATATGAGATATGTGCGGGACCGAGAATAATGCGTGTATGTGATACCGTATTTCATTCTCGCGATGAATGTTTCGGTTGGTTGTATGCGATATAACCTAGTTATCGAATCGAAGATTGATTCGATAAGTCGATACATTGGATACTAGTCGGTTATGTGCGACATGACCGGATCATTGAATCAAGTGTTGATTTAATGATTTAATGTATAATTATATATTTGATATATTACTTTGCATTAACTAGTATTGGTTCACTTTAAAAGGATTTTCTCACTTGATGTGCACATTGTATATGTGATATATTTTTGTGTGCACTTGATTGTATCATGTTTGATGATACATGCTAACTTGAGTTTGTGTAAAGATTAAACCATGGTTATATGAATGGTTAGGGTTTTGTTTACTTATTCATTTATTAATTTTGATTATTTATTTTGGAAAAGAAAATGGAAATGGTGGCTTTCTTTGTTTCTTTCATGAAGCTTCATGATGGGTTGAAAGCTTGACCATTTTTGTTTTATTCCCTTAACCTAACCATTCACCTAACCCTAGTTTACTCTCTACACTTGACCATGGTTAGTATATGATAAGTATTCATATTATTTTCATTAAAAAAGTGAGACTTATCATATTCTATCATCATCATCTTCTTCTTCTTCAAGAAGAAAACTTGCCACCATTAATGGTATCTTGAGAAAAAGAGTGAGAAATCTAATTCTAAAGTGAACCCACCTCCTATTTCTTCATCCTCTACCTCTTGCCAAGTAGTATAGGGTGTTTTCTTCACAAGTTTCACAACTTGGTGAAGTTGGAGCTTGATCTTGAGTTTCCTCGACGTAGATCTTCTTCGGCATCGAAGTCGACAACCTAGTCCGCACATTTCTCCGATGAAGCCGATGCTAGAGTCCGAGATCCGATATGGACAGCGAGGGGACGTCTACGTGGAGCTAAGGAAGTGGAGAACCGGATCTACAAAGGTTGTAGCCTCTTTCTTTTAGTTAAATTGTTAACTAGTTTCACTTTTCGCCTAAACTCTAGTCAACGAATCCGTATTAGGGTTTCTCGGCACTTGTAAAAATTTAAAATTGGCATGGTTGATGCCTTGTGAGACCTCTTTAGTGTGCCTAGGAACCCTACAGTATGTTTGTGGGAACCCTCGATCCACAAGCAACCATCTTGCAGTTTATGATGTTTTTCAAGCCGACTACCTTTCAGGCCTTGTTGACAAGCTAGCGCAAATGGATCAGATGGGCCATAAACCCCCTCTTCCAAAGCCGGACTCCCGAAATGACAAGGGGAAGGGAAAAGCGATCGTTGTTGCTAATGCTCAACAACAACCGAGCGACTCGAAGCCGGTTGCTCGTCAAAATAATGTGCGTCCGTACTTAGCCCTTGAAGAGAGGCTAGGACGTTCTTACTCCTTTCCCCGCGATAAAATGAGAAGGTTATTCGAACTGGCGTTGCGCAACCGACTCATAAATCTGTCGGATCCAAAACGCCCGTTACAACCAAGTGACGTCAACGAGCCCAACTACTGTCCTTATCATCGAGTACCGGGTCATCCGATCGAGGATTGCTACGTTTTCAAAAATTGGCTTGAAAACCAGTACCGACAGGGCAAATTCGCGTTATCTGACAAATGGAAGGTGAATCCCCCGCAGCCCCACACCTCTAAAGGGACGAATACGCCGGGGGCAACATGCTCCATCGTTGAAGAAACTCCTTGGGAGGTTGTATTATCATCCAAGACAAAGAGGATGCTAAACGACCTTCAGACATGTCCATAAATCAAGTGGAAGAACCCGTTGGAACCGCAGGTCATTGAAGGGATGTTGAAACAACGTCCAACTCCAAAGGCCGATGGTGGTGGCTCAAGCACTCGCAACCAGTCGTCAAAATTTTCGAAAAAGAAGAAGAAGAAGTCAAAGAAGCCCGTGAGGCCTGATGACAAGCGCACGGACTTGCAAAAACAAATCGACACGCTGGAGGAATACAACCAGAAGGCACGGACTCCCATTACATTCCAAGAGTTCCTCAATCACGTCTTTCAAAAGGAAGATGAGGGAGAAAGTTCATCTGATGAATCTGAAGAATACATGGCGAGCTGTCATGTGATTTCTCATTCGCTCATGAACGATGAGGAGACTTCTTGTACTGAAACGCTGGGGGCAGATACCGAATCAAAATTTCTGGGACCATCGGATGAAGTAATTGACGCATTCCTTAATGAAGCTCGTTTGAAAAGTAAAGTTGATCGAGAACGTGAGGCGATAATATTTGAAAGGGCCAAGCGCCAACGACTTGATGAAAGAGCTGAGATGATCCCGCTGGAGCAAAGTACACCCACTGCGGATAAAAGCTAATTCAAGATGAGGAAAAGGTTTGCTAAGGCCATATCAATGGGCTTGAAGCTACCATCCTCCGAAGGAAAAATTACTGGTGAAATAGAAATGCACCCCTCCTATTGCTTATATCATCAGAAGATTTCGCACCCCACTGAAGAGCGCAAGACCTTCAATAGATGGTGGCAAGGATATGTTACTCATCGACAACGCTTTAAGAGGGAAAAGCGTAAAACTCGTCGGGAGCAAAGAAATACGACCGAAGGGCTTAAAAGAACTACCGGCGATTGTCGCATGGTTAACACCAGTGGGTCACAAGTGCCTACATTCGGGAGCGATTCTGATGAGGAGCTGGAACTTGCCCCTCTCTTTAAAGAGTCCGCTTCGAGAAAAGAAGAAGAACCGAAGGTTTGCGAAAATATCCGGCTACGTAATCGCACGCTGCCCAAAAGAAACCTTGGACTCTCGAACAGAAAAGATAAAGGGAAAGAAAAGGTCTCTGAAGATATCGTCTTAGATGACCAAGTTCTGGGGGAGCTAAGCGCCAAAGACCCACCAAAGAAGAATAAGGTGGATTACAACGTCTTAGCATATCTGAGGAAGCTGCCCTCACAGCATAGCATTCTTGACGCCCTTTTACTATCAAAAGAGGCGAGAGATTCGTTAATTAAGGCACTACAGGACCCGGAGCAGTTCCAAGCTTTCCTGGCTGAAGAAAAAATGAAGGATGAATTGGAGGACGTGCACATGGCAGATGTCACTTTTGGCGATGAAGACCTTCTACTTGGGACGTGCGAACACAATCGGCCCCTCTACGTCACGGGATACTGCCATGATATAAAGATAGGCAAAATCCTGATCGATAACGGGTCGTCCGTTAACCTACTCAATGTGCGGGTGTTAAAGGAAATCTGCATGAGCGTTCAACACCTTGCTCGGGACAAGATCACCATCTCCGGGTTTGACTCCCAATCATCAAAGACTCTTGGATCTGTGATACTAACGCTACGCTTCGGGCTGCTCGTCACGGACATTAAATTCCACGTCATAGACTCCAAGACGTGCTACAACGCTCTGCTCGGCCGACCATGGTTACACGAGTATAACATCATCCCTTCTACACAGCATCAGCGTATGAAATATTTTAGGGATGGTATCGAGTATACCGTGACGGGGGAATTGAATCCGTTTTCCGTAAACGAAGTTCGCAAATATGAAGATGCCAAATACTTCTTACCGAGTTTCGAAGACACGGAAAGGTGTCACAAGCCGGAGAATAAAACTAACGCTACCATCCCTGTCTTCGGCAGTGATACCGAGGAGGAAGAGGAGAGAGTTTATTCGGGTCCGCCCCAACACAACAAGCCAGGACCGTCCGCTCCTACGTTGATCTTTGGTAGCGACTCGGAAGATGAGATCCATGCTGTATTCTCTGCTCGACCTTCAATACGAAAGTCCGCTGACGAAGAACAAAGTCTACAAGTCGCTATGGTGCCGCTTAAACACCATAAAGAACTGGATGCACTTAATATTTACAATGTAGAAGCGCTGCAAACGTTCTATATCCCTCCCAGGCGAGAGAGCGAGAAAGCAATTCTGTTCTACCGCTTTGAAGAAACCAAGGTGGAGAAAGAAATCTGGCATGGCGCAGATCCTACGCTGGACAGACTTCAACCCATCCGTCTACCCAGATATTATACGGAAGGTTTAAAAAAGCTGCTGAAATGCCAGGGGATATCCTTCAAACAGACCGTTCGAAAAGCCAAGTTCTACGACAAAGTCTGGAACGTTCCTGGGACTCAACGCAAGCTGCCTAATGGGAGGATGGAGACTATCGGGCTCGGATACATTCGCTCCAAGAAATGAGAGCTGCTCCGCGACTGTTACGTCGTACACGACTTCAATGAAGAAGCAGATGCGCAACGGGAGGACACCAATCCTGAACCAGTAAAAGTTCCTGATGCAAAAGTGCCCAGTCTGTTCATCAATGATACTCTGTACAATAGGTCGTTTGATTCTCTGTGGCTGAGATGCTTAGGACCTGACGAAGCGAAAAGAGTCGTCCAGGAAGTTCATGACGGACTCTGCGGTTCTCACCAAGCGGGCCCAAAGATGAAGTTGAAGATCAAACGGATGGGCTACTACTGGCCCACGATGATTCAAAATTGCCTGGAATATGCAAAGCAATGTCACTCATGCCAAATTCATGGGGACTTCATCCATCAGCATCTGAATCCACTACATCCAACGATGGCTAGCTGGCCATTCGAAATGTGGGGGACTGATATAGTCGGCCCCATCGAACCAGCATCGTCTAGAGGACATCGTTTTATCCTAGAGACGACTGACTACTTCTCTAAGTGGGCAGAAGTGGTACCGCTGAGGGAAGTAAAGACGGAGAATATCCTCCATTTCTTCAAGATGCATGTCATATATCGGTTTGGAACGCCAAGACGAATCATCTCCGATAACGGGCCAGCCTACAGAAGCCACAAAATCAGTCGCTTCGCGCAACAGCATAATATAGACTGGAGATATTTCTCAGTTTATAATCCGCGAGCTAACGGTCTAGCTGAGGCCTTCAACAAGACCTTGACGAAGATCATGAAGAAAACGGTGTCACGAAATAAGAAAGACTGGCACGAAAGACTGCAAGAAGCTCTCTGGGCGTATCGAACTACGTTTAAAACGGCCACGAACGCAATGCCATATGCATTGGTATTCGGTACAGAAGCAGTACTCCCTATCGAGATAGAATTACCCTCTCTACGAGTGGCAGTCCACTACGAGCTGACGGACGAAGAAAACGCTCACCTTCGGCTTGAAGAGCTTAACGCCCTTGATGAAGCCCGGCTCATAGCACAGCAAAATCTGGAAGCTTATAATGCAAAGATGACGCGCTCATATGAAAGATTGGCCCGACTGAGGACATTCCGCCAAGGCGAACTTGTGCTAATGGTCAAAAGGCCTATGATTCCCAATCGCGCCAAGCGAGGAAAATTCGAACCAAATTATGAAGGCCCATACATCATAGATAAGGTCTACCAGGGTAGGGCCTATCTACTCATGGACATGCACGGTGAAAGGCCTTTCAGGCCAATAAACGGTCGCTTCCTAAAGAAATACTACGCTTAATGAGCCATAGCCTAGGTCAATGGTAGATGACGACGACTATGTCCGCTCGCTATCTTCCTAAGCTCAAGCTTTATAAGCAGTAGCCAGCCTTCTCCATGACGGACCGAAACGTCCTTAAACTAATAGCGGACCGAAACGTCCTTAAAACTACTACCGCAGCGTCCTTAGGCTGATGAGATGAATAAAAAAAAAGAGAAAAAGAAAATAATTAAAAAAAAATGATGATAAAAACGGTATGTCCATAAGCAAAAAGGGCACGGATGAAAACCCGAAAGGGCTCCGTGAGTAAAAACAGCAGGACTACCGGCGAGTGTTCGTGAAAACCCGAAAGGGCGCGACCTCGTAAAAAAAAAAAGTAAATAAAAATAAAAAGAATTAAAAAAAACGGTATGTCCATAAGCAAAATGGGCACGGATGAAAACCCGAAAGGGCTCCATGAGTAAAAACAGCAGGACTACCGGCGAGTGTTTGTGAAAACCCGAAAGGGCGCAACCTCGTTAAAAGACACTTATAGGGTCCTTTCGACCTTGTAAGGAGAAACCACCCGCGTGAGATCCTTACGACTCACAAGGGAGCAACACACTTAGGCATCCCCACAATTCCTAAGGAGAAAATACACTTGTGGGATCCTCACGACTCGCAAGGAGAACTCTCCTATGGGACCCTCACGGCTCATAAGATTTGAAAGTCTTAAGTTACAGAGACCTAAACCTGTGCTTAAGCAATCCCCACAACTTCCGATATTGCCCTACAAGTGGCTCAATACTGACCCTTGTATACAATCCATGGGCGTGAATAAACATTTCCCTAACCAAGTCTCATGCGTGACTGGGGATATGTTCGCATGGTAAACGACCCTTGTAAATCCTCTCGATTTACAAGGAGAAAACCCTCTTGTAGGATCCTTACGACTTACAGAGGAACAAACACTTAGGAATCCTCACGATTCCTAAGAAGAAAATACACCTACAAGATCCTCACGACTTGTAGGGAGAAATACCTTTGTGAGACCCCTACGGCTCATGAAGTCAAAAGCCTTAGTCGGCGGGACCTTAACCCTGTTCGCTAAGCCACCTTTGTTCGACACCGACGGAGGCAAATGATGATTCGCTCCTGGCAATATCCCAGTTGTAGCGGTGCTGATGCTGAAATCGGTGTCTAACTTCAGGTTTCCGGCGAAAAGCCAATAGGCCGCACATGCATACGAAATAGCCGAAATGATAGGGTAACTTGCAATAAAAAGCAGCAAGTAAAAATGTGTGCATGAAAAATAGCCGAAATGATTGGGCAACTCGCAATAAAAAGCAGCGAGTAAAAATAAAATAAATAGCCGAAATGATTGGGCACCGCGAAAAATAGCCGAAATGATTGGGTAATCGCGACCTTCGCGATATAAAAGCTGAAATGATAGAGTATCGCGGAAATAAAACAAAAAAAAATGATGATAAAACTTTGGCCCTACAGTTAAGATCACATCGATCCCTGTATACAATCCAAGGGCGTAAATAAAGAGGGAACCATATTTTCCCAACAGGCTCCGCCAGAAGACGAAGCCAAATCTCGACGGTTCAGTCCAACTCCGAAGAAACCAGTGTCTTCAGCAGATTCCTCGACTCACGGATACAAACACTCCTTGACGAGAGCCTCCTGATCCGCGTCGACTCGCAGAGCCACCAGTGCCTCAGTGGGAAATCGTCGACTCGTTTTAGACCCCAAGGAAACAAATAATCCTTGGCGCTAGGGAAACAAATAATCCTTAGCGAATTCCTCGACTCACGGATACAAACACTCCTTGACGAGAGCCTCCTGATCCGCGTCGACTCGTAGAGCAACCAGTTCCTCCGTGGGAAATTCTTGACTCGTTTCAAACCCCAAGAAAACAAATAATCCTTGGCGCTAGGGAAACAAATAATCCTTAGCAAATTCCTCAACTCACGGATACAAACACTCCTTGACGAGAGCCTCCTGATCCGCGTCGACTCGCAGAGCAACCAGTGCCTCCGTGGGAAATTCTCGAATCGTTTCAAACCCCAAGGAAACAAATAATCCTTGGCGCTAGGGAAACAAATAATCCTTAGCAAATTCCTCGACTCACGAATACAAACACTCCTTGACGAGTGCCTCCTGATTCGCGTCGACTCGCAGAGCAACCAGTGCCTCCGTGGGAAATTCTCGACTCGTTTCAAATCCAAAGGAAACAAATAATCCTTGGCGCTAGGGAAACAAATAATCCTTAGCAAATTCCTCGACTCACGGATACAAACACTCCTTGACGAGAGCCTCCTGATCCGCGTTGACTCGCAGAGCAACCAGTGCCTCCGTGGGAAATTCTCGACTCGTTTCAAACCCCAAGGAAACAAATAATCCTTGGCACTAGGGAAACAAATAATCCTTAGCAAATTCCTCGACTCATGGATACAAACACTCCTTGACGAGAGCCTCTTGATCCGCGTCGACTCGCAGAGCAACCAGTGCCTCCGTGGGAAATTCTTGACTCGTTTCAAACCCCAAGGAAACAAATAATCCTTGGCGCTAGGGAAACAAATAATCCCTAGCAAATTCCTCGACTCACGGATACAAACACTCCTTGACGAGAGACTCCTGATTCGCGTCGGCTCGCAGAGAAACTAGTGTCTCCGTGGGAAAATTCTCGATTCGTCTCAACTTGCAAGATGAAGCCTCAGGCAGCAAGGACTAAAAAACTTGCTTCCTGAACAATGGGACCCTGCAAGTCGATCCAAAAAGATCTCTTGCATACTATTCACGGGTCTCACTCTCCAAAGTCAAATCTCGACAAGGAGGGAAACAACCGCTTACGGGCCCTCTTGACTCGTAAGAGGGAAAAATTTTCTTACAGGATCCTTACGACCTATAAGAGAAAACCACACTTAGGAATGTTAGTTATATGTATGCCGTAGAGGCCATTACTATACATAGGATGTATATTGTAGTGGATGCTGGGACATATATAGGGAGGACATTCTTGCTCGACATGATAGTATGCTATCTGGTTACACTTTACCTTGACATGTACACTGATTGTCTCTCTGTTACATGTTGGTAAAGCCCTTAGGATGTGTACTTGACTACCTGGACTATGATGCGGATCATACTAGTGGGGACATGGTAGTCCATAAGTACATCCTTCAAAGTCCCTAGTCGTGGGTATATCGAGACGGGGCATCGATATAGCAGAGTAGACTAGCGTATACCTTCTCGACCCATATAGATGGGCGATGGATGATCCCATATCCATTGGTGTTTGACATCAGAGATGATATACGGATGCTCAGTGAAGACTGGGTACACTGGACGGACTCGCCGAGAACTCCCAGATGGTATTATACCTTACATCAGATGGCAGTTCTCTGGTGACACTGGTACAGAGTAGTCTGTTGACCCGAGATCGTCATAGAGTCTTGTGTGGTTCCCACTGTGCTTTGATTTTCATCTTACCACGTCCAAGAGGGCGTGCAAAACGGTGGTTTTTGGGTACAGTCCCGAATCACATGGAGGCAATGAGCGATAGGAGGGGATTCGTCTCTCCCGGTATAGGGAGTTGATGTTGCGCTGTGTTCGATTGGCAATAACCGGAAATCCCTGGCCAGGGTTGCTGAGATTTACTGGTAAGTGTTACCTGTAGTTTCTAGAACTGTTATAGGCCTCATATCGACACGACTTATCGAGCTAATGGGGTCTGACGTTTACCACCCCTAGGCAAGATATGCGACATATCAGACGATCAGACCGGACTGTACAGTAAGTGTTACTGGTTGGATTCACAGGAGTATGAGCGGGCTTGCTCGTCGATCTTCTGATCGCTCAATACCCGGGTGGCCGTTACGTTTAGCAGACCGCTTGCGGCTTGTGGGTGTTTGATATGATCATCACCTGATGCCGGCGTATTGACGAGTCTTTAGAGTCCTACACAGAGGTTTCTTGGCTCAAGCAAAACGAAATAGGAGCGCATATGAGATATGTGCGGGACCGAGAATAATACGTGTATGTGATACCGTATTCTATTCTCGCGATGAATGTATCGATATGGTTGTATGCGATATAACCTAGTTATCGAATCAAGGATTGATTCGATAAACCGATACATTGGATATTAGTCGGTTATATGCGATATGACCGGATCGTTAAATCAAGCGTTGATTTAATGATTTAATGCATAATTATATATTTGATATATTACTTTGCATTAACTGATATTGGTTCACTTTAAAAGGATTTTCTCACTTGATATGCACATTGTATATGTGATATATTTTTGTGCACAAGATTGTATCATGTTTGATGATACATGCTCACTTGGGTTTGTGTAAAGATTAAACCATGGTTGTGTAATGGTTAGGGTTTTCATTTTCTTATCTATTTATTTATTTATTTATTTTTGGAAAAGATAAGAAATGAATGGTGGCTATGTTTGTTTTTAGTTGAAGACTCATGAAGCATTGACTAAGTCACCATTCTTGTCTCATGCTTAACCCTAACCATTTACACTAACCCTAGTTCATTCTCTACACTTAACCAAGGGTTAGTATATGATAAGTATTATTTTCTTTTCTATTATGATTAACTTATCATATTCTTTCTTCTTCATCTTCTTCTTCTTCAGAGATGAAGAAAGCTAGCTACCATCAATGGCAACTAGTGAAAATGAGTGAGAAATCCAATTCTAAAGTGAACCCACCTCCTATTTCTTCATCCTCTACCTCTTGCCAAGTAGTATAGGGTGTTTTCTTCACAAGTTTCATGACTTGGTGAAGTGGGAGCTTGATCTTGTGATGCCTCGACGTAGATCATCTTCGGCATCGTAGTCGATGACCTAGCCCGCCCATTTCTCCGATGAAGCCGACTCTAGAGCCCGGGATCCGTTTTTTACAGTGAGGGGACTTCATCATGGAGCTATGGAGGTGGAGAACCGGATCTACAAAGGTTGTATTTCCGTTCACTTAGAGTAAAGTAGTTTACTTGTTTTTGTTTCGCCTAAAATTCTAGTTAACGATCCGTATTAGGGTTTCTCGGCACTTGTAAAATTTAAAATTGGCATGGTTGATGCCTTGTGAGACCTCATTAGTGTGCCCAGGAACCCTACAAGGAATCCTCACGATTCCTAAGGAGAAAAACCCACCTACGAGATCCTCTCGATCCGTAGGGAGAAAAGCCTCTATGAGACCCTCACGGCTCATAGAGTTGAAAAATCTTAGGCAGCAGATCTGAACCTGTGGCCTAAGCCATCGCTGTTTCTTGAAAGGGTTGGGATACTCGCTCTAATCATCCGTCAACCATGGTTATTAAGACTGCCTGCTAACAATAAAAGAAAGAAGAAAATGACAGAAAGAACATCTGATTTACATTTGACCAAGCGTTCGAGACGCACTCATTTATACATGGGCAGAAGACCCAGGACGAGAAATAAGACAGGCTGAAATAAAAAAAAAAGAGAAAGGGTTTCCATTCATATTGCTAAAATTCTTACAATCATAAAAGCAATGAATAAGAAACATTATTCAAATTATTACAACGGTATAACCTCAGATCCGGGGCACGGATTGAGGAATTCAAAAGTAAGGCCATCCAGAGTTCTTCTGGCCTTTCTAATTATTCTTATGCGCAGCCTCTCGCGCTCCTGTGTGTCAAGATCCTCGGCAAGCCCTCCCGGCCTTCGATAAGCAGCAACTATCGTTGTCTGCTGGAAGATTTGATGTAGGATGTCAATGAGGCTGTCCCGCCGTTTCTTCGAGATCAGCCCCGTCAGGTACACTGAATGCACCTTGTCTTCGGCATCATCCAGCGCATTGAGCGGTGGGGCCTCGTGAAGACCCGGAAGCGCTCTCCATATTGCTCCCAGCACGACTTTCAAGAGAGCCGAACGACAAGGAAGCAGCCAACCATCGCTTGCGTTCAGACGACCCGTGACCTCTGCACATTGAGCGTCTGTAAACTCCTGGTTTTGTTGACGACCCTATGCGCGGATATCGTCATAGGTGATGAACTCGTGCAAACTGTATAGACGCACTGCCATTATGCCTAGAGGAAATACCACAGGAAGATTAGCGATAGAAGAAAAAATAATATACACAGAGGGCTAAATTCCTCGAGAGCAAAGCTCTGTTCAGGGATTAGAACCCATGAACAAAAGCTCTGCAGATCTATAAGTTTTTTGAGAGTGAAGCTCTGTTTATGAAACCCCAATGAGGATCTCTTTAGATCAAAAGATCTGTGAGAGCAAAGCTCTTTGGTTGAGATTAATTTAAATTAATATGATTTACATTAATTTTACCTAAAGTTTCTAACTTTGAAAATGAGCAAAGCTCTACTGGTGAACCCCCGAAGGGATTTTCTTTAGATCAGAAGATCTATGAGAGCAAAGCTCTGTTGGTTAAGATTAATTAAAATTAATTTAATCTAAGAATCAATTTTACCTAAAGTTTTTCTAAAAACTTTGGAAAGGAGAGCAAGGCTCTGGAGTTCTTGAAGGCAAGAGCAAAGCTCTGAAGTTTTTTGAAAATAAAAATCTGAAAGATGATAAGCATCTGTGGGGGACCAAAGGTTCTATTTATAGGCATCAAGTGCCCTTTCAACTTCCAAAGGTTGCCATAACGATTGGAATTCTGCCACCGTTGCGCTCGCATTTGGGACCATGCAAGTGCAACGGTGGGGAGGCATTTGTTTCCCCCAATTAGAACGAAACTCTATTTCTAAGACTGAAAAGTAAAGCACCGCTTCATGAAAGAGGCTAAACACCAAAGGCAATTTATCCTTGCAAGAATCACACGCAAATTAAATCATACGATGCACAAGCACAACAGAGAACTAAAATAAAAAGATCCCTTAACAGATAATGAAGTACTTGATTAAAAAGAAAGATACTTGTTCATTATTATTATAATTACATTAAAAAAAGATCACCAAATATAGGATCGGAAAGACAAGGGTTCGCAAAAATAAGAAGAAGATTCTCCTGTCCCTTTCTGTCTTCTCCACCACGTTGAAGCGTCGGTCCTCCCGAGAAGTAGACGCCCAACGATCATCGCCACATTCGTCAGAAAAGGTGGCGATGATAACCCGGCGAGCCCGTATCTGGCTCAGCAAGTGGAAAGAACAGTCTCTCAGGGCTTTGGTGATCAAGTGCGCTTCAAAGAAGCATTCAATCTTATCCTCGGCGGCGTCAAGCATTGCCGAGGACATCTCTACTGGAGGAGGAGGATGATCGGCGAGCACCGAGGCAAGGATCATCCGGAGCCAAATGGAGTGCGGAGGAAGAGGAGGCCCCACACGAGTCAAAAGCTCGTACATTGCAGCATCGCACTGCTCATCTGTAAAAGAAGGGTCCACCAAGCGCGCAGCAAAATGGAGAACGATGTCCCGGATCGACACTTCCCATGGTTGTCGGCGGGCATAAGGGCGGTTGCAAGCCATGATCGAAGAAGTTCTCTGAAGATGAGAAAAGAAAAGGCTCGGCCTTGAGTTATATATAGACCCAACCACAGAAAATTCTGTGCACAGTGGAATTATTTCCAAGACCCGGGAAATCAAAATTTCGGGGAAATACAAGTGTGACTTGAAAAGAGGAGATGAAAAGATATCTCAGGTGAAGCAACGCTTCATCTTCCCCCAATCAAAACAAAGCTTTGCTTTGAAAATTTAAACTTTAATAAATGAAGCAACGCTTCAGATCCTCTGCGCTGCGCGCAAAGCGCCACGTGTCAGAAGTTGATGCGTCAGCACAGCGCCCGAGGCAGTGCGTCCAATCAGAGCAAGGCTCTTTAAAAAATAAAAGTAAAGGAAGCAACGCTTCAGTTGCGCAAGCGCTACGCTGCGCGGCACGTGTCTGCGCGGTTGCGCAAGCACAGCTGCGTAAGCGCTGCGCTGCGCGGCACGTGTCTGCGCGGTTACGCAAGCACAGTTGTGCAAGCACAGCTGCACAAGCGCTGCACTGCACAACGCGTGTCTGCGCAGTTGCGCAAGCACAGCTGCGCAAGCGCTGCGCTTTACGACACGTGTCTGCGCAGTTGCGCAAGCACAGCTGCGCAAGCGCTGCGCGACACGTGTCACACGCTGAGGCGTTTGCGCAAAACAGAATTAAAATTCTAAAGAAATCTTTTCTGTTCTTGTTAAAACAAGAAGATTTTCTTCTGTAAAACAGAGGCCTTTGGATCAAAGATCCAACGGTGGGGAAAATCCCCCAAATCACTCAGAGAAAGATCTCTTTAACAAATTTAACTAGTTTATGAGCACTATAAAAATGACCCCAGACCTCAATTCAAAGGCATCAACATTTTTGGGAGAAATCAAGAACATCAAACAGAGAGAACTTTGAAGAATTAGAGAGAATTTCTCAAGAACAAGAGAAAAAGGTAAAAACTTTTAGAAAAAGAGAAAATTCTCTTAAAAACAGATCATTGATCTAAGAACAAGATTAATGATCTTCAAGAAAAAAGAAAAATAAACAATAACAGTGCCTTGCACTTTTTTATGAACCACTGGTTCTTTGAAAACAAAAAAAAACTTGTTTTTTTGATCTAAAATTGATCCAAAAGAATAAGAACAGTGTCCGGCACTTGCTAAAACTGCACTATTGCGCAAGCCGCCAGGAAGCGTCACGTGTCAGCAGTGCAACAGCGCAGCGCACCGACGCAGCGCACTGCGCTGTTGCGCTTGCGCTCATCAGAGCATGACACGTGTCACTTCCACATGCGCTTGCGCTCTTTAATTTGCGCAAAGCGCCTGACAAGCCATATGGGGCACTGTCAGAGTATTTAATGCTCTGTATTATTAAGAAAAAGGACAGAGCCCAATTAAAAGGCCTAACAGGCCTAATCAAAAATGCTATGCATTTTAAAAAGAGCAGAGCTCAAACAAAATAGATGCTCTGCATTATTTATAAAAGGGCAGAGCCCAACCAAAACAAAGAAAAATAATGCAGTGAAGGGGCAAGGCCCTAACACAGGTCCAATAGGCCAAAGACAAAAGAATATTGAAACTGGACTTAGCCCAGTCATGGCCATAAGTCCTCAAATTAAATTGACTGAGCATGGCTGCTCCCTAAATCAATTTACATCCGATTCGAGGGTATATCTCCGAACCCCTCTGACAGTTCTTGTTGTAATCCTTCAACGACGTCAGAGAGGTGACGGGTCCCAACGACCACACATAAGCACTGGACTGCGGGGTCCTTAAACTCGTGGACCGAGATGTCCTTAAACTAATATTGGACCGAGACGTCCTTAAACTAATATCGGACCGAGACGTCCTTAAACTAAAAGACCACCACGTCCTTAAACTGGCGACGAACCACTACGTCCTTAAACTGGCGACGGACCACTATGTCCCTAAACTGGAATATGGACCACCACGTCCCTAAACTGGAACACGGACCACTACGTCCCTAAACTGGAACAATAGAGCCTCCAAACGCTCTTTTGCCGGACCTAAGCGGTCCCGTTTAAGTTGATCTTAGCCCTAAATACGGCTAACGTATCCTTAAACATTCAAATGGACTATAAAACTCCAAATCAACTTTGGTTCAAGGGTACATCTCTGAACTCCTCTGACACCTATCGTTGTAATTCTTCAACGACGTCAGAGAGGTGACGAGTCCTGACGGCCATATAATAAAGGGATCACCACGTTAAGTTGATCTTAGTCTCAAACAGGACTAACGTATCCTTAACGAACGTTTAAGTTGATCTTAGCCGCAATACGGCTAACGTATCCTTAAACTAAAAACACCAAACCCAAATCTAAGTAAATACGGATTTGGAGTAATCCACGTCCTACGGGCGACGGCATTACTCAGTCTCCGTATACAATCCACGGGCAACCACAGACAAAACAAACACACACGACACGAAGTGAAATTCTGGAGAAGGAGAAAGTTGTTACCGCGATGCGGTAGCGTAATTAACTGCAGGGGCTTGTGCCTGCAGGGAAGAGCGTCCCCACAATCAAAAAACCCCTCTAGCGAGGGGGAATCTGACGAAGTCTGCTACATCGGCCGCATCCGTCTAAACCTCCGATACACGGTGCCATAAATCAACTTGGCATCTTCGGAGAGGTAGATGGATAAAACCATATAGCATCTGCCCCGAATCTCAGGCAAGACGTCCTCATGCCTCGGCCGCCGTTCGGAGGGGAACAGTGACGTACCGTACGTATATTCTGCGGCATATTTACGATATGATACTCCACTTAAGAAAACTTAGGATGTACATATTTTGAGATATTTGATTCTCTTCGTACCCATGATTATACATCCATTTGAGATCCTCGATTCTATTAGTTTCCATGATCATTCTTTCATTGATGTTGTTCCTTCATATGATCATGTATCCATTCTGGATCTATCGTTTCCTTTCATGCCGTTGATCTTCTTTCTTTGATACCCGATTGAGGTTCCTGTCACCATGGTTTGAGCACAGATTGAGCTGCTGCTAGTGTTGCGGTCAGGACGAGCTCGTCTGGTATGAGGGCTGACCATTGTGTTTTCTGGGGACATGGGAATGTCTTGATGTGGTGTTATGTTGTGAGCTCTTGTGGAGGCGAGTGTTTGGTTTTACACAGTATGATCGGGCCATTGTTAGAGCTTCCAGTTGCGAGAGGACTGTTGATGTACAACATACCTCAGAGATTTTGATGTCGCCTACTGTGCAGACAGATGACCCAACTGCTACTAAGATAATGGGATGTCGCTTCCAGAGCTTACGAGCTGAGATCGCTGGAGCTCCCAGGCAGAAGTGCGACATATGATAGCTAGTCTATCCCGATTTGAGAGACGAAAGTGATTCGTCAGATTGATGCGCCGACGCAGGCCCGGTTGAATAGAAGATTTTCAGAGTGGAGAGTCTTACTCAGATCTAGAGCAGACCGATCCAGAGATGACTGTTGATGTATCGCCTTTCCTGGAGGATTAAGGCATTGTTTAGCATGCGGACGAAGGGTATTCGCATGTTGCCTAGGTGAAGTTAAAAAGTTCGAACGAATGTCAGAAAACCCATTTTTTCCAAGTTTAAAGTGTTCGGAGGAACATGCAAGTGATTTTGTGGACCCTCTAGAAGAATGAAACCCTAACTTGACATGATGACCATGGAACCGCTTTTGAACCTTAGGGTTTGCGGCAGTTTAGTGGTGCCATCAGTGAGGCTTGGGTTTGCCCTTCTACGGCTGGTCCAGAGGTACTGTGGTATGTACCAGATATTTTAGACTGTGCTCAGGTGCTGAACTTTCGGGAAATTTTGGGACTTTAATGACTCGATCGGAAGGTTTAACGTCGTCCGGATATCATGTGATAAGAGATCAGCAAGCTAACCAGCTTCGGATGGAGGACCTCACCCAGATGCGTTGTGAGTTGATAGAGAACGGACGAGTATTGAGTATTCCTCCGATGGTTGGGACGAGTTCCCGAGGACGTGTTCGGCCAAATATCTTCTACAGAGTGATGAAGATACAGAGTACGCGATTTCGAGTCCGTGTGAGAGACTTCGGATTGACCGTGGCCGAGAACAGTTGCAGTGCGCAGATAATATGACGTGACGTCGAAGTGAACGATGATACAGATGAGTGGAACCAGAGGTTCGTGCGAGACGCTGACGAGCTGTTGTTACTTCCCGTCGAGATTAGAGATCTGATATACATCCAGAGGCGTTGGGATACGGCCAGTTCCCGAGGAAATGTTGTGCTAAGGACGCAGATGTCCAGAGGGCGAGATCGGAAGAGACCTTGAGCAGGATTCCTTCCAAGACACTGCTGAAATGAGATTTGCACCGAGGGTCAGTTGTGTCACGTATATTCAGAGGACCAGAGGCCGACGCCAGTAACGTGCTGCTTTACGAGTGGTCGTGATGATTGGCCGAGAGATGACCAGAGAAGTGCTAGAGTGGAATCGTTCCCGTTAGCACACCTGACCGGGTCGATAAGCTGATGGATTGCGAGATTGGTAATCCGCAGAAAAAATTAGGACCCAGAGATAGAGGACGCCAGACCGTGAGCAGGAGGCAAACGGATGTTCTTGCTCTGCCAGTTTTAGGCGCACAAGTACTTTTTCGACATTATAGAAGGTGTACCTCAATATCATTTGCTGCGATTTGCATTCTGATCCGAGTATCACGCTTATATCACTTGGATTTGAGTTTTAATGATTGAGTTTCATGATATTGTTTTCGTGCACCATGGCTGCACCTACAGGGTATTTACATTTTTGCGCATAGTAATCGCACTTGATATATATTTTATACACCGTTGTGTTGATTTGCGATTTGTGCATATCCATTGCATTTGATGTCGATTTTGTACTTTCGTAGCACGTATTTATGATTTCGTGGATTTCATACGGATGATGTGATTTTTGCGCTCGGTATAGCTCACATGTGCTTGCAGTGTATTGATACGGATTTTGTGCATATAGTTGCACATGTTTTTGATTTATATACCTTGGTACACTCGGTGTCGTTCTTATACACATTTGAGTTATTAATGTGATTTTCGTGCATTGGTTGCACCGTACTTATATTTCGCACATTTGATGCACCAGATTTGAGATTTTCGTGCACAATAGATGCACCAGATATTGTTGTTGTGCACACCCGTTGCAGTGGACAGATGCTTTTGTACACACCCGTTGCACTTAGTTTTTCTTTGTGCGTATAGTGGCACCTGTGTTTGGATTTGATTTCCGTGCGCACCAGACACATGTGATTATTGGATACGCCTTTTGAGGCTAATTTTGCTTTTGAGCACTTTGTTTTCATGATAAGTACTATATATTATATAGTAGCCGAACAGGACTGATCTGAGGACAGTACCTGAGTACTTTGCATGCATTAAAATCTTACCAAGAGGTTTTCAAAGGAGTTATAGTCTCGCTATTTCCTACGTGTCCGTGAGCGACACGAACGTTTTTAAAGGAAAACCTTTTGGGATATTTTGAAATGACGGAACATATATTTAGCAAAACATATATGGACATATATTATTATTTTACAAATGAGCGTTCGTCGCTTATGCCGTAAGTTACGCATCACGCGGCGATTCAGAAAAGATTTTGCATGTATTTTATTCAGATTTTGGAGTTGTCAAGGATGCGTACTATACACGTATTATAGTATTTGACTAGTGTATATTGGATTTCAGTAGTGAATTTCGAGATCTGTATCTCTATTGCAACTCTGAGGATATGCGTGCAAATCATATAATTTGCGTGACGCTTGACGGAGTTCGATTTGAGTCTTGTATTCGTTTTCAGGCGTACGCGATGCGCTGTAGTATTTCTGCATTTTCCATGATTTCGGAGCCCCGTTGACTTGAGCCGATTATTGAAATGTTTTTGATTTTAGGGGTTTAAATTTAAATTCGGGGACCAAATTTATTTAAGGGGGGAAGATTGTAACATTTCAGAAAATATAAAATATTATTTTTGGAATTTAATATTAAAATAATATATTTCCCGAAAAGTGCCCGAATTGCGAAATTGGGGTTTTTGAAAAAGGGTATAAATATATACCGATAATTGTGAAATAAATGGAAATTAAAATGAATTATTCATTTAAAAAAATATAATTAAAGGATTTGGCATTTTTAAAATTTATTATATGCAGTTTGGATAAAAACCCGATTAGTGCACTGCTAATCGCGATTAGGCCAAATCCGTGTTTTTACAGTTTTTCATGGTTAGTGCACCATGACATGTTCATTTGTGATGTTTTATGATATGGTTGGTTTTTGGGTGAGAAAAGAAAAGAAAAGAAAAGCAAAGATGAATGATTGAGGAGAGAGTGGGGACATAATGATGTTATGAGAGCATGCTAGGAGAGAGAATGGGAGTGAGAAAGAGAGAGAGAGAGGGAGAGTGCTGCCCCTTTCATTTTCCCCCCACCATTTTCTTCTCCTTCTTCACCTCAAGCTCCCTCCTCTACCCTCATGACCCATCTCAAACCCTTCCTCAAAACCCTAAACCCTTTTCACAAAAAATGATCACCTCCTCACCCTCATCGCAATGGACCAAGCAAAGTACGATTTTGATGACTTTGGTCGAGCTAGGGTTTTCTTGAGTTGCCTAAAGGAGGTATAAATTATTCCCTTTAGTTTAGTTTTAGTTTCCTTGCATTCTTGTGTGGTTTAGAGGTTGATTGTGTGTGGAATTGTGATCTAAGAAATCCCAAGAGAAGGGTTTGAGTGTTTGTTTGGAATTGATGATGTGTAGTGGCTGCCTACAGACCTTAGGATGGATTTGTATGGCCTAGGATAGGGAACACTAACTTAGAACCTTTCCGACATCGGTTAAATTGACAGTTTGAGGTAGTATTATGGAATCTGGAGCAACCCGGGGGCACTAAAATGACAGGGAGATAAGCAGGTAATTGTGAGTGTACCAATGAAACCCTAGCCCCAACCTCCAAACCTAGGCCATAGATTTATTCTTCCTGGCCACAATTTGTGGCCAGGGTGGGGTGGAACCCCTTCGTGTTTGGTCCATGTCTTGTTCTCCAGTAAACTAGACCCTGTATATGTGCAACTTTGGCTAGTTTGACCTGAGTCAAAATATGGGGCACATTAGTGTGATTTTGGATATATTTTCCGTATTTTGAGATGCTCATTTTTGATATTTGGATTCGTATTTGGTTGTTGGATGTCTGTACATCAACTACAAGGGTTGTTTGGTTGATTTTGTACGCGTAAGCTATAGGTTCTAACCTATGAGAAATGCGCGTGCCGTATTGGATTTTAGAACTTGATTTTAATAGCGTTGTGATATGTGTTGTTATTGTAGGTACCTTCGCATGGATTTCGAGGCGACGGAGCGTGGCGTCATCGACTTCGGCAAACGAAGACCAAGGTGAGTGGATCTATATCCACGGGGGAAGTCGGGTAGATGGCGTATAACACCCCCGCAAAGTTTTGGTGGAAACCGATTCGTAGCATATGCTTAAGAAAACCTAGATTTGGAAACTAGGGTTAGAGTTAAAAGATTGTTAATGAAACTATATTATAAACTAAGGATAGTTAGAAGTGATATGATACGACCAGTATGTGATAACGGGACTTGAGGATGAGATTTGATGATATTGCCGTTTAGGGTATTATAGGACTAGATAGTCGACGTAGATGTGTCATCCGAACCATACCTAATTCCAAACTGAAGAATCGTATGTATCTTTTAAGCAAATACCTTGAGAGATGTTACGGATTTTCAAATGATATCTTTTCCTTAAAAACACCGTAGCCCTACTTTGAAAACTACGATTCGCATTTTTCAAAAAACTGTTTGTATGGTTCGGGTGTGTATGTTAGATTAGATACTTATGTTAGTTATATGTATGCCCTAGAGGCCATTACTATACATAGGTTGTATATTGTAGTGGATGCTTGGACATATATATAGGGAGGACTTTCTTGCTCGACATGATAGTATGCTATCTGGTTGCTCTTTACCTTAACGTGTACATTGATTGTCTCTCTGTTACATGTTGGTAAAGCCCTTAGGATGTGTACTTGACTACCTGGACTATGATGCGGATCATACTAGTGGGGACATGGTAGTCCATAAGTACATCCTTCAAGGTCCCTAGTCGTGGGTGTATCGAGACGGGGCATCGATATACCAGAGTAGACTAGCGTATACCTTCTCGACCCATACAGATGGGCGATGGATGATCCCATATCCATTGGTGTTTGACATCAGAGATGATATACGGGTGCTCAGTAGAGACTGGGTACACTGGACGGACTCGCCGAGAACTCCCAGATGGTATAATACCTTACGTCAGATGGCAGTTCTCTGGTGACACTGGTACAGAGTAGTCTGTTGACCCGAGATCGTCATAGAGTCTTGTGTGGTTCCTACTGTGCTTTGATTTCCACCTTACCACGTCTAAGAGGGCGTGCAAAATGGTAGTTTTTGGGTACAGTCCCGAATCACATGGAGGCAATGAGCGATAGGAGGGGATTCGTCTCTCCCGGTATAGGGAGTTGATGTTGCGCTGTGTTCGATTGGCTATAACCGGAAATCCCTGGCCAGGGTTGCTGAGATTTACTGGTAAGTGTTACCAGTAGTTTCTCGAACTGTTATAGACCTCATATCGACACGACTTATCGAGCTATTGGGGTCTGACGTTTACCACCCCTAGGCGAGATATGCGACATATCAGACGAACAGACCGGACTGTACGGTAAGTGTTACTGGTTGGATTCACAGGAGTGTGAGTGGGCTTGCTCGTCGATCTTCTGATCGCTCAATACCCGGGTGGCCGTTACGTTTAGCAGACCGCTTGCGGCTTGTGGGTGTTTGATATGATCATCACCTGCTGCCGGCGTATTGATGAGTCTTTAGAGTCCTACACAGAGGTTTCCTGGCTCAAGCGAAACGAAATAGGAGCGCATATGAGATATGTGCGGGACCGAGAATAATGCGTGTATGTGATACCGTATTCCATTCTCGCGATGAATGTATCGATTGGTTGTATGCGATACAACCTAGTTATCGAATCAAGGATTGATTCGATAAGCCGATACATTGGATATTAGTCGGTTATATGCGATATGACCGGATCGTTAAATCAAGTGTTGATTTAATGATTTAATGTATAATTATATATTTGATATATTACTTTGCATTAACTAGTATTTGTTCACTTTAAATGGATTTTCTCACTTGAAGTTCACAAGTTGTATATGAGATATACTTTTGTGCACTTGATTGTATCATGTTTGATGATACATGCTAACTTGGGTTTGTGTAAAGGATTAAACCATGGTTATATAATGGTTAGGGTTTTCATTTTCTTATCTATTTATTTATTTATTTATTTTGGCAAAAGGTAAAGAGAAAATGGTGGCTTTCTTTGTTTGTTGTTGAAGCTTCATGAAGCTTTGACTAAGTGACCATTTTGTCTTCATGCTTAACCCTAACCATTCTAATTAACCATAGTCTATTCTCTACACCTAACCATGGTTAGTATATGATAAGTATTCATATTATTTTCCTTTTGAAATATACACTTATCATATTCTTTTCTTCATCTTCTTCTTCTTCAACAAAGGAAGAAAGCTTGCCTCCATCAATGGCAACTTGAGAAAAAGAGTGAGAAATCCAATTCTAAAGTGAACCCACTTCCTATTTCTTCATCCTCTACCACTTGCCAAGTAGTATAGGGTGTTTTCTTCACAAGTTTCATGGTTTGGTGAAGTTGGAGCTTGATCTTGTGTTGCCTCGACGTAGATCATCTTCGGCATCGAAGTCGACGACCTAGCCCGCCCATTTCTCCGATGAAGCCGACGCTAGAGTCCGGGATCCGATGATCGCAGCGAGGGTACACCGTCACGGAGCTATGGAGGTGGATGACCGGATCTACAAAGGTTGTATTTCCGTTTACCTTTTAGTTAAGTTGTTAACTAGCTTCTAGTTTCGCCTAAACTCTAGTCAACGATCCGTATTAGGGTTTCTCGGCACTTGTAATTTTTGAAATTGGCATGGTTGATGCCTTGTGAGACCTCTTGAGAGTGCCTAGGAACCCTACAGTGGTATCAGAGCCTAGCTAGAGCCTTAGGCGAAGTGTAGACGACGTTTGAAATCCGAACGAACATCGAAACCCTAATCCAAAATGCTCTCTGGACTTTTTTCAAAAACTGGGTTTTTTCCAGATTAAAAATGCTTAAAAAATTCAGCCGGGAATTATAAGAATTACGGTGTAAAAATTACCTAATGATGTGTCTAAAGCATGGCGGAACCGCGGCATTAGCATGGCTAATGCGGCGGTTCCGCGGCCAGTTAGTCTCTTCAGTCAACCATTTTTGCACAATAACTTCTTAATTTGAATGCTGTGTTTTATGGGAATTATAAATTTTTACTCAAGAGTTGAATATTCTGGGTTGTATTGGAAGTTCGTAGATTCGATCGGATTATCAAACTTTGTCTATGTGTTTTCCGGATATTTTAGAATATGTTAAAAAGTTCGACCGGATATAAATACCCACTTTTCCCCTGCCGGGAAATTTCCAATTGTTGGATTTTTCCTTTGTTTAACGACGTTCTAAGTAGTGCAAGTAACGCGATGGTCCCTCTAGAAGACAACAAACCTTAACTCGATTATGTGACCGTCTTGAACTGCCCTTTGAACCTTAGGGTTTGGGGCAGTATGGCGTGCCACATGTGAGGCGTTGGCTTGACCCTTCTACGGTTGGACCGTTGGTACTGAGGCACGAAGTGAATGTTTTTAAACTTGTTTCATGTGTAGAGCTGTTTCGGGAAAACTTGGGTGTTCGATTGTTCGATCGGAAAGTTTTAACATTTTCTATTTATCCGGAATGTGATACAATACTTGGAATCCACAAACAGTTATGAGATAACTGATTTGAATGTTATAAACATAGCACTTTAGTCTCACTTGATCGGTTGCCACGGAATTTTGATGCGATCAAAAGTCCGTCGCAATCACGTAGCGTACGCGGATACTCGCCGGGTAAACTTAATAGACAGCCACGCCCCATAGCCCCGACCAAGTGATTGTAGGAGAACCCCGTCGCCGAAAGCATCCGTTCGGGTGCTCGCGGCAGCGGTGTTCCGCCTTGGTACACTTCGTCGACGGCGTCGCGGGTGTGGCCGCCTACTAAAGTTTGCGATGAGCATTCAATCAGAATGTCGGGAATCTTGTTGAATTGCCCGACTTGATATTGAAAAGAGTTTTCGATAATGAGACTAAAATGCGGGGTTTATAATTGTTAGGCATGTGATGTCTAAGGAATTCATTTGATTAGGCATGCGATGTCTATGTAGGTTGCGGATTCCAACTGTTGTAGTTTTACACTTTCTTTTCTGTGACCGTAAGTGTAATATGTGATATCGCCGGTTTCGTTGCTATATGTTAACGACAATTGGGATGCGCATATTTACTTACGTTGATGACATGTGATGTTATGTGTTGCTGGATATGTTATATTGGATCGTCGTGTTTGAATAGCCGGGGGTTTTTATGTGAGATGAGTGTTTTTCATTTTCGTTCATGTAAAAACTTGTATGTAATATTCTTTTATTGGGGCACTTCCAGGTTGCGGAAGATGTCACCTTTTGAATACTATTTACTTTTCCGCACTAGGATAGACCCAAGGAGGAGGGCACAAGTAACCGGGTTCTGGAGTCCAGTGGGAGACCAACTCGAGGAGTCGAGTTCGGGTCTCCTAACTCTAGGATTGGTAGGGTTGCTTGCCGCTCTCGTAGGGGTCTAGGGGTGTGGGTTTGGCTATTCATCGCGACCGTGGAATCCGTGTTTTATACTGGCTCGTGTTGAAAACACGGACGTCCTAGTATATCCAATATTTCATATGATTCTTCTGCTGCGATATCTGTGATGTGATCATGTGATATGTTCTGTGATGGATACTTTATATAGTATATATGATATATTATATAGGCGTTACTTATGTTTTACACCCGCGCTAGCCCTGCCCCGCTCTGCCGTTAGTTACCTAACCTAACGGTGCACGAGGGGACATCGAGGCGAATGCGGATGGCATAAGTGTACGTCGTATTTATCTGTGATGTTTAGGTACTTAAATGATGGGACTTCATTAATGTGATTAATGAAAGTAAAAGAAAGCTAAAGATGTTGTAGAATCGAATTTCAAAATAAAAAAGGGTAGCTACAGTTCTTGCTTTGCACAGAGGTATATGTGATATATCCTGCACCTTATTCGATGAGGAAAGGACCGAGATCCCTTCACCGGGAGTGACTCCTTTAGCAATAACTGGCAGATGCTACACACTCGGTTTGTCTTTTGATTGCTTTTAAGAGTTTTTTCTTTGCACAGTGATATATATGATATATCCCGCACCTCATTCGACGAGGAAAGGACCGACGATCCCTTCACCGGGAGTGACTCCTTTAGCAAAACTAGAAAAGCCTAAAAAACACTCCATTTTAAAATCATTTGATTCTACAACGATATCAAGTTCATTACGCAATAGGTTTTCAGAAAAACCTGTCGTAGCCCTCCGTCATTTCAGATAAGTGGTAGTTAGTATTCGTGCTACGTTTGTTGGCCTGCGTCAAGGCGTAGTGTGCGGTAGCTAACTAGTATTTATCTGCTTATGCATATGATGCAGATTGGATTAGGGTAGTTGTGCAACTTTGTTGGCCTGCGTCAAGGGTCGTGCGGGTGGGTTTAATTTAATCAGGAAATGACGGGTTGAACTTGACTAACGCACTATGGTTTGTTGGCCTGCGTCAAGGTCATAGGACGCTAGGGGCAAAATTATCGGGAATTTCAAGTGTTGAAATTTGCAATGAGATTGCATACCTTCTATGAGATAGTTGGATCCTGATACCCACTGCGAGTAATTGTTACTCCTTGGAGAGTTTTACACATTACAATTAGCCGATCAAGTAGGTGTCTAGAAAGGTGTTAACGAGGTTACGCCTCTGGGAAAACGAGGTTTACTGTAATTAGGTTCGTGCGAAAGCACGGGGGACCTCCCTCAAAGTACCGACACTGGCCTGGCTGAAAGATTGGCGAACTTGTAGCGTGTAATTAATCCCGGCTAGTCTTTCCTTTTAGGGTTTGAAGGAAGATTTGATAAAAACAGTGGGAGCCATCCTGATTAGATAAAATAATAACCAATCTATTCTTGCAAGAGCGCATGCTGAGTGTTTTCTTCTCTCTCTCTCCAGGTAGTGACCATATCACGCCTTAATCAAGATAATAATACGGATACATTGACCGAACCCGCTTGTTATACTGTGCTGGGGATCGTTGGCCCCGCTCCACCTTATAATTGTTATAAGACAGAGCAAGAAATTGGGGAATACCAGATTTCCCATGCCACCCAAACGAAGAAAGTGAATATGATGCATCTCCTCCGGGTGTGTTCATTATAAAGAACTGTTTCTCTGTATCCTCTACGTCCTGGGTATTTGATACCGGATCAGGATCCCAGATATGTAATCTGATACATAGGGCTACAGAGAGGTAGAGAACTGAGAACGGGTGATAAGTTTCATGAGACAGAAAATGGGGCAAGTGTTGCAGCCAAGTCTGTTGGTCACTGTCACCCTGTATTACCAGTACATTGATTCTGAACGAATGTTATTAGATACCGAACCTGATATACAAAATCATATCACTCTCTTTATTAGTAAAAAAATGATAAAATTTTGTATTGTTGGATAATGTTTTGAACATTTCCTATATCAAAAGTTGATCGGTTCAGGCACGTTATCTAAAAGCATTAATGTTCTAAATCAAACTACAGTTCTTAATATATGGAACACACACAAGAGGAAGAGTTCAGAACTGAACGAATCCTTCTTGAGGTATTGTAGACTAGGTCATATCAATGCGACCAGACTAGCTGAAGTTACATATAGATGCATATTTAAATCTGTTTGAATTTACATCTTATGAAACTTGCCAGTCATGTCACAGAGATAAGATGACCACAGCTCTGTTTATTGGTAACAGAGAAAGAGTTGGTAAACTCTTGGGACGATACATGTTGATGTATGTAGGTCCCCTGTCTACACATGCCAAGACCGGTTCTTTGTACTTCATTACATTCTCTGATGATCTCTTTAGATTCAGACATATGTTCCTGTTGCAACACAAGTCCGAACCTTTTGAGATATTCACAGAATATAAGTTAGAAGTAGAGAACCTATACGGGTATAAGTATTATGTCCTTTGATGAGATCAAGGAGGAGAATACTTGAGCACGGAATTCTTGGAATTTTCACAAAGGAGAATGAGATTCTTTCTCAGCATTACTCCTCCGCATACACCATAGCACGATGGTATATCGGGGTGGAGCAATAGCACCCTATGTGATATGGTGCGCTCTATGATGAGTACTGCTGAGTGTCCTATTTCCTTTTAGGGAGTTATGCGCTTATGAAGTTGCATACCTATTGAATAGGGTTCTGATCAAATCAGTTGCCTACCACTTCATATGTGATATGGAAAGGGAAGAGCCCATATCTTAAGTTATTTAAGATTTGGGGTTGTCCGGCCAATGTCTAAAAGCAAAATCCGGACAAGCTCGAGGCAAGGTCTGTTATGTAGAACTGGAAATGTTCCAGCTATACAAACTGCAGCTGATGATTTGAAAGAACCAAGGGATTCAATAGTTACCGACGAACCTCAGCCTCTCCGTCGATCTGGTAGGGTTCCTCATCCGCCTGAGAGATACCTCGGTTTCTCGATGACAGTGGGAGCGAGGATTGCATCATGAGATGATGACCCAACTAGTTTCGAGCAGGCCATCGAGAGTAGGGACTCTGTAAGAATGGCTGGATGCTTAGCGATCTGAGATGGGATCCATGTACACCAACAAAGTATGGCCTTTGGTTGCTATATCTGAAGGGTTAAATTCCCATCAGAAGCAAGTATATCTTGAGAAGATTACTTGGTGTAGATGGAAAAGTTGAGACTATCAAAGCTTGACTTGTTAAAGGTTTGCATCATTGACCAGGTATGGATTATGATGAAACCTTTTCTAAAGATCTAAGCTTGAGTCCATCCAGATCCTACTTGCCACGGCTACATACCATGACTACGATATCTGGTGGTTGGGTGTCATGACAGCTTTTCTAAATGATGTTTTAGAAAAGGGCGTCTATAAGTACACAGCCAGAGGGCTTCGTAAACAGTGGGAGCAGCGGAAACGTGTACAATATGCTTTATAGGATAAAGCAGGCATCGCGGAGTTGGAACATCTGTTTTGATGTAGTAGTCAAATAGTTTGACTTCATCAAAATGGTAGATGAACCTTGTATATACAAAAAGGTAGTAGGGAGTATGGTGGTGATCCTCGTAGAGGACGTGGATGACATACTCTTGATAGGGAAGGAGTTTCCTATGCTACGCTCGATCAATCTCCGCTTATCACAATGATTCTCCACATAGGATCAAAGTGATACCTACTAAATCCTGGGTTTTGGATCTATGAGATAGATCTAAATGGATGTTAGGATTCTCACTAGATGTAGTGAGATGGTATCAATCGATCCTTGGGAGAATCACTGGAAGTGTTCCAGGGTGATAAGGACGACTGAAAGTCAGTCACAGGCATTGTCTTTACCCTCAGTAAATGGACGGTATGTTGGAAGAGTTCCAAGCTAGATACCGTGGCTAACTAGACGATAAAGTCTGGATGCATCGCTACTTAAGATGCTACCAAAGAGGCTGTTTGGGTGTATATTGGTTCATGAGATGAACTACGTTCCTACCATTGTGAGACAATGGAGTTGTGGCTTATGCCTAGGAACGCCCGTCCCATCAGTGATCCAGACATATTCTGAGGCAGTGTCACCTGATCATGGAGATAGTTGATCTCCAGGGTGATCGAGGTTAGGAGAGTAGACTCAGAGGATAACATGGCGGATCCACTCACAAAGGTCTTTTCCCAGAGAGAGACTATTATGGGATGGTTGAGTATGAGATACTACAACCACTGCTATCAGATGGCCCTAGTGCAAGTGGGAGATTGTTAGTTATATGTATGCCCTAGAGGCCATTACTATACATAGGATGTATATTGTAGTGGATGCTTGGACATATATATATAGGGAGGACTTTCTTTCTCGACATGATAGTATGCTATCTGGTTGCTCTTTACCTTAACGTGTACATTGATTGTCTCTCTGTTACATGTTGGTAAAGCCCTTAGGATGTGTACTTGACTACCTGGACTATGATGCGGATCATACTAGTGGGGACATGGTAGTCCATAAGTACATCCTTCAAGGTCCCTAGTCGTGGGTGTATCGAGACGGGGCATCGATATACCAGAGTAGACTAGCGTATACCTTCTCGACCCATATAGATGGGCGATGGATGATCCCATATCCATTGGTGTTTGACATCAGAGATGATATACGGGTGCTCAGTAGAGACTGGGTACACTGGACGGACTCACCGAGAACTCCCATATGGTATAATACCTTACGTCAGATGGCAGTTCTCTGGTGACACTGGTACAGAGTAGTCTGTTGACCCGAGATCGTCATAGAGTCTTGTGTGATTCCCACTGTGCTTTGATTTCCACCTTACCACGTCCAAGAGGGCGTGCAAAATGGTGGTTTTTGGGTACAGTCCCGAATCACATGGAGGCAATGAGCGATAGGAGGGGATTCGTCTCTCCCGGTATAGGGAGTTGATGTTGCGCTGTGTTCGATTGGCTATAACAGGAAATCCCTGGCCAGGGTTGCTGAGATTTACTGATAAGTGTTACCAGTAGTTTCTCGAATTGTTATAGACCTCATATCGACACGACTTATCGAGCTATCGGGGTCTGACGTTTACCACCCCTAGGCGAGATATGCGACATATCAGATGAACAGACCGGACTGTACGGTAAGTGTTACTGGTTGGATTCACAGGAGTGTGAGCGGGCTTGCTCGTCGATCTTCTGATCACTCAATACCCGGGTGGCCGTTACGTTTAGCAGACCGCTTGCGGCTTGTGGGTGTTTGATATGATCATCACCTGCTGCCGGTGTATTGACGAGTCTTTAGAGTCCTACACAGAGGTTTCCTGGCTCAAGCGAAACGAAATAGGAGCGCATATGAGATATGTACGGGACCGAGAATAATGCGTGTATGTGATACCGTATTCCATTCTCGCGATGAATGTATCGATTGGTTGTATGCGATACAACCTAGTTATCGAATCAAGAATTGATTCGATAAGCCGATACATTGGATATTAGTCGGTTATATGCGATATGACCGGATCGTTAAATCAAGTGTTGATTTAATGATTTAATGTTTAATTATATATTTGATATATTACTTTGCATTAACTAGTATTTTTTTACTTTAAATGGATTTTCTCACTTGAAGTTCACAAGTTGTATATGCGATATACTTTTGTGCACTTGATTGTATCATGTTTGATGATACATGCTAACTTGGGTTTGTGTAAAGGATTAAACCATGATTATATAATGGTTAGGGTTTTCATTTTCTTATCTATTTATTTATTTATTTATTTTGGCAAAAGGTAAAGAGAAAATGGTGGCTTTCTTTGTTTGTTGTTGAAGCTTCATGAAGCTTTGACTAAGTGACCATTTTGTCTTCATGCTTAACCCTAACCATTCTAATTAACCATAGTCTATTCTCTACACCTAACCATGGTTATTATATGATAAGTATTCATATTATTTTCCTTTTGAAATATACACTTATCATATTCTTTTCTTCATCTTCTTCTTCTTCAACAAAGGAAGAAAGCTTGCCTCCATCAATGGCAACTTGAGAAAAAGAGTGAGAAATCCAATTCTAAAGTAAACCCACTTTCTATTTCTTCATCCTCTACCACTTGCCAAGTAGTATAGGGTGTTTTCTTCACAAGTTTCATGGCTTGGTGAAGTTGGAGCTTGATCTTGTGTTGCCTCGACGTAGATCATCTTCGGTATCGAAGTCGACGACCTAGCCCGTCCATTTCTCCGATGAAGCTGACGCTAGAGTCCGGGATCCGATGATCGCAGCGAGGGTACACCGTCACGGAGCTATGGAGGTGGATGACCGGATCTACAAAGGTTGTATTTCTGTTTACCTTTTAGTTAAGTTGTTAACTAGCTTCTAGTTTCGCCTAAACTCTAGTCAACGATCCGTATTAGGGTTTCTCGGCACTTGTAATTTTTGAAATTGGCATGGTTGATGCCTTGTGAGACCTCTTGAGAGTGCCTAGGAACCCTACAACTTATGCTTATAGTAAAGGTAGAATTTATTTGTAAAATTAACTTGATGAGGGATATAAATGCGATGAAAAGAATATATGACGCGATATGATGATTTGATGATATGTTGGTATATGGATGCGAGTCGATTGAGATGATTTATACCCTGCCGGTCCCCTGATACGAGATTATTGCGGATGTGACCTAGGACAAAGGTATACAGAGATATTTATATATGTTGTGAATCGTGAGTGATAGCCGTACGAGTCGTTAGGTCCGTACCCTCCTCGTCTTATAGGATGATTGGATCCCTGATAACTTAATGTCGCCGTACGATGATTTTCTGTACGTGATGAGTTTGACTTGAGGTTTGATCCATACCCTTGACTAGAGGATGCCGTACGATGGTGTATACCATACGGGATGTTGTGAGGCTGGATGCTGATTGATTGATTCACCGACTCGATCATGTTAGATACGTATACCCGTTAGCATTTGCATATGATTTACCTTATGCTGCATTCATATTATTCTCATTGCATTGCTTATACCTGTGCTAGTACACCTGCACCATTATCGATGATGCGTATGTTACACAGATTTGCCGGCTCACACACTTCATCATCGATAATTGCCATGTCACTACACAGTAGGGTTGCTGCATCATGATATACATATTGTATACCATACTTGCATACATACATATTATACACCTATACTTGCGGACATACACATTTGTACGTTCATACTTGCGTATATACAAATGTGCACCTTTATACGGTATTGCATTCGATTTTGGAGATTTGGGGACCGCATGTACTATTTTAAAAAATGGATCCATTTAAATGAGCGGATTTCCCTTTATTTGTCATATAGCTGATCCATGTTGCATGATATATGGATATGCTTACATTTCTGTTATATGTCGCATATATCATGATTTACGCTTTTACGCATTGAGATATGCTGTTTTCATGAGATTTCTGGATTGGAGAACCATGGCTATTTTAAAAGAAAGCATGTACTGTTTTAAAAACCAGGTTTCTCTTGATATGATATTTCAGTGTGACCACCATATGTTTTCTCGGTTCTGAGAGTGGTATGTGAAACCCGATTCGAGGAGCAGTAGGCACCGTCTGTGGGTACATGGTGGACCCGGTGAGGTACCCCGGGGCAAGAAGACTCGTATTGTTAGACAGTGAGCTTGGCAGGGGAGCACTACCCACCGGTGATAGTATTTGGGCTTGGCGGATATCCGGAGGATACCGACCGGAGTCGAGAGATGATATGGGCCGATCCGGACTGACGGAGCCCGTGGGCCGATCCGGACTGATGGTGCCCGAGAGATATGAGGATTTGCATGTCGATGCTAGATACAGATTTCATGATGTTTCGAGTGTCGATGCTGGACACTTAGGTTCTATGATTTTGAGGTGTCGCGAGGGATACATATTGATTTATATCCTCATATTTTCATGCATATGCTTTTATGGTATTTACATGCATGATGTTGTTGTGTCAGTGGTTGACACGTGGACAAGATCCACACGCATACATACATTGATTATATGGGTGGACGAGATCCACATGCATACATGCATTGATTATACTGTTGGATGTTATCCACATGCTTATAGGCATTGACTATCTTGTTGGTACATATACAGACCCGGTCACCCTAGATATCATAGTATTACCTTTATGATATAATTGACCTAGGAGTCGTTGTTTATTCGATTTCTACTTGTAGATGTTTTTCTACTCACGAGTTGGCAACTCATCCCCGTTTTGCCACTATTCTTGCAGGTTGACCGCACGGATCAGTAGCGGCATCGCTGGCACATACCTTCTTTTGGGTGTTCTGCATTGGTAGGTGGGGCATTTGTATCATACCCACTCTTATATTTATATTTCATATTGCATCTAGTCAACTCCATTAATCAAAATTTGTATTTGTGTAAATAATGAGACTTAGTGGGATTGTGGTTGCGAGACTTAGAGCGAGGGGTTTTCCACTACTTGTGGTTTTTATGTCTTGCTTTTCTTTATCTTTGTGGTGATCTTCGCTGTTGGGCGTCGTATACTTATAAATATTGTCTTGCGTGGTTGTGATCTGTCGTTTGGCGAAGTGCTAGCTCCCGCTTGGGAATGCCTTTATCATTATTTTGTATATGTGGTTTTGGATCAAAATATACAATGGAGGTGCTGCCCAAATTTTTAAAAAAAGACGAAACATGTTTTTAAACTTGCATAATCCACTTGCATTTTTCATGTTCCTATTCTATGCATTAAGAAAACTTGATTTCATTATATCCTTATTTCAAAACTTCACCTTCTTTATTTTTCTTTAAAGGTTTAGATTTCTGGGTTTCAGCTTACTTGAATTACGTTACGCCTTTAGACGTTGCGTGATTTAAGTGCTGGTCACGAGCTAATATTTCGGGTCGTGACATGCACATACCCACTACGGCTACTAAATCGTTTCGCCAAAACCAAAAAATCCTCTGTGTGCGACTCTAAAGACTCGACAATACGCTGGCAGTGAGCTACTTGATTACATCCAAACTCACAAGCACGTCAGTGGCACTAGCTGTACGTAACGGCTATCTAGGCATTTGTCGAAAAAATCGACAAGCAAACTCTTCTAAACCTTTGCTGAGCTTATAAATGACATTCACTGTACAATCCGGTCTGTTTGTCTGAGAATATTGCATACTAGATCTAGGGGGTGGAAAACGTCAGACCCCTAATAACATGATAAATCGTGCCGATATCAAGCTCATGACCAATCGAGAAACTATTGATCCAATCAATAAATCTCGTCCTCCTAGGCCCAAGTCTTATGGTGATGGCCAACCATATACAGTGCGATATCAACTCCATATATTGGGAGAGGCGAATCCCTTCTATCGCTCACTACCTCTAAGTGCTTCGGGACTGCATCCAACTACTACCTGTTTGCACGACTCTTTAAAGTCATGGTAGGATAGTAATCAAAGTACAGTGAGAACGCACTCGAGACAAATGACGATTTCTGGTCGACAGACTATCCTGTACTCATGTCATCAGAGAACTGCTATCTGACGATGGGTATAATACCATCTTGCAGTTCCCGGCGAGTTCGTCCAGTGTAACTCATAACCTAATGAACATATGTATACAATCTTTTGTGCTTACACCAGTGGCTGCGGGACCGGCCATCTTCTTTTTCAGAAACAAGAAACGTATACACTAGTCTACTTTGGAATATCGATGCCCTGTATTGATACTCCCATGACTAGGGACATTTTAAGGATTTGCTTATAGACTACCCAGCCCCACGAATATGATCGTCATCACAACACTGCTAGTCAAGTAAGGATTCTATGAGCTTTATCAACATGTATTAGCGATACGTAATAACAAGTAAAATATATACACATGCTAAGATAAAGACAAACAAGATAGCATACTTTCATATCGAGCTAGACTGTTCTATTCATATATATCCCAAGTATCCAATATAAAATACAATCCAACGTAATATATAATAATGGCCTTTAGGGCATATACATATCTAATAATCTCCCACTTGCACTAAACCCATGTATTGGCGTATCGAAGACCTAACATCTTGAATAGCCGCTCGAACTGGGTCTGAGGAAGGGCCTTGGTGAGTGGATTCGTCGTGTTTTCCTTTGTATCTACTCTCCGAACCTGAATCTTCCGGCGATCAACGATCTTCCTGATCAAGTGATTCGCCTTAAGATGTGTCTGGATTGCTGATGGTACCGTGGTTCCTTCGCTGATGTCATAGCCCCATTATTATCACAATACAAAGGTATTGATCAACAATGGACGGAACCACCTCAAGTTCAGAAATGAGCTTTCTCATCCAGACAACCTCTTTTGCGGCATCATTGGCAGCAATGTATTCAACCTCCATCGTCTAGTCTACTACGGTGTCCTGTTTGGAACTCTTCCAACAGACCGCACCTCCGTTGAGGGTAAACATATAACCCCAGATAGACTTGCTGTCATCCTTGTCACTCTGGAAGGTTGAATCGATAAAAGCCTCCATCTTGAGGTCTCCATTACCATATACCATAAACATCTTTTTATCCCTTCTCAGGTACTTAAGAATATTTTTCACAGCTATCCAGTGTTTCTGCCCTGGATTTGATTGATACCTGCTTACCACGTTGAGTGCGTAAGCTACATCTGGTCTGGAATATAACATCGCATACATTATAGAGCCTACCGCCGAAGCATAGGGTATAGTTGTTATGCGAGCCCTCTCCAATCTTGGAAGATATCTCTTTGGAGAGGGTGATTCTGTGACAAGCCGGTAAATTATCGAGTTTGGAATTTTCTATACTAAAACTCTTTAGTATGGTATTAATGTATCTGGACTGTGAAAGTCCCAGCATTCTTTTAGATTTATCACAATAGATCATAATTATCAGAATGTAGGAGGTATCACCCAGTTTCTTCATGAAGAACTTCTGTGGCAAGAACAACTTGACCGAATGTAGCATAGGAATATCATTTCCTATTAAGAGAATTTCATTCATATATAACACTAGGAATATGACTGTTTTCCCTACAATCTTCTTGTAAATACATAACCCATTTATGTTCTTGATGAAATCAAATTCTATGTTTGCCTCATTAAAACAGATGTTCCAACTCCGCGATATCTGTTTTAATCCATAAATAGATTTAAGCAACTTGCACACCTTCTCGCTGCTCCCGCTGTCTATGAAACCCTCTGGCTGATCCATATAAACACAATCTTCTAAAGTGCCGTTTAGAAAAGCGGTCTTTACGTCCATCTGCCAGATTTCATAGTCATGGAAGGAAGCAATGGCAAGTAAGAACCGAATGGATTTAAGCATAGCCACCGAAGAAAAAGTTTCGTCATAGTCCACACCTGGTCTTTGATGAAAACCTTTTGTAACAAGTCTAGTTTTATAAATTTCCACCTGTCTGTCTACACCAATATTTCTTTTGAAGATCCACTTGCAGCCGATGGGTTTTATCCCTGACGGGGCAACGTCCAAAGTCTATACTTTTTTTGTGTACATAGACTCTATTTCGGATCGCATGGCATCCAGCCATTTCATAGAGTCCATAGTAGAAATGGCCAGCTGGAAACTAGTAGACTCATCATCGTCGATGATGCAATTCTCTCAATCCCCGTCTATGAGAAAACTGTAGCGTCTCTAGGGCGGATAAGAATGCCTACTAGATATGCGGAGTGGCCGAGTTTCGTCCGAGATTATCGAATCCTAAGATTCTACCAAATCTTCAATTGCAGTTTGTATTTCTTGAATTTCTTCCTACTTTACCGTGCTCCCACTAATTTCTTTTGTAAGAAATTCCTTTTCTAAGAAAAGGCATGACGAGCAACAAACACCTTCTATATCTCGGTGTGGTAGAATATATATCCTCGCGAATGGTTAGGATATCCTACAAATTTACATAAAACTAATCGTACCTTGAGCTTGTCCGGATTCTATTTCTTTACATAAGTAGGATATCCCTGCATCTTAATAAAATTAAGGTATGATCTCTTTCCCTCCCATATTTCATATAGAGTGATAGGCATTGATTTGGTCGAAACACTATTCAATACATATGCAGCTGATTCACGTGCATATCCCCAGAATGAAAGAGGCAACTTAGTATTACTCATCATAGAGTGAACTATATCCAAAAGGGTACGATTCCTCCGCTCCAATACACCATTGTGTTGTAGTGTATACGGAGGAGTAAGCTGAGAGAGAATACCATTCTCTTTTAGATAGTCTTGGAATTCTGTACTCAAGTACTTCTCTCCTCTATCAGATCGAAAGATCTTAATACTTTTTCCAATCTGGTTCTCTACTTTGTTTTTATATTCTTTGGATTTCTTGAAAGCTTCAGATTTGTGTCTCAAAAGAAATATATATCTGAACCTAGAGAGTCGTCAGTGAATGTAATGAAGTATGAGAACCCCATCGCATGTGTAGATATTAGATCACATACATCAGTGTGTATGAGTCCCAAGAGCTCCATAGCTCTTTATACATGTCCCATAAACGGAACTTTGGTTATCTTTCCTTTGAGACAAGACCGAAAAGTTTCATAGGATAAAAATTCGAACGGATCCAAATATCTATCCTTATGTAACTTACTTAGTCTTTTCTCATTGATATGACCAAGTCTACAATGCCACAAGTAGGTTTCGTTCGTATCTGAACCCTTCCTATTGCGTGTATTTTGTATATTAAAAACTGTATTTTGATTAAGAACATAGATACCATTATATACTATACCCTTTGCAATCAGTACATGATTCGGGTAAATGTTCATGATATTTCTATCTAAATCAAAATTATATACATTTTTATCTAGTAAAGAAACTAATATAATATTGTATAGCATGAAAGGTATATAGTAGTAGTTGTTTAAAATCATAGTATTGCCGCTTAGCAATACCAGGTGATATTCGCCGATGGACTCGGTAGCAATAGTTGTCCCATTCCCTACTCTGAGGGACATCACCAGGGCCAACAATCCTACTTTTTCTCAAACCTTGTAATAAATTACAGATATGAAATCCCGTTCCGGTATCTAATATCCAAGAGGTAGGGTTGACCGAAAAACAGTTTTCAATTACAAATATACCCGAAGTAGATGCCTAGGAACGCTTCTTCTTCATAGGGGTCAGGTAGGAATCCTTGCATTCCTCCTTCCCTTACCCATACTCATGGCAGTTGTCACAAGTTAGAGCCCGAACAACGTTCCCCATTCCCGTATAAGAAACCGGTTCGGTCAAATCAAACATTTTATTATTTTGATTAAGGCGTGACATGGTTTCTACCTGAAGAGAGAGAGAGAGAAAAGAAACACTTAGTGTATACTCTTGCAAGATTAGATTGGTTAATTAATTTATCTAATCAAGATGAATCCCGCTATTTCCTTGAATTCTTTTTCAAACCTTAAAAAGAGAATTAGTCGGGACTAATCGCATCCTACAATTTTGCTTAACTTTTCTTCCATGCCAGTGTCGGTACATCGAGAGAGATTTTCCAACGTTTTCGCAAAGTCCCTTAATTATAATGAACCCTTTTCCCTAAAGGCGTTTCCCCATTAACACTTATTTAAGACACCTACTTGGTTAGCTAATTGTAAAGTGCAACACTCTCATAAAGAGTAACCATTACTTACAGTGGGTTCGGGACCCAATTATCATTGTGTGATAATTTTAAAGGATGCAAACCAAAATTACCACACTCCATAAGGTATGCAAATGCTAGCAAGTTTCCCTTATATTTGAAACTCCCGATATGATTTTTGCTTCTAACGACCTATGACCTTGACGGAGGCCAACAAATTATAAGCCGCTGGTCAAGTTCAACCCGTCATTATCTTGATTAATTCGAACCCACCTGCACTAGCCCTTGATAGAGACCAACAAAGCTGTGCAACTATCCTGATCAATCGCATCGCTATAGAGCAAATAAGTATCACTCAGCTACCATACATTATGCCTTGACGGTGTAGGGTTCCTAGGCACGCTAATGAGGTCTCACAAGGCATCAACCATGCCAAAATCAAAATTTTCCGGTGCCGAGAAACCCTAAACTAGATCGTTGACTAGAGTTTAGGCGATAACAAATGCGAGCAAACGACTTTACTCTAAAAGTGAACGAAAATACAACCTTTGTAGATCTGGTCCTCCACCTCCATAGCTCCGTGATGAAGTCCCCTCGCTGCGATCATCGGATCCCGGGCTCTAGCGTTGGCTTCATCGGAGAAATGGGCAGGCTAGGTCGTCGACTTCGATGCCGAAGATGATCTACGTCGAGGCAACACAAGATCAAGCTCCAACTTCACCAAGCCATGAAACTTGTGAAGAAAACACCCTATACTACTTGGCAAGTGGTAGAGGATGAAGAAATAGGAAGTGGGTTCACTTTAGAATTGGATTTCTCACTCTTTTTCTCAAGTCACCATTGAAGCTAGCAAGCTTCTTTCTTCTTGAAGAAGAAGAAGATAATATGATAAGAATTATTGGAAAATAGAAAATAAGTCATTCTTATCATATTAGCAACCATGGTTAAGTGTAGAGAATAAACTAAGGTTAGGTGAATGGTTAGGTTTAGCATGAAACAAAAATGGTAGACTTTTTCAAAGCTTCATGAAGCTTCAACTATAAAACAAACCAAGCCACCATTTCTCTTTTTGCCAAAATAAATAAATAAATGAATAAATAAAAACCCTAACCATTTACTTAACCAAGGTTTAAATCAAACATACACCCAAGTTTGCATGTATCATCAAACATGATACAAACTAGTGCACAAAACTATATCATATATACAATGTGCACATCAAGTGAGAAAATCCATCTTAAGTGAACAAATACTAGTTAATGTAAAGTAATATATCAAATATATAATTATACATTAAATCATTAAATCAACACTTGATTTAACGATCCGGTCATATCTCATATAACCGACTAATATCAATAGTAACAACTTATCGAATCAGCACTTGATCCGATAACCCGGCTATATCGCATATAACCGATCACTGTCACAAATCGCGAGAATTGAATACAGTATCACATACTGGTATTATTCTCGGTCCCGCACATATCTCATATGCGCTCTTATTTCGTTTCGCTTGATGTTAGTGTATATGCCCTAGAGGCCATTATTGTATCATACTAGTTTGTATATTACTTGATGGAAGCTTGGGATATTCACAGTTGTATATACAATCTTGCTCGAAATGGTAGTATGCTACTTGGTTTGTCTCTGCTTTAATATGTGCATGTGTTTCTTTTAGCATATCGCTGATATACGTATTAGTAGAGCCGTGAGGATCTTTGCTTGATTACCAGCGTTGTGATGGCGCTCACACTCGTGGGGGCTGGGTAATCCATAAGCACATCCTTATACAGGTCCCTAGTCGTTGGACTATCGAGATAGGTTATCGATACTCCAGAGTAGACTAGCGTATACGCTTCTCATCCCAACATGGGAGACGGTCTGTCCTACAGCCGTCAGTACGTCGTACTTGAGATAGTATGCGGGTGCTCGTTAGTTTACGAGTACACTGGACAGGACTCGTCGGGAACTGTTGGTTGGTATTATACCTATCGTCAGTTATCAGTTCCCAGGTGACATGAGTACAGCTTAGTCCGCTGACTTGACACTGTCACTTCGCCTCAAGTGTGTTCCCACTGCACTTTGATTACTACCGTACCACGGCTCAAAGGAGTCGTGCAAACAGGTAGTTTTTGGGTGCAGTCCCGAAGCACTTGGAGGCAGTGACGGTTAGACAGGATTTGTCTCTCCCGGTATTGGGGGTTGACATCGCGCTGTGTCTAGGAGAGCCATTACACGAGTAGTCCCTGGCCAGGGCAAGCGAGATATACTGGTAGGTTTCCAGTGTTATCTCAGGGTGTTCTGGGCTACACTCCGACACGACTTGTACCGCTATTAGGGGACTGACGTTCACCGCCCCCTAGGCTCGCCATGCGATGTATCAGACGAACAGACCGGACTGTACGGAGACTGTCACATACAGGCTCAGTAGGAGTTCAGATGGGGTCACCTCGTCAGTCTTCTTATCGGCATCTACCTGGGGACCGTTACGTACAGCTAGTGCCGCTTGCGGTCTGTGGTTAAACCCACTGCCAGCGTAGTGTCGAGTCTTTAGAGTCCCACACAGAGAGCTATTCGTCTTTAGGCAAAATGAGTAGAGGTCGCATGGTTTTGCGACAGGGTTCGTTCACATCCGCGCACTTATGCACGTTTGCTGTCCGGACAGCTTATACTAGCGGGCTTTGGTTTAAGCCGGATCCTAGTATATGATTTGGGATTGGTTTTATCTCATTGTATTCGTGTTCCTCGGATCACGAATACGGGTGCGTATGCACAGTTGCTTGAGACAGAGGGAGAGAACTTTGATTAGGGTTAATGACCATTGTCATTTTATTAACCCTAATGCTTATGTGTGTATTATGGTTAATTGATATTAGTTTAATATAATTGTGCATGGTTATGGTTGTTGACCATTTGACCTTCTTGACTTGTTGACCTAGGTTGACACTTTGACCATCATCATTTCATTTGGAAGAGGCTCTTTGATCCTTGCAGTTTGCATTAAAAATGAAATGATAATGGTCATGTCTTGATTAAGCCATGACAATTATATTACTAATTATCAATTTATAATAATTCACACATATATGTGAGAATGGCTTATTATTCTCTCATTCTATCATTCACTTTCTCTCTCTTGTTCTTCCTCTCCCTCAAGCTCTCCCCTCTCATGTGTTGAGAAACACTTGAGCTTGAGAAAAACCTCTTCTTGATAATCTTTACTCTCATCTAGGGTTCTAGGACTAGCACTTCTAGCACCCTAGTTACTTCTAGCTTGAAGTTGAAGCCAAAGGTTGAGGCTTTCGGGTGGATCCTTCTTCGACTCAAGAAGACGACAAAGGTGATCCCTTTCTACTACTCCAAGGAGCAAGGAGAGAAGGACATAAAGCCCTAGGTATAACCATTCTACTCTTTAACTAGTTTCTAGTTAGCTTTAGCATGTTTTTGTTTAGCAAAGATCCGACTTTGTCTAGTCCATGTTGCCTAGAGTAGTAAAAATCCGATTTTTATTCCGTTTTCCGCCTCCCCGCAAGCACCGGGGTGGGCAACGTGGACTTACACTTGAGCCAGGAAACCTCTGTGTAGGACTCTAAAGACTCGTCAATACGCCGGCAGCAGGTGATGATCATATCAAACACCCACAAGCCGCAAGCGGTCAGCTAAACGTAACGGCCACCCGGGTATTGAGCGATCAGAAGATCGACGAGCAAGCCCGCTCATACGCCTGTGAATCCAACCAGTAACACTTACCGTACATTCCGGTCTGTTCGTCTGATATGTCGCATATCTTGCCTAGGGGTGGTAAACGTCAGACCCCAGTAGCTCGATAAGTCATGTCAATATGAGGTCTATAACAGTTCGAGAAACTACTGGTAACACTTACCAGTAAATCTCAGCAACCCTGGCCAGGGATTTTCGGTTATAGCCAATCGAACACAGCGCAACATCAACTCCCTATACCCGGAGAGACGAATCCCCTCCTATCGCTCATTGCCTCCATGTGATTCGGGACTGTACCCAAAAACCACCGTTTTGCACGCCCTCTTGGACATGGTAAGGTGGAAATCAAAGCACAGTGGGAACCACACAAGACTCTATGACGATCTCGGGTCAACAGACTACTCTGTACCAGTGTCACCAGAGAACTGCCATCGGACGTAAGGTATAATACCATCTGGGATTTCTCGGCGAGTCCGTCCAGTGTACCCAGTCTCCACTGAGCACCCGTATATCATCTCTGATATCAAACACCAATGGATATGGGATCATCCTGTTAGTGTATATGCCCTAGAGGCCATTACTGTATCATACTGGTTTGTATATTACTTAATGGATGCTTGGGATATTCACCTTGTATATACAATCTTGCTCAAAATAGTAGTATGCTACTTGGTTTGTTTCTACTTCAATGTGTACATGTGTTTATATTTTGTATATCGCCATACACATTAGTGGAGCCCTTAGGATCTTTGCTTGATTACCAGCGATGTGATGGCCGTCACACTAGTGGGGCTGGGTAATCTATAAGCACATCCTTATGCAGGTCCCTGGTCGCAGGACTATCGAGACAGGGCATCGATACTCCGGAGTAGACCAGCGCATGCGCTTCTCATCCCAGTGTGGGAGACGGTCTGTCCCACAGCCGTCAGTACGTCGTACTTGAGATAGTATGCGGGTGCTCGTTAGGTTACGGGTACACTGGACAGGACTCGTCGGGAACTGACTAGTTGGTATTATACCTATCGTCAGTTATCAGTTCCCAGGTGACATGAGTACAGCTTAGTCCGCTGACTTGACACTGTCACTCCGCCTCGAGTGTGTTCCCACTGTACTTTGATCACTACCCTACCACGGCTCAAAGGAGTCGTGCAAACAGGTAGTGGTTGGGTGCAGTCCCGAAGCACTTGGAGGCAGTGACGGTTAGACAGGATTCGTCTCTCCCGGTATTGGGGGTTGACATCGCGCTGTGTCTAGGAGAGCCATTACACGAGTAGTCCCTGGCCAGGGCAAACGAGATATACTGGTAGGTTTCCAGTGCTATCTCAGGGTGTTTTGGGCTTCGCTCCGGCACGACTTGTACCGCTATTGGGGGACTGACGTTTACCGCCCCCTAGGCCCGCCATGCGATGTATCAGACGAACAGACCGGACTGTACGGAGAATGTCACACTCAGGCTCAGTAGGAGTTCAGATGGGTTTCGCCTCGTCGGTCTTCTTGTCGGCATTACCTGGGGACCGTTACGCACAGATAGTACCGCTTGCGGTCTGTGGTTAAACCCACTACCAGCGTAGTGTCGAGTCTTTAGAGTCCCACACAGAAAGCTTTTCGCCTTTAGGCAAAAGAGTAGAGGTCGCATGGTATTGCGACAGGTCGCATGGTTTTGCGACAGGGTTCGGTCACATCCGTGCACTTGTGCGCGTACAGTGTCCGGACAGTTTACACTAGCGGGCTTTGGTTTAAGCCAGATCCTAGTGTACCTTATGGGATTGGATTTATCCAGTGTGCATTCGTGTTCCTCGGAACGCGGATGCGGGTGTGTATGCACAGTTGACAGGGAGGCAGAGGCAGCGGATTCTCATTAGGGTTGTTGACTATTTGACTTTTTGCTCAACCCTAATGAGAATATGATATGTGATTAACTATTATATTAATTAAGTATTATGGTGATATGGTTGTTGACTTTGTTGACTTGTTGACTTTTGTTGACTTGTTGACTTTGTTGACTTTTGTTGACTTGTTGACCGGTTGACTAGGCTTGACTAGTTGACCATCATGATAACCATAGCCATCATTTCATGGCAAAGACTTTTGTTTGCTTGCTCATTTGTGCAAAATGAGTGCATGAAATGATATGGTTATGGTTGCTTCAACCATCACATAAGACTTTTTTAAGTATGATGAGTTATCATTGCTTTGGATTATGAGAGGGTGAAAGACAAAAGAGAGCCTCATTCTTTCTTGCTCATTCTCTCTCTTGTTCTTGAGCTCTCCTTTTGCTCTCACCCTCTTGCTCTTTTTCCCTCTCTTTTTTCTATGGTTCTCTTGTCTCATGAGTTGAGAATCAAGAACCATAGATAAAATCCCACACAAAGTATTCTCTACTCATTCTAGTTCACTAGGTTTAGCAAATCAAGTGAACTAGTTTCTTCAAAGAATGAAGAAGGAGCTAAAGGTTGGAGCTTTCAGGTGGATCTATCTTCGGCGTACGAAGACGACGAGAAGAAGCCAATCAGACCACCATCGGAGCTTGAAGACGAAGGAGTTCAAGACAAGCAAGGTATAACCCCCTAACCGAGTAGCTAGAAACTCATAGTTAGGTTGTTAGATAGATGTTTAACCAAGATCCGGGTTATAGGTCCATGTTACCACCTCCGTAAAAATTGTTTTTTACTAAATTCCGCATTCCCGAAAGTACCGGGAGAGGTAGCATGGACTTACAGTGGTATCAGAGCCTAGTTAAACTCTATCTAACATGTTAGCAAGTAACTAGAAGATCGATCAAAGAAAAAGTCCCGAAAACAAAACCCCAAAAATTCGAGTTTCTGTCGATTTTTCTACTGTTCAAAAGTTGATTATTTTAACACCTAAAATCGGCTCAGGGTTTTTTATTGCTACTGTAGAAAAATCACCAGGTGATTCCCCTAAACGAGCGCGGAAACGCGGCAATAGCTTGCTATTGCCGCGGTTCCGCGGCCTCCTTGCCCCCTCTCTGGTTTATTTTTGCTACAGTATGCTTCTGGGGGTATTTTGGGATTTTTAGTATATATATTTTCAACCCAGATTTTCCAGAACGAAAATTTTATTTTGGGGTCCCGAAAATCCGTATTTTTGATCGAACTTCTAAAAGACTTAAGCTAACGGGTTTTCAGTTATGTGATATTTGTATTGAACGTCTACTAATCGCTATATGTCGATTAGTGGGGGTTATATAAATCTGTGATCTGTAATGTTGCTGGAATGTGGATATGAATATGTTGGATTGTCGCGGGTGAATAGCCGGGGGTTGTGAGACGAGAGTTTTCTTTTCTTTCAATTCATGTAAATTTGTAAATTGATGTAATAATTATTTGTATGGCCGCACAACCGGGTCGGGGTTGTAGCCGTCATTGTATAATTTTTTTTTACTGTTTTTGCTCCTAGGATAGACCCATGGAGGGGGTGCACAAACTACCGGGTATGCCGAAGTGTCAAGTGGCCTACTCATGGAGATGAGGGAGGTTACTACGCTTCGGGTACTTGGCGGGTAGTTTGCCGCACCCGTAGGGGTCTTGGGTGGGGTTTTGGCTATTCACCGCGACCGTGTAATTTGTCTTTCGTTACAGGCTCGTACGAATTACAGATTCCTAGTATATCCAATGTATTCATCTGTAATCTGAAATGTTTATCATTGCAGTATATCTATATATGATATTATTTAGGCGTTGCTTATGTTTTACAGACGCGCTAGCCCAGCCCCGCTCTGTCGTTAGTTAAGTAACCTAACGGGTAATGACGGGGCCCCGTGGCGAATGCGAATGGCATAAGCGTACGTCATATTTTGGTTGTTTTCTGCAATGGTAGGATTAAATGATGGGACGCATTAAAAGAACTAATGCAAGAATATCACGCATTAAAAGAACTAATGCAAGATAATAAACCAAGTTAAAGTCGTTGGAACACTTTCGAAAAACCACTCGGTTCTTTTCAAAACAACTTTTAAATGCGGAGCTTGAGCCACTCCTTTTAAAAGCTATCTCGTTCCATCGACCAAATCAAGTTCACTACGTTCACGGTTTTGCCAAAACCATCCGTAGCCCTCCGTCGTTTCACATGAATAGTCAATAGTATTCAAGCTGTGTATGTTGGCCAAAGTCAAGGCACAGTGATTGGTAGCTATTGGGTGTTCATGTGTAGCATAGATAGATGCGTTGGTTTGGGACAGTCGTACTGCCATTTTGGCCAAAGTCAAGGGTAGGTACGGATGGATCCAAATTAACCTGGATAATGACGGGTAGAACTTGACATGTGACTTATGATATTTTGGCCAAAGTCAAGGTCATAAGAGCATGGGGCAAAAATCCACATCGGGAGTTTCATAAGTACTGAAACTTGCTAGATTTGCATACCATTTGGAGTGTGATGATTCTGGTAGGATTCCTTCAGTTTCGTCACGCAATGATATTTGGATCCCGATCCTACTGTGAGTATATGCTACTCCTCGGGAAATTTCACACTAAACGATCAATGCTATAAACCTAGTAGGTGCCTAGAAAGGTGTTAGCGGGGCTACGTCCCCAGGGAAAAGAGGTTCTCTAATTAAGGAACTTCGCAAAAGCGTTGGAAAACCTCCCTCGAAGTACCGACACCGGCCTGGCTGAACGGTTAAGCAAGTATTGTGCGGTGGGATTGATCCCGGCTAATTCTTCCTTTATGGTTTGAGGAAGGATTCGAGAAACAGTGGGAGCCATCCTGTTTAGACAAACTAAAAACCACTCTAAACTTGCAAGAGCATCATGCTGAGTGTTTCTTCTTCTCTCTCCTAATTGCAGCGACCAATCAACATGACTGGACTTAAGTTACTCCTAGATAAAAACAAACTGACAGGGCCAAACTACAAAGATTGGCTCAGGAATGTCAAGATAGCAATCACTTACGACAAGCTGGGGTATCTTCTTACCACCAAAGCTCCCCCTGTCCCTGGTCCAACTTCCAGCGTCGCGGATAAGGAAATCCGCAAGACTTGGGAGATTGATAGCGCGAAGGCCAAATGCCTCCTGCTTGCCTCGATGGACAACGAACATCAGAGGAGGCACGAGAATATGGACATGGAATCCATATTGCTTCATACAAAAGAACTGTATGGAGAGCAATCTCGTATCGCAAGATACGAAGCGTCGAAAAAGTTATTTTCGACAAGAATGGCCGTCGGATCATCAGTAGCCGAGCACGTGCTAAAGATGATCGGCTACATTGAGGAGCTCGCGGACCTAGGGATCACATTGGAGAGTGAGCTATATACGGATATAATTCTCCAGTCCCTTCCTTCCACTTACGCCCAGTTTATACTGAACTTCAACTTACAAGAAAAAGAGGTTGAACTTTCAGAGCTCCTCAACATGCTGAGGAGCGCAGAGGGCACCCTACAGAAAGGTAGGGATACATCCACTTTGTTTGTAGGAGGATCATCTTCTTCTAGGTCCAAGGCGAAAGCCAAGGGAAAGAAGAAGAAGGCCCCCGCCAAACCAAGGGGCGGTGTTAGTAAAGTGGATACGAAGGGAAAAGGTAAAGCAACAAAGATAGCGGGGAAGCTTGTGGATAAGGAAGAATGCTTCTATTGTCATAAGAAAGGACACTGGAAGAATGATTGCAGGGCCTGGAAGGCCAGAACACAGGAATTGAAGCAGGTTGCAGCTTCAGCTTCAGGTGTGTATGTTATTGAAAACTGTCTTTCAATAAACTCTACTTCCTGGGTATTGGATACCGGATCAGGATCTCATATCTGTAATTCTTTGCAGGCGTTGAGAAACCGTAGGGTTTTGAAGGCAGGTGACATGACCCTCAGAGTTGCGAACGGAGCTAGCATGGATGCTAAAGCCGTGGGGGACTATCACCTGGGAATGTCAGATGGACATGTTTTGGTTTTGCATAATTGCTTTTTTGTACCCAACGCAACTTGTAATATCATTTCTGTATCTTTAGTTTCTAAAGAAGGTTATGAATTTGCGTTTGTAAGTAATGTTGTAAACATTCACCTTAATCAAGTTTTGATTGGGTCAGGTACATTGAGTAATGGTATATACGTGTTAAACCAACCACAGATTTTAATGTCCAGAATACACACAAAAGAAAGTCTCCAGAAATAAATCAGACTTCCTTATGGCATTGTAGATTGGGTCACATCAATGAGAGAAGGTTGACGAAGTTACATACAGAAGGGTATTTGAATGCGTTCGAATATCAGTCGTATGCCACTTGTCAATCCTGTCTCAAAGGAAAGATGACAAAGACTCCGTTTACTGGACATGGAGTAAGAGCGAGCGAGCTCTTAGGACTCGTACACAGTGACGTGTGCGGTCCAATGTCTACACATGCCCGAAGCGGACATTCTTACTTCATTACTTTTACGGATGACTTCTCAAGGTACGGTTATGTCTTCTTGATGAAACATAAGTCCGAGGCCTTTGGAAAATTCCAGGAGTATAAGAATGAAGTAGAGAAACAGACCGGCAAAAGTATTAAGATTCTAAGATCGGATCGAGGTGGAGAATACTTAAGTGCCGAGTTCCTGGACTATTTAAAAGAGAACGGAATTCTCTCTCAGCTTACTCCTCCATACACCCCGCAACATAACGGTGTATCGGAGAGACGGAACCGCACCCTATTGGATATGGTACGGTCCATGATGAGTAATGCTGAGTTGCCGCGATCATTCTGGGGATATGCGCTAGAATCAGCCGCATACCTTTTGAACCGAGTTCCCACTAAGACTGTGCCTACTACGCCATTTGAGATGTGGTGTGGGAAGAGACCCCATCTTAATCACATTAAAACATGGGGAAGTCCAGCTTTTGTCAAAAAGCAGCATGCGGACAAGCTCGAGGCACGCTCAGTACTGTGCAAGTTTGTGGGATATCCAAAGAATTCCAAGGGATATTTTTTCAACTGTGAAGAGGAACAAAAAGTTCTTATTTCTCGTCATGCCCGCTTTCTAGAATACCAGTTCATAGAAAAGGAAATAAGTGGGAGCGCAGTAGAACTGGAAGAAATTCCAGAACCACGGACTATTACTGAAAGTTTAGTGGAACCAGAGGGTTCGGAAGAACAGGACATTCCTACGCCGCTCCGCAGGAGTAGTAGGCAGTCTCATCCGCCCGAGAGATACTGCGGTTTTCTCATAGACGGGGATAGAGAGGATTGCATCATAGATTATGATGAGCCTACTAGCTTCCAGCAGGCCGTTCAGAGCGTTGACTCAGTGAAATGGCTGGATGCAATGCGGACCGAAATGGAGTCCATGTACACTAACAAGGTATGGAAGTTGGACATTGCTCCAGACGGGGTAAAACCCGTAGGATGCAAGTGGATCTTCAAAAGGAATATTGGTGTAGATGGACAGGTTGAGACCTATAAAGCTAGGCTGGTAGCAAAGGGTTTTCGTCAAAGACCTGGCTTGGACTATGACGAAACCTTTTCTCCAGTAGCCATGCTGAAATCCATTCGGATCCTTCTTGCCATTGCTGCCTTCCACGATTATGAGATCTGGCAAATGGACGTAAAGACAGCTTTTCTAAATGGAAATTTAGAGGAGTGTGTCTATATGGACCAGCCAGAGGGTTTCAATCAGAGTGGGAGCAGCGGAAAGGTGTGCAAGTTGCTTAAGTCCATCTATGGACTAAAGCAGGCGTCGCGGAGTTGGAACATCTGCTTTGATGAGACGGTCAAAGAATTTGGCTTTATCAAAAATCCAGATGAACCATGCATCTATAGTAGATTTATAGCGAGAACTGTAGTATTCCTCGTTTTATACGTGGATGACATTCTCTTAATAGGAAATGACATTCCTATGCTACAATCTGTCAAGGGGTTCTTGTCACACAGGTTCTCCATGAAAGACCTGGGTGATGCCTCATACATTCTGGGTATCTGGATCTACCGTGACAGATCCAAGAGGATATTAGGACTTTCTCAGTCCAGGTACATCGACACCGTGCTGAAAAGATTCAGTATGGAAGATTCCAAGCACGGTAACCTGCCGGCTTGTCACGGGATCACCCTCTCTAAAGAGATGTCTCCCAAGACTGATTTGGAGAGGGATCGCATGTCTATTATACCCTACGCTTCTGCGGTAGGCTCTATAATGTATGCGATGTTGTGTACCAGACCGGATGTAGCTTATGCACTGAGTGTGGTAAGCCGGTATCAGTCAAACCCTGGGGAGAAACACTGGATAGCGGTAAAGAACATTCTCAAGTACCTGAGAAGGACTAAGGAGATGTTCTTGGTGTATGGCGGAAAAGACCTCCAGATCGAGGCCTTTGCTGACTCCAGCTTCCAGAGTGACAAGGATGATTCCAAGTCCATGTCGGGTTTTGTCTTTACCCTCAATGGAGGGGCGGTGTGTTGGAAGAGTTCCAAACAGGAAACCGTTGCAGACTCGACGATGGAAGCGGAATACATCGCTGCATCTGATGCCGCAAAAGAAGCTGTCTGGATGAGGAAGTTCTTGAAAGAACTTCAGGTGGTTCCGTCCATTGTTGATCCAATACCTCTGTATTGCGACAACAACGGGGCTATAGCTTTAGCGAAGGAACCCAGGTCCCATCAGAGATCCAGGCACATCTTGAGGCGGTATCACCTGATCAGGGAGATCGTGGATCGCCAGGAGATCGAGGTTCGGAGAGTCACTTCAGAAGATAACACTGCAGATCCATTCACCAAGGCCCTGCCCCAGACTCAGTTCGAGCGGCTGATCGAGATGATAGGTCTTCGATACGCCAGTACATGGCCTTAGTGCAAGTGGGAGATTGTTAGTGTATATGCCCTAGAGGCTATTACTGTATCATACTGGTTTGTATATTACTTAATGGATGCTTGGGATATTCACCTTGTATATACAATCTTGCTCAAAATAGTAGTATGCTACTTGGTTTGTTTCTACTTCAATGTGTACATGTGTTTATATTTTGTATATCGCCTATACACATTAGTGGAGCCCTTAGGATCTTTGCTTGATTACCAGCGATGTGATGGCCGTCACACTAGTGGGGCTGGGTAATCTATAAGCACATCCTTATGCAGGTCCCTGGTTGCAGGACTATCGAGACAGGGCATCGATACTCCGGAGTAGACCAGCGCATGCGCTTCTCATCCCAGTGTGGGAGACGGTCTGTCCCACAGCCGTCAGTACGTCGTACTTGAGATAGTATGCGGGTGCTCGTTAGGTTACGGGTACACTGGACATGACTCGTCGGGAACTGACTAGTTGGTATTATACCTATCGTCAGTTATCAGTTCCCAGGTGACATGAGTACAGCTTAGTCCGCTGACTTGACACTGTCACTCCGCCTCGAGTGTGTTCCCACTGTACTTTGATCACTACCCTACCATGGCTCAAAGGAGTCGTGCAAACAGGTAGTGGTTGGGTGCAGTCCCGAAGCACTTGGAGGCAGTGACGGTTAGACAGGATTCGTCTCTCCCGGTATTGGGGGTTGATATCGCGCTGTGTTTAGGAGAGCCATTACACGAGTAGTCCCTGGCCAGGGCAAACGAGATATACTGGTAGGTTTCCAGTGCTATCTCAGGGTGTTTTGGGCTTCGCTCCGGCACGACTTGTACCGCTATTGGGGGACTGACGTTTGCCGCCCCCTAGGCCCGCCATGCGATGTATCAAACGAACAGACCGGACTGTACGGAGAATGTCACACTCAGGCTCAGTAGGAGTTCAGATGGGTTTCGCCTCGTCGGTCTTCTTGTCGGCATTACCTGGGGACCGTTACGCACAGCTAGTGCCGCTTGCGGTCTGTGGTTAAACCCACTGCCAGCGTAGTGTCGAGTCTTTAGAGTCCCACACAGAAAGCTTTTCGCCTTTAGGCAAAAGAGTAGAGGTCGCATGGTATTGCGACAGGTCGCATGGTTTTGCGACAGGGTTCGGTCACATCCGTGCACTTGTGCGCGTACAGTGTCCGGACAGTTTACACTAGCGGGCTTTGGTTTAAGCCAGATCCTAGTGTACCTTATGGGATTGGATTTATCCAGTGTGCATTCGTGTTCCTCGGAACGCGGATGCGGGTGTGTATGCACAGTTGACAGGGAGGCAGAGGCAGCGGATTCTCATTAGGGTTGTTGACTATTTGACTTTTTGCTCAACCCTAATGAGAATATGATATGTGATTAACTATTATATTAATTAAGTATTATGGTGATATGGTTGTTGACTTTGTTGACTTTTGTTGACTTGTTGACTTTGTTGACTTGTTGACTTTTGTTGACTTGTTGACCGGTTGACTAGGCTTGACTAGTTGACCATCATGATAACCATAGCCATCATTTCATGGCAAAGACTTTTGTTTGCTTGCTCATTTGTGCAAAATGAGTGCATGAAATGATATGGTTATGGTTGCTTCAACCATCACATAAGACTTTTTTAAGTATGATGAGTTATCATTGCTTTGGATTATGAGAGGGTGAAAGACAAAAGAGAGCCTCATTCTTTCTTGCTCATTCTCTCTCTTGTTCTTGAGCTCTCCTTTTGCTCTCACCCTCTTGCTCTTTTTCCCTCTCTCTTTTCTATGGTTCTCTTGTCTCATGAGTTGAGAATCAAGAACCATAGATAAAATCCCACACAAAGTATTCTCTACTCATTCTAGTTCACTAGGTTTAGCAAACCAAGTGAACTAGTTTCTTCAAAGAACGAAGAAGGAGCTAAAGGTTGGAGCTTTCAGGTGGATCTATCTTCGGCGTACGGAGACGACGAGAAGAAGCCAATCGGACCACCATCGGAGCTTGAAGACGAAGGAGTTCAAGACAAGCAAGGTATAACCCCCTAACCGAGTAGCTAGAAACTCATAGTTAGGTTGTTAGATAGATGTTTAACCAAGATCCGGGTTATAGGTCCATGTTACTACCTCCGTAAAAATTGTTTTTTACCAAATTCCGCATTCCCGAAAGTACCGGGAGAGGTAGCATGGACTTACACATCCATCGCCCATCTGTATGGGTCGAGAAGGTATACGCTAGTCTACTCTGGTATATCGATGCCCCGTCTCGATACACCCACGACTAGGGACCTTGAAGGATGTACTTATAGACTACCATGTCCCCACTAGTATGATCCGCATCATAGCCCAGGTAGTCAAGTACACTTCCTAAGGGCTTTACCAACATGTAACAGAGAGACAATCAGTGTACACGTTAAGATAAAGAGCAACCAGATAGCATACTATCATGTCGAGCAAGAAAGTCCTCCCTATATACGTCCAAGCATCCACTACAATATACATCCTATGTATAGTAATGGCCTCTAGGGCATACATATAACTAACAATCTCCCACTTGCACTAGGACCATCTGATAGCAGTAGTTGTAGTATCTCATACTCAACCATCCCATAAAAGTCTCTCTCTGGGAAAAGGCCTTTGTGAGTGGATCCGCCGTGTTGTCCTCTGAGTCTGTTCTCCTAACCTCGATCACCCTGGAGATCAACCATCTCCATGATCAGGTGATACTGCCTTAGAATATGTCTAGGTCACTGATGGGACCGGGGTTCCCGGGCCAAAGCCACACTTCCATTGTCACACAATGGTAGGAATCTAGTTCATCTCATGAACCAACATACACCCAAACAGCCTCTTCGGTAGCATCTTAAGTAGCGATGTATCCTGCCTTTATCGTCTAGTAAGCCACGGTATTTAGCTTGGAACTCTTCCAACATACCGTCCCTCCACTGAGGGTAAAGACAATGCCTGTGACTGACATTCAGTCGTCCTTATCACCCTGGAACCTTTCCAGTGATTCTCCCCAGGATCAACTGATATAATCTCACTACAACTAGTGAGTATCCTAACATCCAATTAGATCTATCTCATAGATCCAAAACCCAGGATTTAGGAGGTACCACTTTGATCCTTTGTGGAGAATCATTCTGATAAGTGGAGATTGATCGAGCGTAGCATAGGAAACTCCTTCCCTATCAAGAGTATGTCATCCACGTACTCTACGAGGATCGTCACCATACTCCCTACTATCTTTTTGTTTATACAAGGTTCATATACCATTTTGATGATGTCAAACTCTTTGAGTACTACATCAAAACAGATGTTCCAACTCCGCGATACCTGCTTTATCCTATAAAGCATCTTGTACACGTTTCCGCTGCTCCCACTGTCTATGAAGCCCTCTGACTGTGTACCTATAGACTCTCTCTTCTAAAATATCATTTAGAAGAGCAGTCATGACACCCAACCGCCAGATATCGTAGTCATGGTATGCAGCCGTGGAAAGTAGGATCCGGATGGACTTAAGCATAGGCACTGGAAAAGGTTTCATCATTATCCACGCCTGGTCGATGATGAAAACCTTTAACAAGTCTAGCTTTGAAAGTCTGAACTTTTCCATCTACACCAAGTAATCTTCTCAAGATATACTTGCTCCTGATGGGGATTTAACCCTTCAGATATAGCAACCAAAGTCCATACTTTGTTGGTGTACATGGATTCCATCTTAGATCTTTAAGCATCCAGCCATTCTTACAGAGTCCCTACTCTCGATGGCCTGCTCGAAACTAGTTGGGTCATCATCTCATGATGCAATCCTCGCTCCCACTGTCATAGAGAAACAGAAGTATCTCTCAGGTGGGTGAGAAACCCTACTAGATCGGCGGAGAGGCTGAGGTTCGTTGGTAACTATTGAATCCTTTGGTTTTATCAAATCATCTGCTGTTCTTTGTATAGCTGGAACCTTTCCAGTTCTACATTACAGACCTTGCCTCGAGCTTGTCCGGATTTTGCTTTTAGACATAGGTCGGTCAACCCCAAATCTTAACTGACTTAAGAGAAGGACTCTTCCCTCTCCATATCACATATGAAGTGGTAGGCAACTGATTTGATTTGAACCCTATTCAATAGGTGTGCAGCTTCTCAAGTGCATAACTCCCAAAAGGAAATAGGTAACTCAGTAGTACTCATCATAGAGCACACCTTATCATATAGGGTGTGATTGCTCCGCCCCGATATACCATCGTGCTATGGTGTATACGGAGGAGTAATGCTGAGAGAGAATCTCATTCTCCTTTAGAAAAGTCCAAGAATTCCGTGCTCAAGTATTCTCCTCCTTGATCACATCAAAGGACATAATACTTATACCCGTTTTGGTTCTCTACTTCTAATTTATATTCTGTGAATATCTCAAAAGGTTCGGACTTGTGTTTCAACAGGAACATATGTCTGAATCTTGAGAGATTATCAGAGAATGTAATGAAATACAAAGAACCGGTCTTGGCATGTGTAGACAGGGGACCTATATATATCAACATGTATCATCCTAAGAGTTCATTAACTCTTTCTCTGTTTCCAGTAAACAGAGCTATGGTCATCGTATCTTTGTGACATGACCGGCAAGTTTCACAAGATGTAAATTCAAACTAATTTAAATATGCATCTAAATGTAACTTCAGCAAGTCGGGTCGCATTGATATGACCTAGTCTACAATACCTCAAGAAGGATTCGTTCATTTCTGAACTCTTCCTCTTGTATGTGTTCTGTATACTAAGAACTGTAGTTTGATTTAGAACATTAATACTTTTAGATAACGTGCCTGAACCGATCAACTTTTGATATAGGAAATGTTCAAAACATTATCCAACAATACAAAATTTTATCATTTCTTTACTAATAAAGAGACTGATATGATTTTGTATATCAGGTTCGGTATCTAATAACATTCGTTCAGAATCAATGTATTTGGAATACAGGGTGACAGCGACCAACAGACTTGGCTGCAACACTTGCCCCGTTTTCTGTCTCATGAAACTTATCACCCGTTCTCAGTTCTCTACCTTTCTGTAGCCCTATGTAACAGATTACATATCTGGGATCCTGATCCGGGATCAAATACTCAGGACGTAGAGGATACAGAGAAACAGTTCTATGTAACGAACACACCCGAAGATGATGCATCAGCATGCACTTTCTTCGTTTGGGCGGCACGGGAAATCTTGTATTTCCCAATTTCCTGCTCTGTCTTCTAACAATTTATAAGTTGGAGCGGGACCAACGTTCTCCAGCTCAGTATAACAAGCGGGTTCGGTCAATATTCCGTATTATTATCTTGATTAAGGCGTGATATGGTCGCTACCTGGAGAGAGAGAGAAGAAAACACTCAGCGTATGCTCTTGCAAGATCAGATTGGTTATTATTTTATCTAATCAGGATGGCTCCCACTGCTTTTTATCAAATCTTCCTTCAAACCTTAAAAGGAAAGACTAGACGGGATTAATTACACACTACAAGTTCGCCAATCTTTCAGCCAGGCTAGTGTCGGTACTTTGAGGGAGGTCCTCCGTGCTTTCGCACGAACCTAATTAATGTAAATCTCGTTTTCCCAGAGGCGTAACCTCGTTAACACCTTTCTAGACACCTACTTGATAGGCTAATTGTAATGTGTAAAACTCTCCCAGTAGTAACTCTTACTCGCAGCGGGTATCGGGATCCAACTATCTCATAGAAGTTATGCAATCTTATTGCAAATTTCAACACTTGAAATTCCCGATAATTTTGCCCCTAACGTGCTATGACCTTGACGAAAGCCAACAAACCATAGCCCGCTAGTCAAGTTCAACCCGTACATTTCTTGATTGAATTAAACCCACCCGCACGACCCTTGACGAAAGCCAACAAAGCCGCACGACTACCCTAATCCAATTGCATCGTATGCAGCAGATAAGCAGCATATAGCTACCGCACACTACACCTTGACGAAAGCCAACAAATGTAGCACGAATACTATATACAACTTATCTGAAATGACGGAGGGCTACGACAGGTTTTTCTGAAAACCTATTGCGTAATGAACTTGATATCGTTGTAGAATCAAATGATTTTAAAATGGAGTGTTTTTTAGGCTTTTCTAGTTTTGCTAAAGGGGTCACTCCCGGTGAAGGGATCGTCGGCCCTTTCCTCGTCGAATGAGGTGCAGGATATATCATATATACCATTGTGCAAAGCAGAAACTATAGAAGCTATCAAAAGACAAACCGAGTGTGTAGCATCTGCCAGTTATTGCTAAAGGGGTCACTCCCGGTGAAGGGATTGTCGGCCCTTTCCTCATCGAATAAGGTGCAGGATATATCACATATACCACTGTGCAAAGCAAGAACTGTAGCTACCTGTTTTATTTTTGAAATTCGATTCCACAATATCTTAGGTTTCTTTTCTTTCATTAATCACATTAATGAAGTCCCATCATTTAAGTCCACCTAAACATCACAGATAAATATAACGTACGCTTATGCCATCCACATTCGCCTCGATGTCCCGTCTGCACCGTTAGGTTAGGTAACTAATGCCAGAGCGAGGAAGGGCTAGCGCGGGTGTAAAACATAAGCAACGTCTATATAATATATCATATATACTATATATAATATCTATCTGAACATATCACATGATCGTATCACAGATATCGCAGCAGAAGAAACATATGAAACATTGGATATACTAGGACGTCCGTGTTTTCAACACGAGCCAGTATAAAACACGGATTCCACGGTCATGTTGAATAGCCAATCCCACACCCCTAGACCGCTACGAGAGCGGCAAGCAACCCTACCAATTCTAGGGTTAGGAGACCCGGACTCGACTCCTCGAGATGGTCTCCCACTGGACCCAAGAACCCGGTTACTTGTGCTCCCCTCCTTGGGTCTATCCTAGTGCGGAAAAGTAAATAATATACAAAAGGTGACATCTTCCGCAACCTGGAAGTGCCCCAATAAAAGAATATTACATACAAGTTTTTACATGAATGAAAATGAAAAACACTCATCTCACATAAAAACCCCCCGGCTATTCAAACACGACAATCCAATATAACATATCCAGCAACACATAACATCACATGTCATCAACGTAAGTAAATATGCGCATCCCAATTGTCGTTGACATATAGCAACGAAACCGGCGATATCACATATTACACTTACGGTCGCAGAAAAGAAAGTGTAAAACTACAACAGTTGGAATCCGCAAACTCTTTAGACATCGCATGCCTAACCAAATGAATTCCTTAGACATCGTATGCCTAACAATTATAAACCCCGCATTTTAGTCTCATTTATCGAAAACTCTTTTCAATATCTAGTCGGGCAATTCAACAAGATTCCCGGCATCCTGACCGAATGCTCGTCGTAAACTTTAGTAGACGGCCGCACCCCCGATACCGTCGACGAAGTGCACCAAGGCAGAACACCGCTACCGTGAGCACCCGAACGGATGCTTTCGGCGACAGGGTTCTCCTACAGTCACTTGGTTGGGGCTATGGGGTGTAGCTGTCTATTAAGTTTATCCAGCGAGTATCCGCGTACGCTACGTGATTGCGACGGACTTTTGATCGTATCAAAATTCCGTGGAAACCGATCAAGTGAGACTAAACCGCTAGATTTATAACATTCATTCAGTTATCTCATAACAACTTATGAATTTCAATTATTGTATCACATTCCGGATAAATAGAAAATGTCAAACTTTCCGATCGAACGATCGAACAATCGAACACCCAAGTTTTCCCGAAACAGCTCAACACATGAAACAAGTTTAAAAACATTCACTTCATGCCTCAGTACCAACGGTCCAGCCGTAGAAGGGTCAAGCCAACGCCTCACATGTGGCACGCCGTACTGCCCCAAACCCTAAGGTTCAAAGGGCAGTTCAAGACGGTCACATAATCGAGTTAAGGTTTGTTGTCTTCTAGAGGGACCATCGCGTTACTTGCACTACTTGATGTTAGTTATATGTATGCCCTAGAGGCCATTACTGTACATAGGATGTATATTGTAGTGGATGCTGGGACATATATAGGGAGGACTTTCTTGCTCGACATGATAGTATGCTATCTGGTTGAACTTTACCTTAACGTGTATGCTGATTGTTTCTCTGTTACATGTTGGTAAAGCCCTTAGGATCTGTACTTGACTACCTGGACTATGATGCGGATCATACTAGTGGGGACATGGTAGTCCATAAGTACATCCTTCAAAGTCCCTAGTCGTGGGTATATCGAGACGGGGCATCGATATACCAGAGTAGACTAGCGTGTACCTTCTCGACCCATACAGATGGGCGATGGATGATCCCATATCCATTGGTGTTTGACATCAGAGATGATATACGGGTGCTCAGTAGAGACTGGGTACACTGGACGGACTCGCCGAGAACTCCCAGATGGTATTATACCTCACGTCAGATGGCAGTTCTCTGGTGACACTGGTACAGAGTAGTCTGTTGACCCGAGATCGTCATAGAGTCTTGTGTGGTTCCCACTGTGCTTTGATTTCCATCTTACCACGTCCAAGAGGGCGTGCAAAACGGTGGTTTTTGGGTACAGTCCCGAGTCACATGGAGGCAATGAGCGATAGGAGGGGATTCGTCTCTCCCGGTATAGGGAGTTGATGTTGCGCTGTGTTCGATTGGCTATAACAGGAAATCCCTGGCCAGGGTTGCTGAGATTTACTGGTAAGTGTTACCAGCAGTTTCTCGAACAGTTATAGACCTCATATCGACACGACTTATTGAGCTATTGGGGTCTGACGTTTACCACCCCTAGGCGAGATATGCAACATATCAGACGATCAGACCGGACTGTACGGTAGTGTTACTGGTTGGATTCACTGGAGTGTGAGCGGGCTTGCTCGTCGATCTTCAGATCGCTCAATACCCGGGTGGCCGTTACGTTTAGCAGACCGCTTGCGGCTTGTGGATGTTTGATATGATCATCATCCGCTGCCGGCGTATTGACGAGTCTTTAGAGTCCTACACAGAGGTTTCCTGGGTCAAGCGAAACGAAATAGGAGCGCATATGAGATATGTGCGGGACCGAGAATAATGCGTGTATGTGATACCGTATTCTATTCTCGCGATAAATATATCGAAAGGTTGTATGCGATATAACCTAGTTATCGATTCAAGCGTTGATTCGATAAGCCGATATATTAGATACCAGTCGGTTATGTGCGCATGACCGGATCATTGAATCAAATGTTGATTTAATGATTTAATGCATATTTATATATTTGATATATTGCTTTGCATCAACTAGTATCGGTTTACTTAAGATGGATTTTCTCGCTCGGGTGTGCACATTACATATGCGATATGATTTTGTGCACTTGATTGTATCATGTTTGATGATACAAGTTTACTTGGTTAAGTGCAAAGAATAAACCATGGTTAAAAGAATGGTTAGGGTTTTATTTTCCATTACTTATTTATTCATTTATTTATTTGTTTATTCACTTTGGAAAATAAAAAGAAAAGAGAAAAGAATGGTTGCTAGATTTGGACTTTAGTTGAAGCTTCATGAAGCTTTGTTCAAGTCAACCATCCTTATCTCATCCTTAACCCTAACCATTCCCACTAACCATGATTCATTCTCTACACTTAACTCTAGTTAGAATTATGATAAGAATTTCATTTTCTTTTCATTTTCTTTTAACTTATCATAATATCTTTCTTCTTCTTCTTCATGCTTCAAGTGAAGAAGCTTGAAGTCCATCAATGGTGATTGATGCATATGAGTGAGAAATCCAATTCTAAAGTCTACCCACTTCCTATTTCTTCATCCTCTACCTCTTGCCAAGTAGTAGAGTGTGTTTCCTTCACAAGTTTCATGACTTGTTGAAGGTGGAGCTTGATTCATCGATGCTTCGACGTAGATCATCTTCGGCATGGACATCGACGACCTAGCTTGCCCATTCTCCGACGAAGCCGATCCTAGAGCCCAGATTCATTTTGGACAGCGGAGAGGACCTCGTTGCGGAGCTATGGAGGTGGAGCACCGGATCTACAAAGGTTGTATTTCCGTATTTTATATAGTTAACTGTTAACTAGTTCTTGTTCGCCTAGATATCTAGCAAACGATCCGTACTTTAGGGTTTGTAGGCACCATAATTTTTGAAAATGCCATGGTTGATGGCTTGGGAGACCTCACTAGTGTGCCTAGGAACCCTGCAGTGGTATCAGAGCCTAGCTAGAGCCTTAGGCGAAGTCCAGACGGAAATTGAAGTCCGATCGAACCGAAACCTCACCCGGGAAATTGCTCTCTGTACAATTTTTAAAATCTGGTCTTTTTCCACATTAAAAATGTTCAGAAAAATAAGCAGGTGAATATATGAAATACTGTGAAATTCGTACCCATAATTCCTTCATCTTGCCGCGCTTCCGCGGCACGAGCTAGCCTCGTGCGGCGGTTGCGCGGCGGTACGGCCTGATTATTCAATACTTTTTACACAGTATCTCATAATTATTAATGCTGGATTTTTTGGGAATTTTTAATATTTATAACAGAGTTGAATGTTCTGGGTTGTTTTGGGGATTCGGTGTTTCGATCGGGATATCAAATTTTGTCTGTGTGGCTTTCCGGATAAATTTTAGAATATGTTAAAAAGTTCGACCGGATATAAATACCCAATTTTTCCCCTGTCGGGAAATTTCCAAGTGTTGGATTTTTCCGTAGTTTAACGACGTTCTAAGTAGTGCAAGTAACGCGATGGTCCCTCTAGAAGACACAAACCTTAACTCGATTATGTGACCGTCTTGAACTGCTTTTTGAACCTTCGGGTTTGGGGCAGTACGGCGTGCCACATGTGAGGCGTTGGCTTGACCCTTCTACGGCTGGACCGTTGGTACTGAGGCACGAACGGAATGTTGTTAGACTTGTTTCATGTGTTGATCTGTATCGGGAAAACTTGGGTGTTCGATTGTTCGATCGGAAAGTTTAACATTTTCTATTTATCTGGAATGGGATACAATAATTGGAATTCACATAAGTTATGTGATAACTGAATGAAAGTTATAAACGTAGCAATTTAGTCTCACTTGATCGGTTGCCACGGAATTTTGATGTGATCAAAAGTCCGTCGCAATCACGTAGCGTACGCGGATACTCGCCGGGTAAACTTAATAGACAGCCTCACTCCATAGCCCCGACCAAGTGACTGTAGGAGAACCCCGTCGCCGAAAGCATCCGTCCGGGTGCTCGCGGCAGCGGTGTTCCGCCTTGGTGCACTTCGTCGACGGTAACGGGGGTGCGGCCGTCTACTGAAGTTTGCGACGAGCATTCGATCAGGATGTCGGGAATCTTGTTGAATTGCCCGACTTGATATTGAAAAGTGTTTTCGATAATGAGACTAAAATGCGGGGTTTATAATTGTTAGGCATGCGATGTCTAAGAAATTCATTTGGTCAGGCATGCGATGTCTGAGGTGATTGCGGATTCCAACTGTTGTAGTTTTACACTTTCTTTTCTGTGACCGTAAGTGTAATATGTGATATCGCCGGTTTCGTTGCTATATGTCAACGACAATTGGGATGGACATATTTACTTACGTTGATGACATGTGATGTTATGTGTTGCTGGATATGTTATATTGGATCGTCGTGTTTGAATAGCCGGGGGTTTTTATATGAGATGAGTGTTTTTCATTTTCATTCATGTAAAAACTTGTATGTAATATTCTTTTATTGGGGCGCTTCCAGGTTGCGGGAGTTGTCACCTGTTGTATATTATTTACTTTTCCGCACTAGGATAGACCCAAGGAGGAGGGCACAAGTAACCGGGTTCTGGAGTCCAGTGGGAGACCAACTCGAGGAGTCGGGTCCGGGCCTCCTAACTCCAGAATTGGTAGGGTTGCTTGCCGCTCTCGTAGGGGTCTAGGGGTGTGGGTTTGGCTATTCATCACGACCGTGGAATCCGTGTTTTATACTGGCTCGTATTGAAAACACGGACGTCCTAGTATATCCAATATTTCATATGATTCTTCTGCTGCGATATCTGTGATGTGATCTTGTGATGTTTCTGTGATAGATACTTTATATAGTATATATGATATATTATATAGACGTTACTTATGTTTTACACCCGCGCTAGCCCTGCCCCGCTCTGCCGTTAGTTACCTAACCTAACGGTGCACGAGGGGACATCGAGGCGAATGCGGATGGCATAAGTGTATGTCGTATTTATCTGTGATGATTAGGTACTTAAATGATGGGACTTCATTAATGTGATTAATGAAATAAAAGAAACCTAAGATGTTGTAGAATCGAATTTCAAAATAAAACAGGTAGCTACAGTTCTTGCTTTGCACAGCGGTATATGCGATATATCCTGCACCTTATTCGATGAGGAAAGGACCGAGATCCCTTCACCGGGAGTGACTCCTTTAGCAATGACTGGCAGATGCTACACACTCGGTTTGTCCTTTGATTGCTTTTAAGTGGTTTTGCTTTGCACAGTGATATATATGATATATCCCGCACCTCATTCGACGAGGAAAGGACCGACGATCCCTTCACCGGGAGTGACTCCTTTAGCAAAACTAGAAAAGCCTCAAAAGCACTCCATTTTAAAATTCATTCGATCCTACAACGATATCAAGTTCATTACGCAATAGGTTTTCAGAAAAACCTGTCGTAGCCCTCCGTCATTTCAGATAAGTTGTATATAGTATTCGTGCTGCATTTGTTGGCTTTCGTCAAGGTGCAGTGTGCGGTAGCTATATGCTGCTTATCTGCTAGCATACGATGCGATTGGATTAGGGTAGTCGTGCGGCTTTGTTGGCTTTCGTCAAGGGTCGTGCGGGTGGGTTTAATTCGATCAAGAAATGTACGGGTTGAACTTGACTAGCGGGCTATGGTTTGTTGGCTTTCGTCAAGGTCATAGCACGTTAGGGGCAAAATATTATCGGGAATTTCAAGTGTTGAAATTTGCAATGAGATTGCATACCTTCTATGAGATAGTTGGATCCCGATACCCGCTGCGAGTAAGAGTTACTCCTGGGAGAGTTTTATACATTACAATTAGCCGATCAAGTAGGTGTCTAGAAAGGTGTTAACGAGGTTACGCCTCTGGGAAAACGAGGTTTACATTAATTAGGTTCGTGCGAAAGCACGGGGGACCTCCCTCAAAGTACCGACACTGGCCTGGCTGAAAGATTGGCGAACTTGTAGTGTGTAATTAATCCCGGCTAGTCTTTCCTTTTAGGGTTTGAAGGAAGATTTGATAAAAAGCAGTGGGAGCCATCCTGATTAGATAAAATAATAACCAATCAATTCTTGACAGAGCGCACGCTGAGTGTTTTCTTCTCTCTCTCTCCTGGTAGCGACCATGTCACGCCTTAATCAAGATAATAATACGGAATTTTGACCGAACCCGCTTGTTATACTGAGCTGGGGAACGTTGGTCCCGCTCCAACTTATAATTGTTATAAGACAGAGCAGGAAATTGGGGAATACCAGATTTCCCGTGCCACCCAAACGAAGAGAGTGCATGCTGATGCATCATCTTCGGGTGTGTTCATTATACAGAACTGTTTCTCAGTATTCTTTACGTCCTGGGTATATGATACCGGATCAGGATCCCAGATATGTAATCTGTTACATAGGGCTATAGAAAGGTAGAGAACTGAGAACGGGTGATAAGTTTCATGAGGCAGAAAACGGGGCAAGTGTTGCAGCCAAGTCTGTCGGTCACTGTCACCCTGTATTACCAATACATTGATTCTGAACGAATGTTATTAGATACCAAACCTGATATACCAAATCATATCACTCTCTTTGTTAAAAAGGAAAGGATATAATTTTGTATAGTTGGATAATGTTTTGAACATTTCCTATATCAAAAGTTGATCGGTTCAGGCACGTTATCTAAAAGCATTAATGTTCTAAATCAAATTACAGTTCTTAGTATACGGAACACACACAAGAGGAAGAGTTCAGAAATGAACGAATCCTTCTTGAGGTATTGTAGACTAGGTCAGATCAATGTGACCCGACTGGCTAGAGTTACATATAGATGTATATTTAAATCAGTTTGAATTTACATCTTGTGAAACTTGCCAGTCATGTCACAAAGATAAGATGACCATAGCTCCGTTTATTGGAAACAGAGAAAGAGTTAGTGAACTCTTGGGATGATACATGTTGATGTATAAAGGTCCCCTGTCTACATATGCCAAGACCGGTTCTTTGTACTTCATTACGTTCTCTGATGATCTTTCGAGTTTCAGACCTATGTTCCTGTTGAAACACAAGTCCGAACCTTTTGAGATATTCACAGAATATAAGTTAGAAGTAGAAAACCAAAATACGGGTATAAGTATTATGTCCTTTGATGTGATCAAGGAGGAGAATACTTGAGCACGGAATTCCTGGATTATTCTAAAGGAGAATGAGATTCTCTCTCAGCATTACTCCTCCGAATACACCATAGCACGATGGTATATCGGGGCGGAGCAGATACACCCTATTTGATATGGTGTGCTCTATGATGAGTAATATTGAGTTACCTTTTTCCTTTTGGGAGTTATGCACTTGAGAAGCTGCATACCTATTGAATAGGGTTCTAATCAAATCAGTTGCCTACCGCTTCATATGTGATATGGTATGGGAAGAGCCCATGTCTTAAGTCAGTTAAGATTTGGGGTTGTCCGGCCTATGTCTGAAAGCAAAATCCGGACAAGCTCGAGGCAAGGTCTGTTATGTAGAACTGGAAATGTTCCAGCTATACAAACTACAGCAGATGATTTGATAGAGCCAAAGGATTCAGTAGATTCCAACGAACCTCAGCCTCTCCGCCGATGTAGTAGGGTTCCTCACCCACCAGAGAGATACTTCAGTTTCTCTATGACAGTGGGAGCGAGGATTGCATCATGAGATGATGACCCAACTAGTTTCGAGCTGGCCATCAGGAGTGGGACTCTGTAAGAATGGCTGGATGTTTATCGATCTGAGATGGAATCCTTATACACCAACAAAGTATGGACTTTGGTTGCTATATCTGAAGGGTTAAATTCCCATCAGGAGCAGGTATATCTTGAGAAGATTACTTGGTGTAGATGGAAAAGTTGAGACTTTCAAAGCTAGACTTGTTAAATGTTTTCTTCATTGACCAGGCGTGGATCATGATGAAACCTTTTCAAGGATCTATGCTTAAGTCCATCCAGATCCTACTTACCACGGCTACATACCATGACTACGATATCTGGTGGTTGGGTGTCTTGACTGCTTTTCTAAATGATGATTTAGAAGAGTGCGTCTGTAAGTACACAGCCAGAGGGCTTCGTAGACAGTGGGAGCAGCGGAAACGTGTGCAAGATGCTTTATAGGATAAAGCAGGTATCGCGGAGTTGGAACATCTGTTTTGATGAATTAGTCAAAGAGTTTGACATCATCAAAATGGTAGATGAACCTTGTATAAACAAAAAGGTAGTAGGGAGTATGGTGACGATCCTCGTAGAGTACGTGGATGACATACTCTTGATAAGAAAAGAGTTTCTTATGCTATGCTCGATCAATCTCCGCTTATCACAATGATTCTCCATATAGGGTCAAAATGATACCTACTAAATCCTGGATTTTGGATCTATGAGATAGATCTAATTGGATATTAGGATTCTCACTAGTTATAGTGAGATGGTATCAACCGATCCTGGGGAGAATCACTGGAAGGGTTCCAGGGTGATAAAGACGACTGAATGTCAGTCGCAGGCATTGTCTTTACCCTCAGTAAAGGGACGGTATGTTGGAAGAGTTCCAAGCTAGATACCGTGACATACTAGACGATGAAGGCACGATACATCGCTACTTAAGATGCTACCAAAGAGACTGTTTGGGTGTATATTGGTTCATGAGATGAACTATGTTCCTACCATTGTGAGACAATGGAGTTGTGGCTTATACCAAGGAACGCTGGTCCCATCAGTAATCCAGACATATTCTAAGGCAGTATCACCTGATCATGGAGATGGTTGATCTCCATGGTGATCGAGGTTTGGAGAGTAGATTCTGAGGACAACACAGCGGATCCACTCACAAAGGCCTGTTCCCAGAGAGAGACTTTTATGGGATGGTTGAGTATGAGATACTTCAAACCACTGCTACAGATGGCCCTAGTGCAAGTGGGAGATTGTTAGTTATATGTATGCCCTAGAGGCCATTACTGTACATAGGATGTATATTGTAGTGGATGCTGGGACATATATAGGGAGGACTTTCTTGCTCGACATGATAGTATGCTATCTGGTTGAACTTTACCTTAACGTGTATGCTGATTGTTTCTCTGTTACATGTTGGTAAAGCCCTTAGGATCTGTACTTGACTACCTGGACTATGATGCGGATCATACTAGTGGGGACATGGTAGTCCATAAGTACATCCTTCAAAGTCCCTAGTCGTGGGTATATCGAGACGGGGCATCGATATACCAGAGTAGACTAGCGTGTACCTTCTCGACCCATACAGATGGGCGATGGATGATCCCATATCCATTGGTGTTTGACATCAGAGATGATATACGGGTGCTCAGTAGAGACTGGGTACACTGGACGGACTCGCCGAGAACTCCCAGATGGTATTATACCTCACGTCAGATGGCAGTTCTCTGGTGACACTGGTACAGAGTAGTCTGTTGACCCGAGATCGTCATAGAGTCTTGTGTGGTTCCCACTGTGCTTTGATTTCCATCTTACCACGTCCAAGAGGGCGTGCAAAACGGTGGTTTTTGGGTACAGTTCCGAGTCACATGGAGGCAATGAGAGATAGGAGGGGATTCGTCTCTCCCGGTATAGGGAGTTGATGTTGCGCTGTGTTCGATTGGCTATAACAGGAAATCCCTGGCCAGGGTTGCTGAGATTTACTGGTAAGTGTTACCAGCAGTTTCTCGAACAGTTATAGACCTCATATCGACACGACTTATTGAGCTATTGGGGTCTGACGTTTACCACCCCTAGGCGAGATATGCAACATATCAGACGATCAGACCGGACTGTACGGTAGTGTTACTGGTCGGATTCACAGGAGTGTGAGCGGGCTTGCTCGTCGATCTTCAGATCGCTCAATACCCGGGTGGCGTTACGTTTAGCAGACCGCTTGCGGCTTGTGGATGTTTGATATGATCATCATCCGCTGCCGGCGTATTGACGAGTCTTTAGAGTCCTACACAGAGGTTTCCTGGGTCAAGCGAAACGAAATAGGAGCGCATATGAGATATGTGCGGGACCGAGAATAATGCGTGTATGTGATACCGTATTCTATTCTCGCGATAAATATATCGAAAGGTTGTATGCGATATAACCTAGTTATCGATTCAAGCGTTGATTCGATAAGCCGATATATTAGATACCAGTCGGTTATGTGCGCATGACCGGATCATTGAATCAAATGTTGATTTAATGATTTAATGCATATTTATATATTTGATATATTGCTTTGCATCAACTAGTATCGGTTTACTTAAGATGGATTTTCTCGCTCGGGTGTGCACATTACATATGCGATATGATTTTGTGCACTTGATTGTATCATGTTTGATGATACAAGTTTACTTGGTTAAGTGCAAAGAATAAACCATGGTTAAAAGAATGGTTAGGGTTTTATTTTCCATTACTTATTTATTCATTTATTTATTTGTTTATTCACTTTGGAAAATAAAAAGAAAAGAGAAAAGAATGGTTGCTAGATTTGGACTTTAGTTGAAGCTTCATGAAGCTTTGTTCAAGTCAACCATCCTTATCTCATCCTTAACCCTAACCATTCCCACTAACCATGATTCATTCTCTACACTTAACTCTAGTTAGAATTATGATAAGAATTTCATTTTCTTTTCATTTTCTTTTAACTTATCATAATATCTTTCTTCTTCTTCTTCATGCTTCAAGTGAAGAAGCTTGAAGTCCATCAATGGTGATTGATGCATATGAGTGAGAAATCCAATTCTAAAGTCTACCCACTTCCTATTTCTTCATCCTCTACCTCTTGCCAAGTAGTAGAGTGTGTTTCCTTCACAAGTTTCATGACTTGTTGAAGGTGGAGCTTGATTCATCGATGCTTCGACGTAGATCATCTTCGGCATGGACATCGACGACCTAGCTTGCCCATTCTCCGACGAAGCCGATCCTAGAGCCCAGATTCGTTTTGGACAGCGGAGAGGACCTCGTTGCGGAGCTATGGAGGTGGAGCACCGGATCTACAAAGGTTGTATTTCCGTATTTTATATAGTTAACTGTTAACTAGTTCTTGTTCGCCTAGATATCTAGCAAACGATCCGTACTTTAGGGTTTGTAGGCACCATAATTTTTGAAAATGCCATGGTTGATGGCTTGGGAGACCTCACTAGTGTGCCTAGGAACCCTGCACTTGAAACGTCTTTAAACTATGGAAAGATCCAACACTTGGAAATTTTCCGGCAGGGGAAAAATTGGGTATTTATATCCGGTCGAACTTTTTAACATATTCATAAATTATCCGGAAAAACACATAGACAAAGTTAAATGATCCGATCGAATCATCGAAGCCCCAAAACACCCCAGAAAACTCAACTCTTGAGTGCAAATTAAAAATTCCCAGAAAACTCAGCACCAAAAGAAACAAATTACTGTGCAAAAATTGAAGGCTGATCTAATCATATGGCCGCGGAACCGCCGCAGAAGCCAAGCTTCTGCCGCGGTTCCGCCGCTCTTTAGGCGTATCACTTTGTCGTTTTGCACTGTAATTCTTAGAACTTCCTGCTGAATTTTTTAAGCATTTTTAATCTGGAAAAAACCCAGTTTTTAAAAAATATACAGAGAGGGGTATTCGGTTAGGGTTTCGAGTTCGAACGGACTTCTAGCTTCGTCTACTCATCGCCTAAGGCTCTAGCTAGGCTCTGATACCACTGTTGGTCAGGCAACCACCCCATCCAATGGGGTCGCCGTGGCACCAACGGGTCCCTCAGCCGCTATATTTTACGCATGCCTCCTCGCGAGGACTACAACCCGCCGGAACACCTTCCGGTCTCGGGACACCCTGGGGGTAAGAGCCTATGCTTCGCCACACTGTCACACAGTGAGAACCCCCCATAGGTCGACATCCAATGCCTAGTAGCTCTGATACCACTGTATGGTTCCTAGGCACGCTAATGAGGTCTCACAAGGCATCAACCATGCCAAAATCAAAATTTTCCGGTGCCGAGAAACCCTAAACTAGATCGTTGACTAGAGTTTAGGCGATAACAAATGCGAGCAAACGACTTTACTCTAAAAGTGAACGGAAATACAACCTTTGTAGATCCGGTCCTCCACCTCCATAGCTCCGTGATGAAGTCCCCTCGCTGCGATCATCGGATCCCGGGCTCTAGCGTCGGCTTCATCGGAGAAATGGGCGGGCTAGGTCGTCGACTTCGATGCCGAAGATGATCTACGTCGAGGCAACACAAGATCAAGCTCCAACTTCACCAAGCCATGAAACTTGTGAAGAAAACACCCTATACTACTTGGCAAGTGGTAGAGGATGAAGAAATAGGAAGTGGGTTCACTTTAGAATTGGATTTCTCACTCTTTTTCTCAAGTCACCATTGAAGCTAGCAAGCTTCTTTCTTCTTGAAGAAGAAGAAGATAATATGATACGAATTATTGGAAAATAGAAAATAAGTCATTCTTATCATATTAGCAACCATGGTTAAGTGTTGAGAATAAACTAAGGTTAGGTGAATGGTTAGGTTTAGCATGAAACAAAAATGGTAGACTTTTTCAAAGCTTCATGAAGCTTCAACTATAAAAAAAACCAAGCCACCATTTCTCTTTTTGCCAAAATAAATAAATAATGAGTAAATAAAAACCCTAAACATTTACTTAACCAAGGTTTAAATCAAACATACACCCAAGTTTGCATGTATCATCAAACATGATACAAACTAGTGCACAAAACTATATCATATATACAATGTGCACATCAAGTGAGAAAATCCATCTTAAGTGAACAAATACTAGTTAATGTAAAGTAATATATCAAATATATAATTATACATTAAATCATTAAATCAACACTTGATTTAACGATCCGGTCATATCTCATATAACCGACTAATATCAATAGTAACAACTTATCGAATCAACACTTGATCCGATAACCCGGCTATATCGCATATAACCGATCACTGTCACAAATCGCGAGAATCGAATACAGTATCACATACTGGTATTATTCTCGGTCCCGCACATATCTCATATGCGCTCCTATTTCGTTTCGCTTGAGCTAGGAAACCTCTGTGTAGGACTCTAAAGACTCGTCAATACGCCGGCAGCAAGTGATGATCATATCAAACACCCACAAGCCGCAAGCGGTCTGCTAAACGTAACGGCCACCCGGGTATTGAGCGATCAGAAGATCGACGAGCAAGCCCGCTCACACTCCTGTGAATCCAACCAGTAACACTTACCGTACAGTCCGGTCTGTTCGTCTGATATGTCGCATATCTTGCCTAGGGGTGGTAAACGTCAGACCCCAGTAGCTCGATAAGTCGTGTCAATATGAGGTCTATAACAGTTCGAGAAACTACTGGTAACACTTACCAGTAAATCTCAGCAACCCTGGCCAGGGATTTCCGATTATAGCCAATCGAACACAGCGCAACATCAACTCCCTATACCGGGAGAGACGAATCCCCTCCTATCGCTCATTGCCTCCATGTGATTCGGGACTGTACCCAAAAACCACCGTTTTGCACGCCCTCTTGGACGTGGTAAGGTGGAAATCAAAGCACAGTGGGAACCACACAAGACTCTATGACGATCTCGGGTCAACAGACTACTCTGTACCAGTGTCACCAGAGAACTGCCATCTGACGTAAGGTATAATACCGTCTGGGAGTTCTCGGCGAGTCCGTCCAGTGTACCCAGTCTCCACTGAGCTCCTGTATATCATCTCTGATGTCAAACACTAATGGATATGGGATCATCCATCGCCCATCTGTATGGGTCGAGAAGGTATACGCTAGTCTACTCTGGTATATCGATGCCCCGTCTCGATACACCCACGACTAGGGACCTTGAAGGATGTACTTATAGACTACCATGTCCCCACTAGTATGATCCGTATCATAGCCCAGGTAGTCAAGTACACATCCTAAGGGCTTTACCAACATGTAGCAGAGAGACAATCAGTGTACACGTTAAGGTAAAGAGCAACCAGATAGCATACTATCATGTCGAGCAAGAAAGTCCTCCCTATATATGTCCAAGCATCCACTACAATATACATCCTATGTATAGTAATGGCCTCTCGGGCATACATATAACTAACAGACGGAGGCCAACAAACATAGCATGAATACTAAGTGCTACTTATCTGAAATGACGGAGGGCTACGACTGGTTTTTGGCGAAAAACATTTAATGTAATGAACTTGATCTTATTGAAAGAACTGAGCAGTTTTCAAAAGGAGTGGTTTAGGCCCCGTTTTTAAAACGAGTGGATTTTTAAGAAAACCGAGTAGTGTGTAGTAACGCAAAATTTTTCTTAAGAGCGAAATTCCCATGAAGGGATTGAGGCTCTTCCCTCATCGATTGAGGTGCGGGATATTCCTAAATGAATATCACTATGCAAAGCAAAATAACACGGCTGCAATTTCTCTTAAAAGTTGGTTCCTACAACATCATTTTTTAAGGTTTATTTTTTTTGCATTAATCCAATTAACGCGATCCCATCATTTAAATCCTATCACACCAAAAATAATGAAAATACAATGTTTTGTATGCCATCTGCATTCGCCACAGGGTCTCTGATCTTCACTGTAAGGTTACTTAACTTACGACAGGGCGGGGACAAGGCTAGCGCGGATGCATACATTTAAACCATTGTGTGCGCGCGCGCGCGCGCGTGTGTCCATTCATCGCAGGCATGATAATATCTCAAACACAGCAACAGAAGCAAACACAACTATGAAATAGATAATATACTAGGAATTCCATGTTTCGATTTAGCCAAGAACGAAACACGAATTCCATGGTTGTGTGAATAGCCAAGAAACCCATACCCCTAGACCCCTACGAGTGCGGCAAGCAACCCTACCAATTATAGAATCAGGTGACCCGGTCTCGACTCCTCGAGATGGCTACCTGTTGGATTCTATAACCCGGCTACTTGAGCACTCCTCTTGGGTGTATCCTAGGTACATGAAATGAAAAATATATACATGAAATGGTGACAACGACCTGAGCCCGGATGTTCCCCATAAAAGAATATTATACAAATGCGAGAACGACGGCCACAATACGGACGCTCGCCCCGAATAAAATATACAATTGAATGTAAAACACTCATCTCACAAAACCTCCGGCTAATCATCATGACGATCACAAATTTCATTCCAACATCATCACAGTGTAAGTACTATATGTGATGTCATTGAAGCGTATAGTAATGAGAATGGGGTATATCGACACATATTTATATGTACAATCACAGAAATGAATCAATAAAGTTTCGATCATTTAAAATTCCATATACTTCAGACATCTATAGATGTTACAAACAGAGACCTGGCCAAAAATAAATACCCCCAAAAATCAAAACTTCTTAAGATGCTTTAGAGAAACCAGGGGCCCCACCTTATTGGTTTGGGTGCCACTAGCGACCAAGAGCCAATTTTTGGTGGCTAGGCCGGTGAGATGTAGGCCCAGGTTTCTCCAGGGTGTTTTTCAAATCATTAAGAACTCTCTGACATTATAAATTTCAGGTCATGTTTTACAAACGATACAGAGGCTTGACCTTGTAAAGTTTGCAAAATGAAAAACTTTATGAACCGAAACTTAAATATCGTCTAAAACAAATTCAAATCTTTAGGTTGGCTCTGATACTATATGATGGAACTCATGCACCCTAGTAAGCAATTTTAAACATAGCATAATAGGGTTTTTAAAAAAAATCTAGAGAGCATTAGTTCCAAACATCAAGGATACATGCTAAATTTATGAACTTGTAAACTAATATAGGAGTTTTCATATAAGGTTAGAAGCAACAAACTTTGTAGCATTTTCAAGTACTCCAAAATTATGGTTGGACTCGTAGGCTTCTAGATGGTTCATTGAACAAGGTTGTAGGTTGATCTTCATCATAGATGGATCCACCATGAGAGCTCCTTGCTTTGGCTCCAACTTCAAATAGAAGTAACTAGGAAATCAAGTTTGCTAATCTAAAGATCCTAGTGATGTAGTTTCCTTCACTATAATTTAATCTCTCAATTTAATTTCCTTATTCTTTTTCTCCTTTTATTTTTCGAAAGGAGGGAGATGAGAGCTATGAGAGCGAAAAGTGAGAAGAGCTTAAATGTTATCAAACATTTCTAATGGTTGATAACCTTTTATCATAAGATAAAATGATATCAACTATTAGATCTCCATCCCCCCTTCCACTTGTCCACCTTCTTCTCTTCCCTCCACATGTCCACTATATGAGAGTGGCAAGGGATATACTAATCCCATGGAACAACTTAAGGAAAAGAGAACAAAAGAAAAAGAAAGAAAAATACAATGTATATATATTAATATGTAACATAACACAATTAATATTTATATATATATATATATATATATATATATATATATATATATTTGTAAATATTTTCCTATGTATTTAAAATACATAAAAGAGAGATATATTAATAGTGAAAAAATACTAATAAATACATATATCCAATACATGTATTAAAATATTAAATCCAAACTAGATTTAATATTCGTCTTTCCAAAAGACCGGCTAGTAATTCGACCGTTTGATTATCGTCAGTGTATCCAATACACTAGTTTTAATCGGACTGCTGCACGTACCCAGTATGACAACTACATCGTTTCGCCAAAGACGGAAAACCCTCTGTGTGGGACTCTGGAGTCTCGACAATACGCTGGCAGTGAGTTACTGGATCACTTCCAAACTCACAAGCAAGTCAGTGGAACTAGATATACATAATGGCTACCTAGGCATCTATTGAAAAGAAAATCGACAAACAAAGTCATCCGAACCTCTACTAATCCTATAATTAACATTCACCGTACAGTCCAGTCTGTTCGTCTGAGTATCGCATACCGGGTCTAGGGGTAGGAAATGTCAGACCCCTAATAACCTGATAAACCGTGCTGATATCAAGCTCATGACCAATCGAGAAACTACTGATCCAATCAGTAAATGTCATTCGCTTGGGCCCAGGTCTTATCGTGATGGCCAACCGTACACAGTGTGATATCAACTCTCCATACCTGGAAAGACAAATCCCTTCTATTGCTTACTGTCTCCAAGTTCTTCAGGACTGCACCCAAGTACTACCTGTTTACATGACTTTTTAAAGCCATGGTAGGATAGTAATCAAAGTACAGTAGGAACACACTCAAGACAATTGACGATTTCAGGTAGATAGACTACCTTGTACTCATGTCACTAGAGAACTCCTATCTAACGATAGGTATAATACTGTCTTGCAGTTCCCGACGAGTCCGTCCAGTGTAACTCATAACCTAATGAGCACATGTATACAATCTTTGGTGATGTATACCAATGGCTGTGGGACTGGCCATCTCCCCTTTTGGGAATAAGGAACATATACACTATTCTACTTTGGAATATCGATACCATGACTAGAGACATTTTAAGCATGTGCTTATAGACTACACAGCCCCCACGAGTATGATCGCCATAACAACGTTGGTAGTTAAGCAAAGATCTTATAGGCTTTATTAATATGTATTAGCGATACGTAATAACAAGTAAAACATATACACATATTAAGATAAAGACAAACCAGATAGCATACTATCGTATCGAGTAAGACTGTCATGTACATATATATCCCAAGTATCCAATGTAATATACAATAATGGCCTCTAGGGCATACATATACAACACATTATCTATGGAAGCTATATTCGTGGAGCTCTTTCCACATGACTCCATATTGGAGTTGGTTTGTGATGTTTCGATTTCTTTATGGAGGTTCAATCTTGATGGGAAATAATGCGACGTGCAAGATCGAGAGGATTGGTTTTGTTCGGATATGCGTGTTTGATGAGGTAGTGTGGATTTTTATGGATGTAAGATATGTACCAGATCTGAAGAAGAGTTTGATTTTGATAGGAGCTTTGGCGGGATTGGCTGCAAATGCGTAGTCGATGGATATTCCATGAAAATTTCCAAGAGGATTGTTATTGTCATGAAAGGAAAGGAGGTGGGGAACTTGTACTTTCTAGAGGGATAGTTAGTTATAGATGATATTACTACGTTATCTACTCGTTCAGGTGATTCAGATTCAGCTAGATTGTGACACTTATGGTTGGGTCATATTGGGGAGTTTGGTTTGGAGGTGCTTCATAAGTGGCAGCGACTTAGAGATGGAGATTTTGGCAGTCTTGATTTCTGTAAGGAGTGTGTCCTAAGAAAGAAGAAAAAGATGAAGTTCTAGACAACAGTATATGATATGAAGGGTATTCTTGATTATGTCCACACTGATATTTGGGGTTCAGTACCTATTCTTTCGTATGGTGGAGCCAAATACTTCGTTTCTTTCATTGATAACTTTTCGAGAAAAGTCTAGGTGTATGTTCTTAAGTCTAAGGCTGAGACTTTTGAGAAGTTTAAAACATGGAAAGCCAGGGTAGAGAAGCAGATTGTTAGGAACGTAAAGTCTTTTCGGTCCGATAACGGCAGAGTTCGCATGCGTTTGTAGAATTCTGCAAGTCAGAGGGGATTGTATGCCATTATACCACTCCGGGAGACCCTCAGTCAAATGGTGTTGCAAAATGGATGAATCGGATATTACAAGAGAAAACTAGATGTTTGCGTCTTACAGCAGGGCTTCCTAAAGATTTTTGGGCTGAAGCATTATCTACCGCCGCGTATCTCATCAACATGTTGGATATAGTGCCCTCAAGGCAATTGTTGTGATCGCGAGTATGTGATTATGATAATTGAAAGAGGACCTATACATGTATAACGGTATTACTCGAGATGATAATATGCTATCTGATTTGTCTTCATCATTGATGAAGCTCGTAGGATTATTGCTTGACAACCAGCATTATGAAGGTGATCATATATGTGAGAGCTGGATTGTCCATAAGCACATCCTTAAATGTCCCTAGTCGTGGGAGTATCGAGATTGGGCATTAATATTCCGGAGTAGACTAGTGTATACATTTCTAGACCCCGATGAGGGGCGGTGGCCAGTCTCACAAGCCATTGGTGTGTCACCTAAGATAGTATATAGGTGCTCAGTGGAGGTGAGTACACTGGACGGACTCGCCGAGAACTTCTAGATGGTATTATATATATCGTCAGATGGAAGTTCTCAGGCGGCATGAGTACAGTTGGTCCTTTGATCTGAATTCGTCATTTGTCTCGTGTGAGTTTTCACTGTACCTTGATTACTACTCAACCACGGCTTAAAGGAGGCGTGCAAACAGATTTTAGTTGGGTACAGTCCCGAGCCACATGGAGGTAGTGGTCGACTGTCAGAGATTCGTCTCTCCTGATATTAGGAGTCGATGTCGCGCTATGTTCAGTTGGCTATTGTAACACCTTGGAATGCGATTAGTGTTAATTGTGCATTAATGCGGGTTTTTAAGGAAAAGTTTACCAAATCGGGTTCCTCACATTTTATATCAATGAATTAATAGTTTATTTTTATTTGATATGGCTTGCACACACGTGCATGTTAATGTGAGGGTATATTTAGTGTTAACCTTGTTTAGCAATCATAACATCTTAAGCTAAACCTTACCCAATTAACCTTTGCCTTAACCTTTCCTAGATCTTTTGGGTGTGAGAAATATCTTATTGGAGAGAGAGAGAGAGAGGTGGCTAGTGAGTCATGGAAACTTTAATGGGCATTAATGAGGTGAGGGGAGGAGAGTGAGCATAAGGTTTTTAACTCACCCTACACTTACCTCTCACAATATTGATCTCTCACTCTCTCATTCTTCTCTCATTTTCATTATGGTTCTTTCTCTCAACTCCCAAACTAAAACCTCACTCCTTCTTCACATCAACCTTGCTAAACTTCATAAAATCCCATTTAAACACTTTAAAAGTCTTGTTTTAGCCACTTGGTTGCCTCGGAGCTTGGAAATCTAGGATTTTTGAGCAAGAGTGGTTAGGTAATGATCTCAAACTGATATTTAGGAGTTATTTTGTTGTGTTGGCTTAAAGTTATGGTTTAGAACACTAAAGGTAGCATTTTGTGCAAAAACCGTATTTTTAGTGTCTACTTTGAGTCTCTGAGAACTGCTGTTGAACCAGGTATTTTCTGAAAAAGTTCCTATCACAGTGACATAGTGTTAAGGTATAGAACCCACTATAAAAACCTAAGACCACCCCTCTAATGACAGGCCGTAGATTTATTAGTTCTGGCCGCAAATTACGGCCAGAGTGGGGGCTGGAGTGTTGGGGTTTGGGCGTAGGGTCTCTGTGGTTGTTTGTGGTCTCGTAGTACTTGCAACTTTTACAAATTATTTGTGTATAAAAATCTGGGACCACTTTGCTATATTCTTGTGTTTGGGTACGTGTGTTACGTGATCCGACACGGTTCGTGATCTCATGTAGCTGTGCGCGTGGGCTGGTTCTGGTGTGTCGCTATACACGTTAGCCGTTAAACGAACACTTGTGGGTTGGATTAGAGTTGGTGCGTTGGTCAAACGTCTTGTGTACGTGGTATTGATCACTTTATGAGATTTTGCACTGGTTATGTTTTGTATTAATAGGATCGCAGGCGGGGACTTCGAGCGCTGCGATGAAAGGGAAGCAGGCGATTGGATCGACCTAGCTTGAGATTGTCGGTGAGTAGATTTAACATCTACGGGGAATTCGCCCGCATGGCGTTATGCGTCTAGGCTAGATATGATTTGATATTAGCCGCATGTTATATTGCACATATAGAGATTGTGCATAAAACTTCATTGCATATTATTACTTGTTGTGCCTGGACCTATACCCTTTGGACACTGCACTATTATTGACGGCTCATGTTGCACGAGCACTGATTGTATGCCACTCACACCGTCAATAATTGGCATGACACGCACAACACCTATACATACGTGATATGGTATGGTTAGGGACATTGAGACATTGATTCATATTCCATTATGCATATGATATATAGCATACCTGTATACCTACATACTTATACATTTGCCTTGCCATGACTACATGCTAGCTACACATATACCTGGAGGGTATTGTATTATTATTGACATGTAGATACACATACCTAGCTTGATATAGCTACACATATACCTGGAGGGTATTACATCATTATTGATATGCAGATACACATATCTTGCTATACCGACATGGTTACGCATACCTGGATATAGCTACATGTTCACCTTTATATGATGTTGCATTTGGTTTCGGAGAATTTGGAACCGCATGATATATTCAATATTTGTTGCAGTTAAATAGCGGATTTCCTTTATATGCTCATATTATTGTTTCATGTTGCATATATTTTATTTCATGGATTTTGCATTGATATATGGATCTCATATGATATTTCTGGATGTTTTACTCTTGTGTATATATATCAGTGGTATGGGACGCTAATATATATACATACATATATATATATATATATATCAGTGGTATGGGACGTTATTATATATGTATACCTATAATATATATCATCATAATGTAGGGTTCCTAGGCACTCTAATGAGGTCTCACAAGGCATCAACCATGCCAATTTCAAATTTTACTAGTGCCGAGAAACCCTAATACGGATTCGTTGACTAGAGTTTAGGCGAAAAGTGAAACTAGTTAACATTTTAACTAAAGGAAAGAGGCTACAACCTTTGTAGATCCGGTTCTCCACTTCCTTAGCTCCACGTAGACGTCCTCTCGCTGTCCATATCGGATCCCGGACTCTACCATCGGCTTCATCGGAGATATGGGCGGGCTAGGTCGTCGGCTTCGATGCCGAAGATGATCTACGTCGAGGCAACTCTAGATCGAGCTCCAACTTCACCAAGTCATGAAAATTGTGAAGAAAACACCCTATACTACTTGGCAAGAGGTAGAGGATGAAGAAATAGGAGGTGGGTTCACTTTAGAATTGGATTTCTCACTCTTTTACTCAAGATGCCATTAATGGAGTTAAGCTTTCTTCTTGATCAAGAGGAAGAAGAAGAAGATAGAATATGATAAGTGTTAGTTTAAAAATGAAAATAATATGAATACTTATCATATCCTAACTATGGTCAAGTGTAGAGAGCAAACTAGGGTTAGGTGAATGGTTAGGTTAAGAGAAGAAAACAAAATGGTCAACCTTTTCAACTCTTCATGAAGCTTCATGAAAGAACCAAGGAAAACCACTGTTTCCCTTTTCTTTTCCAAAATAAATAATCAATATAAATAAATGAATAAGTAAACAAAACCCTAACCATTCATATAACCATGGTTTAATCTTTACACAAACTCAAGTTAGCATGTATCATCAAACATGATACAATCAAGTGCACACAAAAATATATCACATATACAATGTGCACTTCAAGTGAGAAAATCCTTTTAAAATGAACCAATACTAGTTAATGCAAAGTAATATATCAAATATATAATTATACATTAAATTATTAAATCAACACTTGATTCAATGATCCGGTCATGTCGCACATAACCGACTAGTATTCAATGTATCGATTTATCAAATCAATGATTCGATAACTAGGTTATATCGCATACAACCAATCGAAACATTCATCGCAAGAATGAAATACGGTATTACATTCACGCATTATTCTCGGTCTCGCACATATCTCATATGCGCTCCTATTTCGTTTCGCTTGAGCCAGGAAACCTCTGTATAGGACTCTAAAGACTCGTCAATACGCCGGCAGCAGATGATGATCATATCAAGCACCCACAAGCCGCAAGCGGTCTGCTAAACGTAACGGCCACCCGGGTATTGAGCGATCAGAAGATCAACGAGCAAGCCCGCTCACACTCCTGTGAATCCAACCAGTAACACTTACCGTACAGTCCGGTCTGTTCGTCTGATATGTCGCATATCAAGTCTAGGGGTGGTAAACGTCAGACCCCAATAACCGATAAGTCGTGCCGATGTGAGGCTCATAACGGGTCGAGAAACTACTGGTAACACTTACCAGCAAATCTCTGAACAGCCCTGGCCAGGGACTTCCCTGTTACGGCCAATCGAGCACAGCGCAACATCAACCCCCAATACCGGGAGAGACGAAACCCCTCCTATCGCTCATTGCCTCCATGCGACTCGGGACTGTGCCCAAAAACCACCGTTTTGCACGCCCTAATGGACGTGGTAAGGTGGAGATCAAAGCACAGTGGGAATCACACAAGACTCTATGACGATCTCGGGTCTACAGACTAACCTGTACAAGTGTCATCTGAGAACTGCCATCTGGCGTGAGGTATAATACCATCTGGGAGTTCTCGGCGAGTCCCTCCAGTGTACCCAGTCTCCACTGAGCACCCGTATACCATCTCTGATGTCAAACACCAATGGATATGGGATCATCCATCGCCCATCTCATGGGTCGAGAAGCGTATACGCTAGTCTACACTGGTATATCGATGCCCTGTCTCGATATTCCCACGACTAGGGATCTTGAAGGATGTACCTATGGACTACCATGTCCCCATTAGTATGATCTGCATCATAGTCCAGGTAGTCAAGTACACATCCTAAGGGCTTTACCAACATGTAACTATAAGACAGTTTAAAGAGACAGGTGTACATGTTAAGATAAAGAGCAACCAGATAGCATACTATCATATCGAGCAAGAAAGTCATCTCTATATATGTCCAAGCATCCAATATAAAATACATCATCTGTACAATACTGGCCTCTAGGGCATACATACAACTAACACATAATGATCTATGCATGTATTTTTATTCATTGCGATATGAGGGGCTGATATGCTCGATATGAGGGGCTGATATGCTCGTTATGAGGGGCTGATGTGCCCGATATGAGGGGATGATGTGCTTGATATGATATGCTCAAAATGAGGGGCTGACGTGCCTGATATGAGGGGCTGATGTGCCCGATATGAGGGGCCGATGTGCCCGATATGAGGGCCGATATAGGGCCGTTTGAGGAGGGAATTTGGGGATTTAGATTGTCTTGATGGACACTGGTCCGCCACGATGAGGATTCCGTGAGGATGAAATGTTTTACCCTGTACTCCGCATTTATTTTATATGTATTGCTTCATGTATTAGTAGTACCTGACAGAGTACCATTCATGACTGTTGCATATACATATTATCATACTTATGCTTTCAGATTACATGTGATAGATTATCGCTGTTAGTATATACTTGCGATTACTGTATGATGTTATTTACTATTCACGAGTTGGCAACTCACCCCCGTTGTACCGCAGGGTTTTTTCAGGTCTGATCTTCAGAGTTGTCGCGGCAGGGCGCCTTATTATCTCTACTTTTGAGGATACCGTTACGGTTGGCTGTGAAGCCGTTTGCTGTAGGTCGGTTATTCGATGATGTATATTGTATATTTCTTGTATCTAGTACTTTCCATCTACCACCTTCATGTATTGACTTAGAGACGAGTTGTGAGGATCGATGTTGTATATTCTTATGACTCTGGTTGCCATGCTCATGTGAGCCGGCCTGTTATATATGTGGATTATCTTTTCTTCGCTACAGCGTCGTATATCTGTTGTGGTGGTTGTTCCACCGTTGGGCAAGATTTGCTTCCGTTTGGGGAAGCTTTACTTTTATCTTATGTTTGTACTCGTTTCGGGGCTAATTTTTACAAATGAGGTGCTGCCGAAATTTTTATGAAAAACAAACTTAAGTTTAAAAGTTCTTGCATCGAGATTTTTTATAAAAGTGATCTATCTTTTTTACTTGAAATGGTTTAGATTGCTTTGTTTTTCGTCTTACTTAATTGCGTTAAGCCTGTTGACGTTACGTACTTTAAGTGCCGGTCATATGCCCAATTTTGGGTCGTGACAAAGTTGGTATCAGAGCGCTAGGTTTTACCTTTCGGAGTGTAGCATGACCTTGGTATGATGGAGTAGGTAGCTTAAGCAGAGTAACGTAGCGTGCGTATGTTCCGAGGCATACTTACGATACAGTGCTCCGCCTAAGTGACCTTAGGACTTATTGCTTGAAATTCCTTCCGTGTTTACATATCCTTTTGATCCGATTTCGGTGTTCTTATCGAATCCTGTTTCCATTTCCAGCCTTTATGCCGCCGAAGACTACGAGGGAGTAGAGAGCAGCCACGAGGGCCGAGGTCAGAGTTGACTTGTCTGAGACGAGGACTGACCAGGGCGGTACGCCCGTTGTGCAGGAGCAGATTGTTCCACCTTCGACAGACCATTTGGCTATGCTAGGGGCTGGTATGCAGGATTTGCGCCAGATGATGGGGTCGTTAGTTGAGGCCATTCGAGCGCAGGGGCAGACGGTTTTTCCACCCGTTACGGGGACCGTGTCGGTGCCTACTGTTCAGGCGGTTGTACATGCAGCTGCGGAGGTGATCACCATATCGTTATCGAAGTTCATGAGGCTGAGGCCTCCGGTTTTCACTGGCACCGATGCAGCTGAGGATCCGCAGTCGTTTATCGATCGGATGGCCAAGATATGCCGTTCGCTTAGATGCTCCGATGCGAGATGGGTGGAGTTCGCGAGCTTTCGTTTGGAGGGTCTGGCCTAGAAGTGGTGCGAGTCCTTAGAGAAGGGCAGGGCCACTTTTCTTTCTGCTATGACCTGGGCAGAGTTTGTGACGGTGTTTCTTGCGCGTTTTCTTCCACTGAGCGTCAAGGATGCTCAAGCGCTCAGATTCGAGTCGTTACGCCAGACTCAGGGTATGACGGTGGCCGAGTATGATGTGCTGTTTACCGAGCTGTCTGTGTATGCTCCGTATTTAGTAGCTACGGAGGAGATGCGGGTCAAGAGGTTTGTTTGAGGCCTGCTTACCTATTTGTTCCTCTCTATCAGCGTTCAGCATTGCGACACCTATGCAGCAGCGGTGGATGCGGCCCTGTTGGTTGAGGAGCGTCTTTCTAAGGCGTCGGTTGCTCCGAAACCAAAGAGGGTTCATACTGGTGATTCAGCAGGGAGGCGGGCATTTAGACATTGTGACTGTTCCCGTTCAGATACCGGGGGTAGTGGAGGTCCGGGACGAGGACAACTTTTTAGCTCTTATTCTCAGGGGGGTCAGCAGTTTTCATTTGGATGTTATCGGTGCGGGAGTTCGGATCATCGGGTTCGAGATTGTACTGAGCCACGTGAGCGCAAGGCAGCTGTACCGCAGGTTACCTTACCACCTTCTCCACCGCAGAGGGCATTGCCCCTTATGCCTGTTGTTTCTCCATGTCAGACTCTTGTGCAGAAAGGTCGAGGACGCGGTGGTTTTCTCTCGAAAGGGCGGGATGGTAGAGGCAGAGGTTAGCCAGACGCCGGTAGAGGACAGGCTCGGGTGTTTGCCTTGACTCATTAAGACGTGCTGGCTTCCAATGCAGTGGTTTCAGGTACTCTTTCTGTATGTTCCTTTAAGGCTCGCGTTTTGTTAGATCCGGGATCTACGCATTCATATGTTTCCACACAGTTCATGCCGAGTTTGGGCCGAGAGTCATGTTTGCTAGATCAGCCGCTTATTGTGATTACACCTGTTGGCGATTCTTTTGTCATGCGTTATGTGTTTCGGTTGTGTGCCGTTCAGATTGGAGATAGAGAGTCGTCCGTCGATTTGATCCTTCTGGATATGTTGGACTTCGACGTTCTCCTTGGCATGGACTGGTTGGCAGCTTGTTATGCGTCGGTGGACTGCCGTGAGAAGACGGTCAGTTTCAGTTTTCCGAGCGAGTCTGTTCGGGTTGTGCAGGGGGACCGTGGTGCCGCCCCTCACAGTTTGATTTCTGCCCTTTACGCTAGTCGGCTTTTGAGGAGGGGATGTCGGGGATTCTTGGCTTTCGTTTGTGATACTGGGGCCACAGTAGGGTCGTTGGACCGGGTTCCTATCGTGCGAGAGTTTTTCGACGTTTTTCCCGATGAGTTACCTGGTTTGCCGCCAGAGCGCGATATTGAGTTTTGCATTGATCTGATTCCTGGCATGGGGCCTATTTCTATACCGCCTTACCGGATGGCTCCAGCGGAGCTTCGAGAACTCAAAGATCAATTGCAAGAATTGCTTGATAGGGGACTTGTGCGTCCGAGTGTTTCGCCGTGGGGAGCTCCTGTGCTGTTTGTCAAGAAGAAGGACGACAGTTTGAGGTTGTGTATTGATTATCGTCAATTAAACCGAGTTACGGTGCGGAACAGGTATCCTTTACCTCACATTGACGATTTGTTTGATCAGCTCTAGGGTGCGAAACATTTTTCTAAGATTGATTTGTGTTCGGGTTATCATCAGTTGCGGGTTCGGAATGATAACATTCCGAAGACTGCTTTTTGTACACGCTGCGGGCATTATGAGTTTCTCGTGATGTCGTTCGGACTCACCAATGCCCCAGCAGTGTTCATGGATCTGATGAACCGGATTTTCAGGTCGTTCTTTGACTCGTTCATTATTGTGTTTATTGATGATATTCTGGTCTACTCTAGGAGTCGAGAGGAGTACGAGCAGCACTTGAGGATTGCTTTGCAGATATTGAGAGAGCACCATTTGTATGCTAAATTCCAAAAGTGCGCATTTTGGCTTGATAGAGTTGACTTCCTGGGTCATGTGGTGACGGGAGACGGTATTCTTGTGGACCTGAGGAAGATCGAGACTGTGCAGCTTTGGCCCAGACCTGTATCCATGACAGAGGTCCGCAGCTTTTTGGGCTTAGCTGGTTATTACCGCTGTTTCGTGCAGGATTTTTCGAGTATCGCTGCACCGCTGACCGGACTGACCCGGAAGGGGGCTCCTTTTCTTTGGACTGATGCATGCGAGCAGAGTTTTCAGCAGTTGAAGACTCGGTTGACGACTGCACCCATTCTATCTTTGCCTTCTGGATCAGGTGGCTTTGTAGGTTACTGTGATGTGTCTCGAGTGGGGCTCGGGTGTGTGCTGATGCAGCATGATAGAGTGATTGCTTATGCTTCTAGGCAGCTGAAGAAGAACGAGCAGAATTACCCCACTCACGATCTTGAGATGGCTGCGGTGGTCTTTGCGTTGTAGATTTGGAGACACTACTTATATGGGGAGTCGTGTCAGATTTTCACGGACCACAAGAGCTTAAAGTACATCTTCCAGCAGCGGGATCTGAATCTGAGACATCGCCGGTGGATGGAGCTTGTGAAGGATTATGATTGTGAGATTCTTTATCACCCGGGCAAGGCGAATGTGGTAGCTGACGCTTTGAGTCGTAGGCCCGTGGGTAGCTTGTCCCAGTTGAGCGCAGTTCAGAGACAGTTTTCTGTGGATTGGCAGACCTTGTGCGATGGTAGAGTACAATTTGAGTTCACTTACACTGGGGGACAGCTTGCTCATGTCCGTACCCGTCTGTTTCTTTTGGATCATATCCGTGAGGCGCAGCCCAGTGATGCCCGTTTGGTTGAGATTCTTGAGCTTGTTCGATAGAGTACAGTTTCGGAGTTCATGATTGATGACTAGGGTGTGCTACGTCATGGGACTCGCTGGTGTGTACCCGATATTGATGGGTTAAGACGTGAGATCCTAGAGCAGGCACATCAGTCAGCCTTTAGCGTTCATCCAGGTTCCACCAAGATATACCGTGACTTGAGAGATATTTACTGGTGGGAAGGGATGAGGCATGATGTTTCTGACTTCGTGTCAAGGTGCCTGACCAGTCAGCAAGTCAAGGCTGAGCATCAGAGACCGGCTGGAAAGTTGCAGCCTTTACCCGTTCCTGAGTGGAAATAGGAGCAGATTTCCATGGACTTTGTGGTGGGTCTACGCAGGACCAGTGGGGGGTATGACTCTATTTGGGTTATTGTTGACATGTTGACGAAAGCGGCTCACTTCCTTCCAATGAAGACCACTTTCGGTTATGCTCAGTATGCTCAGTTGTATATAGATGAGATTGTGCGTTTACACGGTGTTCCCACATGCATTGTATCCGACAGGGGCACCCAGTTTACTAGCTGTCTTTGGCAGAAGCTCCAGGAAGCTTTGGGTATCCGGTTGAGTTTTAGCACCGCTTTCCACCCACAGACCGACGGACAGTCAGAGCGGACTATACAGACTCTGGAGGATATGCTTCATGCACGTGTGCTTGATTTTGGTGGCAGTTGGGATCGTCACTTGCCGTTGATTGAGTTCTCCTACAACAACAGCTTTCAGGAGACTATTCAGATGGCGCCTTTCGAGGCTTTATATGGTAGGAAGTGTCGATCGCTAGTCTGTTGGACCGAACTCTGTGAGAGTAGGGTTTTGAGAGCCTATCTAGTTCAGGAGACTACGGAGATGATCCAGCTGATTCAGGACAGGATGAGAGCAGCCCAGAGCAGACAGAAGTCATATGCCGACTGTCGTCGTCGCAGAGTTGAGTTTGCAGTGGGGGATCATGTATTCCTGTGGATTTCTCCGATGAAGGGCGTTATGAGATTTAAGAGAAAGGGGAAGCTTAATCCCCGATTTGTAGGACCCTTCGAGATCTTTGAGCATGTGGGTTCCGTTGCTTATCGTTTGGCGCTTTCACCCAGTTTTCTGGACATTCACCCCGTGTTCCATGTGTCGATACTTCGTAGATACCTTCATGATCCTTCTCACATGATTCAGCACGAGACCGTTCAACTTGAGCGCGATCTTTCGTTCACCGAGCAGCCGGTAGTTATATTGGATCGACAGGTGAAGAAACTTCGGTCAAAGGTCTTGCAATCTGTGAAGGTTTTTTGGAGTAGCCCGACTAGTGAGGAGATCACTTGGGAGGCCGAGAGCGAGATGTGAATGAAGTTCCCTCATCTCTTTGAAGGTACGCTTGTAAGAATTTTAATTCGGGGATGAATTTTCTTTAAGGGCGAGATTGTAACACCTTGGAATATGATTAGTGTTAATTGTGCATTAATGCGGGTTTTTAAGAAAAAGTTTACCAAATCGGGTTCCTCACATTTTATATCAATTAATCAATAGTTTATTTTTATTTGATATGGCTTGCACACACACGTGCATGTTAATGTGAGGGTATATTTAGTGTTAACCTTGTTTAGCAACAATAACATCTTAAGCTAAACCTTGCCCAATTAACCTTTGCCTTAATCTTTCCTAGATCTTTTGGGTATGAGAAATATCTTGTTGGAGAGAGAGAGAGGTGGCTAGTGAGTCATGAAAACATTAATGGGCATTAATGAGGTGAGGGGAGGAGAGTGAGCATAAGGTTTTTGACTCACCCTATACTCACCTCTCAACATATTGATCTCTCACTCTCTCATTCTTCTCTCATTTTCATTGTGGTTCTTTCTCTCAACTCCCAAACTGAAACCTCACTCCCTCTTCACATCAACCATGCTAAACTTCACAAAATCCCATTTAAACACTTCAAAAGTCTTGTTTTAGCCACTTAGTTTCTTTGGAGCTTAGAAAGCTAGGATTTTTGAGCAAGAGTGGCTAGGTAATGATCTCAAATTGATATTTAGGAGTTATTTTGTTGTGTTGCCTTGAAGTTATGGTTTAGAACACTAAAGGTAGCATTTTGTGTAAAAACCGTATTTTTAGTGTCAACTTTGAGTCTCTGAGAACTGCTGTTGAACCGGTATTTTCTGGAAAAGTTCCCATCACAGTGACATAGTGTTAAGGTATAGAACCCACCATAAAAACCTGAGACCACCCCTCTAATGACAGGCCGCAGATTTATTAGTTCAAGCCGCAAATTGCGGCCAGGGTGGGGGCTGGAGCATTGGGGTTTGGGCGTAGGGTCTCTGTGGTTGTTTGTGGTCTCGTAGTACTTGCAACTTTTACCAATTATTTCTGTATAAAAATCTGCGACCACTTTTCTATATTCTTGTATTTGGGTACACGTGTTACGTGATCCGACACAGTTCGTGATCTCATGTAGCTGTGCGCGTGGGCTGGTTCTGGTGTGTCGCTACACACGTTAGCCATTAGACGAACACTTATGGGTCAGATTAGAGTTGGTGTGTTGGTCAAACGTCTTGTCTACGTGATATTGATCGCTTTTTGAGATTTTGCACTGGTTATGTTTTGTGTTAATAGGATCGCAGGCGGGGACTTCGAGCGCTGCGACGAAAGGGAAGCAGGTGATTGGATCAACCTAGCTTGAGATTGTCGGTGAGTAGATTTAACATCTACGGGGAATTCGCCCGCATGGCGTTATGCGTCTGGGCTAGATATGATATGATATTAGCCACATGTTATATTTCACATATAGAGATTGTGTATAAAACTTCATTGCATATTATTACTTTTTGTGCCTGGACCTGTACCCTTTGGATGCTGCACTATTATTGACGGATCATGTTGCACGAGCACTGATTGTATGCCACTCCCACCGTCAATAATTTCCATGACACGCACAACACCTATACATACGTGATATGGTATGGTTAGGGACATTGAGACATTGATTCGTATTCCATTGTGCATATGACATATAGTATACCTTTATACCTACATGCTTACACATATGCGTTGCCATGACTACATGCTAGCTACACATATACCTGGAGGGTATTGTATTATTATTGACATGTAGATAGACATACCTAGCTTGATATAGCTACACATATACCTGGAGGGTATTACATCATTATTGATAGGAAGATACACAAATCTTGCTATACCGACATGGTTAAGCATACCTGGATATAGCTACATGTTCACCTTTATATGATGTTGCGTTTGGTTTCGGAGAATTTGGAACCGCATGATATATTCAATAACTTGTTGCAGTTAAATAGCGGATTTTCTTTATATGCTCATATTACTGTTTCGTGTTGCATATATTTTATTTCATGGATTTTGCATTGATATATGGATCTCATATGATATTTCTGGATGTTTTACTCTTGTGTATATATATCAGTGGTATGGGACGCTAAGATATTTACATATATATATCAGTGGTATGGGATGCTATTATATATGTATACCTATAATATATATCATCATAATGATCTGTGCATGTATTCTTATTCATTGCGATATGAGGGGCTGATATGCCAGATATGAGGGGCTGATATGCTCGATATGAGGGGCTGATGTGCTCGATATGATATGCTCGATATGAGGGGCTGATGTGCCCGATATGAGGGGCTGATGTACCCGATATGAGGGCCGATATGGGGGCCGTTTGAGGAAGGAATTTGGGGATTTAGATTGTCTTGATGGACACTGGTCCGCCACGATGAGGATTCCGTGAGGATGACATGTTTTACTCCGTACTCCGCATTTATTTTATATGCATTGCTTCATGTATTAGGAGAACCTGACAGAGTACCATTCATGACTGTTGCATATACATATTGTCATACTTATGCTATCAGATTACATGTGATAGATTATCGCTGTTAGTATATACTTGCGATTACTGTATGATGTTATTTACTATTCACGAGTTGGCCACTCACCCCCGTTGTGCCGCAGGGTTTTTCAGGTCTGATCTTCAGAGTGGTCGCGTTAAGGCGCCTTATTATCTCTACTTTTGCGGATACCGCTACGGTTGGCTGTGAAGCCGTTTGCTGTAGGTGGGTTGCGTTTATTCGATAATTCATACTGTATATTTCTTGTATCTAGTACTCTCCATCTACCACCTTCATGTATTTACTTAGAGACGAGTTGTGAGGATCGATATTGTATATTCTTATGACTCTGGTTGTCGTGCTTATGTGAGCCGGCCTGTTATATATGTGGATTATCTTTTCTTCGCTACGGCGTCGTATATCTGTTGTGGTGGTTGTTCCACCATTGGGCGAGATTTTCTCCCGTTTGGGGATGCTTTACTTTTATCTTATGTTTGTACCCGTTTCGGGGCTAGTCTTTACAAAGGAGGTGCTGCCGAAATTTTTATGAAAAACAAAATTAAGTTTAAAAGTTCTTGCATCGAGATTTTTTTTATAAGTGATCTATCTTTCTTTCTTGTAATGGTTTAGATTGCTGGGTTTTTTGGCTTTCTTAATTGCGTTATGCCTGTTGAAGTGGCGGTCATGTCCCCAATTTTGGGTCGTGACAGCTTTCACCAGAAATTCATGACCACGGTGGATGAGATTTACTGATAGTTGATCATTAGTATCTCTATTGCTAATGAGCTTGACTCAGACATGACTTATTGGTTTAGTAGGGGTCTGACGTTATCCACCCCTAGACCTGATATGCGATACTCTTTGATGAAGAGATCGAACTTGTCACGACCCGAAATAATAGCTCGTGACTAGCACTTAAATCACGCAACGTCTAAAGGCGTAACGTAATTTAAGTAAGCTGAAACCCAGAAATCTAAACCTTTTTAAGAAAATAAAGGAGGTGAAGTTTTGAAATAAAGGTATAATGAAGTCAATGTTTTCATAAATGCATAGGTGATGGAACATGAAGAAAAAAAGAAAAAAATGCAAGTTGGAAAACAGGTTTTCGTCTTTTAAAAATTTGGGCAGCGCCTCCTTTGTATTTTTATGATCCAAAACCCCAAGCGGGAGCTAGCTCTTCGCCAAACGGCAGATCACAACCACGCAAGACAGTATATATAAGTATACGACGCCCAACGGCGAAGTTCACCACAAAAAGATAAAGAAATAAGCAAGACATCAAAACCACAAGTAGCGGAAAACCCCTCGCTCTAAGTCTCGCAACCACAATCTCACTAAGTCTCATTACTTATACATTTTACTAATTTTGACTGATGGAGTTGACTAGATACAATGTGAAATATAAATACAAGAGTGGATATGATACAAATGTCCCACCTACCAAAGCAATCACCCGAAAACAACTGTGTTCCAGCGATGCCGCTACTGATCCAAGCGGTCAACCTGCAAAAACTGTGGCACAATGGGGGTGAGTTGCCAACTCGTGAGTAGAAAAACATCAACAAGTAGAAATCGAATAAACGACTCCTAGATCAACTATATCATAAAGGTAATACTATAATATCTAGGGTGACCATATCTGTATGTGTGCCAACAATGTAATCAACACCTATATGTATGCGGATATCATCCAACCATATGATCAAAGTCTGTATGCATGCGGATCTCGTCTAACCATATCATCAATGTATGTATCATAAAAGCATATGCATGAAAATATGAGGATATAAATCAACTTGTGTCCCTCGCGACACATCAAAAATCATGGAACCTGAGTGCCTAGCATCGACACTCGAAAACACCATGAAAACCGTGCCCAGCATCGGCACATAAATCCGGATCGGCCCTCGGGCTCCGTCAGTCCGGATCGGCCCTCGGGCTCCGTCAGTCCGGATCGGCCTATCTCATCTCTCGACTCTGGTCGGTATCTCTCGACTCTGGCCGTACGATGATTTTCCGCACGTCAAGGGTATGGATCAAACCTCAAGTCAAACTCATCACGTGCGGAAAATCATCGTACGGCGGCATTAAGCTATCAGGGATCCTATCAACCTATGCGACAATGAGGGGTACGGACCTAACGTCTTGTACGAAATATCACACATGATTCACAACATTCTATATATATCTATATACTTATGTCTCAGGTTACATCCATAACAATCTCGTATCCGGGGACTGGCAAGGTATCAATCATCTCAATCGACTCGCATCCGTATACCAACATATCACCAAATCATCATATCACGTCATATATTCTTTTCATTGCATTTATATCCCTCATCAAGTCAATTTTACAAATACATTCTACCTTTACTATAAGCATATGTATCTAATCTAACATACACACCCGAACCATACAATCAGTTTTTTTAAAAGATGCGAATTGTAGTTTTGAAAGTAGGGGCTACGGTGTTTTTAAGGAAAAGATATCATTTGAAAATCCGTAACGTCCCTCAAGGTATCTGTTTAAAAGATGCATACGATTCTTCAGTTTGGAAATATGTATGGTTCGAAGGACACATCTACATCGACTATCTAGTCCTATAGTATCCTAAACGGCAATATCATCAAATCTCATCCTCAAGTCCCGTCATCACATACTAGTCGTATCATATCACTTCTAACTATCCTTAGTTTCTAATACGGTTCTCTAACTACCCTTTTATTCTATCTATAGTTTTCTATTAAAGGTTTCATTAACCATAATCTATATATAAATCGGTTTCCATCAAAGTGTACGGGGGTGCTATACGCCATCCACCCGACTTCCCCCGTAGATATAGATCTACTCACCTTGATCCCCGATTGCCGAAGTCAGTGACGCTACACTCCGTCATCTCGAAATCCATGCATGGGTACCTACAATAATAAACAATCGCAATCGCTATTAACATTAAGTCCGGAAACCTAAACGGCACAAGGATCGCCTATAAGTTAGAACCTATAGCCCACGTATGCAAAACCAACAAATTACCCCTAGTCGTTGATGTATAAACATTCAACAACCAAAAACAAATCCAAATATCAAAACTCATCATTCGAAATACGGAAAACATATCCAAAAATCACACTAATGTGCCCCCAGATTTTGACTCCGGTCAAACTATCCAAAGTTGCACATATACAGGGTCTAGTTTACTGGAGAAGAAGACATGGACCAAACACGAAGGGGTTCTACCCCACCCTGGCTGCAAATTGCGGCTAGGAAGAATAAATCTACGGCCTGGGTTTGGGGGTTGGGCTAGGGTTTCATTGGTACACTCACAATCACCTGCTTACCTCCCTGTATTTGCTAAATTATTTTTAGTGCCCCTGGGTTACACCAGATTCCATAATACTACCTCAAACTGTCAATTTAACCGATGTCCAAAAGTTCTAAGTCGTGTTTAGGTTATATTCTCTGCTCTAGGTCAAATAACCACCACTCAAGTCTTGTTAGCAGCCACTACTCATCACCAATTCCAAACAACACTCAAACCCTTCTCTTGAATTCCTAAATTCACAAACCCATTCGCAAACAACCTCTAAACTAACCTAGAATGCTAGGAACACTTGAAACTAAACTAAGGGAATGGATTATACCTCATGGATGTAGCCAAGCAAAACCCTAGCTCCTCAAGGTCCTCAAAATCCAACATTGATGGGTCCAAGTGTAGAGGGTTAAGAGGGGATCAATTTTAGTGAAAGGGGTTTAGGGTTTTGATGAAGCTTTGGAGATGGATCTAGGGGTTGAAGGTGGAGGGAGATGGGGAAGAATAAGGAGATGAAGAAATAAACTGGGGCGAGGATATGGCAGCCCCCCTCTCCTCTCTTATTCTAACTCTCTCTCATAATTAATTTCCCTTTTACCCTTTTCATTTTCTTTTTTTCTTTTATTTAAAACCCAAATCACATAACAACCAAAATTAACACAAGAACACAACATGTAATCAAAATATAACATGACATAGTACAATAGTCACGAAAAACTATAGAAACACGAATTTGGCTTAATCACGATTAGCAGTGCACTAATCGGGTTTTTATCCAAACTGCATATAATAAATTTTAAAAATGCCAAATCCTTTATGTTGAATATGTATGCCCTAGAGGCCATTATTGTATAGTACTAGTTTGTATAATACATTTGAAGGCTTGGGATATATATATATACGGGTTTACGACAATCTCGCTCGATACAGTAGTATGCTACTTGGTTTGTTTCTATCTTAATATGTGTATATGTTTCTTTTAACATATCGCTAAAAACATATTGATGGAGCCCATAGGATCTTTGCTTGACTACCGGCGTTGTGATGGCGATCACACTAGTGGGGGCAGGGTAGTCTATAAGCACATCCTTATTTTGGTCCCTAGTCGTAGGATTATCGAGACAGGGCATCGATACTCCAGAATAGACTGGTGCATACGCTTCTCTTCCCAGCAGGGGAGATGGTCTGTCCCACAGCCATCAGTGCGTCGTACTGGAGATAGTATGCAGGTGCTCGTTAGGTTACGAGTACACTGGATAGGACTCGTCGGGAACTGTTGGTTGGTATTATACCTATCGTCAGTTAACAGTTCCCAGGTGACATGAGTACAGCTTAGTCCGCTGAGTTGACACAGTCACTTCGCCTCGAGTGTGTTCCCACTGTTCTTAGATTACTACCCTACCACGGCTCTACTGAGTCGTGCAAACAGGTAGTAGTTGGGTGCAGTCCCGAAGCACTTGGAGGCAGTGACGGTTAGACAGGATTCGTCTCTCCCGGTATTGGGAGTTGATATCGCGCTGTGTCTAGGAGAGCCATTACACATTGTCGTCCCTGGCCAGGGCAAGCGAGAATTACTGGTAGGTTTTCAAGTAGATTCTCAGGGTGTTTTGGGCTACACTCCGACATGACTTGTACCGCTATTAGGGGGTTGACGTTTACCGCCCCCCTAGGCCCGCCTTTCGATACTCTCAGACGAACAGACCGGACTGTACGGAGATTGTCACATTCAGGCTCAGTAGGAGTTCGGATGGGTTCACCTCATCAGTCTTCTTGTCGGCATCTACCTGGGGACCGTTACGTACAGCTAGTACTGCTTGCGGCTTGTAGTTAAACCTACTGCCAGCGTAGTGTCGAGCCTTTAGAGTCCCACACAGAGGGTTACTCGCCTTTGGGCAAAACAGAGTAGAGGTCGCATGGTTTTGCGACGGGGTTCGTTCACATCCGCGCACTTATGCACGTTTGGTGTCCGGGCAGTTAGTACTAGCGGGCTTTGGTTTAAGCCAGATCCTGGTATTCGTTTTGGGATTGGTTTTGTCTCAGTGTATTCGTGTTCTTCGGAAGACGAATGCGCGGGTGTATGCACAGTTGACAGAGGCAGAGGCAGAGGGTTCTCATTAGGGTTGTTGACCATTTGACTTTGGTTGACTAGTTGACCGTTGACTTTTTCTAAACCCTAATGAGAATGAGAAATATGATTAATAATATTAATTAAGAATTATTGTGTAACGGTTGAGTTGAACATTTGACTTTTGTTGACTTTGTTGACCGGTTGACCATTGTGGACTTGTTGACCATCATCATTTCTTTTCAATGATGCTTCTTGTTCTTTGCAAAATGCATTAAATGAATGTAATGATAATGGTCATTCATAAACTAACCATTACAATTCTTAATTATTATTATTGTCATCATTATTCCAAATGATGTGAGCATGGTTGCAAGATGAGAGCTCATTCTATCATATTTTTTCTCTCTCTTGAAAGAAACCTCTCCCTCTTCCTCTCCAAAAGTTTAAGTGTTCCATGAGTTGGAAATAATAAACTTTTGAGACAAAACCACCATAACTCTTCTCTACTCATTCTAAGGTCCTAGGTCTAGCAATCCAAGCACCTTAGTTATCTCTAGGTTGAGATAGGAGCTCAAGTTCGAGGCCCTCGGGTGGATCGATCTACGGCAAAGAGGAGACTACGAGGAGGAGCCGTTCAAACCACTATAAGGAGCAAGCAAGGAGGAGAACCACAAAAAGAAAAGAAGGAGTTCAAGACCTAGGTATAACCATTCTACATAGTAGCTAAAACTTGTAGTTTATTTGTTAGTTTTTGTTTAGCAATGATCCTTCATGGATGGTCCATATTAACTATTGAGGAAAAATTTGATTTTTACCTATTCCGCCTCCTCGAAAGAACCAGGGTGGGTAACGTGGACCTAACAGTGGTATCAGAGCCTGGCTAAACAACAATTAACTGTTAGCAAAGTGTTTTAGAACTTCGATCCGGAAAAAATCCCGAAAACATGTCAAAAACCATACTTTCTGCCGATTTTTAAAACTGCTCTAAAAAATATTTCACATGCCTTAAAAATCGGTGCAGGGTTTTCTAGGAAACGTCAAGAAATTTGAGCCCACGACTCGGCCAACTCGCCGCGGAAGCGCGGCGGAACCATGCGTTCCGCCGCGGATCCGCGGCCGAGTTGACTCGGCCGTGGATCCGCGGCTTGCAGTTTTCTCTGTTTGGGATTTTGGGATTTTTAAGATGTTTTGTTTCTGCCCAGATTTTCCAGAGAACAATGTTATGTTTGGGGTACTAACAAATTGGTATTTTGATCAAAATTCTATAAACTTTAGGTATTTGGTTATATCTGTAATGTGATATATGCACTGAACGTCGGCTAATCGCTATACGTCGATTAGTGGGGGTTGTGCATATATGTGATCTGTAATGTTGTTGGATTGTGTATATGAACTTGTTGGATTATCGCGGATGAATAACCGGGGTTTTGTGAGATGAGAGTTTCGTTATCTTTCATTTGATGTAATATGTAAATTGATGTAATATTATTTTTATGGCCGCACATCCGGGATGAGGTTGTAGCCGCCATTGTATATTATTTCTTTTACTGCTTTTTGCTCCTAGGATAGACCCAAGGTGGGGTGCACAAACTACCGGGTACGTTGAAGTGATGAGTGGCCTACTCACGTTGTTGAGGGAGGCTGCTTCACTTCGGTTATTTGGCGGGTAGTTTTGCCGCACCCGTAGGGGTCTAGGGTGGGGTTTGGCTATTCATCGCGACCGTGTAATCCGTCTTTCGTTGCTTGCTCGAACGAAACGTGGATTCCTAGCATATCCAATGTGTTCATCTGTGATCTGGAATTACTATCATTGCATCTGACGAATGTATATATCTATATATGATATCTAGTAAGCGTTGCTTATGTTTTGCATCCGCGCTAGTCTAGCCCCCGCTCTGTCGTTAGTTAAGTACCTAACGGGTAATGACGGGACCACGTGGCGAATGCGGTTGGCATAAGCGTACGTCATATTTTCGTTGTTTTCTGCAATGGTAGGATTAATTGATGGGACGCATTATATTAATGCAAAGAATATAAACCAAAAAGACGTTGTTGGAACAATTTTCAAAAAGCTGTTATTGCAAGGACGTTCTCTTTTGTTTTGCATAGAGGTATTCGGTTATGAATGCCCAGCACCTTTTTCGACGAGGCAAGGGCAGAGATCCCTTCATCGAGAGTGACCCCTTAGACAAAAGTTTGCGTCAGGATAATAACTTCATTATAGTCGATTATTCTTGCTTTGCATCGAGGTATTCAGTTTGGAATATCCTGCACCTCATTCGATGAGTAAAGAGCCGAGATCCCTTCACAGGGAGTGACCTCTTTAGCAAAAGTTTTCGCCACTATATTTTCAAAAAGGCAATCATGTTCCTTCAACTATATCAAGTTCATTACGTTAACGGGTTTTCGCCAAAACCCAGCCGTAGCCCTCCGTCATTTCGGATTGGTATTACTTAGTATTCGTGCTACGTATTTCGTGCTCAGCCGAGGCGTAGTGAACGGTAGCTATGTAATATTTTTCTGTAGCATATAATGTGATTGGTTGGGACAGTCATGCGGTCATTTTGGCTCAGTCAAGGACTCGTACGGGTGGGTCTAATGCAATCAAGATAATGACGGGTTGAACTTGACAAGGATTCTTTGATATGTTGGCTCAGTCAAGATCACTTAGGTCCTAGGGGTAAAAACCACATCGGGAGTTTCTAAAGAAACCGAGACTTGCAGATTTAGCATACCTTCTGGAGTGTAGTGACTAGAGTGGATTCCATCTAGGTCATTACATAATGATAGTTGGATTCCGATCCCACTAATGAGTTGGATTACTCTTAGGAGATTATTTCACTTAACAATCAATGCTATAAACCAAGTAGGTGTCTAGAACGGTGTTAGCGGGGCTACGCCTCCACGGAAAAGAGGTTATTTAATTAAGGAACTTCGTGAAAGTGTTGGAAAACCTCCCTCGAAGTACCTACACCAGCCTGGTTGAAAGGTTAAGCAAGTATTGTGACGTGCAATTAATCCCGACTAGTTCTTCTTTTAAAGGTTTAAAGAAGAATTTGAGGAAACAGTGGGAGCCATCCTGATTAGATAAATTAATAAACCAATCTAATATTGCAAGAGCGCACGTTGAGTGTTTATTTTCTCTCTCTCCAGGTAGCAACCATTTCACGCCCTAATCAAGATAATAAAATGTATCGCTTGACCGATCCGAATTCTTATTCGGGGCTGGGAAACGTTGGTTCGGCTCTAACTTGTGACAACAGTCATAAGTATGAGCAAGGGAAAGAGGATTGTATGGATTCCAAGGATACCCAGTTGAAGAAGAAGCATAGTTTTGCATCTACTTCAGGTGTTCTTGTAATTGAGAACTGCCTTACGGTCAGCCCTACCTCCTGGATACTTGATACCGGATCAGGATCTCATATCTGTAATTTATTGCAGGGACTGAGAAAAAGTAGGAAAGTTACACCTGGTGATATGTCGCTCAGGGTAGCGAACGGAGCACAAGTTAATGCTGCAGCCGTCGATGAATATCACCTAGTGTTGCCAAATGGCAATACTATGATTTTAAACGATTGCTACTATGTACCTTCCATGGTTTGCAACATTATATCCGTTTCTTTACTCAATAAAGATGGATATAACATTGTTCTTGATAAAAATATCATGAACATTTACCTTCATAAGGTACTGGTTGCAGAAGGTACACTGTGTAATGGTATCTACGTTGTAAATCAGAATACAGTTCTCAATGTACAAAACACACGCAAGAGGAAGAGTTCAGATACGAACGAATCCTACTTATGGCATTGTAGACTTGGTCATATTGGACAGAAAAGACTATGTAAGTTGCACAAAGTTGGACTCTTAGATACGTTTGAGTTTTCATCTTATGAATCTTGTCAGTCTTGTCTCAAAGGAAAGATGACCAAATCTCCGTTCACCGGACATGGAGAAAGAGCAACAGAGCTCTTGGGACTCATACACAGTGATGTATGTGGTCCGATGTCTATACATGCAAGGGGTGGGTTCTCGTACTTCATCACATTCACTGACGATCTCTCTAGATTCGGATATGTGTATCTTATGAAACACAAATCTAAAGCTTTTGAGAAATTCAAGGAATTCAGAAACGAAGTAGAGAACCAGACTGGCAAAAGTATCAAGATCCTTCGATCAGATAGGGGAGGGGAGTACTTAAGCACGGAATTCCTAGATTACTTAAAAGAGAATGGTATTCTCTCTCAGCTTACTCCCCCTTATACACCACAGCACAATGGTGTATCGGAGCGGAGGAATCGTACCCTATTGGATATGGTTCGCTCCATGATGAGTAATGCTGAGTTGCCTCTTTCATTTTGGAGACATGCGCTTTTAACAGCAGCATATCTATTGAATGATGTTCCGTCAAAATCAGTACCTAAGACACCATTTGAGATATGGAATGGTAAAAGGCCGTATCTTAAACGTATTAAGATATGGGGTCGTCCGGCCGATGTAAAAGTAAAAAATCCGGACAAACTTCAGGCACGTTCAGTTCTATGTAAATTTGTGGGATATCCTAAAAACTCTACAGGATATCTATTCTACCACACCGAGGAACAGAAGGTGTTTGTATCTCGCCACGCCACCTTTTTAGAGTGGCAATTTCTTGCAAAAGAAACAAGTGGGAGTTCGGTAGAACTGGAAGAAATTCAGCGACCACAAAATGAAACTGAAGATTTGACAGAACCTCAGAATTCAATAACCCCAGACGATCCTCAACTACTCCGCAGATCTGGTAGGATTTCTCGTCCGCCCGAGAGATACTACGGTTTTCTCATAGACAGGGATCGAGAGGATTGCATCTTGGAAGAAGATGACCCTACCAGTTTCAGGCAGGCCATTATCAGTAGGGACTCTGATAAGTGGCTGGAAGCAATGCAATCCGAAATGGAGTCCATGTACACCAATAAAGTGTGGACCTTGGATATTGCTCCATCTGGGGTAAAACCCGTTGGATGCAAATGGATCAACAAAAGGAAACTTGGTGTAGATGGGCAGGTGGAAACCTATAAGGCTAGACTCGTTGCAAAAGGTTTTCGTCAAAGACCTGGTGTGGACTATGACGAAACTTTTTCTCCAGTGGCTATGCTCAAATCCATTCGGATCCTAGTTGCCATTGCTGCCTTCCATGACCATGAAATCTGGCAGATGGACGTTAAAACGGCTTTTCTGAACGGCTGTTTAGAAGAGTGCGTATACATGGATCAGCTAGAGGGTTTTGTAGACAGTGGGAGCAGCGGGAAGGTGTGCAAGTTGCTTAAATCTATTTATGGATTGAAACAGGCATCGCGGAGCTGGAACATCTTTTTTGATGAGGCAATCAAGGAATTTGATTTCATCAAGAACGAAGATGAACTTTGTGTCTATAAGAAGATTGTAGGATGAACTGTCGTGTTCCTAGTCTTGTACGTGGACGACATTATTTTGATAAGAAATGACATTCCTATGCTACAATCGGTCAAGCTATTCTTGTCACAACGGTTCTCCATGAAGGACCTAGGTGATGCCTCGTACATTCTGGGGATCAAGATCTACAAAGATAGATCCAAGAGACTACTGGGACTTTCGCAGTCCAGGTACATAGAGACCGTACTAAAGAGATTTAGTATGGATGATTCCAAGCACCGTAACATACCCGCATTGCACGGAATCACCCTCTCCAAGAAGATGTCTCCTAAGACTGACGAGGAGAGGGTTCGCATGAGCACTATACCCTACGCTTCGGCGGTAGGATCTATAATGTATGCGATGCTATGTACAAGATCAGATGTAGCTTACGCGCTAAGCGTGGTGACCCGGTATCAGTCAGACCCAGGTGAGGACCACTGGACGGCAGTGAAGAACATTCTCAAGTACCTGAGAAGGACTAAGGAGATGTTCCTGGTTTACGGTAATGGAGACCTCAGGGTCGAGTCCTTTACCGATTCAAGCGTCCAGAGTGACAAAGATGACAGCAAGTCTGTCTCGGGTTTTGTGTTTACCCTCAACAGAGGGGCGGTGTGTTGGAGGAGTTCCAAACAGGATACCGTCGCAGACTCGACGATGGAGGCTGAATACATTGCTGCAAGCGATGCCGCAAAAGAGGCGGTCTGGATGAAGAAGTTCATTAGTGAACTTCAGGTGGTTCCGTCCATTGTTGACCTAATACCTTTGTATTGCGATAATAATGGGGCTATAGCTTTAGCGAAGGAACCAAGGTCCCATCAGAAATCTAGACACATCTTAATGCGGTATTACCTGATCAGGGAGATCATTGATCGCCAGGAGATCGAGGTACGGAGAGTAGACACAAAAGACAACACGGCGGATCCATTCACAAAGGCCCTCCCTCAAACACAGTTCGAGCGACTTTTTGAGCTATTGGGTATGCGGTACGCCAGCAGCTGGCCTTAGTGCAGACGTTGGGTATGCGGTACACCAATTACCGGCCTTTAGTGAAAGTGGGAGATTGTTGAATATGTATGCCCTAGAGGCCATTATTGTATAGTATTAGTTTGTATAATACATTTTGGAGGCTTGATATATATATATATATATATATATATATATATATATATATATATATATATATATATATATGGGTTTACGACAGTCTTGCTCGATACAGTAGTATGCAACTTGGTTTGTTTCTATCTTAATATGTGTATATGTTTCTTTTAACATATCGCTAAAAATATATTGATGGAGCCCTTTGGATCTTTGCTTGACTACCGGCGTTGTGATGGCGATCACACTAGTGGAGGCTGGGGAGTCTATAAGCACATTCTTATTTTGGTCCCAAGTCGTAGGATTATCGAGACAGGGCATCGATACTCCAGAGTAGACTGGTGCATACGCTTCTCTTCCCAGCATGGGAGATGGTCTGTCCCACAGCCATCAGTACGTCGTACTGGAGAGATAGTATGCTGGTGCTCGTTAGGTTACGAGTACACAGGACAGGACTCGTCGGGAATTGTTGGTTGGTATTATACCTATCGTCAGTTAACAGTTCCCAGGTGACATGAGTATAGCTTAGTCCGCTGACTTGACACTGTCACATCGCCTCGAGTGTGTTCCCACTGTTCTTAGATTACTACCCTACCACGACTCTACTGAGTCGTGCAAACAGGTAGTAGTTGGGTGCAGTCCCGAAGCACTTGGAGGCAGTGACGGTTAGACAGGATTCGTCTCTCCCGGTATTGGGAGTTGATATCGCGCTGTGTCTAGGAGAGCCATTACACATTGTTTGCCCTGGCCAGGGCAAGTGAGAATTACTGGTAGGTTTTCCAGTAGATTCTCAGGGTGTTTTGGGCTACACTCCGACACGACTTGTACCGCTATTAGGGGACTGACGTTTACCGCCCCCCTAGGCCCGCCTTTCGATACTCTCAGATGAACAGACCGGACTGTACGGAGATTGTCACATTCAGGCTCAGTAAGAGTTCGGATGGGTTCACCTCATCAGTCTTCTTGTCGGCATCTACCTGGGGACCGTTACGTACAGCTAGTACCACTTGCGGCCTGTGGTTAAACCCACTGCTAGTGTAGTGTCGAGCCTTTAGAGTCCCACACAGAGGGTTACTCGTCTTTGGGCAAAACAGAGTAGAGGTCGCATGGTTTTGCGACGGGGTTCGTTCACATCCGCGCACTTGTGCACGTTTGGTGTCCGGGCAGTTAGTACTAGCGGGCTTTGGTTTAAGCCAGATCCTGGTATTCGTTTTGGGATTGGTTTTGTCTCAGCGTATTCGTGTTCCTCGGAACACGAATGCGGGTGTGTATGCACAGTTGATAGAGGCAGAGGCAGAGGGTTTTCATTAGGGTTGTTGACCATTTGACTTTGGTTGACTAGTTGACCGTTGACTTTTTCTAAACCCTAATGAGAATGAGAAATATGATTAATAATATTAATTAAGAATTATTGTGTCATGGTTAAGTTGAACATTTGACTTTTGTTGACTTGTTGACTTTATTGACCGGTTGACCATTGTGGACTTGTTGACCATCATCATTTCTTTTCAATGATGCTTCTTGTTCTTTGCAAAATGCATTAAATGAATGTAATGATAATGGTCATTCATAAACTAACCATCACAATTCTTAATTATTATTATTGTCATCATTATTCCAAAAGATGTGAGCATGGTTGCAAGATGAGAGCTCATTCTATCATATTTTTTCTCTCTCTTGAAAGAAACCTCTCCCTCTTCCTCTCCAAAAGTTTAAGTGTTCCATGAGTTGGAAATCATAAACTTTTGAAACAAAACCACCATAACTCTTCTCTACTCATTCTTAGGTCCTAGGTCTAGCAAACCAAGCACCTTAGTTATCTCCAGGTTGAGATAGGAGCTCAAGTTCGAGGCCCTCGGATGGATCCATCTACGGCAAAGAGGAGACTACGAGGAGGAGCCGTTCAAACCACTATAAGGAGCAAGCAAGGAGGAGAACCATAAAAAGAAGAGAAGGAGTTCAAGACCTAGGTATAACCATTCTACATAGTAGCTAAAACTTGTAGTTTATTTGTTAGTTTTTGTTTAGCAAAGATCCTTCATGGATCGTCCATGTTACCTATTGAGGAAAATTTTGATTTTTACCTATTCCGCCTCCCCGAAAGAACCGGGGTGGGTAACGTGGACCTAACACTTTAAATATATTTTTGAATGAATAAATCATTTTAATTTCCATTTATTTCACAATTATCGGTAAATATTTATACACTTTTTCGAAAACCCCAATTTCGCAAATCGGGCGGTTTTCGAGAAATATATATTTTAATATTAAATTCCAAAAATAATATTTAATATTTTCCTGAAATGTTATAGATCTGTACGGAGATTGTCACATTCAGGCTCAGTAGGGTAAGGACATACTTGATTGTCGACCCCCGTTTTGACAAATACCTGGGTAGCTGTTACGTACATCTAGCGCATCTGACGTGCTCGTGGTTAAACCCACTGCCAGTGTATTGTCGAGTCTTTAGAGTCCCACACAGAGGGTTTTCCCGGTTCAGGCAATGTATGTAGGAGATGTACATTGGTACGTGCAGGGGTGTGATTAAATACGATTATAGGATACACGGATTTTAATCGGACGATTGATAATACTAACCGGTTTAGGATTAAGCCGGATTATTAAATCAGGTTTTGATTTAATAATTTACATATGTATTTTGATACGTATATTTTAATATTATTGTTCATTATTTATTTTCTCTCTTTGGTGTTATCCGTATTTTTATACGGATATATACCGGGTGAAGTATTCAGTATTTATATGGGAAAGGTTCTAGAAGGACACCTCATATTTATTTTTCTATTTAGAAAAATAAAAAGAAATGAGGTGTAAAGTGAGGAGTAATGAAGTATGGTGTTAAAGATGTAGAGAGATATAGCTTTGTTTTTAAAAAATAATAAAATCATTTGGGTGCACTATTGATGCATGGTTGTTAAAAGCAAAGACATTCATTTTTCTTTAGACTTGATGCTTCATTTTTTTTTTGCTTCTTGACTTGCTTCATGCTTTATGATTGCAAGTGTTAGCAACCATCATCCTCACCTCCTTCTCCTTCTTCTTCCTCTTGCTCACTTGAGCATGAGAAAAAGAGAGATAAAGTTTAGTGATATATTCCTACATCACCGACCATCCACACCTAGCAAGTTTGGATCATCGGTTAGAGTCTCCTCCAGTTTCCCTCGAATGGATCGTGTTCGGCGAGGGTGGTCGATTTTCAAGTACGATCCCGATGGCTACAAGCTTGGAGGTGTCTTCAACAATTGGGTGGACACGCGACAAAAATTGTAGTTTCTCAAGCCTTGCATTTTTAGTTAGCTAGTTGTTGGAGATAGTGCCATCAGAGTCAATTATTAGGTCACAGGTACGTGATTGCAATGATTGAGGGAGGACCTATCCCGGTAGGACAGTCTTACTCGAGATGATAGTATGCTATCTGGTTTACCTTTATCATCGTGTACTGTTTTAGGTGACCTGACAAGTTGCTATTACACGTTGATAGAGCCCTTAGGATTCTTGCTTGACCACCAGCAGTATGAGGTTGATCATATAAGTGGGAGCTGGGGTCTATAAGCATATCCTTAAATGGTCCCTAGTCGTGAGAGTTTCGAGACAGGGCATCGATACTCCAGAGTAGACTAGTGTATACAGTCGAGACCCCGACGAGGGGCGGTGGCCGGTCTCACAAGCCACTGGTGTCAGTTGGATCACCTAAGATGTATACAGGTGCTCATTGGGTTATGAGTACACCGGACAGGACTCGCCGGGAACATGCTAGTTGGTCATATACCAGACGTCAGATGGCAGTTCCCTGGTGACATGTGTACAGGTTAGTTCATCGACCTGGGGATCGTCATTTGTCTCGTGTGAGTTCCCACTGTACTTTGATTACTACCCTACCACGGCTCAAAGGAGTCGTGCAAACAGGTTTTAGTTGGGTACAGTCCCGAGCCACATGGAGGCAGTGAGCGCATCTTCAGGGGTTCGTCTCTCCCGGTATTGGGGGTGAGGTCGCGCTGTGTCTAGGAGAGCCATTACACGAAGCCCTCGGCCGAGGCAAGGAGATTTACTGGTAGGTATTCCAGTAGTATCTCAGGGTGTTCTGGGCTACACTCCGACACGACTTGTACCGCTTTTGGGGGTCTGACTTTTACCAACCCCCTAGGCCCGCCATGCGATGCTCATAGATGAACGGACCGGACTGTACGGATATTGTCACTGACAGGCTCAGTAGGGAGTCAGGCTGAGTTCGCTCAGACGTCCCTTTTAGTCAATACCGGTAGCCCGTTACGTATTGGCTTATACTTCTGATGTGCTAGTGGTTAAATCCATAACCAAGGTGTTGATGAGTCTTTAGAGTCCCCCACATTCAGTTACTCAGCTTTCGGGCGAAAAGTTGTAGAGGCCATATGGAGATATGGCAAGGTCCGATCAGATACGTGCGGTATTGCACGGATCAGGATCGGACAGTTTGTACTATAGGCCGTATGGATATATGGCAGGGTTCGATCAGATACGTGCGGTATTGCACGGATCAGGATCGAACGGATATTACTTGCCGGCTTTGGTTTAAGCCGGATCCGAGTATAGTACAGTGTAGATTTTGTCTCATTGCATTTGTATTTCGGTCGAAATACAGATGTGGGTGTGTATGCACAGTATCGGGGTTTTCCTGTAATTTATTACGGGACCAGTTTTCTGGAGTTGCCAGTTTGCTTTCCGTTTCGGCCGATTTCCTTTGTATCGTTCATTGGCCGAAGATTGGTGGAGGAGGGGTTATTTGCATTGTTGCAAATAAGTATTTGGAAGGGGGTCCTTTGCATATTATTTGTATCATGATGGTTTTCATGATGTGCACCATCACTTGACTTTCTATGCTCATGATGGCTTGACCTTTTCGGAGCCATCATGCATGAGATGATGGTAGTGTGGAGTGTTGGCATAGTTTTGCTATCATGGTTGTTGGTTGAGTGTTGGAATTATTGGAATGATGATTCTTTGCATGATAGCCTTCTCTTTCTCTCCCTTGGATTATTGCATATCTTTCTCATGCTTTACCATGACCTTTTTTTTCTCATTCCTCCCTCTCAAATTGTCATGGCCGGCCTCCCCCTTTAGTGGGCTGTCCAAAATTTTGAGGGTGGGATTTTGCTTTATTTCATGTTGCAAAATTCCCACAAGTTCAATCCAAAAAGCCCCAAGTTCAATTCCTCCACAAATGGCAATTCCACGACTCCAAAAATGAGACTTCTTCACTACACATTCTACAGCGAATCTTGGGCACGTCGACTAGCCAGCTTCGTGCCCGAGTTGCCTCGGCATTGAGGTGGGAGCCCGTAAAAGAAGTAGGCGATGTGGTGCACTTCCGGCGACGAGGAGGAGACGGGACATTCCGCAGGAGATCGGGACTATGACGAGAAGACCGGAGGACTTGGATCGTCGGTATATCTCTATTCCCTTTCTTGTAGATAGCTAGGACTAATTAATGGTTCGATCCGGGTATTAGTGCGCGGCGGTTTGCCAGTTCAAGAAAAATTTAAAGTTTATCACCGCTTCCGCATTTGGCCGTCGGATTGACGGCCGGGGCGCCGCCGTGCACTTACAGTGGTATCAGAGCCTCGCCATTAACTTAGTCTAGCTTGCCTTAATGTGTTTTGCATTTCCGATCGACCAAAATTCCAAAATCTACATTTTTGTTCACATCAGTTTTCTGTTGAAAATTTTTGGTGTCGAAATTTTTTTCAGGTTACAGAAAAGTGATCTACTAGAAAAAATAAGAGTTCTGTGAAAATTCGATGCACTAAGTCCACTGTTGGAGCGCGGAACCGCGGCCAAACACCCCCTTGGGCCGCGGTTCCGCCGCACTACTTTGGGTTTGCTGCACCAATTTTTTACAGAGGCTTTATGGGGTTAAAATTGGGGTTTTGGAATATTAAAATTGGGCCCAGAATTTCTGTGAGTGCTACAGTATTGCTTGGGGGCCGACTTGTTAATTTTTGATCGATCGGATATTTTAAACACATTATTTCACAGTATTTACATTATATCTGCGACCGTGAATGTCACTTGATCGGTAAATCCGGTCTAACTGCTATAGCCCGGTTAGACGGATTTGCGAACGTGACTTTCACGTTGATGTTCTGTTTTTGCTGTGATGTTGCGGATCGGTCGTGGGGGATAGCCTGGATGCAATGCTAGTACAGTTGTGGTTGTATTATGTACATTTGATATTGCGGGGCGAGCGTCCGACATGTGGACTGCCGTCACTGCCTGTTTGTATTATTCTTTTGGGGCACGACCAGGTTGCGGTCGATGTACCCGGTGTATGTATATTTTACTTTCTGTACTAGGATTGCCCCGCGGAGGGGTGCACGGATAGCCGGGTTCTAGGGGGCAACAAGCCCGCATCTCATGGCATTGAGACGGAGGGGGCTTCACTCTAGAATTGGCGGGCTATTCGCCGCACTCGTAGGGGGTACAGGTTGACCCAGGAGGGGTGCCCAAGTTACCGGATTCCGTGAAGTGCTGGGTGGTCCATTCACGGCGCTGAAGGGGGCTGCCTCGCTTCAGGTTTTGGTGGGTAACTTGCCGCGCCCGTAGGGGTCTAGGATGTCATTGCACAGGCTATCCACACGACCAGGGGAACGTCGGGTTTCAGCGGCTCTGTGAAACCCGGGGATCCCAGATATCTGTATTGTTTCTGTGATGCTGTACATTTTCTGTGATGTTGCATTTTTTTCACGCCTTGAGCGAAATATAATATATTGGTATATATATTAGTAGATGTTGTATATGTTTTGCATCCGCGCTAGTCCAGTCCCCGCTCTGTCGTTAGTTAGCTAACCTAACGGGTAATGACGGGACCCAGTGGCGAATGCGGATGGCATATACGTACATCTGTATATTTTCGTTCTTTGTGGTGTGATCAATTGATGGGACTGCGTTGATTCGGATCAATGCAAGTTAAAAACAAACATAATCTGATGTTGTTGGAACACTTTTCAAAAAGCTGTTATTGTAAGGACGTTCACTTTTGTTTTGCATCGCGGTATTCATTTAGAATATCCTGCTCCTCAGTCGACGAGGCAAGGGCCGAGATCCCTTCACCGGGAGTGACCCCTTGGACAAAAAGTTTGCATCAGGGCAATGACTTCACTATAGCCGATTACTTTTGCTTTGCACCGTGATATTCAGTTGGAATATCCTGCACCCCATTCTACGAGGAAAGAGCCGAGATCCCTTCACCGGGAGTGACCTCTTTAGCAAAGGTTTTCGTCACTATATTTTTAAAAGCTATCCGTTCCTTCAACGATATCAAGTTCATTACGTTAAAGGTTTTCGCCAGAAACCATTCGTAGCCCTCCGTCGTTTCATATGGGTAGTCAATAGTATTCAAGCTGTGTATGTTGGCCAAAGTCAAGGCACAGTGATTGGTAGCTATTGGATATTCATATGCAGCATAGATAGATGCGTTGGTTTGGGACAGTCGTACTGCCATTTTGGCCAAAGTCAAGGGTAGGTACGGGTGGATTCAAATTAACCTGGAGAATGACGGGTTGAACTTGACATGTGACTTATGATATGTTGGCCAAAGTCAAGGTCATAAGAGCATGGGGTAAAAATCACATCGGGAGTTTCAAAAGAACTGAAACTTGCCAGATATGCGCATACCATCTGGAGTATGATGATGTGAGCGGATTCCGTCACGTTATCATGCGATGATAGTTGGATCCCGATTCCCACTGATGAGTTAGTTTACTCCTCGGGTGATCCCGACTAATTCTTCTTTTAGGTTTGGAGGAGAATTTGAGGTACAGTGGGAGGTTTCCAGATTAGATAAATTGGTAACCATTCTGATCTAGGTTAGAGTGCACGCTGAGTGTTTCTTTTCTCTCTCTCTTTGGCAGCGACCATTGACCCGACCCTAAGACTATGACTCAGTGACCAAGTTGACCGAACCTTCTTTAACACTGGCTTTTGGATTGTCAGAGTTGCGAACCTCATTGCCACTCCTACTTTTACCCTTTTCTCCAGGACACCCCGTATTACTACGAACGTCCACTTCCATTGGACAAAACCATCGTATGGTTAAATATGAACTCGAAAGAATTTATTCGAGGATGGTTTCCGGTTCTGGAGAAAACGGAAAGGATTATTCAGTTGTCTTTTCCTTTTACCTTCTCTCAAGTTGTGAGTACTCCTTGGTTTAGGGGATAGTACACCTATTACGCAAATTGGATAGTCCTCTTCCAAACCTTAGGCTGGTGCCGACCGGTAGGGAATAAAGAAAACAAATTAGCCTAACGATGGTGTACAGAAGGTATTAAGTTAAGACAAAGCAAGGGATTAGTAAGAGGGCAAAGTAAATTGCGACTGATATTCACGACCAAGTATTCCTTCGCCAATCCTAAATCACCTTTGTATTTCTCCAGGACACTCCGTATCACTACGAAGATCCACAGTTTATTGGATACTCCATCGTATGGTTATATACGAACTCGAAAGGAACTTGTTCCAGTTCGGGGATGGATTCTGGTCCAGGAGAAATAGGAATAAGGTTTATTCGGTTGTCTTTTATCTTCACCTTCTCTCGCATTACGAGTGTTCCTAGGATTGGGACAGTACACCCATTATGCTTATTGGATAGTCTTCTTCCAAACCATAGGCTGGTGCCGAACGGTAGGGAAGGAAGAAAACCATTTGGCCTAAGGGGTGTGCAGAAGGTAAAGACTAAAGACATATGAAGGGATTTGGAGAGGTGGCAAAGAATTATACGGTTACAGTCGTGAATCTGGAAGAGGCATTACTAGGAATACCATGATACCCCATCGAGACATTTCAATGTTTTAGTTTCACTGTGTACTGTTAAAGGAAAACTGATTTCCCGATTAGATACTTACTCCAGGGTATGTATTTACCAGGTACGATTCTCACATCTGTATGGTTTTACAGATGATGAGTGGGAGTAAGTTATTGGGAATTGGGTGATTATCCTCATTATATCGGGATTCGTTGTAATCGGTGATATTTGAGGAAATCACCTGGGCTGTTTGCCGGTCGGCAAATATTTGGTTTTGAATATCCGCTGTTATGCACCAATTTCAAATTGATATATCTGTACGTCTATTTTCATAGAGTGAGATATACCTTTTTGAAATTATGTCTGTGACATTTACCTATATCAGTGGATGGTTAGGTAAGGAGTATTAAACAGCGGTGTAATTCTTCTTAACCATAAGTACAGTTTTCAACCTACGACACACAGTGAATGAGTTATCAGACTCAAGGGACTTATACAAAGTATTGTATGTTGTCCAGGGTCCATCAGGACAGAGGGGTTGGTCCTCGTACTATATTCGGTTTACTTATGACTTCTCTAGTTTTTAGACAGGTGTTTCGTGGAAACACAGGGTCCGAATTTTGAGAAGTTATAGGTATTTGAATAGAGTAGAGAACCAGGTACAGCAAGTATCGGGATTCTTCAAAGTGATCGAAGATGTAGATACTTGTATATGGTATTCAGTTGATATTAATGATTAAGAGAACTTACTTCTCTTTCAGGTTACTCATAATTGGAAGCATTTCTAAGTTGAGTAACGCTGATCGGCCTCTCTCCATTTAGTTGACATGCACTGGAGACAGTTGCATGATTTGAATCTGGTTCAATTAAATCAGTGCCTCAGGTTCTATATATGATATAGAACAGTTCATATCTTAACGATGTTAAGGTACGGGGAGTTGTCCGGTTTATGATTAAAACCAGACACTTGACAACTCAAGGCACGTTTCTGTAATGGCTGTTTGTGGGTTGACCCAGGCTATGACGAGGGTTGATTTTCTACCATCCGGATGAACAATAGCAATATTGTTCCAGACTCGCCACAGTTTTATTAAAAATGGATTTTTTCAGAAAACAGTAGTGGGAGTATGGTAGAACTGGAAGTGATTCCAGAACCACAAACGATTACTGAAGATTTGATAAAGAACCTAAAGATTCAATTTGGATTGACATTCCATTGGCCACTCCGCAGATACGGTGGGTAACTTCAGGCACCCGAGAGGTACTACGGTAGCCTCAAGGACGGTGACAGTGAAGTTCTTGTTTACCCACAATTACCATTGCTGTTGTTCCAGGCTGCGAGACCCGGCGGGAGGATGAGTATAGCGTCGTTCTAAGCTAGTTTTAGAAGTAGACGTCTATATGACTCTGCCAGAGGGTTGTCGTAGTCAGTGGGAGCAGCGGAAGCATTGGTGGACAGGAAGCTTATGTCTATTTATAGACTAAAGCAGATGTAGCGGAGATAGATCATCTATTTCTGACGTGACAGTCATAGGTTTGACTTCATCAGAATAGGGGATGGATCTGTTGAGAAGGTAGTAGGGTGTGATATCCTGGTATTTGGATGACATACACAGAGTAGGAAAAGAAACTCCTATACTACAATCGGTTATACTTTGGTCGTCACACAGTGTTTTCTCCACAAAGGAAATGGATTTTATATCAGACATACTGGTTACTAGATCTATGGTGTTAGATCTAGATTTGGGTGGTTTCCTAATCAGGGTACTTGACAGCATTCTAAGAGTATTTAGGATGGACGACTCCTGGCACGGTAGTGTACCTGCAGAAGATGGAGCCACCCTCTCCAAAGGTGTCTTACAGACTAAAGGGGAGAGGGATGTGCATGATTGGCAGATCACTTGCTTAGGCAATTGAGTCAATCGTGAGATGTCAAATACCACACCAGATGTTGTTCTTGCATTAGATGCAATAAGTTGATATTGATCTAATCCTGGAGAAACAGTCGGAAGCAGTTTTAGAACATAAGTGGATGTTCTAGGGATATGATAACGACAGCCTCATTCGGGAAACAGTTATCATTCCAGGCTTCCAAGGTGACATGGACGACAAGGAGGTTGTCAGAGTTATAGTTTTCCTTCTGATGAGGGGCAGTATTTTGGACAGGTGATCCAAGGCAATACCGAGGGAGGCATGGCGCAGGGTACTGATTAAGTTCAGTTGACGATACAGTCTAAGAAGTTTGGATTTGGAGTTCATTTATGAGCTATGTCCCATCAGACATCCAGACACATTCTAAGACAGGTATTGCTCATTTCGGGAGATGGCTTTTTCCGCGAACTTGAGATATTGAGAGACATAGAAAGATACAACAAAGCGGATCCACTCACTAAGGCTATTCCTCGAACGCAATAGTTTCGCAAACGAGCTTTGTGAGACTGACTAGTACAGGAGTTGGGTGTTCGGTATCACACGGGCTGTGAGTATGCGACATCACAATAATTAGCCTTGAGTGCAAGTGGGAGATTGTTGGAGATAGTGCCCTCAGAGTCAATTATTAGGTCACAGGTACGTGATTGCAATGATTGAGGGAGGACCTATCCCGGTAGGACAGTCTTACTCGAGATGATAGTATGCTATCTGGTTTACCTTTATCATCGTGTACTGTTTTAGGTGACCTGACAAGTTGCTATTACACGTTGATAGAGCCCCTAGGATTCTTGCTTGACCACCAGCAGTATGAGGGCGATCATATAAGTGGGAGCTGGGGTCTATAAGCATATCCTTAAATGGTCCCTAGTCGTGAGAGTTTCGAGACAGGGCATCGATACTCCAGAGTAGACTAGTGTATACAGTCGAGACCCCGACGAGGGGCGGTGGCCGGTCTCACAAGCCACTGGTGTCAGTTGGATCACCTAAGATGTATACAGGTGCTCATTGGGTTATGAGTACACCGGACAGGACTCGCCGGGAACATGCTAGTTGGTCATATACCAGACGTCAGATGGCAGTTCCCTGGTGACATGTGTACAGGTTAGTTCATCGACCTGGGGATCGTCATTTGTCTCGTGTGAGTTCCCACTGTACTTTGATTACTACCCTACCACGGCTCAAAGGAGTCGTGCAAACAGGTTTTAATTGGGTACAGTCCCGAGCCACATGGAGGCAGTGAGCGCATCTTCAGGGGTTCGTCTCTCCCGGTATTGGGGGTGAAGTCGCGCTGTGTCTAGGAGAGCCATTACACGAAGCCCTCGGCCGAGGCAAGGAGATTTACTGGTAGGTATTCCAGTAGTATCTCAGGGTGTTCTGGGCTACACTCCGACACGACTTGTACCGCTTTTGGGGGTCTGACTTTTACCAACCCCCTAGGCCCGCCATGCGATGCTCATAGATGAACGGACCGGACTGTACGGATATTGTCACTGACAGGCTCAGTAGGGAGTCAGGCTGAGTTCGCTCAGACGTCCCTTTTAGTCAATACCGGTAGCCCGTTACGTATTGGCTTATACCTCTGACGTGCTAGTGGTTAAATCCATAACCAAGGTGTTGATGAGTCTTTAGAGTCCCCCACATTCAGTTACTCAGCTTTCGGGCGAAAAGTTGTAGAGGCCATATGGAGATATGGCAAGGTCCGATCAGATACGTGCGGTATTGCACGGATCAGGATCGGACAGTTTGTACTATAGGCCGTATGGATATATGGCAGGGTTCGATCAGATACGTGCGGTATTGCACGGATCAGGATCGAACGGATATTACTTGCCGGCTTTGGTTTAAGCCGGATCCGAGTATAGTACAGTGTAGATTTTGTCTCATTGCATTTGTATTTCGGTCGAAATACAGATGCGGGTGTGTATGCACAGTATCGGGGTTTTCCTGTAATTTATTACGGGACCAGTTTTCTGGAGTTGCCAGTTTGCTTTCCGTTTCGGCCGATGTCCTTTGTATCGTTTTATTGGCCGAAGATTGGTGGAGGAGGGGTTATTTGCATTGTTGCAAATAAGTATTTGGAAGGGGGTCCTTTGCATATTATATGTATCATGATGGTTTTCATGATGTGCACCATCACTTGACTTTCTATGCTCATGATGGCTTGACCTTTTCGGAGCCATCATGCATGAGATGATGGTAGTGTGGAGTGTTGGCATAGTTTTGCTATCATGGTTGTTGGTTGAGTGTTGGAATTATTGGAATGATGATTCTTTGCATGATAGCCTTCTCTTTCTCTCCCTTGGATTATTGCATATCTTTCTCATGCTTTACCATGACCTTTTTTTTTCTCATTCCTCCCTCTCAAATTGTCATGGCCGGCCTCCCCCTTTAGTGGGCTGTCCAAAATTTTGAGGGTGGGATTTTGCTTCATTTCATGTTGCAAAATTCCCACAAGTTCAATCCAAAAAGCCCCAAGTTCAATTCCTCCACAAATGGCAATTCCACGACCCCAAAAATGAGACTTCTTCACTACACATTCTACAGCGAATCTTGGGCACGTCGACTAGCCAGCTTCGTGCCCGAGTTGCCTCGGCATTGAGGTGGGAGCCCGTAAAAGAAGTAGGCGATGTGGTGCACTTCCGGCGACGAGGAGGAGACGGGACATTCCGCAGGAGATCGGGACTATGACGAGAAGACCGGAGGACTTGGATCGTCGGTATATCTCTATTCCCTTTCTTGTAGATAGCTAGGACTAATTAATGGTTCGATCCGGGTATTAGTGCGCGGCGGTTTGCCAGTTCAAGAAAAATTTAAAGTTTATCACCGCTTCCGCATTTGGCCGTCGGATTGACGGCCGGGGCGCCGCCGTGCACTTACACTAGTTTAGGTTTTTTGGATCGTATCCTGGGTTTTACGGGTGTTTAGTGCATGTGTAAATTTTTGTTTTCACTTCCGCTTCAGCGACGGCCTCTGCGGCGCGGGCACCGAAACCCAACATAATATTAGAGCCACTCCATAAATCTTAACTAGCTAGTTTGCACTAGTTTAGAGTTTCGATCGACGGAATTTTCCGATTCGCATTTCCATTTCGTCGCTTGCTGTTCGAATTTTAAAGTTGTTCAAAAAATTGTTTAGATTACCTTAAAATTATGTGCAGGCAATACTAGAGACCACAAAGAAGTTGGAGCACATGAACCCAAATTTTGGCCACGGAACTGCCCCTAACATGGCATTTGGCCGCAGTTCCGCGGTTAACTTTGGGTCGTTGTGCTCTAAATTTCTTCTGGTTCTCTAGATTATGGAAATGTGAATTTTAGGATATTTGGTTTTGGCCTCGATTTGTTTGAGTGCTGGTTTGTACTTGGGGCCAATGCGGAAATTTTTAATCGATCAAAATTTTGAATTCATGGTTTTCAGTGCGTTTGTTAATTTCTGCGACCGTGAATATCATAACGCGGTACAATCCGACTGGTTGCTTGATGTACAATCAGAAGGGTTTGCGAACATGATATTCATGTTGATGTTCTGTGTTGCACTGATGTTATGGATGGATTGTCGTGATGGATAGCCTTGTGTGCGATGTTAGATGTATAGTTCAGATTCATTTGTATATTCATTATTGTGGGGCGAGCGTCCGACATGTGGACTGCCATTTTTGCCAGTTTGTATATTGTTTTATTAGGGCATGACCGGGTTGAGGTCGATGTCACTATTGTATATATATTTTCTTTTTTGTACTAGAATTACCCCGTGGAGGAGTGCTCGAATAGCTAGGTTCAAGAAGGCAACGGGCCCGCATCTCATGGTATTGAGACCGGGGTTCCTTACTCTAGAATTGGCGGGGTATTCGCCGCACTCGTAGGGGGTATAGGTTGACCCACGGAGGGGTGCTCGAGTTACAGGATTCCGTGAAGTGCTAGGTGGCTCATTCACTTTGTTGATTGGGGTTGCCTCACTTCGGGGATTGACGGGTAACTTGCCGCACTCATAGGGGTCTAGGTTCTTCATTGCACTGGCTATCCAAATTGTTTTTCTCATGCTTGTGATGTTTTTTATCTGCCTGTGATGACTATTATCTGCCTACGATATATATATATATATATATTATATTTAGTAGATGTTTCTATATATTTTGTATCAGCGCTAGTCCTGCCCCCGCTCTGCCGTTACTTAAGTAACCTAACAGTGCATGACAGGGCCCCGTGGTGAGTGCAGATGGCATATAAAAAGTATTGTATATTTTAGCCAGCAATTTCCCTAACATTTGCATACACTTAGAAGTGTTCGGCATTCATATTCTACATATTAACAAATCTGTCACAAAATATGAGATTTCATGTAGTAGACTTTTAAACCGACACTTTAAAGGAAATTAACCGTATTTCATGGCATCGCATCATTTCTGTATTTGCGCAACACTTGTCTTGAGTCTATGCAGGAAATACGGAAGAAAATCAAACGAAGCTGATCAAACAATACGCCAACTAAATCATTTCATATCTGGTAGCAATACAAAAGGATATATTAAATTCTATATATCAGATAAAGCCCAATACAACAGTCCAAGACTACCACAGAGAGAACAAGCCCCAAGGCTCCAAGAGAGCCGCGCTTCCGCGGCGGGAACCAGGCTTGAGCCGCGGAAGCGCGGCGGTTCTGCCACGTCAGCCGTCAAGTTTTGGGCATAATTCCTTTCTCTGGTCCCACAGTCCATTCTGATACTTCAAATTCCAGAACTCTCTCGAAGCTACTACCAGATCAGCAAAGAAAATTAAGGAAGGCTAATCCTAATTAAGCTCCTAATTAATCCTCTTCTAGAAGCTCCTTCTAACTAATCACATCTAGAACCTTCTCCTCTAACTAACTTTTGGAGGGAAATTTGAATTCTCTCAACAAACTTTTGGAGGGAAACTTAGAATTTGAAATCCTAGATCTAGGGTTAGTTATCTATAAATAGGAACCTAGACCTAGGGTTAAAGGCTAATCACTCTTTAGTGAATAATTCTACACCATTTTCTTCCACAAGCTTCGTGACAAAGCTTGTGCGAAACCCTAACCCTAATTCCACTCCAAATCCAAGATCTTGAGTACCAAATCAAGTGAGAAGCCTTCAACCTTTTAGGAGCCGAGCCGATCTTCAATCGGGCAAGTGATCCAAGCCGATCCGCGATCCACGGAGACGAGCAAAGCCAAGTCGACGATCGAATTCTTCCTCTTGTAGTTCTTGAGCGAATGTAATGAAATTGTTGATATAAATAAAAGGTGAAATTCTTTAATCTTGCTTTCTTTTAATTCTTGCATCATGATTAGATCTCAATTTGTAATTGTTGTTCTTGTTGTGATGTTTGAGTAAAACTCCGCTCGTAAAGGAGTCGAGACGATTGTAGAATGATGATGTAACAAATCTTAATACTATTTTTAAGTCCTACGAGTTTTGTAAACCCTAGCAAGTTCAAGAATCGATGACCTAGTTTCGTAGCGATGCTTTCTTGATTGTGATCGCTCGAAATTAGGGATCTACGATCGTTTCTTGAATTTACTAGAGGCTAGAATATGAATGGTATCAATGAAAGAACAAGGGATAAGATGAAACCCTAGTTTCACAAGAAATCCCTAATTCTCGTCGATCATCATCGATCTAGTATCAATTCATCGAAGGATAAGAATACGTAATTGTAAGATTACATCACATCTATAGATCCGATCGATTCCTACGAGCCTCATTTCGATTCTTGATATTTGGTTTGGAAAAATCAACAAACTATAAATTCTTGATTCTATCTTTTCTTGTTATTAGATCTAGATATTTTCTTTTTCTTGAAATACAAAATTTAAATCATGAATTGTTTGTTTTCTTTTCTTTAAAGTTTCGACTCATCTAATTCGAAAGACGAACGATTACACTTTCCCTGAGGACGATCCGCACTCACATACTAACTACAATCCGACACCGTAGTTGATTGCGGTCAAATATTTTTGGTTGTGATTTCTTTACAATTTTATACTACACATCAAGAATTCTTTTCAATCAAATGGCGCCGTTGCCGGGGATCATTTGAATTGATACTTTTACATCCAATCAAGAAATTTATAACAATCAAATGGCGCCGTTGCCGGGGATAGTGCGCTAATAGTTCGTATTTTGAAATTTGAGTTGAACAATTTATTTCATCATAATTTTTAGATCTAAACTCGTACAAACCCTAATACTTGTGTTGTGATTTGTTGCGAGAAATTCTGGAATCATTGGAGCTGTGGAAAAAAATTTCTGAAATATCCAGAGAGCTGAAGAGTTCAAGTTGAACAGTGTAGAGAATTTTGGTGCAGTGAACAGTTACTTTGACCGCCCTTCCGCGACGAAAACCCCTCAACTGCGGCGGAAGCGCCGCAACCCTAGCTCCTCTCTGCAGCAATTTTGCTCTGTAACTTTCTCACTTTCTTATCTCTTACCCTATCTGCTCCAATAACAATTTTACTGCAGGTTTCTTTGCAAATAAATCGCTGCGCGCAAAAGCAAAATAAAATTTGTGCGTGTTTTTGATTCTTGTGGTTGTTGCATATTAATACGGAATTTAAGGGGCACAACCAAATCCAAATTAGGTGGGGATTTCATTACCCTTCCTAGGCCCCAAAAATCGCAAAACTTGCATCCGCATTGACCCTCATTAATTAAAAGAAATCTAGAGATGACTCTAAGGACCGTCGCGCTCAATTAGGACAAGAGAAGGCCGTGGGTAATTCATTGCTTATCCGAGTTTTCTTGTGGTGCCTAAGGCGAGTGTGTCTAAGGCTAGTGGTTATTAATTAGGCCCACTGTAGTGGTGGTTCCTTCCCACTTACCTGGCACTTATCCGGCCACAGGGGGACAAAGAGGCAGTGGAGGATTTATCCTGCGACTTGTCTTTTGGCAGTTAGGAGCGGTCTAGAGCCGGACCTAGGTGACCCCTAGATTTTAGGGTTTTGTGTGTTGCATTTGTTTTGTCGCATCATTTTTTCAAAAATCCGTATCTTTTTTTAAAACAAACACCACATTCATATCATTCCCCTAATTATAAATTCACGCTGCCACTTGTACTAACCCTTTTTAGTGCAAGATAGGCTGGACAACGGGTTTCTAGTGCCCGTTAAGTCCGCGTTTCCCTTATCGACCCAAAAGTCGGTATTTCTACATTTACCTTTTCTTTTACCCACCACCACACCCACATCGATGGATCCACCTCCATCGAACTTCTTTTCCACTACTCTGCCGCCGTCCGTTGGTGCGCAGATTCCACTTCGCATCTCTCTCCAAGAGAGATGCTATCCTACACGAGGCCCACTTTCCACCTGTCTTTCCATTCCACCAGCCAACGGGGAAAATTTTCAAATAAAACCCCAATACATCAACCTTCTACCAAAATTTCACGGTCTCGAGTCCGAAGACGCATACGTGTTTATCACGAAATTTGAAAATGTATGCGCAATGATGGGTACTTCACAGCTTTCTGTGGATTCTTTCCGTCTACGTCTTCTCCCATTCACCTTGTGCGATTTAGCCGAGAAGTGGCTATATAACACTACCGCACATTCCATTTCAAATTGGGACGAATTCGTCAAAGCATTCCTTAAGAAATTCTACCCACATCACAAAACAGCTCGAATCCGTAGCGAAATCTATCAATTCACCCAGCTTCCAAATGAAACATTTTCAAAATGTCTCGACCGTTTCAAGGATCTGTTAATCCAATGTCCACATCACGGCATCCCGAGATGGGAATTGTGCCGAATCATTTATGAGGGCATTACTCCTTACACAAGACAGACCCTTGAATCCATGTGTCAAGGCAATTTTATGACCAAAGATGATAGGGAAGCCTGGAGCTTTCTAGAAGATTTCGCTGAAAAATCTTTACAGTGGGAGGGTGTGAGTCAATCATCTAGGGATGGCAATGATATTTCCATAGAAATTAGAGCTGAAATTTCAGCTTTACACAAGAAATTTGATGCTATGGAAAACAAATTTTTAGCCGCCGCCCTAAGTCAAATATCACTCTCCAAAACTGTATGTGGTTGTTGTTCTGATCCGTCTCACTTGACGGAAGAATGTCCGTTTCAAGGTCCTGAGTATACCAATGCATCATTTCAAAGACCTAGAAACGATCCATCTTCCTCCACATATGATCAGGGTTGGAGGAATAACCCTAACTTTGCTTGGAACCAATCACAATCTCAAAACACGGTTCCAAACCCGAATCAATTCCAAAGGGTCCCTCCACCACAACAGCAGCCACCACTTCAATTGAGTCAGCACCCCTTCCAATCACAGAACTTCCAAAATCCGGCCAACACTTTTGCACCGTCTAGTCCTTTGCAATTGACCGGTACAGATAATACCTCTGCACTAGCACAAACCTTGGATACTTTCATGAAACAATCCATCCAAGGGACGGCAAGTTTGCAATCTTCCGTCGAGAATGTGATGAAGATCATTATCTCTCAAAATGATAATATCAAATCGATGGAAGAACAAATTGCACAACTAAAAGCCGAAATGAGTGCACGAGAGAAAGGGAAACTTCCAGCTCAACCTTTACCCAATTCTAGCTATTCACATCATGTAGATGAGATCACGTTGAGATCTGGAAGAGTGCTTGACCATCACCTTGGGGAAGAGTTTGATGATAATGATAAATCAATCAATAACACCCCGGCTGAGACCTTTCCTCACACACACACTTCTGACCCCAGTTCTTCTACCCCACCATCTTCTTCCGAGCCTATTCTTCGTTTCCCAAAAGGCTCGCCACTTCAGCCCACCTCTTTTACCCCTCCACGGACGATTCCCACTTCTATTATGGGATCGATTCCACAAACACTTTCTTCTCCTATGATGGACCCAGCACTTATTGCTAAAGCACCTTATCCTAATCGGTTAAGGGCGAACACACCGAGTCCACATATGGAGAAGATTATGAACATTTTTAAGCAAGTAAACACCAACATCCCTCTCCTAGATGCTATCCAACAAGTTCCATCTTATGCGAAAACTCTTAAGAACTTGTGCACTAGGAAGAGGAAGACTCACGCGCCCAAGAAGATATTCATGGAAAAGACAATAGACACGGCTTTCCCCCAGCAATTACCGAGGAAACGTAAGGATCCTGGATATCCTACTATTTCCGTTTCTATTGGGGAAAAACACATCAACCGTGCTCTACTAGACCTTGGCGCTAGTGTTAACTTGCTTCCATATTCTGTTTATGAGCAACTAGGGATCGGAGAGTTGAAGCCAACCAATTGCACTCTCCAGATGGCTGACCGATCAATCACCAAACCTAGGGGTGAACTGGAGGATGTGTTAATAAAAATCGGAGAATTTATATTCCCGGTAGATTTTATTGTAATTGATACACAGCCTGTAGCGAACCCACGGAATCAAATTCCGGTGATTTTAAGTCGCCCCTTTTTGGCCACTTCCAATGCTATCATCAACTGTCGTAATGGTTCTATGACTCTATCTTTCGGGAATAGGTCAATAGAGCTGAACATTTACAAGTTGGGAAGTGTACCCTCTGAACCTATTGCTCAGGTATGTTCTGTCGACTTAATGGATGTCGACAGCAGCGAATTTGATGATCCTCCTGATATAGATCTTAACTCTTTTCATACGTTATTGTTTGACCCAACTTTGTATCATACACATACGGACTCTTCCACCGAGATGTCCGGGTCAACAACTAACACTGATTATGAACTGCTTTTAGAGTCTGAAGATCACCCCGCACTTTTTGATGACATTATTCATCGGGGTATTGATGGAACTTTTGAGGAAATCTTCGCTGATGAACTCGCATTTTTAAATGACACGGGTGTTGAGATGAATCATGTCCCTCTCACTGAAATTGAACCTCCACCCCTTCTTTTGACTTGTAAAAAGAATGCGAGTAATCCATCATATTCACTGCATCGTCTCTCCAAAATGAGACGCACACACATTCTATTCCACCACTTAACCTTTCCCCACTTCTTCTTCCACCAACCAGAGCACTGCATTGATAAAATTTTTGAATGGTTGGTGTTAACATTTGGTCTTTGCAAAGCTTGGCATCGACCACTGATTTTTTTTTGACCCCCTCATATGATTTTCAAAGATTAACATTGCTTAAGTTTGGGGGGGAATAATCGGGCTCCTGAAAAGAAAATTTTTATAAAATTTTGAGCCAAAAATAAGTTTGGGGGAGGATCTTCACTTAAATATTTTGCCCCCACTAATAAATTCCTCTCAAGCTTACAGGTTTTTCGAGATTTAGCAGAGAGCAACAGTGAGGACACTGTTGAAAACAAGTTTGGGAGAGGTTTGTGCTTATTTTCGCATCATTTGCATATCATTTGCATAAGCACAAAACATTTTCTTTGAAAAACCATAAAAATTTAAAAAAATTTCAAAATTATAAAAATATTTTTTGTACATAAATAAGATAATAAAAGTTTAGATAGTGAAAAATTACATCCATGAGATTAGAAAAATTTAAGAAAACCAAGAAAATTAGAAGTTTTCTTATACGAACTAGTAATAAGTAGTTATGAGCCGTTGTCCCAAAGGTTAGTAAGATGAAGGACGTCACTAATCTGAGAATAAAAATAAGTCTGAAAAATAGTTTCTATTCTGGAAGCCAAACATTTTGAACGTTGCTACCCTGCTATTCGCACTTACACACGTCTTGAAGCCTGGGATAGTAGAGGATACCTTGAAATGCTCTTGTCTTAAAGCCAAAAGTATGAAAAAAAAAATGGTGAGAAAAATGGACACTGGTTTTGTTATCACCGAGGGAAATAAAAATATATATAGCAAGGGTGCTTCTTCATCTAGTGCCCTAAGGCCAACTGGTCTGGGAGTCACTGCTATACCTAAGGTGGTGCAAGACGAGGAAAATACACCAAGTAAGCAAGCACATGAGTAATCGGTCGGTTAGTACCTCAAGAAGTATTAACGGTCGCATGAAAGTGTGTGAGCTCATCGGAAAAAAAAATACTGAGGATGACGGGCAAGAGTATGATAGCTTGAATTGAATTCTCCGGGTGTAGGGATGTCTTTACACACACGCAGGGTGATATGATCGATGTTTGGAAGAAAGATAGGAATGAAGAATAAGACGATGTTTTATTGAGGGAGGACGTGATTTCTGACATCTTTTCATGACCATTAAGATAGGGCTCATGACAACCGAAAAGCTAGCTTAGTTGGAAACCCTAATTTTCAAGGCTTTTCTTTTACAATTCTTTTCTTTAAATGTAATATTCATGATCTTCCTTTTATTATTGGATTTTGTGGGTGCAATCCGCTGAAAACCCTCAGGAGACAACACTCCTCCTACTAGGGACACCTAGAGGTTTAAAGGCTTGTTGCACGTGCTCAGTGCAATCGTGTTGCCTACGAAAGTGTGCTAGTTAGTTTTACTCTTTCTTTATTTTCTCCTTCTCTTTTTAATAAAACATTCGCTCGAGACGATCGAAATTAAGTTTGGGGGTATTTGATCAGTCGAAAATATTGTATATTTTAGCCAGCAATTTCCCTAACATTTGCATACACTTAGAAGTGTTCGGCATTCATATTCTACATATTAACAAATCTGTCACAAAATATGAGATTTCATGTAGTAGACTTTTAAACCGACACTTTAAAGGAAATTAACCGTATTTCATGGCATCGCATCATTTCTGTATTTGCGCAACACTTGTCTTGAGTCTATGCAGGAAATACGGAAGAAAATCAAACGAAGCTGATCAAACAATACGCCAACTAAATCATTTCATATCTGGTAGCAATACAAAAGGATATATTAAATTCTATATATCAGATAAAGCCCAATACAACAGTCCAAGACTACCACAGAGAGAACAAGCCCCAAGGCTCCAAGAGAGCCGCGCTTCCGCGGCGGGAACCAGGCTTGAGCCGCGGAAGCGCGGCGGTTCTGCCACGTCAGCCGTCAAGTTTTGGGCATAATTCCTTTCTCTGGTCCCACAGTCCATTCTGATACTTCAAATTCCAGAACTCTCTCGAAGCTACTACCAGATCAGCAAAGAAAATTAAGGAAGGCTAATCCTAATTAAGCTCCTAATTAATCCTCTTCTAGAAGCTCCTTCTAACTAATCACATCTAGAACCTTCTCCTCTAACTAACTTTTGGAGGGAAATTTGAATTCTCTCAACAAACTTTTGGAGGGAAACTTAGAATTTGAAATCCTAGATCTAGGGTTAGTTATCTATAAATAGGAACCTAGACCTAGGGTTAAAGGCTAATCACTCTTTAGTGAATAATTCTACACCATTTTCTTCCACAAGCTTCGTGACAAAGCTTGTGCGAAACCCTAACCCTAATTCCACTCCAAATCCAAGATCTTGAGTACCAAATCAAGTGAGAAGCCTTCAACCTTTTAGGAGCCGAGCCGATCTTCAATCGGGCAAGTGATCCAAGCCGATCCGCGATCCACGGAGACGAGCAAAGCCAAGTCGACGATCGAATTCTTCCTCTTGTAGTTCTTGAGCGAATGTAAGGAAATTGTTGATATAAATAAAAGGTGAAATTCTTTAATCTTGCTTTCTTTTAATTCTTGCATCATGATTAGATCTCAATTTGTAATTGTTGTTCTTGTTGTGATGTTTGAGTAAAACTCCGCTCGTAAAGGAGTCGAGACGATTGTAGAATGATGATGTAACAAATCTTAATACTATTTTTAAGTCCTACGAGTTTTGTAAACCCTAGCAAGTTCAAGAATCGATGACCTAGTTTCGTAGCGATGCTTTCTTGATTGTGATCGCTCGAAATTAGGGATCTACGATCGTTTCTTGAATTTACTAGAGGCTAGAATATGAATGGTATCAATGAAAGAACAAGGGATAAGATGAAACCCTAGTTTCACAAGAAATCCCTAATTCTCGTCGATCATCATCGATCTAGTATCAATTCATCGAAGGATAAGAATACGTAATTGTAAGATTACATCACATCTATAGATCCGATCGATTCCTACGAGCCTCATTTCGATTCTTGATATTTGGTTTGGAAAAATCAACAAACTATAAATTCTTGATTCTATCTTTTCTTGTTATTAGATCTAGATATTTTCTTTTTCTTGAAATACAAAATTTAAATCATGAATTGTTTGTTTTCTTTTCTTTAAAGTTTCGACTCATCTAATTCGAAAGACGAACGATTACACTTTCCCTGAGGACGATCCGCACTCACATACTAACTACAATCCGACACCGTAGTTGATTGCGGTCAAATATTTTTGGTTGTGATTTCTTTACAATTTTATACTACACATCAAGAATTCTTTTCAATCAAATGGCGCCGTTGCCGGGGATCATTTGAATTGATACTTTTACATCCAATCAAGAAATTTATAACAATCACCTAACAGTGCATGACAGGGCCCCGTGGTGAGTGCAGATGGCATATAAAAAGTATGTTATTTTAGTTGTTTCTTTTATGGCTTGGAAACTTAAATGATGGGAACACATTATCTGAATAATGCAAGGAAAATAAACCTAAATGATGTTGTCAGAACCAATTTTAAAACTACTCGGTTTTCTTCCAAACTTATAGTCGTATTCTTTTACTTTGCATAGATGTATTCAGTTAGGAACGTCCTGCACCTCATTCTATGAGGGAAGAGTTTTGATCCCTTCATTGGGAGTTCGCTCTTAAGAAAAAAATTATGTTACTAGTTTTAAAAAGCGGAGCTTAAGCTACTCCATTTCAAAGCCACTCGAGTTCCTTCAACGATATCAAGTTCATTACGTTAAAGGTTTTTCGCCTAAAACCAGCCGTAGCCCTCCGTTATTTCAGTCGGGTAGCGTCTAGTATTCAAGATATGTTTGTTGGCCTTCATCAAGGCATAGTGTATGGTACCTATTGTAAGGTTTGCCTAGCACCCTATAATGAGTTTGGAAGCATCACATGTCACAAAGTTCAAGTTTTTATGGTGCTAGACAAGCATGCAATGGAATCGATCCTAGAAAATTAGGGTTACGAAAACTTAAGCTAATAAAAATTAGGGTTTGAAGGCTACAACCTTCGTAGCTCCCCTTTGGCTTGACTCCTTGATCTCTAGGGTGTTGGGAGAAGGTCCACTTGTAGTCCTCTTTCGTCCACGACGATCCACCGGAAGTTTCCTATCCAAGCTTGCAATTCAAAAACCTTTCTTTAATTGTGTTTAACTCACTAGAAAAAACTAGAGAGGAAAAGGTGAAGGAGGATGAAGATGGTGGCTATTTTTAACAAGAGGTGAAGAAAAATAACCCTTAGTTAAAAAAGCAAATGAAACATATATCACTATATATATTTTTTTCCTTCTTGCATTCAACCATGATTAAATAATGGAGAGTTAATTTAACTTGGGTTTTAAATGATAAAGAGAAGGATAACCCTAGGTTAGTGGTAGTTGAGCTTGGTTAGGTTAGAAGAAGAATGTAGAAGCTAGAATGATTATCCTTTCCTTTTCATTTTGTTTTAAAACCAAAATTAAATAATAATCCATAATTTAATCCATGGTGTGAGTCTTATATTGCCACCATTTCCATATGCTAACAACCATGATGGATGGGTGTATGTATGTATGCATGTATGCACATCCACATGTGCATGAAACTAGAATGAAAGAAAGAAACACATGCATGCATGCATACATCCATCAAACCCTAGAAAGGTTTCAAGTGAGAAAACTAATGGTTAGATGATAAATCAACACTTAACTTATCAATCCGGTCATATCTCATATGACCCCACCAAAAGCAGGCCACCCGATCAATGTTCGGTATCATATACGCACATTTTAATCGGGTGCATGCGCATATCGCATACGCGCACCACAACGTTTCGCCTGGACTGGGTAACTCCTTTGTGGGACTCTAAGACTCGTCAATACGCCGGCAGAGGGTGATGATCATATCAGGCACCCTCAAACCGCAAGCGGTCAGCTAAACGTAACGGCCACCCGGGTATTGAGCGATCAGAAGAAAACAAGCGAACCTGCTACAACTCCCGTCGAGCCATCCGGCAACACTACCGTACAGTCCGGTCTCTTCGTCAGATATGCTGCATATCGAGCCTAGGGATGGTCACGTCGACCCTAATAACTCAATAAGTCGTGCCGGTGAATGGTCTATAACAGATCGAGAAACTACCGATAACACTTATCAGCAAATCTCAGCAGCCCTGGCGAGGGACTTACTGATATAACCAGTCGGGCACAGCACAACATCAACCCCCAATACCGGGAGAGACGAAACCCCTTCTATCGCTCATTGCCTTCGTGTGTCTCGGGACTGTACCCAACGGTCACCTGTTTGCACGACTCAGTAGAGCCGTGGTAGGGTGGCAATCAAAGTACAGTGGGAGAGCACACAAGACTCCATGACGATCTCGGGTCTACAGACTAACCTGTACCAGTGTTACCTAAGAACTACTATCCGACGATAGATATAATTCCATATAGGAGTTCTCGGCGAGTCCGTCCAGTGTACCCAGTCACCACTGAGAACCCGTATATGATCTTGATGTCAAACACCAATGGATATGGGATCATCTATCGCCCATCACATGGGTCTAGTATCATATACGCTAGTCTACTCTGGTATATCAATGCCCCGTCTCGATATACCTACGACTAGGGACTTTCCAGGATATGCTTATAGACTACAAATGTCCCACTAGTATGATCTTCATCATAATCAGAGCAGTCAAGCCAATATCCTCAGGGCTTTATCAGCATGTATAAGTGAATAACAAGCATGATCAGGTCAACATGTCAGATAAAGAAGAACCAGATAGCATACTATCATGTCGAGCAAGAATGCATATTGAATATATATATACATGTACAGATACATCCACTATCACATAATGGCCTCTAGGGCATACATATATCCAACAATCTCCCACTTGCACTAAGGCCAGTTATTGGCGTATCTCATACCCAACATCTCAAAAAGTCGCTCATGCTGAGGCTGAGGGAGGGCCTTGGTGAATAGATCCGCGGCGTTATTCTTTGTGTCTACCCTCCTAATCTCGATCTCGCGGCGATCTACAATTTCCCGGATCAAATGAAAGCGCCTCAGGATGTGTCTGGACCGCTGATGGGATCTGGGCTCCTTGGCTAACGCCATCGCCCCATTATTGTCACAATACAAAGGTATTGGATCAATAATGGTTGGAACTATTCCTAACTCCGAGACGAACTTCTTCATCCAGACGGCTTCCTTGGCGGCATCATTTGCAGCAATGTACTCAGCTTCCATCGTAGAGTCTGCAACGGTATCCTGTTTGGAACTCTTCCAACTTACCGCCCCTCCATTGAGGGTAAATACAAACCCTGAGATAGATTTGCTGTCATCCTTATCGCTCTGGAAGCTCGAATCGGTAAAGGCCTCCATTTGCAGATCTGTATTACCATACACCAAGAACAATTCTTTAGTCCTTCGCAAGTACTTAAGAATGTTCTTCACAGCTGTCCAGTGGTTCTCCCCTGGGTTGGATTGATACCTGCTTACAACACTAAGTGCATAAGCTACATTTGGGCGTGTACATAACATCGCATACATTATAGATCCTACTGCCGAAGCATAAGGTATAATGCTCATGCGAGCTCTCTCTTCATCGGTCTTTGGACAAGAATCCTTGGAGAGAGTGACTCCATGGCAAGCGGGTAAGGCACCCCGCTTGGAGTCTTCCATACTAAACCTTTTTAGGATGGTGTTGATGTACCTGGTTTGGGACAATCCCAATAACTTTTTGGATCTATCCCTATAGATCCTTATGCCCAGGATGTATGTGGCATCCCCCAGGTCCTTCATGGAGAACCTCAGTGATAAGAATGATTTGACCGATGTTCATCACAGAATACTGCATTTTATACCGCCCATTCTTACGCTCGGTTGTTTATAGGTAGGTACTTTTAATCCGTGTTTGTTACATATTTACAGAGTACAGGTTTTCAGTCCAAATATTGCAAATCAAGACAAATCTCCACAGTTACACCAAATACAGAACATCTGTCACAGCAGATAAAAGCCGGGTTCCGGTCATCCATATCCGTCCAGTGCCGAGTACCAGTTCCAGAGACAAGACATATGACAGTGGTCATTCGTGTCTCGGACAAGCACAGAGCACGAGGGGGGCAGCACAAGAATCAATGGGTGCGCGGAGCTCAAGAGAGATAAAGTCAAAAGTGAAGAAAAGATAACAATCTTGGACTATGAATTCTGCTGATATTCTGGAAGAAATTATCATAAAATACATGTACCAGACAACAGGGGACAGCAGATCAGGGCCGTACAAGAAACACCACACCCTAACCCTACTGTAGGGGCGCGGATCCGCGGCCAATAAGGGGTATTGGCGGCGGATCCGCGGCCGTACAGGCGCCGCAGGCAGAGAACTTTGGGGGGTATTTTGGGTGTTTCATCTTATGTCTGCTGGTTACCCTAGAACTCCATTCTCCTGCCTATAAATACAGCAGATCTGAGCCCAACCTTGGTGTTCATTCTTGTAGCCTCTTTTTAGTTTTTTGTATAGTTCTTCTTCTTCTTCTTCATTCTTTTTCCATGAAATTGTAGTGAGAGCTCTTGAGTAGGAGATCAATGAAGATGAGGGTTTTGTATCATTCTCTTGTGTTTCTTCTTCCCCTTGAGATTCTTGCTTTCTCTTGATCATTCAACCTCTTCATTGAGCTTGAATGGTTAAGGGTTAGTTATTGATCTCAAGGGTCGTATTTTGTTCACTCCTTAGTACTTCAATTCACATGCGTTCTCTACCCTTCCCTTGATCTTGCAACCTCTTAATTGAGCTTGCAAGTTTAAGGGTTGGCTATTGATCCCATGCTTGTTTTGAGTTCTACGGTTCTTGTAATTACTTTCTTGCATTTTTCATTTCTTGTTCTTTTTATTACTCGCTTTTTATTACTTGCTTTTTATTACTTGCAATTTATTTCATGCACTTAAATTCCTTGCACTTAATTATTTGTAATCTTTTCCTTTTTTTGTTCTTTTCTTTTTGTTCTCTTTTATTCATTTTGTGAATGATGTAATTATTATTGTTAAGAATAAATACGGTATTATAAGTTAACATTTCTTTTCCAATTCCTTTTCCCGTTATTTTCCATTTGAACTTCGCCCAAACCATACGCAAGCGCTCCGTTAGGCATCCTACCCTGACAAGGTAACGGTGATTCCTAACCGCGACCGGTTGCGTTCAGGTTTGGCCGGAGGCGAAGGAAAGAGACAAGAACGGAAGGACAAGGGTAAATAAGCCGGATTCCACGAATACCGCGCTTAAATCCCCTAATCCACGTTGTTGCCAATTGCTTAACTTCAATTGGTCAAGACTCGGCTCAAAGGTTTTGAGTACGGATTTCTTAGCTTACAATCTCGTATCTTTTCTTAACAACTTTATACTTGCAAATAAACACATAGGTTAGTCTCGAACATACACAAATTCTTTATTGACTCGTCTAAAACAAGAGAGGAAACACAACCATCTCCCTGTGGATCGATCCGTGCTCAACCGGCTAGCTGCATAGCGCACCGTCCTGATCGCGGTTACACTTAAATTCTTTGAACATCCGACACGCTTTCCGCGTGCGATCAACCGACTGTAGCATAGGAATATCATTTCCTATCAGAAGAATGTCGTCTACGTACAATACGAGGAATGTGACAGCTCTTCCTACAGCCTTCTTATAAACACAAGGTTCATCTGTATTTTTGATGAAATCAAACTCTTTGATAACATCATCGAAATAGATGTTCCAACTCTGAGATGCCTGCTTTAACCCATATATGGATTTAAGCAGCCTGCACGCTTTCTCGCTGCTCCCACTGTCAATGAAGCCCTCTGGCTGATCCATATAAACGCATTCTTCTAAATCTCCATTTAGAAATGCTGTTTTAACGTCCATCTGCAAGATTTCATAGTCGTAGTGAGCAGCAATAGCAAGTAGGATCCGAATGGATTTAAGCATGGCTACGGGCGAAAAAGTTTCGTCATAGTCCAAACCTGGTCTTTGACGAAAACCTTTCGCCACAAGTCTTGCCTTATAGGTCTCTACCTGCCCATCCACACCAATCTTTCTTTTAAAGATCCATTTGCACCCTACAGGTTTTACCCCAGGGGGTACAACGTCCAAAGTCAATACTTTGTTGGTGTACATAGACTCCAATTCGGATCTCATGGCATCCAACCACTTCACAGAGTCACCACTCGTGATAGCTTGCTGAAAACTGGTAGGATCATCATCATCCATGATGCAATCTTCCCTGTCACCATCAATGAGGAAACCGTAGTACCTCTCCGGTGGGCGAGAAGTCCTACCAGACCTTCGGAGTGGCCGAGGTTCCTCAGTTTCTGTTGCAACAGCCGGTTCAACCAAATCGTCATTTGTAGTTTGTGTCTCTAGAATCTCTTCTAGATCCACCACCTTGCCATCATCTTTATCTGTGAAAAACTCTTTTTCCAAGAATGTGGCATACTGGGAAACAAACACCTTTTGTTCCTCTTTGTGGTAGAACAGATATCCATAAGAATTCTTTGGATATCCCACAAAGTTACACATGACTGACCGTGTCTCGAGTTTGTCCGGATTCTGCTTTTTAACATATGCCGGGCAACCCCAAATCTTAATTCTCTTAAGAGATGGTCTCTTCCCATTCCATATCTCATATGGCGTGGTAGACACGGCTTTGGTTGGAACCCTGTTTAGCAGAAACGCTGCAGTCTCCAATGCATGCCCCCAAAACGAGACTGGTAACTCAGCGTCACTCATCATGGACCGGACCATATCTAATAGGGTCCTATTCCGTCGTTCTGACACACCGTTGTGCTGTGGTGTGTAAGGAGGAGTGAGCTGAGAGAGAATCCCATTCTCTTTTAGGAAGTTTGCAAATTCTGTACTGAGATACTCACCACTTCGATCTGATCGAAGCATCTTAATACTCAAGTCGGTTTGTTTTTTCTACTTCTTGTTTATATTCAATGAATTTCTCGAAAGCGTCGGACTTGTGCTTTAATAAAAATACATGACTGAATCTTGAGAAGTCGTCAGTGAATGTAATGAAGTATGAAAAACCGCCTCTAGCCTGTGTAGACATTGTCCCACATACATCACTATGTATGAAGCCAAGGAGCTGAGTAGCTCTTTCTCCATGTCCGGTAAACGGAGTTTTGGTCATTTTACCCTTGATACAAGATTGGCAAGTCGCATAAGATTTATATTCAAAAGAGTTTAAATATCCATCTTTGTGTAACTTGTTTAGTCTTGTTTCGTTAATATGACCAAGTCTACAATGCCAAAGAAAAGCTTCATTTAATTCTGAAAATTTTCTTTTATTAGTGTGTTGTATACTGAAAACTGTGTGTTGATTTAGGACATATATTCCGTTATTAAGCGTACCATACCCAACCAACATTTGATTCAGGTGAATGTTCATAACATTGTTCTGCAACACAAAATTATACCCTTCATTGTCCAACAAAGAAATGGATATTATATTACATAGAATACTTGGTACAAAATAACATGGATTCAAAATCAAAATACATCCAGATGGCAACCCTAAGTGATACTCTCCCACTGCGACTGTATGTACATTGGAACCATTTCCAACGCGGAGAGTATGGTCACCTGTCTTCAAAACCTTGCTATTTCTCAGCCCCTGCATAGAATTGCAAATGTGAGAACCTGAACCGGTATCCAATACCCAGGAAGCAGAGTTTATAGAAAAACAGTTTTCAGTCACAAACGCATCTGAAGCAGAAGCATCACCATGCTTCTTCTTGAGACTTAAGTACTCCGTGCAATTGCGTTTCCAGTGTCCTGTCTTGTGGCAATGAAAACATTCGCCTTTTCCCGAGTCTCCAGCCTTGGATTTTCCCTTTCCCTTCACCTTTTTAACTCCGCCCTTAGGATTAGTGGGTTTCTTCCTTTTCTTTCCCTTGGCCTTGGCTTTCGGGCGAGAAGAGGAAGACTGTCCAATAGTCATAACGGGAGTTTTTGCTAACTTCATAGTGCTCTCTGCACTCCTTAACATATTAAGGAGTTCAGGGAGGTCCTTCTCCATGCCATGCATGTTGAAGTTCACTATGAACTGAGCAAAGGTGGAGGGGAGGGACTGCAGAATAATATCTATATATTGTTCATTGTCCATCGTCCATCCAAGGTCCTCAAGCTCTTCTATAAGAGCTATCATCTTCAGAACATGGTCTCCTACTGGTGTGCCAGGGGCCATTCGTATCTGAAACAATTTCTTTGATGCTTCGTATCGTAATACGCGGGATTGCTCCCCATACAACTCCTTTGTATGGAGCAATATACCGTGAATGTCCATGTCCTCGTGCTGCTTTTGATGTGTGTTATCCATCGATGCAAGCGCGAGGCATGTGGCCGTGGCATAGTCAGCGTCCCATGTCTTGCGGACTTCAATGTCCGCAACTGAGGATTTTGGACCAGGGACGGGCGGGGCTGAAGCCGTGAGGACATATGATACTTTATCATAAGTCAAGGCGATTTTCAGATTCCTCAGCCAGTCTTTATAGTTGGTCCCATTCAGTTTGTTTTTATCTAGTAGAAGCTTAAGTCCAGTCATTGGTATCTGCCATTAAGAGAGAGAAAAGAATACATTCAACGAAAGCTCTTGCATAGATTAGATTGGTTTATTATCTTGTCTAATCGATGTTTCCCACTGCTTTTATCGAGTTTTTCTTTCAAACCTCAAAAAGAAAAACTAGCCAGGATTAATTACAGTCTACAACTTCGCTAACCGTTCAGCCAGGCCAGTGTCGGTACTTTGAGGGAGGTTCCCCGTGCTTTCGCACGGACCTAATTAGAGTAAACCTCGTTTTCCCATAGGCGGAGCCCCGTTAACACCTTTCTAGACACCTAATGAGTTAGCTAATTGTAAACTGTAAAACTCTCCTAGGAGCAACTATTGCCCACAGTGGGATCGGGATCCAACCATCACATGGAAGGTATGCAATCTCATTGCAAATTTCAACTATTGAAATTCCCGATGTGGTTTTTACCCCTAGCACTTATGACCTTAACTATGGTCAACAAATCATAAGTACCAGTCAAGTTCTACCCGTCATTTCTTGATCAATTAGACCCACCCATATGACCCTTAACTATGGTCAACAAAGTCGTATGAATGTCCTAATTAATCTGCATCATATGCAGTGTAGGAAGACATCACTTAGCTACCGTACACTACGCCTTAACTAAAGTCAACAAACGTAGCACGAATACTAAGTACTCTACTTCCTAAAATGACGGAGGGTTGCGAATGATTTTTAAGAAAATCTTTAACGCTTTGAACTTGATATCGTTGTAGAATCAAATGGTTTTCAAAAAGGAGTGGCTTAAGCTCCGCAGTTTTGAAATATAGCTTTTTCATAAATAGCTGAGTGGTTTTCAAATCCGATTCTACAACATCATTTTAGGTTTATTTTCTTTACATTAATCACATTAATGTAATCCCATCATTTAAGTCCTTAAGCCAATCACAGAAAAGAAACGAAAATAACACGTACGCTTATGCCATCCGCATTCGCCGCAATGTTCCGTTATGCACCGTTAGGTTACTTAACTAACGGCATACCGGGACGGGACTAGCGCGGGTGTAAAACATAAGCAACGTCTACTATATATCATATATATAATATGTCATTCGTCTCAGATATCACAGAACACAGGCAGCAGAAACATAGATATAACGTGGGATATCCTAGGACGTCCGTATTTAGTATTTAGCCAGAATAGAAAATACGGATTCCACAGTCGCGATGAATAGCCAAGCCCACACCCCTACGAGAGCGGCAAGTGACCCTACCAATCCTGGAGTTTAGGAGACCCGGTCTCGACTCCTCGAGATGGCCTCCCACTGAACCCCAGAACCCGGTCACTTGTGCTCCCCTCCTTGGGTCTATCCTAATGTGGAAAAGTAAATAATATACAACACTGGTGACACAACCTCAACCCGGAAGTGCCCCAAATAAAAGAATATTACATTACATTTGAATTTACATGAATGAAAATATAAAACTCTCATCTCACATAAAACCCCCCGGCTATTCAATCGCGACAATCCTGCACATCATATCTCAGCAACACATAATATCTCATATCATCAACGTAAGTAAGTATGCATACCCCAATTGTCGTTGATGTATAGCAACGAAACCGGCGATATCATACATACTACACTTACGGTCACAGAAAAGAAAGTGTAAAACTGCAATATCTGGAATCCACATTCTCTTTAGACATCTCAAATGCAAAATATCACATATTCCGTATTTCATGTCTAGTAATATGAATTCCACACATTGCATCACATTCCGGATAAACAGACAGTATCGAAGTTTTCGAACGAACGATCAAATACCCAGGATTCACTAAAGCCTAACACTTGAGCAGAGTTCAAACACTTGGAGTGTGACACAGTAGTAGCGGTCCAGCCGTAGAAGGGTCAAGCCAACGCATCACATGTGGCACGCCGTACTGCCCCAAACCCTAAGGTTCAAAGGGCAGTTCAAGACGGTCACATAATCGAGTTAAGGTTTGTTGTCTTCTAGAGGGACCACCACAAAAAGACTTGCACGTATCTCCGAAGTATTTAAACCCCGTGAATAATGAGCAAATGATACTCGTTCAAACACTTCAATACTTTCTAATTTACCCGGAAAAGCAACGAAATGAAAATACCGATCGAATCTATGCGTCCAAAACCATCTCCAGAAGATACAGAACTATATTCAGATTAAACATACCTAAAACAGTATACTAGCAGACCTATGAATTATGGTGCAAATCTCATAGCATGATGTCACTGTACGGCCGCGGATCCGCGGCCTAAGCAAGGAATTGCCGCGGTTCCGCGGCCAAATGAACAGTACACTTCATCGTGTTTCACCATTATTCTTAGTTTTCCCTGCTGTATTTTTTAAGTATTTTTAATTCTGAAAAATGTCAGGTTTTAAAATTTGTCCAGAGAGGGTCCAAAAAATCGTATTTTTTGTCCGATCGGGATTTTTACTCCGTAAAAGCGTCGCCTAATATTCTAGGTCGGCTCTGATACCAATGTAAGGTTTGCCTAGCACCCTATAATGAGTTTGGAAGCATCACATGTCACAAAGTTCAAGTTTTTATGGTGCTAGACAAGCATGCAATGGAATCGATCCTAGAAAATTAGGGTTACGAAAACTTAAGTTAATAAAAATTAGGGTTTGAAGGCTACAACCTTCGTAGCTCCCCTTTGGCTTGACTCCTTGATCTCTAGGGTGTTGGGAGAAAATCCACTTGTAGTCCTCTTTCGTCCACGACGATCCACCCGAAGTTTCCCGTCCAAGCTTGCAATTCAAAAACCTTTCTTTAATTGTGTTTAACTCACTAGAAAAAACTAGAGAGGAAAAGGTGAAGGAGGATGAAGATGGTGGCTATTTTTAACAAGAGGTGATGAAAAATAACCCTTAGTTAAAAAAGCAAATGAAACATATATCACTATATATATTTTTTTCCTTCTTGCATTCAACCATAATTAAATAATGGAGAGTTAATTTAACTTGGGTTTTAAATGATAAAGAGAAGGATAACCCTAGGTTAGTGGTAGTTGAGCTTGGTTAGGTTAGAAGAAGAATGTAGAAGCTAGAATGATTATCCTTTCCTTTTCATTTTGTTTTAAAACCAAAATTAAATAATAATCCATAATTTAATCCATGGTGTGAGTCTTATATTGCCACCATTTCCATATGCTAACAACCATGATGGATGGGTGTATGTATGTATGCATGTATGCACATCCACATGTGCATGAAACTAGAATGAAAGAAAGAAACACATGCATGCATGCATACATCCATCAAACCCTAGAAAGGTTTCAAGTGAGAAAACTAATGGTTAGATGATAAATCAACACTTAACTTATCAATCCGGTCATATCTCATATGACCCTACCAAAAGCAGGCCACCCGATCAATGTTCGGTATCATATACGCACATTTTAATCGGGTGCATGCGCATATCGCATACGCGCACCACAACGTTTCGCCTGGACTGGGTAACTCCTTTGTGGGACTCTAAGACTCGTCAATACGCCGGCAGAGGGTGATGATCATATCAGGTACCCTCAAACCGCAAGCGGTCAGCTAAACGTAACGGCCACCCGGGTATTGAGCGATCAGAAGAAAACAAGCGAACCTGCTACAACTCCCGTCGAGCCATCCGGCAACACTACCGTACAGTCCGGTCTCTTCGTCAGATATGCTGCATATCGAGCCTAGGGATGGTCACGTCGACCCTAATAACTCAATAAGTCATGCCGGTGAATGGTCTATAACAGATCGAGAAACTACCGATAACACTTATCAGCAAATCTCAGCAGCCCTGGCCAGGGACTTACTGATATAACCAGTCGGGCACAGCACAGCATCAACCCCCAATACCGGGAGAGACGAAACCCCTCCTATTGCTCATTGCCTTTGTGTGTCTCGGGACTGTACCCAACGGTCACCTGTTTGCACGACTCAGTAGAGCCGTGGTAGGGTGGCAATCAAAGTACAGTGGGAGAGCACACAAGACTCCATGACGATCTCGGGTCTACAGACTAACCTGTACCAGTGTTACCTGAGAACTGCTATCCGACGATAGATATAATTCCATATAGGAGTTATCGGCGAGTCCGTCCAGTGTACCCAGTCACCACTGAGCACCCGTATATGATCTTGATGTCAAACACCAATGGATTTGGGATCATCCATCGCCCATCACATGGGTCTAGTATCATATACGCTAGTCTACTCTGGTATATCAAGGCCCCGTCTTGATATACCTACGACTAGGGACTTTCCAGGATATGCTTATAGACTACAAATGTCCCACTAGTATGATCTTCATCATAATCAGAGCAGTCAAGCCAATATCCTCAGGGCTTTATCAGCATGTATAAGTGAATAACAAGCATGATCAGATCAACATGTCAGATAAAGAAGAACCAGATAGCATACTATCATGTCGAGCAAGAATGCATACTGAATATATATATACATGTACAGATACATCCACTATCACATAATGGCCTCTAGGGCATACATATATCCAACACCTATATGTTACTTTTCTATAGCATAGAGATGCATTAATCTAGGATAGTCGTACAGACTTGTTGGCCTTCATCAAGGGCAAGTACGGGTGGGTTTATATTAATCAGGACAATGAAGAGTAGAACTTGACTTGCGACTTATGATTTATTGACCTTCATCAAGGTCATAAGACACTTGGGGCAAAAACCATATCAGGAGTTTCAAACATACGGGAAACTTTCCTAGTTTGCACATACCTTCTAGAGTGTGGTAATTTTGGTCGGCTTCCGTCAAAGTTATCACACAATGATAGTTGGGTCCTGATTTCCACTTATGAGTATGTATTACTCCTCGGGAGATTTTTCACTTCACAATTAGTTAACCTATTAGGTGTCTAAAAAGTGTTAACGAGGTTACACCTCTGTGGAAATGGGTTATTAATTGGGTCCGTGCAAAAGCACAGGGGATCTCCCTCGGAGTACCAACACTGGCCTGGCCGAACGATTAGCGAACTTGTAAAAGTGTAAATGATCATGACCGGTTCTCATTTTAGGGTTTGAAGGAGGATTCGAGGATATAGTGGGAGCAATCCTAATTAGATAAAATGAAAACCAATCTAATCTTGATAGAGTGCACGCTTAGTATTTCTTTTCTCTCTCTCTGGTATAGCGACCCATGATTTACCTTAAAAACTCATGAACCAAATTAACCGAACCATTTTACACACTTGGGCTTTGGATTGCCATGATTCATGACAAAGTTGCACATATCCCTGCCACTCCTACTCTACCCTTTGCATTTCTTCAGAACATGGCGTATCACTACGATAATCTATATTGCTTGGAATGACCATCGTATAGTTACATATGAACTCGAAGAAGTTACTTCAGTCGAGGATGCCCATATGTTCTGAAGAAATCGAATATGATTATTCGGTTGTCTCTTCCCTTTATCTTCTCTCAGGTTGTGAGAGCTCCTTGTATTAGGAGAGTACACCTATTATGCTTATTGGATAGTCTTCTTCCAAACCTTAGGCTGGTGCCGAAAGGTGGGGAAGGAAGAAAATCAATTAGCCTAAGGATGGTGTGCAAAAGGTAAGATGTAGAGACATATAAAAGTGAAGGCAAAGAAAATTGCGAATTTTGTCATGAATCTGGATAATGGAAAAAGCATTACTAGGAATACCTGGCTACCCCCTATGAAACATTTTCATGTTTTAGTATTTCTGTGCATTTGTAAAGAGAATTGTTTTCCCAATTAATTCCGACTCTAGGGTATGTATTTACCAGATTTGGATCTCACATCTGTATAGTGTTACAGATGATGAGTGGGAATAGAATGTTGGGAAATGAGCGATTTGATCCTCAATATTGGAATTCGTTGCAATTGGTGATATTGGATTAAATCGCCTGGATTTGCCTGACGGCAAATATTTGGTTTCGAATAACCGTTGTTATGCACCAAATTTTAAAATGAAATATCTGTACCTTTATTTTATAAAGTGAGATATACATTTTGAAAATTGTGTTATAAACATTTACCTTTATCAGTTGAGGATAAGGTAAGGTGTATTGAATAACCGTGTAAGACATTCTTAACCAAGATACAGTTTTCAATTTACAAAACATAGAATTTGAGTTGGTATACTCTTTGGACTTATACATGAAAATGTATGTTGTCCAGTATCCTTTAGGACAAGGGGTTGGTACTCTTGCTTCATTAAGGTTTACCTATAAGTTCTCTAGTTTTAGACACGCATTCGTAGTAATGCAAAGTCAAAGATTTTGAGAAGTTTATAGGTATAAGAATATAGTAGAGAACTATACGTTGGAAGTATCAGGATTCTTCAAGGTGATAAAAAATGTAGATACTAATGATAGGTATTCCATCATAGTAATATTGAGAACTTGATTCTCTCACAGGTTGCTCATCCGTGAGTACGCTCCTTGATGAGTAATACTGTATTGGCCTATTTCCATTAGGTGATATGCACTGGAAACAGCTGCAAGACATTTGAATCTGGTTCCATCTAAATTAGTGCCTTGATTCTATATGGACATAGAATGGTTGCATATCTTGAGGTTGTTAAGATATGGAGTTATCTGGTTTCTGTTTAAAAGCAGAATCTGGACAAATTCAAGGCACGCTTCGGTAATGGCTGTTTGTGGATTATCCCAAGCATTTGCTAGGATTTTGTTTTCTACCATTTTCAAGATCAATAGTTACACTATTCTTGATTCGCCACCATTTTATAAAGGGATTTTTTTGCAAAAGAAACTAGTGAGAGTATGGTAGAATTGGAAGTGATTCCAGAACCTAAAACGGTTACCGAAAATTTAGTGGAACCTAAGATTTCAATTGTACTTGACAAACTATTAGCCGCTCCACAGATTTTAGTATGTGACCTCAGACACCCGAGAAATACTTCGGTTTTCTTGTAAACGGTGTCAGGGAGGTCAGAATTATGGTAATGATGGTCCTACTAGTTATCAGCAGGTCATAGGAAGTGGTAACTTCCAGGTGACCAGATGCTTCATATCCAAGCTGGACTCCACGCACTTCAGCAAATCATGGATTTTGGACATTGTTGGGTGCTCCTGAAGGGGTAAAACCTATTAGGAGCAAGTAGATCTTTCGAGAACTGTGCAGGTGGAAATGCACTAACCTAATAAGGTTAGAGTTGCTGTAAAGAGTTTTCATCAAATACCTGTTGTAGATTGTGATAAGACTTTTTACCTCGGTGTATATATTGAAGTCCATACGGATATAGTTTGACACTGGTATTCCCCCTATTTGTTATCAGCAGGTCATAGGACGTGGTAACTTCTAGGTGACCAGACATTTCATACCCAAGTTGGATTCCACGCACTTCAGCAAGTCATGGATTTTGGACATTGTTGGGTGCTCCTGAAGGGGTGAAGCTTATTAGGATCAAGTAGATCTTTCGAGATCTGTGCAGATGGAAAAGTACTAACCTAATAAGGCTAGACTTGTTGTAAAGAGTTTTCATCAAATGCCAATTGTGGATTGTGATGTGACTTTTACTTCAGTGTCCACGCTGAAGTCCATATGGATATGATTTGGTACTGATGCAGTTCTTAGTTATGATATTTGGCGGATGTTTGACTATAACGTCATTCCAAATGAGAATTTTGAAGTGCACGTATATATGACTCTGCCATGGGATTATCATAGTCATTGGGAGCAGCGGAAGGTATACAAGTTGCTTATGCCTATTCGTAGAATAAAATATGGATAGCGGAGATGAATCTGTTAGTGTTTATGCCCTAGAGGCCATTACTGTATCATACTAGTATGTATATTACTTGATGGAAGCTTGGGATATTCACAGTTGTACAGACAATCTTGCTCAATATAGTAGTATGCTACTTGGTTTGTCTCTGCTTTAATGTGTACATGTGTGTTTATTTATTATATCACCTATACGCATTAGTAGAGCCCTTAGGATCTTTGCTTGATTACCGGCGTTGTGATGGCGATCACACTCGTGGGGGCTGGGTAATCTACAAGCACATCCTTATATACGTCCCTGGTCATGGGAGTATCGAGATAGGGCATCGATGCTCCGGAGTAGACTAGCGTATGCGCTTCTCATCCCAGCACGGGAGACGGTCTGTCCCACAGCCGTCGGTACGTCGTACTTGAGATAGTATGCGGGTGCTCGTTAGGTTACGAGTACACTGGACAGGACTCGTCGGGAACTGATGGTTGGTATTATACCTATCGTCAGTTATCAGTTCCCAGGTGACATGAGTACAGCTTAGTCCGTTGACTTGACACTGTCACTCCGCCTCGAGTGTGTTCCCACTGTTCTTTGATTACTACCCTACCACGGCTCTTCCGAGTCGTGCAAACAGGTAGTAGTTGGGAGCAGTCCCGAAACACTTGGAGGCAGTGACGGTTAGACAGGATTCGTCTCTCCCGGTATTGGGGGTTGACATCGCGCTGTGTCTAGGAGAGCCATTACACAAGTAGTCCCTGGCCAGGGCAAGCGAGATATACTGGTAGGTTCCAGTGCTATCTCAGGGTGTTCTGGGCTTCACTCCAACACGACTTGTACCGCTATTAGGGGTCTGACGCTTGTCGCCCCCCTAGGCCCGACATGCGATGTATCAGACGAACAGACCGGACTGTACGGAGAATGTCACATTCAGACTCAGTAGGAGTTCAGATGGGGTTTCACCTCGTCAGCCTTCTTGTCGGCATCTACCTGGGGACCGTTACGCACAGCTAGTGCCGCTTGCGGTCTGTGGTTAAACCCACTGCCAGCGTAGTGTCGAGTCTTTAGAGTCCCACACAGAGGGTATTCGCCTTTGGGCAAAACAGAGTAGAGGTCGCATGGTTTTGCGACAGGGTTCGTTCTCATCCGCGCACTTGTGCACGTTTGGAGTCCGGACGGATTATACTGGCAGGCTCTGGTTTGAGCCAGATACTGGTATATATATTTGGGGTTGCTTTTAAATCTTGGTATTCTTGTTCCTCGGAACGAGAATGCAGGTGTGTATGCACAGTTGCTTGAGGCGGAGGATGAGGTATTTCATTAGGGTTTCGGAACGGGTGCGTATGCACAGTTGACAGTTATCATTTTCCAAACCCTAATGGATTTATGAATTATCTATTAATAATAGTAATTAAATGAGAATAATGTTATGGTTGATTTTGTTGACTTGTTGACCATGGTTGACTTGTTGACCATGGTTGAATGTTGACCACCATCATGCTTTGAAAAGTCCTCCTTGATTCATGCTTACATTTCTTTAAATGAAGCATGGTTGTGGTCATTCCAAATTGCCATCAACTATTCTCATTTTGAATTATTATTATTTAGATAATTGTTTTTCTTTTGGCATTATGGTTGCAAGAAAGAAAAACATAGCTCATTCTATCATTTAGTTTCTCTCTCCTCACTTCATCTTCTTCTTCCTCAAGCTCAAGGTGATTCCTTCTCATGTGTTGAGAATCCTTCACCTTGAAAAGAAAACAACCCCTAGACACTCTCTACTCTCTCTAGGGTTCAAGGTTTAGCAAGCCGGAAATCCTAGTTCACTCAAAGATCGAGGAAGAGCCCAAAGGATGAAGCCCTCAGGTGGATCTATCTTCGGCAAAGAGGAGGCGAGGAGGGGAAGCCATTCAAGCTACTACAAAGAACAAGAAAGAAGAACAACAACAAGAAGAGAAGGAGTTCAAGTTGAGGTATAACCACTTTGCATAGTAGTTAACTCTTCTTTGCAAGTATGCTAGTTTAGTTTAGCAAAGATCCGGCTTTTACGGTCCATGTTACAAAGTTTAGAAAAATTTTGATTTACCGTTTCCGCAACCCCGAAAGTGCCGGGAGAGGTAACGTGGACCTAACAGTGGTATCAGAGCCTAACTAAACTTAAACTAGCTTGGTAGCGAAGTGTATGGAAGTTCGAAACCGAAAAATCGCAAAACCGGAAAAACAAAACCCTAAGTTTCTGTTGAAATTTTTTCTGCTCTAAATGAAAAACTTTATACTTTTAAATTCGTCTCAGGGTTTTGTTTGAACACTGAAGAAAAACGATGACCTAATTCATTTAAACCGCCGCGCTTCCGCGGCACGAGGTAGGCATGTGCCGCGGAAGCGCCGCAGGTTGGTTTCCTCTCTGCATCGTTTTTCGTGCAGTGTTCTTTTGGTGGGATTTTGGGATTTTTCAGATATATTATATGTGCCCAGATTTTCCAGAACTGAAATTCACTTTTGGGGTCCTATAATTCCGTATTTTTTTTTCGAACTTCACTGCACTTTGGCTATGTTGGTTATATCTGTGTTGCTTGCATGTATTGAACGTCGGCTAATCGCTATAAGTCGATTAGTCAGGGTTATACATGATCTGTGTTTGATATTGGAATGTGTATATGAATCTGTTGGACTGTCGCGGGTGAATAGCCGGGTTGGATGTGAGATGAGCTTTTGTTTTTCTTTCATTCATTGTAAATGTAAATTGATGTAATAATATTATTTGTATGGCCGCACAACCGGGTCGGGGTTGTAGCCGTCATTGTATAATTCTTTTTACTGTTTTTGCTCCTAGGATAGACCCATGGAGGGGTGCACAAACTGCCAAGTACTTGGCGGGTAGTTTGCCGCACCCGTAGGGGTCTTGGGTGGGGTATTTGGCTATTCACCGCGACCGTGTAATCCGCTTTTCGTTGCAGGCTTGAAAGGATTGCGGATTGCTAGTATATCCAATGTATTCATCTGTGATCTGTAATGTCTATCATTGCTTTACTATTTAGGCGTTGCTTATGTTTTACAGCCGCGCTAGCCCAGCCCCCGCTCTGTCGTTAGTTAAGTAACCTAACGAGTGATGACGGGACCCCGTGGCGAATGCGAATGGCATAAGCGTACGTCATATTTTGGTTGTTTTCTGCAATGGTAGGATTAAATGATGGGACGCATTAAAAGAACTAATGCAAGAATATCACGCATTAAAAGAACTAATGCAAGAAAATAAACCTAAAAGACGTTGTTGGAACAATTTTTTCAAAAAAAAAAAAGCTGTTATTGCAAGGACGTTCATTTTTGTTTTGCATCGAGGTATTCGGTTATGAATGCCCAGCACCTCAATCCACGAGGCAAGGGCCGAGATCCCTTCACCGGGAGTGACCCCTTGGACAAAAGTTTGTGTCAGGGTAATAACTTCACTATAGTCGATTATTCTTGCTTTGCATCGAGGTATTCATCTTATGAATGCCCAGCACCTCACTCGACGAGGAAAGAGCCGAGATCCCTTCGCAGGGAGTGACCTCTTTAGCAAAAGTTTTCGCCACTATGATTTTCAAAAGGGTGCAATCAGGTTCCTTCAACGATATCAAGTTCATTACGTTAACGGGTTTTTCGCCAAAAACCCAGCCGTAGCCCTCCGTCATTTCGGATTAATATTATTCAGTATTCGTGCTGCGTTTGTTGACCTAGTCAAGCCGTAGTGAACGGTAGCTAAATAATATTTTTCTGTGGATTGCAAATGTGATTGGTTAGGACAGTCGTGCGGCCTTGTTGACCTAGTCAAGGGCACGTACGGGTGGGTCTAATGCAATCAGGATTATGACGGGTAGAACTTATCTAACAGTTTGTGGCTTGTTGACCTAGTCAAGGTCATGAACAGTTAGGGGCAAAAACCACATCGGGAGTTTCAAAAGAACTGAAACTTGCAGATTTAGCATACCTTCTGGAGTACGGTGACTAGAGTGGATTCCATCTAGGTTATCGCACAATGACAGTTGGATCCCGATCCCACTGATGAGTTGGTTTACTCTCGGGAGATTATTTCACTTAACGATCAATGCTATAAACCTAGTAGGTGTCTAGAAAGGTGTTAGCGGGGTTACGCCCCCAGGGAAAAGAGGTTCTTTAATTAAGGAACTTCGCGAAAGCGTTGGAAAACCTCCCTCGAAGTACCGACACTAGCCTGGCTGAAAGGTTAAGCAAGTATTGTGACGTGAATTAAAACCCGGCTAGTTCTTCTTTTAAAAGGGTTTTAAGAAGAATTTGAGGAAACAGTGGGAGACATCCTGGTTAGATAAATTAATAAACCAATCTAATCTTGCAAGAGCATACGCTGAGTGTTTCTTTTCTCTCTCCAGGCAGCAACCTTTTCACGCCCTAATCAAGATAATAAAATGTATCGCTTGACCGATCCGAATTCTTATTCGGGACTGGGGAAAGTTGGTTCAGCTCTAACTTGTGACAACAGTCATGAGTATGAGAATGGGAAAGAGGAAAGTATGGATTTCCAGGATGCCCAGTCGAAGAAGAAGCATGGTTTTGCATCTACTTCAGGTGTTCTTGTAATTGAGAACTGTTTTACGGTCAGCCCTACCTCCTGGGTACTTGATACCGGATCAGGATCTCATATCTGTAATTTATTGCAGGGACTGAGAAAAAGTAGGAAAGTTGCACTGGGTGATATGTCGCTCAGAGTAGCGAACGGAGCATAAGTTAATGCGGCAGCCGTCGGTGAATATCACCTAGTATTGCCAAATGGCAAGACTATGATTTTGAACGATTGCTACTATGTACCCTCCATGGTTTGCAACATCATATCAGTTTCTTTACTCGATAAAGATGGATATAACTTTGTTCTTGAAAAGAATATCATGAACATTTACCTTGATAAGGTACTGGTTGCAGAGGGTACACTGTTTAATGGTATCTACGTTCTAAATCAGAATACAGTTCTCAACATACAAAACACACGCAAGAGGAAGAATTCAGATACGAATGAATCCTACTTGTGGCATTGTAGACTTGGTCATATCGGAGAGAAAAGACTGAGTAAGTTGCATAAAGATGGACTCTTGAATACATTCGAGTTTTCATCTTATGGAACTTGTCAGTCTTGTCTCAAAGGAAAGATGACCAAATCTCCGTTCACCGGACATGGAGAAAGAGCAGCAGAGCTCTTGGGACTCGTACATAGTGATGTATGTGGTCCGATGTCTATACATGCAAGGGGTGGGTTCTCGTACTTCATCACATTCACTGATGATCTCTCTAGGTTCGGATATGTGTATCTGATGAAACACAAATCTGAAGCTTTTGAGAAATTCAAGGAATTCAGAAAGGAAGTAGAGAACCAGACAGGCAAAAGTATCAAGATCCTCCGGTCAGACAGGGGAGGGGAGTACTTAAGCACGGAATTCCTAGATTACTTAAAAGAGAATGGTATTCTCTCTCAGCTTACTCCTCCTTATACACCACAGCACAACGGTGTATCGGAGCGGAGGAATCGTACCCTATTGGATATGGTTCGCTCCATGATGAGTAGTGCTGAGTTACCTCTTTCATTTTGGGGACATGCGCTATTGACAGCCGCATACCTATTGAATGATGTTCCGTCTAAATCTGTGCCTAAGACTCCGTTCGAGATATGGAATGGAAAGAGGCCATATCTTAAAAGATCTAAGATATGGGGTTGTCCGGCTTATGTTAAAAAGCATAAACCGGATAAACTAGAGGCACGGTCAGTTTTATGTAAGTTTGTGGGATATCCAAAGAATGGTTATGGATATCTATTCTACCACACCGAGGAACAGAAGGTGTTTGTTGCTCAGCATGCCGTTTTCTTGGAAACGGAGTTTCTTGCAAAAGAAATTAGTGGGAGCACGGTAGAATTGGAAGAAATTCAGCGACCACAAACTGAAACTGAAAGTTTGACAGAACCTCAGGATTCAATAACCCCAGACGAACCTCAGCCACTCCGCAGATCTGGTAGGATTTCTCATCCGCCCGAGAGATACTACGGTTTTCTCATTGACGGGGATCGAGAGGATTGCATCTTGGAAGAAGATGACCCTACCAGTTTCAGGCAGGCCATTATCAGTAGGGACTCTGATAAGTGGCAGGAAGCAATGCAATCTGAAATGGAGTCCATGTACGCCAATAAAGTGTGGACCATGGATATTGCTCCTCCTGGGGTAAAACCCGTTGGATGCAAATGGATCTACAAAAGGAAACTTGGTGTAGATGGGCAGGTGGAAACCTATAAAGCTAGACTCGTTGCAAAAGGTTTTCGTCAAAGACCTGGTTTGGACTATGATGAAACTTTTTCTCCGGTGGCTATGCTCAAATCCATTCGGATCCTACTTGCCATTGCTGCCTTCCATGACTATGAAATCTGGCAGATGGATGTTAAAACGGCTTTCCTAAACGGTTGTTTGGAAGAGTGCGTTTACATGGATCAACCAGAAGGTTTCGTAGACAGTGGGAGCAGCGGAAAGGTGTGCAAGTTGCTTAAATCCATTTATGGATTAAAGCAGGCATCGCGGAGCTGGAACGTCTGTTTTGATGAGGCAATCAAGGAATTTGATTTCATCAAGAACGAAGATGAACCCTGTGTATATAAGAAGATTGTAGGACGAACTGTCGTATTCCTAGTCTTGTACGTGGACGACATTCTTTTGATAGGAAATGATATTCCTATGCTACAATCGGTCAAGCTATTTTTGTCACAAAGGTTCTCCATGAAGGACCTGGGTGATGCCTCGTACATTCTGGGGATCAAGATCTATAGAGATAGATCCAAGAAACTATTAGGACTTTCGCAGTCCAGGTACATAGAGACCGTACTAAAGAGATTTATTATGGAGGGTTCCAAGCGCGGTAACATACCCGCATTGCACGGAATTACCCTCTCCAAGAAGATGTCTCCTAAGACTGACGAGGAGAGGGTTCGCATGAGCACTATACCCTACGCTTCGGCGGTAGGATCTATAATGTATGCGATGCTATGTACAAGACCAGATGTAGCTTACGCGTTGAGCGCGGTAAGCCGGTATCAGTCAGACCCAGGGGAGGACCACTGGACAGCAGTGAAGAACATTCTCAAGTACCTGAGAAGGACTAAGGAGATGTTCCTGGTTTACGGTAATGGAGACCTCCGGGTCGAGTCCTTTACCGATTCAAGCTTCCAGAGTGACAAAGATGACAGCAAGTCCGTCTCGGGTTTTGTGTTTACCCTCAACGGAGGGGCGGTATGTTGGAGGAGTTCCAAGCAGGAAACCGTCGCAGACTCGACGATGGAGGCTGAATACATTGCTGCAAGCGATGCCGCAAAAGAAGCGGTCTGGATGAAGAAGTTCATTAGTGAGCTTCAGGTGGTTCCGTCCATTGTTGATCCAATACCTTTGTATTGCGATAACAATGGGGCTATAGCTTTAGCGAAAGAACCAAGGTCCCATCAGAAATCCAGGCACATCTTAAGGCGGTATCACCTGATCAGGGAGATCATTGATCGACAGGAGATCGAGGTGCGGAGAGTGGATACAAAGGACAACACTGCGGACCCATTCACAAAGGCTTTACCCCAGACTCAGTTCGAGCGGCTGATCGAGATGATAGGTCTTCGATACGCCAGTACATGGCCTTAGTGCAAGTGGGAGATTGTTAGTGTTTATGCCCTAGAGGCCATTACTGTATCATACTAGTATGTATATTACTTGATGGAAGCTTGGGATATTCACAGTTGTACAGACAATCTTGCTCAATATAGTAGTATGCTACTTGGTTTGTCTCTGCTTTAATGTGTACATGTGTGTTTATTTATTATATCACCTATACGCATTAGTAGAGCCCTTAGGATCTTTGCTTGATTACCGGCGTTGTGATGGCGATCACACTCGTGGGGGCTGGGTAATCTACAAGCACATCCTTATATACGTCCCTGGTCGTGGGAGTATCGAGATAGGGCATCGATGCTCCGGAGTAGACTAGCGTATGCGCTTCTCATCCCAGCACGGGAGACGGTCTGTCCCACAGCCGTCGGTACGTCGTACTTGAGATAGTATGCGGGTGCTCGTTAGGTTACGAGTACACTGGACAGGACTCGTCGGGAACTGATGGTTGGTATTATACCTATCGTCAGTTATCAGTTCCCAGGTGACATGAGTACAGCTTAGTCTGTTGACTTGACACTGTCACTCCGCCTCGAGTGTGTTCCCACTGTTCTTTGATTACTACCCTACCACGGCTCTTCCGAGTCGTGCAAACAGGTAGTAGTTGGGAGCAGTCCCGAAACACTTGGAGGCAGTGACGGTTAGACAGGATTCGTCTCTCCCGGTATTGGGGGTTGACATCGCGCTGTGTCTAGGAGAGCCATTACACAAGTAGTCCCTGGCCAGGGCAAGCGAGATATACTGGTAGGTTCCAGTGCTATCTCAGGGTGTTCTGGGCTTCACTCCGACACGACTTGTACCGCTATTAGGGGTCTGACGCTTGCCGCCCCCCTAGGCCCGACATGCGATGTATCAGACGAACAGACCGGACTGTACGGAGAATGTCACATTCAGACTCAGTAGGAGTTCAGATGGGGTTTCACCTCGTCAGCCTTCTTGTCGGCATCTACATGGGGACCGTTACGCACAGCTAGTGCCGCTTGCGGTCTGTGGTTAAACCCACTGCCAGCGTAGTGTCGAGTCTTTAGAGTCCCACACAGAGGGTATTCACCTCTGGGCAAAACAGAGTAGAGGTCGCATGGTTTTGCGACAGGGTTCGTTCTCATCCGCGCACTTGTGCACGTTTGGAGTCCGGACGGATTATACTGGCAGGCTCTGGTTTGAGCCAGATACTGGTATATATATTTGGGGTTGCTTTTAAATCTTGGTATTCTTGTTCCTCGGAACGAGAATGCAGGTGTGTATGCACAGTTGCTTGAGGCGGAGGATGAGGTATTTCATTAGGGTTTCGGAACGGGTGCGTATGCACAGTTGACAGTTATCATTTTCCAAACCCTAATGGATTTATGAATTATCTATTAATAATAGTAATTAAATGAGAATAATGTTATGGTTGATTTTGTTGACTTGTTGACCATGGTTGACTTGTTGACCATGGTTGAATGTTGACCACCATCATGCTTTGAAAAGTCCTCCTTGATTCATGCTTACATTTCTTTAAATGAAGCATGGTTGTGGTCATTCCAAATTGCCATCAACTATTCTCATTTTGAATTATTATTATTTAGATAATTGTTTTTCTTTTGGCATTATGGTTGCAAGAAAGAAAAACATAGCTCATTCTATCATTTAGTTTCTCTCTCCTCACTTCATCTTCTTCTTCCTCAAGCTCAAGGTGATTCCTTCTCATGTGTTGAGAATCCTTCACCTTGAAAAGAAAACAACCCCTAGACACTCTCTACTCTCTCTAGGGTTCAAGGTTTAGCAAGCCGGAAATCCTAGTTCACTCAAAGATCGAGGAAGAGCCCAAAGGATGAAGCCCTCAGGTGGATCTATCTTCGGCAAAGAGGAGGCGAGGAGGGGAAGCCATTCAAGCTACTACAAAGAACAAGAAAGAAGAACAACAACAAGAAGAGAAGGAGTTCAAGTTGAGGTATAACCACTTTGCATAGTAGTTAACTCTTCTTTGCAAGTATGCTAGTTTAGTTTAGCAAAGATCCGGTTTTTACGGTCCATGTTACAAAGTTTAGAAAAATTTTGATTTACCGTTTCCGCAACCCCGAAAGTGCCGGGAGAGGTAACGTGGACCTAACAGAATCATCTGTTTTTGATGTGACAGTCAAGGTGATTAACTTCATCAAAACAATAGATGAACCTAGTAGGAAGGATGTAGGGAGTACTGTCCTGAGATTTGGATGATATGCTCCAGATAAGAAGTGATGTTCCTATACTACAATTGGTCAAACTTTTGTTGTCACATAGTGTTTTCTCTACGTTCGATATAGATTGTATATCAGGAATTCAGATGAATAGATCTAGATTTGGGATGTTTCCCAAATCAGGTACTTAGACAATATTCTAAAAGTATTTTAGAATGGACGACGCCTGGCATGGTGGAGTACCCGCAGGTGATGGAGTCACCCTCTCTAAAGAGATGTCTTCTAGACTAATAAAGAGAGGGACTGGCATGAATGATATATCATTTACTGAAGCAATTGAGTCAATCATGTAATGTCTTATACAAAACCAGATAGATAATATATTAGGAATTCTGGTTTTAGATCTAGATTTAGAAAGTTTCCCAGTCGGGTACATAGAAAGCATTCTAAAAGTATTTTAGAATGGATGACTCCTGACGTTGTGGTGCACCTGCAAGTGATGGAGTCACCCTCTTTAAAAGGGATGTCTTCTAGACTGATGAGGATAGGGACTGACGTGAATGACATATCATTTGCTTAGGCAATTGAGTCAATCATGCAATGTCTTGTACAACGCCAGATATTGCTTTTGCACTAGCTGCAATAAGCAGATATTAATCCAATCCTGAAGAAACATTAGGAAGCAGTAATGAACATAAGTGGATGTTTTTGGTATAAGATAATGGCAGCCTACTCTGGGAGGCGGTTATCAGTTCAGGCTTTCAAGGTGACCTGGATGACACATATGCTGTCAGAATTATGAGTTTAGTCTTTTCTGAGGATCAATATATTGGATAATATTGCAATAGGGATACTATGGTAATCATGGTGCAAAATTCTGGTTATAACTCAACAGAGAATACAGCTCAAGAAGTTTGTTGGATGGAGTTGTTCATTTATGAACTTGGTCCCATCAAGTATCCAGACAAATTCTTGAGGCAGGGTATCCTCAGTTTGGAAGATTATTGATCTTCACAAAGTTGAGAAATAGAGAGATGAAGTTGGAACATTGTAGCGGATCCACTCACTGCGGCCATTTCTCGAACAAATTAAGTTTCACAAACATAATTTGCGAAACTAATTAGTAAAGAAGTTGGGTATTCGGTAGCACACGAGCTGTGGGTACGCAATACCGCAATAATTGGCCTTATGTGTAAGTGGGAGATTGTTGGATATAGTGCCCTCATGGCAATTGGTGTGATCATGAGTAGACGATTGCGATAATTGAACGAGGACCTATACAGGTATAACAATCTTACTCGAGATGATAGTATGCTATCTCGTTTGTCTTCATCATTGATGAAGCCTGTAAGATTGTTGCTTAATAACCAGTATTATGATGGCGATCATATATGTAGGAGCTGGGTTTTCCATAAGCACATTCTTAAATGTCCATGGTCATGGGAGTATCGAGACTGGGCATTGATATTCCGGAGTGGACAAGTGTATACGCTTCTAGACCCCGACAAGGGTCGGTGGCCGGTCTCGCAAGCCATTGGTGTTGTGTTACTTAAGATAGTATACATGTGCTCACTGGAGGTTAGTACACTGGACGGACTCGCTGAGAACTTCTAGATGGTATTATATCTATCGTCGGATGGAAGTTCTCAGGTGCCATGGGTACAGATTAGTCCTTTGACCTGAAGTCGTCATTTTTTTCGTATGAGTTCCCACTATACTTTGATTACTACTCTACCACGGCTTAAAGGAGTCTTGCAAATAGGTTTTAGTTGGGTATAGTCCCGAGCCATAGAGGCAGTAGTCGACTGTCAGGGATTCGTCTCTCCTGATATTAGGAGTCGATATCGCGCTGTGTTCAGTTGGTTATCGCCCTGTGTTCAGATAGTTGATCAGTAATATCTCTGTAGATGATGAGCTTGACTCAGACACGACTTATCAGGTTAGTAGGGGTCTGACGTTATCCACTCCCTAGACTCGATATGCGATACTCTATGATGAAGAGACCGGAATATACAGAGATTGTTACATTCAGGCTCAATAGGGTAAGGACGTACTTGATTGTCGATCCCCTTTCGACAAGTACCGGGTAGCCATTACGTACAGCTAGTGCCGCTCACATGCTTGTGGTTAAACCCACTGCCAGTGTATTGTCGAGTTTGTAGAGTCCCAGACAGAGGGTTTTCCCGGTTCAGACGATGGATGTAGGAGGCATACATTGGTACATGCAGGGGTCTGATTAAATACGAGTACGGGATACATGGATTCTAATTGGATGGTTAATAATACCAGCCGGCTTAGGATTAAGCCGAATTATTAAATCAGGTTTTGATTTAATAATTTATGTATGTATTTTGATACGTATATTTTAGTATTATTGTTCACTATTTATTTTCTCTCTTTGGTGCTATTCGTATATTTATACGGATACGCTTATACGTAGCGATACATATGCCGAGTGAAGTATTCCGTATTTATACAGGAATACTTTTAGAAGAAGGAAACCTCATATTTATTTTTCTATTTCGAAAAATAAAAGGAAATGAGGTGTAAAGTTAGGAGTAATGAAGCGTGGTGTTAAAGATGAAGAGAGGTATGGCTTTATTTTTAAAAAATGAAAAAATCATTTGGGTTCACTATTGATGCATAGTTGTTAAAAGAAAAGCTATTCATTTTTCTTTAGACTTGATGCTTCATTTTCTTTTTGCTTCTTGACTTGCTTCATACTCCATGGTTGCAAGTGTTAGCAAACATCATCTTCACCTCCTTCTCCTTCTTCTTCCTCTTGCTCACTTGAGCTTGAGATAAAGAGAGATAAAGTTTAGTGATATATTCCTACATCATCGACCATCCATACCTAGCAAGTTTGGATCATCGGTTAGAGCCTCCTCCGGTTTCCCTCGGGTGGATCTTCTTCGGCAAGGGTGGTCAATTTTCAAGCGCGATCCCGACGGCTATAAGCTTGGAGGGGTCTTCTGCTGGATATGTATGCCCCAGAGGCCATTATTGTATATGTATACATGTGGATGCTAGGGATATGTATGTACAGGACAATCTTGCTCGGTTATATAGTATATTATTTGAGTTGTCTTTATCTTGATATGTGTATTTGTTTCTATTCATGCTTTCCTTAGACATCACATATTACACTTACGGTCACAGAAAAGAAAGTGTAAAACTACAACAGTTGGAATCCGCAACCTCTTTAGATATCGCATGCCTAATCAAATGAATTCCTTAGACATCGCATGCCTAACAATTATAAACCCCTCATTTTAGTCTCATTATCGAAAACACTTTTCAATATCAAGTCGGGCAATTCAACAAGATTCCCGATATTTTGATCGAATGCTCGTCGCAAACTTTATTAGGCGGCCGCACCCCCGATGCCGTCGACGAAGTGCACCACGGCGGAACACCGCTGCCGCGAGCACTCGAACGGATGCTTTCGGTGACGGGGTTCTCCTACAATCACTTGGTCGGGGCTATGGGACGTGGCTATCTATTAAGTTTACCGGCGAGTATCCGCGTACACTACGCGATTGTGACGGACTTTTGATCACATCAAAATCCCGTGGCAACCGATCAACTGAGACTAAACTGCTATGTTTATAACATCCAAATCAGTTATCTCATAACTACTTGTGGATTCCGAATATTGTATCACATTCCAGATAAATAGAAAATGTTAAACTTTCCGATCGAACAGTCAAACACCCAAGTTTTCCCGAAACAGCTCAACTCATAAAATAAGTTTAAAAACATCCACTTCATGCCACAGTACCAACGGTCCAGCCGTAGAAGGGTCAAGCTAACGCCTCACATGTGGCACGCCGTACTGCCCCAAACCCTAAGGTTCAAAGGGCAGTTCAAGACGGTCACATAATCGAGTTAAGGTTTGTTGTCTTCTAGAGGGACCATCGCGTTACTTGCACTACTTAGAACGTTCTTAAACCACGGAAAAATCCAACACTTGGAAATTTTCCGGCAGGGGAAAAATTGGGTATTTATATCCGGTCGAACTTTTTAACATATTTATAAATTATCCGGAAAAACACATAGACGAAGTTAAATAAACCGATAGAATCATCGAATCCCCAAAACAACCCAGAAAATTCAACTGTTGAATGCAAATTAAAAATTCCCAGAAAATACAAGAATAAAATTAAGACATTACTGTGCAAACAGTTCTCAAGGAAGTGACCGTACGGCCGCGGAACCGCCGCACGAGCCATGCTCGTGCCGCGGTTCTGCCGCGCATTGATCGATTTAGGGGCACGTTTTGTACAGTAATTCTTAGAAAACCCTGCTTATTTTTCTGCATATTTTTAATTCACAAGATACCATAGTTTTAAAAAATGTACAGAGAGTGGTATTCGATTAGGGTTTCGGGTTCGATCGGACTTCTAACATCGTCTACATATCGCCTAAAGCTCTAGCTAGGGTCTGATACCACTGTAGGGTTCCTAGGCACACCCATGAGGTTCTATAAGTGATCAACCATGTCCAATTCAAATTTTTCTTGTGCCGAGAAACCCTAATGCTAGATCGTTACTAGAGGTAAAGGCGAAACTACAAGCAAGTTAACAACTTAACTACTAAGTAAATGGAAATACAACCTTTGTAGATCCGGTCCTCCACTTCCTTGGCTCCGTGATGACGTCCCTCCGCTACAACCGTCGGAATCCTGGACTCTCGCGGTGGTTTCATCGAAGAAAAGATCGGGCTAGATGGTTGACTTCGATGCCGAAGATGATCTACGTCTAGGCGACTCTAACTCGAGCTCCATCTTCACCAAGTCATGAAACTTGTGAAGAAAACACCCTATACTACATGGAAAGTGGTAGAGGATGAAGAAATAGGAAGTGGGTTCACTTTGGATTTGGATTTCTCACTTGGATTCATCACTTGATAATTTTCAAGCAAGCTTTCTTTTTCTTCATCAAGAAGAAGAGGAAGAAGAATAGAATGAAATATCAAAAATAGAAAATCAAGTGATATCTATCATAATCCAACCATGGGTGAAGTAAACTCATGTAGAGAATAAACTAGGGTTTAGGTAATGGTTAGGTTTAGGATAAAACAAAATGGAAGACCTTTTCAAAGATGCTTTGAAACTTCAAGAAGCTTCAAGCAAAGAAAGAAAAGAAAGCCACCATTTCATTTTAATTTTCAAAAATAAATGAAATAAAACAAATGAAAACCTAACCATTATCTAAACATGGTGTATAGCATACACACACCCAAGTTTGCATGTATCATCAAACATGATACAAACTAGTGCACAAAACTATATCATATATACAATGTGCACATCAAGTGAGAAAATCCATCTTTAAGTGAACAAATACTAGTTAATGTAAAGTAATATACCAAATATATTATTATACATTAAATCATTAAATCAACAATTGATTTAATGATCCGGTCATACTGCATATAACCGACTAATATCAAGTGTATCAATGTATCGAATCAACATTTGATTCGGTAACCCGGCTATATCACATATAACCGTCCTATGATACATATCGCGAGAATATAATACAGTATCACATACTGGTATTATTCTCGGTCCTGCACATATCTCATATGCGCTCCTATTTCATTTCGCTTGAGCCAGGAAACCTCTGTGTAGGACTCTAAAGACTCGTCAATACGCCGGCAGTAGGTGATGATCATATCAAACACCCACAAGCCGCAAGCGGTCTGCTAAACGTAACGGCCACCCGGGTATTGAGCGATCAGAAGATCAACGAGCAAGCCCGCTCACACTCCTGTGAATCCAACCAGTAACACTTATCGTACAGTCCGGTCTCGTCGTCTGATATGTCGCATATCTCGCCTAGGGGTGGTAAACGTCAGACCCCAATAGCTCGATAAGTCGTGTCGATATGAGGTCTATAACAGTTCGAGAAACTACTGGTAACACTTACCAGTAAATCTCAGCAACCCTGACCAGGGATTTCCGATTATAGCCAATCGAACACAGCGCAACATCAACTCCCTATACCGGGAGAGACGAATCCCCTCCTATCGCTCATTGCCTCCATATGATTCGGGACTGTACCCAAAAACCACCGTTTTGCATGCCCTCTTGGACGTGGTAAGGTGGAAATCAAAGCACAGTAGGAATCACACAAGACTCTATGACGATCTCGGGTCTACAGACTAACCTGTACCAGTGTCACCAGAGAACTGCCATCTGACGTAAGGTATAATACCATCTGGGAGTTCTCGGCGAGTCCGTCCAGTGTACCAAGTCTCCACTGAGCACCCGTATATAATCTCTGATGTCAAACACCAATGGATATGGGATCATCCATCGCCCATCTGTATGGGTCGAGAAGGTATACGCTAGTCTACTCTGGTATATCGATGCCCTGTCTCGATACACCCACGACTAGGGACCTTGAAGGATGTACTTATAGACTACCATGTCCCTACTAGTATGATCCGCATCATAGTCCAGGTAGTCAAGTACACATCCTAAGGGCTTTACCAACATGTAACAGAGAGACAATTAGTGTACACGTTAAGGTAAAGAGCAACCAGATAGCATACTATCATGTCGAGCAAGAAAGTCCTCCCTATATATGTCCCAGCATCCACTACAATATACATCCTATGTACAGTAATGACCTCTAGGGCATACATATAACCAACAACTCTATCAACCAGACTTGTATTATTTAATAGACTTAGAAGACCAGTATGTATATTCTTTCGACTTTAGAGTCGCGCGCTGTATTATCATGGTTTTCCACTGGTTTTCTTTCTGAGTTTTGATCCTCGCCCTTCGGCGTTGTATATTATATTGCTTACGTGGTTGATCCGCCAATTGGCGAAGACCTAGCTCCCGCTTGGGATGCCTTTATTCATTATGTATATTACGCATGTTTGTACCCGTTTGGGGCCGGTTTTTACAAAGGATACTCTGCCGAAATTTTCGGGAAAATATGATGCTGCTTTAAAATGTTTAATGCCATTTATTTTATTAAAACCACTTACTTTAAAACAAGTTCTCCTTCACTTTCTCCTTAAAATGGTTTAGATTTCTGGGCTTTTGGCTTACTTGAATTAGATGGGGTCTTATAGACTTCATATGATTCAAGTGCCAGTCACGTGCCATTTCGGATCGTGACAAAGTTGGTATCAGAGCGCTAGATTTAACCTTGGTTTGAGTCTATGTTTGACTATGTGGAGTCTAGGGCGTATATATATTCGGAACCTAGGCTTGACCTTACGGAACTTAGATTTGGTCGAGGGGGTATTAGACCCGAATTTTCGTTGTATAGGTTGACCTTGGTTGATGGAGTAGGTGACTCAAGTAGAGTGATGTACCGTGTGTATGTCCCGCGGCATACTTACGATACGCTACTCCGCTTAAGAAGCCTTAGATTGCACAGTATTCTATTCATTCATATGGTCTATCCTCATCGATATCGGTTGGTGGTTTTGTTACCATGATTGCATAGGCAGAGAGAGCTGCGGCTAGTGCGGTCAGCATGAGCTCGTCTTGGACGAGGACTGACCAGGGCAAAATTACAGTGACACACGATTGCATAGATGTGTCGTTTTATTATGGTTTTCGCGGCATGATCGTTTTGATGGATTTCTTTTAATAAAATTTCTCGAACGTGCAGATCAACACCAGAGGATTGGGCAGAGGCCGGCTAGAATGTGATGACCGTCAATGCACCATTTATTCTTGATGATTGAGGCATTGTTTAGCGTGTGGACAAATGAGCCAGCTGTTGCTACGACTGACAAGTTATCGCCCCAGATGTTTAAAGCTATTATAGCATGAGTTGTACTTAGAAATGTGATAAAAGATCGCTAGTCACCCATGGAGGAATGACTAGGACATGCGGTTCGTTTGCATAGCCCGATGCGGGGTCATCAGATTGATTGATTCCAGCTAGAGAAGACTTCACGCAGGTACGTTGAGAGTCGATAGAAACGATCGAATGTCAGAAACCCATTTTTCCAAGTTTAAGGTATTCGGAAAAACATGCAAGTAATTCTGTGGACCCTTTAGAAGAATGAAACCCTAACTCGACATAATGACCATAGGAATGCTTTTGAACCTTAGGGTTTGCGGCAGTTCCATGGTGCCATTAATGAGGCATGGGTTTGCCCTTCTACGGCTGGTCCATAGGTACTATGGCATGTACTGGATATTATTAAACTGCGCTCGAGTGCTGAGCACTCGGGGAATTATGGGACTTTGATGAATCGATCGAAAAGTTCGACGTCGTCCAGACATCATGTGATGGGTTACATTATTTGGCAGACTCTAGATATGAGTATAACCGTTATAGCGCAGTCTATACAGCTACGAAGAGACGAGTCCGAATCAGTCGACATTAGAGAAAAGTGGAGTAAGTGGTTCGTACGAGATTTCGACGAGATGACGTTCCACTCCGTTGAAATCAGAGATGTGATACGCATGCAGAGTCGTTGAATATGGATATATATCTTCTAGAAAGAGCCGTGATGAGTATGCAGCTGTTCCGGAACAAGAAATAGATTTAGTAAAGGGTGATAACTTCCGGACAGTTCAGCAGAAATGAGATTGGGAGAGACCCCGACAAGATTTTTCTGGAATACTATACGAGAAGAATTGGACCCAGGATCGGTCGTATTACGCACACCTAGTGTAACGTTTTAAAAATAAATAAATAAATAATTAAATAAATAAAATCCTTTAGGTGAATTTTCTGATAATCGGTAAAATAAACCGTATTTTCCGTAAAACTTAACTATAATTATTTTTCAATATAGATTTAAATATGCCTATTTTAACTATGTAATTGCTAGTATTTGGTATTTATTTAGTCACTTATAAATTATTAGTTTAATTAAATATTTTTCCTTAATTAATTATTTCTAATATTAATATAAGCTTTTAATTATACATTAAATTGGTGCAAATTACAAATTGCAATGGGTTAATTTTACAAAAGTGAGCCATGACATATTAGAATTAAGTTTGTTGCATACTCTTCTCTTCTTGATTGTCTTCAAAATTCTAGAGAATTCTAGGTTTTATTTAGATAAGAAAATGAATAAAAATAAATAAATTGTGAAAAGACTTAAAAGATGTAATTTGTGGTGAGTGTTCTACACATTTCTACACTCTTTTCTCACTCTCTCTCTCTCCTTCCCCACTCCTTGGCCAAAACCCCCCTTGGCTGCCCAAAATTTTTCCCACCTCATTTCCATCACAAAAATCTCCAAAAATTCATCAAAAATCCAAAATAAAACCTCACAAATTCCTAATCCAATCTCTACCCATTATCCTTTGACCTATCTAGCTTGAATTTTGAAGCAAAGTTAGAATTTTTGGGAGGCTTGGGTGCATGTTTGATCTCATGTTTATGGAGATATAATCCTAACCCTAGTATTAATTATAGGCTAATTACTTTAATTTAATGGATTTCGGTGTTTAATTATGGATCTAATTGCTAAATTAAAATTTCTAGAAAGTGGTTTGTGATCAAATTAGGGTTTTAATCATTAGGTTATGGTTTTAATGAGTAGTTTAACATGTTAATGGAATGCAAACCTAATCTAGTTACTAGTTTGCTAATTATTACTTTAAAATTGTGATAATTATGCTGTTTTGCAAACTAGGTTTTTAGAAATTGATTAAATAATTGAGATTAAAATATAATTAGGGTTTTCATGACATTATTAACATTATAAATTGTAGTTTAATACCTTAGATCATGCAAAACCTAGTTTAGTTGTTGTTTTGTGTATTGTTACTTTGAAATTATTAAAATTGGATAATGTTGCAAACTAGAATTTTGGGTTTAATGGAAATTGATGAGATTAAATTTAAATAATGGTTTGTATGATCTACTTATGATATTAAGTGAATATTATGGCCACTAGTTTTGTTAAAACATCAAGTTTCGAATTAAAACGGTTATTTGATGCTTTCTAGATTTTTGGAAATAAATCGAATTGATTTATTTTGAGATTTTGATGAGTTACAATCTATTTTATATTATAATTAGTGATTTGTGGAACCACGATTGGTACGTTTGGGTTTTTCTCGATCAATTGGCATTCGTACGCTGATGTCGAGGGTTATTTGGTTCTTTTGCATGAGCGGGTCATAGGTTTTAACCTATCCGCGTTTCGTACGCCGTTTTGGTTTTGTCCACGATTTTGGTTTACGATATTATATATGTTTGCTTATAGGTACCTCACGTGGACTTTGGACGATGAAGAGGAGGATGGCGGCATCGACTTTGGCAAGCGAGGACCAGATGAGTAGATGTATATCTACGGGAGAAGTCGGGTCAATGGCGTATAGCACCCCCGCAACTTCGTAGGATATGACGTGGTATTGAGATAGTTATATATAGATCTGTTATTGTGAGATACGTATACTGAGCAAGAAAGGTTTTAGGAGACCACAGTTCGAAAATTGTGTAAGTGGAATGATAGTGTTTTAGTCTAGTTCTTAGTCGCGAGACCCTAGAGTATAGGTTGACACACACACACACACACACGCACACACACATACACTTGGCTTGGTGTGTGTGTGTGTATATATATATATACACATATAGAAACCTACACACATTCATATATATATATATATATATATACATATATGAATGTGTGTAGGTTTCTATATGTATACACACACACACAATATATACGCGTGACATGAGAATGTTATCTGATTCTTGGAGATGAGTCGATATGATCGGGTATGATGCCGTGAGAAATTTGATATGTGACCGAGTTATGATATGAGATATGTTATGATATTATAGCGGATTGTTGGACGATGATACCATGTGATTGATGATATATATATGATAGTTGACATATGATTGAGATATGATATGAGATATTGTATGATATTTATAATGGATCGCTTGTACAATGTATACTCATATATGATAATATGTGTTGATGGCATCAGATTGCATGAGACTTTAGATCAGTAACCAGATCATGATATTGTTTAATGATGATACCATATGAATGATGATATATATTTGATAGTTGACCCGTACCCTGATTTTGGGATGTTGTACGATGGATTTTACCGTACGAGGTATATATATGATGATTGATCCGCACTCTCGACTTATGGAAGTCATACTTTGTACATGACGCTATTGAGGCTGGATCGCCGACTACTAGAGATGTCGACTCAGACTTTAGGTGGATTTTTCTTATCTTTCGACCGGTTCTTTAGTTTAGTCTCTTAGTTGGTTAGGTAGATATTAGTTTAGACTCGAGTCATACATATTTTCAAAACCAGCGAATCATGCGCATTATTTTAAAAACAGCCTGAGGGATACTACGGATTTTTCAAATGTCGTATTTTTTCTCTCTCAAAAACACCGTAGCCCCTATTTTTCTAAAAACCACGATTCGTGTTTTTTTTCAAACACAAAAACGGTATGACTCGTATTGTAGAAATGTATATTCTTCGGTATTGCGGTTATTGCTCTTTCTCTGTTATATTCATGTTATTCTCATTTCACTGCATGTCTATACATATATTTTTCTTCATTGTTATGATTTCAACTGTTAGGACACCAGCACCATTACCGATAATGCGCATGTCCACGTACACTTATTTGCCGGCTCACACACATCATCATCGGTAATTGCTATATCATGTACACTTTAGAACATATTATCTCATTAATATAATCAGCTAAATGCTAGTTACCGCATAATATTTGTGTGATTGCTTTCATGTGTTAACTTAGAAATTGCATTCTTTACATAGATACTTCAAGCATTCATGTATTCATTCATGTACTATTTTGGGGCTTTATGCTGATATTCACTGTTTACTTACTCTTGATTCTTGGATTTTGGATTTCCATGAGATTTCTGGATTTGGGGGAAAACCGCAAGAATATATATATAAACTTCTCTCTCTCTCTTTAAAATCCAAGTTGCGGTTTTCTCGTGATGTATGGGTCGTCCACCATGAGTTTTCATGTTTTCTGTTAGATTTCAAGACCCGATTCGAGGAGTGGAGGAACTGTCTTGGGTACATGGTGGGCCCGGTAGGTACCCGGGGCGAGAAAGATATTTCATAGGGATGACGATGAGCCTGGCAGGGGCACGGACTATCTACCGATAATGTCTGGCGCGGCGGATATCCGGAGGATACCGACCGTTATCGTAAGATTTGATGATTTGGGCCAATCCGGACTGACGGAGCCCGAGATATTGAGACATTGAGATATTGAGATATTGAGATTTTGTGTCGATGCTTGACACGGACTTTCTGTCGATTTCACTGATGATGTTTCAGTTTCATTATACGAGATTCATTGATGATTTTCTTATATCAGATTATTCAGAATTCATGGTGGATTTTCTTATTCATGATGCATTCATACATCAGATATATGACTTGTTACTGTTGTGACACTGACACGAGCACTGAGTATTGCACTTATGTATAGGTTCTTACCCTGTCACTACTAGATATTTAGTGTTATGTTAAGTATATTATTATGACCTAGGAGATCGTCGTGCATGCGATTTCTACTCGCAGATGTCTTCTACTCACGAGTTAGCAACTCACCCCCGTTGTGCCAAATTTTCTTACAGGTTCAGATGTACAGGTTTTCTTGGCGGCTTGCTGGCACACCATTTCGTTCAGGGTAATTTCTTGGTAGGTTGGTTCACTTATATCATGATCGCCATTGTACTTTTATTTATTTCAGTTGTATCTAGTAAGCTCCATCAACTAGACTTGTATTATTGGTAGAATTAGAAGTCCAGTTGTTTTTCTTTCGACCTTAGAGTCACGCTTGTATTATTATAGTTTTTTGGTGGATTTGGTTTTCTTTTGAGTTTTGAGCCTCGCCCTTCGGCGTTGTATATTATAGTGCATTGTGTGGTTGTTTCCGCCATTTGGCGTAGAGCTAGCTCCCGCTTGAGGATGCCTTTTTATTGCTTGTATATATTATTCTTGTTTGTACCCGTTTGGGGCCAGTTTTTACAAAAGAGACTCTGCCGAAATTTTTGAGAAAATTTGATATTGCTTTTAAACTTGTTTTCCTACACTTCTTCTTTTAAATGGTTTAGATTTCTGGGCTTCGGCTTACTTAGATTACGTTACGTCTTCAGACGTTTCGGAGTGTAAGTGCCGGTCACGTTCCGTACCTTCGAGTGGTAACACCAAGTAGGCCAGAGTTCGGCATCATCGATGAGACATGTTAAGAGTGACCATGATATTGGCCAGAGATCTTTAGAAGATGTGCCAGAGCGGAACTATTTCTGTCATCATTTTCATATTGGGCCGTTGAGCCGAAAAGTTATGTAACTTGCAATTCGCAGTGAGAGACGAGAGCCTAAGGGCACAAGGCGCCAGATGTTCATATCAGATTTTTGCATTTTTATCACGCCCAATTTTTATCACATTGCTTATCGGTAGGTACTCTTGACCCGTGTTTGCTAGTCAATTGCAAGATACATGTTCTCGGCTCTAAAAGGTGAAATTCATGGAAAAGCACGATAAAATCTGGATTACTGCCAACCACAGATAAAACACGGGTCTTCGCTCTCTATCCGTATGTTTCTGCACACCAGTTTAAGAGACAAAATAGCAAATCAATGTCATTTTCATGCACAAAGCTCAATGGCAACACAAGATCCAACATATCTACGCGGAGCTCGAGGAAATCAGGACAAAAAGATCCACATCACATCATCTTTTGATCAACAGAAATTCTGGAAAAATCGTGAAGAAATTCTGAGAAAAAACATATACCAGACTGAAGGGCACTGCAAACCAGGGGACATCACCAAATTTGAAGACACAAGCCCCCATAAAGGCCGCGGTTCCGCGGCATAAGCAAGCTTAGGCCGCGGAACCGCGGCCGTACGGCCTTATCAGCTGACGAGATTTTGAGGGTATTTTTGACATTCCATGTTTATTCTAAATGTTGCCCTAGAATTTCTGTTGCCTGCCTATAAATAATCCAGAACTTGCCAAAGCCAAGGGGTGCTTATTCTTGTATTTAGATTTAGGTTATATGTTGTTGTTCTTCTTCCTCTTCTTATCTCTTCTCCATTAAAAACTTGTAGTGAGCTTTTTTGAGTGAATGATGAATAAAAGAGTTCATTTTATTATCATGCTTGTCTTGTTCTTGTTATATTGTTAATTATATTTGCTTGTATTTTTTTTTGCTAATCTAGATGTTGTTATTTGTTGTTTGTTTCTTTCTTGTTCTCTTTTCCTTTATCCTTAAACAACCATGATGCTTACGCTTGATCCTTGCCGAGGTAAGGTCGCAAATAGCTAGTTGTAATCTTCTAACCTCTTTCTTTCTATCTTCCTCCTTTGTTTTATTTTCTTTTCCTTATAATGGGTGAGTAGTTTTCATACTTGTTAGGGTAAGATAAGGAAAGTTTGAGAGAAGGAAATCTCTCTCACTCTTTCCTTGCCCAACATCTTAAATCCGACTCCCGTTAATTGAACCACAATCCGCTCCCTACGGCATCCTATCATACATGATAGCGGTGATTCCGTAGTGAGACCGGTTGTGGTTAAATTAACCGGAGGTTAAGGATAAGAGCCAAGAACGGACGGACAAGAACCAAAAGGAAGAACTTATGCATTGGAAAGCCTAGCTTATACTCGCAAGTTCCTTTCTAGTCGTGCTAATCCCCATTGTTGCCGATTACCGTAACACCGATATTAAGAGTGGCAACGAAAGAAGTGAGCGACTCCTAACTCAAACTAACCTAATCCTAACCCTAACAAGCTCTCTTTACATATCATTTTAGCACATAGTTAATCTCAAAACAAATCTGGACAATTGGACTTAACTTGTTAAAGCACATAGAAAAAGATTCCCATCTCCCTGCGGACGATCCGTACTCAACCGGCTAGCTACAAGAGAAACCGTCTTGATTGCGGTAATAAACTTGAACACGCAAAAACCTTAACAATCAAATGGCGCCGTTGCCGGGGAGACGGTAGTTTTTTTCTTTGTGTAATTTCGGGTTAATTTGTGAATATAAATATAACCGAAAAACAAAACAAAAAAAATATACATCGTAAAAAAAACCATCTTGTTATTTTTGATTAGTTTTTGTGCAAGTGTGCAGGATAAAAAGACGGTTGAGTTCAGTGCCAAAGACGTGGGAAGTTAGACCCATATCTCACGGCTACACCGCGACGGATCAAGACGAAGCCAACAGTCTACTGTAAAAATCTGGAGCAGATACAGTGGGTAAATCAAGATTCAGGAAATTCAGACAAGCAGAGGACAACCAAAGAAGCACCGACAAGAAAAATCAAGCGCCAAGGCCAACAAACCGCCACGGAACCGCGGCATAAGCAAGCTTAGGCCGCGGAACCGCGGCCGTTTGGTGCCTTCAGGGTGCCAAATTCCCTGTGAGTCTTTCTCTTCTCTCCCCCACTCCTCTGGACTCCACTGAACTGTGTTTTCTGCAGCATTCTTTGCGCAAATTCTCTTCCCCTTCCAATAAATTGTTTTTGTGCAGGATTCATTGCGCCGCGCTAAAAAAATAAAAATTGATTGCAGTTGATTTGTTACTGCTTTGCATTTATTAATACGGACTTTAAGGGGCTGGAAACCAATCCAGATTGGGTGGGGATTTCATCACCCTTCTCAGGACCCCAGAAATCACAAAAAGCATATGCATTGACCATTGTTAATTAAAAAATACTAGACTCAGCCCTAAGGACTTCGCGCTTAATAGGACAGAGGACTAGTTACAGGCATCCGCCGTTTATCCTATCCTGACTTTGCGGTGTCTAGGCAAGTGTGTCCAAGGCAAGTGGTTACTTAATTAGGACCACTACTTACATAGTGGAGAGCCTCCCACTTACCTGGTACTTACCTGGCCGCAATTTGCGGAGAAGAGGCGGTTTGAGGTCCTATTTCTAGCCCTTTGGAACAGTTAGGAGCTGTTTAGCTGACCTAGGTGACCCTAGATCTAGATGTGATTGTGCATATCTTGTTTGTGATTGCTTGAAGCCGTAAGTCCGTACATATTTCTGTAAAGCTCTTTCTAAAAAAAAAAAAACCAAAATCTATTATAAAAACTTGCCCTTTGTCGCCAAAATCCCTTTTTTTTACCCACCACCCATCGTATTTCTCCATTGACGTTGTCTTACCCTTACCTTCTCCGCTTTGACTATACTAAACTCGTTTAGTGTATGTCTTCTTGGACTCGGAACACTAGCGCCCGCTTAGTCCGCGTTACGTTAGTCGCTACCGACTACGCGATCGACTTAGACGTCGAAACTCCGTCCACGCCTCATTCACCCTTACCTTTGCCGGCCAACTCTGACGTTGACTGGAATTCTGTTCATACATCCTCACCTTCACCATCACCAACCTCTTCTTCCGCGATGTCAGGATTTAATCCAAACATCCCTACAGCTCCCCCGGGATTGATTCGACCTCCTATGGATGCGAATAACCCACCACCACCGCCTGTCGTAGCGCCACAGTGAATCGTGCTCCAGGATCATTTCTATCCCACCCGTTCTGCACTTCCCACCTATCTTTCCCTTCCACCGGCCAATGGGGATAATTTTGAAATTAAGCCCCACTTCATTAACATGCTTCCAAAATTTCATGGGCTTGAATCTGAAGATGCCTATATCTTCATCAACAAATTTCAAAACGTTTGTGCCATGATGAAAACCGCCCAGCTGTCGGACGATGCTATATGGCTACAGGTCATTCCGTTCACTTTATGCGATCTTGCTGAAAAATGGCTTTATAGCACCGCTTCCCACTCCATAACCAGTTGGGACGAGTTTGTGAAGGCGTTTCTCAAGAAATTCTATCCGAATCATAAAACCGCAAGGATCCGTAACGAAATCAACCAATTCTCTCAGCTTCCTACTGAACCCTTCTGGAAGTGCTTTGACCGGTATAAAGACCTTCTTGTTCAGTGCCCTCACCATGGTATCGAGAAATGGCAACTTTGCCAACCTTATACGAAGGCCTGAACCCAGCAACCAAGCAGTTGTTGGAAACCATTTGTCAGGGCCACTTCCTATCGAAATCTGACAAGGAAGCGTGGCAATTCTTCGATGACCTTGCGGAACAAACGCTACAATGGGAGAGCACCAGACCGGCTTCTTCTTCTTCTACCTCCACTTCTACCGGTCAGTCTAGGGTAGGAATTCACCAACTCGATATCTCTATTGCGATGAAAGATGAAATGGCTGCAATAACGAGAAAACTTGAAGCGATAGAGAGCAAATTTTCATCTCCTACTCCTGCCCCTGTTCTTCCCCTTCGTACCATTTATGCTTGTTGTTCCGATCCTTCTCACTTGACCGAAGAGTGTCCTTACAATCCACCATCTCAAGGACAGGATCAGGTTAATGCTGCATTTCAGCAAAGACCAAGAAATGATCCATACTCTTCCACCTACAATCCCGGTTGGAGGAACCACCCCAATATCGCCTGGAATCAGAATCAGCATCAATTTCAAGGCAACAATTTCCAGAGGCCCCCTCCTCCGCAACAAAAAGCGCAACAACAAACTCAACATCAGTTTCAGCAGCCCTTCCAACCCCAACCTTTTCAAAATCAGACGAACAACTTTGCACCCAATAATTCTTTTCCTCAAAATAACTTTGTTCCGTCAAACAACGATAAGGTTTCCTCGCTAGAACGAAATCTGGAGGCGTTCGTTAAACAATCGACACAATCCACCACCAACATCCAGTCTTCTATTCAGTCCTTGGTGCAACACACTGCCGCTCACGGGCAAAGCATCAAAACCATCAAAGCCCAGATTGCACAGCTGAATGCGGCATTAAGCGAGCGAGAAAAGGGGAAGCTTCCATCTCAACCACTCCCAAATCCCGGTCATCCACATAATGTACATGTTGCTCTTGAACAACAGAACCATAATATGAGTGCCGTGACTACATTGAGATCGGGAAGGATGCTGCACAACAACATTGGCACATGGATCGACGATGACACCCCGGCCGCTTCTTCTTCTTCATCTTCTTCTTCTTCGTCTTCTCCTTCGTCTTCTGAGCCTATTCTCCATTCTTCAAAAGGCTCTTCCTCTTCTTCTGCTCTAAACGGACCCATTTCTCACTCCACGAAAACACCAGCTCTGGGATCCGTTCCAACTCCACAATCTCCTCCACAAGTATTGGATTCAACCAATTTTAAAAACGTTCCATTTCCAAACCGGTTGAAGTCCAATAAACAAAATCCACAAATGGAGAAGATTCTGGAGTTGTTTAAGCAGGTTAATATCAACATTCCCCTTTTAGATGCTGTCCAACAAGTCCCGTCCTACGCGAAAATCTTAAAGGACTTGTGCACGAAAAAGAGGAAGTCTCAGGTACCAAAGAAAGTTTTCTTGGCTAGTGCTGTGAGTGATGCTCTTACCCAATCTTTACCTCAAAAACGGAAGGACCCTGGCTGTCCTACGATTTCTATTACCATTGGGGATAAGAACATCAACCGCACACTATTAGATCTTGGTGCCAGTGTTAACCTGCTTCCGTACTCAGTATATAAGCAATTAGGTGTAGGAGAGCTGAAACCCACACACTGCACTCTCCAAATGGCCGACCGATCGATCACCCATCCTAGGGGTGAGCTAGAGGATGTGTTAATCAAGGTTGGGGACTTCATATTCCCCGTTGACTTCATTGTATTATACACACAGCCTGTAGCTAACCCCCGGAATCAAATTCCGGTGATACTCGGTCGCCCATTCTTTGCAACCTCAAATGCTGTGATCAATTGTCGAAATGGTTCAATGAACCTATCTTTTGGAAACATGACAATTGAACTCAACATTTTTAGGTTGGGGAATCAGCCCTCCGAACCTAATGCTCATATACTAGACGTTTGCTCAATCCAGGAGATCACCCCAGAAGAGTGTGAATTTGAGGAGTTTTTGTTCGATCACGATAACTTTAACGCCACTAGTGCGTTCCTCTTCGAACCTGCTGCTGTTTCTGCGCCCGACAATGACTACGAGTGTTTCACTTTCTCGAACGATCTTAGCCACTCACCACCCGAGTTTGAATCCTTCGAATTTCCGGATGAGTTACCTGAACCATCCAACTCGATCGGTTACACTCGTTTTGAACCTTTGCTGGAATCTTTTGAGTTCGAGACCGTTTCACCAATCTTGCCTTCAATCGTTTCACCTCCAACGCTCGAACTCAAGCCTTTGCCGTCTCACCTTAAGTACGCTTACTTGGGTGAAAACGAGACCCTCCCTGTTATCATCTCGGCTTCTCTAGCTCCCGAGCAAGAGAGAGCCCTTCTTGCGGTCTTGCACAGCAATAGGCAAGCTTTTGGCTGGTCCATGGCGGACATCAAGGGGATTAGTCCCCTGATCGTTGAACATCACATTCATCTGATGGATGATGCCAAACCAGCTAGGGATCCACAAAGGCGACTCAACCCAGTCATGAAGGAGGCTGTGAAAAAGGAAATCGTAAAGTGTTTGGATAGTGGTATCATTTACCCTATCTCTGATAGCCAGTGCGTTAGCCCCATTCACGTTGTCCCCAAGAAATCAGGCATAACGGTCATCACTAATGAGGCGAACGAGTTAATCCCTACTCGCACCCAAACTGGGTGGCGAGTATGCATCGATTATAGAAAACTCAACGCCGCAATGCGGAAGGACCACTTTCCGCAACCTTTCATTGACCAAATGCTTGAACGATTGGCCGGACACGAGTACTACTGCTTTCTTGATAGCTACTCCGGCTATAATCAAATTCCCATCGCCGAAAAAGACCAGGACAAGACCACATTCACTTGTCCTTTCGGCACGTTTTCATATCGTCGCATGCCCTTTGGGTTATGCAATGCGCCTGCTACCTTCCAGCGGTGTATGATGGGAATCTTCTCAGACATGGTGGAAAAATTCCTGGAGATCTTCATGGACGATTTCTCCATTTTCGGCGATTCGTTTAATGAGTGTTTGCTGCATCTCGACGCTGTCCTTACCCAATGTAAGGACAAGAACCTCACTTTGAATTGGGAGAAGTGCCACTTCATGGTGCGTGAAGGTATTGTCTTAGGACATATCATTTCGCAAAATGGCATAGAGGTTGACAAAGCGAAGATTGAGGTCATTTCCAATCTCCCTCCTCCCAGATGCGTCCGAGACATCCGAGCCATCCTTGGCCATGCCGGTTTCTATAGACGGTTCATCAAGGACTTTAGCAAGATTGCTAGGCCCTTGACTCTTCTACTGGCTAAGAACACGCCATTCGACTTCAACTCAAGCTGTGTGACTGCGTTCGAGTCATTAAAAAGCTCACTCACTTCTGCTCCCGTTCTTTCTTCACCTGACTGGACGCACCCATTTGAGATCATGTGTGATGCATCCGACTTTGCCATTGGTGCTGTCCTTGGACAACACATCAACAAGATGCCGCACGTAATCTATTATGCTAGCCGAACCCTGAACGACGCCCAACTCAACTATACAACAACTGAGAAGGAATTCTTAGCTGTTGTATTTGCTTTAGAAAAGTTCAGGCCCTACCTCATCGGCTTTCCAGTCATTGTCTACACAGACCATTCTGCTCTGCGCCATCTTTTTGCGAAGAAAGATGCAAAATCTCTGCTGATACGTTGGATCCTCTTGCTTCAAGAGTTTGACATTGTCATCAAGGACAAAAGAGGATGTGAAAACGTAGTCACCGACCATCTCTCACGACTTCCTTCTTCACCGTCGCCTCAACTTCCGATCAACGACGTTTTCCCCGATGAACAGCTCTTGACAGTATCTCGCGAACCCAGGTTTGCAGATATTGTGAATTATTTGGCCACAGGGTTATTACCGACTGAATGGTCAAGTCAGGATAGACTTCGATTCTTATCCCAAGTAAAACACTTTTAATGGGACGAACCCTATCTGTTCAAGTACTGTCCCGACCATATTATTCGTCGGTGTGTCCCTGACGATGAATTCAAGAATGTGCTGTCATTTTACCACGATCAAGCATTTGGTGGGCATTTGGGCCCCAGAAAGACAGCTGAGAAGATCTTGCAATGTGGTTTCTACTGGCCACAACTCTTCAAAGACGCTCATGACTATTGTAAGACTTGCTCCCGGTGCCAACACTTGGGCCGGATATCCCGGAAGAACGAGATGCCGCTCCAACCAATCTTGGTTGTGGAGATTTTTGACGTTTGGGGGATAGATTTCATGGGGCCGTTTCTCAGCTCTTTCGGGAACTTGTACATCCTTCTCGCTGTTGATTACGTCTCTAGGTGGATCGAGGCTGTGCCCAGCCGGACTAACGACAACAAGGTTGTCGTTAGGTTTCTTAACGAAAATATTTTCTCCCGGTTTGGGCACCCCCGAGCGATCATTAGCGACAATGGAACTCATTTCTGCAATAAGACTTTCGAGGCCTTGATGCGGAAATATTCTATTAATCATAAGCTATCTACGCCCTACCACCCCCAAACCTATGGGCAGGCCGAAGTTTCAAATCGGAAAATCAAGCAGATACTAGAGAAGAAGGTTTCCAAGAACCGTATGGATTGGTCGTTGAAACTCACTGATGGCCTTTGGGCATTTCGAACCACTTATAAGACCGATCTTAGCATATCTCCTTATCGGCTTGTGTACGGAAAGGCTTGCCACCTCCCTGTTGAAATAGAGCATCGCGCATTTTGGGCGATAAAAGAGCTGAATCTGTCTCTCGAAGATGCGGGCAGCCATCGGAAGCTGCAATTGAACGAATTAAGCGAGCTTAGGGATGAGGCTTACGATAACGCGGTTGTCATTAAAAACCGAACGAAGGTGTTTCACGATAAACACCTTTTGTGCAAAACTTTCGTACCTGGTCAACAGGTACTGGTTTACGACACCCGGCTACACTTCCATCCAGGAAAGCTCAGATCTCGCTGGAAAGGGCCTTATTTTGTGCGGAATGTGTATCCGCATGGCGCTGTGGATTTGGAGAATCCAAAGGACGGTTCATTTTTCAAAGTCAACGGACACAGACTAAAACCGTACCTTAGTGCCAAACCAACAGAGGAGCTCCTGGTCTTACAGGAGCCGGTTTACCCTGAATAATCTTCCTCTGCCTACCACCAAACTTCGGTTATCCAGCCAAGAACAGTGGACACTGTTCCAAATAAGTTTAGGGGTGTGTAGATACCTTTTTTGTATATATTTGTGGATATTCTTTTCCTTTTTTTTTTACTATTCTTCTTTTCTTTAAAAACAAAAAAAAATGTGTGTATATCTAACCGACAATTTTGACCCTTCAAATGATCTCTTCCTGCAATGACAGTGAGGACACTGTCCAGTTTAAGTTTGGGGGTACGCTCGGTACGCATTTCTAACCTTCGCATTCATATGTATATTTTGTATCTGCATACTAAAATCCATAAAAATCAAAAAAAAATTCTAAAACATAAAAACTTTTCTGTCAAGTTAGCTAGTGGGAGAACTCTGATTCAACATTTCGACGGTTTTGTTTGATAAGATAAGAATAACTAAATCTTATTTTTAGATTTTGAAAACCTGAAAGATAACTCTCCTTTGAAGTTAACTATAGCTGATATACGTCTTTACATCATACTACACGTGTCGTGAGTTTTGGAAATTAGATGACAAGTCTTTTATGTCTAAAAACTTTTAAATGGATAAATGATTTTCTGAGGATCAAATAGGTTTGTTCTGAAATAAGTAATATCAAGAATAGTTTATGAAGTAACGCGAATATGAAGGAATGTTATTGATGCCTTAATTGGAACTAATTCTGAAAAATAACCCATCTGGAACTTGATTGGAATGATTATACACCTAACCCACTAAAATACGTTTTTTATCCAAAAAAATAACTGAACTGCCGGTTATAACTCCGTTCGCATTGAATCATCATGATTTTCACGCTAAATTATCTTTTGTTTTTGGGCCTAGGTAACTTGAGTAATTAAGTCCGCTGGGGTGTCTCTACACCTAATGCCCTTAAGCCAACTAGTTTTGGTGTATTGGCCCAAAGCTCGTTAAGAAGCCTAGAAAGTCCAGTTTAAAACAAAGTCAAGCAAGTGTTCTCTCCGAGTTAAATTCCTAACGGTTCTTTGTGTGAGAATAATCTTGAAAAAAGACAGGATTTTATAAAAAATATTTCTAGCGGAGATATGAAGGTTTTATTCTATGATAAAGACTATTGCACGTTCACAGAGGTGTGTATGAAATGAAAACAAGAAAAAGGTGGAGTGAAAAATAAGACCTAGTTTCCTGTTAGGGAAGATAGAAATTCTGAAGTTGAAACTTTACTGGAAAACGAAACTTGAAAAATGCTTAACTCTTTATAAAACTTATGTGATCCTTTTAAAATTTTTAACTGGGCTTTATTGTGTGACATGATGACTTTAATCGATCCTTCTGGAACTTAACGACACTATTTGCACTGCACGTAAAGACATATAACATCGTAAGTTAAATAAGAAGCGAGGTGTGAAAAATAAAGGTTCGATAGTCTAGACTTAGGATAATAGAATTTTTATTTTCTGAAACAAAACTTTAGGGTTTGAATCATAGTTATTTTGCAAAACTAGCTTGACCGGATTTTGTGGGTAGTATCTGCTGAAAACCCTCGGGAGACAACACTCCTCCTACTAGGGACACCGAGAGGTTTAACGGCTTGTTGCACATGCTCAGTGCAATCGCGTTCCCTGCGAAAGTGAGGTTAGGAATTTTTGTGAATAAATTGGTTTTGCTCGGGACGAGCAAATGATAAGTTTGGGGGTATTTGTTCATATTAGATTTTTGCATTTTTATACCGTCCAATTTTTATCACATTGCTTATCGGTAGGTACTCTTGAGCCGTGTTTGCTACTCAATTGCAGGATACATGTTCTCGGCTCTAAACGGTGAAATTCATGGAAAAGCATGAAAAAATCCAGATTACTGCCAACTACAGATAAAACACGGGTCTCCGCTCTCTATCCGTATGTTGTTGCACACCAGTTTAAGAGACAAAATGGCAAATCAATGTCATTTTCATGCACAAAGCTCAATGGCAACACAAGATCCAACATATCTACGCGGAGCTCGAGGAAATCATGACAAAAAGATCCACATCACATCACCTTTTGATCAACAGAAATTCTGGAAAAATCGTGAAGAAATTCTGAGAAAAAACATATACCAGACTGAAGGGCACTGCAAACCAGGAGACATCACCAAATTTGAAGACACAAGCCCCCATTAAGGCCGCGGTTCCGCGGCATAAGCAAGCTTAGGCCGCGGAACCGCGGCCGTACGGCCTTGTCAGCTGACGAGATTTTGAGGGTATTTTTGACATTCCATGTTTATTCTAAATGTTGCCCTAGAATTTCTGTTGCCTGCCTATAAATAGTTAAGAACTTGCCAAAGCTAAGGGGTGCTTATTCTTGTATTTAGATTTAGGTTATATGTTGTTGTTCTTCTTCCTCTTCTCATCTCTTCTCCATTAAAAACTTGTATGAGCTTTTGTGAGTGAAGGATGAATAAAGGAGTTCATTTTATTATCATACTTGTCTTGTTCTTGTTATATTGTTAATTATATTTGCTTGTATTTTTCTTTTGCTAATCTAGTTGTTGTTATTTGTTGTTTGTTTCTTTCTTGTTCTCTTTTCCTTTATCCTTAAATAACCATGATGCTTACGCTTGATCCTTGCCGAGGTGAGGTCGCAAATAGGTAGTTGTAATCTTCTAACCTCTTTCTTTCTATCTTCCTCATTTGTTTTATTTTCTTTTCCTTATAATGGGTGAGTAGTTTTCATACTTGTTAGGGTAGGATAAGGAAAGTTTGAGAGAAGGAAATCTCTCTCACTCTTTCCTTGCCTAATATCTTAAATCGGACTCCCGTTAATTGAACCACAATCTGCTCCCTACGGCACCCTATCCTACATGATAGCGGTGATTCTGTAGTGAGACCGGTTGTGGTTAAATTAACCGGAGGTTAAGGATAAGAGCCAAGAACGGACGGACAAGCACCAAAAGGAAGAACTTATGCGTTAGAAAGCCTAGCTTATACTCGCAAGTTCCTTCCTAGTCGTGCTAATCCCCGTTGTTGCCGATTACCGTAACACCGATATTAAGAGTGGCAACGAAAGAAGTGAGCGACTCCTAACTCAAACTAACCTAATCCTAACCCTAACAAGCTCTCTTTACATATCATTTTAGCACATAGTTAATCTCAAAACAAATCTGGACAATTGGACTTAACACGTTAAAGCACATAGAAAAAGATTCCTATCTCCCTGCGGACGACCCGTACTCAACCGGCTAGCTACAAGCGAAACCGTCTTGATTGTGGTAATAAACTTGAACACGCAAAAACTCTAACAATCACCAGACCATGAAAAAGAAGCAAGTCGATATCTTGCTCTGCTAGTTTTGCATGCACCGACACCTTCTCGACTTTGAAGGAAGGAAATATCGACGACAGTATTGATGATTTGTGATTTGGTGATTCGAATATCACGTATCCGTCATTTTGAATTCCGGTATTTTGGGCAATTTATTTGCACGATTGAGATTTTGTGCACCACAGTTGCACTCGACTTCGATTTGATATCATTCGAGATGTTTGATTTTGATTTCATGCCTATGGTATGTATGTGATTTGACTTGTGCCTTTGGTGTAGTTTCCATGCACTTTTAGTATTTTGATTCGATTTGTGCATGCTGATGCACATGATTGTGAGATTATATACCATGGTATACCTGCTTTGGATTGAGATTTGTTATATACCGTCGATTTCGATTGTGATATTCGATATTGTTTTCATGCACCTTGTGCACTTGATTTGGATTCTTGCGCATACTTGACGCGCTTGATGCGATTTTGGTGCACACCAGATGCACTAAATCGGGATTCTTGGTGCATATCAGATGCACCTGATGTTGTTGTCAGGCACACTCGTTGCCCTTGACAGGTGTTTCGTGCACACCCGTTGAACTTAGATTTTGTTTCTGTGCACAGGTATGGCACATTCATTGATTTCGATTTCTGTGCGCACCAGATGCACGTTGCATTATTTACATATGCTATTGAGTGTGATTTCCTTGGAGCAGTACGTTTTTATGATATTTACTATTTGGTTTAGTAACAGAGTAGGACTAGTCAGAGGACAGTACCTGAGTATGTTGTTGCATGCATCGATAGTTATCGAAGGGATTTCCAAAGAGGAGCTATAGTCTCAATATTTTTCCTATGTGTCTGAGCTGACACGAAACATTTTATGAAGAAAACCCTTCTAAAATTATTTTAAAGAAACGGCGGGACGTGTATGTTAAATAAAGGATATATATATATATATATATATATATATAGTTATTTTCCTACAATAAACATCCGCTACTTGTGCCGTGATATGCGCATTGCACAGTATTTGAAAAAGGTTTGGCATGCATTTCTTTCAGATGTTTTGATGAATTTACAACGATGCGTACATGTATAGTTTTGATGTATATCATGTTGGTTTTCATATTGGAATTTGACATTGGTGTTTTCACCATAACTCCGATGATTACGGGATGCTTGACGGAGTTTTGATTTTGAATTGTATACTCATTTCCATGCGCATGCATTGCTCTACGATGTGTTTTATGTATTTATGATTTCGGAGCCCCGACAACTTGATCATTTTCTTGAAATGTTTTAGTATTTGAGGGGTATAAATTTAAATTCAGGGACCGAATCTATTTAAGCGGGGAAGACTGTAACATTTCAGAGAAATAAAATATTATTTTTGGAAATTTAGATAATTAAATAAAAATTATTACGGATATTTTAATGGGTGGAGATTAGTTTTAAAGGTTATGGTATAATTAAATACCGATAAATTGGGAAATATTTGAAACTTTATGTTAATTATTGTTTTTGAAAGAGATTATAAGAATGGAGCATTCTTAGAATTTTTATATAATTAATTTTATTCTATGTTAATGCTAAAATCGATTAATAATCACTAATTATGCATTAAGCGTGATTATGCACATGACATGCACAATGTCATATTGCTAACACTTGATACATTTTATTCTACCATGGCTTTAATTCTCCATTTTTCCTATATGCATGGTTTTTGAATTTTGGTTAAAGAAAAGAAAAGAAAAGAAAAAGGAAAATATTAAAGAAATGGGTATGGACAAGAGAGAGAAGAGAGAGAGAGTGGTGAGGGCTTATTTGACTAAGGCTCCCATTTGTTTTCCCTTCATTTCCCTTCACCATTTTCTTCTACTTCTTCGTGCATGGTTGCGCTCCTCCTTCCACCACCTGCACCACCTCACTTCACCCCCAAAAACACCTCAAAATACCTCATTCCTTTCATTAAAAGAGTGCACAAGCTCACTACAAGCATGGAGAACCAAGAAAGTTAGGATTTTGAGCTCTAGGGGATTCAAGAGATGCCTAAAAAGGTAATTGTTTCACCCTTAGCTTAGTAATTAAGTTTATATAACTTCTAATTTAGTTTAGAATTGAATTAGTGAGGTTTAGTGGTGTTTGGAAATTTCTAGAGGAGGTTTAAGGAATTTTGAGTTGAGATGGTGAAATTGAAGTGTAATTGATGACTAAAACCCTTTTTAGTGTTAATACCCTGCACCAAATAAATTCTAGAACCCAAGACTTGAACTTTAGAAACTTCTGTATCGGTTTTGTAAGATTTTGAGGACTACAGGATATCTGGAGCAATCCGAGACCTTTTCAGGAAAAACTAGCAACCCTATTGACCAAGAATTAACAGTAGGAGACCACCCTAGGAATACGAGGTCGTTTCACCATAGAAAACCGAGCTCACCGGTTTTAGGGGGTATGTCGCTGGGTCATCTGTGGGATTTGGTGTTGGAATTGGTTCTGTAGCTCATATACCCCTTATAAAACACCCCAGTACTGTTTGTTCATCCCTATTTCACCTGAACTAAAATCTGGAGCAAGTTTTCACGAGTTGCTGTATTGTTTTTATAACTTCCATGACATGAAGTTTTGATATTTGGTTTTATATCGATCACTTGACGTTTGTACGTCGACATCGGGTGTTGTTTGGTGGATTTGCGTGAGTAGACCATAGGTTTTAACCTATGTGCGATTCACATGTCGTTTTGGTTTTGAATTGGATATTTTGATGTGATATGATATATGTGAATTGTAGATACCCTCACATGGACTTCGGACGATGAAGAAGAGGATGACGACATCGACTTTGGCAAGTAAGGATCAATGTGAGTAAATATATATCTACAGGGGTAGTCGGGTGGATGGCGTTTAGCACCCCCGCAGTTTCGTAGTGTAGCACATGAATGCATTATGAGATATATATATATATATATATATATATATATATATACTTATGTGTTTTATGAGATGTGTATACTTAGCAAGAAATGCTTAGGTGACTTTGGGTTAGTTTTAGCGTAATTGTAGGAAAATACTTTTAGTTTAGTTTCTTAGTCGCGAAACCCTAGAGTAATGATTTGCACACACGCACACACACTCGCATACATTTGATTTTCTTGTACGTATATGGGGATATATATATATATATACACACATATATGTATGTGAGTATGTATGTATGTATGTATATAAATATATATATATATATATATATATATATATATATATATTTACGTATACACATTTGATGAGGATAGTATACGATACTTGGAGATGAGTCGATGTGATTGGGCATGATGCCATGAGATCGGTGATGTGATTTGGGCCGTGTGGTGAGACACGATATGATATTATAGCGGATCGTTGGATGATGTGTTTCCATACATACACGGATATATATATACATACATATATACATATATATATATCTTGATGGTATCGGAATGTACTATACTTTAGATCGGTACCCCTAATTCAGAATATGATGATAATGATACCGGATAAGTAATTTGTTAAATGTGATATTGACCCGTACCCCGAATTAGGATGCCGTACGATGGATTTTACTATACGATGTATAAATATGATGATTAATCCGCACTCTCGACTCGAGGATGTCGTATTATATATTTTATCGTACGTGACGCTATTGAAGCGGGATTACCGACTACTAGATATATCGACTCGGACTTAGGTGGATTTCCTTACCCCTTTGGTTAGTCTCTTAGCATGTCCTATTGTTTACTTAGTAGATGTTAAATGTGATATTGACCCGTACCCCGAATTGGGATGCCGTACGATGGATTTTACTATACGATGTATAAATATGATGATTAATCCGCACTCTTGACTCGAGGATGTCGTATTATATATTTTATCGTACGTGACGCTATTGAAGAGGGATCACCGACTACTAGATATATCGACTCGGACTTAGGTGGATTTCCTTACCCCTTTGGTTAGTCTCTTAGCATGTCCTATTGTTTACTTAGTAGATGTTAGATCTGGGCTCGAGTGATACTTATTTCCAAAATTAACGAATCGTGAGTATTTTAAAGACAGGCCAAGGGATACTGCGGGTATTTCAAAGGACGTACATTTTCTTCAAAACATCGTAGCCCCTATTTTCTAAAATCCACGATTCATGCTATTTCAAATGCAAAAATTGTATTACTCGTATATATAAATGTTCCTTGTTATATGTTGCGTTTACTTTTCATTTTCTGTATATTCTTGCTGTTCGCATCGCATTGCATGCTTAAATGTGTTTTCATTAGTTATTATGAAACCATGCTGTCAGGACACCAGCACCATTACCGATGATGCGTATTGATTGATGTTAAAAAGTGTTTGTAGAATAACCGCAATCAATAACGGTGTCGCTTGTAGCTAGCCGAGATGAGTACGGGTCATCCACAGGGATGCGTGGAACTTTTAATCTTACTTTAGACGAGTTGAATAAAATAAAAGTAGAAAGGAGAATAGTTTATTTAAGATCTAAATTAATTACGGATGTAAATTATATAAGAAAAAGGCTTGTAGGGTTCGTTTAGATTTAGCATTCATGGATAATTAATTAAAGATTACTCCTTTTATCCTTTAATAGATTTAAAACTAGATCGACGGTGATGCATGTAGATTTAGGGTTTTCGGAGGGAATAGGGTTGCCACTCTTAACCCCTATCTTTACATGGATCTCCGTTTATGTCTAGCCTTTTCCAAAACAATTTTTAATCTAATCTCAAATCACGGTCGTGACTACCAATGAATTGATAGAGTGCCCGATTAAGATGTTAACAATTCTTTTGATAAAGTTTATAAATTTTATAGGACGTAAAAAGAGTTAAAAGATTTTAATCATCTATTGATCTAGCCTAATCCTACGAACCCTAACAAGCGGAGAATTACTCGCGCATGTTGGGAGTAGAAGAAGAAAGGATAGTTAAAGAAATTATAATGCAGAAATAATACAGAAAATAAATAATTAAACAAAATGATCTACCTTTATTAATCAACTCATAAGTACAAATCCTACGAATTTATATTACAAGAGGAAGAAGTTGCTCTCGATCTCTGCCCCGTAGGAAGTAGAAGCTCCGTCGATTTTCACGTCGCCCTATCACGTCGAATCATGGACCTGTTGTGGATCACTTGTTTTTTGACGGTGATTTTCTTTGTGGTAAAGGTGATGAGTTTTAATTTTAGCCATCGGTCTTTCATATAGCCTTCAAATTAGAAATCCTAGATCTCATAGGTTTAGACTTGCCATAAAGATCCACTTTCCAAATTTTCAGATCTTATGATTTTATTGGCAGATTTTTGATCCTGTCATTTTGAATATCTTGATCTCTTGACCTGAGCTAAATCTGCACAAAATCTCCATGATTAATGTTAGTAATATTTATTAAATTAAAGAGAGTATCTTAATTACTTTATATGGTAATAAATTTTTAAGAAACAGATTAAGAATATTTAATATGCTATTCACTTTATATGGTAATAAATCATTAAGAAACATGATTAAGAATATTTGCTATGCTATGCATATTTTAATTACTAATATATTATGCATATATTTTGAAATATTATTCTAACCATTTGTATGATATTATATGTTTTAAGAATTGTGATTAGAATATTTGATATGATATGCATATTTTCAATTACCAAAATATTATATAAATATAAAATGTATATATTTTCCTTCATAATGTTAATTATAATATATAAACATATGGTAAATAGTATTTTGCAGATAAATCCAAATATGTTCTATATTTATAATAAACACCTTTAAATATTTAAGAAATATAAGGAAAATAATCATACCAAAGTGCAATATTTTCAACTGAACAAATCCCCCCAAACTTAACTTTGATCGTCCCGAGCAAACTAGTTATTTAAGAGAAGAAGAAAAAGAAAAAGAAAAAGAAAAATCTAAGTAGCACACTTTCGTAGCCAAACACGATTATACTGAGCACGTGCAACAAGCCGAAACCTCTAGGTGTCCCTAGTAGGAGGAGTGTTGTCTCCTGAGGGTTTTCAGCGGATTACACCCACAAAATCCCATAATAAAAGGAAGATGGTGAAAGTCACATACAAAGTTATGAATTATGAAAAAAAGAACTTGAAAATACGAGTTTCCAACTATACTAACTTTTCAGTTGCCATGAGCCCTATCTTAATGGTCGTGAAAAGATGTTAGAAATTACATCATCCCTCAATAAAACATCGCCTTTATTCTTCCTCCCTATCTTTTATCCAAATATCGATTATATACCCCCAACGTGTGTGTAAAGGACATCCCTACACTTAGAGAATTCAATTCAAGCTATCATACTCTTGTCCATATTCCACAGTACTTTATAGTTGGTGAATATTTTCGATAAAATTGCTCACACATTCTTCATGCGACCATTAATACTTCTTGAGATACTAACCAACCGATTACAAAATGTGCTCGCGCATTTAGGCATAATTCCTCGTTTCGCAACACCTAAGGCTTAGCATTGACTCCCAAACCAGTTAGTCTAAGGCACTAGGTGATAAAGCACCCTCGCTATATTTTTTTTATGCTGCCTTAAGCAATTACAAAACCAGTGTTCATTTTTTTTCTTTCTTCACCACTTATACTTTTTTTTATTTTCCTTCATACTAAGGTTTTTAGACAAGAGCATTTCAAGGTATGTTCTACTATCCCAAGTTTCAAAATGTGCGTAAGTGCGTATAGTAGGGTATCAACATTCATATATTTGGCCTCAAGAATAGGGACTATTTTTCAGACTTATTTTTATCCTCAGATTTAGTAATTTCCTTCATCTTACTAACTCTTGGGACAACGGCTCATAACTACTTATTACTAGTTTCGTTTAAGAAGACATCTAACTTTCTTGCTTTTCTCAAACTATTTCTATCTTTCATATGTAAATTTTCACTTTCAAACTTTCATTATCAATTTATTTTGTGCTTATATATCGTATAATGCAAAATAACACGTAAATAAGCAAAAACCTCCCCCAAACCTGTTTGCAGCAGTGTCCTCACTGTTTTCATCTTTTAAATCTTAAAATCTGTAGACTTGGAAATAAAAGTTATCAAAGGGGAAAAGAAATAATGAAAGTGAAATTCTCCCCCAAATTTAATTTTTTGGCTCGTAATTTTGCAAAAATTTTCTTTCAAGAGCCAAAATATCCCCCCCCCAAACTTGAGTAAAATAGTATTAAGTATTTAGAATTATAGGCGGGTTAAAGTTATTGGTCAAAGTAAAGCCTTACAAAGATCAAAAGTAAACACCAACCATTCAAAAAATTTATCGATGAAGCACCAAGGTTGGTGTAAGAATATGTCGTCTATTGACGTGAAGAAGTGGGGAGGAGATAAGAGGTGTAAGGGAAAAGGTGTACGTCTCTGTTTGTAGAGACGAAACAATGATGATGTATTACTCGCATTCTCATTTTTGATAAGAAGAAGATGTGGCGGTTCAACTTTTTTGGGTTGGGGTTGATTCATCACAACGCCCATGTCTTCTAAGAATGCGTGTTCTTTAGCGAAGATTTTTTCAAAACTTTCATCGATATCCCGAATAATAATCTCATCGGAAAGAATGAGATGATACTCAGACTCCATAAATGGTTCACATTTAGCGTTAGATGTTGACCCGGACAACAACGTAATAGAGGAGTCGAGATCAGTATTGTGAAGCTCTTCAATTTCACTGCTGTCGGAATCTATTGTTTTGATAGAACACACATGAGCATAGGTTTCGGAGGGTTCACTTCCCAACTTGTAAATGTTAAGCTCAATTGACATCTTCCCGAAAGATAGGTTCACAGAGCTGTTTCGACAATTGATTATTGCATTGGAAGTAGCAAGAAAATGCCAACCTAAAAACACCGGAATTTTGTTTCATGGGTTCGTTACAGGTTGTGTATCTATAACGATAAAGTCCATAGGAAATATAAATTCCCCAACTTTGATTAACACATCCTCTAGCTCACCCCTAGGGTGGGTGATAGATCGATCGTCCATCTGAAGAGTGCAGTGTGCCGGTTTTAACTCTCCGATCCCTAATTGCTCATATACAGAATACGGAAGCAAGTTAACACTAGCACCTAAATCGATTAGAGCACGATTGATATTTTTACCCCCAATAGAAATAGAAATTGTAGGACTTCCAGGGTCCTTTTGTTTCTTGGGTAGTTGTTGTGTAAAAGCAGTGCTCACATTACTCGCAAGGAAAACTTTTTTAGGCATTTGAACTTTTCTCTTCCTAGTGCACATGTCCTTTACGATTTTCGCATAAGACGGAACTTGTTGAATAGCATCTAGGAGAGGAATGTCCATGTTAACTTGATTAAACATTTCCACAATCTTCTCCATTTGTGGGTTAGGTTTGTTGGCTCTCAATCTGTTTGGAAATGGAGCATTATCAATAAGTTTTGGGTCCAACATTTGTGGAGAAGTTTGTGGGGAAGGATTCGATCCCAGAATTGGAGTGGGAATCATTTTAGGGAGACTCGGCGGAGGGTTCGAACCTAGTGGGAAAAGCAGAATAGGCTTGGAAGTAGGTGGGAGACTAGACGAATTAGGGGAAGAAGTAGAAGCCAGGGTATCATTGGTATCACTAACATCATCAACATGTTCACCCACTCGGTTATCCAGCACTCTTCCCGATCTCAACGTAGTAACGACACTCACATTATGATTTTGTGAGTGCCCAGGATTCGGTAGGGGTTGAGATGGGAGTTTCCCTTTTTCTCTTACACTCATCGCGGCATTCAACTGTGCAATTTGGGCTTCTATTGATTTAATACTCTCACCGTGGGAGCCGGAGTCTTTCTTTATGGTATCAATAGAAGACCTCATATCATCCGACATTTGGATAGAATGTTTCATAAACAAATCTAAAGTTTGTGCGAGTGAAGAGGAGTTATCGGTACCGGTCGTTTGGAAAGAATTATTAGAAGGTACAGAATTGTTGACCGGATTTTGAAAATTTTGTGATTGAAAGGGGTGCTGACTCTGTTGCGGTGGTTGCTGTTGCTGTGGAGGAGGTCTTTGGTAATTTCTTTGGAACTGGTTTTGATTTTTAGTTTGGTTTTGGTTCCAAGAAAAGTTAGGATGATTTCTCCACCCCTGATTGTATATGGAAGAATAAGGATCGTTTTTAGGTCGCTGCTGAAAAGTAGCATTGGTGTGTTCTTGACCTCGAAACGGTACATTCATAGGATATTCTTCCATCAAATGTGATGGGTTGGAACAGCAACCACATATGGTTTTGGGAAGCGTAACCTGGTTTAAGGAGACTGATGAGAATTTTCTCTCTATAGCGTCGAGTTTCTTTTGTATTCCTGCCATTTCAGCTTTTACTGCGATGGAAATATCGAGCTGATGGATACCTCTCCTAGATGAAGGTGGTCTAACGCTTTCCCATTGCAAAGTGTTTTCAGCAAGATCTTCCAGGTATTTCTAGGCTTCACCATCGTCTTTGGACATGAAATTGCATTGACACGGGGTTTCAAGCATCTGCTTTGTTGCTGGATTAATGCCCTCATATATAATTCGGCACAAATCCTATCTCTTTATTCCATGATGAGGATATTGGACAAGCAGATCCTTGAACCGTTCAAAGCATTTCTAAAATGGTTCATTGGGAAGCTGGGTAAGCTGGTTGATTTCGCTCCGAACATGGGCGGTCTTATGATTGGGGTAAAATTTCTTAAGGAATGCTATCATGAATTCGTCCCAATTGGTAATAGAGTGTGCGACAGTGTTATAAAGCCATTTTTCTGCTAAGTCGCACAAGGTGAAAGGGAGAAGACGCAAGCGCATAGCATCCACAGGAAGTTGTGATGTACCCATCATTGTGCATACGTTTTCGAATTTAGTGATAAAACGTACGCGTCTTCAGACTCGAGCCCGTGAAATTTGGGTAATAGGTTGATGAAGTAGGATTTAATTTCAAAATTACCCCCGTTGGCTGATGGAATGTATAGACAAGTAGAAAGGGGACCACTTATAGGATAGCATCTCTCTTGGAGAGAGATGCGCGGTAGGTTCTGCACACCTGCAGGTGGTGGCAAAGTGGTATCGTTCATTCCCGATGGAGATCCTTCCATTTCGGGAGATGTCATGGGTGGAGGGAAAAAAGTGGATGAAGAAGCACCGACTTCGGAGTCGATAGCCGAAACACGGACAAGACGGGCACTAGAATCCCGTGTCCAGCCAAGCATGCGCTAAGCGGGTTTAGCGCAAGTGGCAGCGTGTGTGTTATTTAAAAATTGGTTTGTTTTGAAAAATGTCGGACTTAAGACAAATCACAAAAAAATGCACAATCAACCCTAGAACTAAGGTCACCTAGGTAAAATCACTAGACCGCTCCTAGACTTCCAAAGGACAAGCCGCAGGATCAATCCTCTACCACCTCTTTACTACTCTTGTGGCAAGGTAAGTGCCAGGTAAGTGGGAGGTATCCGCTATAAGAATCAGCGAAAATAGCGGACCTAATTAAGTAACCACTTACCTTAGACACACTTGCCTAGACACCACAAAAGTAATGCGGATAAGCGATAGATTACCCACGACCTTCCTTTGTCCTATTTGAGCGCGATGGTCCTTAGAGACTTGTCTAGATATTTTTTAATTAATGTAAGGTTGATGCGGGTGCTCGTTTTGTGATTTGTGGGGCTTAGGAAGGGTGATTAAATCCCACATAATCTGAATTTTGGTCTTGCCCCTTAAAGTCCGTATTAAAATATGCAAAAACAAACCAAAAAACAACACTTTGCAAAAAGATTTTTGAGCGGCGATATTTTACAAAGAATCCTGCAGAAAATATATTATTGGATTTTTCAGAGGAGAGAGAAAGATATAGAAAAGATGCCAGAGAAGTTTTCAGTCCTAGATCCCCAAATGAACCGCGGATCCACCGCCAATCTGCTCTTTGTGCCGCGTTTCCGCCACCAATCTGAAGGATCTTTTGAAGATTTTTTCTACGTGGCCTCCCTTGTACCTCTGGATCTTGATGAATGTCTCTGAATCTCTGTTTCCTCAAATCTGTGACTCTAGATCTCCTTGCAAAATTCACACAACAATCGTTAAATACACAATTTGCAGTTTTGTTTATTTTATGATGTATATCGAATTTCAACCCGAATAGTAAGAAAAGAAAATTACGCACGTATCCCCGGCAACGACACCATTTGATTGATGTGAAAATGTGTTTGTAGAATAACCGCAATCAATAATGGTGTCGCTTATAGCTAGCCGAGATGAGTACGGGTCGTCCGCAGGGATGCGTGGAACTTTTAATCTTATATTAGACACGTTGAATAAAATAAAACAAGAAAGGAGAATAGTTTATTTAAGATCTAAATTAATTACGGATGTAAATTATATAAGAAAAAGAATTGTAGGGTTCGTTAAGATTTAGCAGTCATGGATGATTAATTAAAGATTACACCTTTTATCTTTTAATAGATTTAAAACTAGATCGACGGTGATGCATGTAGATTTAGGGTTTTCGGAGGGAATAGGGTTCCCACTCTTAACCCCTATCTTTACATGGATATCCGTTCATGTCTAGCCTTTACCAAAACAATTGTTAATCTAATCTCAAATCGGGGGTGTGACTACCAATGAATTGATAGCGCGCCCGATTAGGATGTTAACAATTCTTTTGATAAAGTTTATAAACTTTATAGGACGTAAAAATAGTTAAAAGATTTTAATCATCCATTAATCTAGCCTAATCCTACGAACCCTAACAAGCGGAGAATTACTCGCGCATGTTGAGAATAGAAGAAGAAAGGATAGTTAAATAAATCATAATGTAGAAATAATATATAAAATAAATAATTAAATAAAATGATCTAACTTTATTAATCAACTTCACAAGTACAAATCCTATGAATTTAGATTACAAGAGGAAGAAGTTGCTCTCGATCTCTGCCCCGTAGGAAGTAGATGCTCTGTCGATTTTCACGTCGCCCTATCACATCGAATCATCGACCTGTCGTGGATCACTTGTTCTTTGACGGTGATTTGCTTTGTGGTAAAGGTGATGAGTTTTAATTTTAGCCATCGGTCCTTTATATAGCCTTCAAATTAGAAATTCTAGATCTTATAGGTTTAGACTTGCCATAAAGATCCACTTTCCAAATTTTCAGATCCTATGATTTTATTGGCAGATTTTTGATCCTGTCATTTTGAATATCTTAATCTCTTGATCTGAGCTAAATCTGCACAAAATCTCCATGAATAATGTTAGTAATATTTATTAAATTAAAGAGAGTATCTTAATTACTTTATATGGTAATAAATCTTTAAGAAACTGATTAAGAATATTTAATATGCTATTCACTTTATATGGTAATAAATCCTTAAGAAACATGATTAAGAATATTTGATATGCTATGCATATTTTAATTACTAAAATATTATGTATATATTTTGAAATATTATTCTAATCATATGTATGATATTATTTTTTTGAAGAATCGTGATTAGAATATTTGATATGATATGCATATTTTCAATTACCAAAATATTATACAAATATAAAATGCATATATTTTCCTTCATAATGTTAATTATAGTATATAAACATATGGTAAATAGTATTTTGCAGATAAATCCAAATATGTTCTATATTTATAATAAACACATTTAAATATTTAAGAAATGTAAGGAAAATATTAATACCAAATTTCAATATTTTGAACTGAATACGAATGCTCCATGTACACTTGCTTGCCGGCTCACACATATCATCATCGGTAATTGCCATGACACATACACTATAGAAGTATTATTTCATTGACATAACTTGCTAGCTGATAATTCCAATATGTTATTACTTTTATATGCTACTTTAATTTTTGCATTCCTTACTTGATATTAGATGCATTCATATATTCATTTGTCATGCATTATTATGGAGCTTTATGCCAGTAATTCACTGTTATTTACTCTTGAGATTGGGATTTCGGATTCCCATGAGATTTCTTGATTTGGAGAAACCGCAAAGATTTTATAAACTTATTATCATTTTAAAGATAGAAAATTGTGGTTTTCTCGTGATATGAATTGAGAGGTGTCCACCATGAGTTTTCTCGGCTCTTGAGCGGTATCATACACCCGATTTGAGGAGGAGGATGAACCGTCTGTGGGTGCATGGTAGACCCGGTGTGGTACCCCGGGGCAAGATGGTCGCAGATGATGGCGTTGAGCCTGGCAGGGGATCACTACCGACCGGTTATTACGACGTGGAGGATATCCGGAGGATACCGACGTAGTCTTAAGATTTGATGATATAGGCCAGTCCAGATTGCCGGAGCCTGAGGTATTGAGATTTGATGATATGGCCATTCCGGATTGCCGGAGCACGAGATATTGAGATATCGAGATATATATTTTGTGTCGATGCTTGACACTGATTCTCTGTTGATTTCATTGATGATACTTCGATTTTTATACAGAAATCTCACTGAGATATGAAAACAGTTTTCTCATTCAGTTGCATTATGTTTTCATGCATTCATACATCATATATGTATTATGTTGCTACCTGAGGCACTGACACGAGCACTTGACATTACACTTATGTATAGATGTTTACCCTTGCCATTATTTAGATGCTTTTGGTTATATATTGAGGAAATATTATTGTATGACCTATGATAGAGTCATACATGCTATTTTTTCTCGGTGATTTTTTCTACTCACGAGTTGACAACTCACCCCCGTTGTGCCACAGTTTCTTGCAGGCTTGCTGTACAGGTTTCCTTGCGGCTTGCTGGCACACTGCTTCCTTCTGGGTGATTGTTTTGGTAGGTGGAGTCACTTCCATCGTGACCACCGTTGCACTTTTATTTATTCAGTTGTATCTAGTAAACTCCATCAACCAGACTTGTATTACTTAATAGACTTAGAAGACCAGTATGTATATTCTTTCGACCTTAGAGTCGCGTGCTGTATTATCATGGTTTTCCACTGGTTTTCTTTCCTAGTTTTGATCCTCGCCCTTCGGCGTTGTATATTATATTGCTTGCGTGGTTGATCTGCTAATTGGCGAAGAGCTAGCTCCCGCTTGGGGATTCCTTTATTCATTATATATATTACACATGTATGTACCCGTTTGGGGCCAATTTTTACAAAGGAGACTTTGCTGAAATTTTCGGGAAAATATGATGTTGCTTTAAAATGTTTAATGCCATTTATTTTATTAAAACCATTTACTTTAAAGAAAGTTCTCCTTCACTTTCTCCTTAAAATGGTTTAGATTTCTGGGCTTTTGGCTTACTTGAATTGGATGGGGTCCTATAGACTACATATGATTCAAGTGCATGTCACGTGCCATTTCGGGTCGTAACAACATGAGTATAGCTTAGTCCGTCGACTTGACACTGCTACTTCACCTCTAGTGTGTTCCTATTGTACTTTGATTACTATTCTACCACGGCTCAAAGGAGTTGTGCAAACAGATAGTAGTTGGGTGCAGTCCCAAAGCACTTGGAGGCAGTGGCGGTTAGATAGGATTCGTCTCTCCCGATATTGGGGGTTGATATCGCGCTGTGTTTGGAGAGCCATTACACAAAGTCCCTGGCCAGGGAAAGCGAGATTTACTGGTAGGTATTCCAGTAGTTTTTCAGGGTGTTTTGGGCTACACTCTGGCACGACTTATTGCCCTATTAGGGGTCTGACGATTACCGCCCCTAGGCCCAATATGCGATACTCTTAGATGAAAAGACCGGACTGTACGGAGATTGTCACATTCATGCTCAGTAGGAGTTCGGATGAGTTTGCTCATCGGCCTTCTTATCAACAGATACCTGGGTAACCATTACGTGCAACTAGTACCGCTTGCGGCTTGCAGTTAAACCCACCGCCAGCATACGGTCGAGTCTTTAGAGTCCCACACAGAGAGTTTCCCTGCATCGGGCAAAAGTTGTAGAGGCCGTATGGTTTTATGGCAGGGCTTCGATCACTTACGTGTACTTGCGCATGTATGATGATCGGGCAGATAATACTAGTGGGCTTTCGTTTAACCCAGATCCTAGTATTGTATTGATGGATCGGTTTCGTCTCATTGTATTCGTGTTTCTTGAAACACGAATACGGGTATGTATATACGGATGAGAGGGGCATTCTTGTATTTACTCAAGATTGTTTTTTAGAAGGAGACACCTCATTAGGGTTTTGACCATTAACTTGATTAAAACAATTATGAGGTGGAGGAAATTGTTTGTTATTTTTATAAATGATAATTGTGCCATAGCTATTTTGTTTGACTATTTGACTTAGATATTTTGTGAGATATTTTGTGGCACTAGATATTTTGGGTGAGATATTTTTCTTGCCATGCTTGTAGTCATATCAAGAGAGCAATCTCAATTATCATTATGAAAAACATTTTCTCTTTCCTCAAGCAATCTCCTTCTTCTTTCTCTCAACCCTAAAGTCTCATGAGTTGAGAAACCTAGGGTTCCAAGAGACAAACTAACTCATTTTCATTTTCTACATCACCTAGGCCATCTAATTTAGCAAGCTTGTTGCCATAGTTACCTCGGATTTGAGGTTGGAGCTCGGGCTATAGACTCTCGGGTGGATCATCTTTGACTCGAGGAAGCCGACGAGGAAGTTTTGATCCGTTTCGATCCTCGGAGCTTACAATGACGAGGAGGACAGCGTGAAGACCTGAAGGACACGATACTACGAGGTATAACATTCATCCGAGTAGTTAAACCTCAAAATGTATGCTAGCTAAGGTTTATGATCGATCCATGGTTCTAGTCGGTGTTGCGAAGCCCGTAAAAATCATTTTTTGCAATTTCCTGTTAGTGTATATGCCCTAGAGGCCATTATTGTATCATACTGGTTTGTATATTACTTAATAGAAGCTTGGGATATTCACAGTTGTATTGACAGTCTTGCGCAAAATGGTAGTATGCTACTTGGTTTGTTTCTACATCAATATGTGCATGTGTTTCTTTTAGCATATCGTTTATACATATAAGTAGAGCACTTAGGATCTTTGCTTGATTACCAGCGTTGTGATGGCAGTCACACTAGTGGGGGTTGGGTAATCTACAAGCACATCTTTATACAGGTCCCTAGTCGTAGGATTATCGAGATGGGGCATCGATACTCCGGAGTAGACTAGTGTATACGCTTCTCATCCCAGCAGGTGAGATGGTCTGTCCCACAGCCATTAGTACGTCGTACTGGAGATAGTATGCAGGTGCTCGTTAGGTTACGAGTACACTGGATAAGACTCGTCGGGAACTGTTGGTTGGTATTATACTTATCGTCGGGTAGCAGTTCCCAGGTGACATGAGTACAGCTTAGTCCGTCGACTTGACACTGCTAATTCGCCTCGAGTGAGTTCCCACTGTACTTTGATTACTACCCTACCATGGCTCAAAAGAGTCATGCAAACAGGTAGTAGTTGGGTGCAGTCCCAAAGCACTTGGAGGAAGTGGCAGTTAGATAAGATTCATCTCTCCCGGTATTGGGGGTTGATATCGTGCTGTGTTCGGAGAGCCATTACATAAAGTCCCTGTCAAGGGCAAGTGAGATTTACTGGTAGGTATTCCAGTAGTTTCTTAGGGTGTTTTGGGCTACACTCTGGCATGACTTATTGCGCTATTAGGGGTCTGACAATTTTACCGCCCATAGGCCCGATATGCGATACTCTCAGACGAACAGACCGGACTGTACAGAGATTGTCACATTCAGGCTCAGTAGGAGTTCGGATGGGTTTCCTCATCGACCTTCTTATCGATAGATACCTGGGTAGCCGTTACGAGCAGTTAGTACCGCTTGCGGTTTGTGGTTAAACCCACTGCCAGCATACTGTCGAGTCTTTAGAGTCCCGCACAGAGAGTTTCCCTGTACCGGGCAAAAGGTGTAGAGGCCGTATGGTCATACGGCAGGGCTTCGATCACTTACGTGCACTTATGCGCGTATGTTGTTAGGGACGATAATACTAGTGGGCTTTGGTTTAAGCCGGATCCTAGTATTATATTTATGGATCAGTTTCGTCTCTTTGTATTCGTGTTTCTCGGAACACGAATACGGGTATGTATATACGGATGAGAGGGGTATAGAAGGAGACACCTCATTAGGGTTTTGACCATATACTTGATTAAAACAATTATGAGGTGGAGGAAAGTATTTGTTATTTTTGTAAATGATAATTGAGGCATGGCTACTTGTTTTGACTACTTGACTTTGTTTGACTATTTGACTTGGTTTGACCACTTGACTTGGTTTGACTCTATGACTAGATATTTCTTGTGAAATATTTTTTGGCATTAGATATTTTGGATGAGATATTTTCATGCCATGCTTGTAGTCAAGTCAAGGTAGCCATCTCATTTATCATTATCATTATCAAAAATCATTTCTCTTTCCTCAAGCCAGGTCTCTTCTTCTTCCTCACATCAAAACCCTAAAAACTCTTATGTGTTGAGAATTCTTGGGTTTCAAGAGACAAATAAATCCATCTTCATACTCTACATCACCTAGGCCATCAAATTTGGCAAGCTTGTTTCCCTATTTACCTCGGTTTTGAGGTGGAGCTCGGACTATAGACTCTCGGGTGGATCGTCTTTGACTCGAGGAGGCCGTCGAAGAAGCTACGATCCGGATCGATCCTTGGAGCCTACAACGATGAGGAGGACAGTGGAGAAGACCCGAAGGACTTTTATCATGAGGTATAGGATTCTTTCCGAGTAGTTAAACCTCTTGTAGTTTGCTAGCTAGGGTTTATGGACGATCCATGGTTCTAATCGGTGTTGCGAAGCTCGTAAAAATCATTTTTTGCAAATTCTGCCTCCCTGCGAACATGTGGGGTGCGTGACATCGACTTACAATGGTATCAGAGCTTGACATAAAACTTAGATATCTTGTAGCGATGTTAGAAATCCGCCGTTTTTGTCGCGTAAAAACTGGCGAAAACATTTTCCAAAATTGATGTTTTGAGTTGTTTGCATACCCCGCGGGCTCACGGTTTGAACTGAGAAGCCGCGGAGTGGAGTGTGCGCACCCTGGGGAACCTCCAGAGGGGAAGCCGAACGGCTGGGCCCACTCCCCAAGACCACCACAAGGTGGTCTTGGTGGTGGGTACCCGAAACTGCCCCACCTTAGGCAGTTTCGGGTCTGCCTCATCCCCTTGCGACCTCGTGGTGGCCTTAGGGGTGGGGTACCCCCTCTATGCCCCTCGACTCAAAGTTAATTTCGTGCTCTAACTTCCCGTGATGTTTCGGGCGCGTTTCGTTTTGATTCAAACTTCCGAATTGGCTTAAAACGATCGGTTTTGGAACTTTAGCTCACTGGATTTTCATATCTTGGAAAATTGGTTAAGTTTGCTAATTGCATGCGGAATTCTAATGTCGTAGTTACTTTACAAGCTTTGTGTTGTATATATGTGTTTGGAAACTTTGACTAATTGCTATACGTTGATTAGTCGGGGTTGCACATATCTGTAATGATATTATGTTGTTTTGTGTATATGCACTTGTTAGATCGTCGTGGATGAATAGCCGGGGATATGAGATAAGGGTTTTCATTCTTTCATTTGATGTAAATTTGTAATGTGATGTAATATTATTTTTGCGAGGAACATCCGGGTTGAGATTGTAGCCACCGTTGTATTATTTCTTTTACTGTTTTCTGCTCCTACGATAGACCCACGGTGGGGTGCACAAACTACCGGATTCTTGAAGTGCCGAGTGGCCTACTCACTTTGTTGAGGGAGGTTGCTTCACTTCAGGAATTTGGCGGGTAGTTTGCTGCACTCATAAGGGTCTGGGGTGGGGTTTTGTCTATTCATCACGACCGTGGAATCCGTCTTTCGTTAAGGGTTCAAACGAAACGCGGAATTCCTAGTATATCCAATGTGATCATCTGTAATCTGTAATGCCTATCATTGCGTCTGACGAATGGATATTATTATCGTAACAATTTAAAATATTTTAGATAATTAATTAATTTATTTATTTAATTAAAAATGTTAAATTAAATTTTATTGTAATTAAAGACCTTTTAATATGTAGTAGGTTAAATTAGTAAAGAAAGAGTTTATTTATATAATAATAAGTATTGTGAGGGGTTTTGTGAAATGTTTAATTATTTGTGGAATTTGGAAATTTTGTGAGGGTTTATGTATAAAAGAGTAAGGTCATGGTTAAGCTTAAACTACACATGGTATAGCATAACCTAGATGACACTTCATGCTTGCATGATATGATTCATGGTGACACATCCTCCTTACATGAACCTTCCATGCTACACCTCCTACTTGTATGGATATACTACACTCTTTCTAGGTGACACCTCCTCCTACAACTCATCACTCATAACCATTATCTTTTCAAATTAGTTCATTTCATATATCATTTTTGAAACAAGTTAATTAGCTTAAAGGAAAAAGAAATCCTAGAACAATAAAGAAAAGAAATGAGAAGAGAAGAGAGACTAAGTACTAAAGATCATTACCACCACTCTCTAGTTAGGATCTTTGAGCTTGTGCATCTTGGAGGAAGCTTTTTCAGTGATCTTTCTTTAGGTATAAGTTTCAACCTTGCAAATTTCAATTCAGTACTGTTTTAGTATAGAAATCGGATATCGGAAATATCGTATTTTGATAAGTATAGGCTCTGTTTTGAATCTGCTATAGTTTAAATGATAATTAACAAAATCAAACAGTGCCTTAATCTTATAATCTAGACCTAGAATAACCAATAGAAAGATGAACCCATTTACTCGGATTTTGGCCGACGACACTTACCCAAAATCCGAGCTCGCCGGGTCTTTCATGGAGTTGGGTGTTGGTTTTTGTAGGGTAGCTCTCTGTGGTTATATTAGGATGTCTGGTATTACTAGTTTATGTTATATTATCAGTATATTAAATCTAGAAACTAATATCCGTTTTATGATTAAAACTTCTAAATACGATACGGATAGTTTGTATCGCGATTATGTGTATTCTGTTACGAACAGCAAAGGGTTAAACCAGATCAGATAAGTCGTAGAAAGTTCACAATAGTCACACCTAGCATATGTAGTATGTAAATCTTGTATTTTCATGTTTTGCCGTATCGAAGTTTAGCGTTTCTTATACGAAGTTAATTTCAATGTTAGATTCGAATACGGAAACTTCGGAGGCCGTAAGGAAAGGAAGGGATTGATGATATCCGAGTAGATTCGACGTATTCCGGTGAGTAAACTAAACTATACCGGGGGATTTTGTATGGATGGCGTAATACGCCCGTAGTTTTAAGTTTAAATTAAAATTGTTCCTTTGTGTATAAAATTTGATTTTAGCAACTTCATCGTATGCATTCATAAATCGTCATGTTTAATGATTACTAGAATACTGCATAAAATTATCGACGAGTCATGTTGCACGTGCACATATCTACATGTTACACTACACCTTATCGATATTGGCATGTCACATACACACTTAGTACTTATTATGTTGCATATGATTCATTTCATACCTTAAACATCAATAATGGTAGTTAAATTGCAGCAATGTTATTATGAACATATATCATGCTTCATTTCAAGTATCAATAATTATGACAAAAGATGCATTGGATTATGCGGATTTCTGGTTTTGAGTTTTATGTGCAATATAGTATATTCGGTGATTCTTCATGATTGATGTGACATGTCCACCATGAGATGTTGTTTTTATGATTTGGTTTTATTCCAAACCAAGTGGGGGAGCTATACGGTTGCGGATTTTTACATTATCCGGACTGAGTGGGGGAGCTATACAGTCGGATTCATGGTGGACCCGGTCGAGACCAAGGGGCAGGAAAGCCGTATTTGAGGCGGGGAGCCTAGCGAGGATACTTGATACCAGAGATCGTTGTGAAGCACGGCGGATATCTAGATGATACCGACCGTTGTTTCTGATTTGCAGGATCGTTCAGGGAAAGATGCCTGATGGAAACAGAAGATTTGTGTCGTTGTTGGACACGGAAAGATGAAATTTCTTTGGAAATAATTGATGACATTTCAGTTTTAATTTATATATTTAGTAGTACATATTCATGCTTCCACATGTTATCATGCATTATACTCATCTTTATTGCTGTTAGTTCTAGTTCGTCATACTTACATTATCAGCCGATATATATTAGTTTTATTTACTGAGTTGGTAACTCACCTCCGTTGTGGCTTAGTTCCTTGCAGGAGTCACGTAGACGCATAGCAGCGGTGCGGATCCACTTGTCAGCTTTTATCGCTCTTTTGGTAGGTGGGTTACCTATGTAGTAACTTTCTATTTTGTTATATATATATTGGATCTAGTATTACTCCATCAGACCTGTATATTGATTTAGAAAGAAATATGTTTGTATATGTTTAAATTCGACTGAGTGAGATCGTCAGTTGTGTTGACTTATACTTTCTTTATTTATGCATGAAATTCTTTGCTTTAAGCGTCGTATTATTATTGTGTATTGATTTCTGCCGTTTGGCGTTGTTTTGCTCCCAACTAGGGATGCAACTTAATTAAACACTTTATAACTATTTTTTTATTAATTAAAAAGGGAGATACTGCTAAAATTTTAAATACTTAAAATCCGTGGTTATCAATTAAAAACTAAAATTTTCTAAATTCCGCAAAAAGGGTTTTTGATCTTGGTTTTTGGTTTACTCAGATTGTGTCGATATCTTTAGATGTCATGCAATCTAAGTGCTGGTCACATCCAAATTTCGGGATGTGAGAAAGTTAATATCAGAGCTTAGGATTAACCTTACGGAATCGAGTAGTGAGTTGTAGTAGTAGTCTTTAAATTTTGTTATGTAGGTTGACCTTGGTTTGATGGAGTAGGTGATTTAGTATTAGTATAGTACTGTACATATGTTCCGCGGCATATTTACGCTATGATACTCAGCCTAAGTAACCTTCGGATGTATATCTTGATTAATTCTTCCTTTGAATCCCTATTATTGTTGTTCCTATTCGTACGCATTATCAACTCTTGTTTCTTGTTCCAGTTGCTATGGCTACGTGAGCTATGCAAGCTAGGCAAGCCACAGCTATGGATGCAGCTAGGACAAATCCGCCTGTGATGGCGAATGACGTACCGGATGTTCCGGCGGTACCAGAACATGTTGATCCTCCTCCTCCAGATAGAATGACTAGGATATAGGGGGTTATGTTGGGCTTATAGCAGATGGTAGGACAGTTGGCTGAGGCCACCCGTGTACAGAAACAGGATCAGGCACCGATCATGGTAGAGCCCGATGTACAGCCCATGCAGACTGTCGCACTTGTAGATTCGAGGGTGATGGAGGTATCGCTTCCGGAGTTTATGAGGTTGAGACCTCCTGTGTTTACAGGGACCGACGCATCAGAGGATCCTCAGTCCTTCCTTGATAAGATGGCTAGGATCGGCAGGTTATTGAGGTGTTCTGATGCGAGGTTGGTGGAGCTGACCAGCTTTCGATTGGAAGGACTTGCACAAGAGTGGTGTGAGTCAATGGAAAGAGGGCGAGCCACTGGTCTTCCTCCGATGTCATGGACAGAGTTTTCTGTGGTTTCTCTTGCCAGATCTCTTCCACGAAGTGTGAGGAACGCCAAAGCTAGCAGTTTTGAGGCGTTGCGGAAATATGCAATATGTCGGTGACAGAGTATGATTTACAGTTCACTCAGTTGTCACGCTATGCTCCATATTTAGTTCCTACGGAGGAGCTTAGGGTGAAGAGCTTTGTGAGGAGTCTGGATACACAGCTGTTCCTTGCGATAGGCTCCGAGCATTTCGATACTTATGCGCAGGCCATGGACGCAGCTATGCGAGTAGAAGTACGTCTGAACAAGACATCGATCGTTCCAGAGCCAAAGAGGACCAAACCTATTGGGTCAGTTATAAGGCATTTCGGCAGAGGTCGAGGCAGGCACACTCCAGGCCGCAGTCTTGGTCGAAGTTGGACTTAGGGCCAGATGTTCAGTTTGTACCCCGATGAGCAGAGGCCCCCATCTACATGTTTTAGTTGTGGACGTCCAGGGCATTTCGCTAGGGATTGTAGACTCCATGGAGGGACTGGATTTCCATAGGCTGCTTTACCCCCTCCACCTTCTACTTCGATTGCATTACTTCCTTCACCAGTTGGTACTATGCGCTAGGCTATTGCGCCGCGTGGACGAGGCTTTGCAGGACGTTTTCAGAGAGGACAAGGAGATCGAGGGAGGAAGACAGGATGCGGGTAGGGGTCAGGCTCGGGTTTTCGCTTTGACTCCACAGGATGCCCAGGCATCCACTGCAGTCGTGACAGGTACTCTTTCCGTATGTTCCATAGACGCGCATATTTTATTTGATCCCGGTTCTACACACTCTTACGTGTCTGCACTTTTGCACTTTCTCTGGGGAGAGAATCGTCGTTATTAGAGTTACCTCTAGTTGTAATTACTCCAGTGGGAGATTCATTTATAGCCCGACATGTATTCAGGTCCTGTTTAGTACGTATTGGCAATAGAGATTCGTTAGTTGATCTGATTCTTCTGGACATGCTAGATTTTTATGTACTTCTTGCTATGGATTGGCTGGCCGCTTGTCATGCTTATGTTGACTGTCGGGGGAAAGCGATCAAATTTTGTTTTCTGGGCGAACCGATTTTTGTTGTGCAGGGTGACTATAATATAACTCCTGCCAACATGATTTCTGCTCTTTGTGCGGGGCAGCTTTTGAAGAAGGGTTGTCATGGGTTCTTAGCGTTTGTTCAGGACGTGGGAGCCGTTGAGGTCCCGTTGGACCAGGTCTCGATCGTACGAGAATTTCCTGATGTGTTCCCAGCTGAATTACCAGGATTGCCGCCTGATCGCGATATTGAATTTTGCATTGACTTGATTCTGGGTGCGCGGCCTATTTCTATTCCACCCTATCGGATGGCCCCGACGGAGCTGAAGGAGCTTAAGAGTCAGTTGCAAGAATTGTTGGGTAGTGGACTCGTTCGTCCGAGTGTATCACCGTGGGGAGCTCCTGTCTTATTCGTTAAGAAGAAGGACGGCAACATAAGATTGTGCATCGACTACAGGCAGCTGAATCGAATTACAGTGCGAAATAGGTATCCATTACCACGTATTGATGACTTATTCGATCAGCTGCAGGGAGCTGGCTATTTCTTGAAGATCGATTTGCGGTCAGGATATCACCAGTTGAGAGTTCGGAATGATGACATTCCGAAGACTGCTTTTCGCACACGATACGGGTATTATGAGTTTTTGGTAACGCTCACTAATGCCCCAGCAGCTTTCATGGATATGATGAACCGCATTTTCATGCCATTTCTTGATCAGTTCATTATTGTATTCATTGATGATATCCTTGTATACTCCCGTAGTCGAGAGGTGCATGAGCAGCACTTGCGAATTACACTGCAGATTTTAAGGGAACACCGGTTGTTCGCTAAATTTTCCAGGTGTGCTTTCTGGCTGGATGGTGTGGATTTCTTGGGTCACGTAGTTACGAGAGACGGTATACATGTGGACCCAAAGAAGATCGAGGCAGTACAACACTGGCCTAGACCTATATCAGTTACAGAGATTCGCAGCTTCTTAGGTTTGGCCAGTTACTACTGACGTTTTGTGCAGGACTTTTCTCGTATTGCTGCGCTGTTGACCGGGTTGACCAAGAAGGAAGTTCCGTTTCTTTAGACAGATGCATGTGAGCAGAGTTTCCAGCAGTTGAAGACTCGCTTGACGACTACACCAGTCTTATCTTTACCCTCTGAGTCAGGTGGTTTTGTTGTTTATTGTGACGCCTCTCGAGTGGGTTTAGGCTGTGTGTTGATGCAGCACGGCAAGGTCGTCACTTTTGCTTCTCGGCAGTTGATGAAGCACAAGCAGAACTATCCTACTCATGACTTAGAAATGGCTGCTGTGGTTTTCGCACTTATGATTTGGAGACATTACTTATACGGTGAGTTGTTCCAGATATTCACAGACCATAAGAGCTTAAAGTATATTTTTCAGCAGCGTGATCTGAATCTGAGGCAGCGTCGATGGATGGAACTCGTGAAGGATTATGATTGCGAAATTCTTTATTATCCGGGCAAAGCAAATGTTGTAGCAGATGCTTTGAGTCGGAGGCCCGGAGGTAGCGTATCTTATTTGAGCACCATGCAGAGACAGTCTTCTGCTGACTGGAAGATTCTGTATGATAGCCGTATACAATTTGAGTTCATATCGACAGGAGGACAGTTCGCTCATATTCACACACGTCCACAATTACTTGATCGCCTCTGAGAGACACAGCCCACAGATGCTCGCTTGTCGGAGATCATAGATCGGGTTTGACAGGATAGAGATTCCGAGTTCGTAATCGATGACCATGGAGTGTTACGATTTAGGAGTCGTCTTTGTGTGCCGGATTTAGAGAGACTGAGACGTGAGATCTTAGAGAAGGCCCATCGTCCAGCATATAGTATTCATCCTGGTTCCACCAAGATGTATCATGACTTGAGAGATGTCTATTGGTGGGAAGGTATGAAGAAAGATGTCACGGAGTTTGTTTCGAGATGCTTGACTTGTCAGCAAGTCAAGGCTGAGCACTAGAGGCCGGCAGGAGAGTTGCAGCCCTTGCCCATTCCGGAGTGGGTAGATCTCCATGGATTTTATTGTGGGACTGCCCAGGACTAGCAGTGGGTATGATTCTATCTGGGTGATTCTGGATCGATTGATAAAGGCAGCTCACTTTCTTCCGGTGAAGACGACTTATGGATATGAGCAGTATGCCCAGATCTACATTGACGAGATTGTGCGATTGCATGGAGTTCCGACGTGTATAGTGTCCGATAGGGGTGCACAGTTCACCAGCCGACTATGGCAGAAACTTCAAGAGACTTTAGGCACCCGATTGAGTTTTAGTACAGCTTTCCACCCGCAGACTGACGGTCAGTTGGAGCAGATTATACAGACTCTTGAGGGTATGCTTCGAGCCTGCAGTTTTGATTTCGGTGGCAGTTGGGATCGTCACTTGCCTTTGATAGAGTTTTCCTACAACAACAGTTTTTAGGAGACGATCCAGATGGCACCCTTCGAAGCTTTGTATAGGAGAAAGTGTCGATCGCCCGTTTGCTGGCAGCATTTTGGGACCGCAATATAGTGCAGGAAACTACAGAAAAGATCCAGTTGATACGGGACAGGATGGGAGCGGCCTAGTGCAGGAAGAAATCTTATGATGATCGACGCCGTCGTAGACTCGAGTTTGATGTGGGAGATCGTGTGTTCCTTCGTGTATCTCCGATGAAGGGTGTGATGCGTTTCGGGAAAAATGGGAAGCTCAGCCCTAGGTATGTCGGACCCTATGAGATTATGGAGAGAGTGGGTGCTGTAGCTTATCGTTTAGCACTTCTACCGAGTTTTCCTGATGTGCATTCGGTGTTCCATGTGTCTATATTTCGCAAGTATCTTCACGATCTCTCTCACACGATCCAGCATCAGACTTTACTGCTTGAGCAGGATTTATCCTACACTGAGCAGCCGGTAGCTATTCTAGACAGGCAGGCAAAGAAACTGAGATCAAGGGTACTTCCGTCTGTAAGGTTCTTTGGCAAGGACTAAATAGCGAGGAGGTCACTTGGGAGGCCGAGGATGCGATGCGGAAGAAATTCCCGCATCTTTTTGAAGGTACGTGTAGTTAAGTTTTAAATTCGGGGTCCGAATTTTTTTAAGGGGGGAATATTGTAACAATTTGAAATATTTTAGGTAATTAATTAATTAATTAATTAAATTAAAAATGTTAAATTAAATTTTATTGTAATTAAAGACCTTTTAATATGTAGTAGGTTAAATTAGTAAAGAAATAGTTTGTTTATATAATAATAAGTATTATGAGGGGTTTTCTGAAAAGTTTAATTATTTGTGGAATTTGGAAATTTTGTGAGGGTTTATGTGTAAAAGGGTAAGGTCATGGTTAATCTTAACTACACTCATGGTATAGCATAACCTAGATGACACTTCATACTTGCATGACATGATTCATGGTGACACATCCTCCTTGCATGAACCTTCCATGCTACACCTCCTACTTGCAAGGATATACCACACTCTTTTTAGGTGATACCTCCTCCTACAACTCATCACTCATAACCATTATCTTTTCAAATTAGTTCAGTTCATATATCATTTTTGAAATAAGTTAATTAGCTTAAAGGAAAAAGAAATCCTAGAACAACAAAGAAAAGAAAAGAGAAGAGAAGAGAAGAGAAGAGAAGAGAGACTAAGTACTAAGGATCACTACCACTACCCTCTAGCTAGGATCTTTGAGCTTGTGCATCTTGGAGGAAGCTTTTTCAGTGATCTTTCTGTAGGTATAAGTTTCAACCCTGCAAATTTCAATTCAGTACTGTTTTAGTATAGAAATCGGATATCGGAAATATCGTATTTTGATAAGTATAGGCTCTGTTTTGAATCTGCTATAGTTTAGATGATAATTAACAAAATCAAACAGTGCCTTAATCTTGTAATCTGGACCTTGAATAACCAATAGAAAGACGAACCCAATTTCTCAGATTTTGGCCGGCGACACTTACCCAAAATCCGAGCTCGCCGGGTCTTTCATGGAGTTTGGTGTTGGTTTTTGTAGGGTACCTCTCTATGGTTATATTAGGATGTCTGGTATTACTAGTTTATGTTATATTATCAGTATATAAAATATGGAAACTAATATCTGTTTTGGGATTAAAACTTCTAAATGCGATACGGATAGTTTGTGTCGCGATTCTGTGTTTTCTGTTATAAACAGCAAAGGGTTAAACCGGATCAGATAAGTTTTAGAAAGTTCACAAAAGTCACACATAGCTTGTGTAGTATGTAAATCTTGTATTTTAACATTTTCGCCGTATCGAAGTTTAGCGTTTCTTATACGAAGTTAATTTCATTGTTAGATTCGAATACGGAAATTTCGGAAGCCGCAAGGAAAGAAAAGGGATTGATGATATCCGAGTAGATTCGACGTATTCCGGTGAGTAGACTAAATATCTACCGGGGGATTTTCTATGGATAGCGTAATACGCCCGTAGTTTTAAGTTTAAATTAAAATTGTTCCTTGGTGTATAAAATTTGATTTTAGCAACTTCATCGTATGCATTCATAAATCGTCATGTTTAATGATTACTAGAATACTGCACAAAATTATCGACGAGTCATTTTGCACGTGCATATATCTACATGTTACACTAAAGCTCATCGATGTTGACATGTCACATACACACTTAGTACTTATTATATCGCCTATGATTTATTTCATACCTTAAACATCAATAATGGTAGTTAAATTGCAACAATGTTATTATGAACATATATCATGCATCATTTCAAGTATCATTAATTATGACAAAAGATGCATTGGATTATGCAGATTTCTGGTTTTGAGTTTTATGTACAATATAGTATATTCGGTGATTCTTCATGATTGATGTGACATGTCCACCATGAGATGTTCTTTTTATGATTTGGTTTTATTCCGAACCGAGTGGGGGAGCTATACGGTTGCGGATTTTTACGTTATCCGGACTGAGTGGGGGAGCTATACAGTCGGATTTATGGTGGACCTGATTATTTCAAAAATATGAGTTTACCGCAATCAGAAACGGCGTCGCTTCGCAGCTAGCCGGTGAGTACGGGTCGATCCACAGAGGCGGGTAAATTTCTTTAAAGTGTTTTAACGAGTTGATTCTTTTTGTAGTTTTGGTTGGTTTATAAAACTAGAAGACTAGATATAATTAATTTAATTAAGAATCTTGCTAGGGTTAGGATTAGGGAAAGTTTTGGAAATTAATGTTTTTCCTCACCGCTTTCAATACCTTCCTTTTTTAGATCTATTAGGTGTTAAGTTAATTATCAATAAAGTGGATACAAATCTTTTGGGAAGATGTTTCTTCCTCTAGATTTGTACCCTACCTTTGTTGATAATTATCCTAACCCTCACGGAAAACGTGCGGAACCGGCCCTTTATACTGCGGTTCATCGTTACCTCGAAAGGTAGGATGCCGCAGGGAGCGGTTGTGCTCGTATGCGTAAAGTTCTAATTCATTAGGTGAAGGTGGTATTGAAAGGGGCGAGAGATTTCATCTCTCAACCCTTTCCCTAAGGCTAACCCTAACAAGCGAGGAGACTACTCGCTCATTAGGGGATGAGAAGACATTATAATTAAAAGAAATAAAAGACTTACTAGTTGACGGCTCCCTCCAAACAAGAAGAACAGATCTGAATTTTGCTCTCAGAAAATCTGAATTTTATTGATTGAAAAGAGGCATACAATTTTTAGATCTAAGATTACAATTTATAGGAAAATAGGAAACCTAGGGTTACAGGCTCTCGCACTTGCGCAATTACAGATTTGACCTCGAAAAATCCCAACAATTTAACCGTCGCAGCGATACAGAAATTTTCCACCGACACGTGTTCTTGATGGCCGCTGATCCGCGGCTCCAGGTAGGGTTTGGCCGCGGATCCGCGGCCAAACTGAAGAATTGGGCTATGAGCTTTCTGGGCTTTGTTCAGGGAATCTTGGGCCTTTTACTTTTATGCATATTTTCTATTTTTGGCTTCTGTTTCTTTTCCAGATCTTCAGTGAAGATCGGTCTTTTAACCGTTTCATCTTGACTTGCGTTGTCTTGCACCCATATGAACTGGGCTTGACTGAGATCCGTCTAATTGTTGGTCAAAAATCCCTTTTTCTGTTGTTTTTCACTGTATTTGCTCCAGAAACCTGTATCCTGTAATATGCAACAAACGTGCGTCAAGAGTACCTGTTTATTTATAAAAAGGATATGAATAGGGGAATGAAAAATGCAATATTATGGTCTGAACAAATACCCCCAAACTTACCTTTTGCTCGTCCTCGAGCAAACTTATTATTTATTCACTTCAAAAAAAACTAACCGCACTTTCGCAGGGAAACGCGATTGCACTGAGCACGTGCAACAAGCCGTTAAACCTCTAGGTGTCCCTAGTAGGAGGAGTGTTGTCTCCTGAGGGTTTTCAGCGGATTACACCCACAAAATCCTATCAATTTGGCTCATTGACTTATGTTCTCCAATTAGGTTTTCTAACAAGGAATTCTATTATCTTATACTTGTGAATTATCCACCCACATTCTTCACACTTCCTCATTATTTAACTTAAGATTATATATATTCTATAGACTTACTTAGCTTTCGGCATTTCCTAAGTTTTCCTTCTAGGGTTACATCTCCACTTAGGAATTTCTATCAACTCTATTAAAGATACAAGTTCTATCTTTCATTCCTTTCCCTTATCTAAACTCTAATCACATATCCCCACGTGTGTGTATAAATCATCCCTACACTTGGAAATTCAAATCAAGCAATCATACTCTCGTCCAAAGCACTTATTAAAATGAAATTTGCTTACACATCCTTCATGCGACCGTTAATACTTCTTGAGATACCAACGACCGATTACAAAATGCGTTTGCACTTTAAAGCGTACTTCCTAGTCTTTGCAACACCCAAGGCTTTAGCAGTGACTCCCAAACCAGTTGGTCTAAGGCACTAGGTGATGAAGCACCCTCGCTAAATATTTTTCTATTTTTGCAGCCTTAAGTAATCACAAAAACCAGTGTCCATTTTTTTTATATATTTTTTTCTTTTATTTTCATCGGACTAAGGACTTTAGACAAGAGCACTTCAAGGTCTCTTCTACTATTCCAAGTTTTAAGGTGCGTGATTGTGCAAATTGTAGGGTATACATTTTCAGAATCTAGACTTAAGCTAGGAACTATTTTTCAAACTTATACTCTAATAAGAACATCAATACTCTTCCCTTGTTTCGACTTAGCCCAGGAAGTGAACCCAAAATATGCCTATTTCTAAATAAACTACAAGGCATATACTTTCTACCGTTAAACTTTAAAGAAGGTTATCTTTAGGGTTTTTAACTTACTAAGTATAAGATCTAGTTGTTCCTAGCTAGTTGACCTATTTGTCAATCTCAAGTCAATTAGCCAAAATTGAATACATTTATTTATAATTTTTTGAAATTTTTCAAATTTTTATAGGTTTTCAAATAAGTATGCAAATGCAAAAATATGTACAAATGAATGCGAAGGAAGAAGACGTACCGAGCATACCCCCAAACTTGAACTTGACAGTGTCCTCACTGTCATGCTAAACGAAGAGGGTCAAAATACCGACACTCCCCTGTTTATTTATTTATAGTTTTTTTTTTATTATTAAGAAAAACAAAAATATATACAAAAAGACCCTCCCCCAAACTTCATTTAAACTATGTTAGAGATTACTGCCAAACCTTGCATCGGCCAAAAGTCAACACCAACCATTTGAAAAATTTATCAGTAAAGAATATTGGTTGGTGGAAAATTAAATTGTGGTGGTCCGCAAAGAATTGGGGAAGATAGAAGTAGTGGAATGGGAGGTGTACAGGTGATGGTGATGCATCGATACGAGAATGTAAATGATCAGCAATCAGTGGAGTGTTGGCATTCTCGTACCTAATTAAAAGAAATGGGGGTATTTCAACTTCTAAGGGAGGAAGTTGACTCACCACAATCTCCCCAAGATGTTCCTGTGGGTCCTCTATTGACATGGCATCATCCATCAATTGTGTATGATATTCACTTATGAGGAAACTGATCTCCTCGATGTCCGCCATAGTCCAACTGAAAACTTGCCGCCTATCTTGTAAGACTTTTAAAATAGCGTTCTCTTGCTCGAAGGCTAGAGAGGCTGATATGATAATGGGAAAAGTCTCATTCTCACCTATGTAAGCATATCTACGGTGAGATGGCAAGGGCATGAGTTCGAATTTCTGAGGCGAAAGAACCATTGCGGAATCTACCTCGAACTCAAAGGACTCTAACACAGGTTCGAAATCACTGCAAACAACCGATTCGGATGGTCCGACTGACTCATCCAAAAATTCAAACGACTCATATTCGGGCTGTGAGTCGTCGTCATCCGAAAAAGTGAAACATTGATAATCAGCATCGGTTGTGTCAACGGTAGTAGGCTCAAGGAGGGACGCACTAGTGGCGTCAAAACTGTTTTCATCAAATAGAAATCTTTCAAGCTCGCAGTCCTCCTGCGTGATTTCGTGAATAGAGCAAACTTCTCGTGTACTAGTTTTAGGCACGGGGGGCAGACTTCCCATCTTATAAATATTGAACTCACTGGACCTCTTTCCGAAGGATAGAGTCATGGAGCCATTGCGACAATTTATTATGGCATTGGAAGTGGCCAAAAATGGTCGACCAAGAATCACCGGAATTTGGTTTCTTGGGTTAACAACAGGTTGTGTATCCATAACGATAAAATCAACGGGGAATATGAATTCCCCGACTTTGATCAACACATCCTCTAGTTGACCCCTTGGATAGGTGATTGATCGATCAGCCATTTGGAGAGTGCAACGAGTGGGTTTCAACTCTCCAACCCCTAATTGTTCGTACACGGAGTAAGGAATCAGGTTAACACTAGACCCAAGATCTAAAAGTGCACGATTAATTTGCTTATCCCCAATTGTGATTGAAATAGTAGGACAGCCGGGGTCCTTTCGTTTTTGGGGTAAGGTTTGATGGTGGTTAATAGCATTGCTCACTGCACTAGCCACTAGCACTTTCTTGGGTACTTGAGATGCCTTTCTCTTTGAAGTGCATAATCCCTTTAAGATTTTTGCGTATGAAGGGACTTGTTGGATAGCATCCAAGAGAGGTATATTTATGCTAACCTGTTTAAATAATTCCACAATCTTCTCCACTTGTGCATTTGGTTTATTAGGACTCAACCTGTTTGGAAATGGTGCATTTTGGAAATTTGTTGAGTCACATGTCTGTGGAGTAGAATGTGGAGTAGGAACGGATCCCAGTGTGGATGTGTTCGTGTTGTTAGAAATGGGTCCGTTTGAGTCAGAAGAAGTAGAGCCGTGTGAAGGGTGGAGAATAGGCTCTAAAGAAAAAGGTGAAGAAGGAAGTGAAGAAAATGAAGAAGGGGAAGAAGAACCACCGGCGGGGATGTCATCACTAGTTTCCACATTATTTTGCAACTCTCTTCCGGATCTCAACGTGGTCACCGCATTTACATTGTGATTGTGATATGCATTTTGTGGGTGACCGGGATTGGGCAATGGTTGAGATGGAAGCTTTCCCTTTTCTCTCCCGCTCAACGCAGCAGTTAATTGTGCAATTTGTGCCTCAATAAATTTGATACTTTGATCGTGTGAGGCATTGTTATTCATTAAAGATTGCACATAACTTTCAAATCTTGCTGCGGATTCTGTCGTTTGCTTGAGAAATGCTTCAAGACTTTTCTCGAGAGAGCTAACCTTATCATCATTAGGTTGAACCAAATTGTTCGTTTGATTTGTATAAGGTTGTTGTTGGAAAGGTTGCTGGTTTTGAGTTTGTAAGGGTGCTTGTTGTTGTTGTGGAGGAGCTCTTTGAAAATTGTTATTCCCTTGGACTTGTTGATTTTGGTTCCAAGCGAAATTTGGGTGACTCCTCCACCCCTGATTGTATGTCGAAGAGTAAGGATCGTTTCTTTGTCGTTGCTGAAATGCAGCAGTGACTTGATCCTGTCCTTGAATGGGTGTATTATAAGGACACTCTTCGGTTAAATGCGATGGGTTCGAACAACAAGCACAAACAGTTCGTGTGGGTAGAGTAGGGGCAGGAGAAGTCGATGAGATTTTGGTCTCAATGGCTTCTAGCTTTTTCATAAGTGAGGCCATCTCGGCCTTCATAGCTATCGACATATCTACTTGATGTATGCCTGCCCTAGATTGACCACTAGAAGAAGATGATGTGGTCTTGGTACTCTCCCATTGAATTGTTTGCTCACTTAGGTCCTCAAGAAACTGCCAAGCTTCGTCGCTAGACTTGGAGAGAAAATGACCTTGACAAATTGTTTCTAGCAACTGCTTCGTTGCTGCGTTCAATCCCTCGTATAATGTTTGGCAAAGTTGCCAATTTTCTATCCCATGATGAGGGCATTGAACAAGTAGGTCTTTAAATCTCTCGAAGCATTTCCAGAATGGTTCGGACGGAAGCTGTGAAAATTGTATGATCTCGTTTCGGATTCTAGCAGTTTTGTGATGAGGATAGAACTTTTTCAGAAAAGCTCTCACAAACTCGTCCCAATTTCTAATGGAGAGTGATGCGGTGCTGTATAGCCACTTCTCGGCTAGGTCACATAAGGTAAAAGGAATGACCCTTAGCCTTATCGCGTCATCACTTAATTGGGTTGTCTTCATCATGGCGCAAACGTTTTGGAATTTATTAATGAAAATATATGCATCTTCGGATTCCAAACCATGAAACTTAGGCAGCATATTGATGAAATGTGGTTTTATTTCAAAATTATCCCCATTCGCCGGTGGGGGTGAAAGACATGTGGGTAAAGAAGTGCGGACGGGATAGAAGAGATCCTGGAGCGCAACTCGTGCGGGCGCTACAACAGGCGGAAGATTCAGCTTATTCGCACCTGGCGGAGGTGGAATCATTCCCGTCGGCAAGGTATCGTTGGGGTTGAATCCCGACATACCCTCGAAAGAAGAATTTAAAGGTGGAGGTAAGGAAGTGGATGGAAGATCGACGAAGGGTTCGTCGAAGGGTTCGTTGGTCGGTACCAACGAAACACGGACTAATCGGGCGTTAGTATCCCTAGTCCAAAATGACATACACTAAAGGGTAGTGCAGTCAGAAAAAAGAGAAAAACAGAATGTGGGGGTAAGATAACGTCAGTGAGAAGAAGTGGTGGAAGTGAGTTTCAAGTTTCTTTAGCGGCAAGTTGCAAGTTTTTAAAAGATTTTCTTTATATTTTTTTATTTGTGAGTTTTGCGAGGAGGTTTTTGAAAAGGGACTCGTGACACCAATATGTCAACCACACATGCACAATCAGACCTAGATCTAGGGTTGCCTAGGTCTACTAGACAGCTCCTAATTTGGGCTAGAAATAGACCTCAAACCGCCTCTTCACGGACAAATACGGCCAGGTAAGTGGGAAGGAACCACCACTACAGTGGGCCTAATTAAAAACCACTAGCCTAGACACCGCAATGTCGGTTAGGATAAACGGCCGATACCTACCCTAGTCCTTTTCCTATTGAGCTCGCTGTCCTTAGGTCTGAGTCTAATCTTTTTTTAATTAAAGGTGGTTGATGCAAAATGCTTAGGTGTTTTCTGGGGTCCTGGGAAGGGTGATGAAATCCCCACCCAATCTGAATTTGGTCAAATAGCCCCTTAGAATCCGGTTAAATTATGCAAAACAAATAAAATTTCACTTGCAATCAGAATTTTTTAGCGCGGCGCAAAGAAACCTGCAGAAATCTGTTATTTAGAAGGGGGGGAAAAAGATTTTTGCGCAAAGAAATCCTGCAGAAAGATTTTTACAGAGAGATATATTGCAGGTTGCAGAGTAGAGAGAGAAAAATCAAACCAGCAAAATTTCGTATGCTGACGTGGCCAGGGAAGCGCTGATCCGCGGCGGATTGCCTCCTTATGCGGCGGAAGCGCGGCTGCAGAGACGGATCGGCCGCTGAAAATTTTTGTGCTGCTCTGTGATTGTAATTCTTCTCTGTTCCTATGTACCAAATTTTGATTTGCCCTCTGTAAAATTTCAGATCGGTGATTCTTCGCTATTCCTGCAAGATTCAAAAATAAACCCTTCAAACAGATCAAATTTGATAATTTTTATATTTTTTAATATTTTCAGATTTTTATGATTTTTCAAAATTTATATCAACCCGAAAATTCACAAAAAGAAAGATTACGCCGTCCCCGGCAACGGCGCCATTTGATTATTTCAAAAATATGAGTTTACCGCAATCAGAAACGGCGTCGCTTCACAGCTAGCCGGTGAGTACGGGTCGATCCACAGAGACGGGTAAATTTCTTTAAAGTGTTTTAACGAGTTGATTCTTTTTGTAGTTTTGGTTGGTTTATAAAACTAGAAGACTAGATCTAATTAATTTAATTAAGAATCTTGCTAGGGTTAGGATTAGGGGAAGTTTTGGAAATTAATGTTTTTCCTCACCGCTTTCAATACCTTCCTTTTTTAGATCTATTAGGTGTTAAGTTAATTATCAATAAAGTGGATACAAATCTTTTGGGAAGATGTTTCTTCCTCTAGATTTGTACCCTACCTTTGTTGATAATTATCCTAACCCTCACGGAAAACGTGCGGAACCGGCCCTTTATACTGCGGTTCATCGTTACCTCGAAAGGTAGGATGCCGCAGGGAGCGGTTGTGCTCGTATGCGTGAAGTTCTAATTCATTAGGTGAAGGTGGTATTGAAAGGGGCGAGAGATTTCATCTCTCAACCCTTTCCCTAAGGCTAACCCTAACAAGCGAGGAGACTACTCGCTCATTAGGGGATGAGAAGACATTATAATTAAAAGAAATAAAAGACTTACTAGTTGACGGCTCCCTCCAAACAAGAAGAACAGATCTGAATTTTGCTCTCAGAAAATCTGAATTTTATTGATTGAAAAGAGGCATACAATTTTTAGATCTAAGATTACAATTTATAGGAAAATAGGAAACCTAGGGTTACAGGCTCTCGCACTTGCGCAATTACAGATTTGACCTCGAAAAATCCCAACAATTTAACCGTCGCAGCGATACAGAAATTTTCCACCGACACGTGTTCTTGATGGCCGCTGATCCGCGGCTCCAGGTAGGGTTTGGCCGCGGATCCGCGGCCAAACTGAAGAATTGGGCTATGAGCTTTCTGGGCTATGTTCAGGGAATCTTGGGCCTTTTACTTTTATGCATATTTTCTATTTTTGGCTTCTGTTTCTTTTCCAGATCTTCAGTGAAGATTGGTCTTTTAACCGTTTCATCTTGACTTGCGTTGTCTTGCACCCATATGAACTGGGCTTGACTGAGATCCGTCTAATTGTTGGTCAAAAATCCCTTTTTCTGTTGTTTTTCACTGTATTTGCTCCAGAAACCTGTATCCTGTAATATGCAACAAACGTGCGTCAAGAGTACCTGTTTATTTATAAAAAGGATATGAATAGGGGAATGAAAAATGCAATATTATGGTCTGAACAGGACCTGGTCGAGACCGATGGACAGGAAAGCCGCATTTGAGGCGGGGAGCCTAGCGTGGATACTCGATACCGGAGATAGTTGTGAAGTACGACGGATATCTAGATAATACCGACCAGTGTTACTGATTTGCAGGATCGTTCGGGGAACGATGCCTGATGAAAACAGAAGATTTGTGCCGATGTTGGATACGGAAAGATGAACTTTATTTGGAAATAATTGATGAGATTTCAGTTTTGATTTATATATTTAGTAGTACATATTCATGCTTCCACATGTTATCATGCATTATACTCATCATTATTGCTATTAGTTCTAGTTCATCATACTTATATTATTAGCCGATATATGTTAGTTTTACTCACCGAGTTGGAAACTCACCCCCGTTGTGCCTTAGTTCCTTACAGGAGTCGCGTGGACGCATAGCAGTGGTGCGGATCCACTTGTCAGCTTTTATCGCTCTTTTGCTAGGTGAGTTACCTATGTAGTAACCTCCTATTTTGGTATATGTATATTGGATATAGTATTACTCCATCAGACCTGTATATTGACTTAGAAAGAAATATGTTTGTATATGTTTAAATTCAACTGAGTGAGATCGTTAGTTGTGTTGACTTATGCTTTCTTTATTTATGCATGAAATTCTTTGCTTTAAGCGTCGTATTATTATTGTGTATTGATTTCTGCCGTTTGGCATTGTTTTGCTCCCAATTAGGGATGCAACTTAATTAAACATTTTATAACTGTTTTTTTATTAATTAAAAAGGGAGATACTGCCAAAATTTTAAATACTTAAAATCCGTGGTTATCACTTAAAAACTAAAATTTTCTAAATTCCGCAAAAAGGGTTTTTGATTTTGGTTTTTGGTTTACTCAGATTGTGTCGATATCTTTAGATGTCATGCAATCTAAGTGCTAGTCACATCCGAATTTCGGGGTGTGACAATTATATATGTATTATATAATCGACGTTGCTTATGTTTTGCATCCGCGCTAGTCCAGCCCCCATTCTGTCGTTAGTTAAGTAAACTAACGGGTTATGACGGGGCCCCGTGGCGAATGCGGATGGCATAAGCGTTCATTGTGTTTTCGTTGTTTTCTGCAATGGTTGGTTAATTGATGGGACTGCATTAAATTAATGCAAAGCGAACAAACCAAAGCTGAATCGTTGGATCAAATTTTTAAAACCACTCGGTTATTTTAAAACAGCAGACTTTTAAGTGCAGAGCTTAAACCACTCCTTTTAAAAGCTATCAGGTTCCTTCGATTATATCAAGTTCACTACGTTCACGGTTTCGCCAAAACCATCCATAGCCCTCTATCATTTCATATGAATATTCAATAGTATTCAAGCTATGGTTGTTGACCTTCGTCAAGGCATAGTGATTGGTAGCTGCTGGGTGTTCATATGTAGCATAAATAGATGCGTTGGTTTGGGACAGTCGTATTACCTTGTTGACCTTCGTCAAGGGTATATACGGGTGGGTTCAAATTAACCTGGACAATGATGGGTAGAACTTGACATGTGACTTATAATTTGTTGACCTTTGTTAAGGTCATAAGAGCATGGGGCAAAAATCCACATCGGGAGTTTCTAAAGAAACTGAAACTTGCTAGTGCTTCATACCATTTGGAGTTTGATAATGTTGGTAAGATTCCTTCAGCATTATCACACAATGATATTTAGGTCCCGATCCTACTGTGAGTATCCGCTACTCCTGTGGAGAATTTTTCACTTAACGATCAATGCTATAAACCAAGTAGGTGTCTAGAACAGTGTTAGCGGGGCTACGCCTCCAGGGAAAAGAGGTTATTTAATTAAGGAACTTCATGAATGCGTCGTAAAACCTCCCTCGAAGTACCGACACTAGCCTGGCCGAACGGTTAAGCAAGAATTGTACGGTGAGATCAATCTTGACTAATTCTTCTTTTTTGGTTTAAGGAAGGATTCGAGAAACAGTGGGAGCTATCCTGGTTAGATAAATTAAAAACCAATCTAAATTTACAAGCGTATCATGCTAAGTGTTTTCTTATCTCTCTCTTAATTGCAGCGACCCAGTGACCAAGACTAGGTTACATCTAAATAATAAAATGACTGAATCTGACTATAATGACTGGCAAAGGTCTGTCCAGATGTCCATTACCTATGACAAGCTGCGACACCTCTTTACTACTCAAGCCCCCGCTGTCTCAGGTCCAGTTTCCACCGTCACGGATATTGATATCCGTAAGATATCGGAAAAAGACAGTACGAATGCCAAGTGCCTCGTGTTGGCCTCAGTAAATAGTGTAAACCAGAGGCAGTACGAGAAGATGGACTTAGCTTCCATCTTCCTCCATAACAAAGTTTTATATAGAGAGCAATCTCGTATCGCAAGATATGAGACCTCGAATGAATTGCTTCAAGCGAGGTTGGCTATCGGGTCATCTGTAGGGGACAACGTCCTTACGATGACTAGCTATATTGATAAGCTCATGGACCTGGAGACCACGTTGGAGAACGAGTCATATACTGACTTGATTCTACAGTGCCTACCCCCTACTCACGCCCAGGGAAAGAAAGTTATACTTTCAGTTGAGGGCACCCTGAAGAAAACCAGGGAGACACCCGCTCTGCTTATTGGGGAATCTTCCTCTTCTGCTTCCAAAGCGAATGCAAAGGGTGAGAAGAAGAAGTCCTCCACAAAGCCGATATGCGGTGTCAGTAAGATAGAAGGACAGGGAAGGGAAAAAGTTTCTAGGCTAACAGTAGGGAAAGAGGGATATTCCTATTGTCATGGGAAAGGGCATTGGTAGAGGGATTACAGGGTTTTGAAAGCCAGAATCCAGGATCCGAAGCATGTTGTGGCTTCGACTTCGGGTGTGTTTGTAATAGAAAACTGTATGTCAATTAACTCTACTTCCTGAGTACTCGATACCGGATCAGGATTTCATATCTGTAATTCATTACAGGCTTTAAGAAACTGTAGAGTTATCAAGTTAAGTGATATGACTCTCAGGGTTGCTAACGGAATGAGCGTGGACGCTGAATCTGTAGGGGAATATCACCTTGGATTGACAAGTGGGCAGATATTGATTCTACGTAACTGTTTATATGTACCTAGTCTGGCTTGTATCATATCCGTATCCTTACTTTCTAAGAAAGGATATGATTTTACATTTGTAAGCGATGTGGTCCACATCCACCTAAATCAAGTTTTGATTGGGTCAGGTACATTAGATAACGGTATATACGTATTAAATCAAGCTCAGGTTTTCGGTGTCCAGAACACACTTAAAAGAAAGTCTCCGGAATTAAATCAGGCTTTCTTATGGCATTGTAGACTGGGCCACATCAATGAAATACGGTTGACAAAGCTACATAGAGAGGGATATTTGGATCCGTTCGAATATCAGTCTTATGCAACTGGTCAATCTTGTCTCATGGGAAAGATGACAAAGACTCCGTTCACTGGTCACGGAGTAAGAGCGAGCAAGCTCTTGGGACTCATACACAGCGATGTGTGTGGTCCAATGTCTACATATGCATGAAGTGGTTATTCTTATTTCATTACTTTTACGGATGATTTCTCTAGGCATGGACATGTCTTCTTGATGAAGAATAAATCTGAGGCCTTTGAGAGATTCGGGGAATACAAGAATGAAGTGGAAAAACAAACAGGCAAAAGTATCAAGACACTGAGATCTGATCGAGGTGGTGAATACTTAAGTGCCGAGTTCCTGGACTACTTAAAAGAGAATGGAATTCTCTTTTAGCTTACTCCTCCATACACACCACACCACAACGGTGTATCGGAAAGGAGGAATCGAACCCTATTGGATATGGTTCGTTCTATGATGAGTAAGGCTGAGTTACCGTGATCCTTCTGGGGTTATGCACTAGAAGCAGCTGCATATCTTTTGAACAAGGTTCCTACTAAGTCAGTGCCTACCACACCATATCAAATGTAGAGTGGAAAGAAACCCTACCTTAAGTACCTTAAGACATGGGGATGTCCAGTTTTTGTAAAAAAGCAGCATGCGGACAAGCTCGAGGTATGCTCAGTACTGTGTAAATTTATGGGATACCCTAAGAACTCCAGAGAGTATCTTTTCTATTACGCGGAGGAACAAAAGGTTTTTGTTTCTTAACATCCCCACTTCTTGGAAGCAGAAGTTTTAGAATATCAGAAAAATGGGAGCGCAATAGAACTGGAAGAAATTCCAGAACCATAAGCTATTACTGAAATCTTGGTAGACCTAGAGATTTCAAAAGAACCGGACATCCCCGCGCCACTCTATAGAAGTAGTAGGCAGTCTCATCTGCCTGAGAGATACTACGGTTTTCTCATAGACGTAGATCGGGAGGATTGCATCATTAACAATGATGAGCCTACTAGCTTCCAGCAAGCCATTCAGAGCAGCGACTCGGTAAAATGGCTGGATGCAATGCGGACCGAGATGGAGTCCATGTACACCAACAAAGTATGGAATTTGGACATTGCTCCAGAAAGGGTAAAACCCGTAGGCTGCAAATGGATTTTCAGAAAGAAGATTGGTGTAGATGGACAGGTTGAAACCTATAAGGCTAGACTTGTTGCAAAGGGTTTTCTTCAAAGACCTTGTTTGGACTATGATAAAACCTTTTCTCAAGTGGCTATGCTCAAATCCATTCGGATCCTTCTTACCATTGCTGCCTTCCACGATTATGAGATCTGGCAGATGGACGTAAAGACGGCTTTTTTAAATGGAAATTTGGAAGAATGCGTCTATATGGATCAGCCAGAAGGTTTCATTCAGAGTGGGAGCAGCAGGAAAGTGTGCAAGTTTCTTAAGTCCATTTATGGACTAAAGTAGGCATCGCGGAGTTGGAACATCTGTTTTGATGATACAGTCAAAGAATTCGACTTTATCAAAAATCCAAATGAACCATGCATATATAGTAAGATTGTAGGGAGAACTGTGGTATTCCTCGTCTTATACGTGGATGACATTCTTTTGATAGGAAATGACATTCCTATGCTACAATCAGTCAAAGCTTTCTTATCATAGAGGTTCTCCATGAAAGACCTAAGTGATGCCAACTACATTATGGGGATCCAGATCTATCGTGATAGATCTAAGAGGATGTTGGGACTTTCGCAGTCAAGGTACATCGACACCATACTGAAAAGATTCAGTATGGAAGATTCAAAGCACGGTAATTTACCATCTTGTCACGGAATCACCCTCTCCAAAGAGATGTCTCCAAAGACTGATTTGGAAAGGGCTCGCATGTCAACTATACCCTACGCATCTGCGGTAGGCTCTATAATGTATGCGATGTTGTGTACCAGACCAGATATAGTATACGTATTGAGCGTTGTAAGCCGGTATCAATCAAACCCAGGGGAGAAGCACTGGATAGCAGTAAAGAACATTCTCAAGTACCTAAGAAGGACTAAGGAGATGTTTTTGGTGTATGGCTGAAAAGACCTCCAGATCGAGGCCTTTGCTGACTCCAGCTTCCAGAGTGACAAGGATGACTCCAAGTCCATGTCGAGTTATATCTTTACCCTCAATAGAGGGGCGGTCTGTTGGAAGAGCTCTAAGCAGGACACCGTTACTAACTCGACGATGAAAGCAGAGTATATAGCTTCTTGCGATGCCGCAAAAGAAGCTGTCTGGATGAAGAAGTTCCTTCCGAAACTTCAGGTGGTTCCGACCATTGTTAGTCCAATACCTTTGTATTGTGACAACAACGGCGCTATAGTTTTAGTGAAGGAACCCAGGTCCATCAGAAGTCCAGACAGATCTTGAGGTGGTAACACCTGATCAGGGAGATCGTTGATCGCCGGGAGATCAAGGTGAGAAGAGTAGATACGGAGAATAACACTGCAGATCCACTTATGAAGGCCATCCCTAAGACACAGTTCGAGAGGCTAATCGAGATGATAGGTCTGCGATATGCCAATACATGGCCCTAGTGCAAGTGGGAGATTGTTAGTGTATATGCCCTAGAGGCCATTATTGTATCATACTGGTTTGTATATTACTTAATGGAAGTTTGGGATATTCACAGTAGTATAGACAGTCTTGCTCAAAATGGTAGTATGCTACTTGGTTTGTTTCTACTTCAATATGTGCATGTGTTTCTTTTAGCATATCGCTTATACATATTAGTAGAGCCCTTAGAATAATATTATTTTAGGGAATTTAAATAATTAAAATAATAAATATTATTTATATTTTAATGATGTGGTATAATTATGTACCAATAGTTTGGAAAATATTGGAAAATTAAATTGATTGATGATTTTTGGAGGGATTTATGTGATTTAGGCAAATTATAAATTTCTATGACTTATTATGTACAAGTTTATTTCTAAACATGATTAATTTCCACTAATTATGCATTTATCATGTTTATGCATATGACATGCACCATGCCACATTTCTAACACTTGTTACATTTTATTCCCCATGAATTCTTTTGTGCATGGTTTCTTTTTTTGAAATGAAAAGAAAAGAAAAGATAAAGAAAAGAAAAGAAAAGGAACGGAATAAACAATAGAGTATGGGCAAGAGAGAGAAGAGAGAGAGGTGAGAGGTCTTTGACCATTCTCCCATTTGTGTTCACTCATTGTTTTCTTCATTATTTCCCTTCTCTTCACCACGGCCGCCCTCTTCTTCCCCCTCCTCTAACTCTTCACTACAACCCCAAATCGACATCAAAACATCATCTCCTCTTCACAAAAAATGTGCACAAGCTCACTATAAGCATTTTAGACCAAGAAAAATTGGATTTTGAAGACTTGGGGCAACCCAAGAAAATCATTGAGTTGCCAAATAAGGTATTTCCTTCACCATTAGAGTAGTATTTCATTTTCTTTAACATCTATTTAAGTTTAGAACCGATTTAGTGTAGATTAGTGGACTTTTAAAATTCCAAGTTGATGTTGTATGGATTTCTTGAGTTGAGAAGTGTAATTGAGGCCTAATAGTGACCATAAACCCCTGTAGTGATTGTATGTTGGACTAAACCAGAGACAAACCCCAAGACTTGGACCTTAGAATTGTCGATATCAGACTTTATGGATTCTGTGAGGATATTTTGGGATCTGCTTCAACTTGGGAACCCTGAAAAATATTTTGCAAACACAGTGATACAAGCAGGCATCCGAGGAGCTACCACTGAATCCCAGGACCGCAATTCCACCTTGTGGCCGCAAATAAATCCTTTCTGGCCGCAAATTGTGGCCAGGGTAGGGGTGTTTGCATTGGTGTTTGGTTCATGGTTCAGTAATCTGCTAAATAGACCCTCCATATGTGCAAAATTGGCTAATTTCACCTGAATCAAAATCTGGAAGTGTTTTCCATAGTTTCTGAATTCGATTTGCTAATTCTGTTCACTTGAATTTTGGATATTTGTGTTTGTCTCGATCACTTGACGTTTGCACGTCGATATCGGGAGTTGTTTGATTATTCTTTCATGCGTTGGCCGTAGGTTCTAACCTATGTGTGTCACGCGTGCCGTTTTGGTGTTCATGTTCGATTCTTGTTACTATATGACGCATTGGAAATTGTAGGTACCCCCCACATGGACTTCGAGATGATGAGAAGAGTGTGGCGTTATCGACTACGGCAAGCGAGGATCAATGTGAGTAGATATATATCTACGGGGGAAGTCGGGTGGATGGCGTATAGCACCCCCGCAGTTCGTAGTGTAGCATATGTTATATCATGCATATATATACGATACTATGTGTTATGTGAAACGTTTTTGATTATCAAGAAGGTTTTAGGAGATAATGGGTTAAATTTTAGTATAAATGGATGATAGTGTCGTTAGTTAGTTTTTAGTCGTGAACCCTAGAATAAGCTTTACACACACGCGCGCGCATACACACACACATCTGATTTACTTGTGCGTATATAGGGAGATACACACACACACACACATATATATGTATGTGAGTATGTATATATATATATATATATATATATATATACATGGATGATGAGGATAGTATATGTTACTTGGAGATGAGTCGATGAGGATTGGGCATGATGCCATGAGATCGGTGATGCGACTTGATTTGTATTATGAGATACGACATGATATTGTAGAGGATCTTTAGGCTATGTGTTTCCATATACACGCATATATTTATGTTGATGGTATCGGAATGTACTAGATTTTAGATCAGTACCCCTAATTCAGGATATGATTATAAGGATACCAGAGGAATAATAAGATAAATGTGATTATCAACCCATACCCAGATTTAGGATGCTGTACGATGGATTTACCGTACGAGTTATAATTATGATGATAGATCCACACTCTTGACTCGAGGATGTCATATTATATATTGTATCGTACGTGATACTATTGAGGCGGGATCACCGACTACTAGATATATTTATCGACTCAGACTTAGGTGGTTCTCCTTACCCTTTTGACTAGTCTGTTAGTTTAGTCCTGTAGTTTACTTAGTAGATGTTAGACTGGACTCGTGTCATACTTATTTCAAAACTAACGAATCGTGAGTATTTTAAAGATAGGCCAAGGGATTCTACAGATATTTCAAAGGACATACATTTTCTTAAAAACACCGTAGCCCTTATTTTCTGAATACCACGATTCGTGTTATTTCAAATGCCAAAACTGTATGATTTATATATATATATATTGTATATTCTTTATTGTTGCGTTTACTATTCATTTTCCGTATGTTCTTTCTATTCGCATCGCATTGCATGCTTAAATGTGTTTTCGTAGTTATTATAAAATCATGTTGTCAGGACACCAGTACCATTACCGATGATGAGTATGCTCCACGTACACGTACTTGCCGGCTCATACACATCATCATCGGTAATTGCCATGTCACGTACACATTAGAAAACACTATTTCATTAGTATGAATTGCTAGCTGATAGTTTCGACATAGTACTAGTACGCTTGTTTTTATATGATAGCTTAGACATTGCATTTATTATTGTGATATCTCATGCATGTGTATTTTCATTTGTCATGCAATATTATGGAACTTATTACCGGTATTTCATTGTTTATTTACCCTTGAGATTGGGATTTTGGATTTCCATGAGATTTCTGGATTTGGAGAAACCGCAATGATTTTATAAACTCATTATCATTTTAAAGATAGAAAATTGCGGTTTTCTCATGATATGATTTGAGATGAGTCCACCATGAGTTTTCTCGGCTCTTGAGCGATATCATACATCCAATTCGAGGAGGAAGAGGAACCGTCTGTGGGTGCATGGTGGACCCGGTGCGGTACCCCGGGACGAGAAGGTCGCAGATGATGGCGTTGACCCCGACAGGGGAGCACTAACGACCGGTGATTTTATTGTGACTCGACGGATATCCGGAGGATACCGATCAGAGTACAGGCCAGTCCGGAGAGCCGGAGCCTGAGATATTGAGATTTGATGATACAGGCCAGTCCGGATAGCCGGATCCTGAGATATTGAGATATATATTTTGTGTCGATACTTGACACAGATTCTCTGTTGATTTCATTTATGATACTCGATTTTTATACAGAAATCTCACTGAGAAAAGAAAACAGTTTTCTCATTTAGATGAATTCTGTTTTCATGCATTCATACATCACATTTATGATATGTTTTTACCTGAGGCACTGACACGAGCCCTTGGTATTACACTTATATATAGATGTTACCCTTGCCATTTTTATATGCTTCAGGTTATATTATTTTGAGGATATTACTATGGTATGACCTAGGATAGAGTCATATATGCGATTTCTGCTCGGTGATATTTTCTACTCATGAGTTGGCAATTCACCCCCGTTGTGCCACAGTTTTTTGCAGGTTTGCCGTACAGGTTTCCTTGGCGGCTTTGCCGGCACACTGCTTCCTTCCGGGTGATTTCTTTGGTAGGTGGGTTTGTATGGTTCCTAGGCACACTAATGAGGTCTCACAAGGCACCAACCATGCCAAATTCAAAAATTTCCTGTGCCGAGAAACCCTAATGCGATCGTTAACTAGAAATTAGGCGAAACTACAAGCTAGTTAACAACTTAACTACTAAGTGAACGGAAATACAACCTTTGTAGATCCGGTACTACACTTCCTTAGCTCCGTGACGATGTCCCCTCGCTGCGATCATCGGATCTCGGACTCTAGTGTTGATTTCATCGGAGAAATGATCGGGCTAGGTCGTCGATTTCGATACTGAAGATGATCTACGTCGAGGCAACACAAGATCAAGCTCCAACTTCACCAAGCCATGAAACTTGTGAAGAAAACACCCTATACTACTTGGCAAGTGGTAGAGGATGAAGAAATAGGAAGTGGGTTCACTTTGGATTTGGATTTCTCACTTGGAATCATCACTTGACATTTTTGAAGCAAACTTTTCTTTTCTTTCTCAAGAGGAAGAAGAAGAAGAAAAAGAATAATGAATTCATTCCAAAAGGAAAAATGAAGTGATGGTTATCATAATGCAACCATGGGTGAGGCTAACTCATGTAGAGAATAAACTAGGGTTAAGTAAATGGTTAGGGTTAAGGAAAGAAACAAAATGGTCAAGCTTTCAAACCTTCATGAAGTTTCAACAAAAGAACAAAACAAGCCACCATTTCATTTATCTTTCCAAAAGAATAAATAAATAAATAAATAATTAAAAACCCTAACCATTAACATAACCATGGTTTAATCATACACACCCAAGTTTGCATGTATCATCAAACATGATACAAACTAGTACACAAAACTATATCATATATACAATGTGCACATCAAGTGAGAAAATCCATCTTAAGTGAACAAATACTAGTTAATGTAAAGTAATATATCAAATATATAATTATACATTAAATCATTAAATCAACACTTGATTTAACGATCCGGTCATATTGCATATGACCGACTAATGTCCAATGTATCGACTTATCGAATCAATCCTCGATTCGATAACTAGGTTATATCGCATACAACCAATCGATACATTCATCACGAGAATAGAATACGGTATCACATACACGCATTATTCTCGGTCCCGCACATATCTCATATGCGCTCCTATTTCGTTTCGCTTGATCCAGGAAACCTTTGTGTAGGACTCTAAAGACTCGTCAATACCGTACACTACGCTTTGACGCATGCCAAACTACCGCAGCATGAATACTAAGTAGTACTTATCTGAAATGACGGATGGCTACGACAGGTTTTTCTGAAAACCTATTGCGTAATGAACTTGATATCGTTGTAGAATCAAATGATTTAAAATGGAGTGTTTTCGAGGCTTTTCTAGTTTTGCTAAAGGGGTCACTCCCGGTGAAGGGGTCGTCGGCCCTTTCCTCGTCGAATGAGGTGCGGGATATATCATATATATCACTGTGCAAAGCAGAAACTATAGAAGCAATCAAAAGACAAACCGAGTGTGTAGCATCTGCCAGTTATTGCTAAAGGGGTCACTCCCGGTGAAGGGATCGTCGGCCCTTTCCTCATCGAATAAGGTACAGGATATATCATATATACCGCTGTGCAAAGCAAGAACTGTAGCTACCTGTTTTATTTTTGAAATTCTATTCTACAACATCTTTAGGTTTCTATTTCTTTCATTAATCATATTAATGAAGTCCCATCATTTAAGTACCTAAACATCACAGATAAATACGACGTACACTTATGCCATCCGCATTCGCCTCGATGTCCCCTCGTGCACCGTTAGGTTAGGTAACTAACGGCAGAGCGGGGCAGGGCTAGCGCGGGTGTAAAACATAAGTAACGTCTATATAATATATCATATATACTATATATAGTATCCATCACAACATATCACATGATCACATCACAGATATCGCAGCAGAAGAAACATATGAAATATTGGATGTACTAGGACGTCCGTGTTTTCAATACGAGCCAGTATAAAACACGGATTCCACGGTCGTGATGAATAGCCAAACCCACACCCCTAGACCCCTACGAGAGCGGCAAGCAACCCTACCAATTCTAGAGTTAGGAGACCCAGACTCGACTCCTCGAGTTGGTCTCCCACTGGACTCCAAGACCCGGTTACTTGTGCCCTCCTCCTTGGGTCTATCCTAGTGCGGAAAAGTAAATAATATACAATGGGTGATATCTTCCGCAACCTGGAAGTGCCCCAATAAAAGAATATTACATACAAGTTTTTACATGAATGAAAATGAAAAACACTCATCTCACATAAAAACCCCCGGCTATTCAAATACGACGATCCAATATAACATATCCAGCAACACATAACATCACGTGTCATCAACGTAAGTAAATATGCCCATCCCAATTGTCGTTGACATATAGCAACGAAACCGGCGATATCACATATTACACTTACGGTCACAGAAAAGAAAGTGTAAAACTACAACAGTTGGAATCCGCAAACTCTTTAGACATCGCATGCCTAATCAAATGAATTACTTAGACATCGCATGCCTAACAATTACAAACCCTGCATTTTAGTCTCAAAATCGAAAACACTTTTCAATATCAAGTCGGGCAATTCAACAAGATTCCCGACATCCTGATCGAATGCTCGTCGCAAACTTTAGTAGACGGCCGCACCCCCGATACCGTCGACGAAGTGCACCAAGGCGGAACACCGCTACCGCGAGCACCCGAACGGATGCTTTCGGCGACGGGGTTCTCCTACAGTCACTTGGTCGGGGTTAATGGGTGTAGCTGTCTATTAAGTTTAACCGGCGAGTATCCGCGTACGCTACGTGATTGCGACGGACTTTTGATCGCATCAAAATTCCGTGGCAACCGATCAATTGAGACTAAAGTGCTATGTTTATAACATTCATATTAGTTATCTCATAACTACTTGTGAATTCCAAGTGTTGTATCCCAATCCAGATAAATAGAAAATGTTAAACTTTCTGATCGAACATTCAAACACCCAAGTTTTCCCGAAACAGCTCAACACATGAAATAAGATTAAAAACATCCAGTTCATGCCTCAGTACCAACGGTCCAGCCGTAGAAGGGTCAAGCCAACACCTCACATGTGGCACGCCGTACTGCCCCAAACCCGAAGGTTCAAAGGGCAGTTCAAGACGGTCACATAATCGAGTTAAGGTTTGTTGTCTTCTAGAGGGTCCATCGCGTTACTTGCACTACTTAGAACGTTATTAAACCACGGAAAGATCCAACACTTGGAAATTTCCCGACAGGGGAAAGGTGGGTATTTATATCCGATCAAACTTTTTAACATATTCAATAATTATCCGGAAAACACATAGACAAGATTAGACAATACGATCAAATCCACGAGTTCCCAAAACAACCCCAGAAAACTCAACTGTTGAGTAAAATATAAAAATTCCCAGAAGACTCAGCACTTCCAGACAAGAATTACTGTGCAAGCCACGTGGCCTAACTCACCAATATGGCCGCGAAACCGCCGCTCAAGCCAGGGTGGGGCCGCGGTTCCGCGGCGCTTTGGTCGAGTTAGTGTCACGTGCTTCACAGTAACTCCTAAAATTCCCTGCTGAATTTTTTGGCAATTTTTAATTCACAAAAATCCAAAATTCCAGAAAATTTCCAGAGAGTGGTTTTGTTAGGGTTTCGGGGTTCGTTCGGATTTCTAACATCGTCTACACTTCGCCTAAGGCTCTAGCTAGGCTCTGATACCACTGTAGGGTTCCTAGGCATACTAATAAGGTCTCACAAGGCATCAACCATGCCAAATTCAAAAATTTCCGGTGCCGAGAAACCCTAATGCGATCGTTAACGAGAAATTAGGCGAAACTACAAGCTAGTTAACAACTTAACTACTAAGGGAACGGAAATACAACCTTTGTAGATCCGGTCCTCCACTTCCTTAGCTCCGTGACGATGTCCCCTCGTTGCGATCATCGGATCTCGGACTCTAGTGTTGATTTCATCGGAGAAATGATCGGGCTAGGCCGTCGACTTCGATGCCGAAGATGATCTACGTCGAGGCAACACAAGATCAAGCTCCAACTTCACCAAGCCATGAAACTTGTGAAGAAAACATCCTATACTACTTGGCAAGTGGTAGAAGATGAAGAAATAGGAAGTGGGTTCACTTTGGATTTTGATTTCTCACTTGGAATCATCACTTGACATTTTTGAAGCAAGCTTTTCTTTTCTTTCTCAAGAGGAAGAAGAAGAAGAAAAAGAATAATGAATTCATTCCAAAAGGAAAAATGAAGTGATGGTTATCATAATGCAACCATGGATGAGGCTAACTCATGTAGAGAATAAACTAGGGTTAAGTAAATGGTTAGGGTTAAGGAAAGAAACAAAATGGTCAAGCTTTCAAACCTTCATGAAGTTTCAACAAAAGAACAAAACAAGCCACCATTTCATTTATCTTTCCAAAAGAATAAATAAATAAATAAATAATTAAAAACCCTAACCATTAACATAACCATGGTTTAATCATACACACCCAAGTTTGCATGTATCATCAAACATGATACAAACTAGTGCACAAAACTATATCATATATACAATGTGCACATCAAGTGAGAAAATCCATCTTAAGTGAAAAAATACTAGTTAATGTAAAGTAATATATCAAATATATAATTATACATTAAATCATTAAATCAACACTTGATTTAACGATCCGGTAATATCGCATATGACCGACTAATATCCAATGTATCGACTTATCGAATCAATCCTCGATTCGATAACTAGGTTATATCGCATACAACCAATCGATGCATTCATCACGAGAATAGAATACGGTATCACATACACGCATTATTCTCGGTCCCGCACATATCTCATATGCGCTCCTATTTCGTTTCGCTTGAGCCAGGAAACCTCTGTGTAGGACTCTAAAGACTCGTCAATACGCCGGCAGCAGGTGATGATCATATCAAACACCCACAAGCCGCAAGCGGTCTGCTAAACGTAACGGCCACCCGGGTATTGAGCGATTAAAAGATCGACGAGCAAGCCCACTCACACTCCTGTGAATCCAACCAGTAATACTTACCGTACAGTCCGGTCTCGTCGTCTGATATGTTGCATATCTTGCCTAGGGGTGTTAAACGTCAGACCCCAATAGCTCGATAAGTCGTGTCGATATGAGGTCTATAACAGTTCGAGAAACTACTGGTAACACTTACTAGTAAATCTCAGCAACCCTGGCCAGGGATTTCCGGTTATAGCCAATCGAACACAGCGCAACATCAACTCCCTATACCGGGAGAGACGAATCCCCTCCTATTTCTCATTGCCTCCATATGACTCGGGACTGTACCCAAAAACCACCGTTTTGCACGCCCTCTTAGACATGGTAAGGTGGAAATCAAAGCACAGTGGGAACTACACAAGACTTTATGACGATCTCGGGTCTACAGACTAATCTGTACCAGTGTCACCAGAGAACTGCCATCTGACTTAAGGTATAATACCATCTGGGAGTTCTCGGCGAGTCCGTCCAGTGTACCCAGTCTCCACTGAGTACCCGTATATCATCTCTGATGTCAAACACCAATGGATATGGGATCATCCATCATCCATCTGTATGGGTCGAGAAGGTATACGCTAGTCTACTCTGGTATATTGATGCCCCGTCTCGATACACCCATGACTAGGGACCTTGAAGGATGTACTTATGGACTACCATGTCCCCACTAGTATGATCCGCATCATAGTCCAGGTAGTCAAGTACACATCCTAAGGGCTTTACCAACATGTAACAGAGAGACAATCAGTGTACACGTTAAGGTAAAGATCAATCAGATAGCATACTATCATGTCGAGCAAGAAAGTCCTTCCTATATATGTCCAAGCATCCACTACAATATACATCCTATGTATAGTAATGGCCTCTAGGGCATACATATAACTAACAGGGTTCACTTGCATCGTGACCACCATTGTACCTTATTTATATTCTGTTGTATCTAGTAACTCCATCAACCAGACTTGTATTATTGTTAGACTTAGAAAACCAGTGTATATTATTTCGACCTTAGAGTCGCGCTTGTATTATTATGGTTTTCTGGAGGTTATTGGTTTTCTTCTGAGTTTTGATTCTCGCCCTTCGGCGTCGTATATTATATTGCTTGCGTAGTTGTGACCGCTAATTGGCGAAGATCTAGCTCCAGCTTGGGGATGCCTTTATTCATTATGCATATTATTTATGTTTGTACCCGTTTGGGGCCAGTATTTACAAAGGAGACTCTGCCGAAATTTTCGAAAAAGACTTGATGTTTTAAAAATGTTTACTACGACTTTCAAAGTGATTTATACGCAAACTTTTAAACAAGTTTTCCTTCACCTTCTTCTTTTAAATGGTTTAGATTTCTGAAATTTTGGCTTACTTGAATTAGATAGGGTCCTATAGACTTCATATGATTCAAGTGCTAGTCATGTGCCATTTCGGGTCATGATAGATCTTTACTTGATTACCAGCGTTGTGGTGGCAGTCACACCAGTGAGGACTGGGTAATCTACAAGCACATCCTTATATAGGTTCCTAGTCATAGGATTATCGAAACGGGGCATCGATACTCCGGAGTAAACTAGTGTATACGCTTCTCATCCCAGTAGGTGAGATGGTATGTCCCTCAACCATTAGTACGTCATACTGAAGATAGTATGCAGGTGCTCGTTAGGTTATGAGTACACTGGACAGGACTCGTTAGGAACTGTTGGTTGGTATTATACCTATCGTCGAATAGCAGTTCCCAGGTGACATGAGTACAACTTAGTCCGTCGACTTGACACTGCTATATCGCCTCGAGTATGTTCCCACTGTACTTTGATTACTACCCAACCATGGCTCAAAGGATTCGTGCAAACAGGTAGTAGTTGGGTGCAATCCCGAAGCATTTGGAGGCAGTGGCGGTTAGATAGGATTCGTCTCTCCCGGTATTAGGGGCTGATATTGTGTTGTGTTCGGTGAGCAATTACACAAAGTCCCTGGCCAGGGAAAGCAAGATTTACTAGTAGGTATTCCAGTAGTTTCTCAGGGTGTTTTGGGCTACACTCCGGCATGACTTATTGCGCTATTAGGGGTCTGACGATTACCGCCCCCAGGCCCGATATGCGATACTCTCAGACGAACTGACTGGACTGTACAGAGATTGTCACATTCAGGCTCAGTAGGAGTTCAGATGGGTTTTCTCATCGACCTTCTTATCGACAGATATCTGGGTAGCCACTACGTGCAGCTAGTACCGCTTGCTGCTTGTGGTTAAACCCACTGCCAGCGTACTGTCGAGTCTTTAGAGTCCCACACAGAGAGTTTCCTTGCACCGGGCAAAAGTGTAGAGGCCGTATGGTTTTACGGTAGGTCTTCGATCACTTACGTGCACTTGTGCGCGTATGATGTTCGGGCGGATATTACTAGTGGGCTTTGGTTTAAGCCGGATCCTGGTATTATATTGATGGATCAGTTTTGTCTCTTTGTATTCGTGTTTCTTGGAGCATGAATGTGGGTATGTCTATACGGATGAGAGGGGCATAAAAGGGGACACCTCATTAGGGTTTTGACCATTTACTTGATTAAAACAATTATGAGGTGGAGGAAAGTATTTTTTATTTTTGTAAATGATAATTGAGGCATGGCTACTTGTTTTGACTACTTGATTTTGTTTGACCATTTGACTTGGTTTGACCACTTGACTTGGTTTGACTCTTTAACTAGATATTTCTTATGAGATATTTTATGGCACTAGATATTTTGGATGAGATATTTCATGCCATGCTTGTAGTCAAGTCAAGGTAGCCATCTCATTTATCATTATCATATCAAAAATCATTTCTATTTCCTCAAACTAGATCTCTTCTTCTTCCTCACATCAAAACCCTAAAAGCTCTCATGTGTTGAGAATCCTAAGGATTTAAGAGACAAATAAATCCATCTTCATACTCTACATCACCTAGGCCATCAAGTTTGGCAAGCTTGTTGTCCTAGTTACCTTGGATTTGAGGTGGAGCTTGGACTATTGACTCTCGGGTGGATCGTCTTTGACTCGAGGAGGCCGTCGAAGAAGCTACGATCAAAATCGATCCTTAGAGCCTACGACGATGAGGAGGACAGCGGAGAAGACCAGAAGGACTTGTATCTTGAGGTATAACATTCTATCCGAGTAGTTAAACCTCTTGTAGTTTTCTAGCTAGGGTTTATGGACGATCCTTGGTTCCAGTCGGTGTTGCGAAGCCCGTAAAAAACATTTTTTGCAAATTTCGCCTCCCCGCGAACACATGGGGTGCGCGACATCGACTTACATTTCTGCCTCCCCGTGAACACATGGGGTGTGCGACATCGACTTACAGTGGTATCAGAGCCTCTCATAAACCTTAAATATCTTGTAGCGACGTTACAGAGCCTCCATTTTTGTCACGCAAAAACTGCCGATAAAAACAGTTTCCAAAAATGATGTTTTGAGTTGTTTGCACACCCCGCGGGCTCACGGTTTGAACCGAGAAGCCTCGGGGTGATGTGTGTGCACCCCGGGGACCCCCCGGGGATCGAACGGCTGGGACCACTCCCCGAGGCCACCACAAGGTGGTCTGGGCGGTGGGGACCCGAAATTTCCCTACCTTAGGCAGTTTCGGGTCTACCTCACCCCTAGGCCACCTTGTGGTGGCCTCGGGGGTGGGGTACCCCCTCTAGGCCCCAACTCGAAGTTAATTTCTCGCTCTAACTCTCCGCGATGTTTTGGGGGCATTTCATTTTGATTCGGACTTCCGAATTGGCTTAAAACGGTCGTTTTTGGAACTTTAGCTCACTGGATTTTCAAGTTTTGGAAAATTGGTTAAGTTAGCTAATTGCGTGCGGAATTCTAATGTTGCAGATACTTTACAAGCTTTATGATGTGTATATGTGTTTGGAAATGTTGGGTTCCCTAGGGTGGCACCAAGGTTTCGGGAGGTATCGTCCGTGCCAATTTCAAAAATTTGTCATTCTAAAAAACCCTAATCTAGAATCTTAACTAGAGATTTAGACGAACTAGCAATGCAAACAACTTTGCAAACAAGTGAATGAGGAATACAACCTTTATAGACTGGTCCTTCACTTCTAAAGCTCCGTGTAGTAGTCCCTTCACTCCAAGTAGTGAACATCCGAACTCTAGTAAGGGTTCACATGAAGAATTAAACAAGCTTACTCGAAGTCTTCGAGGCCGAAGATGATCTACGTCGAGGAGACTCAAGCTCATGCTACCTCTTCACTAACGGTAGATTAGTGAAGCAAACACCCTAAACTAAATGACTAATATAGTAGAGGGTGATGAAGTAGAAAATGGGCTCACTTTAGATTTAATTTTCTCACAATATTTTCTCATTTAGAAAAAAGCTAGCAAGATTTTTCTCAAATCAAGAAGAAGATGAAGAGAAGAAGAGAATGAATCTCATAAGGTGAGAATAGCAACCATGAGTGAGTTAGTGTCATATACTAAATCATGTAGAGAATAAACGATGGCTAACAATAATGGTTAGGTTAATAAATATCTACAAGTAAAACAAAACTAGTGGACTAAGTCAAAGATGCTTCAAGCTTCTCCAAGCTTCTAAGCATGACAATTTCCAACTAATATTAAATTACTTTAAATAAATAAAACCTCACATTATTATAAGCATGGTGTGAGTCTCATACACCCATGTAGCATGTGGCAGAAAGCATGACACAAAATAATGTACATTAATATATATCACATATATACTAAATGTACACAAGTGAGAAAAAGAAATGTTTAAGTGAGCTAATATTAGTTAATGTAAATTAATATATTACATATATAATTATACATTAAATTATTAAAACAATACTTGATTTAATAATCCAGCTATATCACATACAACCGACTAATATCAAATGTAACAACTTATCGAATCAACACTTGATCCGATAACCCGGTTATATAATATATAACCAACCGATATCACATATTGCGAGAATAGAATGTGGTATCACATACGCGCATTAATCTCGGTCCCGAACATATCACATATATGCTCCTACTTCATTTCTAAAGAACCAGGAAACCTCTGTGCAGGACTCTAAAGACTCGTCAATACACCGGCAGTAGGTGATGATCATATCAAACACCCACAAGCCACAAGCGGCTGCTAAACGTAACGGCCACCCGGATATTGAGCGATTAGAAGATCAACAAGCAAGCCTGCTCATACTCCTGCGAATCCAATCAGTAAGATTACCGTACAGTCCGGTCTCTTCATCAGATATGTCGTTTATCGCAGCCTGTGGGTGGTAAACGTTGTTGGATATAGTGCCTTCAGAGTCAATTATTGGATCACAGGCACGTGATTGCAATGGTTGAGGGAGGACCTATACCGGAAGGACAGTCTAACTCGAGATGATAGTATGCTATCTGGTTTACCTTTATCATCGCGTACAGCTTTAGGTGACCTTACAGGTCACTATTGTACGTTGATAAAGCCCCTAAGATTCTTGCTTGACTACCAGCAGTATGAGGGCGATCATATACGTGGGAGCTGGAGTCTACAAGCAAATCCTTAAAAGGTCCCTATTTGTGGGAGTTTCGAGACAGGGCATCGATTCTCCAGAGTAGACTAGTCTATACAGTCGAGACCCCGACGAGGGGCGGTGGCCGGTCTCACAAGCCACTGGTGTCAGTTGGTTCACCTAAGATGTATACAGGTGCTCATTGGGTTATGAGTACACCGGACAGGACTCGCCGGGAACCTGCTAGTTGGGATTATACAAGATGTCAGATAGCAGTTCCTAGGTGACATGTGTACAGGTTAGTTCATCGACCTGAGATCGTCATTTGTCTCGTGTGAGTTCCCTCTGTGCTTTGATTACTACCCTACCATGCTCAAAGGAGACGTGCAAACAGGTTTTAGTTGGGTACAGTCCCGAGCCACATGGAGGCAGTGAGCGGATCTGCAGGGGTTCGTCTCTCCCGGTATTGGGGGTGAGGTCGCGCTGTGTCTAGGAGAGCCATTACACGAAGCCCTCGGCCGAGGCAGGAGATTTACTGGTAGGTATTCCAGTAGTATCTCAGGGTGTTCTGGGCTACACTCCGACACGACTTGTACCGCTATTGGGGGTCTGACTTTTACCAACCCCTAAGGCCCGCCATGCGATACTCATAGACGAACGGACCGGACTGTACGGATATTGTCACTGACAGGCTCAGTAGGGTGTCAGGATGAGTTCGCTCACAGACGTCCCTTTTGGTCAATAGCTGGTGGCCCGTACCTCTGACCTACTAGTGGTTAAATCCACAGCCAAAGTATTGACGAGTCTTTATAGTCCCCCACACACAGTTACTCAAGTTTTGGGCGAAACGCTGTAGAGGCCGTATGGAGATATGGCAGGGTTCGATCAGATACGTGCGGTATTGCACGAATCATGATCGGACGGATTTTACTAGCCAGCTTTGGTTTAAGCTGGATCCTAGTATTAGACAGTGTAGATTTTGTCTTTTTGCATTTGTATTCAGTGGGAATACAAATGCGGGCATGTATATGCAGTCGTGGAGTTTTCCTGTAATTTATTACGGGATCTGTTTTCTGAAGTTGCCATTTTGCATTCCGTTCCGGCCGTTTTTCTTTGTTCCTTCCCGGCCGGACTTTTCGATGGAAGGGGTTATTTGCAAGTTTGCAAATAACTTATTGTGGAGGGGGTCCTTTGTAAAATGGTAGCATCATGATGAGATTCCATTTTAATCTCATCCTTTGCATTTATGAGATTAGAAATGGTTTTGACCTTGGTGTGACTATTTTTTCCTTTATTATACATTCTCCTCTTGCTTTATTCTTGGCATTATTATTCCCTCCACCATTTTGAAGATGAGGCCGGCTACATTAGGAGGAGGAGGGAGAGAGATTCATTTTAGTGTGTAGCAATTTTCTTCATCTCATTCTTTGCAAGAAAATGACAGCTCCATTTTTCCAAAGCTCATTTTCTTTCTCCACCTCAACATCCATGGCAACTTCATAAACCCCGAAGAGCCTACCATTCTACACTACACCTACAGTACCCTTGGACGTGTCGGCTAGCCAACTTCACGCTCGAGTTGCCTCGGTCCAGAGGTGGGAGCCCGTAAAAGAAATCGGCTACGTGGTGCCCTTTCCGACGAGGAGGTGACGGACGGAGATTCCGCGGGAGATCGGAGTGGAGACGAAGACCGAAGGACACGGATCGCTTGGTATAACTCTCTACCCGTCTTTTAGTTTGCTAGTAGCTAGGTTAATGGCCCGATCCGGGTTAAAAGTGCGCGGTGGTGCCGGTTTGCAAGTTTCGCAAAGTTTTTCGTTTCCGCGTTTCCGGCGTTGGATCGACGGCCGGGGCGCCGCCGTGCACTTACACTGGTATCAGAGCCACGCCATTAACTTAGCCTAGCTTGCTCTAACGTGTTTAGAACTCGATCGAACCAAAAAATCACAAAAACCGTATTTTCCAATGCACAAGTTTCTGTCGAAATTTTTTGGGCTCCAAAAATTTTTCAGGTTGTTTCAGAATGATGTGCAGAGTATTCTAAGACCTCTGTAGAAATTTGATCACGTGAACGCACTATACGACCGCGGAACCGCAGCCAAACACATACTTAGGCCGCGGTTCCGCCGCAGTATTTACTTTTCAGTGCATCAAAATTCTACAGAGGGCTTCTGGGTTGGAAATAGGGGTATTGGGATATTCTTTTTGGGCCCAGATTTTCTGTGAGAGCTACAGTAGTGCTTGGGGCCCACTTCGATCAATTTGATCGATCAAAAATTTTAAACATGTTAGTCCACAGTATTTACATTATATCTGCGACCGTGAATGTCACTTGATCTGTAAATCCTGTCTAACTGCTATAGCCCGGTTAGACGGATTTGCGAACGTGACATTCACGTTGATGTTCTGTGTTGTGCTGTGATGTTGCGGATTGGTCGTGGAGGATAGCCTGGATGCAATGTTAGTACAGTTTTGTTTTATATGTACATTTGATATTGCGGGGCGAGCGTCCGACATGTGGACTGCCGTCACTGCCTGTTTGTATTATTCTTTTGGGGCACGACCGGGTCGAGGTCGATGTACCCGTTGTATGTATATTTTACTTTCTGTACTAGGATTACCCCGCGGAGGGGTGCACGGATAGCCGGGTTCTAGAGGGCAACAAGCCCGCATCTCATGGCGTTGAGACGGAGGGGGCTTTACTCTAGAATTGGTGGGCTATTCGCCGCACTCGTAGGGGGTACAGGTTGACCCAGGAGGGGTGCCCAAGTTACCGGATTCCGTGAAGTACTGGGTGGTCCATTCACGTTGCTGAAGGGGGCTGCCTCACTTCAGGTTTTGGCGGGTAACTTGCCGCGCCCGTAGGGGTGTAGGATTTCATTGCACAGGCTATCCACACGACCAAGGGAACGTCGGGTTTCAGTAGCGGCTCTATGAAACTCGGGGATCCCAGATATCTGTATTGTTCTGTGATGCTGATTACATTTCTGTGATGTTGCATTTTATCACGCCTTGAGCGAATATTATATATTGATATATATACTAGTAGATATTGTATATGTTTTGCATCCGCGCTAGTTCAATCCCCGCTCTGTCGTTAGTTAAGTTACCTAACGGGTGATGACGGGACACAGTGGCGAATGCGGATGGTATATACGTACATCATTATTTTCGTTCTTTATTGGTGTGATCAATTGATGGGACTGCGTTGATTCGGTTCAATGTAAGATAAAACAAACCTATTCTGATGTTGTTGGAACACTTTTCAAAAAGCTGTTATTGCAAGGGCGTTCTCTTTTATTTTGCACAGTGGTATTCAATTGGAATATCCTGCTCCTCAGTCGACGAGGCAAGGGCCGAGATCCCTTCACCGGGAGTGACCCCTTGGACAAAAGTTTGCGTCAGGGCAATAACTTCACAATAGCCGATTACTTTTGCTTTGCATCGTGGTATTCAGTTGGAATATCCTGCACCCCATCCTACGGGGAAATAGCCGAGATCCCTTCACCGGGAGTGACCTCTTTAGCAAAGGTTTTCGTCACTATATTTTTATAAAGCTATCAGTTCCTTCAACGATATCAAGTTCATTACGTTAAAGGTTTTTGCCAGAAACCATTCGTAGCCCTCCATCATTTCAGTTAAATATTCGGTACTATTCAAGCTATGTATTTTGACCTCACGCCAAGGCATAGTGATTGGTAGCTGCCGGATATTTATCTGTTGCATAGATAGAATGCGTCAGTTTGGGACAGTCGTACTACTATTTTGGCCTACGTCAAGGGTATGTACGGGTGGGTTCAAATTAATCTGGATAATGATGGGTAGAACTTGACATGTGACTTTTGACATTTTGACCAAACGCCAAGGTCATAAGAGCATGGGGTAAAAATCACATCGGGAGTGTCTAAAGAAACTGAGACTGGCCAGATATGCGCATACCTTCTGGAGTGTGATAACGTGAGCGGATTCTGTCACGTTATCATGCGATGATAGTTGGATCCTGATTCCCACTGATGAGTTGGTTTACTCGTCGGGTGATCCCGACTAATTCTTCTTTCAGGTTTGGGGAAGAATTTGACGGTACAGTGGGAGGTTTCCTGATTAGATAAAGTGATAACCATTCTGATCTAGGTTAGAGTGCACACTGAGTGTTTCTTTTCTCTCTTTCTTGGCAGCGACTATGACCCGACCCTAGACTATGACTCAGTGACCATGATTAACCGAACTTTCTTATAAGACTGGTTTTTGGATTGTCAGAGTTGCAAACCTCATTGCCACTCCTACTTTTACCCTTTTCTCCAGGACACCCTGTATTACTACGAACATCCACTTCCATTGGACAAAACCATCGTATGGTTATATACGAACTCGAAGGAATTTATTCGAGAATGGTTTCTGGTTCTGGAGAAAACGAATAGAACTATTCAGTTGTCTTTTCCTTTTACCTTCTCTCAAGTTGCGAGTGCTCCTTGGATTAGGATAGTACACCTATTACACAAATTGGATAGTCTTCTTCCAAACCATAGGCAGGTGCCGACTGGTAGGGAATGAAGAAAACCAATTAGCCTAAACGGTGTACAGAAGGTATTAAGTTAAGACAAAGAAAGGGATTAGAAGGAGGGCAAAGTAAATTGCGACTGATATTCATGACCAAACCAAGTATTTCTTTACCACTCCCACTTCACCTTTGTATTTCTCCAGGACACTCCGTATCACTACGAAGATCCACAGTTTATTTGGATACTCCATCGTATGGTTATATACGAACTTGAAAGGAACTTGTTCCAGTTCGGGGAAGGATTCTGGTTCAGGAGAAATAGGAATAAGGATTATTCGGTTGTCTTTTATTTTCACCTTCTCTCGCATTGCGAGTGCTCCTAGGATTAGGATAGTACACCTATTATGCTTATTGGATAGTCTTCTTCTAAACCATAGGCTGGTACCGAACGGTAGGGAAGGAAGAAAACCATTTGGCCTAAAGGGGTGTGCAGAAGGTAATGACTAAAGACATATAAAGGGATTTGGAGAGATGGCAAAGAAATATACGGTTATAGTTGTGGATCTGGATGATGGAAGAGGCATTACTATGAATACCAGGATACCCCATCGAAACATCTCAATGTTTCAGTTTCACTGTGTACTGTTAAAAGGAAACTGATTTCCCAATTGGACATTTGCTCCAGGGTATGTACTTACCAGGTATGATTCTCACATCTGTATGGTTTTACTGATGATGAGTGGGAGTAAGTTATTGGGAATTAGGTGATCATCCTCATTATATCGGGATTCGTTGTAATTGGTGATATTTGAGGAAGTCACCTGGGTTGTTTGCCGGACGACAAATATTTGGTTTTGAATATCCGTTGTTATGCACCAATTTCAAATTGATATATCTGTACGTCTATTTTCATAGAGTGATATATAACTTTTTGAAATTATGTCTATGACATTTACCTATATCAGTGGATGGTTAGGTAAGGAGCATTAAACAGCGGTGTAATTCTTCATAACCAAAGTACAGTTTTCAACCTACGACACACAGGGAATGAGTTATTAGACTCAAGGGACTTATACAGAGTATTGTATGTTGTCCAGCGTCCATGTGGACAGAGGGGTTGGTCCTCGTACTATATTCTGTTTACTTGTGACTTCTTTAGTTCTTAGACATGTGTTTCGTAGAAACACAAGTTCTGAGTTTTGAGAAGTTATAGGTATAAGAATAAAGTAGAGAAACAGGTGTTGCAAGTATCGGGATTCTTCATGGTGATCGAAGATGTAGATACTTGTGTGTGGTATTCAGTTGATAGTAATGATTAAGAGAACTTGCTACTCTTTCAGGTTACTCATAATTGGAAGTACTCCTAAGTTGAGTAACGCTGATCGGCCTCATTCCATTTAGTTGACATGCACTGGAAACAGCTACATGATTTGAATCTGGTTCAATTAAATCAGTGCCTCTGTTTCTGTGTTGGATATAGAAAAGTTCGTATCTTAACGTTGTTAAGGTACGGGGAGTTGTCCGGCTTATGCTTAAAACCAGACTCTGGATAACTCAAGGCACGTTTCTGTAATGGCTGTTTGTGGGTTGACCCAGGCTATGACGAGGGTTGGCTTTCTACCATCTGCAAGATCAATAGTGATATTGTTCTTGACTCGCCACAGTTTTAATAAAAATGGATTTTTTCAGAAAACAGAAGTGGGAGTATGGTAGAACTGGAAGTGATTCCAGAACTGCAGACGATTACTGAAGATTTGATAGGAACCTAAAGATTCAATCTGTATTGACATTCCATTGGCCACTCCGCAGATATGGTAGGTAACCTCAGGCATCCGAGAGGTACTCCGGTAGCCTCAAGGACGGTAGCGGGGAGTTTCTTGTTTACCCAGACTTGCCATTGCTGTTGTTCCAGGCTGTGAGACCCGGCAGGAGGATGAATATAGCGTCGTTCTGAACTAGCTTTAGAAGTGTACGTCTATATGACTCCGCCAGAGGATTGTCGTAGTCAGTGGGAGCAGCGGAAGCATTGGTGGACAGGAGGCTTATGTCTATTTATAGACTAAAGCAGATATAGCGGAGATAGATTATCAATTTCTGATGTGACAGTCATAAGTTTGACTTCATCAGAATAGGGGATGGATCTGTTAAGAAGGTAGTAGGGTGTAATGTCCTGGTATTTGGATGACATACACAGAGTAGGAAGTGATATTCCTATACACCCTGAGAAACTACTGGAACACCTACCAGTAAATCTCACTTGCCCTTACCAGGGACTTTGTGTAATGGCTCTCCAAACACAGCGCGATATCAACCCCCAATACCGGGAGAGACGAATCATATCTAACCGCCACTGCTTCCAAGTGCTTCGGGACTGCACCCAAATACTACCTGTTTGCACGACTCAATAGATCCACGGTAGGGTAGCAATCTAAGAACAGTGGGAACACACATGAGGCGAAGTAGCAGTGTCAAATCAACGGACTAAGCTGTACTCATGTCACCTGGGAACTGCTACCTGATGATAGGTATCATACCAACAGGCAGTACCCTATGAGTCCGTCCAGTGTAACTCATAACCCAATGAGCACCTCCATACTATCTCCAGTATGACGTACTGATGGCTATGGGACAGACCATCTTCCCTGCTAGGATGAGAAGCGCATACACTAGTCTACTCTGGAGTATCGATGCCTTGTCTCGATAATCCTACGACTAGGGACTTGTATAAGGATGTGTTTATAGACTACCCAGCCCCCACTAGTGTGACTGCCATCACAATGCTGCTAGTCAAGCAAAGATCTTAAGGGCTCTATCAATATGTATTAGCGATATATTAAAATAAACATATACACATATTAAGATAGATATAAACCAAGTAGCATACTACTATATCGAGCAAGGCTGTCGTCAATCCATGTATATATCGTAAGCTTTCAAAATGTAATATACAAATTAGTACTATATAATAATGGCCTCTAGGGCATACATATCCAACAATCTCCTACTTGCACTAAAAGACAGTAATTAGTGTACTGCATACCCAACGTCTGCACTAAGGCCAGCTGCTGGCGTACCGCATACCCAATAGCTCAAAAAGTCGCTCGAACTGTGCTTGAGGGGGGGACTTTGTGAATGGATCCGCCGTGTTATCTTTAGTGTTCACTCTCCGTACCTCGATCTCATAGCGATCAATGATCTCCCTGATCAGGTGATACCGCCTTAAGATGTGTCTGGATTTCTGATGGGACCGTGGTTCCTTCGCTAAAGCTATAGCCCCATTGTTATCGCAATACAAAAGTATTGGGTCAACAATGGACGGAACTACCTGAAGTTCACTAATGAACTTCTTCATCTAGACTGCCTCTTTTGCGGCATCGCTTGAATCAATGTATTCAGCCTCCATCGTCGAGTCTGCGATGGTGTTCTGTTTGGAACTCCTCCAACACACCGCCCCTCCGTTGAGGGTAAACATAAAACCTGAGACAGACTTGCTGTCATCCTTGTCACTTTGGAAGCTTTAATCGGTAAAGGACTCGACCCTAAGGTCTCCATTACCTTAAACCAGGAACATCTCCTTAGTCCTTCTCAGGTACTTGAGAATGTTCTTCACTGCTGTCCAGTGGTTCTCATCTGGGTCTGACTGATACTGGCTCACCACGCTTAGTGCATAAGCTACATCAGGTCTTGTACATAGCATCACATACATTATAGATCCTGCCGCCGAAGCGTAGGGTATAGTGCTCATGCAAACCCTCTCCTCGTCAGTTTTTGGAGACATCTTCTTGGAGAGGGTTATTCCGTGCAATGCGTGTATATTACCACGCTTGGAATCTTCTATACTAAATCTCTTTAGTACGGTCTCTATATACTTGGATTGCGAAAGTCCCAGTAATCTCTTAGATTTAACTCTGTAGATCTTGATCCCCAGAAAGCACGAGGCATCACCCAGGTTTTTCATGGAGAACCGTTATGAAAAGAATAGCTTGACCGATTGTAGCATAGGAATGTCATTTCCTATAAAAAGAATATCGTCCACGTACAAGACTAGGAATACGGCAGTTCGTCCTATAATCTTCTTATAAATATAAGGCCCATTCTCGTTCTTGATGAAGTCAAATTCCTTGACTGTTTCATCAAAACAGATGTTCCAGCTCCGCGATACCTGCTTTAATCCATAAATGGATTTAAGCAACTTGCATACCTTCCCGCTGCTCCAACTATCTACAAAGCCTTCTGGCTGATCCATATAAATGCACTCTTCCAAACTGCCGTTTAGAAAAGCCGTTTTTACATCCATCTGCCAGATCACATAGTCATGGAAGGCAGCAATGGCAAGTAGGATCCGAATGGATTTGAGTATAACCACTGGAGAAAAGGTTTCGTCATAGTCCACACCAGGTCTTTGACGAAAACCTTTTGCAATGAGTCTAGCCTTATAGGTTTCTACCTGCCTATCTACACCAAGTTTTCTTTTGTATATCCATTTGCATCCAACGGGTTTTACCCCAGGTGGAGCATTATACAAGGTCACACTTTATTGGTGTACATCGACTCCATTTCGGACCGCATAGCGTCCAGCTACTTATCAGAGTCCCTATTGATAATGTCCTGCCTGAAACTGGTAGGGTCATCTTCTTCTAAGATGCAATCCTCTCGATCCCCGTCTATGAGAAAACCGTAGTATCTCTCGGGTGGATAAGAATTCATACCAGATCTGCGGAGTAGCTGAGGTTCGTCTGGGGTTATTGAATTTTGAGGTTCTACCAATTCTTCAGTTTGAGTCTGTGGTTCGTGAATTTCTTCCAGTTCTACCGAACTCCCACTTGTTTCTTTTGCAAGAAATTACCACTCTAAAAAGGTGGCGTGGCGAGATACAAACACCTTCTGTTCCTCGGTGTGGTAGAACAGATATCCTATTGAATTTTTAGGATATCCCAGAAACTTACATAAAACTGAACGTGCCTGCAATTTGTCCGGATTTTGTACTTTTACATAGGCCGGACAACCCCATATCTTAATACGTTTATGATACAGCCTTTTACTGTCCATATCTCGAATGGTGTCTTAGGCATGGATTTTGACGGAATATTATTCAACAGATATGCCGCTGTCAAAAGCGCATGCCCCCAAAATGAAAGGGCAACTCGGCATTACTCATCATGGAGCGAACCATGTCCAATAGGGTGATTCCGTGTAATGCGGGTATATTACCACGCTTGGAATCTTCTATACTAAATCTCTTTAGTACGGTCTCTATGTACCTGGACTGTGAAAGTCCCAGTAATCTCTTAGATTTATCTCTGTAGATCTTGATCCCCAGAAAGCACGAGGCATCACCCAGGTTTTTCATGGAGCACCGTTGTGAAAAGAATAGCTTGACCGATTGTAGCATAGCAATGTCATTTCCTATCAAAAGAATATCGTCCACGTACAAGACTAGGAATACGACAGTTCGTCCTATAATCTTCTTATAAATATAAGGCTCATTCTCGTTCTTGATGAAGTCAAATTCCTTGACTGTTTCATCAAAACAGATGTTCCAGCTCCGCGATACCTACTTTAATCCATAAATGGATTTAAGCAACTTGCACACCTTCCCGCTGCTCCAACTGTCTACAATGCCTTCTGGCTGTCCATATAAATGCACTCTTCGAAACTGCCGTTTAGAAAATCCGTTTTTACATCCATCTGCCAGATCTCATAGTCATGGAAGGCAGCAATGGCAAGTAGGATCCGAATGGATTTGAGCATAGCCACTGGAGAAAAGGTTTCGTCATAGTCCACACCAGGTCTTTGACAAAAACCTTTTGCAATGAGTTTAGCCTTATAGGTTTCTACCTGTCCATCTACACCAAGTTTTGTTTTGTAGATCCATTTGCATCCAACGGGTTTTACCCCAGGTGGAGCATTATACAAGGTCCACACTTTATTGGTATACATGGACTCCATTTCGGACCGCTTAGCGTCCAGCTACTTATCAGAGCCCCTATTGATAATGTCCTGCCTGAAACTGGTAGGGTCATCTTCTTCTAAGATACAATCCTCTCGATCCCCGTCTATGAGGAAACCGTAGTATCTCTCGGGCGGATAAGAATTCCTACCAGATCTGCGGAGTAGCTGTGGTTCGTCTGGGGTTATTGAATTTTGAGGTTCCACCAATTCTTCAGTTTGAGTCTGTGGTTCTTGAATTTCCTCCAGTTCTACCGAACTCCCACTTGTTTCTTTTGCAAGAAATTACCACTCTAAAAATTGGCGTGGCGAGATACAAACACCTTCTGTTCCTCGGTGTAGTAGAACAGATATCCTATTGAATTTTTAGCATATCCCATAAACTTACATAAAACTGAACGTGCCTGCAATTTGTCCGAATTTTGTACTTTTACATAGGCCGGACAACCCCATATCTTAATACGTTTAAGATACAGCCTTTTACTGTTCCATATCTCGAATGGTGTCTTAGGCACGGATTTTGACGGAACATCATTCAACAGATATGCCGTGGTCAAATGCGCATGTCCCCAAAATGAAAGGGCAACTCGGCATTACTCATCATGGAGCGAACCATGTCCAGTAGGGTACGGTTCCTCCGCTCCGATACACCGTTGTGTTGTGGTGTATACGGAGGAGTAAGCTAAGAGAGAATTCCATTCTCTTTTAGGTATTCTAGTAATTCCGTTCTTAAGTACTCCCCTCTTCTATCCGATCGGAGGATCTTGATACTTTTGCCAACCTGGTTCTCTACTTCGTTTCGGAATTCTTTGAATTTCTCAAAAGTTTCAGATTTGTGTTTCATAAGATACACATATCCAAATCTAAAGAGATCGTCAGTGAATGTGATGAAGTACGAGAACCCACCCCTTGCATGTATAGACATCGGACCACACACATCACTGTATATGAGTCCCAAGAGCTCTGCTGCTCTTTCTCCATGTCCGGTGAAAGGAGATTTGGTCATCTTTCCTTTGAGACAAGACTGACAAGTTTCATAAGATGAAAATTCGAACGTATTCAAGAGTCCATCTTTATGTAACTTAGTCTTTTCTCTCCGATAAGACCATGTGTAACATTTCAGAAAATATAAAATATTATTTTGGAATTTAATATTAAAATAATATATTTCTAGAAAACTACCCGATTTACGAAATTGGGGTTTTCGAAAAAGGGTACAAATATATACAAATAATTATGAAATAATTGGAAATTAAAATGATTTATTCATTTAAAAATATATTTAAAGAATTTGGCATTTTTAAAATCAATTATATGCAGTTTAAACGAAAACCCGATTAGTGCACTTTTAATCGCGATTAAGCAAAATCCGTGTTTCTACAGTTTTCCATGGCCTGTGCACCATTTCATGTTACATGTTGTGTTCTTGTGTTGTTTTTGGGGTGTTATGTGGGTTCGGTTTTTAAAATAAAAGAGAAAAGAGAGAATGATTGGAGAGAGAGAGAGAGAGAGAGTGAGAAATGAGTGATTGGGGGTGAGAATAAGAGAGGAAAGAGAGATAGGGCTTCCATACTTATTTATTTCCCCCATTATTTTCTTTCTTCATCTTTCTCAACTCATCTCCCTCCACCTCTACCCTAAGATCCATCTCCAAATATTCATCAAAACCCTAAACACCTTTCATTAAAAATGACCCTCTCTTCATCCTCTACAAAATAGACCAAGTAAAGTTGGACTTTGATGACTTTAGGAAGCTAGGGTTTTTCTTGATGTGCCCAAAGGAGGTATAAATTCTTCCATTTGGTTTAGTTTTTAGTTCTTTATATTCTAGTTTAGTTTAGAAGTTGATTTAATGTGGATTTGTGAAGTTAGAAATTTCAAGAGAGGGATTAGGATTTGAGTGGTGTTGTGGTGATGTAGTGGCTGTTAACAAGACTTGAGTGGTGTTTTTACTGATCTAGAACAGAGAATAGAACCCAAAACACGGACTTAGAATTTCTCCGACGTCGATATTTGACGGTTTGTGAGTGTATCTGTGAATCTGGGATGACCAGAGACCACTACAAAACAAGTTCCCTTGACAGTGAGACATGCAGGCAACATAGAAGCAACCCTTGAAGCCCGGGCCCCTAATTCATTCATCTGGCCGCACACTTATTGCTTTGGGCCGCAATTTGCGGCCAAGTTGGAGTGAAACCTTGTGATTTTTGGTCTGAGGCATTGTTATCCTATATCTAAAGCAACCCCATATGCAAAATTGGCTAGTTTGACCTGAGTCAAAATCTGGGAGCACATTAGTGTGATTTTTGGTTATGTTTTCCGTATTTTGAATGCTAGGTTGTGATATTTGGATTTGTATTTGGTTGTTGGATGTTTTTACATCAACAACAAGGGATGATTGGTTGGTTTTGCAAGCGTGGGCTATAGGTTTTAACCTATGAGCGAACCGTATGCCGTATTAGTTTTCCGGATTCGATTTTAATAGCGATTGGGATTGTGTATTATTGTAGGTACCTTCGCGTGAATTCCGGGGCGACGGAGCATGGCGTCATCGAATTCAGAAAGTAAGGATCAAGGTGAGTAGATCTATATCTACGGGGGAAGTCGGGTGGATGGCGTATAGCACCCCCGCAAATTTTGATGGAAACCGATTTATATATAGAATATGGTTAAGGGAACCTTTAATAGAAAACTATGGATAGAGTTAAAAGATAGTTAGAGAAACCATATTATAATCTAAAGGATAGTTAGAAGTGATATGACACGATTAATGCGTGATGACGAGATTTAAGGATGATGTTCGATGATATTGCTGTATTGGATACTATAAGACTAGATAGCCGACGTAAATGTGTCATGCAAACCATACCTTTTTCCAAACTGAAGAATCGTATGCATTTTTTAAACAGATATCTTGAGGGACGTTACGGATTTTCAAATGATATCTTTTTCTTAAAAACACCATAGCCCCTACTTTCAAAACTGATCGTATGGTTCGTGTATGAATGTATATATAGAATTGACTTGATGTGGGATATAAATGCGATTAAAAGATTATACGATGTGATATGATGATTTGATGATATGTTGGTATACGGATGCGAGTCGACTGAGATGATCGATAACTTGCCGGTCCCCTGATATGAGATTGTTATGGATGTGACCTGGGCCATAGGTATATAGAGATATATTTAAATGTTGCGAATCTTGATTGATATTGTCACGACCCGAAATGGCACGTGACTGGCACTTGAATCATATGAAGTCTATAGGACCCCATCTAATTCAAGTAAGCCAAAAATCCTAGAAATCTAAACTATTTTAAAGAAGAAAGAAGGAAAAGTTTAGTTTTAAAGAAAGTAGTTTAACAATATAAGCCGAAATATGCATTTTTAAAAACATCAAGTCTTTTCTGAAAATTTCGACAGAGTTTCCTTTGTAAATACTGGCCTAAAAATGGGTACAACATGCATAATATATATAATGGCATCCCCAAGCGGGAGCTAGCACTTCGCCAATTGGCGGTCACAACCACGCAAGCAATATAATATATAACGCCGAATGGTGAGGATCAAAACTTAAAAGGAAACTCAATATCAACAAGAAAACCTGAAATAATACAACGCGCGACTCTAAGGTTGAAATAATATACACTGGTCTTCTAAGTCTATCAAATAATACAGTCTGGTTGATGGAGTTTACTAGATACAACTGAATAAAAATAAAGTAAAATGGTGGTCACGATGCAAATGAACTCACCTACCCAAGCAATCACCCGGAATGAAAGCGGTGTGCCAGCAAAGCCGCAACAAAAGCTGTACGGCAAAACCTGCAAGAAACTGTGGTACAACGGGGATGAGTTGCCAACTCGTGAGTAGAAAACATCACAGAGCAGAAATCGTATGTATGACTCAATCCTAGGTCAATACGATCAATAATATATAAGCTAAAAATGATAAAGTCTGAAGCATGATGAGGTGGTAAGGGTAAACATCTATACATAAGTGTAATACCAAGTGCTCGTGTCAGTGCCTCAGGTAGCAACATATCATAAATATGAGGTATGAATGCGGTATAATGAAAATAGACTACATTATGAATGAGAAAACTGTTTTCTTAATATAGTGAGATTTCTGTATAACCATTTAAGTATCATCAATGAAATCATCAGAAAATCAGTGTCAAGCATTGACACAAAATATATATCTCAATATCCAATTATCTCAATATCTTAGGCTCCGGCTATCCGGACTGTCTTGTATCCTCAAATCTCAATATCTCAGGCTCCGGCTATCCGGACTGGCCTGTATCATAAATCTCAATAAAATCACCGGTCAGCAA